>CM031242.1:147315158-149715158 GCA_018340775.1 Taxus wallichiana var. yunnanensis | reverse complement strand
GCACTTGCAGGGTCACGCTTCACTTTTATACCTTACTCCTTTTTTCAAAACAAGGCTAAAAGTTCCAAAGTCCTCTAGCAACCCACCTCCCCACTTTTAACTTAAAAATAGCCACATGTCCATTTGTGGGCTTTAGGCATTCCTTTTAAACTTTTACGTCTTTCACCATAATGCCTCAAAATGCTAAAAGGGCCCACTTCCTAAACCACTTGTCTTAAGACACATGTACATCTTCGGGTCAAAGTAAGAAATTTGCTTCACTGCTTCATATTGTTGAATAGTCAATTAGAAATTATCAGAGCCACGGGACCAATTTGGCATTTTTACAAATGTAACAAAAGTGACAAGTTCACCAAATAAAATTGCCATGCCACGTCCAATTAAATATGAATATGTGTCCGCGGATGCTTTGGGATGAAAATTAAAAAGAATGCATGATCATGGAAAATAAAAGAAGGGGAAAACTCTGTCATCTATGACCAAACAACCAACAAGTACACATGGAAAGAGAAACTGCAACCAACACAGAGCTCAACATGATTCACGCCCATAGAGAAAGGTTTAATGAAAATAACCTGATAGATATAGAACTTCATGTATCCACACGAGAAAGATAGAGATTATTTAAAACCACACAGATCTGAAAAAAATTCTGGTCCAAAAGGGGTGAGGTTAAAACCGAGCACCAACACCAGCTCCGACTCGGGGATGGGCACTCCTAGTGAGTGCCACAAGAACAACATAATATGAAGATAGCAGACCATGTGCCAAAAATTCATTGGGCCATGGATTCAAGAACTAACCTCTAAAGAAAATAAACAATAAACAACCTCTCAAGATCAATATGAGAAACCAACAAAAACTAGTCACCAGGGACCATGAGAAACTAAAACAGAAAAGAGTGAAAATAAAAAAAAATTAAAAAAATAAAATACTATACACTGTACAATGATGTGTACCTTGATTATGAGAAATCAGTCAAGGAAATGTTTCAAGTGCCTACCATTAACAGGCAACTCAAGAAATTCCCCATCTAAGTCTTTTAGGAAAAAAGTGTGCTCGCCAATCCTAATATCAATATAATAAGGTCCCATCCATAATGCATCAAACTTTCCATATTTTCCCTTATCCTCATGTCTGCTATCCCACAATAGCACAAGATCTCCCACACTGAAAGCTCTTGGAGTTACCTTTTTATCAAATAATTTCTTCAATTTCTCCCGAACTTCACATGTCTTTGGTGGGATTCTCTTCTCTCTTCATCTAATTCAACAATTTTATTAATACGAGAATCATAGGGACTGACCTCCTGGTCCTCCAATTATTGGATAAATTGGTAAGAAGATAATTGCATATATAGGGAAAGTAGAGCTTGAGTTCCATACACCAACTCAAATGGATATTTTCTAGTAGCTCTTTTGATAATTTAATCAACCCAAACAAAAAAAATCAACTACTCACCCCACTTCCTTTTTTAATTCCAAGGTCCTTCTGATTATCTTCAACAAATTCTTGTTGCTTGATTCTACTTGTCCATTACCTTGGGGATTATAATTTTAAGCATATGCTAAATTGATCTCATACTCATGACACATGGATACCAAAGGTTTGGCTCGAAAATTGATAACATTGTCACAGAACTATCTTAGTAGGCACTCCAAAACCGTAAATTATGTGATTCGTAATGAAGTCCATAACAATTTGGTGGGTATATTTCTTGGTAGGGATTGCCTCCACCCACTTGGTGAAGTAATCAGTGGCCACTAATATCCACTTGTGGCTTGCACTTGAAGAATCTGAAATATCACCAATGAAGTCCATTCCCCACTACTTAAATGGGGATTCAATTGATACAGGATGCAAAGGGAGGGAGCTTGAAGCTTTCAATATACTAAAAAATTTGACAACTCTCACACTTCTTTACCGTAAAAGTTATATCTCAAAAAGAGTTGGCCACTCAAGAACCAACCCTTAATATCTTATGGGTTGTGACTCTTCCAACAAAATTCCCTCCACAAACTCCTCCATGGAAATCATCAATTATTTTTGGGGCTTCATCCTCAGTGATACATATTAAGAGAAATCCCTTGGGGTTCTTCCAAGCTACCCCATAATCAATGATGATGTATTTCGGAAGGCTAATTTTAGTGTTCTCTTTTGATTCTTTATTCAATACTCAGGGCACTATAGGTGTTTGAGATAAAAAATAATATCCTTGTACCATTCATAATTTGTCACTTTCTCAAGAATATTCAATATTTCTTCTTCAACCTCATTTATCTCAACTGTTTTTAGGTTGCTTTCTGCCATTAGCTTTGCTAGGCCCAATCCTCTAACCAATTTTGTAGTTTTGATGTCCATATCATATTCCTAAAATTTATTTACCCATCGTCATCTTTTACTTGAAATTTCCATCTCTGATAGGATATCCTTAACCATGGTATGGGGAACATAAGCTATGACTTTAGAAGTCAAAATATATGGCCTAAATATTTTTGTGGCCTTGAATAAAGTAAAGGCATGTTTCTTCATGATAGTATACTTCAATTCTACTCATAGTAATTATTTACTAAAGAAATCAATTGGTCTTTTTAGCTCCTTCATCATCCTTTTTAACAAAGACATGTATGCAATAGTATTTTTTGAAGCAAAGGAAAACATTTGGAAAGCATTTTTATAATCAGGAGCTGCTAAAACAGGGGCATTCTTCAATGCTTCCTTAATCCTAGTAAAGGCTTGAATAGCTTCTTCTTCCCATCTAATACTCTGATCTTTCTTCAACATACTGGTGATTGGGATAGTCAATTTAGAAAATTTGGAAATAAATCTCCTAATAAAATTTATTTACCCGAAAAAGGACTGAATTCCCTTTTTGGTTCTTGGAATAGGAACTTTACTAATGGATTCCACTCTCTTGGGATCAATCATGACCCCTTCTTTTTACACAATATGTCCAAGTATCTTTGCCTTTTTAACCCCAAAAGGGCACTTCTTGGGATTCAATGATATACCATATTCCCTGCATCTTAACAACATATTTTCTAAATGCTACAGGTGATCACTTATTTTCCTTGAAAAAACTGTCACATCATCTTGATATATGATAATGAAGTCATTTATATATCCAAATAATTCTATATCCATTTCTCTTTGAAATGTGGCTCTAGCATTCATCAGGCCAAATGACATTCTGACATACACATAGGTTCCCCACGGAGTGGTGAAATTGGCTTTTATTCTCTCTAACTGCTTCATAACCACTTGGTTATACCCAGAGAAACCATCCAAAGTGGATAACAACTCAAAACCAGTAACTAATTGCAACATGTTATCCATATTTGGCAAGGGATAGTTGTCCTTGATTGATGCCTTATTTAAATTTTTGAATTCAACACACAATCTTATATCCCCATTTTTCTTTTGAATAGGTACCAGGTTTTCTACCCATGAGGAGTATCTTATAGACTATATAATTCCTCCATCCCTTAACTTTTTCAACTCTTCTTGCATTTTTGAGGAAAGGAGGGGATTAATTGGTCTTTTTCATCCTAAATAGCTTGGCATTAGCTTCCAAGGGTATTTCTTGATGAAAGAGGTCTTCCCTATATGCCTTCAATTCTAAATACAACCATGCTAAGCAATCTTGGTACTTTTTTAGTAATTGGATATATGATTTCTTTTCTTCTTTACTCAAATTGCTTCCTAACCATATTTTCCAAGGTTTATCTTTTGTGCCTAGGTTATGTTCCTCAACATCCCTCAAAGCTGACATGTGTCTATTAATAATGTAGTCAACATTATCAAAATTTGATTCCAATGCAACCAAACCTCTGGGAATAGTATTAGTTTTCAATTGGATAATTTCCTTACCAAATAAGGTTTCTTTTCCTTCACTTGCACAAACCATTGGTTCCTAGTCCATAATTTGATTGGAGAATTCTCCTTTATTTTGTAAAAACCTTTGGACTTGGGCATCATCTTCAAACACCTACCAATGCTTGATATTGTTAGGGACAGACGGCCTAGTCAATATTTCAATATCATATTCACAATAGGGAGACATTGTACAATTTTCAAACCTAGATTCCAATACGCCAATTTGTCTACTACAGTATTATAATTCCTATCATGATGTATTAAATTGAAATAATCAAACATTTCAATGAAGTCCCAAACTACATGCTTATATTGTTTCATTCTTTGATTCTTTGTTGCATACAAATTTCTAACTTGTTTGAATATCAGCTTTGAATCCCCTTTAACAATAATATCCTTGACACCATATTTCCAAGCAATCCTTAAACCCAACAACAATGCTTCATACTCTGCAATATTGTTTGTACACTCAAAATTGAGTTTAAAAGAAAATTTAAAATCCTCTTGGCTTGGAGATATCAAAACAACACTAACGCCATTACCAAATCTAGAACATGCCCCATCAAACATCAAAGTCCAAGGAGAACCTACCTACTCAGGATACTTGCACTCCTCAATTCTATGTTCCTTACAATCAGCATAGCCCATAAAGTTATCGACATCAACATATGTATAGAATACTCCATAAGAAGCATTAATAGGATCCTCAATCAGATGTAGCATTTTCTTCTCGCCATATAACTTCACAAGATTTCCCTCAATTAGTATGGTGGCATATGACATGTCCATTTACACACTTCCACCCACACTAGCTACCCATTTTCTAGATAACAACATCCCCACTTGGCAGGACAGTCCACAATAACTACATTCATGGTCAAGCATTTTCTGGATAAGCTGCCAATTGCACTACTAATCCTTTGACATATCCAATTACTGGCACTTCTCTTGAATCCATAGCAGTACATTTTCCAAAATCCATTATCACCTTGATATTTAACTCATTCATCACCTCTAAAGGCATTACATTACATGAGGCTCCTAAGTCAAACATACAATTATGTACTAGCCTATCTTTAATTATCAAAGTGGTATAAAATGAATCCACATCTAGTTGAGATTCAACCAAAGAAGTTCCTAGATACACCTCAAGTGATTCACTCAACTCTTCCAATGCTTGAGGTGTTCCCGATTTTGCAATAATAGGAGGGTCCTCCAAATTATTTACACTTTTTCCCTGGGTAATCTTTTCTTCCTTGAATCCCAAATATTCAAATGCCATTTTCCTATACTCAGGGATCCTAAGTAATTAAAAAGTTGGGATAGTAACTGTACACACCCAAAATTGCATGTCCTACATTAGCAAGAAAATGGTTATAAATATCCCTAGTGATGAATCAAAATCCTTTCGAGAAGGTGTTCAAGCTCCAAAAACCCATTTTTAGTATATATTTTTGGCCTAGATAGCCTTACTTATCTTTACCTACATTTTTCCCCTTTAGCCTTTCATTATGTGCTTGTTTTGGCCTTCAAAGGTGCAGGACTTCCGCCCTTCCTAGGAGGTGATTCGCAAACCACCACCCCGACTAGGGTGGTGGTGTCGATAAATTATTCTAGAATCTTCACGTGAGAAATTACATGTGATGATTCACTTAAGTTTATCTTTTGAATGCGTCCGTGAGTCAAATTTTCTAAAAATAGCTTCGTTTGCTTAGTTCTCCTAGTTCTATTTGTTTTAAATAGATTTAATGAGTGGAACTACCTCTTCAATTCCTTGTGCATGAAGTAACCTTCTAGCCTCCATTCCTATATATTCCATGCTTGTATTCAAGAAAAGGGCCTGAGAATTTTGTGTATCTTGCATTGTTGTGCTGCAATAATCTTGCTAGGAATTGCATAGCCAAGTTCAGATCTCTTGTGCTATCTTTCTTCTACCTGCATTACACCTAGATTTCTTCCAAGCTGCCATCACTCAAGTGCCATCCTCTTGTTGTTGTTCTTTACATTCCCATCCTTGGACTCACATGAATGCTTAGAGAAAGAAAGGAAAGAACTGAGGGGACAGATACTCATACTTCTAGATTTTCCAAAGCTCTTTCTCTTCCAGGTTGGAGTTGTGTATTTGTTTGCTTTGTTTTGTCAAATTGCATATCAAATAGAGTAGAGAAACAATTCATTTCAATTAATCAGATAGTTACAAGTAGATCAAGTCAATAGGAATTTTTCTCTTCAATATTGCCAGGGAAATAATGGGTGAATGATAGCTCTATTAGAGTCATGATTTATTCTTCACTTTTAAATTAGAGTTGGAGAGAAATTATTTGAATTAGAATAGATCTTAGATTTATATTCACATATCTACACAAATAGATAGCTACATCTGGCCAACTACTTGTTTTCTTTAAATTGTTGGTTAGATTAGATGCATTGTCTGAAAATTTAGAAAAGCACAAAACATTTATTTCCATAGATTAGCTTGTTTTATTGTTTTGTTCTTATACATTGAGAAAACACCAAAAATATAGTTTATATTTCATTTGATAGATAGTTTATTCACCGAAAACGAATCAAATTCATTTTGTATGACCATCAACAGTCTGCAGTAGGAAAAGACCTACGGTTGTGATCCTCTAGTCCCACAACCCAATGGGCTAGAGTTAGTAACTGACATTGACACAAGTCTACACTTAACAATCTTACACACACCTGCCACATACACAGAGAAAATAAGATAGTTAGAGACTTTAAACATAGCTACTAACAAGGCCTATGACTTTTGGACTGCTCCTAGGAATAGGATTTGACTACATGTATGACCATTCCAGGGCCTCAACCTCAACGAGTCTTTGGTTGTGACCCACAAATCCCGCAACCCAATGGACCTACTAGTCAATTAGATATCGACACTAGCCTATGCATATAGGTATTCATATCCTCACCACTTCGCTGGATATTATCACATAACTTTCATTATTGAACATAGTAGCCGATCAGGCTAAGACTTTCTAGATGAGACCAGAGAATCACCCTTAGTCCTTGCAACTCCACTAGGTCTCTTGTCTCAATTTCCATGACCTTGTCTGGAAACCCATACGAGGCACCTGCAGGATACTTTCCACGTATTCCACAACCCACCAATAGAATCTCAGCTGAGCTAGACATCGATTGGAGTCTCCGAGTAGCTATCATATCAGACCCCGCCATTACACCCCTTCAGGTTAGGAGATCATTCTTTGCCTTAGATTCATAGATTCTATTATTACATGTCGAAGACATAAGGTTTCCCAATTATCTTGGTCATTGCCATCATTTTCACTCCCATTTCAAATTCCACACCGGATGTCTCGGCACAACCTCGGGAGGTCGGGTGTGCAGAAGGTCATGTGTTGATTTTTGTCATACAAATCTTGAGCCCAAGTGAAGAGTTACTCTCTAAACATTTCCACTTTCATCCATCCTTTATTCTATGGGTATTATTATACCCCTCAAATATGTCTAGATATGATGAGTACGGTCAACCCATCCCGGGTTTTGACTTGTACCAGCACCATTCAAATATACCAAAACAGTCACCTTCTCTTTCAACATGGGAAAACAACCTCTCATCCACTCAAAACCCTATACTTTAGGGAACCAATGTTGGTTCTTCTATGCACATCAAAGCACTAGATCAGATCACTCGGACTTATCCCCTTGAATAATCAAGTTCAGATAACATGACATTTACTTTGGAGAGACTAGTTCATCTCCTCAAGTATTGTTTTGACATCCCATCACCATCCAATACAATCCACTCCTCCATTTTGATGAGGAGTATCTAGCACGATATGCTAGGAGTGAACAGAAATTCCAAAAAATGAACCAATCTTTTGATAGGTTGCAAGGGCAAGGTAGTGTCCCGCTTCAAAACAATAACGCTACCCCACCACCAACTAACAATACAACTAATGAGGGGTGGAAACATCGTGAAAAATTCATAGCGGGACACCATATTCCTCAACAACCTTCAAGGGTTCAACCAAAGGAATCTAAGCAGGGAACCACCTCATCAATGGGTAATGTCATTTTAGCTTTGGTTGATAAGGTCAAGGAGTTAGAGCTTTCCTAGAATAAATGGAATTCATATGCAAGGAAAGCATGGGCTCATTCTTACCCACAGAACCATGGGAAAAGATTGACTACCTAGAACATATCAGTCTACATGAATATTCTAAACCATGTAGACTTGTTAATTGGGACAGGAGCCTTGGGCATGCCTCCTCAAGCCACATATGGTCATCTACAATAGGCGCTAGCTGGAATTGCATTCTCTAATGCTATACCAGCTGGAAATGTGACGTTCCATGGCTCCGCACCTTCAGCCCCATATCAAGGAATTACACCCCCATATATACACATGTATTCCAAATCTCCTAAGGGTACATGTACACCTACCTGTATGTAACATCACAATTTTTCACTTTGTCTCTAATTTTTTTCTAAAAAAACTTTATGCAGCTGGTTTAAATACCCATATATTTAAATCTACATAAACCTTAATGCCATCCATTTCTAATAACTGTCATGAACCATGTGCAACTTGAATGAGAGAATGTTGAACCTACTTATTCTCCCTCAATTCTCTATATGAGACCTTACTTGAAATGTATCCTATGGTTCTCCTTTGTCAAGGTATGATATATAAGTGAATTCTCCTAAGTGTCTACTTGGGTTCCACCTATGAAATCTACAAGCATCTGAAAGCATAGATTTAGGGAAATCTTGATAGTGTAATCAGCAGCTTACACCACTTTGCATAAAGTTTCTGAGTCATGAATGCCATGCTCAATTCCACGAAGACACACTCATCATATAGAAATTGTTGTTTCACATTACTCACTTATCTAGTTATATGGATTCACAACTTAATATATTGTAAATAGCTACAAGCCTTGAATGAGGTACAAACCAGTTTAACCGACTAGAATACATACCTCTCTGTCATCCTCACGATCCCTATGGGAAAGAAAATTTTATCATAACAATCCACCTTATTACTCACCCACATATCTTCCCGTAGCCATCATAGGTTGATATAAGGGTGCGTACCTAGGAGGTCCAATCTATCTTGTAACTCTATCAAGGTTTGTACTTAGGACAACACCATACTACAATCTAGTCTCTTGATGAGACAATTCATTACAGCTGCTATACAACAGTATCCAAATGGTGATAATCGTCATCATAGGGATATGACCATGTAGCATATGCAACGAGTTCTCCCACCTAGAATCCTGCATTGGTGTATAGTGTTTGATGTTTTCAAGGTAAATATTATCCTTAATGAATAGTTAGGTTTTATGACACTTTCCCCACGAATGGGTCATACCTAAGGTCTAGATTAAGTTGATCCTAGGACCCCTAGTTTCTATAACACTTAATTACCTTCCAATGTCCCATACCCAAGTTAACCATTGATAGAAATGATACTATCAAGGTCTATGATCATTATTGCAGTTTCAATAAAAATTGTCCCAGCTTTAACATTTAGGCTCATGTTCCTTATTTCATACTCTAGGGATATATACTTTTATAAAGATAAGTATTCATGTATTATTCATTCTTTTTTGTTAAGTGCCATGGGCTATCAATTCCAACCCTCTTTTCAGTTTAAGCACATCACTTTTCTTAATTACAACTCAGTAAAGAGCGTTCATTTATTTTACTATCTCCAACAAGTAAGATATATCTGGGGTATCCGATATGATAGATTTTATGAACCACTTACCCATATATCTTCCCTGTCATAGCCTTTTAAAAGGATCTCTAATTCTCTTTAGAGATAATTACAGTATAGACCAGGGATGAGATTCAAATGCTATGTTCTTTTTAACTTAGTATGCATGTTCCCATATTACTTCCATTGTGTCTGACATGCTTATGTGCTCATAATGATGCATCATGGAACAACCCTAATTAAAAACATTCCATCTCCTTGAGCAAAATATTTCATAACACAATTTATCACAAATATGTAATTCCCAAAAAGTGAAACCATAATCAATATATAGTCATGTTAGATTACCATAAGCCCATCCTCTTGTATCTTATGTGTATCATCCTAGTATAGGACTTAATGTTGATTTCACTTAGAAATCAATATTACATTCCTATATCTTTGACTATCTGAATACACCCTATACAAAACCTTCAGAGAACTTAACACAATTATACAATTAGATTGTTCTTTTGCATTTAATAAAGAGGTAGTTTCCCATTAGTAACCTTATCTAATTCCAAGTATGCTTAACATATGATTAATTAGAACAAGATATTTTTAAGCAACATTCCTCCAATAGTCCCTTATATGATCCCTAGAATCTCACACATAAGATGTGTATAGCACTTACTACATGATTGATACTAATGATTAATACAATAGTATTGTAGATGTTGATTTCTTAACTTGATAGATTTACGACTCATAACTCATCAATCGACAATCAACCACTTATAAAACAATATATAGCAGTAGGAAATCTGTCTTAATTACATTTATGAGATAAATACAACTCATTCCTATAAGCATGACCAAAATCTTTCATTTTAATGAATAAACCATTTACATTAAGTAGTAATCCCTTTTTCCATTTTCAAGGAGAAGTATTTCATCTTAAGAACATTCAAGTCAGTCATATCTTCAAACCTTCCTCGTACAAGATAATATACAAGACTAAATACTTCCACCTTCTTTCTCGGCATTTTTCTACGCAAAATTGTTAGCATGAGTTAGTTCACATGAACTAAGCATGATAATCCTTAAATCAACATAACAACATACTCTACTTAATTATTTCATAAAAATAACCCATATTATTTTTATGAATCAATATTGCAAAGCTTAAGTAGATAAACAATTCTCTCAATAACATGACAGAAGCAAGCAATTTAATGAACCATGGAAGAAATCAATTTCAAACTTACTTTTCCATACAACTACTTCATTAAGCTCAAAACAATCATATAATTCATAAGATACATGAGAATTATAAGTATTCAAAGACTATCATATAAGAGTATCAAGATTTCACTCATGCAATCCCATACTTGCATGCCTGAAATCATTTTACTCAACAATTAAGTAACCATATAAATATCAAGAACACATTCAAGCAATCTCCCAAATCTTCACAACATATCTAACGAGAAATTCATACACACCTAAGGACGACTAAGGTTCAGGAAATAATACCAAAACATCAAGAGTATTTGGCTAACAAAATACGATATTAGAGCGTTTAACCTCAAGGATAAGAGGGTGAGAACATTAATGGCATCCTGCCATATAGAAATCAGGTATAACTTGAGTAACATGCTACATTTTTAATACTTACCTCAACTTAAGCACTTATTGAACATTCTAAGACTAGAAAAGAGTACAAAATTCCCTTCTTTAGATATGTTTCAACATATCAAGACCTAATAAACACTAAAGTCTTTAAAAGTCTGGAAGAGAGTAGGTACCATGTGTTGATGAGATAAAATAATTGTTACTTAACCTAAAAATTTCATTTAACATTTAATATCCCATGAGTTTTCTCAACACGAATTTCAGCTTCTAGCAACCCACTTTTTTCAATAAGTCAAGACTTCACATGAATATAAGAATGATCTCCTAACCCATTCTATTGAACAAGGTTAGATCATACTAAACTAAATTCATGACACAACTAGGAAAGGTCAATAAGGAAATTTCAAAATGTCAAGGAAACCCCATATTTAATAAATGAAACCAAGTACAATTTTTTATAAGAGAAAGAGTCACTTCTAGATTTTCTAAGATACCACATAATTCGACTCAGAAACATTACACCCGGAGGATCTATCACACATTATGGACTCGGTTAAATGAAAATCTAGTTATCATCTATTATAAGAGTAGGAGTATATAGCTTAACCATTTGGTCCCATATTGGGTTACCGTACAAAATCAATGTCTCCAATTTCTTAATAGAACACATAGTATGACAATGTGATCAACAAAATTGAACCATGTGTTAATTACTATAGAGGGGTAATACCACCAAACTTTACAACCCTGAAGCCAAGAGACTTCCTATTTTGGGACAACTTTAATCCCTAGCCCTACTTAATGACTCAAATTCCAACATTTAGAACATAAAACCAGCTTCCGATAAAATGGTCAGCCCATAAAAAGGGATCATCGAAACTCAAGGGATAGTTCAAGGTATTTCCCTTAAACCTTCTAACAGCTGATTAAATGGTAGATCATACTAATGATAATTAATCATTAAACCTTTATTACAGGTTTTGATCTTTGAACAAGGTAATCAATAAACCCAACAAGCACAGATAAGAGTGTAAGGTCCAAGAAATCAAACTCTACTATCATTACCAGCTCATACGTTGAGATGAGGCGTACCTAATAAAAGGAACTATTAAACACCTTTTAAACTATAAAATCTAATGCATAAAATTCTAGAAGATTAGCTCACTTTTTAGGATGGTTTCCTAATGGACAACAATGAATTACATCTCTTACAAGAGGAAGGAGATTCTTAGTCGAAGTTGACATCAATTTCAAACTCGAAAAAATTGCAAGAAGAACCAAGCTTTAGTAATAATAGTGAATAAATTAGCCCACTAAGTATCATACAAGGTTTTATAGGAGAATTTCCATCCTCCATTATAGAGGCTAAGATGGAACATAAGTGACAATATTTTAACAAGTTGGACTTAACCATCACAGTAATCAAATCTCAATATAACCTTTCCACAACTAGCTTTAAACTCTCCAAAGGAGTCGGAATAGTTCCAGAGTTATTAAGAAGCAACAAAGAGATCAACATGAAATAATAAAATGAAATTTTTGAATCTTATATAATTTTAAATTTCAAACAAGATACAACAGCTTTTTAGTTAGGAGACTCAAAGATTCATTCAAGCCATAAAAGAGGCTCTGAGTAGACCATAAATGCCATTCTAAACTACCTATTCAAGGGCCAAAGAGGTAGACCTTGTAATCATTACAACTGTCCTTATTATCTACAACTCGATGATAATATTAAATTCAGTTGTTTTTCTTCAGTGCAAATACTTATTTTAAATAAAACTAGGTCAATTATAAGTACCGACGATGCCTCCTACAAGACCAACACAAATCCACAGGCATAGATTTCTTTAAAGAATCAAACCCAGTTGCGTAAATCCAACAAACACTAGGTCAAGGAAAGACATCTATAACAAAAACTCACACAGAAAAATTTCTAGAATTCCACAATATCTTGTTATATTTATTCATATCCTTGAAGAGATGGGTAACAAATTAAACAATTTTTCTACAGTATGGGTAGATATCAATTCACAACTACAAGAAGATTTCAACAATGTTGGCATATCAGAACAAACCCATTAATCATTATAGCAGCAGTCTCAAACATCTCAAGAGTATATTCTTTTCTTAATGATAATAAACCTTATTGGAGCCTGTATTTAGTTAATCACTTTTAACAACATACATCATGAAGCCATAGCAATTCATACTCTACAGAGAAAGTATTAAATGATTCTACATCTCTAAAATTATAAACACTAAAATTCATTCAAGGCAAGGTTATTTCTATGAAATTACTAAATAGAGCAATAAATTATGAAAAATTTAGAGCGTAAGATTCCCGTTATTCCAGGTGTTTTCTTTCCTTGAAAAACTTTCATGATTACTCAAGAAAATCCCCAAACCTTTGAAACAAATTCCTTCATTCAACAGATCACAAAGTTTCCATGATATTTTAATGAGTCTAGGAACTTGTTGTTCCATCTACTCAATTGATGTTTTCTTCATGCAAACTCACATCAACACACAACTAAACTTCCTCCTTGCATGTCGAGCTACTACGAGTTTCTAGCCATGAAATGAATCGATACCAAAAACTACCCCTTGTTCCAATCCATCCATGCACTTCTCGAGGAAGGTGGGAAATAAAAGACATTAAATGCAGAGTTAATGGATCTTGTCATCAATTTACAAACAAACTATTCTTAGCTCTCCTTTAAATTTAGTAAAATCATACTTCATGCCATGCAAGGTGATTTAGATAACTAAAATACTTCATCTCAAAATCAGTTGGTGGAGATAATTAATAAATAATTAAGGACTGTGAGTACAACTATTAGGCGGTGGGTGCCACCTCATCAACCATTTGAATTTGAGCAACCTTATATCATTTTTAAATGACCAAACAATATTTTATACAAATAGAAATTTAGATATCCTTTCTTCACATAACTTAAGGCTTCATACAATTTTCATATGCATATACATCCTTTCAAATAGCTAAAGTAATGCCCAAGTCAATCTTCTCAATGATAGGTTCATATGTTAAGTTTAGAACTATGCCACTAGGATTAGATTGTCCTATTTTTTTACATTAGCTAATAAATCTACAATAGTAGTTACTTAACTACTTTAATCTTTGCAAATTCCCTTTTCAAAATCTATGTGTGTGTGTGTGTGTGTGTGTGTGTGTGTGTGTGTGTGTGTGTGTGTGTGTGTGTATAGATGTTATAATGTTAGCATTGATCAAGAAAGTTGCTCATGTATACTCATAGGAGTTGATGCCCTTAATTCTTAATAATTAAGTCCTTGACTGACGACTATAGCCCCTTTATCCCTGGAAATATGATCATGATAGCATTAGTCATCAAATGGGGTAGACTATCAGATGGTTGGTTTAAGACCTATTATAAACCAATAGGAATTCTTGATCACATTCCATATCAATTCGTTAGCGAACTATCAAAATTGTCAAATCCTCAACATAACTTAGTTATAAAAAAACTATAATGTTAAAAATTTAATAGAGATAAGAAACAACATCGCAAATTAATTTTGAGGCTTAAATTTACACCAAGGATTTTATGATTTACAACATTACAAACAATGTAATGTCACCTTAGCAAAAATAGTTCATCAATAAGATAGACCCCGGATTAGCAGGGTTCTCATCTAAGGAGATCATCCTTAGCTTATTCATGATATTGTGATTATGTGTTCACATCAAGTTTCCATTTAATTTTTGATACGCAAGGGTGCCAACAACATAGGATAAAACCATTTGTCCTATCATTACTTTGACAACAGTAATGAAAGCACGGGGCGTTACATACCTCCCCTATTAAAAGCATCATCATCCCGATGATGTGGTCCTTGCTAAATAAAATCAAACAATTCCACACATGATATAAGAATAATTCCTATAGAATAGTTACTATTCCCCAGAATTTTATGGTTTTCAGATTCAAAACTTTAAATTCAGTAGCTGCATCAGCTTATCATACTGTAAATAGTCATGCAGTCTGAATTATTTCATGATTACTTCACTAAAGTAAATCATTTTTGTACTATATATATATGTATGTATGTATGTATGTATATATATTTGATATACAAAGGATATAGTTAAAACAAGCTTACCTAGTACCTTTTAAGGAAGAACTATTCCTTTCTACTGGGATTACAACATATGGATATGTGGTAGTTCATTTAGACAGATCTCTTTCCTCAGCTTTGTTAAAGACTTTTTGATTTGAGGTTCCAAAACTCTACAACATTGGGTCCAAAAAGATAAGGTACCAACATTCATTTGTTCAGCTGAACTTGAATATTTCTTATTTCAGTTATCAACTAACTCAACATATCTTACACTTTTTATCTCCTATACCTGGTCTAATCAAAGAATGTTGTCAATGTGGTTATCCAAGCTTATGGATCTACCAAATTTATTTATTTATAAAAATTTTTTTACAAATATTAACTCATGAATGAGTACTGACAACACATTTTCTTGTCCTCAAACAAGAGGTCTTCAAGTTTATAGATGTTTGAGAAAACCAGTTTGCCAAAAACCTCTCAAAGTGTTAAGTAACAAAGTTACCTTATTAGATGTAGACTTTGACATCCAAAACTTTTTTTTATTCCATTGTTATACCTCCTCGGTGGATTCACAGAATCGGTACTACCTAATATTACCAATGTCATGTGCAAATTCCACTTAGTTTACACGAGGGTTTCCATTATTAAGTAGTGTACTGCTTGTAAAATCTTTTACTTTAATATATAGAAGTATGTAAATGACTTACTTATGTTATTTAATGACTTACAAAATTCTCTTGGAAGCTCTAAACATTTCTCTGACTTACAATTCATCCTATCTTTTTCCCAACATAATATAAAGCATACGAGTTAAGCCTAAAACTCTAAGGGCCCAAAGATTCCATGCGAGTTACATAGAAATTGTCACAAGAGAGGGATTTTACAATACATTCCTTGATCTTGAACCTGCACATTTCTAAGGCAGGGTTCATATCAGTGAAGTATGAACTCCCTTATCTAGCTTCACTAAAAATACTGGAACCGACCACAAAACCCATGAAATTTTGCATTTAATTATAAACCATAATTTCCACATAGCCACAACACATCATGATAGGTGAAGAAGGGAATCATGTCATGATAGGTAATATAAAATAAATCTTGTCTTGTGAGTTACAAGATATCACCAGAAGCTAAATATAACCTCATATGATCTATGTTTTTAGTTGAGTCAACCCAGAACGAGCCGTCATCAAGCCTTTTGAGTATTTTAAGCGATAGCTTTCAAGCTCCTAGGTTCAAACCTAAGATCCTCCTTTCAACATGATGATACCCCAAAAACTTTGGGTACTTGAGTAATATAACCCAAAAGTAACATATTCCAAAATAAATATTATAGGTTACAACCACTGTTCAAGGTCAACAAAAAAATTATATTATTTTCAGTTCCTTGGAATTGAAATATTAATTATGTAAATCAAATATTTTACAGAATATAGAATAACCACTTAGATCAACGCTACCTAACTATACATAAGCTGAAAATTGAGCATTTTTATTCCATATTACCAGAAAGAGTTAGGCTTCACAATTGTTGACCAGTTTTTTTTTTTCATTGAGTACAACAAACCCATATTTTCTTTCTTTTAGTATTGAAGAATACTAATCTCATGGATCTCTTCACAATTTTCTCCGTCTCCTACTAGGGATACATGTTCCTTTCCTTTGTTAACTACCCTTACAACATGCTTCATCATTCAAGACTTGTCCATCTTCTTTAAAGGACATTTGTTGGCATAATGCCCATTGCCACACGTGAAACATCCACCACAAGTCCCGATTGACCACTTTTAACTTTGCCATTTGCAACAGTATTATGCTTTTTCCTACAGGTTATCATTGCAAGTTTTTGTGCAAATTTATTTTTGGCAGAACACATTTTCTTACTATGCTTTTTCCACCAAATTTTCTTAGCATTCTGAGATGAAGAAGAATTATCATTTTTATGACCCTTTTCATTTTTATGAGTGGGTGTGTCTAGCAGATTTGGTTTTAGCCCACTGGCTTTTTCAAATATCATCTTATCGAAGAAGATCCATGTTTATCCAATGCTTCCCCCAATTTTGGGTTTAGTTCATCTTTGGATTGGTAAGTCCAAAAATTGCCATAAATGATCGTTCAATATTTAAATAACTCTCCCGTTGTTTATTAGCGATAGACTTAAGTTTTCCTTTGTCCAACTTATTTCACCCATCACCAACTGCTCCAAGGCATCTATCCCGTTCCAAGTATAATGAAGAATTACAAAACATTTGTCTAACTTTTACACCGTTGAAACCATAGAAAAATCCAACCCGGTTATTTATTCTCGGTGCATTCTTTTGATTACCATTTTTATTCTAAAAAATAAAATAAAATAAATTAGCATAAGGACCCAATAAGTCCAAGAGTTACAACCTTCATCTCTGATACCAAAATGTAACATCCCAATTTGTCACTTTGTCTCTCTCTCTCTCTCTCTCTCTCTATATATATATATATATATATTTTAAAAACTTTATGCAGCTGATTTAAATACCCATATATTTAAATCTACATAAACCTTAATGCCATCCATTTCGATAATCACATGAACCATGTGCAACTGTATGAGAGAATGCTAAACCTACACATTCTCCCTTAATGCTTTGTATGAGCCCTTACCTAAAAATGTATCCTATGGTTCTCCTTTTTCAAGGTATGATATATAAGTGAATGCTCCTAAGTGTCTACCGGGTTCCACCTATGAAATCTACAGGCATCCGACATTATAGATTTAGGGAAATCTCGACAGTGTAATCAGCAGCTTACACCACTCTGTGTAAATTTTTTAAGTCATGAATGCCATGCTCTATTCCACTACGGCACACTCGTCATAAGGAAATTCTTGTTTCACATTAATCACTTATTCAGTTATATGGATTCACAACTTAATATACTTTAAACAACTACAAGCCTTAAATGAGGTACAAACAATTTTAACCTACGTGAAGGCATACCTTTATGTCATCATGTGATGCCTATGGGAAAGAAATTTGTCTCGTAACAATTCACCTTGTTACTCACCCACATATCTTCACGTAGCCATCATAGGTTGATATAAGGGTGCGTACCTAGGATGTCCAATCCGTCTTGTAAATCTATCAATGTTTGTACTTAGGACAACACCATACTACAATCTAGTCTCTTGATGAGACAATTCATTACAGTTTCTGCTATACAATAATATCCGAATGGCTATAATTGTCATCACGGGGATATGACCATGTATTATGCAATGAGTTCTCCAACCTAGAATCTTGCATTCGTGTATAGTGTTTGATGTTTTCAAGCTAAATGTTGATGGTGAATCGCAGTACCCCTGAATGTCAGCAACACGATGGGTTGAGACTCTCAGTACGATTGCATAACATGGAGCTTTTCCCAAGTGTGGGACATTACGAAAATGGAAAAGATCTCTGGATGAAGGCCGGTTCCTATTCCTCTATTCAGATGCACATGTAGAAAATGCAGAGGGTTTACTAAAAACCTAATCTAACTTGCCAAGGAGACAGGGTAAGAAAATTCATAAAATAAAACCTAAACTACAAAGGTGATGCACCGAGGAATGAAGAACACCTATCTTGCCAATAAACACAAACCATAAAAAATGCAATGCAAGATCATGCAAAGATAACCATATTCACAGTGAAAGATCAGGAGGATGTAAATGAACACAAAGAGGGTTGAGAATCATCCACATACATGCATTAATTTTCTCCAAAGATTGATACAACACACTGCAAAATGCCAAGAGGCAAAGTTGCATTACAGTTTCAAATGGGAGGTTTTAACTCCACAAGTTCACCTGCCAAAGAGAAGAAGGGAGGGGCAAAATAAGAATGTCCAACCTTTAGAAAGAAGCCCCTCCTTACAATTTATAGGAGGAAAAAGAGAGGGAGAAGAGAGGAATTCGAAATCTGCCCCAACCACCTCCATAATGCACTTAACTCATCTCATAATGATGGTAAGTGAGAACCCCAGCGAACCCAAAAGTGGAGAACTGTATTTTACATTTTTAAGAATTTTTTCTCACCTAATTAAATATATCTAGTCGTAGTTGGATAGAGGACCTTGTAAGATTTCCAAAAAGTCCAACCTTGCATGAATCCGAGCTCCCAGTCAAAAGTTATGGCCATCTGAATATCTCGCGCTGTGGTCTCGCTCTCGTCGCTGCTCAAAATGTTCAGCCTCCCCGAGGTGCGCCTTGCACATCCATGTGTGTGTCGACATCCTCTTCTATGTGCCAAGGGCGCATCCTTTACCCTGTCAACACTCTGTGTCATGCGCCACTTCTGTGCACCAAGGGCGCATACTTTACCCTCGTCGCCGACACTCCGTGTCATGCGCCATTTCTTCGCTTCAAGGGCCAAGGGCATCATCTTTACTTCCCCTGTCGACACTCCGTGTCATGTGCCACTTCTGTGCACCAAGGGCACATAAATGTCGGATTTGAGCTTATTTAATTTCTATATTCTTTTGCTTGTCTATATCTACCTGGGAAAGATATATACAACAATTTAGCGACTCAATGGGATTACCTGCCTGCTAGGTAGAAGATCAGTGGCCTTTTAGCAATCCATTGGGCATGGAGTCATAAGCAATAACTTGAAACCAACCTAATATCTGGATCTCGAACCTGATATCGCAACCCCTCTTCGAGAGCACGCTGAACTGTAGAAATCCAACCTAGAGCAACAAAACCTCTGCTAAAGCACTTAGGGAAACATAAACCTAACTACAACAAGACAATGTGCATACGCACTTAGAGGAATTGAAATCTAGGCTAATATTTACAAGGGTAAACCTTTTCCTTTTAGTAGCAATGTTTAAGATGGATTCCGTTAACCGGAATCGAATTCTTCTCCATCCAATGTAGACAATTGGAAGGCATTACTACTTTTACATCCCATGACCATGTAGGGGCCACTCCAAATGGCATCAAACTTGGAATGCCTTCCCGGTTTTTCCCGATCTACATCCCATTTCAGAACTAAGTCCCCTTCCTGAAGGTCCTTGCTCTTGCTTTCTTATCAAACCATCTTTTTACTAAGGCCTGATCTTTCTCAATTGTTTGAACTACATGTTCTCTAATTTCTTCCAATTCCATCAACTCTGCATACCTAGCCTCCATTGGTTCAAACTCAGCCAACTCCAACTGCTTCATGAACTCCAATGTAGGCAGTTCTAATGATATAGGCACACCCTCTTTTCCATAGACCAACTTGTAAGGGGAATTACCTGTAGACCTCTTTGGTGTTATTCACAAAATTTCATAATGCTGATTTGAGCTTGGTATGCCATGTTCTTTGATTTTCATCCAGAGTCCTCCTAATGATTCTTAGCAAATTTTTGTTCATGGACTCTGCCTGTCCATTACCCTGCGGGTAATAATTTGAAGAGGTGCTCAAATAGATTCCATTCTTGACAGCCCATTCTGTAATCTTGGAACCTATAAATGCCAATGCATTGTCTGATATGATAGTGGCTGGCACACCGAACCTGGTCACTATTCCTTCATAAAAGTCTAGTATGTTAGACTCATTTGCTTCTTTGAGCACTGTTGCTTTGGTCCACTTGGTGAAATAGTCCGTTGCCATGAGAATCCACTTGTGGCCTTGGCTTGAGTTTGGATTGATGACCCCGACGAAGTCCAATCCCCATTACATAAATGGTTGGTCAACCAAAATCAAAGGCAATGGAAGTGCCGCTAGTCTTTCTTTTGCTCGTGAAGAGTGCACATTTCTTGCACTTTCTTATCCATGTATAGCAGTCATTGAAGACTGTCGGCCAATAATACCCTGCCTTCATTATCTTGAGAGTTGTTACTCGTGGGGTGAAATGTCCTCCAGAATCTCTATCATGAAAATCTCGTAACACCCTTTTAATTTGATTTGTCCCAATGCACCTCAATAGAACTCCATTGATGTCTTTCTTAAACAAAACACCATCAACAAGCACATATGGAATGGCTTGTAATCTGAAGTATCTCCTCTTTGCTTTGCTCATTTCTGGGGGCATAGGCCTGTCTGTAGGAAGTGTATCACATTCTGAGTCCAACACGGAGTGGGCACATCATCATTTTCCTGTTCTTGACCATCCTGTAGTACCAAGATAGCCTCTTTTTCATTACCTGCTTCAACTTGTTGACTCAAGGCTAGCTGCTCACATAGTCCCTTCCCACGTACTAGTTTGGTGACCTTGATCTCGATGTCATATTCCATGACACGAGTTATCCATCCTGCACGTTTCTCATTCAGATCCTTGTTTAGAAGGAAGTCCCTGACTCCCGCATGAGAGACCAATAATTGGATCTTGTTGTTTGAGACTAGGTGCTTGAATTTCTTTAAGCTCCTGATTACTGCAAGGACATGCTTTTCAATGAAAGAGTACCTAGTTTCGTATTCCTCCAAGCCTTGACTGAAGAAAGCAACTGGTTGTTCTAATCCTCCTTTGTTTTGTTGTACTGTGATTGCGTAAATCGTGTCCCCACCACCAAAGGCATATAGCACGAAGTCCTTGGAGAAGTCTAGATTGACGAGAGTCGAGCTTGAGATATAGCCTCTTTTATTGCCTCAAAACTTGCCTTGCCTTCAGATGTCCACTTAAATGCCATACTCTTCTTTAACATCAGTGTTATTGGCTTCACAAGAGCAGCAAAATTTGGAACAAATCTTGGACAAAATTGATCCTTCCCAAGAAGCTTCAAGAGCCTTCTTGTGACTTGCAATGGCAATGCTCGAATTGCTTCAACTCTTTCTGGGTCAATCGTCAACCCTCCTTTGAAACAATATGGCCTAGAATTTTTCCCTCGTGAGCCAAGAATATGCATTTTTGGGATTCAATGATACCCCAAATCTTCTACATCTCTGAAATACTTGCCTCAAATGACAGAGGTGATCCGCTGCATTTTTGAGAATACAGTGATGTCATCAAGATATATCAAAACTATTTTATTGATCAACCCCTTAAATGCCATATCCATTGCCCTTTGAAGGTGGCTCCAGCATTTGATAGCCCAAATGGCATTTTCAGGCATAGGTCCCCCATTCGGTGGTGAAAGCCATCTTGAATTGGTCATCTTCTTTCACCATCACCCGATTGTACCCTCGAGTAGCCATCTAGGAGAGAGAATCTCTCCAACCGGATACTACTTGCAATATTTGTTCCATCAAGGAAGTGGGTAATGGTCTTTGAGAGATGCCCTGTTTAGGTCTCGAAATCCACACACAACCTGATTTCTCCACTCTTCTTCCTGACCGGAACCAAGTTTGCAACCCAGCTTGAGTGCTTGATCGGGAAAATAATGCTTGCCTCTATTAGCTTATTTAGCTCTTTCTTCATTAGAGGTTCAATGTGAGGGTTGATTGGTCTCTGCTTCTGCCTGATGGGCTTAGCATCTGGATCCAATTCTATGGTATGTTGTGCCAAATTTGGATCGAATCCTCTTAAGTCTTCATAGCTCCAAGCGAAGACATCTGGAAATTCTTGGCAAAGTTGTATGAAATCTGATTTCTCCTACTCAGTGGCCACTTTACCAATTTGAAGAGTTTTGCCTTCCCCAACCGGAATTGGCCCTGAATCTTCTCTCTTGACCTGTATGTTAGCCTTTTCCTTACGAAACTGGTCGTTAGGGTTGAAGATAGACTCCAATGTTACTAAACCCTTAGGAAGCTTGTTTTTCCGTAGCTGCACTACTTGATCCCCATACTGCTGCTCTAATCTGTCCTGATTCCTAGCTGAGAATTCAGCCTCTTCTTGTAAGAAATTGACGATTTGTTGATCATTCTCAAACACCTGCCAGCTTGTGTTATTATCTGGAACTGCTGGCCTCACAATCACATGGATATGTGGCTGTGTTTTTCCCTTCTGATGTTGTCAACCACATCAAACGTTGCTCCAACTGCTGCGAGCCTATCTGCGACTTCATTTTTCTTCCTGGGTATGGACACAATGTTGAAAGCTTCGAAATCCTCAATGAGGTCCCATACCCTATTCTTATAGCTCTTCAGAAATCGTTCTTTGTAGCATGTTGTCCCCTAACTTGGTTGACGATTAGCTCGCTATCTCCAAACACCTGCAAGTTCTTTATGCCCCTTTTCCTGCCCAATGAATTCCATGAATCAATGCTTCGTATTCAGCCGTGTTGTTTGAACAGGAAAACTGAAACAAAAATCTGAAAAATATTTGATGTCTTATGGTGAAATCAACATTGCACCACCTCCAGCACCTTGTCTGCTTCTCGAACCATCGAAAAATAATTTCCAAACTTTGTTTTCATCCTTTTGTTCAAGCTGAATGATGTCGAGAATGGGTGAATTTTCTTCGTGTATACAATACACACCCAATTCAGATTCTTCAATTTCCTTGTATGGGTCAAATTCATGACTCTTGTTTTCCCATTCATCCAAAGTTAAATCAGGAATTCCCTCGACCTTAGTACCTATTTCTAGATCACTTGAACACTCCTCCTGATCAAAAGCCGAGCAATTTGCATTGATAGGATTTGGTACATGAGGCTCAATATGGAAATTGGCAATTGGTTCTGACCTGATTGTTGCTTTGCTCCATACCTTGTCCTAAAATCATGTGTGACCAATCTGCAGATAAATATCCACCGATTTTTGCAGTGAAGTCTCTTGATAGACACAACGCAAAGAGTGGCGGAAGGTCAATCACGTACACATCTTGCGAAACTCAGTAACATTAGGACAGAATGTAGTGTTAGCTTAACCCTTGATGACTCCAACTGTTCCTACCGCTGCCGTTCCATCTAGTTGTACTACTCCTTTCAACACTGGCTCATATTTCAAACCCAGTTGATCCACTATTTGCTTTGGCATCACTGAACTACTTGCCCCTGAATCTATCATGCAGTTGTGTACCAAGTGGTTTCCAACAATCAACGAAACATAGAATGGTGGAGGCTTCAAATTTTTCCTTGTCTGGCCCCCATCATGTTGCACTGCATTAGTGAGAACTTTCTCATGTCCCTGGTTTGATACATTTATGGCAGACCAATTAGCCATTGCAGCTTGCAATAAATCTCGTTGCCCTGGGATCGCAAGTGATTCCCACATGGAAATGTTCACATGTGTCTTCTTCATTTGATCGATGATGTTGAAAGGGGATGAATTGTCCTTTTGTTGTCCCTTACTTGGCACAACCTTTTCTGGAGCTTGAACAGGTGCATGTGTTACTACAACAGGTACCTTAGGTTGATTTTGCACATTTGGAGCTGCGTGTTTGGTCTACTGACCCCTTGTTGTGTAGGAGTGGACTGAGAAACAACTGGATTACACGGTTGTCCCTCTCCTATATTTCTCTTCTTTGACATGTGTTGGCAGCCACGCCTTGAAAAGGCTGTTGGTTAACTCCACAGAAGTCTTCCATTTTCCAATTGGCCAATGTGGTTTCTGTTGGAGGTCCTTCTTGTTGCATTTCTTGCTGTTGATTCTCCTCCTGGCTTGGTTCTTGAGGAACACCAATGGTTTGCACCATCAAGGCCTGATTTAGTGCACCATTGAAACATGCTGACTGATTGTGAGGTAGATTGCAAGGGTAACACCAGTCATACTCCTGTGCCATGTTATTTTGTGTCGGACCAAAACTCTTGAGGACGCTCATTGCATTTGGATCATACGGTCGAAATGGCCTCGAAACTTGAGGTTGTCCTTGGTTTTGGTTTTGATTTGCAGCCTGAGGTGGTGGTCTATTTTGTTGGTATGGGGGCCTAGCTTGGTACTGTGCTTGAGGCTGATACGGTCTAGCACTTTGAGCTTGTTGTCTTTTGATAGTCACTAGCTCATTTCCAAGGTTCTAGAGTTGTTTCATGACCTCCTGCAATTCCTTTGAAGTATTTGAAGAAGTCGACACCTCATTATTGCTTTGATTTCTAGGAGTTGGAATGGGATTCAACTCTGGTGCTTGACTGGTTGTAGGATTTCCCATATCCGGATAGAGAGGCATTGGTGGCCTTGGTGCAAGCTTTCCAGCTTGGATCAAACAGTTCTCTGCTCTGATAGCTGTGTCGTAGGCCCCTGGCAGCGTTGTTCCTCCCATTGATTGGATCATCATGGCTATGTCTGAATTTATAGCCTTTAAGAAATAAAGGAATGCTCCTTCGGTAGTTGGTCTAACGGCTATTGGAATCCTATCCCATGTCCGTTGGAATCTGAAGTTGAAATCTGTCATTTGTTCATTAGGAGCCCTTTTGATTGTTGTCAATTGTTCCAATAAAGACAAATTGTCCGCCCTCTCCCCGAATTGGTTGCAAAGAGCTGAACAAAGTTGGTCCCAATTCATAATAGACCTTGTTACTAGGCTCCTAAACCATTATAAGGCCTTACCTTTGAAAGATGAAGCCAACAACTTGACTACAACATCCATTTCATTTATTTCGTGAATTACACATGCATTAGCAATATCCTGGATGTGATCAATAGGAGTAGTATGATTTTCTCCTGTAAAATAGGGTATATTCTTTAGTGCTGCAACTGGAATTTGATTCTGAGCATTTAGGGCAAGTGGACTACTACCCGTGAAATTGACAAAGGGATTCGGTGGTAGATGTGCCATTATGATTGGCCTAAGAACCCTGGTCGATGCGAGAAAAGGCCTACCAGGTGGAGGTGTAGACAAAGTCCTGTTAGGTGGAGATGGTGATCTTTGTGGTCTTCTTCCTCTCCTTCCTCCTCCTGGTGATAGTTGCAAGTGGAAAAATATCCCCTCTTCTCGAGTATTAGACCTGGTTCGAATTCTTCTCATATGCCTGGGCAACTTTTGCTGCTACACCGCTGAATTCTATCCCCTTCGGAGTCGCCAGATGTGTTAGAAAGTGAGCCTCAAAAGGCTAGATTCTGCCAAGTTACACACCAAACCTGACAATATTTAAAAATAGAATTTTGAAAGACCTGTATTTTTGATATTTTAGAGTTTGGAATTTGATTTGGAATGACAGTCCCGAAAACCCAAAAATGCCAGACTTCCGAAAACCTGAAATCTGAAAATAAAAAAACCATGAAATTTTGAAAGTCAAAATCTCAAAAATCTAAGAATACCCTTTTGAAGATTATCCCCCGATCTATCAACTAGTGAAATTTTGACTTGTTTTGAGCAAGTTAAGCCCTTGAAAATTGATTTCAAAGTTCAGCCTGGAAGGTGAAAAAACTGAAACTGTAAAACCTGCAATTTTTAAGTCCGAATTTCTTGAAAATCCCTTCAAATCTTGTAGAATGACCTCTTGGTCCCACCGGGCATGCCAAAACTATTGATGTCAAATCACAGCACCCCTGAATGTCTGCAACACGATGGGTTGAGACTCTTAGTACGATTGCATAACATGGAGCTTTTCCCAAGTGTGGGACATTACGAAAATGGAAAAGCTCTCCGGATGAAGGCCGGTTCCTATTCCTCTGTATTCAGATGCACACGTAGAAAATGCAGAGGGTTTACTAAAAACCTAATCTAACTTGCCAAGGAGACAGGGTAAGAAAATGCATAAAATAAAACCTAAACTACAAAGGTGATGCACCGAGGAATGAAGAACACCTGTCTTGCCAATAAACACAAGCCATAAAAATGCAATGCAAGATCATGCACAGATAACCAGATTCATAGTGAAAGATCAGGAGGATGTAAATGAACACAGAGAGGGTTGAGAATCATCCACAGACATGCATTAATTTTCTCCAAAGATTGATACAACACACTGCAAAATGCCAAGAGGCAAAGTTGCATTACGCTTTGAATGGGAGGTTTTAACTCCACAAGTTTACTCGCCAAAGAGAAGAAGGGGGGAAAAACAAGAATGTCCAACCTTTAGAAAGAAGCCCCTCCTTATAATTTATAGGAGGAAAATGAGAGGGAGAAGAGAGTAAATTCGAAATCTACCCCAACCACCTCCGTAATGCACTTAACTCATCTCATAATGAAGGTAGGTGAGAACCCCAACGAACCCAAAAGTGCGAACTGTATTTTGCATTTTTAAGAATTTTTTTCTCACCTAATTAAATATATCTATTTTTAGTTGGATAGAGGACCTTGTAAGCTTTCCAAAAGTCCAACCTTGCATGAATCCGAGCTCCTACCAAAAGTTATGGCCATCTCAATATCTCGCGCTGTGGTCTCGCTTCTCCGCGCGGCTCAAAATGTCAAGCCCTCCTAAAGGTGTGCCTTGGTGCATCCATGTGTGTGTCGATATCCTCTTTCATGTGCCAAGGGTGCATCCTTCACCCTATCGAAACTCCGTGTCATGCACCACTTCTGTGCACTAAGGGCGCATCCTTTACCCTGTCGACACTCCGTGTCATGCGCCACTTCTGTGCGCCAAGGGTGCATCCTTTACCCTGTCGACACTCCGTGTCATGCGCCACTTCTGTGTGCCAAGGGCGCATCCTTTACCCTGTCGACACTCCGTGTCATGTGCCACTTTTGTGTGCCAAGGGCGCATCCTTTACCCTGTCGACACTCCGTGTCATGCGCCACTTCTGTGCGCCAAGGGCGCATAAATGTCAGGGATTTGAGCTTCTTTGATTTCCGTATTCTTCTACTTGTCTATATCTACCTGGGGAAAGATATATACAACAGAAAATATTATCCTCAATGAATAGTTAGGTTTTATGACACTTTCTCCATGAATGGGTCATACCTAAGGTCTGGATTAAGTTGATCCCAGGACCCCCAATCTCTATAACACTTAATTACCTTCCAATGTCCCATACCCAAGTTAACCATTGATAGAAATGATACTATCAAGGTCTATGATCATTATTATAGTTTCAATAAAAACTATCCCAGCTTTAACATTTAGGCTCATGTTCCTTATTTCATACTCTAGGGATATATACTTTTATAAAGCTAAGTATTCATGTATGATTCATTCCTTTTTATTAAGTGCCATGGGCTATCAATGCCAACCCTCTTTTTAGTTTAAGCACATCACTTTTCTTAATTGCAACTTAGTAAAGAGTGTTCATTTATTTTACTATCTCCAACAAGTAAGATATATCTGGGGCATCCGATATGATATATTTTATGAACCACTTACCCATATATCTTTCCTTATCATAGCCTTTTAAAAAGATCTCTAATTCTCTTTAGAGATAATTACAGTATAGACCAGGGATGAGATTCAAATGCTATGTTATTTTTAACTTAGTAAACATGTTCCCATATTACTTTCATTGTGTCTCGACATGCTTGTGTGCTCATAATGATGCATCATGGAACAACCCTAATTAAAAACATTCCATCTCCTTGAGAAAAATATTTCATAACACAATTTATCACAAATATGCAATTCCCAAAAAGTGAAACCATAATCAATATATAGTCATGTTAGACTACCATAAGCCCGTCCTCTTGTTGCTTATGTGTATCGTCCTTGTATAGGACTTAATGTTGATTTCACTTAGAAATCAATATTACATTCCTATATATTTGACTATCTGAATACACCCTATACAAAACCTTTGGAGAACTTAACACAATTATACAATTAGATTGTTATTTTGCATTTAATAAAGAGGCAGTTACCCATTAGTAACCTTATCTAATTCCAAGTATGCTTAATGTATGATTAATTAGAGAAAGATATTTTTAAGCAACGTTCTTCCAATAGTCCCTTATATGATCCCTAGAATATCGCACATAAGATGTGTATAAAACTTAATACATGATTGATACTAATGATTAATACAATAGTATTGTGGATGCTGATTTCTTAACTCGATAGATTTACGACTCATAACTCATCAATCGACAATCAACCACTTATAAAATAATTTATAGTAGTTGAAATCTGTCTTAATTACATTTATGGGATAAATACAACTCATTCCTAAAAGCATTACCAAAATTTTTCTTTTAAATGAATAAACCATTTATGTTGAGTAGTAAGTCCTTTTTTCCATTTTCAAGGAGAAGTATTTCATCTTAAGAACATTCAAGTCAGTCATATCTTCAAACCTTCCTCATACAAGATAATATACAAGACTAAATACTTCCACCTTCTTTCTCAGCGTTTGTCTACAAAATTGTTAGCATGAGTCAGTTCACATGAACTGAGCATGATAAGCCTTAACTCAACATAACAACATACTCTACTTAATTATTTCATAAAAGTAACTCATATTATTTTTATGAATCAATATTGCAAAGCTTAAGTAGATAAACAATTCTCTCAATAACATGACAGAAGCAAGAAATTTAATGAACCATGGAATAAATCAATTTCAGACTTACTTTTCCATACAATTACTTCACTCACTCAGAAACAGTCATACAATTCATAAGATATATGGGAATTATAATTATTCAAAGACTACCATATAAGAGTATCATTATTTCGCTCATGCAATCCCATACTTGCATGCCTGAAATCATTTTACTCAACAATTAAGTAACCATACAAATATCAAAAACACATTCAAGTAATCTCCCAAATCTTCAAAACAGATATAATGAGGAATTAATACACCCCTAAGGATTGCTAAGGTTCAGAAATAATACCAAAACATCAAGAGTACTTGGCTAACAAAATACGATATTAGAGCGTTTAACCTCAAGGATAAGAGGGTGAGAACATTCATGGAATCTTTCCTTATAGCAATCAGGTATAACTTGAGTAACATGCTACATATTTATAACTTGCCTCAACTTAAACACTTATTGAACATTTTAAGACTAGAAAAGTACACAACTCCCTTCTTCATATATGTTTCAACATATCCAGACATAATAAACACTAAATTCTTTAAAATTCTAGAAGAGAGTAGGTATCATGTGTTGACGAGATAAAATATTTGTTACTTAACCCAAAAATTTCATCTCGAACATTTAATATCCAATGAACTTGCTCAACACAAATTTCAACTTCTAAAATACGCACATTTTTCCGTAAGTCAAGACTTCACATGAATATAAGAATAATCTCCTAACCCATTGTACTAAATAATTTTAGATCATACCAAACTAAATTTGTGACACAACTAGGAAAGTTCAAGAAGGAACTTTTAAAAAGTCAAGGAAACCCCGTATTTAATAAATGAAACTAAGTACAGTTTACTATAAAAGAAAGAGTCACTTTCGGGTTTATTGAGATACAACATAATTTGAATTAGAAACATTACACCTAGTGAGGATCTATCACATATTACAGACTCAGTTAAATGATGAATCTAGTTATCATCTATTATAAGAGTAGGAGTATATAGCTTAACCGTTTGGTCCCATATTGGGTTACCGTACAAAATCAATGCCTCCAGTTTCTTAATAGAACACATAGTATGACAATGTGATCAACAAACTTGAACCGTGTTAATTACTACGAGGGGTAATATAACAAAATTTACAATCTCAAGCACAGATACTTCCTATTTTGGGACAACTTTAATCCCAAGCCTTATTTAATGACTCAAATGCCAACATTTAGAACATAAACCCACTTAGATAAAATGGTTAGCCCACAAATAGGGATCATCTAAACTCAAGGGATAGCTTAAGGTCTTTCCCATAAACCTTCTAAGAGTTGATTAAATGGTAGATCATACTAATGATAATTAATCATCAAACATTTATTACAGGTTTTGATCTTCGAACAGGTAATCAATAAACCCAGCAAGCACATATAAGAGTGTAAGGGTCAAAGAAATGAAACTCTACTATTTTTACCAGCTCATACATTGAGATGAGACGTACCCAATAAAAGGAACTGCTAAACACCTTTTCAACAATAAAATCTAATGCATAAACTTCTAAAAGATCAGCTCACTTTTTAGGATGGTTTCCTAATGGACAACAATGAACTGCATCTCTTATAAGAGGAAGGATATTCTTAGTCGAAGTTGACATCACTTTTGAACTCAAAAATAATTGTAAGAAGAACCAAGCTTTAGTAATAATAGTGAATAAATTATCCCACTAAGTATCATACAAGGTTTTATAGGAGAATGTCCATCCTCTATTATAGAGGCTAAGATGGAACATAAGTGATAATATTTTAACAAGTTGGAATTAACCATCATAGTAATCAAATCTCAATATAACCTTTCCATAACCGACTTTAAACCCCGAAGGAGTCAAAATAGTTCCATAGTTATTAAGAAGCAACAAGGAGATCAACATGAAATAATAGAATAAAGTATTTGGATCTTATACAATTTTAAATTGTAAACAAGATACAATAGTTAACTATTAGGAGACTCAACGATTCAGTCGAGCCATAAAAGTGGCTCTGGAGTAGACCATAAATGCCATTCTAAACTGCCTATTCAAGGGTCGAAGAGGCAGACCTTGTAATCATTACAACTGTCCTTATTATCTACAACTCAATGATAATATTAAATTCAGTTGTTTTTCTTCAGTATAAATACTTATTTTAAATAAAACCAGGTCAATTATAAGTACCGACGATGCCTCCTACAAGACCAACATGACTCCATAGGCATAGATTTCTTTAAATAATCAAACCTAGTTGCGTAAATCCAACAAACACTAGGTCAAGGAAAGACATCTATAATGAAAACTCACAGAGAGCAATTTCCAGAATTCCACAATATCTTGCTATATTTATTCATATCCTTGAAGAGATGGGTAACAAATTAAACAAAGTTTTCTACAGTATGGGTAGATATCAATTCATAGTTGTATGAAGATTTCAACAATGTTGGCATATCAGAACAAACCCATTAATCATTATAGCAATAGTCCTCAAACATCTCAAGAGTATATTCTTTTCTTAATGATAATAAACCTTATTGGAGCCTGTACTTAGTTAATCACTTTTAACAACATACATCACGAAGCCATAGTAATTCATACTCTATAGAGAAAGTATTAAATGATTCTACATCTTTGAAATTATAAACACTAAATTTCATTCAAGGCAAGGTTATTTCTGTGAAATTACTAAATAGAGCAAGAAATTATGAAAAGTTCAAAGTGTATCATGTCTATTATTCTGTGTTTTCTTTCCTTGCAAAAATTTCATGATTACTCAGGAAAATCCCCAAACCTTTGAAATGAATTCCTTCATTCAACAGATCACAAAGTTTTCATGATATTTTAATGAGTTTGGGAACTTGTTGTTCCATCTACTCAACTGATGTTTTCTTCATGCAAACTCACATCAACACACAACTAAACTTCCTCCTTGCATGCCGAGCTACTACAAGTTTCTATCCATGAAATGAATTGATACCAAAAATTGCCCCTTTGTTCCAATCCATCCATGCACTTCCCGAGGAAGGTGGGCAATAAAATACATTAAATGCAGAGTTAATGGAGCTTGCCGCCAATTTACAAACCAACTATTCTTAGCTCTCCTTTAAATTTAGTAAAGTCATACTTCATGCCATGCAAGGTGATTTAGATAACTAAAATACTTCATCTCAAAATTAGTTGGCAGAGATAATTAATAAATAATTAAGGAACTGTGAGTACAACTATTAGGTGGTGGGTGCCACCTCATCAACCATTTGAATTTAAGCAATCTTATATCATTTTTAAATGACCAAACAATATTTTACACAAATATAAATTTGGATATCCTTTCTTCACATAACTTAAGGCTTCATACAATTTTCATATGCATATACATCCTTTCAAATAGCTAAATTAATGCCCAAGTCAATCTTCTCAACGATAGGTTCATATGTTAAGTTTAGAACTATGCCACTAGGATTAGATTGTCCTATTTTTACATTAGCTAATAAATCTACAATAGTAGTTACTTAACTACTTTAATCTTTGCAAATTCCCTTTTCGAAATCTATATATATTGACATGTATATATATACATAGATGTTATAATATTAGCGTTGATCAAGAAAGTTGCTCATGTACACTCATAGGAGTTAATGCCTTTAATTCTTAATAATTAGGTCCTTGACTGATGACTATATCCCCTTTATCCCTGGAAATATGATCATGATAGCATTAGTTATCAAATGGGGTAGACTATCAGATGATCGGTTTAAGACCTATTATAAACCAACAAGAAGTCTTGATCGCATTCCAAATTAATTCATTAAGAAAACTATCAAAATTGTCAAAGCCTCAACATAACTTAGTTATAAAAAACTATAATGTTAACAATTTAATAGAGATAAGCAACAACATCGCAAATCAATTTCGAGGATTAAATTTACACCAAGGATTTTATGAATTACAACATTACAAATGACGTAATGTCACCTTAGTAAAAATAGTTCATCAATAAGATAGGCCCCGGATTAGCAGGGTTCTCATCTAAGGAGATCATCCTTAGCTTATTCATGATATTGTGATTACATGTTCACATCAAGTTTCCATTTAATTTTTGATACGCAAGGGTGCCAACAATATAGGATAAAACCATTTTTCCTATCATTAATATGACAACAAAAGAATGACAACACGAGGCATTACAACGTCCATATACACAAATCCAAGGGATGTCATATGCCCCACCAAATATTTATGCTGTCCCATTTCAGTAGCCAACACAACCCCCACCTCCCCAACAAGGGTCTTCAATGGTGGAAACATATGCAATGGGGACTTATTTTGAATATCTCAAAGAACCCCTAGATTTCTCCATTTGGGTAGTCATGCTCCCAAGACCCTTTCCTGATCTCCCGAAGTTCAAGGGGAGGGTGATCCAAATGCCCACATCAAGGCTTATGTAATGGCCATTCGAGAGCTGCTCCCATGGGATGCAATTGTTGCAAATATTTTCCCTAAGACACTTGAAGGTATTTCTCTTAACTAGTATTATAGGATACTGGAGGCTTCGATACACTCGTTCAAGAAACTAGTGTCAGAGTTTATCAAAGCCTTTGATATGAACAAGCTTTTACAAATAGGAATCAGAGAATTTCTTCATATCAAACAAGAACATAATGAGTCTGCAGCTCACTTCATTCAGAGGTGGCAACATGTTCTCTACTCTTCTCGCAAGTGCTCCAAACATGGACCAAATAGAACTTTGTGATTTGTTCCTCCACTCCCTCAACAGAGATGAAGGAAGAGGTTCAAAATTTCTGCTAAGGAGCTATGAAGAGGTGCTAGAGGGTGCTCTTCGGATCGACCAAATGGCCATCGATAGTGGTCGTAAGACCTACAGAGCAAATGGGAAGTTAGTTACCCCTTCTCAAAACACTCCCGCTACTCCAACAATACAAATAACAATCAAGGACCAAAGATCCTTAACAAGAATCATGGATTCATAACCGATGGTGTAATGACTAGGCCAAAAGCCTAATGTTGTTAGTCCCACTAGTACAGGTACAACAAATAACAACAACAATGGGAATAACAATGGCAACAATAAGAGGAGCAACAATTTCTCACCCTCAGTAAATGTTGTGGATTTTAATCATCCCCAACAACAACAACAACCTCAGCCATAAAGACAAATGTCGACCCCAAGCCCTAGTCAATACCCTAACCAATTCCAAAACCAGGGGCAAGGGTTCCAAAGTGTTAACTATAATCAGTCAACAACCAAACAATAACCATGGTTTTGGACCACAACAAGGAACCAACCAAAGGCCTCAAGATTATGATCCTGACTTATATTGTGGTTTCCATAGGGTCCGTGGGCATGACGCAAGAACTTTCCACAATTGTAATAAGTTTTTGCAATGTTTTCCAGAAGACCAAAGATAGTTGTTTGTTGACATGTTTCTGGCCAACCCAACTATGCCTAATCAAAACACCTATATGGGACCAGTGTCTCTAGAACATGCCATTAGGAATATTCAATGATCCTCTCCCCACGCATCTCGAAGGATAGAATACTGGATCCTAATGGTTCAAATAAAGGAATTGTAATAGGGACTCATGATCATGAAGCCTCAACTTTATCAAACCCATAGGTGGCACCTCCTTTGGATGGTTACCAACAAATGAATATTGTAGGTTTGGTTGAGTTAGATGTTGAAATCTAAATTAACACTGCAACAAGAGCTAGAGAATATTCATCACAGCAAATCCCAATTTACCTAGTTGTCTTGAATAATGATCATGACACGCTAAGTAAGATAGTAGGGGCTTATGACCTGATCATCAATGATCCAACCAAGAACTTTTTACACATTTCCTTCTTAGATCTACTGAATAATTTTCCTACTCATCAAACCACTCTCTTGGAAGCACTCGTCTTGGCCATTTGGCTAACATTACCCCACCACCAGAGGTGTAGATAAACCATATAGACTTTGAAATTTTCCCTCCAGATAGCTCGAAAGGGATATTGGGTTTGTATTTGACATAAGAAAGATGCCTACAGATGCTAAAATATCTCGTAGAGGTGATCCAACCCTGTTTTTGCAAGTTTGGATCTATAACAACTATGTGAAGTGTGCGATGATCGACGATGGGGCAATAGTTAACATCATCCCCTTCTCTTTTCTTCAGAAGTTAGGATATGGGGAGACTAATTTCTCCTCAACGTGAAACACATTAAGAGGCTATGATAGTCTCAAGGTGACCTCGATCAGACCATAGTATTACCAGTCACTCTTGGACCCAAGATAGTGCTTACTGAGTTTTATATTATAGATTGGGAAACCAACTATAATATGATTCTTGGTCACCCTTGGATACACCACATGAAAAAATCCTGTCCACCCTGTTCCAAGAATTCAAATTCTTGCATTTAGGGAAAGTCTTTGTCACTCAGGGTGATCCAAATCCCTTTGACATACACCTGGCCAACTTGAAGAAAAGGCTAGGGGTCCACTCTGAATTTGAGCTTCCCACCAACTAGTTAAACAAACCGAGTAAGCATGTTACCAGAAGAAAAGTTGGTTCCCATGATGACAGAATTAGAGGTTACAGGTTTGATCAAGGGTATTCTGCCTTCAAGGATGAAAGTGTTGTTGTAGAGACAGTTTCACTAGGAACTACAACAAATATTATTGAACTATTAGAAAAGGATTTTCCTATCCTTCTTCCCTTCGATTCCATGGGTATGGGACATGCTTTGACCTAGTTCCCTCCAAGAGATGAGGTTTGCAAGGTATATGTAACATGAATAAAAGAAGAACTTACAAAGGATGACTCAACATCTGTCTTTCCGAGTGATTGCTGGACTCTCCACTTTGATGGGGCCAAGTGTCACTTCAGTGTTGGGGTAGGTGAAATCCTTACCTCACCCGAAGGAAGGGTTTTACCTTTGCTTTCAAATTGAATTTTGAATGCACAAACAATGGGGCTGAGTATGAATCTCTTCTATTAGGTCTCATTATAGCCAAGAGAATGGGCATCCTCAATATTAGGGTGTTGGGTGATTCACAACTAGTCACAAATCAGGTATCTGAGGTATATGAGACTAGGGCTGAACACTTACAACTCTATAAAATTGTCATGTTAGACCTAACTAAGGGGTTTGATTTCATATCAATCGAGGTAGTTCCACGTGAACAAAACCTTCTGGAAGACTCTATAGTAACTTCCACCTCACGCTTCACCCCAAGTAATGATTTAGAGGACACCAACTTCACAGTTTCACTCCGCATTGAATCCTTGATTTGCAAAGTGCTAGTGGCATCAATGTTGACATACATGGAAGCTGAGGGCTAGTTTGACTCTTTAGACCCTGTCGATGGGGATGAGTCAACCTTAGCTTATTTAAATGCTTTGGTAGAATTGCATCTTACTTGTCAAGAGGTAGAATTTTCCTTAATTCCATGTTCCTCCTCTTATTTTGGGAATCCAATGATTGAGTCATCTCTGGGAAGAGATCTTAAAATTTACAAGGTAGAAGAGGAAGGGTACTTGGAGTTGTCTCCAGCCTAGCTTGAGTTTGAGGAGGGTAATGCCTCCTTAATTGAGGGAATGATTGATATAAACATAGAAACGAATGAGGAACCAAAAATCTTAAAGCTAGGGTCCTCTTTAACTCCAGAGGAAGTAGAAATTCATACCCAATTCCATAGGGAACATTGGAAATCCTTCACATTTAGTTATAAGGAAATGAAAGGAATTAGACCACACATCATAGTTCACAATATTATTACTAAGTCGGATGCCAAACCAATTAATAAGAAATCAAGACCTATGAAGCTAAAGGTAGCCCTTATGGTAAAAGAAGAAGTAACAAAGCTTCTCCAAGTAGGATTTATCAAGCCAGTTGATTATTCACAATGGGTATCTAACATTGTCCCCATTCTCAAAAAAATGGAAAGATCCATATTTGCATAGACTTCTGGGACATCAACAAGGCTTGTCCCAAGGATGATTTCCCGCTACCATCCATTGATGTTATCGTCAATGCAATGAAACTAGATTTGAGTTGTTGTCCCTCATGGATGGGTTTTCGGGATATAATCAAATCAAAATCTCTACCGAGGATCAAGCTAAAACTACGTTTATAACTCCTTGGGAACTTATTGTTATGTCGTCATGCCATTTGGTCTTAAGAATGCTGGTGCTACATATCAACAAGCAATGACCTACATATTCCATGATCTTATTCATAATATTTTGGAATCCTACGTAGATGACCTACTAGCCAATGCCAGGAAGCACTTTGCGATCACCCAGAGGTGCTTCGTATCATTCTCTTGCGCTTGATTGAGTATGGAGTCACATTGAATCCAGAGAAATGTGTATTTGGTGTAATAGGTAGAAAGCTCTTGGGTTACATTATATCTTCACGAGGAATTGATGTTGACCTGGCCAAAATCCAGGCTGTGTTAGAAATGGTTCCACCATTGGATGAGTCTGGTATTAGATCTTTCCTTGGGAAAATCAGTGCAATCCAAAGGTTCATCCCTGACTTGACATTTTTCGTTCATCCAATCAACAATTTGTTAAAGAAATATTATATCCTGGATTAGATGGAGGAATGTGATGAGGCCTTCAAGGTAGTTAAGTGAGTTCTTTTATCCCCTCCCATGCTAATGCCACCAAGGTCACATCACCCTTTGATCTTATATTCATGGGCTACAAACATTTCACTAGCCTGTATGTTGGCACAAGAGGATGATGAAAAATGAGAATGGGCTGTTTATTTTATCAGTCAGATGTTACTTGATTACAAGACACACTACACAAGGAAGAAAAGGAATACCTTGGCATAGTTTTGTAACCAAGCGCTTAAGACATTACATGCTTAATCAAGAGACAAGGGTCATCATCAAGTCAGACCACTATTAAACATTCCTCATGTAAGGATCCTTGTCTAAAAAGGTTGGGTGTTTCATTACATTAATGGGTAAGTTCAAGCTAACATTTGTAAATCAAAAATTAGTTAAGGGTTAAATCATCATAGATTGGTTGGCTGATAATCCATTAGATAGGGGTGATTTGGTAGATTTGGAATTTCCTAACGAGTGCATATATTTTGTTGAAACTAGGCCCCCTATCTCTATATGTCCTTGGTACACTAACATCATCAATTTCATCATGGACCACATGTACCCAGAAGGGGCAACATCACAACAAAGAAGGAGGTTACGCATAATTTCGTAAGTACATAATCCTCGAATGTACTTTATCGCAGAGCCTTTGACGAAATGCTATTGAGATGTGTTGATTCTAAAGAGTCTAAAAAGATTCTTTATGAGTCACATAGCGGGGTATGTGGTGGTCACTTTAGTGGCCACACTACTACCCAAAGATACATCGGATGGGCTATTTCTGGCCCACCCTTGAACATGATGCGGTAGAGTTTGTGTGTAGATGCCACAAGTGTCAAGATTTTTCCCATGAAATCCACATACCGGCACAAGCTTTACAACCGATTGTAACTCCATGTCCCTTCTCCACATGGGGCCTAGATCTGATAGGGAAATTCTCTCCCTCATCAATGGATGGCCATAATTTCATAATTATAGCCACGGAGTACTTTACCAAGTGGGTAGAGGCCATGCCCCTTACCACTATCCCTAGCTCTGTAATCACTAAGTTCATCTTGAACCAGATCATTTGTAGGTACGGGGTGCCACAGGTCATTATTTCTGATAATGGCACATCTTTCAAAAATGACGAGGTGCATGAGTTGTGTGCAAAGTTCAAAATAAGTCATCACACAACTTCTCTCTATTACCCTCAAGCTAATGGACAAGCCGAGGCTACCAATAAGACTTTAAAGTCCATTCTTCTAAAAACTGTTAAGGAGAATAAATGAGATTGGCATCTGAAGATTTTTCCAGCCTTGTGGGCCTACCGAACATCGGTTAGAACACCAATGTGAGAGACTCCCTTTTCTTTATTGTTGATGCTGAGGTAGTTCTACCACTAGAGGTCGAACTACCCAGCCTCCGCATTTCATTACATGGGATCCTAGGAGAAGAGGGTTATTGAGAAGCTTGTCTCTCCCAATTAGAAATCCTTGATGAAGTTAGATTGAATGTTGAGCAAGAATAGTGTATATGCTGACCACTTGGCTTGACAATACAATGAAAAGATATATGAACGCAAGATATACAAAGGAGATTTGGTGTTAAGGCTTGATAGCCTAAATGATAAGAGAACTCAAGGCGAGGAAGAAAGTTTAGACCTAGGTGTATGGATTCAAATCAAGTGGTGGAAGATTATAAAATGGTGCATTCCATTTGTGTACTATATAAGGTGATTATTTTAGTGAATCTCGTGAACTCCCTTCACCTAAAGAGATACTACGCATGATCCACCGGCATTCTCATATGTATATTATTGCATCTGGATTGTATTTTCATTTGTCTGCTCATTTTGTAAAAAAAATGTGTGATCAAGGAGCTTATCCTTATAAAGCAATCCCAAAAACTTTTGAAAATATTGGAAAAACATTCGAATCACGTCTCTTCAAGTCTTCATTGTATCATCAACTATTTCTACATCATTTCATCGGTTCTAGTAGGATAAGATGAAGTTTTGACAAGAACTATACTTGAGGCCTGCATACTTGGTTCTACTTTTGGTTTCTTCTTAGGATAGGTGTCTTTTGTTCATGGTCTATTCTAGAAGCTTCATGGTGTTACATCCATCCCACATACATCTCCATGGAAATAAGAACATTCTAAAATATTTTTCCCAAATAAGTAAGTCAAGTACAAATCAACAGAAAAATTTATTTTATGCATTTCTTTTCCCTACCAACCTTCAGTGTTGAGCCTGTGTCTCTTACTAGTGACTTAGGGTTGGGAAAGGAAGGAATTTCCCTTACTCACTTATGTTTTATGTATGGTGATGAGCCCATATTTCTTATTGGTAGCATGGGGCAAGGTATAGGGGGTCTCTTTGACAAACCTGAAAGTCATAAACAATTAGACCAATTACTGGGAAATCTTAAGTCAAAGAAAAGTGGATTAGATGTTCAAAATCCCAAGAAGAATTCAAAACCTTAAAACAAGATTTTTTCAACCAAGTGGCCATCTATGGATCTAAGTCTAGATAAACTATAGAGCAATTCACATTCTATACTATGAGGTAACATTAGTGGGGTAAGGTTGTAGTGTCCCAATTTGGCTCTGTCAAACCTTTGTCTTCGTCTCATCACTACCATTCAAAAAAATTCATGGATTTTTCCCTTCCTATCTCTTGGTGTTGAGCCCTCACATCTTACTAGTTGTGTGGGGTTAGGAGTGGGGAAAGAATTTCTATTCATCATATCATTATGTCATCACATTTTGTCAAGACAAATACAAATTAAAAAAATTGCAAAAGAAACTAAGTTTTAAGATCACATTGTGTTTAAATCATCATATATTAGCATCATGAAATACAAAAAAAGAAATAATTTTGTTATCATTTCACACCCATTACATACATTCTCAAAAGCATAGGAAAGCGGAAATTCTAAACATCTAGATTACATATGAGAGGTAAGCCAAAGAGATTCAACTCGGATGCAAAAAATACCAAACCAAAAATAGAGTTTGTATATCATAATGGATCAAGTTTGTGTACAATGTCATCATACACCAGAATGGTCAAAAATGCTCGTAATGAGGCCAAAACACACAACAAAAAAATCATATGATGTCAAAAAATAATATCAAAGAAATAAAGGCTCGCCGCCTATCAATCCCTATGTGATCCCTCAGATGGTGTGTGGATACACCTAGGGCTCCTATTGTGATCTGCGATGGTGCTCAAAATGGATTGAATGGTATGAGTGCTCATGGTGGCACTTGCTGCCCGTAGCCTCGCTATGAGAATGGATTCATATCATTAGGTGCTCGGCAGTCTCATACCCAGCTACTATGGCACAAAGGGAGGTCACCATCTCCACAATCTTCCAGACATGAGAAAATACATCGAAATATTGGCCAACGGCTAAGGGCTGCCCTGAATCAAAGAGCCAACTCAATTTGAGTCTTCCCAGGGGATCAATAGGGTTTCCATGCATACCTGCCAAATGAGCTCTTGCCACTCATGTACATGACGCTACAAAAGGGAAAATAAGAGATAGTGAGCAAAGAGAAAATCATAAAACACAAGTCATAAGATAATACTAAACTAAACCTATGAAAATCAATAAGCAAAAATAGAGAGAGGAGTATTGAACATACTTAGGTCTCCGGGCATCCATGTGGGATTAGCGGCTGCACGCAAGAAGTGCTACTTGGTGGTGTGAAGCCTCCCAAATCTAAAGGCATGGTGTTGTCCCATCATGGATTCATCATCTCCTCTAAGGGTCTCCTCTGAGACTAGAGTCTCTCTCTCCACACTCACCTCCTCATGCACTACTTTGAGGATCTCCTGGGTGTCATGCCACTCAGGGTCACTATCATCTCCCTCCGAAGGTCCTGTCCCCTCATCCTCCTCTCCGCCTAAATCCCCCTCCATGTCATCTCCCACCTCCTCCTTAAAATCAGAGTCCAATTCAATCAGCTCATCCTCCTCCCCACTATGAGAAGGAGCTGCCCCAATCTGAAGTATAGATGCTCGAGGAGCACCAGCTGCTCATCAATCTTGAACTACATGTCTAACTACAATAGGCACACCAGAGTAACAACTATCCAGCCAAGATCCCCTCTAAGACCTCTCCGTGCCTCCTAGATAGTCTTGTAAATAGGTGTCACTAGAGGAAGCATGATAGGGTATGGAAGACCGAATTGCTGAGGTACTCCGATCAAAGGGATGAATCTCTAGTCTCCCAACCCTATCAACTAGCTTTCTCATGGAAGAGAAAGCTACCATCATTGCAGTCTCATCACCCCATATCCTTGCCATATTTTGATAGGGTATGGGGGTCATGTCGACCGTAGTTAAAGAGGCTACCAACTAATGTGGAGTCTAAAGCACTGACATGCATGTCCATCTAGCTTCCCGTATAGCCCCCGGATCTAACACCTTCATAATATGAAATGATCATAGACCCAACTCATAACCAGAGTGGGGTGGCTCAATGACTGCCCCTGTAATCTCATGACTCTGTATAAATCATGGTATGTGGTCCCCAGGATATCTCGATCCCTAGGCATACCTACAGCCATAAGCCTTGATCTACACAATGATGGGGATCCAATAGTACAAAAGTGTATCTCCCCCCTTGTCCCCAATTAGTCTCAAGGATAGGATACCCATGATGGATTTCTAGAGGGTAGGAATGGGAGCAGTAGCAATAGACCAAACCTTTATTCCCTTCTTCGAGCCAGAAGAGACAATAACATCTCCCATGTATGTAGCCTATTGTCTCATCATGGCTCTAGACCCCATTGTCTCCAATGTCAATTTCCTACCAAGTACTTGGGAGACCAAGAATGTGATAGACATCCTCCAAAGTGATGGTCCACTCCCCCTAACACCTAGGAACCAGAAAGTGTTCCGGTCTGCATCCCAATAAGAAAATAAGTCACACATAATATGACTAGTAGGAGAAACATGGGGCACCCATGCTATCTTCTAGATGTCTGCCTATCTGTAGAAGATTCATCTCAGCCTAGGTCATTTGATCTAAAATCCTAGGGAGCCAATCACACACTCTCTCTCTACTCCAGTGTATGTACTCCACCTTTTTCTGCATCCACCAAAACATGAGAAAAGAGAAAGTTAGTAAAGCATACCACATAATAAGCTCATCAAAAACATGGTAAAATCTCAAAAATCTAAAAAAGGTCAAGTTTTGAGCATGTTTTGATGTTCTTTCCAGAACCACCACCTAGTGCAAGGTGGTGGTTCCCACCACCACCTTGAGTTGGGTTGCGATCCTGTGACTATCACCCTACTTTGGGTAGTGGTCCTGAAGCAAATTTTGAAACATGCCATGAACCCTAAGGAAGACCAAAAAATGATAAAATTACCAAATTTTGCTAGAAAAAAAGCATGACCTATGGGCACCCCCCCTAAAGACTTATTCAAGATTATTTTTTTAAATCTCCCCCTCTAGGTGAAGTTTTCAACATTTAAACTTTTAGGGTACAAAAAGACAAAGAAGGAAATAAATAACCTGGGAGTGCACTGGTCGATCTCCCACATGTGGAGGCATGATCACAATATCGACACAAACGTATTGACTGTATTCTTGTCAAAAATGGTCACTATGTAAATCTAGAGCTCCAAATCAATCAAAAAATCCAAATCAATAATGCACAAATGAATTATAAAATGAATTTATATATATATATGGTCTTTCTAACCTCGTCTTGAGTATATGTGTTCACAGGGCTGGAGTGTTGGTGCAGGTATATTTCTACATCCCCACGCAAGTGGTAAGTTCTCTTGTCGTTTTAGTTTAGTGTTTATTTTTCTATATTTTATCTATCTACACTTGAGTCTTCTTTTTCTCTTGCAGGTAGTGGGAGCTTGGGCGATGAGATTTTGACACATGGGCATGTTAGGTATATCCTCTAACTCCCCATTTCAGGAATTCCATACTCGGACTTTACGTTTTACACCTCTTTCATGGCTAAGACACTTCTCCGAGGGGGAAATATGTATGCACCCAAAATTGCATGTGCTACATTGGTGGGAAAATGGTTATAAAGGTCCCCAATGATGATTCAAAATCCTTTTGAGAAGGTGTTCGAGCTCCAAAAACCCATTTGCAGTATATATTTGTGGCCTAGATAGCCTTACTTATCTTTTCCCTACATTTTTCCCTTTTCCCCTTTCATTATGTGCTTGTTTTATCCTTATGTGCCAGGGACCACCGCCCGCCTAGGTGGTGGTTCGCAAACCGCTGCCCTAACTAGGGCGGTGGTCCTAAAACCACTACCCTACACAAGGTGGCAGTCCCGATTGATTTTCCCGCAATCTTCACATGAGAAATTGCATATGATGATTCACTTAAGTTTATCTTTTGAACGTTCTGTGAGTCAAATTTACTAAAAATATCCTCGCTTGCTTGGTTATCCTAGTTCCTTCTATTTTAAATAGATTTAATGAGTGGAACTACCTCTTCAATTCCTTATGCATGAAGTAACCTTCTAGCCTCCATTCATGTATATTCCATGTAACATCCACTTTTTGTCATTTCATCTCTAGAAATTTTTTATTTATTTTTATTAATTAACTTTATGCAATGATTTAAATACCCATATATTTAAATCTACATAAACCTTAATGCCATCCATTTCTGATAATTTTCATGAACCATGTGTAGCTCTATGAGAGAATACTAAACCTACTCATTCTCCCTCAATGCTCTGTATGAGCCCTTACACGAACTATGTCCTTTGGTTCTCCTTTGTCAAGGGATGATATATAAGTGAAGGCTCTTAAGTGTCTACCTGGGTTCCACCTATGGAATCCATAGGCATTTGAAAACTTAGATTAAAGGGAAATCTCGATAGTGTAATCAACAACTTACACCACTTTGCGCAAATTTTTTGAGTCATGTATACCATGCTCCATTCCATGACGGCACACTCATCATATGGAAATTTTTCATTTCTCCTTAGTCACTTATTCAATTATATGGATTCACAAATGTTCATGTTGAAAATAGCTACAAGCCTTGAATGAGGTACAATCCAGTTTAACCTGTATGAAGATGTACCCCTATGTCATCTTGTGATTCTCGTTATCCCGTAAAATTGACAAGGGCAATTTTACCGATAACCATTCCGAAATTTTGTCCCGATCCCTCGTTAGGGATCCTTGCGTCAAACGTTGTAAAATCCCTTCTCGGGAAATCTGGTTTTTTGAACTTAGTCTTTTGAGCCTTTTTGGTCAGGTGCATGAAATTGCTATGTAACACCAACTTTTGGTGTGCCCCCTTTAAAACCTTTGGCACATGATTTTCAGTGTTAACATGACTTTCGGTGCGCCAAAGTGTGTTGAGCCTTCCCTGTGTGCGCCAAGGCACATGCGCCTGTGTTGGCACAACGTTTGTTGCGCCACTTTTTGGTGCGCCAAAGGGCGCACATAATCTTATTGCAACACAATGCTTTGGTGCGCCAAAGGGCGCACATAATTTCCTGTCGAGATAGCATTTGGTGCGCCAAAGGTGTGCTTTATTTCATGTTGGCAGGCGTTTTGGTGCGCCAAAGGGCGCACGCTTTTTCCTGTCGACAGCAGTTTTCATGCGCTTTTCAAAAAGTGGGTGGCGCATTAATGTCCAGCTAACCTATATATATATGGTTTGCGCGCCCAAATGTCATTTTCACTATTCACTGTGCACGTGATTTTTCTGAGCCTGTCAGCCTCTGCCTCATCGTTTTCAACATGTTGTGGACCCGTGCTCAAGCTTTTGTTATTTATCCGGGTAAGAGGTTCTTTTCTCGTCCATGTGCTTTATTTTCTGGTTTTTGGCTTGCTGGTTGGTTTGTTGATATGCATTTGTTGAGCTAGCCCTCCCCTGTGCCGTCTTTCCTTATTTGTTTCCTCCCATCCCTCTTTCCAGATCTGCTGGAAGAGGGTGTTAGTTTGAAAGCTTGGTCTGAAAACCCCTTTGGCTTGAACCATTGAATATCCCAAGGCAGCTTAGAACTCGAAAAGAAAGAAGGGTTGAGCCATATGAAAAAACATTGTTTTTCCTTAGGCACACCAAAGCGTCGTGTAACATCATAAACAAATGCGCCCCCATGGCGCATCTATCCCCTCTCGCAAAGATAACTAGAACCCAGCGCCAATGGCGCACCCATCATGCTTGTTGCATCAAGTTTTCATACGCCCTCAAGGCGCACCTCTTCCACATGCTTTGCACAAGCTAAACTTGCGCTCCTTTGGCGCACCATCATTCATCTGCATCACCTTTCCATGCACCTTTGGTGCATCTTGTCTCCATGCAACATGATTTTCTCATGCGCCCTTTACTAAAATGCACTCTGCAGTATGCATGCGCCATGCGCCTTTGGCGCCAGTTTAATCTTTGCAACAACCCTTTCCCGTGCGCCCTGCCTATTTAGCCCTGTAAGCTACATTTTTCCTGCGCCCTGAGCCTAAAAATCTCTAACTCTTTCTTCTGCTAACATTCCAATGGAAGATCAAATGGCTAATTCAACTTTTTCGGATTGGGTCTCGCTTCTTCTTCATGCAGATCAGCAGATAATCTTAGAAGAACATATGTCTACATCCAGCAAGAGACCCACCAAATCAAAAGGGAAGGCTAAGCTTACTGAGGAAGAGATGAAGTATAAATATCAAAGGGTCAGAATGCCCGAGTCACAGGCCGAATGCAGCATGGATGTCAGAGACTCAGAATTGGGGCATGTCGACATGGAGGAATTCTGGGCCAGAACTCAGAAAGTTACAAGGAGTCCATGGATGGACAAATTGATAGGCAGTGCCCTGCACTTCACCGGAGGAATCCCCGTCAGCACAATCAACAATGAATTTATAATGGTGGTTGCTCAGTCTTACAACAAAGACACCAGATGTGTCGAAAACAGTAAGGGCGAGGTAGTCATTAACCTCACTGCCCGTCATTTTGAGATGATACTTGGCATCCCTCACCACCGGCACTTCATGGCCATCAGCCAAGTAGAGTGCATCAAGGCCTGGGAAGACAATGAAGACCAATGCATGCAACTAATGAACGAAGTCTACTTGAAGAACAAGAAGGTGGTAACCCGGTGGCCCCAAATCATCCACCGCAGTGACTTCTCAGAAGAGCTCAGCGATACCATTACCTTCCTGAGCAGGGTCTTCGGGCTTTCTGACGCCCATTACTTCCATAAATGGATGCTGCGCTACTTGGAAACAATGAATAAGAATGTGCCTGAGCAATGCTTTTGCTGGGGGAAATTATAAGCAGCACCATTTCCGAGCAGCTACAACAGTTCAGCACAACGGGAGTATTCCATATGAACTCCTACGTGGTCTACGCTGCAGCATCAGAGAGGGATTATCCAGGCCTAGCACGAAGTGGAGTTTGGCCTCAGTCAAAATATATGAGTATTATCCAGAGTTGAAGCTGGAGAATAGCATCGCCCAATTCACCAAAATCAACGATGCATTCTTTCATCACATCATCTACGCCTATTGAGGCCAAATCGACTCATGGTCGTACGACCAAAAACATAGTGGCAGCCACGAGAGATGGGGAGCCCTGTTCACCTAATTTCCTACATTCACTTATCCGAGGGCTGCCAACTTTTTGGGAGAGCCAACCAGCTACCAAGGTATGCTGGGGCCTAAGTTGATTCTCGCTGGAACTATCAAGGCAAAATTAATCACATATCACGAAAAGTGCCCTCGAAAAGAAAGAAGGGTGGAACTCCTTTCCCCTCACAAAGGGGCCGATACACATGCTCTACCCACCACAAGGTGAAGGAAATGTTTGCAGAGTTGGAGTTACTCAATTTGAAGCATGACTTCCCACCTAGGCCCACCTTCGACCCAAGGGGCTGCCTGCTACGAGAAAAGCTTGATCCAATCCACGTTCCTCGGATCGAGGATATTTATATTGACGTCCTCCATGAGGTAGAGCTCAAGAAAGGATCATTCTCACCTAGCATTGGCGAAATTATCCAAGATGGGGTAGTCATTGTCCCCAAAGGCTACCAAACAACAAGATGAAGTGGACAAGGTATATAATGATACAAATGGGGACGATTGGCCCTTTCCGCCATTGACAAAACTAAAGCTCCTCGCACAATTGAGGAGAGGGTCAAGGAAACTCACAGGACGTAACACCGGTGTCGGATGAACGGCCTAATCTACCTCGGGGTAGATTTCACAACCTCCCCATTGGGCAACGCACCTTCACGGTCCAAAAAGCAGCTTAAAGGCAAAGGTGTAGAAGGTGAATCCAGCACCATTCAGGAAGAAGCCCCCGAGAGTCCTCTTTCCACAGCGCCAGAACAGGTAATAACTCTGGATTCACCAGAGAAAGAAGCAGCAGGGGATAGTCCAATTGGCCCATCCACTCAGGATGTCGGCATTGCTACCACAACAGAGGTCCCTTCTATCCCTTCTTCTTCTCTTCCTTCCCCTCCTCGAGTGACTCAAGCGACCATCCCTTTGGTCGTGTCCTCCGCCCCTTCTTCTACTCTTTCCCCTGCTTCTTCGTCTATCTTCTCTTCCCTCACTGATCTTTCCTCCTCCATTTCTTCCCTCATCTCCGAGCTCCCTTCCCTTCCTATGTCTTCCACAGCTGCAGTTTCCCTTCCTCCCGTGGACACTTCTTCTTCGCTATTCTCTCAATGCCGCCTCCACATGTCTCCACGTTTTCCCTCTTCTACAAAGCAGCTGTCCCTCCTCTCGCTTCTCGGTCCTTCTTCCATAGGACCAGCCTGGATCTCTCAAAGAAATGAGCCAAAAAAGAGGAAAGTTCCCATCGCTCCGATGGACTTTTCAAAGTGATCCCAACCAAAGGGGCAAAGAAGTCAAGCCCGTTGTATGCTTCTCTAAAAGTGCCGCAGTGAGAGAATCATGGAAATTGCATACCCCGATCCCCTCAAAGAGAAAAAGGATCTGCGTCTCCGACAGATTTTACCGTGACCCAAGTCACAATGGGGACATCTTCTCAAAGTCTCCGTGGGGAAGCTCTTTCCACGGCCGACGCCTCTTTCAAAAGCTTCAAGAAACAAAAGAAGAAAAAGGCTACTAAAAGAGCAAAACAAATATCTGCTCCAAGCCTTACAGAAGATGGGTAGTGCACCTCCCACAACTGCCACCGAAACTTCTGAGCTTCTCAGCCTGAGAAAATCAATGAATATGCAAAGATTGGTGAGCAAGGTATGGCCGTTTCTGATTGAGGAGCCAGATCCTCAAGGACAGTGAAAGAGTGATCGCCGAGTTTGTCAATTTGTATCTGAGCATCGGAAAGGCGAACAAAGAGCTCCAAGCATTAGCGGGGCCCATATCAGAAGAGCTAGATCATGCTAGACTCCAACACGAGACCTTTCAACAGATGTTCAACTGTTCAGTCAAAGATCTAGTCAAGTTCGGTGTCTTCGGCCATCCAAGGGCCCTCAACAAAACCATGTCCACTCTAGACTACCGGGTGGATCAGCTTGAATTTATTCTGGAAAAAATCGACAAGGTAAAGGAAGCAGCCCTGGATGCAATGCACCAAATGGAGCGAATTGTTCTCAACATGTCTCCAGGGTTGCTCACTCCTTCCTTTATCTTAAGGTCAGCTGATGAAACCATCCGGATCTTCAAGGAGATCGCTTCTCAAGGAACAGGGCCAGAGGTCACATTTGACACTGAATCTATCAACAACCTGCTGGCCTGTAGGGACTTCATCGGGTTCCTCATTGAGGCGGAAAAAGATTATTCCAAACTCCCAGAGAAGCTCATAGATGAGCGGGAGACTTGTGAGGCAATCAATGAACTGCACAAGGATCCTTCTCAGGATCAATTTGGGCCGATGATTAACAAGTTTTTGGAATACCGCGCTCAGTTCCATATCTCATCACCTGAGCAGCATCAAAAGCAGGCTACTCCCTTTCGGCCGCAGGATGATGACGACGAGTAGCTGCTCCTCCTCCTCCTTCTTCTTCTTCTCTCTCTTCTCCGACTTTCTTGTTGGAATGTCTGAAGTATGTTGATGCAAACGATGACATCATCCATGTTGCATCATGGGATGATGTCATCCATCAAGTTGTAAAAAGTCAACATGACTTTTAGATATTTTGTAAATATCTTTGTAAATAGTTGTTGGCTCCTTTTTGCCTTCTTTTCTCCTCTTCTTCTATAAATACCCCAACACTTGTTGTGTTGAGAGATGGATGAATATCTTTCAGATGAGAAATAGGAGTAAGGAGAAAAGACTTTGAGATTTTTGTAATGTGAACAAATTAGTAATACAATATTTGGACTTTGTCTTTGAATATCTCGTGTTATATACATTAGATCTTTCTTATGTTAGATCTGTACTTATTCTCGTTGGATCTCGCTTCTATTTTATTGTCATTTATTTATCATCGTATTGCTTTGTTTATTTATGCAAGTAGGTTTGGCTCTGCATTTACTACCAACCCAAAAACATAAATCTTCCGACCTTTCTCGCTTTGGAATTCATTTCTTTTCTCCCTTCGGACATGTTCCTTCTTCTTCCTCTCTTTCATTCCTTTCTCTTCGCAGCTGAAATAAACCTACTGGGATGAGATCCCAAACCCCCGAAGGTAGAATCTGTGAGACTTGCATAGATTCCTGCTAGTAGAATAGCAATAAACCGCCGCTTCGCTTTGCTACTCAAAGAGGGGCTATGCCCTGCACACTGTTGGCTCGTTTATCCATAGATCTAGCCCAAGCGACAAATTTTCGACCAACAATTTTTGGCGACTCCACTGGGAATCGAATAGATCTGTCAGATCTATGATGGTAGTAAGATAAAAAATCAGAAAAATCAGAAGATCGCTGCCTATTTGTAAATCAACTTTTGTTAAAAATCCAAAAATTTGCAAAAGTGCTCAAATTGAAAAATTTTCTTCGAGAGTCATAGATCTGGTCCAGCTTAAAGATCTTTAGTTCATTGAGTTTTTACAAAAATCAGTATTTTGCCGTAGATCTCGAGTTTTGACTGCTTGCAAAAAGTTTGAAACCCTCTAAAAAAAAAAAAAAGTTAAAATCATATCTTAAAATCAGCTTACTAATCTTCCCCGCCATCTTATCATCGTTGTTATTTGTCATTTAACCGCAATCGGTTTTCAAGAGGATAGTTTTAAATATTTAGAAAAGTATTTCGCTGCTGGTTTTGTCGAAAAACCAGAAAATCAGCAAGTACAACCAAAAAGAAAGTTTGAACCTCGGCCATAACATTGCAGATCTAGAAGGAACACTAGCGAGTGAACCTTTACGTGCAAAGAGCAGCCCGTGGAGAAGCTGATCCTACTTTCGATCCGCTTCAAAGGCACAATTTCAGCGTAACACCGAGCGTTTTTCAGCACTAAGCTCGCTAGCCGATCATCCAGAGTGTCTCACCTTCACGAAGAAAAGTCTTTTGCGGCAGGGGACATCCACATCCTTTTGTAGTGCCTTGTTACTCAAATGAACCACACTTCCACTCGTGTTCTCTTTCCGGATTTTCGATGGCGGTACTATGGGGAAATGCAATGGGTCCTTTGGCTTTACCACATCCAGTTCACGCTCTCCCTCACGGAAATCGAAAGAATTTTCCCAAATTCGAAGGGAGCGGAAATCAAAGCACGGATTCCCACATATCTGCATTCATCATGTTGTGCAGTATTTTGGATGTGACCCACGAAGATGTGTCGGTTCACCTTTTTCTGGAAACCCTACAAGGGCCTGCAGCTGAATGGTTTCAGCATTTGCCGGCCGGATCTATCACCAGCTGGGCCACCTTACGGGATGCTTTCGAAGACAGATATAAGCCTTCAGAGGATGCATTTGCATTATTATCACGGATCACTCACCTAAAGAAGGAGGCGAATGAGACCATGCGCGATTTTGTCACCCGGTTCAATGCACTAATCAACCGTGTCCCTGTTGCCATGCTTCCAACACCGGAAAATCAAAAGTGTTTCTTCGTAAATGCTATGAGCTCGAAAGTTAGTTTCTTGCTCCTTCAGGAACGAGTTGCCACCTTGGTTCTCGCCCAAGCCGCTGCCATTCGCATAGAGGATAATCTGATAATATCTGGTGAATTAAAAAAGGAATCAGCCAAGCCTAAATCTTTGGGCCCTTCGCCCACCACTTCGTCTGATCCAGCATTCCAAAAGATGGCGAACGATTTGCTTGCATTGAAGAAGCAGTTGGCCCAGCCTCCTCTCCTGGGCCTCATACCGGGATATTCCGCGAGGAATTTTGTTCCTAACAATGTTTCACAAAGACCGCGCTTACCTACAGCTGCTCCGCGGTTGGCACTTGAGGCCCCTCCGGTCAACGCTCTGGCTGAAATTGAAGAAGAAGAGCAGTATTATGAAGAACCTTCGTCTCAAGGCGAAGATGATCAAGATGTCGGTGAACCGACTGGCGACTCTACTATCGGGTATATGGAATTTGATGAAGAAGAATCTGATGAAGAAGAGGTTACCTAGGGATATGCAAGTGGACAAATCATATGCTGTTTTTACTCGCTCACAAGGAAAAGAAGCGGAAGTTGCTGCCCATGTCCAGCAGGAGAAGGCCGTGTCAAACGTGCCTCCGATCATTGCTAAAAGAGGTAATCCTCTTCCTACTCAACTCCCTGGAAAATCTTTTACAAGGAAATCTTTTCCCCCTATCTCTCCTCCAAATCAATCCTCTCACATTCCTACTAAGACCACCAATCCTATTCCATCATCGCGAGGTGAGGGACTCATTCCTTTACCAACGCAACCCTTGGCCACGTTTGATATTATAGATCATGCAAAAAAGACCAAGATTCAAATGTCTGAAGTTGAATACCTTCACTCAAACCCATAACAGCTTGTAAGATTGACTAAGTATATCCAAAGTCAAGTCATATATCTAATCGTTTCCCCAAAAGGAATCCTTTCCATTCCCCCGAATCCCATATAAATGTAGCTTCAACATCTCGTCGTGCAAGATAGAGCCTTTCTATCTCTCTCTCCGATCAATGGACACAAGTTGAGTAATCGCATAATTGATTCCGGGCTTCGATAACGCTATGCCAAAAAAAGTCGCCCATGCTTTGGGCCTCACTCTTACCAAGCCTTTTGGCAGTGTTATTCCTTGAAACTAAGCAAGTTCCGTTGGTTGGCCAAATCAAAGACATGCAATTTGCATTCGCGCCTTCCCGGATAAAAGAGTAAAATGATAAATCCTCGTTCTTTGACATTCCGGCAGCCTATGGAATTTTGCTGGGAAGAAGTTTTTGCAGCGAAGTTGGTGGAGAAATTCATATGGACTGGTCTAAAGCTAGAATTCCAGTCAAAGGCATAATGCAAACTTTGGAGCCGGAATCCCAAAAGAAGTACTTGGTCACTAGCTCTGAAGACCCCAAAGCTCAAATCCTTTTTGAATCATCAGGGATGGGGAATTACTTCTTATCTACCGAGATGGATAAAACGGGTGTCCTCGTTCAAGAAGGAGATCTTAATAAAATCTGGACATTGCAATTCGATGGGAGCTGTGCAACTAGTGGATGTGGCACTCGGGGCCGTGCTGATATCTCCTGAGGAAGAAGTCATTCCTCTCTCTTTCAAATTGCAGTTTTTCAACACTAATAATACTGCTGAGTATGAATCTCTCTTACTCGGTATGCAAGCCACAAAAGAAAGAGGAATTAAAAATTTAAAAGTACAAGGTGATGCTGAGCTAGTTGTAAATCAGGTCAAAAGGATTTACCAAGTAAAAATGAAAGGCTCGACATTACCGTAATGCAAGATGGGACAAAGATCGAAGAATTTGATGCTTTTTCAACAGAGCGATTCCAAGAGCCCAAAATGACATGGCTGATTCATTGGTCAGTTTCAAAGATCTCTCATGCTCCCACACCCAGTTTGAAAATGAACAAGTACACCATTGAGGTGGTTTTCCACCCGAGCGTACTGCATAATTCTCAAAGCATTGGTAGGTGTTCAACGACGATAATCAACTCATTGCTTTTCTGGAGAAGGCAGAAAATTTTAAAGAATTGCACTTTGAAGGGTCTACTTCCACTTGCCGTGAGTCAGTCACCGACCAAGGCAATGAATCTGAAGGTAACGATGGCATATGTCAGCTCAAGGGAAATAAAATTCCAAAGGGCCTGGTTTCTCTGGAACGCCTGTTCGACAGGCATGACCGTTTTGTAAAAAAGAAGAAGCGGGACGACCCTAGCTCATCCCCAGAAACCGAACCGGTCAATATAGGTTCGATAGAACACCCGCAATTCGTGAACATTGGCAAATGTTGCACGCCTGAGGAGAAGCGAAAATTTGTCAAGTTGCTAAAAATATATGGATGTATTGGCATGGTCCTATGCCGATTTAAAGTCCTTCAAGCCAAAGGACGTTCAGCACGATATTCCATTGAAAGACGATGTCAAAGCCTTCCGCCAGAAGTAGAGGCACTATAATCCCAAGATTTCGGTACCATCCAGGCCAAAATTCAGAAGATGCTGGACGCAAGAATCATCTTCCCTATCCATCACAGCACTTGGGTAGCAAATATTGTGCCAGTACGCAAGAAAAACGGTGAGATACGCATATGTGTAGACTTTCAAAATTTGAATCAAGCTTCGCTGAAAGACAACTACCCTCTTCCGATAATGGATCAAGTTCTACAAGCAGTAACTAGATCAGAGATGATGTCCATGCTTGACGGTTTTTCAGGTTACAATCAGATTGAAGTTTCACCTGAAGATCAGTTTAAAACAGCATTCACTACTCCCTGGGGTACATTTGCCTATAGCAGGATGCCTTTTGGCCTAACTAATGCTGGTGCCACTTTTCAGCGGGCCATGGACTTTGCATTCAAAGGTATGATGGGGAAAGTCATTGTGGTTTATTTAGATGACTTAACCGTGTTCTCTAAATAGTAAAATGATCATTTTGATCATTTGGAGCAAGTGTTGGCCAGGTGCCGAGAACATGGTATTTCCCTAAACCCAAAAAAGTTTGTTTTTGAGTCACGAAGGGAAGTTGCTAGGCCATGTGGTTAGCAAAGAAGGAACAAAGATAGATGCTGAAAGAGTTAAGGCTATTCAAAGCCTTACTCTGCCTACAAGCAAGACTGGTGTTCATTCTTTCTTCGGAAAGGTGAACTTTCTCAGGCATTTTGTTCCTGACTTTGCCGAGAAGACCCGTCACATATTGAACATGATGAAGGGGTCACCAACTTTCAGATGGAGTGAAGAGGGGAAAAGGTCATTTGAAGAAATAAAAGCTTCCGTTGCTCATGCACCAGTCTTGGTATGTCCAGATTTCTCCAAGGACTTCATCATGTATAGTTACGCATCTGAGCATACTGTGTCCGCAATCTTAATGCAAAAGAACTCGGAGGATGTTGAATCTCCAATCGCGTTCATGAGTTCTCCCCTCAAGCCTCACGAACTAAAAATGACTCAACTGGAAAAGCATGCCTTTGCCGTTGTCAAAGCAGTGAAGAATTTCAGGTATTACATTCTAAACTCGCATACGGTGGTGTGGTCCCCTGACACGGTGGTGAAATCATTTCTAACTCAAAGCAGAGTTAGGAAGCTTGCGAGGAAATTGATCGCAAAGGTCCGTGGAGTATGACTCGGATATTAAACCAACCAAGCTAGTAAGGGGCAAGGGCACAGTGTCGGTCACCTTATGGCTGAAAACAAAGATTCAGAAAAATCTGATGAAAGGGGTGACTACACCGATGAAACACAGGACCGGCAGGAAGAGCCTGATTCTCTGCCTCTGGTTCTATTTGTTGCAACTAGTGATGAGTGGTACTCCGACATCACTTTCTTCCTTACCTACGGCGAATGCCCGATGCACTTAACTGCAAAGGAGAAATGCACTATAAAGCTCAGAGCGGCTAAATATGTCATCTGGGATGACGGCTTATATAAACGTGGGATAGATGGCATCTTTTTGCGATGTGTTGACAAACCCCAGCAAGTAAAACTACTGGAAAGTTTTCACAATTCAGCTTGTGGAGGGCATTTCTCTTCCTCCGTAACTACACACAAGATCATTCGAGCTAGGTACTATTGGCCGACGCTCTTCCAAGATACAGCCACCTGGGTGGTGAAATGTGAACCCTGCCAACAGTTTGTCGGCAAGCCCAAGTTGGCTGCCTTTCCCCTAAGACCGGTCATTATCAATGAACCATTCAGGTAATGGGGAATTGATTTTATTGGCGCACTCAATCCTCAATCGAGTGCCGGACATAGCTATGTCCTTACAGCAACGGATTACTTTACCAAGTGGGTGGAAGCCATACCTGTCAAGCACGCCACTTCTGAGGTGGTTTGCAATTTCATTAAAGAAAATATCATTGTCAGGTTCGGCATTCCAAACAAAATCGTTGCTGATAATGCTTCTAACTTCTCCTCACGAGAGGTTATTAGTTTTTCTATGAATATGGTATAACTTTGGCTCACGCCTCGACTATTATCCTCGGAAATGGTCAGTGGAATCCAAGAATAAGAACTTGGTGACCATCATACGGAAGTTAGTAGATGAGAATCAATAATGTGGCACAAGTCTTTGTACGACGCTTTGTGGGCTGATCGTATTACTCCCAAGAGATCTCTCGGCATGTCACCTTTTCAAGTGATATATGGCATTGATGCCGAGCTTCCCATTTCTGCGGAATTTTCTGATCTACGCTTGGCATGAGCCATCGAAGATGAAACTTTCCAAAATTCTCTTGAAAAGAGAATCATGTATCTGGCAGAACTTGAAGAAAAGAGAGTGAGGGTGGTCGATAGGATCACTGAACATCAGAATCAAGTTAAGAGGCTTTTCGATAAGAAAGCCAAGCAAAGGGATTTTCAAGTGGGAGATCTCGTCCTTTTATGGGACAAGCGAAAAGAACCAAAGGGCATGCATGGAAAGTTTGATTCCCTGTGGAGAGGGCCCTTCAAGATCAAGCAGCTCAACAGAGAGAATAGTTTCTATCTCTCATATCTGGATGGAACCGAACTCCCACTTCCTTATAGCGGGCAGCATCTGAAGATCTTCAGGAAGTAGAGCTTGCTCTCTTCTTTGTACAGTTTTCTTTTTGTTGTGTGTTTGATTCCGTCATGTGTTTGCTTTTGGTTTGTTGTGTTTTTATTTTGCTCCCCCTCCAGTTGCCCTTATTTTTTTGACTCTGTTACCCAATGGATAGGCACATGAGAACTGGGATTCTCTACCCCCGAGTTCGCTCAGGGATAGTCCCCAGAAAGAGCCAGCTGTTATCCCGTAAAATTGACAAGGGCAATTTTACCGATAACCATACCGAAATTTTGTCCCAATCCCTCGTTAGGGATCCTCGTCAAACGCGTTGTAAAATCCCTTCCCGGGAAATCTGGTTTTTGAACTTAGTCTTTTGAGCCTTTTTTTGCTGGGCACATGAAATTGCTATGTAACACCAACTTTTGGTGCACCCCCTTTAAAACCTTTGGCGCGTGATTTTCAAGGTGTTAACACGACTTTCAAGGTGCGCCAAAGTGTGTTCAACCTTCCTCAAGGCGCCAAGGCACATGCGCTGTGTTGGCACAACGTTTGTTGTGCCACTTTTTTTTGTGCGCCAAAGGGCGCACATAATCTTATCTGCAACACAATGCTTTGGTGTGCCAAAGGGCGCACATAATTTCCTATCGAGTTAGCGTTTGGTACGCCAAAGGCGTGCTTTATTTCATGTTGGCAGGTGTTTTGGTGCGCCAAAGGGCGCACGCTTTTTCCTGTCGATGCAGCTTTTCATGCGCTTTTCAAAAGTGGGTGGCGCATTAATGTCCAACTAACCTATATATATATGGTTTGTGCGCCCAAATGTCATTTTCACTATTCGCCAGTGCACGTGATTTTTCTCGAGCTCACACCTCGCCTCTGCCTGCGTCGTTTTCAACACGTTGTGGACCCGTGCTCAAGCTTTTGTTATTTATCCGGTAAGAGGTTCTTTTCTCGTCCATGTGCTTTATTTTCTCGTTTTTGGCTTGTCAGCTGTTGGTTTGTTGATATGCATTTGTTGAGCTAGCCCTCCCCTCGTGTCGCCTTTCCTTATTTGTTTCCTCCCATCCCTCTTTCCAGATCTGATTGGTAGAGGGTGTTAGTTTGAAAGCTTGGTCTGAAACCCCGTTGGCTTGAACCATTGAATATCCCAAGGCAGCCTTAGAACTAAAAAGAAAGAAGGGTTGAGCCATATGAAAAACACTGCTTTTTTTCCCTTAGGCACACTAACACATCGTCGTGCAACATCATAAACAGCTGCGCCCCATGGCGCATCTGTCCCTCTCGCAAAGATAACTAGAACCCGCGCCAATGGTACACCCATCATGCTTGTTGCATCAAGTTTTCATACGCCCTCAAGGTGCGCCTCTTCCACATGCTGCACAAGCTAAACTTGCGCTCCTTTGGTGCACCATCATTCAAAGGCCGATCTTTGCATCACCTTTCCATGCGCCTTTGGCGCATCTCTCCTGTCTCCATGCAACACGATTTTCTCATGCGCCCTTTACTAAAATGCACTCTCCCAAAACATGCAATGCGCATGCGCCATGCACGCCTTTGCACTCGCACTAGTTTAATCTTTGCAACAACCCTTTCCCCCTTTCCCGTGCGCCCGCCTATTTAGCCATGTAAGCTGCATTTTTCCCGCGCCCGAGCCTAAAAATGTCTTTCTTCTGCTAACATTCCAATGGAAGATCAAATGGCTAATTCAACTTTTTCGGATTGGGTCTCGCTTCTTCTTCATGCAGATCAACAGATAATCTTAGAAGAACATATGTCTACATCCAGCAAGAGACCCACCAAATCAAAAGGGAAGGCTAAGCTTACTGAGGAAGAGATGAAGTATAAATATCAAAGGGTCAGAATGCCCGAGTCACAGGCCGAATGCAGCATGGATGTCAGAGACTCAGAATTGGGGCATGTCGACATGGAGGAATTCTGGGCCAGAACTCAGAAAGTTACAAGGAGTCCATGGATGGACAAATTGATAGGCAGTGCCCTGCACTTCACCGGAGGAATCCCCGTCAGCACAGTCAACAATGAATTTATAATGGTGGTTGCTCAGTCTTACAACAAAGACACCAGATGTGTCGAAAACAGTAAGGGTGAGGTAGTCATTAACCTCACTACCCGTCATTTTGAGATGATACTTGGCATCCCTCACCACCGGCACTTCGTGGCCGTCAGCCAAGCAGAGTGCATCAAGGCCTGGGAAGACAATGAAGACCAATGCATGCAACTAATGAACGAAGTCTACTTGAAGAACAAGAAGGTGGTAACCCGGTGGCCCCAAATCATCCACCACGTTGACTTCTCGTAAGACCTCGGCGATACCATTACCTTCCTTAGCAGGTCTTCGGGATTTCGACACCCATTACTTCCATAAATCGATGCTTTGCGCTATTTGGAAACAATGAATAAGAATGTGCCTGAGCAATGCTTTTGCTGGGGGAAATTATAAGCATCACCATTTCCGAGCAGCTACAACAGTTTAGCACAACGGAGTATTCCATATGAACTCCTATGTGGTCTACGCCGCAAAGATCGAGAGGGATTATCTAGGCCTAGCACGAAGTGGAGTTTGGCCTCAGGTCAAAATATATGAGTATTATCCAGAGTTGAAGCTGGAGAATAGCATCGCCCAATTCACCAAAATCAACGATGCATTCTTTTATCACATCATCTGCCTATTGAGGCCAATCGACTCATGGTCATACGACCAAAAACATAGTGGCAGCCACGGAGAGATGGGGAGCCTTGTTCACCCAATTTCCTACATTCACCTATCTGAGGGCTGCCAACTTTTTGGGAGAGCCAACCAGGCTACCAAGGTATGCCGGGCCTAAGCTGATTCTGCTGGAGTTGTCAAGGCAGCTAATCACATATCACGAAAAGTGCCTGAAAAGCAAGAAGGGTGGAACTCCTTTCCCCCTCACAAAGGGCCGATACACATGCTCTACCCACCACAAGGCAAAGGAAATGTTTGCAGATCCGGAGTTACTCAATTTGAAGCATGACTTCCCACCAGTGCCCACCTTCGACCCAAGGGGCCTACCTACCAAGAGAAAAGCTTGATCCAATCCACGTTCCTCGGATCGAGGATATTTATATTGACATCCTCCATGAGGTAGAGCTAAGAAGAAAGGATCATTCTCGCCTAGCATTGGAAGAAATTATCCAGTATGGGGTAGCCATTGTCCCCAAAGGCTACCAAACAACAGAAGATGAGGTGGACAAGGTATATAATGATACAGATGGGGACGATTGGCCCTTTCCAGCCATTGACAAAACTAAAGCTCCTCGTACAATTGAAAAGAGGGTCAAGGAAACTCTACGTAGGACAGAGCACTGGTGCCGGATGAACGGCCTAATCTACCTCGGGGTAGATTTCACAACCTCCCCATTAGGCAACGCACCTTCATGGTCCAAAAAGCAGCTTAAAGGCAAAGGTGTAGAAGGTGAATCCAGCACCATTCAGGAAGAAGCCCCCGAGAGTCCTCTTTCCAACACTAGAACAGGGAATAACTCGGATTCACTAGAGAAAGAAGCAGCAGGGGATAGTCCAATTGGCCCATCCACTCGGATGTCGGCATTGTTACCACAACAGAGAGGTCCCTTCTATCCCTTCTTCTTCTCTTCCTTCCCCTCCTCGAGTGACTCAAGCGACCATCCCTTTGGTCGTGTCCTCTCGCCCCTTCTTCTACTCTTTCCCCTGCTTCTTCGTCTATCTTCTCTTCCCTCATTGATCTTTCCTCCTCCATTTCTTCCCTCATCTCCAAGCTCCCTTCCCTTCATATGTCTTCCGCAGCCTGCGCTTCCTTCCTCCCGTGGGACACTTCTTCGGCTATTCTCTCAATGCCGCCTCCACATGTCTCCACGTTTTCCCCTCTTCTACAGCAGCTGTCCCCTCCTCTGTTTCTGGTCCTTCTTCCATAGGACCAGCCTGGATCTCTCAGCAGCTGAGCCAGCAAAAGAGGAAAGTTCCCATCGCTCCGATGGACTTTTCAGTGATCCCAACCAAAGGGGCAAAGAAGCTGAAGCCTGTTGCATGCTTCTCTAAAAGTGCTTTGCAGTGAGAGAATCATGGAAATTGCATACCCCGATCCCCTCAAAAAGAAAAAGGATCTGTCTCCGAAATATTTTACCGTGACCCAAGTCACAATGGGGACATCTTCTGAAAGTCTCGGGGAAGCTCTTTCCGCGGTCGACGCCCTCTGTCAAAAGATTCAAGAAACAAAAGAAGAAAAAAGGCTACTAAAAGAGCAAAACAAATATCTGCTCCAAGCCTTACAGAAGATGGGTAGTGCGCCTCCCACAACTGCCGCCAAACTTTTGAGCTTCTCACCAGAGAAAATCAACGAATATGCAAATATTGGCAAGCAAGGTATGGCCATTTCTGCTTGGAGGAGCCAGATCCTCAAGGACAGTGAAAGAGTGATCGCCGAGTTTGTCAATTTGTATCTGAGCATCGGAAAGGTGAACAAAGAGCTCCAAGCATTAGCGGGGCCCATATCAGAAGAGCTAGATCATGCTAGACTCCAACACGAGACCTTTCAATAGATGTTCGACTGTTCAGTCGAAGATCTGGTCAAGTTCGGTGTCTTTGGCCATCCAAGGGCCCTCAACAAAACCATGTCCACTCTGGACTACCGGGTGGATCAGCTTGAATTTATTCTGGAAAAAATCGACAAGGTAAAGGAAGCAGCCCTGGATGCAATGCACCAAATGGAGTGAATTGTTCTCAACATGTCTCCAGGGTTGCTCACTCCTTCCTTTATCTTAAGGTCAGCTGATGAAACCATCCGGATCTTCAAGGAGATCGCTTCTCAAGGAACAGGGCCAGAGGTCACATTTGACACTGAATCTATCAACAACCTGCTGGCCTGTAGGGACTTCATCGGGTTCCTCATTGAGGCGGAAAAGATTATTCCAAACTCCCGCAGAAGCTCATAGATGAGCGGGAGACTTGTGAGGTAATCAAAGAATCGCACAAGATCCTTCTCAGGATCAATTTGGGCCGATGATTAACAAGTTTTTGGAATACCGCGCTCAGTTCCATATCTCATCACCTGAGCAGCATCAAAAGCAGGCTACTCCCTTTCGGCCGCAGGATGATGACGACGAGTAGCTGCTCCTCCTCCTTCTTCTTCTTCTTCTCTCTCTTCTCCGACTTTCTTGTTGGAATGTCTGAAGTATGTTAATGCAAATGATGACATCATCCATGTTGCATCATGGGATGATGTCATCCATCATGTTGTAAAAAGTCAACATGACTTTTAGATATTTTGTAAATATCTTTGTAAATAGTTGTTGGCTCCTTTTTGCCTTCTTTTCTCCTCTTCTTCTATAAATTCTATAAATACCCCAACACTTGTTGTGTTGAGAGATGGATAAATATCTTTCGGATGAGAAATAGGAGTAAGGAGAAAAGACTTTAAGCTTTTTGTAATGAAAAAAATTAGTAATACAATATTTGGACTTTGTCTTTGAATATCTCGTGTTATTTACATTAGATCTTTCTTATGTTAGATCTGTGTACTTATTCTCGTTGGATCTGCTTCTATTTTGTTGTCATTTATTTATCATCGTATTGCTTTGTTTATTTATGCAAGTAGGTTTGGCTTTGTTTACTACCAACCCAAAAACATAAATCTTCTGACCTTTCTGCTTTGGAATTCATTTCTTTTCTCCCTTCGGACCTGTTCCTTCTTCCTCCTCTCTTTCATTCCTTTCTCTTCGCAGCTGAAATAAACCTCTTGGGATGAGATCCCAAACCCCGAAGGCGCGAATCTGTGAGACTTGCATAGATTCCTGCTGGTAGAATAGCAATAAACCAGTTTCGCTTTGCTGACTCAAAGAGGGGCTATGCCCTGCACACTGTTGGCTCATTTATCCATAGATCTGCCCAAGCGATAGATTTTCGGACCAACAGATTCCTATGGGAAGAAAAGTGTTCTTGTAATAATTCCCTTATTACTCACCCACATATCTACCCGTAGCCATCATAGGTTGATATAAGGATGCATACCCAAGAGGTCCAACCTATCTTGTAACTCTATCAAAGTTTGTACTTAGGAAAACACCATACTACAATCTAGTCTCTTGATGAGACAACTCATTATAGATGCTAAACGGTAGTATCCTAATGGTGACAATCGACACCATAGAGATACGACTGTGTAGTATATGTAGTGAGTTCACCCGCCTAAAATCCTATATTAGTGCATGGTGTTTAATGTTTTTAAGGTAATCATTATAGAACAGCCTAGGACTTACAACACCCTCTCCATAAATGGGTCATACCTTAGGTCAAGATTGAGTTGATCCCCGGATCCCCAATCTCTATAACATTTTAATTACCTTTCAATATCTCATACCTATGTTAACCATTGATGGAAACAATACTATCAATGTCAATGACTAATATTACAGTCTCAAACTATCTCGTCTTTAACATTTAGGCTAATGCTTCTTATTTCATAATTCTAGGGGTATGTACTTACATGAAGCTAAGTAATTAGGTATGATTCATTCCTTGAATTAAGTGCCATAGACTATCAATGCCAATCCTCTTTTCAGTTTAAGCAAATCACTTTTCTTAATTTCAAGTCAATAAGAGCATTCATTTATTTTACTATCTCCAACAAGTAATATATATCTGGGGTGTCCAGCATGATAGGTATAATGAACAACCAGCCCATTTACCTTTCCGTATCAAATCCTTTTTAAAATATCGCTCGTTAATTCTCTTTAGAGATAATATCGTATTGACTAGGGATGAGATTTTAATACTATGTTCTTTTCAACTTAGTACGCATGTTCCCATCTTAATTCCATTACATCCAACGTGCTTATGTGCTCATAATGATGCATCATGGGATAACCCCTAAATAAAAACATTTCATCTCATTGAGAAAAATATTTCATAACTCAATTTATCACAATTATGCAATTCCCGAATAGTGGAACCATACTCAATATATTTCCATATTATATTACCATAAGCCCTTCCTCTTATTGCTTCTATGTGTCATCCATGCATAGGACTTAATGTTGATTTCACTTAGAAAACAATATTACATTTTCATTTCTTTGTTATGAGCTAGAATAACCTGAGTTTATAAAATAGTCATAGCACAGAAGTTCTTGATTATCATAACCTTACCATGGTTCCATGATAATCCAACTGCTTACTTAGCAGCTGCCATTAAGATTAGACAGTCATATTTCTAGATATCTTTGACTGGTTGAGTACACCCTATACAAAACCTTTGGAGAACTTAACACAACTTTACAAGTAGGTTGACATATTTCATTATGTAATGAATCGAGTTATCCATTAGCAACATTAACTATTTCTAAGTATGCTTAACATATGGTTCATTAAATCATGATATTATTAGGAAACAGTCCACTCATAGTTCCTTATATGTTCCCTAGCATTCACACATATGTTGTGTGCTAGTAATTACTATGCATTTAAGATTAATGCTTAATACAATAGTGACAAAGATACTAATAACCTATCTTGATAAATTCTCGGTTCTTAACTCATCATTTTCCAATCAATCACTTATAAGATAATATATTGCAACAGAAAATATTACTTAATTTCATTCAAGAGAAAAGTACTATTCATATCTATAACCATGATCAAATTATTTCATTTTAATGAATAATACAGAGACATTAAATAACAATGCCTTTCCTTATTCTAACTAGAAGTACTTCATATAAGAACATTCCAGTCATTCATATCTTTAACTTTCCTCGATTAGAATAACATAAAAAACTAAATACTTCACTCTTTTTCCATGACATTTATTTGCAAAATTGTTAGCATGAGTCGATTCAAGAGAACCGAACATGATAAGCCTCAACTCATCATAACAACATACTCTACTTAATTATTTCATAAAAACAACTCATATTATTTTTATGAATCAATATTAAAAAACTTAAGAAGATAACAATTCTTTCTATAATATGTCAAGAGCAAGCACTTTCATGAGCTATAAAAGACATCAGTTTCAAACTTACATTTCAATACAACTATTTCAGTCACTCAGAATAACCACCTAAATTATAAGGTACCTGATAATCATAAGTGATCAAAAGACTACTCATAAGAGTATCAAGATTCCACTCATGCAATCCCATACTTGCATGCCTAGAATCATTTTTACTCATTGATTAAGTAACCATAAATATAACAAGAATCACATTCAAGCAATCTCTCAAATATTCTTAATAGATCCAACAAGGATTTCATACACCCATAAGGTCTACTAAGGTCCATGCAATAATACTAAGACATCAAGCGTATTTAGTTAAAATTACAATATTAGATTAACTTTAAGGATGAGAGAGAGCATTCACGGCATCCTACCATTTAGCAACAGTAAAATTCGAGTAATAGGTTACATAGTCAATACATACCTCGACTTAAGCATTTATTGAACATAACAAAACTAGGAAAAGGAATATAATTCCATTTTTTGGTATTGTTATCAACTAATCGGTATCGAATGACACTTAGAGCATTTCAAAACCCCTAAGGGAGCAGTTACCCGATGTAGTCTAGATAACACGATTGTTACTTAACCCAATCAGCTCAACTAGACATTCCTTATCCTATGAACTTATTCATGAAAAAAAGTAGGTTAGTACAAATTGTCATTCCATGGTGGGTCAAGACTCCATTATAATATATTAAAATGACCTTGTATCCCATTCTACTAAACAAGGTTAGATCATACCAATTTTAATCGAACCTTCTAAGTTTAGGTAAAGGACTTAATTCCATACCTTAGTATTGTTATCAATGCATATCATTATCTGATAAAGACAATAAGATTCTCATGTTGTTTTAAAATGAGAGGGAGTCATGATAAACATGACTGTAATCAACCAATTAGAACAATTGGGCATTCATTAAAGCATGAATTTTCTCAAAACAAAATTCAAATGAAAGGTTTCATTACCCGCACTGAGTCGAAGACTCAATTAGAACTATGAAAAGATCTACCAACCCATTCTAGTGAACAATGTTGGAGCATACCAAATTATTCATGACACAACCCAAAGAAAAAAATTAAAGACTTTTTTTAAAGGTCAAGGGTACTCTGTAATCCCCAAGGGAGAATGAAATACAACCAGATAAGATTTAAGGAGTCAAGTTTTTCTGGCAAACCGAAATAACACTCAATCATATACATGAGCTTACACCCATCAAGGATCTAGCACTTCATAAGATCTTAGTTAGATAGTTAACCTGACATATCCTTAAGAGGAGTATGTTACTTAAAATATTATGACCTTAAATGGGTTTCAACTGAAACTCAACACATCCTTTTTTCAATTATATACCAAAGTAAGGTCATCTAGTCAATCAAGCTTTGCTCTACATCGATTACAATGAAGGGGAAATAACACCCAATTTTAACATTCTTTTATCATTCCAGATAGTTTTCCTAAACTTACTATCAGTTGATTAAATGGTAGTTCAATACCATTGACAAATAATCATCATACCTTCAATACATATTTTTAAATCCAAGAAGAAGGTTATCAATAAAAACCTAGCTAAACATGGCCTTCCAAATATCTTACAAGATTTTCTCCAGAGCATATATATATATATATATATATATATATATATATATATCATTATAAAGGATATATGACTAAAAAAAAGGCATTAAAGTGTAATACGAGTTGGGATTTCTCTTCAAAGAAACCAACTCTAAAACATAATATTTCGCAACCTGAGAAGAACCCAGAAAGAGTTGAATACTTCTAGAGTTAATGATGGAGTAACCAAGATACAAATAGACTGATGAGAAACTAAGGAACCAGGTTTGCAAACAAAATGCAACAATTTGATGCTAGTAACAAAAACTCAGCAATAAGTCGAGCCAAGCTACGTGGCTCTAAAGTTAAATGTAAACATCATTCCAAGATGCATGTTTGAGGGTCAACAGATAACTTAGTATTTACTACAGCTTCCCTCACTTCCTATGACTCAAAATTAAATGCTAATAACAATTGTTTTTCCACAGCCTGCTTCCTTATTAACTTAACTAGATTGATGACAAGCACACTCATTGCCTCCATCAGGACAACACAAGATTTCTTAAAATTAGATCAAACCCAGTTACATAAATCGATGTATACCTGAAATGGAAAGTCATCTACAACCATAACCACACAATACCAACTTCCAATTTTCCTCATTGGCTTGTTAAATTTTTAGATAATCCTGAAGGAGATGGGTAGAGTTTAAACTAAGTTTTATAGTATTGATAAACACAAAACATGGCTGCACAAAGATTTCAATATAACACTAGTGTATTAAGCTAGCAATTGACAACCATTATAGTCACAACACTCCTTCCAATCCAGAAAAACATTATAACTTAACCAAAATATACCATATACAAGCATACACCCAGAAAACCATTTTCTAAGAGCATATATCACAAATCAAAGGTAAACCACATTCTACAGAAGAAAAGGATTAAATCGATTTCACATCACCAAAGATTAAGAACACAAATTTCAATCCAGGTAAATTTCTATTTGTGAAATGACTAAATAGAGCAAGAAATCATGATGGGTTAGGGCATATCATGCATGTTATGCCTTCCTTTCTTTCCTTGCAAAGCTTTCACGATTCTTCAGAAGATCTCAAACTTGGAATCGAATTCCTTCATCCAACAGATTACAATGCTTCCTCACTATTTATTGAGTCTGGTAAACTCACTGTCTGACTGGTTTAACTGTTGTTTACATCATGCAACTACAAAGATCATGCAACTACAAGAAAACACATAGTTCCATTTTTGCAATGCAGAGCTTCTACAAAAAACTTGAAGTGAAGTGAATCTACACCTCGACCGATTTTCCTTTCCCCAAACCATCCATGCTTTACCTAAGAAATTTGTGAGTTTATTGCATATTAAATGCCATTAATGTAGTGGTTGAAGGAGCTTGCTGCCAAATTTATCTAACCAGCCATTTTGGTTTCCAACTTTTTAGCAAAATTCCCTCCTCATGCCATGCAAGTGAATTTAAATTTAGTTAATATTTCCCCCAAACTTGATCAACGGGATAAATAAATAAAATAATAAAGAATTTAGTACAAAAGTATTGTTTGTGGGGTGCCAACTCATCACTTTATTCAATTTGAAAAACATTAGATTGTATAAAATACTTAAGAGGCCAAACAATACTCTATGCAATGATAATCCGATGTTCTTATTTTTCATAACTTAAGGATACACACCATTGTATATATTTATATTATATAACCTTTCAAATAGCTAGAATAATTACCACTTCTAGCTTCTCATACAATAGATTCTCGTGCTAGGTTAAGGACTATACCATAAGATTAGATTGTCCTTCCCTGATTACACTAGTTAATACCTCACCAGTAGTAGTTGTTTAACTACTTCAAACTTTATATATATATATATATATATATATATATATATATATATATATATATATATATGTATATATATATATATGTATGTATGTATATATACAAAGCAGTTATAACATCAGTGTTGATCGAGTAATTTTCTCATGTATACTTCGTGGGAGTTGATTCCCTAAATATCAATAACTAATTCCTTTCCTAACGATGAAAGTCCTTCTAATAAAATAATATCATGCTAGCATTAGCCATTAGATGCGGTAGACTTATTTGATGGTTCGATCAAGACCAATTATTATTCAAAGCATGAAGTATTATTTGCATTCCAATTTTGGTCATCAAGTGAACTATCAAAATTGTCAAAGCCTCAACATAACTTAGTTATAAAAACTATAATGTTAACAATTTACTAGAGATAAGCAACAACATCGCAAATAAATTTCAAGGCTTAAATTTAAACCAAGGATTCTATGACATAAAAATTACAAACTATGTAATGTCACCTTAGTGAAAATAGTTCATCACTAAGATATATCTTGGATTAGCAGGTTCTTATCTAAGGAAATTATCCTTAGCTTATTCACGATACTTTGTGTTTACATGTTTATATCAAGTTTTCATTTAATTTTTGATACGCAAGGGTGCCAATAACATAGGATAAAATCATTTTTCCTATCATTACTTTGGCATCAGTAAAGAAAGCATGGGGCGTTACATACCTCCCCTCTTAAAAGAATCATTATCCCGATGATGTGGTCCTTGCTAAATGAAATCAAACAATTCCACACAGGATAAAATATTAATTCCTACAGAATAGTTACTATTTCCCCATAATTTTATGGTTTTCAGATTCAAAACTTTAAATTCAGTAGTTGCATCAGCTTATCAGACTGTAAATAGTCACACAGTCTGAATTATTTCATGATTACTTCCTTAAAGTAAATCATTTTTATGCAATATATATATATATATATATATATATATAATATACAGAGGATAAAGTTAAAACAATCTTACCTAGTACCCTTTAAGGAAGAACTATTCCTTTCTTTTGGGATTACAACGTGTGGATATGTGGTAGTTCATTTAGACAGACCACTTTCCTTAGCCCTGTTAAAGACTTTTTGATTTGAGGATCCAAATCTTTACAACATTGGGTCAAAAGATAAGGTACCAACATTCATTCGTTCATCTGAACTTGAATATTTCCTATTTTAGTTATCAACTACCTAAACGTATCTTACACTTTTTATCTCCTATAACTGGTCCAATCAAAGAATGATGTCAACATGGTTATCCAAGCTTATGGATCTACCAAATTTGTTTATTTAATAATTTTTTTAAACAAATATTAACTCATGAATGAGTACTGACAACACATTTTCTTGTCCTCAAGCAAGAGGTTTACAAATTTATAGATGTTTGAGAAAACCGGCTTGCCAAAAACCTCTCGAAGTATTTAAGTAACAAAGTTACCTTATTAGATATAGACTTCGACATCCTCAATTTTTTTATTCCACTGTTAAACCTCCTCAGTGGATTCACAGAATCGATATTGATCCTATTATTACCAAGGTCATGTAAAAATTCCACTTGGTTTGCATGAGGGTTTCAAATAAGCAGTAAATTATTTGTAAAATCTTTTACCTTAATACTTAGAAGTATACAAATGACTTATGTTATTCAAAGACTTACTAAATTCTCTTAGAAGCTCAAAACAATCCTCTAACTTACAAGTCGTCGTATCTTTTCCCAACATAATATAAAGCATATGAGTTAAGTCTGAAACTCTATGGGCTCAAAGACACCATGCAGAGTTACATAAAACTGTCACAAGAGAGGGATTTCACAATACATCCCTTGATCCTGAACCTGCACATTTCTCTAGCAGGGTTCATATTAGTGAAGTATGAATTCCCTTATCTGGGTTCAACTAAAAATACCGGAATCAACCACAAAAACCCACGAAAGTTCACAACAATTCATAACCAGAATTTCCACATAGCTACAACATGTCATGATAGGTGAACAGAAGGGAAAATCATGTCGTGATAGATAACATAAAAGAAATCTTGTCTCGAGAGGTACAAGATATTACCAAAAGCTAAATATAACCTCATTCTATCTATGCTTTTAGATGAGTCGACCTAGAATGAACCATCATCAAACCCTTTTGAGTATATTAAGTGATAGCTTGCCAAGCTCCCAGGTTCAAACCTAAGATCCTCCTTACAACATGATGATACTCCAAAAACTTTGGGTACTTGAGTAATACAACCCAGAAGTAACATATACCAAAATAAATATACACATAACATCCACTATTAAGAGTCAACAGACAGAATATAATATTTTCAGTTTCTTGGAATTGAAATATTAATTATCAAATATTTTGATAGAATATAGAACAATCACTCAAATCAATGCTACCTAACTAGACATAAGCTAGAAATTGAGCATTTTTATTCCATATGCCAGAAAGAGTTAGGCTTCACAATTGTTGGAAATATTTTCATCGGATACAACCAATCCATATTTTCTTTCTTTTAGTATTGAAGAATACTAATCTCATGGATCTCTTCACAATTTTCTATGGATCCTGCTAGGGATACATATTCTTTTCCCATGTTGTCTACTCTTGCAGCATGCTTCATCATCTGATGTTTTTTCCTCTTCTTTAAAGGACATTGGTTGGCATAATTCCCATTTCCACACATGAAACATCCACCAGCAGGTCTTGATTTACCACTTTTAACTTTGCCATTTGCAATAGTATTATGCTTTTTCATGTAGGTCATCATTGCCAATTTTTTTGCAAATTTATTTTTGGCAAAGCACATTTTCTTGCTATGCTTTTTCCACAAAATTTTCTTAGCATTCTGAGATGAAGAAGAATTATCATTCTTATGACTCTTTTCATTTTTATGAGAGGGAATATCTAATAGATTTGGTTTTAGCCCACAGGCTTTCCAAATTTCATCTTGTCAGAAGAAGATCCAAGTTTATCCAATGCTTCCCCCAATTCTGGGTTCAGTTCATCTTTGGATTGGTAAGTCCAAAACTTTCCACAAATGATCAGTTCATCATTTAAACAATGCTCTTGTTGTTCATTAGTAACAGACTTAAGTTTTCCTTTATCCAACTTATCATTCTCACCCATCACCAGCTGCTCCAAGGCATCTATCCAGTTTGGATACATTGAAGGATTGCCAGAATTTTGTCTAAATTTTGCACCATTGAAACCGCATCAAAATCAGACCCGTTCTTTCTTCTTGGTGCATCCTTCCCATTTCCATTTTATTCTGAAAACAAAATAAAAGTTTTAATTAGCGTAAGGACCCAATAAGTCCAAGAGTTGTAACCTTTAACTCTGATACAAAAATGTAACATCCACTTTTTTCACTTCGTCTCTAGAATTTTTATTTTTTTATTAATTAACTTTATGCAGCTGATTTAAATACCCATATATTTAAATCTACATAAACCTTAATTCCATCCATTTCTGATAACTATCATGAACCATGTGCAGTTGTATGAGAGAATATTGAACCTACTTGTTCTCCCTCAATGCTCTGTATGAGCCCTTACATGAACTATGTCCTTTGGTTCTCCTTTGTCAAGGGATGATATATAAGTGAAGGCTCTTAAGTGTCTACCTAGGTTCCACCTATGGAATCCACAGGCATCCGACAACTTAGATTAAAGGGAAATCTTGATAGTGTAATCAGCAACTTACACCACTTTGTGCAAATTTTTTGAGTCATGTATACCATGCTCCATTCCATGATGGCACACTCATCATATGGAAATTTATCATTTCTCCTTAGTCACTTATTCAATTATATGGATTCACAAATGTTCATGCTATAAATAGCTACAAGCCTTAAATGAGGTACAAACCAGTTTAACCTACATGAAGACATACCTCTATGTCATCTTGTGATGCCTATGGGAAGAAAAGTGTTCTCATAACAATTCCCTTGTTACTCACCCACATATCTACCCGTAGCCATCATAGGTTGATATAAGGATGCATACCCAGGAGGTCCAACCTATCCTATAACTCTATCAAGGTTTGTACTTATGAAAACTTCATACTACAATCCAGTCTCTAGATGAGACAACTCATTACAAATGCTAAATGATAGTATCCTAATGGTGACAATCGACACCATAGAGATACGACTTGTGTAGTATATGCAGTGAGTTCACCCACCTAGAATCCTATATTAGTGCATGGTGTTTAATGTTTTTAAGGTAATCATTATAGAATAGCCTAGGACTTACAACACCCTCTCCATGAATGGGTCATACCTTAGGTCAGGATTGAGTTGATCCCTAGATCTCCAATCTCTATAACATTTTAATTAGCTTTCAATATCTCATACCTATGTTAACCATTGATGGAATAAATACTATCAATGTTAATGACTAATATTACAGTCTCAAACTATCCCATCTTTAACATTTAGGCTAATGCTTCTTATTTCATAATTCTAGGGGTATGTACTTACATGAAGCTAAGTAATTAGGTATGATTCATTCTTTGAATTAAGTGCCATAGACTATCAATGCCAATCCTCTTTTCAGTTTAAGCACATCACTTTTCTTAATTATAGCTCAATAAAGAGCATTCATTTATTTTACTATCTCCAACAAGTAAGATATATCTAGGGTGTCTAGCATGATAGGTTTAATGAACAACCAGCCCATTTACCTTTCCCTATCATAGCCTTTTTAAAATACCGCTCGCTAATTCTCTTTAGAGATAATATCAGTATTGACTAGGGATGAGATTTTAATACTATGTTCTTTTTAACTTAGTACGCATGTTCCCATCTTACTTCCATTGCATCCGACATGCTTATGTGCTCATAATGATGCATCATGGGACAGCCCCTAAATAAAAACATTTCATCTCATTGAGAAAAATATTTCATAACACAATTTATCACAATTATGCAATTCCCAAATAGTGGAACCATACTCAATATATTTTCATATTAGATTACCATAAGCCCTTCCTCTTATTGCTTCTATGTGTCATCCATGCATAGGACTTAATGTTGATTTCACTTAGAAAACAATATTACATTTTCATTTCTTTACTATGAGCTAGAATAACTTGAGTTTATAAATTAATCATAAGCAAAAGTTCCTGATTATCATAACCTTACCATGGTTCATGATAATCCAGCTACTTACTTAGCAGCTGTCATTAAGATTAGATAGTCATATTTCTAGATATCTTTGACTATTGGAGTACACCCTATACAAAAACTTTGGAAACTTAACACAACTTTACAAGTAGTTTGATTTAATGCATTATGTAATGAAGCAGTTATCCATTAGCAACCTTAACTATTTCTAAGTATGCTTAACGTATGGTTCATTAGATCATGATATTCTTAGAAAACAATCCACTCATAGTTCCTTATATGTTCCCTAACATTCACACATATGTTGTGTGCTAATAAATACTATGCATTTAAGACTAACATTTAATACAATAGTGACAAAGATACTAATAACCTATCTTGATAAATTCTTGGTTCTTAACTCATCATTTTCCAATCAATCACTTATAAGACAATATATTGCAAAAGAAAATATTTCTTAATTTCATTCAAGAGATAAGTACAATTCATGTCTATAAGCATGATCAAAGTATTTCATTTTAATGAATAATACAGAGACATTAAATAACAATGCCTTTCCCGATTCTAAGGAGATGTACTTCATATAAGAACATTCCAGTCATTCATATCTTTAACTTTCCTCAATTAGAATAATATACAAAACTAAATACTTCACTCTTTCTCCATGAAATTTATCTCTAAAATTGTTAGCACGAGTCAATTCATAAGAACTGAGCATGATAAGCCTCAACTCATCATAACAACATAATATACTTAATTATTTCATAAAAACAACTCATATTATTTTTATGAATCAATATTGTAGAACTTAGGAAGATAACAATTCTTTCTATAATATGTCAAGAGCAAGCACTTTCATGCGCTATGAAAGAGATCAGTTTCAAACTTACATTTCAATACAACTATTTCAGTCACTTAGAATAGCCACCTAAATTATAAGGTACCTGATAATCATAAGTGATAAAAAGACTACTCATAAGAGTATCAAGATTCCACTCATGAAATCCCATACTTGCATGCCTAGAATCATTTTTACTCATTGATTAAGTAACCATAAATATAACAAGAATCACATTCAAGCAATCTCTCAAATATTCTTAACAGATCCAACAAGGATTTCATACACCCATAAGGTCTAATATGTTCCATGAAATAATACTAATACATCAAGCGTATTTAATTAAAATTACGATATTAGATTAACTTTAAGGATGAGAGAGAGCCTTTATGGCATCCTTCCATTTAGCAACAGTAAAATTCAAGTAATAGGTTACATAGTCAATACATACCTCGACTTAAGCATTTATTGAACATAACAAAACTAGGAAAAGGAATATAATTCCATTTTTCAGTATTGTTATCAACTAATTGGTACTGAATGACACTTAGAGAATTTTAAAACCCCTAAGGTAGCAAGCACGATGTAGTCTAGATAACACGATTGTTACTTAACCCAATCATCTCAACTGGACATTCCTTATCCTATGAACTTATTCATGACAAAAAGCAGGTTAGTACAACTTGTCATTCCATGGTGGGTCAATACTCCATTATAATATATTAAAATGACCTTGTATCCCATTCTACTAAACAAGGTTAGATCATACCAATTTTAATCGAACCTTCTAAGTTTAGGTAAAGGACTTAATTCCATACCTTAGTATTGTTATCAACATATCATTATCTGATAAACACAATAAGCTTTTCATGTTGTTTTAAAATGAGAGGAGACATGATAAACACGACTGTAATCAACCAATTAGCCCAATTGGGCATTCATTAAAGCATGAATTTTCTCAAAAAAATTCAAATGAAAGGTTTCATTACTCCGCACTGAGTCAAAGACTCAATTAGAACTATGAAAAGATCTACCAACCCATTCCACTGAACAAGGTTGGAGCATACCAAATTATTCATGACACAACCCAAAGAAAACAATAAAGGACTTTTTAAAGGTCAAGAGAACTCCGTAATCCCCAAGGGAGAATGAAATACAGCCAGATAAGATTTAAGGAGTCAAGTTTTTCCAGTGAACTGAAATAACACTCAATCATATACATGAGCTTACACCCATCAAGGATCTAGCACTTCATAAGATCTTAGTTAGATAGTTAACCTGACATATCCTTAAGAGGAGTATGTTACTTAAAATATTATGACCTTAAATGGGTTTCAACTGAAACTCAACACATCTTGTTTTTCAATTATATACCAAAGTAAGGTCATCTAGTCAATCGAGCTTTTCTCTGCATCGATTACAATGAAGGGGAAATAACACCCAATTTTAACACTCTTGTATCATTCCAGATAGTTTTCCTAAACCTACTATCAGTTGATTAAATGGTAGTTCAATACCATTGACAAATAATCATCATACCTTCAATACAGATTTTTAAATCCAAGAAGAAGGTTATCAATAAAAACCCAGCTAAACATGGCCTTCCAAATATCTTGCAAGCTTTTCTCCAGAGCATATATATATATATATATATATATATATATATATATATATATACCGTTATCAAGGATCTATGACTAAAACAAAGGCATTAAAGTGTAATACGAGTTGGGATTTCTCTTCAAAGAAACCAACTCTAAAACATAATATTTCACAACCTGAGAAGAACCTAGAAAGATTTGAATACTTCCAGATTTAATGAAGGAGTAACCAAGATACAAAAAAACTGATGAGTAACTAAGGAACCTAGTTTGCAAACAAAATGCAACAATTTGATGCTAGTAACAAAAACTCAGCAATAAGTCAAGCCATGCTACATGGCTCTAAATTTAAACATAAACGTCATTCCAAGATGCATGTTTGAGGGTCAAACAGGATGACTTAGTATTTACTGCAGCTTCCCTCACTTCCTATGACTCAAAATTAAATGCTAATAACATTTGTTTTCCCACAGCCTTCTTCCTTATTAACTTAACCAGATCAACGACAAGCACACTCATTTCCTCCATCAGACAACACAATATTTTTGTAAAATTAGATCAAACCCAGTTACATAAATTGATGTATACCTGAAATGGAAAGTCATCTACAACCATAACCACACAATACCAACTTCCAATTTTCCTCATTGGCTTGTTAAATTTTCAGATAATCCCGAAGGATATGGGTAGAGTTTAAACTAAGTTTTATAGTATTGATAAACACAAAACAAGACTTCACAACTATTTTAATATAACACTGGTGTATTAACCTAGGAATTGACAACCATTATAGTCACAACACTCCTTCTAATCCAGAAAAACATTATAGCTTAACGAAAATAAACCATATACAAGCATACACCCAAAAAACCATTTTTCAAAAGCATATATCACAAATCAAAGGTAAACCACATTCTATAGAAGAAAAGGATTAAATCGATTTCACATCATCAAATATTAAGAAAAATAATTTCAATCCAGGTAAAGTTCTATTTGTGAAATGATAAAATAGAGCAAGAAATCATGATGGGTTAGGGCATATCGTGCTTGTTACACCATCCTTTATTTCTTTGCAAAGATTTCATGATTCTTCAAAAGATCTCAAACTTGGAATCAAATTCCTTCATCCCACAGATTACAATGCTTCCTCACTATTTATTGAGTCTAGTAAACTCACTGTCAGACCAGTTTAACTATTGTTTACATCATGCAACTACAAAGATCATGCAACTACAAGAAAACACATAGTTCCATTTTTGCAATGTAGAGCTTCTATGAAAAACTTGGAGTGAAGTGAATCTACACCTTAGACGATTTTCCTTTCCCCAACCGTCCATGCTTTACCCGAGAAAGTTGTGAGTTTATTGCATATTAAATGCCATTAATACAATGGTTTAAGGAGCTTACCGCCAAGTTTATCTAACCATCCATTTTGGTTTCCATCTTTTAGCAAAATTCCCTCCTCACACCATGCAAGTGAATTTAAATTTAGTTAACCCATAATATTTCCCCAAACTCGGTCGGTGAGATCAATAAATAAAACAATAAAGAATTCAGTACAAAAGTATTGGTGGTGGGGTGCCAACTCATCACTTTATTCAATTTGAAAAACATTAGATTGTATAAAATACTTAAGAGGCCAAACAATACTCTATGCAATGATAATCTGATGTTCTTCTTTTTCATAACTTAAGGATACACACCATTATATATATTTATATTATATAACCTTTCAAATAGATAGAATAATTACCACTTCTACCTTCTCATTTAATAGATTCTTGTGCTAGGTTAAAGACTATACCATAAGATTAGATTGTCCTTCCCCTGATTATACTAGTTAATACCTCACCAATGTAGTTGTTTAACTACTTAAAACTTTATATTTATTTATTTATATTTATATATATATATATATATATAAATATATATATATATATATATATATATATATATATATAGATGTATATATACAAAGCAGTTATAACATTAGTGTTGATCGAGTAATTTTCTCATGTATACTTCGTGGGAGTTGATTCCCTAAATCTCAATAACTAATTCCTTTCCTAACGATGGAAGTCCTTCCAATAAAATAATATCATGCTAGCATTAGCCATTAGATGGGGTAGACTTATCAGATGGTCAGATCAAGACCAATTATTATTCAACATGAAGTCTTATTCACATTCCAATTTTGGTTGTCAAGTGAACTATCAAAATTGTCAAAGCCTCAACATAACTTAGTTATAAAAACTATAATGTTAACAATTTAATAGAGATAAGAAATAACATCGCAAATCACTTTCAAGGCTTAAATTTACACCAAGTATTCTATGACATACAACATTACAAATGATGTAATGTCGCCTTAGTGAAAACAATTCATCACTAAGATAGATCCCAGATTAGCAGGGTTCTTATCTAAGGAGATTATCCTTAGCTTATTCATGATACTATGATCACATGTTTATATCAAGTTTTCATTTAATTTTTGATACGCAAGGCTGCCAACAACATAGGATAAAACCATTTTTCGTATCATTACTTTGGCATTAGTAAAGAAATCATGGGCGTTATATTCCATGCTTGTATTCAAGCAAAGGGCCCGAGAATTTTGTGTATCTTGCATTGTTGTGCTGCAATAATCTTGCTAGGAATTACATAGGCAAGTTTGGATATCTTGTGTTATGTTTCTTCTACCCGTATTATGCCTAGATTACTTCTAATCTACCATCACTTAACCACCATCCTCTTGTTTCTTTTATTTGCATTCCCATCCTTGGACTCACATGAACACTCGGAGAAAGAAAGGAAAGAACGAGGGACAAATACTCATACTACGGATTGCCCTAATCTCTTGCTCTTCCAGTTGGAGTTGTGTATTTTTTTCCTTTGTTTTTTCAAATTGCATATCAAATAGAGTATAAAACAATTCATTTCAATTAATCAGATAGTTACAAGTAGATCAAGTCAGTAGGAAGTTTTCTCTTCAATATTGCTAGGGAAATAATGGGTGAATGATAGCTCTATTAGAGTCATAATTTATTCTTCACTTTTGAGGTAGAGTTGGAGATATTTTATTTGAATTAGAGTAGATCTTAGATTTAGATTCGAAAATCTACATAGATAGCTAGCTACATCCAACTAGCTACTTGTTTTCTTTAAATTATTTGTTAGATTAGATGCATTGTCTAAAAAGTTAGAAAAGCAAAAAAAAATTATTTCCATAGATTAGCTTGTTTTATTGTTTTATTCTTATACATTGAGAAAAAACCAAAAATATAGTTTAGATTTCATTTGATAGATAGTTTATTCACTGAAAATGAATCAAATTCATCTTGTATGACCATCAACGGTCCGCAGTAGGAAAAGACCTATGATTGTGATCCTTTGGTCCCACAACCCAACGGGCCAGAGTTAGTAACTAACATTGACACAAGTCTGTGCTTAACAATATTACGCACACCCACCACATACACAGAGAAAATAAGATAGTTAGAGACTTTAAACATAGCTGCTAACAAGGCCTATGACTTTTGGACTACTCCTAGGAATAGGATTTGACTGCATGTATGACCATTCCAGGGCCTCAGCCTCAATGAGTCTTTGGTTGTGACCTAAAAATCCCACAACCTAAAATACCTAATAGTCAATTATATATTGACACTAGCCTACACATGTGGGTATTCATATCCTCACCGCTTCCACCTGATATCATCACACAACTTTCATTGTTAAACATAGCAGCCGATCAGGCTAAGACTTTCTGGATGAGACCAAAGAAAAGACCTTATTCCCCGTAGCTCCACTAGGATTCTTATCTCAATTTCCATGACCTTGTCTGGAAACCCATACAAGGCACCTGTAGGCTACTTTCCACATATTCCACAACCCACCAATAGAATCTTAGCTGAGCTAGACATCGATTGGATTCTCCAAGTAGCTATCATATCAGACCCCACCATTACACCCCTTCAGGTTAGGAGAGCATTCTTTTCCTTAGATTCATAGATTCTGTTATTGTATGTCAAAGACATAAGGTTTCCCAATTAGCTTGGTCATCACCATCATTTTCACTCCCATTTCAAATTCCACACCGGCTGTCTCAGCATGACCTTGGGAGGTCGGGTGCGTAGAAGGTCACGTGTTGATTTTCTATCATACAGGAACCTTGATTTGGCTCAAGATTTGAGCTATGTCACAAAGAATATATTGGGGTAGGGTAGTATTAGGAGGAAGGTTTACAATTTCATATGACATTATGGGGGTTTTGACAATCTGGGCATGAGGAGGAGCACAAGTTCTATTTGGGGAAATTAAGCCTTTTCCAGACGTATCCTTTTTAGGGGTCTCCTTAGGGATATTGGTAAGGAATAGAATCTTTGGCTTGGCTTATGGCCCCACCCCTTTGATAGATTTACTTCTAGTATTATATTTCTTCTCTTGAGAAACTACCGCATTCATCGCAATTTCCTATCTTATTCTAAAGGAATTACCCCATCATATTTTTTAATCATCAATGCCCTCAAGTATTCAAAATCATGATTGGGAAAATCAAATGCTTGTACCATATCAATTTCAAAAGTATTAATGGGGGGAAGAGGTAATACCCAGTGGACACAATCCCAGAAGTCTTCAATAGTTCTTGCACTTATCAGTTCAGTTGAGGTTGTCCCTATTGTGAGCTTATAGGAACTCCATCATGCACACATCACCATATGCTTCATCATCATCATCTACTTCCTCAATTTCCTTATTTACATCACATGGGGAATGTGGTAATAAAAACCTATCACACCATTCCATAACACGGGCCTCTTCCATGTAGAAATCCTGGTAGTTAAAGGATCAGGAACCAATCTATTTTCCTAGGGTTGAGGTTGTCTATTTCCTGACCCCATGGGCCCTTTTCCTTAGTCATCTGGTCTATGATCACCTCTAGGATGATTTCCAAATCTCTCCTGACCTTGTGGGTTATGTTGACCTTAAGAATTCTATCTTATCCCCTTTTCTACTCTGGCTAGTTTATAGGATATCTCTTTAACTACTCTAGCCAAAGTTTTTTACAACCTCTTCTAGATCCATAGCCTTGCTTGACTGAGGATTTTTAGGATTAATCAACTTAACACCTTCCCTCATGGGAGGATTTCCAAATACCTTGATATTCTTCTCAATTTGTAAAGCCATAGTGAAGGCTTGCCTCAATGTTTCCGGGTTTTTATCTCTTAAGTAAAAAGCAACCTTTTTATCAAAAGCATCAGAATACTTGATCAAACAAGATTCATCACTTGGCCTTAAGATTATAGGTAACCTTTTCAAGGTTTTATTGAACCTAGTATTGAAATCATGGATAGATTCATTTGGATTCTTCTTTATATTTTCAAACTCAAATAAAAGGAACCTAGGGTTTGTCTTGTCCCCATATTGAAATCTAAAGGCATTTTTCATCTCAGTCCATGAATCTATCAAATTATCTAGTAAATACTTGTACTAGTCATGTGCATCTTCCTGAAGAGTATGAATAAATAAATTTACATACATGTCTTCAAACTCAATTCAAAATCTTCCATCATGTTAACAAAGAGTTTTAAATGATGGTCACCAGTGATGGCATTATTCCCTTGAAATTTTGGAAAGCTATTTCGACATCTTGTGGCACCATATTAGGATATTCATCCATACCTCTTAAATCTATAGGTCTAAATGTTTTGACAACAAATGGAGGTCAAGGTGGAGGTTAGGCCATATTAACTTGAGGCAGTGAATTTACGGAGAAAAAATGATAGGGAACGAGGGGTCTTTGGAGCATAAGAATATAGGTTTCAAAATAGATATTCTCTAATGAATCAACTTCGTGGAAAACCCTATCAACCTTGGAGGACATAGGAAAAACTTGAGAGGCACACTTTTCATACGCAAATGATGGGCCCTCTCTAGTTGGAGAATTCAAAGTTACACAAGGAATGCTTGGTTCAGAGTCACTTGAAGACGTATGGTAATTTTCAACTACAGGTTGTTCACTTTCCACAATTGGAATCTCCTTTCCTGACTCGTGATCTCCTACTAATTTCTAGATTCATCTTCCTTCATAATTTTCCTTTCCTAGCTCTAGATATAACTTCCCAACAGGGTCCCTAGTGAAGAAAGATCTTCTTCCTTCCATCTTTGTACTGATTAATGAAAAATTTCACTTGACACGGGCTAAGACACTATAATTATCAAATTTCAAACCAAAACAGAGTCGCCAATAAGGATTCTCACCTTATTTGTGAAAATGCACTATAATAAACTTGTCAAATGTCTATCAATACTTAATTCATGCAAAGCTTAGTAGATCTAACCTTCCTTTACCCATATTTATCACTTGACGATACAAAATTAGTGCAATAACCACTAGAAACTTGAAATAATGCGCAATGAAGTTTTGACCTTGCACAATTCTTACAAATAATAACAAAGATTGATGTTTAAAAATGTATTTGCACTTAAATCATGTAAGAAGCATTACCAAGGTTGGTTTTTGTATGAATTTATGCACATAAGTTCCCAGTAAATGGTGTCGTATCGGTGTTGGTACCCAAATTGATTCTCCCTTAGGTGTTGAGCATCACGGATCAAGCAGGATGCTTAGAGACAGATGAATCATAATATAAGTTGTTTTATAGCCGGGATGAAATTCAGCTAACTCTTTGTCACTCAGACGTTGGAAAAAATGGATAGCACCGTATTAAGGGTTTGATCTACCCTCACTACTTTAGGTTGTGCCTTCAACCAGGGTGAGAGGACCCATTCTGTAACCTATATTGATGAATAATATCAATAAATCTTTCTTTGCATAATTTTTAGGACAACCTTGAGAAAATATGATCAATACACCACAATCTAACTCTCACGAGTTGTCACTTCTAGAGAATGGAGATATTTTCTGGATAAGGTTCAGGTTACTAGAGACATTAATTGAAACCTGATTGTTTCTGCATATTTTGGCATTGGAATTTGTTCATTTATGGATACACAGTACAAACAGGGATAGTTCTTGTAGAATTCATTGTTTAAGATGTTTTTTGTGGGAAGTTAAGTAGGATAAATTTGATTATATCAAATCTCTGAGAACCTTTAACAAATACTAGAAAATTCACAAAACATAATGCTTCAGGGATAGCCAAAATATTCCTTCAACTAGAAGGTGTGTAATAATGGAAGCCCAAAGGTGCACGATTTCATACATTCTTCAAGAATTCAACACAAAGGCTCATGTTAAAGAATCAATTAAACATTAGAAATCCATGGTTCATCACATCCAAGATACACTCATAGACTAAATTTTTTTCTCAACATAATAAAAGTAAAGTGATTTTAAATTGTTTATTTACATCACAAGATGAAATCTCTTCTCATAATGAAATTGCAAATGTCACAATACTAACACATGGATGAGATATTATGTGACTTATAGAGATTTTAACATAAGATTACAACAGGAACAAGAAAAAATATTTGAAAACATTCTAAAATGAAGCTAACACAATAATTCCTATGATTAACATAAATTAATTCAAGACCTATTAAATTGATCAGCTAGGGAAAGTTTCATCATAATCTCGTAGCTCGTCAATATATGTACACTCTGCAACTAGCCTAACATGATTAAATTTAAAGGCACGGGACATAAATGAGTTTCTCGGACGGTTTCTTAAGAAGATGGTTTTCTCCAAAAATTTCATACAAATTAAACAAACCCCCTTTCTTCTCATCACTTTTACATGCTTTTATATGACCTTTTTCAATTCAAATCTCTTTTCCTCCAAAAACAAGAATATTCAAGGGAATACTTATTTGTTACATGTTCATTCTAAAAATGGTATTCATGCACTTCATCTTATACTACCAGGTGTCCAAAACATGAGTCATTTTGATGGGCTCCACTTGTATTTGACTGGGATGTCTGGTTATTGCTTTTAACAGGTTACTTGAACTGTCCCCTTAAATCTTGATTAAGAAATCATCTCAAATGATCACTGAGCATTTCCAGATGTTTGTTGACATGACACACACCTATGCTTATCTCTTGAAATCCTTCTCAGATCAGTGCACTTCACTTCTCATCTTACTGGATTGAATGCTATATAAGATGTCTGTCAAATCACCATGATTTACTAGTTCTAGCTCATTTATATTTTCCTTCAGTCTTTAAATTTCCCTTGTGTAAACTAAGCAAGATCCCTCTTACCTCAAGGGAAAGATTTTGTCAAATTCAAATATGTGTCTCCTTTGGCCAATAAAACTTAGTTTTGTTCCTTACAGTTATGTATTTCTTTCATAACTCTGAGTATAGAATATTCTACTAGGAGAAATGACAAAGAAATTCATGGCTCACATCCTCGAGGAGATTTCCTCAAAAGATTTGAATCATATTTTTGACTTGAGTGGCCCGGATGAATATTTTGTTAGAGCCTTGTTTAAATTGGAATGTATAGGATACACTAAAGGACCATTGACATATCAATGGGTCCGTATAGCAATTTTAACCAGGTTGATCAGAATTAATCATGTGTTCACCTCCTTCCAAGTTATGTATTTCCATCTCTTTAGATGGGAGCACATGAAAATGCGTAAGGATTTAAAGAGATACTGGTTTGAAAGGAGGCATCGTGGTCTCTAATAAAACTAGTTTTCAATCTCCCTTTTATGGAATGAAGAGTTTGTTTCAAAAGAAATACCTAAGGATTCATACATATTGTATGAAAAAATATCCATTAATATAGTTCTTGCCATCTCTAACAAAGTAAGTGAATTAGAGAAGAGGGTTCAATTCCTGGAAAATAAACAGGAAGAAAATGTGCCCTTTCCATCATGTCCATTATCAGCACCATCCTCGAGAAAGAGGAAGGGTGAAACACACACTCATTCTCCTATCATCATCTTGGATGGAGAAGAGGACCAATCTATCTCTACTCATCATTTGAGGGAAGCACTTTATTTAGCTCAGATAGTAAAGGGTGGTTTGTAACTTGGCTATCTCATGCATTTGATGCATTGTGCCCCTCATTCTAAATGGGAACTTCAAGGTCCTCAACCAATTCCTTCTCCAATGGAAAATATACCCTTCCTTAGGAAGTGGGAAATAGGAACTAGTTCAAAACCTCATATTTTTCCTAGTCACCAACCTGCAACATCTTCCCCTCTCAACACTTCAAACACCCATCTTTAGATCAATCCTGACACATCAACCCTTCACAAGGAAAGGGGAAAAAAACTTTCTTTTCAGGTGGTCTAGACCTCCTATATTGGGTATCATCCTATCAAAATAAAGTCGAGCTTGAGGAGATTATGGGTCGTCCTAGGATGACTTTGGAGTCATTAATGGGTATGGGGATGTCCAAGGACCTGGCAAGGTCGATTATCTTTATACAAACAACACAGGGCACTCGATGAGTTTGTACCTAGGAAGAACAAACTTTTGAATAGACTTCCCTGCTAAGGGGAAGCTATGAAGTAGGATTAAAGGATGTTTGAGTACTATTCTCTTTCCACTGTTTTGATCTCTTATGTATGTACATCTCTTTTTTGTCATGGGAAAGGGCCCTATAGAACCCTGTCTTGTTTTTATTCAAATTGCAATCAATACAAGTATGTCAATAGTTCACATATCTTTTCCAAATGTATGTGAGATTTTAATCAAATCTATCATGAACTACTACATTTTTTACTTTCAATTGAAACAAAGAAACAATAAAAATTCAAAGAGATAACTACATTTAATGTAGAAAAATATCCATTCATAGTATCGTTCAATGAAGTATGAAAAGAGAATATAAAATGAGGAAGAAATCATTCAAGCATGCTCCTCTTATTTTATATCTATAGCCTCCTTCTCTTCATCCTTTTCCTTTGCATCCAACTTCTCTAGAAATATGGCCACATAAGCATCATATCTTCTAAACAATTCTTTCATTTCATCTTCATCCGATCCCAGGTGGTGATGGAAAATCAATATTTTCCTTAATACTATGTCCAAACATTGAGACATTTTATGCTTGTATTCAAATGGCCTTTCTTTCAACTCCTCAATCCTATTTTCAATTTGCATCATTTTTTCAATAGTGTCATAGGAGAAGTCATCTACCTGGATATTACTTTCAAATGAACTAAGCAAGAAATCCAATTTTAAATCCCCATAACTCTTTTTAAATTTATCAACCACCATGTTTTCAAGCCTTCTTTTAGTGGCATAAAGTAAATCATCAACTTATTCCTTCTTGATTTCAAGTTTTTTCTTGATTTCTTTTAGGGTGTCCAATCTGATCTTTGTTAGCTCTTCAAGAGCATACTAGATCCTTTTGTTATACGGTCAAGTTTGGGGATAATTCCTTCCAAGTAAAATATTTCATTGTCATAGTCTTTAATTACTCCATCAATTTCATCTAAACGACTTTTGAGATCTTCATATCTTGTCCTTGCTTCAATGATAACTTCCTTTCCCTTCTTAGTTAATTGCCCAACTCAAGTGTCCACTGTTTGGACCTTTTTAACAACACTTTTCAATTTTTCCATACCTTCAAGGGTGCTCATAGTTGCAACTGCTAGCTTCTAACTAGTTTACCTTGTCAGTTATTGAAAACATGAATTTAAGGCTCTAACTTGCTCCTTAAGTTGTTTCTTTTTATTCCATCCTCATCTACCTTTTGTAGAAGACCACTTACAACTTTAGACACTCCATGTTTTAGTTGTTCCCTTGATGGTTTACCTAAGGGGATGACATGAATACTTGTAATCATCATCAGTTATATCTTTTCTTGTCTTCCCCTCAAAAGGGGTTACTACTTCCAAATTTCTTGCCCCGGATGAATCGATAAGGGTTCTTGTGATGGTTCTAGATTTCTTTGGGGATCTTATTGCCTTTAGAAAATACAAGGTAGTGAGGTCAACTACTTGTATAGGAAGGGTTATTTCTTCACTTAACATTAATTCACTAATCAAACCCTTCCTCAAACCTGTTTCAGCCTTTGTTTCTTGCAATCCTTGCTAGATTTTGTCAGGTACAACTATCATCTACATGGATACTTCTTTCTCCTTTTGTGTCAATATTTATATCTTCTCTAGAGCACTTGTCTCAATCTAGGTTGTTGATTCCTCTGGATGCTTCTCCTCCTACCTTGGCATTTCAGTTTGGTCATCCTTAACCTGATCAACCTCCATTTTCAAGGGGAACTCCTTTTTTTTTTTCAGCTGAAAACATAGTGGTATGAACTTTCACTTCATTTCCCTTTTGTATTGAAATTTGGGTGATGGGCTCTTTTTCTCCCATGATTGACTGAGTTGCCAAATCACTATCCTCTTTTCCAAGTGGTACCTTGGGAAATGTTATGGTAGGTTGATCTAATGGAAATGGATCCGCACTCCCCATTGAAAACTATGATTCTCCACTAATGACAATTTCTTCATCAACAATTAAGTTTTGTGTAATTTTTAGTTTATCTTTAAAAGACATTTTTTCTACTTGGTGAACGTTATCACTCTCAACCACCTTAACAAGAGTGGGCACAATATCTTCTACCATTAATTCAATATCCATATCCTTTTCTACCATTTTTGAGGGATCAATTACCCCATCTCTATGCTTGAATTTTTTTGGTGTATGGGCACCTACCCTCACTAGGACTTGGTGATGGAAAATTTTGTGCTTCTTGTGTGCCCTTTCAAACTTCATCCATTCATGTGGTTCCCTTTTTTCCTCTTTGTGCTACTTGGGATGATTATGACCACTTGTGATAGCTTCACTTATTAACTTCTCGGTACTTATGTTACTCGCACAACATCCGAGAGGACCATATGCAAATCTAAACCCTTTCCCTTTTCCTGAGTGGCACTGCAGGAGTAATTGGAGCATTTTCCATGGATTTCAAGAGCATTCTTTTAGTTTTCTACCTGAGGGAAGACATGGAAGTACCTGTCTCACTTGTGGCTATTGTCCATTCATCAATAAGCCCAACAGTAGGCCTCCTAGAGGGAAATAAAGGATATTTTCCTCCCAATGGGTCAATCTTATCAGTACCCTCCCTCATATGTTAGGGATCATCATCCAAGTTTCCAAGACTTCTGAAGTGATTTAGAATCTTTGTGTTCTATATTGATAGGTCAATGTTTATCTGGGTCAACCAAATCATCGTTCTCCTCATGACATATGTTATCCTTATATAAGGATCATTAGATTCTTCCTCATCCCAACTTGGGGGAACTATGGGTTGACTTTCTACCTTCTGATCAATATAGAATTTACTTATTGTATTTAAATCATCAACAAGTCCTTCAGAATGATGAAAACCTTGAAATCCACAACTTGTGACAAAGTCATCCTTGAAAAATATCTCAACCTAACATCTTCTTCATCTCTGCAATTCATCCAATAGTCCTCAAAGTGAGGCTCATGCTTGAAAGTATTAGCCACATTGTTAACCACCCACCGAATGTCATAATTAGGCCTAGCTACAAATGTCTCCATGGCCAAGCTCTTCATTTCTTCTCCAATCAATCTAGCTTTTATAATGGAGGGCAAGAAAAATTACCAATTCTAATAGGGAATTTAACATTTGTTTTGTGCCTCCCAGCAATTAGCTTGTGCATAGGCACTAATTGCCTTGCCAATTCACATAAACAAATCTTTTCATCCACATACCTTGGCAACTTGAAAGGTTTTCCTTAAAAACCACTAACTCTGATGTAAGTGAACTTCTTGTATTGAATGAAGTAACATCCATAATCCATAATTTATCTCCTTACATTCTTATAAATTTTATACTAACCCCATTCTAGTTTGAACAAGAAAATAATTGGTGTAATGAAAGCATCATTTACTAATCTAATATTTCCACTCAAATTAGTTAATTGCAATTGGGGAAAATTTCATGCATTGGTAATTTTTAACATCATCTTGTTGTAATAATGTCGGTAAACACCTATGTGCTACAACATTATATACCAGATAAGTCATCATATAAAACTCCAGTGTCCGTAGCTTCCCCATTTCAATTTTAGCTATGAGGATGGCCATATGATAATGAATTGCATCAAAACGAAAGTAGCACAATAAATATCTCCTTTTCTTTCCAAGATAATCCATATATATGTGGTCATCCATTCTTTATATTCATTTGTAGTCTCCAAACCAACTATCCGACTCAAGAGCGCAATGATATCTTCAACCTCTTTAACAAATTGAGCCCTAACCAATCTTTTGAAGATTTTTGCAGATGCCTTTCTATCCGTAAGGAGCCACCTTATGTTTATCATCTTTGAAAATTCCTTCTTTTTTACTTCATAATCCTCCAAGGAAAGTTTGATACCAATAGTAATGGGGTTTACAATTACAGGTAATTTCAGAATTACCCTTATGGCTTCCAGTGTTAATGTCAACACCACATCCTCATTCTTGTCTAATACTTCTCTCCTATCGATTTATAACTCATCATGTAATACCACACTAACTTATGGAATTGGACAAAAAGTGGAATTACACTGCGCAAAGCAATACAAACTATCACTTATTTCCTTCAAGGATTCACTCATGTGGGCACTACTCAATCATTGACAAAAATCATTCAAGTTGGCATTCATCAAGTCTATATTTGTTATCCTGTCGAGGTCACTTGTGACCCCCAACATACCAAAGGAAGAAAATGGAATAGTCCTCTTTTAAAAACCATAACTTCACTTCAACTAATTTTCTCATGGAAAAAATGAAAAACACATGAGTTTCAAACTCTTACTAGTTTTTTGCAGTGCTTGAGAAATTATGATTCGAGACAATCACTTTTGCACTTTTCTAGTTTGCAAATTGTGCCCCAAAATATTTCGAAAGCACTTCACAGATAAAAATGAAGAAAGATCATCAAATTAGCAATAAAATATGAAGACATTCGTATCCCCTAAGGTCCCTTGTTTACAATAAGAGCATTAATGTTGGCAAAATAAAATGCATTGCTTTATATCTCATTAACTCTATTTTTGCAATTTTGAATTTGGGTCATCCACGTGGAAAAGATCTTTGTTGAGGTGGGCCTAGGGGATTTTTCATTTTATGCCACTCAAAGGAATTGTGTGCTTTTAAACATTCTGGCCTACCCACCAGCTTTCAATGTAGGTTTAACATGTGGCTTTCCTAGGGTGCTAGTGGAGTCACGGCTTATTTTTACACCTTTTTACCTTTTCAAAACAAATCTGAAAATTCCAAAATACCTCTAGCAACCCACCTTCCAATCTTTTATGTAGACTCAACACATGGCTTTATCTGGGCACTTGCGGTCACGATTCACTTTTATACCTTACTCCTTTTTTTCAAAACAAGGCTAAAAGTTCCAAATTCCTCCAATGACACACCTCCTTGATTTTAAATTAAAAACAACCACATGTCGGTTTGTGGGCTTTAGGCATTCCTTTTACACTTTTACGCCTTCACCATAATGCCTCAAAATTCCAAAAGGGCTTGCCTTTCCGGAAATCACTTTTCTTATGAAATGTGTACATCTTCAGGGTTAGAGTAAGAAATTTTCTATACCACTTCATATTTTTGAATAGTCAATTAGAAATTATCGAAGCCATGAGACCAATTTGGCATTTTTACAAATGTAACCAAAGTGACAAGTTCACTAAATAGACCCATCATGATGTGTCCAATTAAATAATACCACATGTTTGTGGATGCAAGGACGAAAATGAAAAAGAAGGCATGATCATGGAAAATAAAAGAAGGGGAAAACCCATCATCTAGGACCAAACAACCAACAAGTACACACAGAAGAGAAAGCGAAAGCGACACGAGCTCAACATGATTTACACCCATAGAGAAAGGTTTGATGACAACATCCTGATAGATATAAAACTTCATGCATCCACACAGAAGACAAATATTATTTCAAACCACGCAGACTAAAAAAATTATGTTCCAAAAGGGGTGAGGTTAAAACCAGGCACTAACACTGGCTCTGACTCGGGGATGGGCACTCTCAGCGAGTTCCACAAGAACAACATAATACGAAGACTGCAGACCATGTGCCAAAAATCCATTGGGCCATGGAGTCAAGAACCAACCTCCAAAGCAAAGAAACAATAACCAACCTCCCAAGATTGAACTGAGAAACCAACAAAAACTGGTCACTAGGGACCAGGAGAAACCGAAACAAAAAAATGTGAAAACAGAACAAAAACAAAAGACTATACACTATATAATGATGTGTACCTTGATTATGAGAAATCATTCAAGAAAATGTTTTAACTTCTTGCCATTAATAGGCAACTCAAGTAATTCCTCATCTAAGTCTTTTAGGAAAAATTTTGTTCACCAATCCTAGTATCAATACAATAAGGGCCCATCCATAATGTGTCAAACTTTCCATGTTTTCCCTTATCCTCATGTCTACTATCCCACAATAGCAAAATATCTCCAACACTGAAATATCTTGTATTTAATGTTTTATCAAACATTTTCTTTTTCTCCCTAAAATTCACATTTCTTTGGTGGTATTCTCTTCTCTCTTCATCTAATTCAGCAATTTGATTAATGCGAGCATCATAGGGATTGACCTCACGGTCCTCCAATTGTTGGATAAATTGGTAAGAAATAATTGCATATGCATGAGAAGTAAAGATTGCACTCCATACACCAACTCAAATGGAATTTTTCTAGTATCTCTTTTGACAGTAATTCTATCATCCCAAATAGAAAACTTCAACCGCACACCCCACTTATGTTTGTTTAATTTGAAGGTCCTTCGATTATCTTCAACAAATTCTTATTTCTTGATTATGCTTTTCCATTACCTTGGGATTATAATTTGAATCATATGCTAAGTTTATCCCATACTCATAACACATGGTTACCATAGATTTGGCCTTTCAAAACTCATTGCATTGTCAGCAACTATCTTAGTAGGCACTCCAAACCTACAAATTATGTGATTCAAAATGAAGTCCATAACATCTTGGTGAGTAGATTTCTTGGTAGAGATTTCCTCCACCCACTTGGTGAAGTAATCAATGGCCACTAATATCCACTTATGGCTTGCGCTTTAATAATTTGAAATCTCACCAATGAATTGCATTCCCCACTATTTAAATGGGTCTTCAATTGATACAAGCTGCAAAGGAGGGAGCCTGAAGCTTTCAATATTCTTGAAAAACGTTGACAAATCTCACACTTCTTTACTAGAAAATTTGTATCTTTAAAAATATTTGGCCACCAGTAACCAACCCTTAAGATATTATGGGTTGTGACTCTTCTAGAAAAATTCCCTCCACAAACTCCTCCATGGAAATCATCAATTATTTTTAGGGCTTCATCCTCGGTGATACATCTTAAGTGAACTCCCTCAGGGTTCTTCCAATCTAACCCATAATCAGTGATGATGTACTTCTGGGAGGATAACTTAAGTGCTCTCTTTTGATTCTTTCTTAAATAATCAGGGCACTATAGATGTTTGAGATAAAAAATAATATCCTTGTACCATTCATAACTTCTCAATTTCTAAAAAAATATTCAAAGATTTCTTCTTCAACCTCATTTATCTCAACTATTTGTAGGTTACTTTCTACCATTAGCTTTGCTAGGCCCAATCCTCTAACTAATTTTGTAGTTTGGATGTCCATATCATATTCTTGCAATTTATTTACCCATCGGCATCTTTTACTTGAAATTTCCATCTCTGATAGGATATCCTTAACCATGGTATGGGGAACATAAGCTATGACTTTAGAGCTCAAAATATATGGCCTAAAGATTTTTGTGGCCCTGAAAAAAGAAAAGGTATGTTTCTCCATGATAGTATACTTCAATTCTTCTCCTTGTAATGCTTTACTAAAGAAAGCAATTGGTCTTTCATCTCCTTCATCATAATTTTTTAACAACAAAGATGCAATAGTATTTTCTGAAGCAAAGGAAAACATTTGGAAATCCTTCTTATAATCAGGAGTTGCTAAAACAGGGAGTTATTCAATGCTTCCTTAATTCCAATAAAGGCTTGAATAAATTCTTCTTCCCATATGATACTTTGATCTTTCTTCAACATAATAGTGATTGGGATAGTTAATTCAGTAAAATTGAAATATATCTCCTAATAAAATCTATTTTTCTGAAAAACAATGAATTCCCTTTTGGTTCTTAGAATAAGAACTTTAATAATGGCTTCCACTCTCTCAGGATCAGTCATGACCCCTTATTTTGACACAATATGTCCAAGAAGCATTTCCTTTTGAACCCCAAAATGGCACTTCTTAGGATTCAATGATATACCATATTCCCTACATCTTAACAACATCTTTTCTAAATGTTGCAGGTGATCACTTCTTTTCCTTAAAAATTGTCACATCATCTTGATATATGACAATGAAGTCATTTATATATCCAATGAATTCTATATCCATTTCTCTTTGAAATTTGGCTCCAGCATTTATCAAGCCAAATGGCATTCTGACATACACATAGGTTCCCATGGAGTGGTGAAAGTGGTTTTGATTCTCTCTGACTACTTCACAACCACTTGGTTATACCCAGAGAAACCATCCAAAGTGGATAACAACTCAGAACTAATAACTAATTGCAACATGTTATCCATATTTGGCAAGGGATAGTTGTCCTTTATTAATGCCTTATTCAAATTTCTAAATTCAACACACAATCTTATATCCCCATTTTTCTTTCAAACAGGTACCAGGTTTGCTACCCATGAGGAGTATCTTGTAGGCTGTATAATTCCTCCATCCCTTAACTTTTTCAACTCCTCTTGCATTTTTGAGGAAAGGAGGGGATTAATTGGTCTTTGTTTCTTCCTAAATGGCTTGGCATTGGCTTCTAGGGGTATTTCATGCTGAAAGAGGTCTTCCCTATATGCCTTTAATTCTGAATACGACCATGCCAAGCAATCTTGGTACTTTTTTAATAATTGGATATATGATTGCTTTTCTTCTTTACTCAAATTGCTTCCTAACCATATTTTTTGAGGTTTATTTTTTGTGCCTAGGTTATGTTCTTCAACATCCCTTGAAGCTAACATGTGTCTATTAATAATGTAGTCAACATTATCAAAATTTGATTCCAGAGGCAACCAAACCTCTAGGGATACATATAACTTCAAAAGATTTACCTTAATTGTTATGGTGGTGTATGACATGTCCATTTACACGCTTCCACCCACACTAGCTACCCATTTTTTAGATAACAACATCCCCCACTTGGTAGGACAATCCATAATAACTACATTCATGGTCAAGCATTTTCCCGATAAGCTGCCAATTGCACTACTAATCCTTTGACATATCCAATTATTGGCACTTCTCTTGAATCCATAGTAGTACATTTTCCAAAAGCCACTGTCACCTTGATATTTAACTCATTCATCACCTCTAAAGGCATTACATTACATGAGGCTCCTGATTCAAACATACAATTATGTACCAGCCTATCTTTAATGATCAAAGTGGTATAAAATGGATCCACATCTAGTTGAGATTCAACCAAAGAAGTTCCTAGATACACCTCAGGTGATTCACCCAATTCTTCCAATGCTTGAGGTATTTCCAATTATGCAATAATAGGAGGGGCCTCCACATTATTAACACTTTTTCCCTGGGTAATATTTTCTTCCTTGAATCCCAAATATTCAAATGCCCTTTTCCTATGCTCAGGGATCCTAAGTAATTCAAAAATTGGGATAATAACCTTGATCTGGCTTAATATTTGAGCTATGTCATAAGGAATATATTTGGGTAGGCAGTATTAGGAGGAAGGTTTACAATTTCATCTAACAGTATGGGGGTTTTGACAGTTTGGGCATGAGGAGGAGTACAAGTTCTATTTGGGGAAATTAGGCCTTTTCCAGATGTATCCTTTTTAGGGGTCTCCTTAGGGATATTGGTAAGGATTGGAATATTTGGCTTGGCTTATGGCCCTACCCCTTTGATAGCTTTAGTTCTAGTATTATATTCCTTCTCTTGAGAAACTACTGCATTCATCAATAGTTTCCTAACTTCTTCTGAATGAATTACCCCATCATATTTTTAATCATCAATGACCTCAAGTATTAAAAATCATGATTGGGAAGAAAAATTATTTTACCATATCAATTTCAATCCCGAAGTCTTCAACAGTTCTTGCACTTATTAGTTCAATTGAGGTTGTCCCCAATTGTGAGCTTACAGGAACTCCATCATACACACATCACCATATGCTTCACCATCATCATTTACTTCCTCAATTTCCTTATTTAAATCACATGGGGAATGTGGTAAGAAACACCTATCACACCATTCCATAACATGTGCATCTTCCACAATAGAAATCCTAGTATTTAAAGGATCAAAGAACAATCTATTTTCCTGGGGTTGAGGTTGTCTATTTCCTAACCCCATGGGCCCTTTTCCTTAGTCATCTAGTCTATGATCACCTCTAGGGTGATTTCCAAATCTCTCCTCGACCTTGTGGCTTATGTTGACCTTGAATTCTATCCTATCCCCTTTTCTGCTCTGGCCAGTTTATAGGATATCTCTTTAACTACTCCTAGCCAAAGTTTTTACAACCTCTTCTAGATCCACAACCTTGCTTGACTGAGGCTTTTTAGGATTGATCAACTTAACACCTTCCCTCTTAGGAGGCTTTCCAACTACCTTGATATTATTCTCAATTTGTAAAGCCATAGTGAAGGCTTGCCTCAATGTTCCCAGGTTTTTATCTCTTAAGTAATAAGCAACCTTTTTATCAAAAGCATCAGAATACTTGATCAAACAGGATTCATCACTTGGCCTTAAGATTATAGGTAACCTTTTCAAGGTTTTATTGAACCTAGTATTGAAATCATGGATAGATTCATTTGGATTCTTCTTTATATTTTCAAACTCAGATAAAAGGAACTTGGGGTCTATCTTGTCCCCATATTGAAATCTAAAGGTATTTTTCATCTCAGTCCATGAATCTATCGAATTATCTAGTAAAGACTTGTACTAGTCAGTGCATCTTCCTCAAGAGTATGAATAAACAAATTTACATACATGTCTTCAAACTCAATTTCAAAATCTTCCATCATGTTGAAAAAGAGTTTTAAATGTTGGTCACCAATGATGGCATTATTCCCTTGAAATTTTGGCAACCTATTTCTGACATCTTGTGGCACCATATTAGGATATCCATCCATACCTCTGAAATCTATAGGTCCAAAAGTGTTGACAAAAAAGAAGTTCTAGGTGGAGGTTGGGCCATATTTCCTTGAGGCGGTGAATTTACAGGAGAAACTAAATGATAGGGAACGAGGGGTCTTTGGAGCATAAGAGCATAGGTTTCAAAATAGATATTATCTAATGACTCAACTTCATGTAAAACCCTATCAACCTTGGAGGAAATAGGAAAAACTTGAGAGGCCCGCTTTTCAGACGTAAATGATGGGCCCTCTCTAGTTGGAGAATTCAAAGTTACATAAGGACTGCTTGGTTTAGAGTTCATTAGTGATGTATGGTAATTTTCAACTATAGGTTGTTCACTTTCCACAATTAGAATCTCCTTTCCTGACTCGTGATCTCCTAATAATTTCCAGATTCGTCTTCCTTTTGAATTTACCTTTCCTAGCTCTAGATATAACTTCTTAGTAGGGTCCCTAGTGAAGAAAGATCTTATTCCCTCCACTTTGCATAGATTAATGAAAAATTTCACTTGAAATAGGCTAAGACACTAGTAATTATCAAATTTCAAACCAAAATGGAGTCGCCACTAAGGATTCTCACCTTAGTTGTGCAAATGCACTATAAGAAACTTGTCAAATTTCTATCAATACTTAGTTCACGCAAAGATTAGCAGATCTGACCTTCCTTTACCCATATTTATCACTTGACGATAAAAAATTAGTGTAATAACCACTTTGAAACTTGAAATAATGCATAATGAAGTTTTGATCTCACTCAATTCTTACAAATCATAACAAATAATGATGTTTAAACAACGTATTTGTACTTAAATCATGTAAGAAGCATTACCAAGGTTAGTTTTTGTATGCATTTGTGCACATAAGTTCCCTAGAAATGGTGTCGTATTGGTGTTGGTACCCAAATTTATTCTCCCTTAGGTGCTAAGCAGCATCACGGATCAAAAAGATGCTCAAATACATATGAATCATAATATAAGTCATTTTTTAGCTGAGAATGAAATTCAGTTGACTCTTTGTCACTCAGACGTTGGTAAAAGTGGATAGCACCGTATTAAGGGTTTGATCTACCCTCACCGCTTGAGGTTGTGCCTTTAACCAGGTGAGAGGACCCATTCTATAACCAATATTAATGAAAAATATCAGTAAGTCTTTCTTTACATAGTTTTCAGGATGACCTCGAGAAAATATGATCAATACACCATAATCTAACTCTCGCGAGTTGTCACTTCTAGAGAATGGAGATATTTTTTGGATAAGCTTCAGGTTACTAGAGACATTAATTGATACATGATTGTTTCTACATATTTTGGCATTTGAATTTCTTCATTTATGAATACACAATACAAAGAGGGAAATTTCTTGTAGAATTCATTATTTAAGATGTTTTTAGTGGGGAGTTAAATAGGATAAATTTTATTATATTGGATCTATGAGAACCTTTAACAAATATTGGAAAATTCACAAAACATAATGCTTCAGATAGCAAAAATATTCCTTCAACTAGAAGGTGTGTAATAATGGAAGCTCGAGAGGTGCACGATTTCATACATTATTTAAAAGTTCAACCCAAAGGCTCATGTTAAAGACTCAATTAAACATTAGAAATCCCACAGTTCATCACGTCTAAGACACACTCATAGACTAAAAAAAAATTTGTCAACATAATGAAAGTAAAGTGATTTTAAATTGTTTATTTGCATCAAAAGATTAAAGCTCTTCTCATAATGAAATTTTAAATACCACAATACTAACACAGAGACGAGATCTTGTGTGAATTATAGATATTCTAACCTAAAATTGCAACAGAAAAGAAAAACTATTTGAAAACATTCTGAAATGAAGCAAACACAATAATTCCCATGATTAACACAATTTAATTCAAGACCTATTAAATTCATCAATTGGGGAAAGTTTCCTAACAATATGAGAGCTCATCAATGGATGTACACTTGTAACCAGCATGACATGATTAAATTTAAAGGCATGGGAAATAAATGGGTTTCTCAGACGGTTTCTCAAGAAGATGGTTTTCTCCAAATTTTCATACAAATTAAACAAACCCCCTCCCCTTTCTTCTCATCACTTTTACATGCTTTTATATGACCTTTTTTAATTCAAATCTCTTTTCCCTCCAAAAAACAAGAATATTCAAGGTAATACTTCTTTGTTACATGTTTATTATAAAAATATTATTCATGCACTTCATCTTATACCACCAGTGTCTAAAACATGAGTCATTTTTATGGGCTACATTTGTATTTGACTAGGATGTTCGGTTATTGATTTTAACAGGTTACTTGAACTATCCCCCTCAAATCATGAATAAGCAATCATCTCAAATGATCACTAAGCATTTCCAAATGTTTGTTGGCATGAGACACACCTATGCTTATCTATTTAAATCCTTCTCGAGCTCAATTCACTTCACTTCTCATCTTACTGGCTTGAATGCTATACATGATGTTTGTCAAATTGCCATGATTTACTAGTTCTTCTCATTTATACTTTCCTTTAGTCTTTAAATTTCCCTTGTGTAAACTGAGCAAGATCCCTCTTACCTTAGGGGAAAGATTTTGTCAAATTGAAATATGTGTCTCCTTTGGGCTATAAAACTTAGTTTTTTTCCTTTGCAGTTATGTATTTCTTTCATAACTCTGAGTATAGAATATTCTACTAGGAGAAATGGCAAAGACACTCGTGGCTCACATCCTGAAGGAGATTTCCTCAAAAGATTTGAATCATATTTTTGACCTGAGTGGCCCGGATGAAGATTTTGTTAGAGCCTTGTTCGAAGTGGAATGTGCAGGAGACACCAAAGGACCATTGACATATCAACGGGTCCATATAGCACTTTTAACCAGGTTGATCAGAATCAATCCTGTGTTCACCTCCTTCCAAGTTATGTATTTCCATATTTTTAGATGGGAGCACATGAAAATGCTTGAGGATTTGAAGAGATACTAGTTTGAAAGGAGGCCTCAAGTCTCTGGGAAAACTAGTTTTTAATGTCCCTTTTTATGCAATGAAGAGTTTGTTTCAAAATAAATCCCTAAGGAGTCATACATATTATATGAAAAAACCTCCATTGATATAGTGCCTACCATCTCCAACAAAGTAAGAAAATTGGAGAAGAGGGTTCAATTCTTGGAAAAGAAACAGGAAGAAAATGTGCCCTTGCCATCATGTCCATTATCAGCACCATCCTTGAGAAAGAGGAAGGGTGAAACACACACTCATTCTCCTGTCATCATCTCGAATGGAGAAGAGGACCAATTTATCTACGCTTTTCATTTGAGGGAAGCAATTTCTTCAGCTCAAGATAGCAGAGGGAAGTTTGCAACTATCGGTGTGTATTATTTTCCACATCATTAGGTGATTCATCTTGCTTAGGTGAGATCATATGTCTATGTGTCATTTAGGGGTCATTATGAGATTCTCTTATGCGTCAGTTCAATGTGTCGTAGCGTCGGTGCATTATATGCATCATTAGGAGTTACACTTCTATTATAGGAATGTAACTCCCCCTCTCTACTCAAGCTATTATGATTGCAGTACTGGGGGTTACTCAGCACCTCCTATATGTACACCCCATTTGATCTATGAGATAGAGGAGAGTTTTATGGCTTAATCAGGTTATGCCTATGTTTCAAATCTTTGCAAGCACATTGGGTTGATGCTCGCTCATCCCGAGATCTCTTCACGCTTATGTTCGCACATCCGTTGATGTGCATGTCGTCCCTCATGATCCTCACTTGAGGGTTTTAAACCCTCTTTCATGGTATCAGAGTAGATCTTGTGGATCCGAGTACTCCTTGGCATTTTTTATGTGTTTTTCAACTTCCGGTGTGATATCCAGTTCTTGTTGCATGTGTCGTAATGGATATTTTGTTCGTTTCTCTATTTGTATTGATTTGGGTTTCACACCTCCTATATAATTGTTCATGTGATAGTGCATGTTTTTGGAGTTTTCATGGTTTTCTAGATTTTACATGCGGTCTTGAGGTAATTTACTGAGCTTTGGGTGTTGTTTGAGAGCTTAGATCTGAGTTTCAGGTGTTTTTTGAGGTTTTGAAGGTCAATTATGGGCCCAAATCAACCCCATCTCACCCTCTCGCACTGCTTCTATGTGCTCCTTGATATCTTTATGTGTTGTTTTGTATCGGGTTTGCATCCAATCTTCATCTCGTACGAGTTCCTCTGCAACAGGTTGGCCATTTTCCTTGTCTTGGCTCTTCATACTCATGCATTGGATTTCAACTTTTTTGCTCAAAGCCTACCGCTACCCACTCAAGCTTTCTACGCATCATTATACCCATTGATCCAAGATTGCACTCGGCTTCTCCACAACTTGCTTCATCCTTTCTCACCTCTAGTTTTCCACACCATGCCTACTTTGGATTTACCCTTCACTTTGGTGCACCTCAATACTCTGTGCATTTGGTCTATAGCTCGGAGGTTTTCTTATAGGTTAACATGTTCTGCATTGCTTGGTTGACCTAGTTTGTGTCTGCACTATTACCCTCTGCTTTGCATTACTTGCATTGTTTTAGACAACCGTAAGGGTTTTACTTCTTCATCAATGTGTTTGCATTAATCCAACTTGAGCTAGTGCTTAGTTTGAGACATTGGCTTGTGATTTTCCACCGCCCGTGCTTTCCTTGGCCCTCACAAACATGTGTATGGATTCTTGACCAGTCGATTTACACTCTTCCTTCATGTTTCATGTCCCGTGGAGAGCTCGCCACTTGTGTCAACTCCCTGGTCCATGTGCTCCATCTTTGGGCTACTCCCTTTTACGGTTGTGTGCTTAGCATGGTTCGAGGTGGATTCGTTGTTTGAATGTTTAGTCTTCATTACTCTACACAACTGCTATAACATATCTGCACTTGAATTCCACTCTATCCACCCTACTAGGGATCCTTGACATTATCTGGAGCTCTCTTCTGGCATGTGGACTCTTCACCGAACTCCTGCTAAACATCTCATAGCTGCAATGTCATTTTTTGGCTCCCCCCACGTGGAGGTCTAAATTTTTGGACCATTTCACTACTGTATATGCCTCTTCTAGTATCGGACGCGTGACTTAGTTTTCCACTCATTCAACTCATCGCACTTGTTTGCATTAGCTAGATCTGATCAACTTGGCTTGGCCTTACTCGCCTTCAAGCACTCGGTTCCCCACACCTCCTTTCTTGCTTGGTGCATTGGCCTTTGAGCTCGGTTAACATGTGAGGTAGCTCGGTCAATCACACTAGATCTTTCCTCCATTTTAGAAATTGTTTAGAGGTAAAAACAACTATTTTTAATGTTTTAATGATTAAAAACATTCACATGGCATTGTAATAATTTTCATTTTACATGTTTTACACCCTTACTACATGTGTCAAAGACGAAGGGCGAGGTCCGGGGTTGGCAGGAGGCTAATCCCCCTCGTAAGCAAAAAAACCTACCTAAAAATTGATACCGATTCTAATAAGCATTCACATGACACCCTTTGCACCCATTTCAGAATTTTTTAATGCATTTGCAGCATTTATTGGCATTTTCCATCGATTCACAGGAATCATATTTATGCTATAAATTTTGACTTGCAACTCATTTTTAGCAATTTCTTCATTAAAGTTGCATGATTTCTCACACTTTACGTGATGGCATTTTCATTTTTATAAACTAACTAATTTATAAAGTGCCATATTCTAGGAGTTGAATAGTACTCTTGGGTTTTCACATGCAGATGCATCATCGGCCGAGTCTGACATCTTGCTTTTGTGCACCTTGCACTTTTGATTCTATATCAATGAGAGTGCTCTTTCCATACTTGAGCATCGTAGTATTTCCTTATAGCATCCACCACTTCTCACCGGGAGAGGGAACTATTCAGCTTGGCATGCTTCCATGGAATGTTACTTCGCCCATGAGGCTCTTTTATCCTTCTTGCTTGGGCCAGTTCCTACACCCACTGATCATCATCCTATGGAGGACTTCCTTAACACCTGTAAAAATATTTTTGGTCACTTGATGATGCATGTCTCCAGATCTCTCTAGTTTCACATGGCAGACTCAGATCCACCCCACCGTGTCTGAACATTCTTCATCCCTCTATGGATACCCTTCACATACTTGCCACCATTGTTGCTCTTTGCTGATTTAGTTGTCTCCTTTATTTCTTCTTGTGATGACAATTCCACTAACACAGCTTTCTTGGTTCTACTTCGATGACAAGGATTGTATCTAGTTCGATGTTAAGAGTACTATAGAGGAATTCTCTCCTCTTTCTCTCACTATTCTAGAGAGTGTTGACACTTCCCACATCTCATCAAATATTGAGTAGTATCCTATTCAGTCTTATACATTCATCACACCCACCTCTTTTCCACCTTCAGTGTGCGAGGCCCTTTCCACTCCTCTACCTTCATTACATGACTTATACCTATCTGACATCACTCTTCTATTTGTTGAGCCCCTCATTGGGATGAGTATCTAGCCTGACCTTAGTCATCTTTTCACAGAGTCTACTTGTGATGCACTATAAGTCCCTCATCCATCTATAGGTGTTTTAGAGGAGTTCATCATCTCTGTTGTTGGGAGTGCCCCTTCTAGGACTCTTACCACTTCCACTTTTCCGGAGACCTTCATTGATCCACCCTTGCTTGTGGATCCATTTTCTGTTGTGGGGGATGTTTTGTTGCCTTCACATCAGTTGGACATCCTTTCTGTAGGTGTTCACTCTTCATACTCTGATAGTTCTACACTCATGACATTACCTTTGGTTCCTTCGCACTCACTTGCTAGACCTATGTCACACTTCCGTGCACCAGACTCAGAGTTCTTCATGTTGTTGCCTTGATTTCCTTTATGGAGTGGGTAGACTTCCAGCACATCATTTCTATCCTTCCTAAGGGTAGGCACACAGTTCGTTGCGGGTGGCTCTTCTTCAATCTAGAGGCAGAGGATCTCATCATTGACATTCTTCTGGGAGACCTCCTAGAGCTGCAGAGTTTAGATCCGTCCATGGCATCTTCTACATTCCTCTTGTCTCCCTCTTCTTCTCTCTTCTTCTTCTTTCCGAGAGATTTCCTCTTTGTACATGGGTACCTTTTCAGGCTCGTCTAGAGCTGGGACCCATATTTGGCATCTTTCTTAGATTAGAGAGTGTTTTGTTCTCTTGTGGTGGATGTTTTTCCCACTAGGTTTTCCTTCACTACTTGGGACCTTTTTCTTGTGCATGGGTACCTCATCAGGCTTTGTGCCAGGACCCATTTCTCATTTCTGACTTGCTACCTCATCCTAAGTTATGATGAAGGGGGGGTGTTGGTGTGTATTATTTTCCACATCATTAGGTGAGTCATCTCACTTAGGTGAGATCGTAGGTCCATGTGTCATTTAGGGGTCATTATGAGATTCTCTTACATGTCAGTGCATCAGTGCATCAGTGCATCAAGTGCATCATGTGCGTCATTGGGAGTTACACTTCTATTATAGGAATGTAACTCCCCCTCTCTACTCGAGTTTTCATGATTACAACATTGGGGGTTACTCAACACCTCTTATATGTACACCCCATTTGATCTATGAGATAGAGGAGAGTTTTATGGATTAACCGGGTTCTACCCATGTTTCAAATATTTGCATGCACATTCAGTTGATGCTTTCTCCTCCGATATATCTTCTTGATTTCGTTTGCACATTCATTGATGTGCACATCATCCCTTTTGATCATCACTTCACGTTTTAAACCCTCTTTGAGAAACTCAATTATCCACATTTTTATGCATTTTTCCCTCGCTCTAAATGGAAAATTTGAGGACCTCAACCAATTCCTTCCCCAATGGAAAATCCGCCCTTCCTCTAGAAGTGGGAAATAGGAACCACTTCAAAACCTCATATTTTTCCCAGTCACCAACCCGTAGCATCTACACCCCTCTTTAGAGCAGTCCTGGAATGTTAGCCCTTAACAAGGGAAAGGGGAAAACAACTTTATTTTTAGGTGGTCTGGACCTCCTAGATTGGGTATCATCCTATCAAAAGAAAGTCAAGCTTGAGGAGATTATGGGTCATCCTAGGATGACTTTGGAGTCATTAATGGGTATGGGGATGTCCAGGGACCTGGCAGGGTCAATTATCTTTATACAAACAACATGGGGCACCGATGAGTTTGTACCTAGGAAGAACAAACTTTTGAATAGACTTCCACTATTTAGGGGAAGCTACGAAGTAGGATTAAAGGATGTTTGAGTACTATTCTCTTTCCTCTTTTTTGATATATGATGTATGTACATCTCCTTTTGTCATGGGAAAGGGCCCTTATAGAACCTTGTCCTTTTTTTTTTTGTTCAAATTGCAATCAATACAAGTATGAAAATAGTTCACATATATTTTCCAAATGTATGTGATTGTTTAATCAAATGAATCATGAACTACTACATTTTTTTACTTTTAATTGAAATAAAGAATCAATATAAATTCAAATAGATAACTACATTTAATGTAGAAAAACATCAATTAATAGTATCATTTCAATGAAGTATGAAAATAAAATATAAAATGAGGAAGAGAGTGTTTAAGAATGCTCCTCTTCTTTTGTATCTATAGCCTCCATCTCTTCATCCTTTTCATATGCATCCAACTCATCTAGAAATCGGCAATATAAGCATCATATCTTCTAAACAATTCATTCATTTCATCTTCATCCGGTCCCAGTTGGTGATGGAAAATCAATTTTTCCTTGATACTAGGTCTAAACATTTATCCATGTTATGCTTGTATTCAAATGGCCTTGCTTTCAACTCCTCAATCCTATTTTCAAATTTCATCTTTTTTTCAATAGTGTCATAGGAGAAGTCATCTACCTCGATATTACTTTCAAATGAACTAAGCAAAAAAATCTAATTTGGAATCCCCATAACTCTTTTAAATTTATCCACTACCATGTCTTCTAGCCTTCTATCAATGGAATAAAGTAAATCATCAACCCAGTCCTTTTTGATTTCAAGTTATTTCTTGATTTCTTTTAGGGTATCCAATCTGATCTTTTCAGCTCTTCAAGAGCATAATGGATCCTTTTGTGCTCTATTGGTAAAATGTCTTCTTGCTCAACAATTTCCTCTATGAGCCTTATTATACGGTCAATATTGAGAGAATTCCTTCCAAGTAAAATATTTCACTGTCATCACAGTCTTCAATTACTCCATCAATTTCATCTAAACAACTTTTGAGATCTTCATAACTTGTCCTTGCTTCAGTGATAACATTCTTTCCCTTCTCAATTAATTGCCCAACCCAAGTGTCCACTTTGCTTGGACCCTTTTAACAACACTTTTAAATTTTTCCATACCTTCAAGGGTGCTCACATTGCACCTGCTAGCTCTGACTAGTTTACCTTATCACTGTTGAAAACATGAATTTAAGGCTCTAATTTGCTCCTTAAGTTGTTTCTTTGTTATTCCATCCTCATCTACCTTTTATAGAAGACCACTTACACTTCAGACACTCCTTGCTTTAATTGTTCCCTTGATGATTTATCTAAATGGATGACCTGAATATTGTAATCATTGTTAGTTATATCTTTTCTTTTCTTCCCCTCAAAAGGGGTTACTACTTCCAAAGTTCTTGCCCCGGATGAATCGATAAGGGTTCTTGTGATGGTTATGGCCTTCTTTGGGGCTCTTATTGCCTTTGGAAAAGACAAGGTAGTGAGGTCAACTACTTTTATAGGATGGATTGTTTCTTCATTTAACATTAATTCATTAATTAAACCCTTCCTAAAACCTATTTCAACCTTTGTTTCTTGCAATCCTTGTTGGATTTTTTCAGGTATAGCTATCATCTGGATGGATACTTCATGCTCCTTATGTGTCAATATTTTTTTCTTCTCTAGATTACTTGTCTCAATCTGGCTATTGATTCCTCTGGATGCTTTTCCTCATGCCTTGGCATTTCATTTTGGTTATCCTTAACCTAATCATCCTCCATTTTCAAGGGGACCCCTTTACTATTTCTTCAACTGAAAACATAGTGGTATGAAATTTCATTTCATTCCCTTTTGTATTGAAATTCGGGCGATGGGATCTTTTTCTCTCATGACTGAATGATTTTCCAAATCACTATCCTCTTTTCCAAGTGGCATCTTAGGAAATGTTATGGTAGGTTGATCTAATTGAAATGGATCCACACTCCCCATTGAAAACTATGATTCTCCACCAATGACAATTTATTCATCAATAATCAAGTCTTGTGCCATTTTCAATTTATCTTTAAAAGACATTTTTTCTAGTTGGTGAACATTATCACTCTCAACTACCTTAATAGGAGTGGGAATAATATATTTTACCATTAATTCAATATCCGTATCCTTTTTTACCACTAGCTCAAATTTTCTTGATATCGACAATAATTTTTCTGTGAAATAATTTCCTATGTTTTGAACCATCTCTTCACTTGCCAGCACATGAGTATCTCCTTCTAATCCCTTATCCTTTTCAATACTACCTATTGGTGTTAAAAATGGTTCCTCCATGGATAACTTGAGCTTATCCAACATAGAAAATCCCTTAATAGTATCTAAATCAATCACCTTAGTTTGCACATTTTCAAATTTATTCATTGTTTGTACTGGAGGTGTATTAATATCTCTAACAAGTAGAGCTTTAGGAATGTCCATACATGAGGTAAAAAAATTGTTTATCCACTGTATTGACTACAACATTCCCTTGAGGAACTGAACTCTAAGTGTCCTTTACTTCTTTCTCCATAAAGAATGAATGAGGGATTAGAGGACTTGACTACTTCATACCTGAAAATGATGTATACTTTTGTTGTTTCTTGATGTTAACAGTTCTTTCCATTTTTGGGGGATCAATTACCCCATCTCTATGCTTGAATTTATTTGGTGTATGGGAACCTACCCTCACTAGGACTTGGTGATGGAAAATTTTGGGCTTCTTGCGAGCCCTTTACAACTTCATTAATTCGGGTGGTGCTCTTTTTTTGTCTTTGTGTTGCTCAAGATGACTATGATCACTTATGATAGCTGCACTCATTAACTTCTCAGTACTATGTTTCTCTGCACAACCCTTTCCCTTTTCCTGGAGTGGAACTAGGGAGTAATTGGAGCAATTTCCATGGATTTCAAGAGCATTCTTTCGTTTTACTACATGATGGCGAGATATGGAAGTACCTGTCTCACTTGTGACTATTGTCCATTCATCGATAAGCCTAGTAGTAGGCCTCTTGGAGGGAAATAAAGGATATTTTCCTCCCAATGGGTCAATCTTATCAGCACCCTCCCTCAGATGTGGGAGATCATCATCCAAGTTTCCAAGACTTTTGAAGTGATTTAGAATCTTTGTGTTCTATATTGATAGGTCAATGTTTATCTAGGTCAACCAAATCACCGTTCTCCTCATGACATATGTTATCCTTATATAAGGATCATCAGATTCTTCCTCATCCCAACTTGGGGGAACTATGGGTTGACTTTCTACCTTCTGATCAATATAGAATTTACTTACTATATTTAAATCATCAACAAGTCCTTCTGGAATGACGACAACCTTGAAATCCACAACTTGTGACAAATTCATCCTTGAAAAATCTCTCAACCTAACATCTTCTTCATCTCTGTAATTCATCCAATAGTCCTCAAAGTGAGGCTCATGCTCGAAAGTATTATCCACATTGTTAACCACCCATGGAATGTCATATTTAGGCCTAGCTACAAATTTCTCCATGGCCAAGCTCTTTATTTCTTCTCTAATAAATCTAGATTTTATAATGGAGGGGAAAGAAATCTTACACATTCTAATAGGGAATTTAACATTTGTTTTGTGCCTCCCAAATTAGCTTGTGCACAGGCACTAATTGCCTTGCCAATTCACATAAACAAAGCTTGTCATCCACATACCTTGGCAACTTGAAAGGTTTTCCTTCAAAACCACTAACTCTAATGTAAGTGAACTTCTTGTATTGAATGAAGTAACATCCATACTCAAAAATTCTATACGCCCCAATTCAAGTTTGAACAAGAAAATAATTGGGGCAATGAAAGCATCATTTGCTAATCTAATATTTTCTTGCATTGGCCACCGTTTAACATTAACTTGTGGTGATAATGTCGGGAAACACCTATGTACTACAACATTATATACTAGATAAGTCATCATATAAAACTCCAAGTCTGTAGTTTCCCCCATTTCAATTTTAGCTGCTAGGGTGGCCATATGACCATGAATTGCATCAGAAACGAAAGTAGCCCAACAAATATCTCCTTTTCTTTCAAATATAATCCATATGTAGGCAGATCATCCATTGTTTAAATTCATTTGTAGTCTCTAAACCAGCCATCCGACTTAGGAGAACAATGATATCTTCAACTCGTTTCAACGAATTGAGCCCTAACAGTCTTTTAGGGATTTTGGAAGATGCCTTTCTATTTGTAAGGAGCCACCTTTTGTTTATAATCTTTACAAATTCATTCTTTTTTACTTTTAATCCTCCAAGGCAACTTTGATACCAATAGGAATGGGGTTTGCAATTATAGTTAATTTCATAATTACCCTTTTGGCTACCAAATGTTAATGTCAACACCGCATCCCTACTCCTATTTAATACTTCTCCCTTCTCGAGTTATAATTCATCACACAATACCACACTAACTCTGGGAATTGGATAGAAATTGGAATAGCACCCGCTAAGGAAATACAACTATCACAAATTTCCTTCAATGATTCACTCATGTGGGCACTACTCAATTGTTGATGAAAATTATTTAAGTTGGCATTCATCAAGTCTATATCTGTTATCCTGTCGAGGTCACTTGTGACCCCCGACATACCCAAGGAAGAAAATGGCATAGTCTTTATTTAAAAAACCTAACTTTACTTCAACCGATTTTCTAATGGAAACAAACACAAAACATAGGAGTTTCAAACTCTTACCGATTTTCTGCAAGTGCCTGAGAAATTCTTATTCAAGACGAAAAATTTTACACTTTTCTGGTTCACAAATTGAGCCCCACAATATTTCAAAAGAACTTCACAGATAAAAATTATGAAATATCATCAAATTAGCAATAAAAGATGAATACATTCACATCCCCAAGGTCCTTTGTTTACAATAAGAGCATTAATGGTGGCAGAATTAAATGCATTGCTTTAAAACCTTTAACTCTAGTTTTGCAATTTTGAATTTGGGTCATCCACATGGAAAATATCTTAGTTGAGGTGGGCCTAGGGGTGCTTTTGCATTTTATGCCACTCAGAGGAATTGTGTGCTTTTAAATATTCTTTCCCACCAACCCAATTTCAATATAGGTTTAACACGTGGCTTTCCTTGGGTGTTGGCAGAGTTACAACTTATTTTTACACCTTTTTACCTTTTCAATACAAAGCTGAAAATCCCAAAATACCTCCAAAGAACCCACCTTCCCATTTTTTATGTAGACTCAACACATGGATTTATCTCGAATACTTGCAAGGTCATGATTCACTTTTATACCTTACTCCTTTTTTTTTTTTCAAAACAAGGCTGAAAGATCCAAAGTCCTCTGGTGACTCGCCTCCTGCTTTTAACTTAAAAATGGCCACATTTCCATTTTTAGGCTTTACGCATTCCTTTTACACTTTTAGACCTTTCACCATAATGCCTCAAAATTCCAAAAGGGTGCACCTTCCCACAATCGCTTGTCTTATGACACATTTACATATTCGGGGTCAAAGTAAGAAATTTTCTTCACCGCTTCATATTGTTTAATATCCAATTATAAATTATCAGATCCACGAGACCAATTTGGCATTTTTTACAAATGTAACCAAAGTGACAAGTTCACCAAATAGACCCGTCATGCTGCATATAATTAAAGATGACCACATGTCCACAGATGCTGGGACAAAAATGAAAAATAAGGTATGATCATGGAAAATAAAAGAAGGGGGAAACCCATCATCTAAGACAAAACAACCAATAGGTACACACTGAAAGAGAAAGTGCAACCGACATAGAGATCAACGTGATTTATGCCCATAGAGAAAGGTTTAACGACAACAACCTGATAGATATAAAACTTCATGCATCCACATAGGAAGACAAAGATTATTTCAAAACACATAGAATAAAATAATTTTGGTCTGAAAGGGGTGAAGTTAAAACCATGCACCAACACACTGTGCAATACTTCCAGGCAGGGGTCAACAGGTTCAAGGAGGAAAAGAGACTAAGGTTCAACCTTAGTTAAATGGACCAAGACCACCACGAGTTACGTTAAAAGATAATGTACCCTAAGAAGTGCACATACATGTAGAAGTATGTCTCCCATGAAGTTCAAATGATGAAGCCAATAACATTGCCAATTCTTTGGAAGGGCTATAGAGAGGGTATATCTTCACATAAGGCTGAAGTTTGAGAAAGGCTCCTATCTATAGAGTGATGTCTCCATTCTAGAAGACCCCACAGGTTGGAAGAAGGTCACACCAAAGAAGAGAGAAAGAGAAGAGGGGAAGGAGAAAAGGCACCAAGTGTGTAGAACACACAATATTTGGGTGTGCCGTAAAGCAAAGTCTTGAGCCTAGAAATTACGCGTGTAAAAAGAATTCCCTAGTGAAGGTAAAGACCCCAAAAGAATAGGCACTAGATCATGAAGATCCCCTCACACATGAGGAATCACCAAGGAAGACATTGCCTAGTGAAGAAAAATAAAAGGAAGAATCTCCCAGACTCTTTGGAATCCCAAAGAAGGAAGAAGTAGAATGTGTCAAAAGAGGAAGACTAAGAGGAGATATAAATTTTAGATGCCTACATTGGCAAAATGGATAATGACAAGCTTGAAGGAGGTGAATAATATGCAATGTATGATGTACATGACTCGGAGAGGAGGAAGGAGGCAGGAGAATTATAACAAGTAAGATGAGGAGAATGACAAGGAAGAAGCTGAGGATCAAGGTAAGGGGGTGAGTGAAGAGGTAAGCACTAAAAACCAAATTACCCCAAGCCTCACCAAGGAGCAAGTGGAGAAATCCATGGAGAGAGAAGTGGCAGGCATCATGAAGGATTTAGTGGAACAGGAGTTGAGGAGGAGCAGGAAAAAATTATAAAGGAGATGGAAGAAGAAAATGTCGGGAAGAAGTTATCCATATTTTCCCCCATCAAAATTGAGCCACCATGACCCTACAAAGAAGAAACCAGAGAAATTGCATTCAAATCCTGCAAATAGGTGGCAAAGGGAATCTATAATGGAGTGGCGGGGCCTGTGAAAGATCAAACAACCCCGCAAGAAGAAATTCAAGAAACAAATAATTCAAGAAAATTCGTGCTTCAAATTCAAAAAAATATTACACACGGGCTCAAAAATGGAATAGCAGGGTTGAGGAAGGAGAAGATAGTGTCAAAGAATCCATAGGCTCAAAAGAGAAGAAATGGTGAAGGTTCAAAATATTTAGGCTATGAAATAGTTCGAACAAGCTAAAAATGACTAAGTATGAAGGAGACAATGGACACTTCCAAGTGTCCAAGTGGTGCACCTCCAAAGATTGAATCTAAAATGGGAGACTCAAATAAGCACCAAGCCCCCATGTGTCCCGTGCCCAAATCGGGGGCATATTCAACACCAAGGTCATTAATACAGGATCTATTTGGCCCCAATAACTACATCATATTTTATCCGATCCATCATTTCCTCCTCTTTCCTTTGTCCTCGAATCTATAAAAGTAAGGTTAGGGCTCATTATAAAAAGTTGGACATTTCTATTTTGTTCCCTCCTTCTTCTTCTTTTTTCACGTAAGGATTTTTGGAGCTTTTATAACCTCTCCTTTGGATTGTAATGAATTTTTTTCCTCTTGGCTACTTTAATATACTATATTGACTCCTAAGTAATAATATATATGTTTATGGATGTTTCTCGACCCTCTCATGTATTCGTTATTGTCTCTCTGATCTCTTATTGTGATTTGGTTATCTTGCATGTTGTTTGTATTACATTCATGTGGTCTATGTTAAACTGAAAAATGAGTGTCTAAAATTCCTTTGGTGTATCACCTCATTAGCTTAGGTTTATTTTCTTTCATCTCTCTAACCCTGTCTCCTTGGTAGATAGAATAGACTTAGAGTGCAAACATTCGGGCTCACGATCGGAGGCAAGATCAATATCAGTCGTCATTATTGATTCCATGCCCAATGGATATAACAAGGTAATTGGTCTTTTCATCTAGTAGGTAGATACCCCTGTGAGTCACCAAATTGTTATCTATATTTTTCCCCGGTAAAATTGAGCCAACCACAACCCCCACAAAAGAAACTAGATAAATCACATTCAAATCATGTAAATACATGGTAGAGGGACTCTACAATGTGGTGGCGAGGCTCAGAAAGATCAAACAACCATGTGTAAGAAGAAATTAAATAAATAGCTCTATCGAGGAATCCATGCTTCAAATCCAATAAGCAGTTACATGTTGGCTCAAAATGGAATATCGGGTCGGGGAAGAAGAAGATAGTGTCAAAGAATCCATAGGCTCAAAAGAGAAGAAACAGAGAAGGTTTGAAGTCTTCAGGATCTGAAATAGTTCAAGAATGATCCCAAAAATGACTAAGTATGGAGGAGATAGCAAACACTACCAAGTTTCCAATTAGTGCACCTCCAAATATTGAATCTAAAAGGGGAAACTCAAACAAGCACCAAGCCCCCACGTGTCCTAGGCCCAAAGCGGGGTTAGATTCAATACCTAAAATTCAAAAAAGTGGATTGGCCAGGCCTAAAAAAGACTAAGTATAGAAGTGCTAGCGGAAGCTACCACACATCATCTCAAAGTGCATCCCCAAAGTTAAATCCAAAAGTAGAGGCCCAAATGAGCATGGGATCGCAATGTAGTCTAACTTGAAAAAATGGGACAGAGGGCCCAAAATCAACTAAGTATGGAGACCGAGTTTCAACTCGCCACATGTTTACAACCCAAAAAGGTAAGAGTGGCCTTTGAAAAGTACAAGAGCCTACGGAGGTTTCCACGTGTCAACTCGACACTCCTTCAAAGGAAAAATCTTGAGTGGGTTTCTAAGTGAGCGCAAATCCTCCAAGCGTCTGGTTTTGTAAATGGAAAGGGTCGGGTTGAATAGTTAAAGCATTGAGACATATGAGCGGAGGGTGAAAAGTGTCATTATGATTCTATTAAAATAGAAGAATTAAGGGAAGGTTCCCAAACAAGTGCCAGGCCTCCACATGTCCCTGGTCAAATATATGACCCCACTGAGTAAAAGACTTAGCCAAAAACATGAAGAGACTGAGCAAGCTATGGAAGAAGCCATGTGTTAGCCCAACGCAACTCCAAAATAAAAATACAAAGGCTTCCCTTAGACATGCACCAACCCTCCATGTGTCTGGTTTCAAAGGGGGCCCATTTTGGTAGCTGGTTCCCACCATTTTGTATGGACCTAATCCAAATTTCAAATGAGCATATATTTTGACTCAGTGCTCGAAATCTAACAAATCTAGCACTGTTGGAAAGATCTCACCTCATCTATGCCATTAATACAAGATCTATTTCCCCCAACAACTAGATCAAATTTGATCTGATCTACTATTTCCTCCTCCTTCGAGGTGCCGAACAAGTAATTGATGCAAGCATGACAAATTTAGGGCAGATTTTATAGGAGGCATTGATGGCGTGGTTAATCTTCGAACTAGTTTTCCTTCTTCTCCCTCCTTCCTCTATGTTGAATCTATAAAATCAAGGTCGGGGATCATTGTAAAAGGTTGGACATTTTTGTTTTGTGCCCTCCTTCGCTCTTTTGTTCACGAGAATGATTTTGAAGCTTTTCTAACCTCTCCTTTGGGTTGTAATGTAATTTTTCCTCTTGGCTACTGCAATATACTGTATCAAATCCTAAGCAATAATATATATGTTTGTGGATGTTTCTCGACCCTCTCATGTATTCGTTATTGTATCTCTGATCTCTTATTGTGATTTTTTCATCTCATGCATGTTGTTTGTACTACATTCCTATGGTTTGCATTAAACTACAAAATAAGTGTCTAACATTCCTTTGGTGTATCACCTCATTAGCTTATGTTTATTTTCTTACATCTCTCTAACCCTATCTCCTTTATAGATAAAATATACTTGAATAGATCCTCTGTAAATTTTGTTTTGTACACTTGAATAGAGGGATAGGAACTAGCCTCATTGCAGAGAGCTCTCTTAACTCGCAAGGTACCACACCTTGAGAGATTCTCCATGTTGTGCAATCACACTGAATTCCCCACTTCACACTAAGGCCATTCAGGGGTGTTGTGATTATGCACTAATAGTTTTGGCATGCTCAGTGGGACAAAGGAGTCTCAATATTTATTACAGTAAGATTGATGTGCACTTGTTATGATTCTATATTTTAAGAAGCTTTAAAACTCGCACATCTAGTGAGTCCAAAAGGAACATAATCTAGTGGTTTTAGGAGTCCAAGCTTGCCAAGTTCATGAGGAGAATACAAACAAGGTCAAGAACAAGAGAAGAGGGATAATTTTTCCACCTACACTTTTCTCCAGACAGAAGGAGAAGGGGGAGAAGAACCCAGAGGTCTCCATCTCCACCAAACAGAGCCTTGTTAACACCTCCTCCTAATAGGTCATTCTTTTCATCAAAAAGGGTGCTCAGGATGATCAGGATGGCACAACCACTAAATCCTTATTTTTATTTCACTGGTACCATCCCAATCACTCTTAATGCATAAAATCCAGTCCCCGTGGAAGCATTAAATAGCATCCCATATTTCACAGAGGGAACAAAACTTCTCCTAATGACCACATTCAAGACATTGCAAATGACTCGTAATCCATTAGATCACCAAGATGGACATTGCAGTTAAGTTGTTAGCCTCTTCACTCAAGGGTAAATCTTCATAATGGTTCGAAGCCTAATAGTAGGCTTTATTCAAAATGGAACCATCTGTAGAGCTCCTTATGACCAATTTGGAGAAAAAGGAGATAACATGTCCTTGTTGGAGAAACTGACAATGATCAAAAGAGATCCTAATGAGAAGTTGACAGATTTCAACCTCAGATTTCAAAGGACCTAGGATAGGATTCCATTAGCTGTAAGGCCCATAGATGCAGGTGCTTTCTTATACTTTCTTAGAGCTCTAAATTTTGATATTGCTTTAATGATTTAGTCAATGGGAGGAACAACCTTACCTACATCTTATAACATTTCTATAGGAGCTAAAAATTGTTTAATTTAGGCTAGAAAACTTGCTCCTAGGCCACCCATGCCTCTATACCCAGAATTAGGAAACCCAAGCACTAGTCGACACCCACATTAGCTCCTATACCTACTCCTAGGAATCAAATTTCAGCTAAAGCCTCCACCTCATCCTCTAACACCTCAAAATAGCTTCAAGAATTTATGAAATAGCTTCAGAACCTAGGGAATGAGTTAGTAACTATCAAGAGGCAACAAGCTTAGAGTTCTAGGCCATATCAGCCTCAAGCTTAGTATCAGGCTAGACCTTCGTATCAGTAAAATAGACCACCACTCATGTTGTAAATCAGAGTTAAAACCAAGGATAACCGCAAGTTGTTAGACCTTTCAGGTCATATGATCCAAACATAGCTTCAACATCAAGGGCATTGGTTCTAGCACAAAACAACATGGCACAAGAATATGATTGGTGTTTCCCATGTAATCAGCCACATAATCAATCAATGTGCTTTAATGGTGCACTAAACAAGGCCTTGATGGTATAGACCACTGGTGTGTCGCAAGAGTCTAGAAAAGAAGAAAACTAGTAGTAAGGAGCTCAACAAGAGGCACCTCCAAGTGAAAGTATGCTTGTCAATTAGAAAGCTTAAGACTTCATGGGATGAATCAAGATCCTTCTCAAATTATAGCTGCCAATACAAGGTCCAAGAAGAGAAATATTAGAGAGTGACAATCACCAAACTCAGGTAATCCTCAATCCTCCATTACTCCACAAGGTATTGGCACTCAAAATATAACTCCTAATATGCAGAGTCATTCTAAACCACCTTCCAAATCCACTCAGTACCGTTGTAATAACCAATGTGCAAGAGAAAAATGTGCCACGGAAGGGGCAGCGAAGATAGCTCATTTAATATCATTGAGAAAATGAAGAAAAAAAAATGTGAACATTTCACCGGGAGTCACTAGCCATTCCAGAAAGAGGCATTTGTTACATCTTTTGTTATGGCAAATTGGTGGACTCGAATAATCCCCTAGCCAAAGAAGAGAAAGTCTTTGCCAATGGAATTCAACCTACGTAAAACCATGGAGGACAACAAGGTAAGAATATCAATCCTCCTCCATTCTATGTTTCATTGATCATTGGGGACAAATTGGTACATAATTTCATGATTGATTTGGGGAAAGTAGTTCTATAATGCCTAAACAAATAGCTGATCAACTAGGTATTCAATATGAATTCATCTCCAAAGCGGTAGTACAATTAGATGGGACAATAGTGAAAACTATTGGAGTCATCAAGGATTTGAGCCTCACACTGCATGGCTGCCCCAATGTGAATGTATTGCAGAACGTGTCAGTCATAGACTTGCCACGACATTTTACATTGTGTTTTTCTAGGGACTTCACTACCAAAATTAGAGGTCATTTGTTTATCATTGATTAGTCATATATGCTTTTTAGAACAAGGTATGGAGCTAAGGCCACAATCAGATCTGAGACCATAGCAAATTACCATATTGAGTCTTATGTACCCAACCCGATCAATGTCAATTGTTCATCCTTTGATCAGGAGGACCTCCTAAGCACTTGTGAAGTAGATACCAAGGTGGGGTATATCCCAGACTTGACTCTCAATGAATGGATGAAAAAAAGTCATGCTTTTGAACCCTATATGGAGATGGAAGAATCTAAGTTGGGAGTCTATTTTCTACATGAGGAGAATCATCCTCTTCCTGACATCATTAAGCTAGAACAAAAATATGACAATGAAGTATGGCAATTGTTCTTTGATGGCTCAAGAATTAGGCAAGGAGCTAGAGGAGGAGCTATGCTTGTTTCCCCAAAAGGTATGAAATAATACTTAGCTTTTTGTTTCCAATTTTCCTATTCAAACAACATAGAAAAGTGTTTGGTGACAATGAACTAGTTGCTAATCAGGACTAAGGAAAAATTATTTCAATAATGATTTGTTAAAGAGTTACAAGAGCTCATTGAGGATTTGAGGCATTTTATTGTAGGCATACGTGCCCCACTTGGTAGTGAAAGCCGTTTTGAATTGGTCAGATTCTTGGACTAGGATTTGATTGTAACTTGAATATCCATCGAGCAAAGAAAATATTTGAGCTCCTGCCACCATTTGAAGGATCTGCTCCATCAATGGAAGAGGATAATGGTCTTTTAATGATGCACGATTCAAATCCCTGAAATCTACGCATAACCGGATCTCTCCGTTCTTCTTCCTCACGGGCACCAAATTGGCTACCCATGAGGAATTCTTGATGGGAAAAATTATATAGGCCTCGATGAGCTTGGTTAGCTCCTTTCTCATTAGTGGCTCAATTTTGGGATTAATTGGTCTTGTTTCTGATGAACTGGCTTGGCATTAGGATCCATTTTGATGGTATGTTGTGCTAGACCTAGATCAAAACCACGTAGATCTTTATAGCTCCATGCAAAGATGTCATGATACTCTTGACAAAGTTTGATGAAAGCTTCTTTCTCTTCAGAAGTACACACTTTTCCAATCTTAAGAAATTTTTCATTTGATACTTCAACTTCCTCAAAATATTCTTCTCTGACCACCATGTTAGAGCTTTGTCTTGTGGCTTGGTCATCTGAATTGAAAATGGATTCCAAAGTGACTAAACCTTTTAGTAAATTTTTGCTTTTCAATTAAATAATTTTCTCACCATATGACTCCTGCAACTTATCTTGATTCTTTGTAGCAAACTCCGCCTCTTCTTGTAGGAAGAGGACAATTTGTTTGTCACTATCAAACACTTGCCAACTACTCACATTATCAGGGACTGCTGGTCGAACCACCATTTTAACAAATTTCTACCCTTCTTTCATGATATCAACTGGTATGTTGTATTGTGAACCAATTGTAGCAAGCCTATCTGCATCTTGATTTTGATCTCTAGGGATTGCATGGATTCCAAAAGCTTCAAAATCTTCAATCAGGTCCCAGACTCGATTCTTATATGATCTTAAAAGATCATTTTTGGATGCACTACGTGCAAAACTTGATGAACAACTAACTCACTATCTCCAAAAGCAGTCAGGGCCTTGATTCCCTTCCTTTGGGCTAGCTGAATTCCTTTCACAAGAGCCTCGTATTCAGCAACATTGTTATTGCAACTAAACTACAACTAGAAAGATGAGAAGTACTTATCTCCCTCTGGAGAAATTAAATTAACATAACACCAGCACCGGATCCATTCTTACTTCTTGAGCCATCAAAGAACAATTGCCAAAATCCTTTAGAATCACTTGGTGTTTTGACAAGTGGTATGATCGTATCTTCTTCATGGATACAGTAAGTACCTAATCCTGTTTCTTCCAAGACCAGCAAACCAGCTTCTTCTTTTGCTAATACATCAGCGTAGGGATCATGTTGATGATCTCTACTTACTTCATCCAACAAAGTATCAGGAACTTCTTCAACAAGGGTGGTTGGTTCATGATCGGCATCTTCCTCTTCTGGATCACCGATGGTGTAATTTCCATTTATGGGACTAGCAGTGTAGGGTTCTACATGATTATGGCAGATTGGTTCTACCCTTATAGTTACTTTGGTTCTGTATCGAGTCCTGAGAATCATATGTGACCAATCAGCTGATAGGTAACCACCCATCTTGGTAGTGAAATCCCGTGATAGGCAGATGGCAAAGAGGGGAGGGAGATCGATGACCGATATATCTTGGGTGAATGACAAACTTGGGCATGCATGAATGGTAAGTTGAAGTCCTTTGATAACCCCAACAGTCTTAACAACTATGCCATCCAGCTAAACAACCCCTCTTGTAACTGGCACATATTGTATGCCTAGTACATCTATAATTTGTTTCGGCATGACAGAGCTACTAGCACTAGAATCGATCATGCAATTATGTACCAAGTGGTCGCCAATGATCAGGGAAATGTAGAATGGTGGTGGTTTGTTTGCCGTAGGAATTATTTTCCCTTCCAGTTGACACAAATTTGTAGCATTTGTCACTCCATGGCTTGGTGATCCACTAGTTGTACTAAAAGCTGCTTGAGCTTCTCGCAATAGGTTTCTTCGAAGGGATCGAGAGTGCGTCCCACATGGTAATGCTCAGATTGGTTTTCTTCATTTGTTCTACTATGCTGAAGGGAATTGCTCCAACTTTGATGACACTTTTTTGGGCATTGGGGTCCTTCTTTGGAAAATGTTTTTTGGGTACCGTGATTCCTGGAGAACCATCTTTCCCTGCAGTGTGGCTAGCCGGTGTTTCTAGTGATTTCTTTCCCGCATTTTTATCAACTGCCATTTGAAACTCAGGTTGAGAAGTGGACGCTAGATCAGCTTTGAGAGGTTGAGGCTCCATTGCTCTCTTTTTGGAATGAGTGTTTGCTGCCACTGATGAAGAATCTATATTCAATCCACAAAAATCTTCTACTTGCCAGTTTAGCAAAGCAGATTCTTTAGGTGCCTGCGGTTGATCTACTGCTTCTTGCATAGATGAATTGTTTGTTAACTCTGAAGGGGTAGATACACTTTGAACCATAAGGGCCTGGCTAAGAACCCCATTGGGACAAAGATTTTGATTGTGAGGTTGAGAGCAAGGATAACACCATTCGTAGTCTTGAACTAGATTATTTTGAATAGGTACTATAGCTCTAGATGAGTTAGCTGCAAGAGGGTTCCGAAAGTTCAAGGGCCTGACATTTGCAACTTGACTTGTAGTTTGATTTTGAGGCTGATTGTTCCCTTGAAAATGAGAACAGCTAGCTTCTTACTCGCTGATTTTGTGGCTGATACGGATGATTGTATTGAAATTGTTGCCTTTTGAGTGCAACGAGCTCATTTTCAAAAATTTGCAGTAGTGACTTGAATTCAAATAGGTCATTTGAAGAGGAAGGGGAGATTGATATGGTTACTTGGAGTCTACTTGGAATAGGAGCAATGATAGGTGATGATTTGTAAGATCTCGGAGAAAAGGGCATTGGTGGTCGTGGAGCTATCTTTCCACCTAAATCAAAGAATTATCTACACTTATGGCAACTTCATAAGCATCGGAAGTGTATTCCCTCCCAAGGACTGGATCATTACTGCTACATCACTATTCAAGGCTCGCAAATAGTAGAAGAATGCATTATGTGCAGAAGGATTTACGAGCACCAGAATCCTATTCCAAGTCCTATGGAATCGGAAGTTGAAATCACTCATGTATTCTTGGGAAGCTCTCTTTATAGTAGTAAGTTGTTCCAAAAGTGATAGGTGATCAATTTTGTCTTCAAATTGTTTACATAGCTTTTCTCCCAACTCATCCCAAGTGGTTATAGTGCCAACACCTAATCCGTGAAATCATTGAAGTGTTTTTCCCTTGAAAGAGGTAGCAAGAAGTCTAACTGCAATGTTGTCTTCGGTGATATTATGTCTTGCCACATGATGCTAGCTACATCAAAGATATGCTCCACTGGAGTAATGCGAGTTTCCCCCATGTAGAAGGGTAAACTTTTGAGTGCCGCAATGTATCAGTCACGTTGAGCCAACATAAGAGGACCGCTTGCATTGAAAGGGGGAAAACTTGGTTCCTCGCCATAGCAATGAAAGTTTGATTGTTCTGGTGGAGGAAATCTTCCGTAAGGAGGAGTTGAATGACCCCTACGAGGTAAATCTACAACTGGTGATGTTGAAATGCCTCTTCTTCTTCTCTTTGGAGGAGACAAGGAAAGTTTGATATGCTGATAATTTCCTTTCTTTGAAGAAGCTCTTGTCTGAATTCTTCACATAAGTTCTTTGCTTGTTGAGATTTGGAATCCAGAGATATAGAGTCGCCAGGTACTTTGACTTGTGTAAGTGAGAAGAGAAGTACCAACTCTTTGTCCCACCAGGTGTGCCAAAAACTGTTGTCACCAAATCACTACACCCTCCAAATGGCCAGAATGTGAATAGGACGTTTGGTGTGATTGGGACACATGGGATCACCTCTCAAGTGTGGGACTTGGGCTCGAGGTGAACCTCCGGAGAAGGCCGGCTTCCTCTTCCTAAACTAAGTGTTGTACTACTCCTAGTGTAACAAAAATGATTATCTAGTCCTATGCTAACATTTTCATGGGGTTTTTAGGGAAAGATATTTACAGAAATGAAACTAGACTAGGGATGGTGATGCACAAAATAAAGGGTGTTTCCAAACTCAGGAAGGGTTAATTTGAAGAGGGTGTGTGCACCACAGTCAACTTCACCTACTACAACTTAGAGAGGGTACAAGATACCACAAACTAAGAGACACGCGTTCCCTTTGTTAAACTTTATCAGACCGAGAAATATACTAGTTTCCCAGTGAAGAAGGATGAACTTAAGAAGGGTGAACAGACACCACAACTCAACTACATGCAATACTTCACCACTCAATAAGCACATAACTCTAAGAACCTGCAATAGAACTTAAACTTGCACAGTGTACCTGCAAGTATGAGAAAGGCACAAAGAAGCACAGAAGGATGAAAGGACCGAGATTAGTCACAAAACACACACTTTTATTGCTTCAATAACATGCACAATGCATCATACATTCAGAAGAGGCAATAGTTGCCATTACGGTCTTGAAGAGAGGCTTGAAAGTTCTCTCAACACACAAGAACCACTTGTAGAGAGAGGATTCTTGAAAAGTATACACTCGCTTTGAGATATCTAACTGTCCAACTTATGCAACTGTTGGAACCCTTTGAAATGAGCTTCCAACTTACATTTATAGAAGAATATGTGAGAAAGAAGAGGAAAGGTCATAATTACATTCCTAAAATGAAGGCCCATTATGTATTTATTATAGTTAGTTTAACCACTTGAGAAGGTTCCATCATGGGTCATTAATTGGTGATGACCTAGTCTTCTTAATTAATTAAAAGAATATTTAAATAAAATATTTAAAGAATAATAATAAATATTATTATTAAAATATTTAAATAAAAATATTAATTTAATTAACATAATGTTGGGAATCCCAGTTGACCCGTTTGACTTAAAGAGGAGGGGGTCCATGTGGATAGAGTCTCCAGCACAAATCTCAACTCGGTGAGTTTCAAATCCTCTAACTTGGTGTTGCAATCGATTTCTAACCCCACACTAACTCTTTCCTTGCTTTGGTAATCGCACTCTTTTGCATTGAGTCCTTCGAATGGTGAGCTATCAAACTCAATTCTTATCATTTTCCTCTGTTAACTCGAGGCCATTTATGCATTCCTCATTCAAACTTCATGAAACATCACCACGAACTCACTGCGAAGTCATCGATCTCTTCATCCAGCAAACAATCTTACCTTTCTTGGGCTCAAACTTAGCTAAATACCGAGCTTAACCCAATATTTCTACTTAGAATGGTTTTACCACAATGTTCGTGGATTCTTCCTCATCATATAACACTTGTAGTAAGAATGTTTTGTCTTTTCCATAATAAGCACAATTTGTACCTTCCAAATGATGAGAAAATGCCATTATCAATAAAGACCTAATGCTGCCATGATGATGACCCAGGCTCATGCCCATAACATGTCGATAGACACCCTTAAGACTGATTTTTTGGCCAAAGAGCCCTTCGGTATTTTGGTAGTGCACTCGCAATCTCAGCTCCAATCAACAATTATGCCACTATTGGGATCTTAGTATGGCATAGGTAGCTATGAGCTACACCATATACTCATTTTTCCAGAAACTAAAAAGATCCTTTATGTTACAATTTGCAACACATAAAATAAGCCCTTCAAAAATACATTGAACAACTGGGGCAACCAAGAGGACCTTGGAAAAATGTACAGTAACAACCATATGAATTCTTCCTTAGTAATGGATCAAAGCTAATAGAAATAAGCTAGCTAAAATTAGCTAGAAACTACAGTATAATCATCCATTGTAAAAAACACAGTTTCTCTGAACTTGGTAAAAGAATACTTTTATTGTTTGATTGGACGTACATAATGGAAGGGTATAAATATTGCCTGCTGCCCACAGAGTTTCTCAAAGAGGCCATTTACAAGTGACAAGGATGTGGCATACAAAACGGCCGACTAGGTATTTCCGAGTTGACCTTCACATTCAATTCATTTCTAGGAGAAGAAATGTTGAGTAATATGAATCGTTTCATTCTACACCGTAATAAACCTTCATCTCCTGATTCAGGAAAATTTTATGAAGCCTTGAATGGCGTGACTCCAATCCATCATACACGGCAGTGAATATTTGTTTCTTGCAGCTGCTATTCGATCTGAGTTCAGAATAAGGATAAGCACGCATTCGACATCGAATGCTGAGCATAAACAACACACTGGACAACTCGCTGGCTGGAAGTGCTCAAAAGAAAGGCCTCGATTATACAAAGAACATGCCTGCTTTGCTGTGTGTGGGAGCTTGTCTCATGACCACATCAAGTTCAGAATTGTATAGAGGACGAGGAGAAGGTCGTGGCAGCTATTAAAGCCGATTCAAAGTATGAACAGTTCAGTGGAATCCTAACAAGGGCGGATCTGTATGAAAGCAGACACTTTCTTCGTATGATCTATGGAACCCAATCCACAGTCCATGCAACACACATCCTTTCCATCTGGATGAGTTTTCAGCATTGCTTTCCCATCAAACTCTTTGAATATGAGCCACAATGAGCCATTAACATATTGCCTTGGTTGGGTCTCACTTTTGCCAGCCTCCGCTGAAATTGGTATCACATCACATTTTTAACCCATGACCCACTCCAATTTACAATTGTCCTATTAATCCTCCCAGTGACTCGCACAAAGACTCGAACCACTCCAAGCTACGCAGAATTTTGTTTACATGGCCCGTGCGGAAGTATCATGTTGGATAGCCATCGTAATATTTCTGCACTTGGCAGTTTGATCCAATTTCTCCCATTCACGGAAGTTTGATCATGGTTTACCAATCCAATATTTCCACTTGGCGGTGCTTGCCTGAATCTCCCCCGCGTGGAATTTCTTCTTTGGCTTGCCATCCATGAAAACCCACTTGGCATTGCTCACCTTATTTCCCACGTCCGGGATTGGAGTGCGGGGTTTCATTATCATTTGGCCAGATTTCATTTTGGACAGATGGCCACCGATTTCCACTTTTCTACTCAGCATGAGGAGACATCATTTTCTCGGTGCAAACATTTCAGCTGTAGCTTGTAAGGTGTGATAATTCTGATAGAATCCTTTATGCTCGCCAACTTAGTGACTCATTGAAGATGCTCATATAATTGCAAAGCAAATTATGCTCCATGAATATTCTGATATGAAACAATTCCACCTCTATGAGATCCACTTCCATGAGTTACATCGTAAAACAAGTAAGATCTCGATAGAGAATCTTTGTAATAAATTTCCTCAGGTCTCCTGGTAACACTCTCACTGTCACTTAATCAATTTTCATAAAAATATCTTGAAGGAAAATCCTGAATTTGAGGATGCATTCGATGCTGAACAGATAAAAACATAGTTGGATGACTTGCTTGTTGGAAGTGCTCAAAAAGGCTTCTACTATACTGCAACATGCCTGTGCATCGAATGCTCGGCCGCTTTGAGCGTAGAACTGAAATTCTCCTAGGAAAGTGTCGTGAGGAAGTAATTGGCTATACGCAGCAGCTACAGGGTAGAGAAGTAAACTTATCTCAGAAAATGAGTGGCCTCTAGAGAGAGTTGATTGCGACAGCTGCCGCAGGGTGATCCCAAGGAACCGTTGGTGTTGATCCTGATGTTCTAGTTGCATGTGACCACAGTCGTGATCAGTTGTTGTAAAATCTTGCATTGTAGTAGAAGAATGAGATAAAGTTTTAGTTGAGTTGTCTCACCTTTTCACTTTGGAAAGTCACTTCCATGGAAGAAGCTCGATCAAATCTTGAGGCAAGTTTTGCGAATGAGGCTGAGATTGTGTTCACTACTGTTTCTAGTAGTGGTGGAAGTTATTCCAGCACCTAGCCCATGGGTTTGATATGGTGGTTATAGATGAAGCTGCAAGCTAGTGAAGTAGGTGTGTTACCTCCACTTTCATCTCATTTCTCACATTTTATCCAACTCTATGCATGGTGGTTTATTAGTCCAAGCTTAAGCTCCATTGGTCTCATTGCGAGCAACATCATATCGACCTCTATGTATGGTGGTCGACTCATTCCTTTAACTATGACTCACTGTGAACTCGACATGATTTCTCTTTGTGAGTTATCTTATCAAGACTGGCTCGGTCATTTATGCTATTGTCTCCGTCGAGTCATTAAAACTGAGTTCATATTCCAACGAGGAAGCATCGATCTCTCCATGTTGAATTAAACCGAGTCGAGCTCGTCATTTCTCTGCCTCAATGAGCCAACCATCGAAACATCCTCCGCTCCTATCGAGATTCCTTTAGGACAAGCCAAACTCAGTTCCTGAGCTTACATTTCCTACTCATGAACTCATCTAAGGCTTGTGATCGAGTTACGGCCGAGTTAGGACAAGGCACAAGATCCTATGAGGAGTCATCTCTTTATTCTGATTTGACAATGTTGACGGAAGTGGGTCCACGGGACCAAGGTCATGATTTGATCGTAATAAGGCCTGTTTTCCAATTTTTCCATGTGTGTAAAATTGGATAACAGTAAAACTAAGGACCAACAAACTACCAAAGGGTATTGTTACTTTAGAATCAATATTCAACCCAAATGACCAATTCTGGAAAGAAAAGGTAAATATTTAGGTAAAGGGTTAATATTCAGAACCTATTTTTATAGAAGAAGGAAAAACATTGCAAATTGGTAGGGTAAGCATTCAACAAGAAAAATATGAATTTGTTTAAATTTTTCAAGAGTTCCCGATGTCTTTTCCTAGACTTATAAATACTTAAAAGGTTTTAACCCAAAGCTGGCACAACACACCATCGAGCTGGATCCAGGAACTAATCCTTTTAGAAAGAAGAAAAGGCCAATAAATCCCCACATTGAGCCTCTCATGAGAAAAGAATTGAATAAAATAATTCAGGTCGAGTATCATCTTTCCCATCAAGCATTTGAGTTGGGTTGCTAACTTGGTGCCTATAAGGAAGAAAAATGGATAAATTAGGCTATGTGTGGACTTTCATGATCTAAACAGAGCATCACTTAAGGATCACTACCCACTTCCATCAATGGAACAAATCCTACAAGTTGTAGCTAGCTCTGAGAGGTTTTCATTGTTGGATGGATACTCATGTTATAACCAGATAATGGTGAAAGAGGAAGATCAATTCAAGACAACCTTCACCACCAAATGGGGAACCTATCCTTATAACAAGATGTCACTTGGACTATCAAATGTTGGAGAAACATTTCAGAGAGCTATGGACATGGCATTCAAAGGCTTAATTAACAACATAGTCCTGATATATCTTGATGATATCACTGTTTTCTCCAAGAATGTTGCAGATCATCTCTTTCACCTTAGACAAGTATTCTAGAGATGTAGGAGGTTCAAAGTGTCATTAAACCCCAAAAAGTGTGTTCGTGTCTCATGAAGGGAAATTTTTGGGCCACATTGTCTCAAGAAAGGGATTGATAATTGATCCTGAAAGGGTTGAGGCCATTTGGAAACTTCCATTACCACAACATAAAAGGTCTCTCCAAAGCTTCTTGGGGAGGATAAAATTTGTTCACAGGTTTATACCTGACTTTTCTACTCTTTTGAAGCCTTAAACAATGATGTTAAATAAGAGTTTTGCGTTTAAATGGACAACAGAAGGAAAAGAGATTTTTGAGGCCATCAAGCTTGCAATATCACAAGATCCAACTCTCATCATCCTATACTTCTCAAAAGACTTCATGTTATATTCTTTGGAGTTTCTGATAACATCTCAACCATCTTGGTCCATCCCAATAATGAAGGTTCAAAGAAACCCATAGCTTTCTTCAGCTAGAGCCTGGAGGACTACGAGGTAAAATACTATTTCATTAAAAAACAGGTCCTGGCTGTTATTAGGAGCTTAATGAAGTTTAGGCACCTCATCTAAAATAATAAGATTCAATTTCTAGTATCTCATGTTTGTGTTAAATACTTCCTTTTAAATAAGGATTTGAATGAGAAGAGGGTAGGTTGGATCACTCAGGTAATGGAATATGACATTGAGATCAAGGTGACCAAACTAGTTAGAGGCAAGGAATGTGTGAGTAGCTTACCTCTAAGAAACAATCTGAGTCAATGGGTGAAAAGGAGGTTGTCCTATTTCTATAGAATGATCAAGAATAATTAGTTAATGATGCACCTGCTCCATGTTGGACCCAATATTTGGTGCATTACCTTTAAACAAGTTTGTGCCCTCTAGAATGGAACAAGGAAAAGAGAAGATACTTTAGACTATAAGATATCCCATATGTGCTTGTTGGTGGTGTCTTATTTAAGAAGGATATATATGGTATTCTATTGAGGTGCATTGAGACAAGCCAAATTCGAGTGTGTTACATGAATTTCATGATGGATAATTAGGAGGTCGCTTTTCCCCTTGAGCCATAGCTCTCAAGATCATGAGATCTGGTTATTATTGGCCTATAATGTTCCGGTACTACTACTCATGGGTCAAGAAATGTAAAAATGTGCATTCTTCACTAGAAAGGAGAAGCTAGCAGCCCTTCCCTTCATCCCATTTCAGTGAATCATTCATTCATACAGTGGGGGCTAGACTTCATTGGTTTGATTAACCCAAATTCAAGCCAAGGCCACAAGTGGATACTTACAACCAAAAATTATTTCACCAAGTGGACCAAAGCAGTGGCACTAAAAGAAGCAAATGAATCCAACATCTTGGATTTTAATGAAGGAATAACCACCATGTTTGGATTCCCTGCCACTATTATATCAGATAGTGCATTGGCATTCCTTAGTACAAAGATCACTAAATGGGCAGTCAAGAATGGTGTGTATCTTAGCACCTCATCAAATCATTACCCTTAGGGTAATGGCCAAGCATAGTCTACAAATAAGAATCTATTAAGAATTATCAAAGGACTCTAGATGAAAATCAAAAGACTTGGCATATAAGGCTCATATCACTCTATGAGCTACTAGGATCACATAAAATAGGTCCACAGGTAGCTCACCATACAAACTTTTTTATGGAAAGGAGGTAGTATTTCTCATCTCATTGGAGTTTCCCACTTTGGAACTCATGAAACAGTTAGAGCTAGCTAAGTTTTAACCCATGGAAATCAGGTATGCAGAGCTGATGGAGGTAGGAGAGGCAAGAGAGAATGCAATGTAGGTCTTGGAAAAGGATCAGGCATTAATAAAAATTATTTTTGATAAGAAGGAAAGGATGAGGACCTTTCAGGAAGGAGACTTAGTCCTAAAGTGTTATGTAGATAGGGAAAATATAGGAAAACACTTCAAATTTGATGCCATCTGGAGTGTCCCTTACATGATCACAGAGTGCAAGAGTAGCAATGCCTTCCTGCTAGATAAATTATATGGAAAAGAATTACAGATCCTAGTGAACAGGATCCATCTCAAACATTGCTACTGAATGGGAAGTTTCCACCCCTGTAAATATTAGCATAGGATTTTAATTTCCCTAAGTGCGTATGCACATTGTTTTGTTGTAGAGTAGTTGTTGTTTCCCTAAGTGTTGTGGCACAAGTTCTTTGTTGCTCCAAGTTACACAATTACACGTTCACATGCCTCCAAGTGGACGTGCTATCCCTTTTAGTATTCACAATGGGGAAACTCATAGTTGCCTATAATAGTTGATATCTTCAAAATAAAACAAATGCATAGCAACCAAAAGCCATCTTTGAAATATCCATTTAGGAGACGATGAAGGCACTTTGGTCAAGATAATTTTCTACTCTCAGAAGCCTTGTTTTAGGATTTCTTATGAAAATTGAGAGTGTAAATGTTCGAGCTCACGAGATCGGAGGAAGGATCGATGTCAAGCCATCATTCTTGACTCCATGCCCAATGGATATAAAAAGGCAACTAGTCCTTTCATCTAGCAGGCAAATACCCCTGCGAGTCACCAAATTGTTATCCATATTTTGCCCCCTGTAAAATTGAGCCATCCACAACCCCCATAGAATAAACCAAATAAATCACATTCAAATCCTGAAAATAGGTGGCAAAGGGACTCTACAATGGAGTGTTGGGCCTTGTGAAAGATCAAACAACCCTATGCAAGAAGAAGATCAAGAAACGGATTTGTTGAGGGAATCACGTGCTTCAAATCCAATAAACAGTTATATGCGGGCTAGGAAATGGAATAGAAGGTTCGGGAAGGAGAAGATGGTGTCAAAGAAGCCATAGGCTTGAAAGAGAAGAAATAGTAAATGTTCAAAGTCTTCTAGATCTGAAACAGTTCAAAACAAGCCAAAAAATGACTAAGTATAGAGGAAACAACAGACACTGCCAAGTGTCCAAGTGGTGCACCTCCAAAGATTGAATCCAAAAGGGGAGACTCAAACAAGTGCCAAGTCCCCCATGTGTCCTAGGCCCAAATTAGGGGTAGAGTCAACAGTAAGGTCATTAATACATGATCTATTTAGCCCCAACAACTAGATCAGATTTGATCTGATCTGTTGTTTCCTCCTCTTCCCTTTATCCTGAATCTATAAAAGCAAGGTTAGGGTTCATTGTAAAAGGTTGGACATTTCTATTTTGTGCCCTCCCTTCTTCTTTTGTTCATAGAAGGATTTGTGGAGCTTTTCTAACCTCTCCTTTGGGTTGTAATGTAAGTTTTCCTCTTGGCTACTGCAATATACTATATTGACTCTGAGCAATAATATATATGTTTGTGGATGTTTCTTGACCCTCTCATGTATTCATTATTATCTCTCTGATCTCTTATTGTGATTTGGTCATCTGTGCATGTTGTTTGTATTACATTCATGTGGTCTGTGTTAAACTACAAAATGAGTGTCTAACATTCCTTTGGTGCATCACCTCATTAGCTTAGGTTTATTTTCTTGCATCTCTCTAACCCTATCTCCTTGGTAGATAGAATAGACTTAGAATAGATCCTCTGTAGTTATTTTTGTACACCTAAAGAGAGGGATCAGAATTGGCCTTAATCCAGAGAGCTCTCTTAACTCACAAGGTACCACACCTTGAGAGATGCTCCATGTTGTGCAATCACACCGAATGCCCCACTTCACACCAAGGCCATTCGGGGCTGTTGTGATTCTGCACTAAATTTTTTTGCATGCTAAGTGGGAATAAGGAGTCTCCATATTTATTACACTAAGATGTGCACTTGTTGTGATTCTAACTTTTAAGAAGCTTTAAAATTGCACCTCTGGCGACTCCAAAAGTGACATAATCCACTAGTTTCAATAGTCCAAGCTTTCCAACTTCATGAGAATAATATAGACAAGGTCAATAACTAGACAAGAGGGATAATTTTTCCACCTACACTTGTCTCTAGACAGAGGAAGAAGGGGGAGAAGAACCCGAGAGGTCTCCATCTCCACCAAATAGAGCCTTGACAACACCTGCTCTTAGTAGGCCATTATTTCAATCAAGAAGGGTGCTCAGTTCAATCAGGATGGCACAACCACTAAATCCTTATGTTAATTTCACTAGCATCATCCCACTCACTCTTAATGCACAAAATCTAGTCCCAGTGGCAGCATTAAATAGCATCTCATATTTCACTGGAGAGAACCAAACTTCTCCTAGTGAACACTTTCAAGACATTAAAAATGTGTGTACAATTCATGAGATCACCAAGATAGACATTACGCTTAAGTTGCTAGCCTCTTCACTCAAGGGTAAAGCTTCACAATGGTTCAGAAGCCTAACAACATGCTCTATTCAAAATTGGGACCATCTGTGTAGAGCTCTTTATGACTAGTTTGGAGAAAAAGGAGATAACTTGTCCTTGTTAAAGCAACTCACAATAATCAAAGAGATCCTAATGACAAGTTGACATATTTCAACCTTAGATTTCAAAGAACTTGGGACTGGATTCCATTAGGTAAGGCAAATAGATGTAGGTGCTTTCTTATACTTTCTTAGAGCTCTAAATTCAGATATTTTTTTAATGATTCATTCATGGGAGGCACAACCTTACTGCAAAATTATAATATTTCTATAGGAGCTGAAAATTGTTTAATTCAGACTTACAAACTTTCTCCTAGGCCACCCATGCCTCTATACCCAGAATTAGGAAACCCAAGCACTAGCCAAACACCCACATTATCTCCTATACCTACTCCTATGAATCAAAATTCATCTGAAGCATCCACCTCATCCTTTAACACCTTAAAAGAGCTTTAGTAAGTTATGAAACAACTTTAGAACCTAGGGAATGAGTTAGTAACTATCAGGAGGAAACAAGCTCAGAGTTCTAGGCCATATCATCCTCAAGCTCGGTATTAGGCTAGACCTCTCAGTATCAGCAAAATAGACCAGCGGCTCATGTTGTAAATCGAGTCAAAACCAAGGACAACCGCAAGATTTTATACCTTTCGGTCATATGATCCAAGCATAGCTTCAACATCAAGGGCATTGGTTTCACACAAAACAACATGTCACAAGAATATGATTGGTGTTTCCCATGCAATCAGCCACATAATCAATCAATGTGCTTCAATGGTGCACTAAACTAGGCCTTGATGGTATAGACCATTCTTTGGTGTGTCGTAAGAGTCTAGCAAAGAAGAAAATTAGCGATGAAGGAGCTCGTGAAGAGGCACCTCTAAGTGAAACTATTCTTGTCAATTGGAAAGTTGAAGACTTCTGTGGAATGAATCAGGATCCTTCTCAAAGTATACCCAGTAAATACATTTTCAAAGAAGATAAATATTGGAGAATGACAATCACCATACTCATGTAATCCTCAATCCTCCATTACTCCACAAGGTATTGGCACTCAAAATGCAACTCCTAATATGTAGAGTCAGTCCAAGCCACCTTCCAAATCCACTCAGGCACCGGTTGTAATAACCCATGTGCAAGAGAAAAATGTGCCAGGGAAGGGGTAGCAGAAGGATAGCTCATTTAATATCATTGAGAAAATGAAGAAGACAAATGTGAACATTTCACTGTGGGAGTCACTAGCCATTCGAGGATAGAGGCATCATTGCATACTACTATGGACAATTTTTCAATTTGAAATAATCCCCCTAGCTAGCAAGAGAAAGCATTTGCCAATGCAGCTCAACCTGGGGAAAACCATGGAGGACAACAAGGTAAGAATTTGAATCCTCCTCCATTCTATGTTTTATTGAACATTGGGGACAAATTGGTACATAATTGCATGATTGATTTAAGGGAAAGTAGTTTTGTAATTCCTAAACAAATAGCCGATCAATTGGGTCTTCAATAAAAATTCATCTCCAAAGATGTAGTATAATTGGATGGGACAAAGAAGGGTGCAACCGTTGGAGTCATCAAGGATCTGAGCATCACACCGAATTTCTACCCCAATGTGACTATATTGTAGAACATATCAGGTGATAGACTTGCCACCACATTTTGCATTGTGTATTTCCGGACTTCACTACCAAAATTTGAGGCTATTTATCTACCGATTGGTTTCATATGGAGGCTTCTAAAGGTTGGGATTAGTGAAAATTAGAAGTGATGGCATAGTTTGAGGGATGGGTCTATATTCATCTTTGTAATGTGGAGGACATAGTGTAGTTCTAATGCATGACTTTGCTCTGCATTATTATATGGGTTTATTATGACCTCAAGGAATGTAAGAACTCATTAAAATGAATATAAGATTTTTTTATGGATCATATATATTTGTTCATGAGTATAAACCTTGTGTATTTCCTTTATGTATGAACAATTTTTGTATATTGTTGTTATTTCTCTTCTATGGATGCAATGGGGTGATAACTCATCATAGGTTCTCAGAATGATGCCCGATTCTTTTCTATTATTTTTCACTTCAATATCTATCATAAGATGATGTATTCTCACAATACTCACATAAACAAGAGGCTTGGTGCCCACGCATGCCTTAGATGAGCGCCAATGCCCACTTTGGGTGATAGGCCAATGCACATGGGATTTTACTATTAATCTAAGGGTATAAAAATGACTACACATATGAGGGTCCCAGAGGTCACATGGGTGTTGGGTGAATTTTCAAAGGTTGGGGTACCTAACCTCAGGGATGTTGGGGACATGAAATCCCACCAAGATCCTAGTGCTAACATGTGTCCTCCCAAAAATTGACTAACTCCTGAACTACCTTTGAGAGGGCAACTTGGAACAATGATAACTTGAGATCCTGGTAGAATTTATGGGTAAAATTTTATATGATCTTTACTAAAAATGACATTTGAAATCCAATAGTGGGAGTATAATGTCTTGATTCATCTATTTGATCCCTAAAAAAGTAGAATTTTTATCTGAGACTCCACTTGTGCCTAAGAAAAACTTCCTACAAATCCTATGTGCCAAGGTGTTGTGAAAAATATGATTTCACCATCATGTAGGTCTTGGAATCCTCTTTCCATAGATGTTTGTTTTACTTATAACTCCATCCGAGCTCCCGAAATCTTCTTCTAAAGCTCAGTGGTTGTTTTGGCCTATGCACTAACTAGGCATGTGAACCCTAATTCTGGCGAAACTACCCCAACTTCTCCAAGACCTTCCAAAATATTCTTGAACCATCTCCATGATGTCCCAATACCTTTGGATCACCTCCAAATCCACTTAGGATCTTCTTCTTTTCTCTGTGAGGTTGCTTCAGCTTTATGAAGGCCAGTGATAGCCCTTCCCACAACTACCTGTAGCTTTGCAAATGAAATCCTAAAATCACCTAGGGGAATGAATGGACTTTCATAAATCACATAAGGGGATGAGATAATATTAATTAGGAGATCACTTGGACTGACTGGAAAGACTTGGGGTTCCTAGGAATGATAGGACTAGAAAATTTTTGTACATGGGTATCATTATCATGCTTGGAAATTGTCAATTTCCTGTTGCACATTTGCATGACAACAACTAGCTCTAGCTTGGGGACATGGCATGGACTAAGCATAGTGAATACATGACATGGGAATCTATAATCTCAATTTTAGACCATATAATTTGTTGACCAATGCCTTATCCATTGGGCCCTACGGAGTCATGTACAACTTACAACAAGAGAGAAAGAGAGAAGAAGGAAACACACATGCACACAAAAAGAAATGACACACACAACAGGAAGGGAAACACATGCAATAGAAAGGGAAACACACCTAGCAATCACCTATGGTATAAGGTGGGGACAACCCGCTTTCACTAAATCACTTTTCATTTCTCAAAAGTTACCCCTGAAGAGGCAACACTGAATGATTATTTTCTGTGAAGCCATTGACGAGATCAAGAAAGTAGCTTCCCCTCCTCAATTGTTTATTTAATCCATATGCTTCCATGATTTTCCTTTTACTTTGTAGGAGTGATTCCATGTGAGATTCTTGATGCTCAGGTATTTACTTGAAAATTCCATTACCTTCATGTTCTTTGAAATCAGTTTCATAGTGCCAGTTGCATTCCACATTTATCCACATAGATGATTCTCCATCGAGCATCTCATCGCTGCCCCAAAGCTTATTTTCATTCAAATTACTTGAACATTCTAGATTCTTTTCTTTCCTAGGTCTATGCTTGTTGACCTCTTTTCCATGAGAAACTTCAAACTTATCCTTTTCCTTTACTCCACTATGAGGTTCTTGAGTACTGACGGAAGGATTGGATGTGACCTCATACTTGTCTTATATGTCCATGGCATGAGTGAAGAGATCAAGAATCAGCTTGGGGTCTTCCACAACTTCTATTGCATCCAATATTTCTTACACTGAGTTATGCTTCATCATTTCCTGTAGCTCCTCTTTGTATGCCTTTGAAGAATATTTATTTTTCATCTCAAGGAATATATCTAGAGGGATTACCTCATCATCTTGGGAATTGCTGCATTTTATCACTCCTTTTTCCATAGGGGCTTTAGCTTCAAAGGCCTCAAAACTTCTTTCTTTAATTTTTTCATCATGGAAATATTCTTCCTCTTCAAATGGGAAAGAAAATACCTCAATTTCATCATTGTATCCACCAACCATTGGCTCGAGAGGGACATCATATTTTTCATCTAGATTTATTCCAACATATCCCATCTTCACACTTGTTAACATTTCCAAGTTAGCTTCACGCTTGTCTTCAAGATTTATGGATTGCATTAAAAGTTCAAGACTAATTTCATGGTCGTCTATTTCTTCCTTGCAACTCTTAGAATTCCTTGTACAAATATCTCTTTCCCATTGATCGAGGGTTCATTGTGAACTAGCTTGGTCTCTTTCTGGGTAACATGATAAAGGGATTCCTCATCTTTGAATGGTAATGAGAAAATTTCTACATCACAAATAAACAAACAAGCTGATTTTTTTGTTTGAAAATTGTCTAGAACAATTTCCTCTTCTTCATAGTTTGCATCATCTCACAATTCCGAGCTTCCCTCTTATAACTTGGATCTCCTCTATAATTTTTCAAAGTCCAAATATCTTTGAGAAGGCATGTCTGGACCTATCAAGATGTAGATATCCTCTTCCACTCAGTTACTACAAAGTGATTCATCCACCTACTACCCTGGTACAAAATGTTAGCTTTCGAGCTTCCAAAATTTAGTACCATGTACGTCATCTTCTTCTCGGAAGAAATTTCTCCATATCTCTCTTCACCGGTATGGTTACTAAATACCAATTCATCTAAATTTTACCTCCCAAGTCTTGATAGAAAATTCTACTTAGCAAAATTTCGAATGAGGATGGGATGTATACTACCAAAATCATCGCTGAAACTTTCTTATCTAGAATTCTCGTGATGACCACTGTGCATCTTTGACTTTCCCTACAGTGAGGCCTCTTGTGACTCTAAAGAGTAACAAGAGCCACTAGGTGGAGTCATGGTAAGTTTTATATCCTTGACAACCTTCAAAGGCATCATGTTGTTTAAGGAATCGAATCTATTATGCAATTGTTCATTACATATTCTCCAACAAGAAGGGAGATGTAGAAATGTTCAACTTTATCAGTATTTGATGCACTCAGAGAAAGCATGTTATTTGAGGGAGTTTTAGGTGGGTTTGGTAGTATTCCTTTAGGATTATGAGCTACATCATTGGGTGTTAGACTACCATTCTTGATGTATTGAACAAACCTCTTGAACTATTCAGGATGGGTCTACAAATATTTGGTTTCAGTAATCTACACTTTGGCCTTGTTTGCATATTCTATGAATTCAAAGGGAGTAGATGCGGATAAGGGGGTGAAGGGACTAATTTTGGAGTCTAGATAGGATTAGGAGAAGGATTTTATGTTTGAGGAATGGAAGGTATTTTGAATGGCACAATAGGAGCTTTAAAGGAATTAGATTTTGTAGGAGTAGATTTGGGTTTAGAATTGGAAGAGGTATCATAAGACTTACTTGGAATAGCATGATTCTTCTTACTCGCTACAGATAAAGCTCTAATAATGTATACTTCAAGGAAGGAGGAATTCGTGATCCTTAATTGATTATTTTGTTTTGTGGAGTCACCATATGAGGATCATCAACCTTCTTTTTCTTTATGGCGGTGGAGTGGGGTGCTCATTTCTTGGACTAGGAACAAGTGAATATCATGCATGACAAATCGGGTGCTTCTTCTTTTTCTTCTTCATAACCTCCGAATACTCATAGAATCATATTTTTGTATCATTCTCAAACTCATTACTTTCTAGAAACCACCACCTTCAATTTATTGTTCAAACTCCTCTTCATTTTCCTTACTCCTACAACATGCATTGTGGTGGGGCCTCTAAGGAAAGCCTTCGTGGTGCTCCTACAATCTGATTTTTGTTGATTCTTTCAAGAAACTCATTCAAATAATTCCCTCTTCAAATATGTTATCTCATTCACTAAATTTTTCAGCAATGGATTGGTTCTCTCATCTCCAGGACGCTGGGTCTTTCCTTTTGATGGATTCTTGATATTTCCAAAGAGGATGATATCTTCATCAATTTCAATAGCCATTCTTTTTCTTCTACAATGTTCCTTTGTTGGGTTCTTCATAGCAAAAATACGCTTCGATGATTGAGCATTGATGAAGAATCTCTTGACATTGTTTTGATACGGCAAATCCTCTTTAGGTATCCTACAAAGAACCATTAAAAATGAACCACGAAGTCTCTCATGGTTTCATTTTCTCCTTTCTCTATTTGAGCCAACTGCACCAGGAGGTCCTAACAGTCTTTGGTTGATTTAAATATCTCTTCAAAAGCATACTTGATGTCACTCTAACCCGTGATGGACTGGGAATGCAAGAGATAAAACCATTATACTATTTTTTTCTTGGAGGGACTCCTGAAATAGTCTCACAAAACGTCTTCATGTTGGACACCAAGAATTTCACATGATCTCATAAAAGAAACGATGTGTTCTTAAGTATGTTGTGTGTTTTCACCTTTGAACTTTAGAAATTTCTTGCGGGAACCCATTGGTAGATTTTGAAGAGGAGGTTCAAGAGAAATAAACCTATATTTCTTCCCTATGGAACAATGGGTTGAGGTATTTCTACTTCATCCGCCATCGTTGCCTCTATTTAAGCTTTTCCTTCAGCCAATTCTTCTTCAAATTATAGCACTATAATAATCTGCAATACGAATATGAAAAGACATCGTAGACTGTGAAAATTCATGTGAAAAAATCAACAATTTGTCTTTTAGCAATCGATCTTCATGTATTCTTTTTTTTCAATATTTGGATTTTGTTTTTTGAATTTGAGGACCTTTTGGTTGTATTTTGGGTGCAGATGCTGCTAAATCTTTCCCACAATGTGCACCAAAAAATGTTGGCAAGAAAATTTGTTGGGTGGACAAACTTGTGGATTTCTTACCAACGCTCTAGGAATATAAGTCCCTCTACTTAACCGGTGCATCTTCCATATATACATGAGCGAGTAAAAGTGGATTTATGTGGTGGCCTTATGACTGAGAATCCAATAGGGTACTCCAACGACCTTGTGACTAAACTATTAATTTCTTACTAGGGAGGAATTTATCTATAAAGAGGGAAAGGGGAGTGAGAAATGAGATGGGGGAACTAATTTAACATGTAGGAAATCATATTACTACACACACTAGTTAGAAACTTCAACACATGAATTTATGAGAAGAAATAACCCTACAAATGGCAACAAGATGAGATAATATTGTGAACTCAAAGTATCTAAAATCTCCTTATTAAAGAGGATACAAACTCCTTCTTCTTGTATTGATTCTTAAAAATAAGTTATACATAATGTGGGAATGGAAGAAATTTTAGAATGGAGGATAGTAGAAGAAAATGGCTATCACCTTTTCTTTCTCTAAATACAATGCACTCGTGAGTTTAAAATATCAATTTCTAACCCTTTAAAATGGGAGTGGCTTTACAATTTATAGAATAGAAATGTCTCCTCATCTTCCTCATGACCTACCATATGCCTTATTTCTAACTTTATAATATTCATATTCCTACAAAATATTTAATTCCCTTTTATAAAATCAAGGTGACTTAATTTACATTATGTTTCTAAAGTCACTTTTAAGTGACTTAAAGGCATATCAAAAAGTGCAAACCCCAACAAAGAATTAGAACATTTGAAAGTGAGAGAAATTTGGGGGAAGAGGAGAGAGAAATAGAGAGAGAAGAAGAAGAGGATATGTCATTCCCGATGAAGTCCGTTGATCCTCATTGATGGAAAGCTCCAAATGCAGTGAAACTCTAAATCTTCAAACTCCTTGCACACTGTGAAACTCCTTCCAATTAGCTCACGAATGCTTACCAAGTTGAATGAACTAAGATGGATCTCAAATGCCCTGTGAAAATTATTAGAATGATCCTAAACAATGATGTCCCCCTGAATGATTATCCTTATACGTCCCATTATGCCAAAACTATTTTAATGTGTAACTTAGTATTTTTAGTAAGTGTGAATTGTGAGCCGAGATGACCTTTTTGATGACCTTTCCTGCAATACTCCCTCTATGTTTACCACCTTATTTGTATCCTCTTCAAATAGTGGATTACCTAAAGTAACATACCCCTATGTAGGAAGGCATGCTATTTTTAGTAAGTGCATCGTGGATGTTAGGATGCGACAAAACAAGTCTTGAAACTTTTAGGTTTTATTCGGGGTTCCACACTCCATGTTTGAGTAACTCCTTCATCTAAACAAGTGGGAAAATGATATTTTCATGGTGTGAGATGAATACTTGACAAAAGTACAGCCATCCATATTCGTAAAAAATAGGATCTTCATGGCGCAAAACTAGTTCACGCGAAACTAGATTTTTCAACGATCATCCCCTCCAATTTTCACGTGATTTCACCCATTAGAACCTTGAGAGTTAAAGAGGTAGCTCGCTGCCTTTTTCACAGATGTTCTTCATGTGACAGGGTATAACTCTGATGAAAAATCATTCTTTCATATCCCTAAAAATATGGGCTTCATGGCGTAAAAAATAGTTCATGTGAAACTATATTTTTCAACAATCATTCCCTCCAATTTTCGTGTGATTTCACCCACTGGAACCCTGAGAAGTGGAGAGGTAGCTCACTAATTTTTTCCACTACTATTTCATGGTGGCCATTAATGGAGCTTGAAATTTTCAGGTCTTGTTTTTTTCTTTATTCAAAATGAAATAAATTCCATTCCGATATGTTTTTTCTTCTGGTGCTTCATGTGAAATTTTACTTCCATCCAATTACCTGTTTGATAGGAAATTAAACTTTGTTCTTCGTGGATATAAAAGTGAAATTTATTTGATGTGTGAATTCCTTGATAAAAATTTGAGGTGTGAAAATTATTTTTAATGGCCTTTAATAGATAATAATTCAGCAACATACGGTTTTTCAATCCATGTACCGTTTACAAGATATCTTCAAATCTTCATTTTATGGCAATGGGGATTTCCATTGTTCTTCTTCTCGATTCTCCATTTATTTTTCTTATCTTGATGAATTAACCTTCTGATGAATGTGTGCCATTATGGAGTGAAGTATAATGTGTTGTGATGGAGTTGGTTCAAGCTTTGGTAATGGTTGAGTGGGGTGTTCTCTGTAACTTTTCTTCTAGCAGTGAGATATAGCAAGACGCACCAATAGTTAGAATTTTTTAAAATTTTGAGCTTGAGTTGGGCACACTTTTTTTTCCCTGATTTCCCTAACCTCAAGGATGTGAGGGACATCAATTTCCATGATGAGCAAGATGGCGACATGTGGCAGCGATCCGACGGTAGGGAATGAGTGCTCTAAAATCAGCTTTAAAGCACCGAGGGCTAGAAGCGGGTCATATGGGTGACCAAAATTCTCCCCATATGGTTTGGGTGAGTTTTTCCATGCTTGATGCCCTAACCTTATGGATTTGAGGGACATCAAATTCCATGGTGGTCCTACAACCGACACATGGTACTTGATCCGACAACAGGGAATAGATGCTCCAAAAAATCACCCGGGGCTAAACTGTCAAGTCCGGAGGTCACATGAGTGCTAGGCACATTTTTCAAAGGTTGTTGTAGCTTACCTTAGGGATGTCGGGGATATGAAATCCCATCATGCTCCTAGTGCTGACACGTGTCCTCCCAAAAACTAACTAACTCCCCGAACTGTCTTTGAGAGGGTAACTTGGAACGATGATAACTTAAGATCCCAATGGAATTTCTTTGTCAAAAATTCCCCCAAGGTAATTTTGATAACAGATTGATTCAGGTCCCAAAATCATGTTTCTGGGTCCCCTCGGCCTCTTTCCAACCCTCTTGTCTAAGAAGAAGAGAGCAAGTTCTAAGAAATGGAAGAAATGCTAAAAACAAGCTTGGGGCAGAAAAAATCATGAAAATTGGCTAAGTCCTGGTCCAGGCGGCCCTTGGAATAGTTGGGACATCTAGGCATGAATCAGCCAAAAGACCGCCAGGTAGTCTGCAGAGCAAAGGGACAGCCGGGACAGAGGGACGCGAGACACACTCGAACGCTAGTTCAGCCAAGGAGAAGAAAATCGACTAATCTTTGGCACGACGGCACATTGGGACATTTGGGCCGTGAGAACGCGAAGGACGCGAACCGCCCGGATCGGCCGAAAAGGAGAACTTTCGCACTAAGTAGTTTAGGACATTTGGGCCATGAGAACGTGAAGGACGCGAACCGGCCGGTTCGGCCGAAACAGAGGACTTTCGTACAGGGACATCCGGGCCAAAAGTACGCGCGAGACGCGGATAGCCGAAGGAACCGAGAGCCAATCACATTACGCCACGCGTCATCGGCCGAAAGAGGGACAGAGAAGCCCAAATCGGGTGCATCAGAATTTTTGTCCTAGACAGCACTAGGACAGTGGGGAAGAGGGATGGGAGGGATGCAAAATCTGCAGGCCCGAGGACAAATCAGGTAACGCCACGTGTCACAAGGAAAAATGTCCAAAGTCAAGAGAGAGGTTTGAAGCGCTGGCCCGAGCCAATAGGAATTGGACATGTGTCCAATGGAACAAGGAAGCGTAGAGCTTGGGGAGGAGTTAGAAAATTTGGCCAAGTTTCAGCCAAAAAGCTAAAAGTAAAAGAAGACCCCGCACCCCTGTCCTCCAATCAATGCATGCCATGCGTCCTCAGTGGCGGGAGTGCGGGAAAAGTGGAAAATCACAAAAAAGGTCAAAGTTTTCAAAGAAAACCGTGGGTGAGTAGAGGGAAAGAGAATCACGCACCCAATCAGCTCTTGACATGTATCATCCAGTGGTGAAGCGCGAAAAGTTTCAAAACACATTTTCACCTGTTTCGTGCCCTAAATCTTCAGATCTCCATATCTTTTGATCCAAAGCTCAAATTTGCACGTTCTTTATATCAATGGAAATCTGGTGAAATTCTCTACATGATTCCAAGGTCAATCTTACATTTTGGTTCAGTTTGGAGAGATAAAATTGAGAAATGCCTCTGGCACGTAATAATAGACAGAAATGACGTTCAACAACCAACTTTAATACAATAGACAGTTCGCCGTTTCTGCTAGACAGTCTGCCGTTTTGCCAGGATTCACCATTTCTGCCATGATGAGATGAACTAAATGTGACCTAGAAGTGGTTGGGGTAGATCTGACTTTCCTCTCTCTTCCCTCTCTCATTCTTCCTATATATTGTAAGAGGGGCTTCTTTCAAAAGGTCGAACATTTCTGTTTTGCTCCTCCCTTCTTCTCTTTATCAGGCGAATTTGTGGAGTTCGAACCTCCCATTTGAAACTGTAATGTGACTCTGCCTCTTGGCATTTTGTAGTGTATTGTATCAATCTTTGGAGCAAGTAATGCATGTCTGTGGATGATTCTCAACCCTCTCTATGTTCATTTGCATCCTTCTGATCTTTCACTGCGAATTTTGTTATCTGTGCATGATCTTGCATCACATTTGAATGGTCTATGTTTATTGGCAAGATAGATGTTCTTCATTCCTCGGTGCATCACCTCTGTTAGCGTAGGTTTATTTTTTATGCATCTCCTTACCCTGTCTCCTTGGTAGATTAGATTATACTTTGAGTGAACCCTCTGCATTTTTCGTGTGCATCTGAACATAGGAATAGGAACCAGCCTTCTCTGGAGATTCCTTTCTCATTCTTGTAAGTCCCACACTTAGAGAAAGGATTCAATGTTGTCCAATCACACTTTGGATGCCCGAAGATCAACTTAGAATCTGATTTGCATCCGGGGTGCTTTGTGATTTTGCATCAACAGTTTGGCATACCGGTGGGACCTGAGGTCTCATTTTTATTGCGCAAGGTTGATGTGCATCTCTGCAAATTTTCTTACTTATAAGAGCTATTATTTTCATATCTGGCGACTCCAAGGGGAAGAATCAATTGGTTTTAGTAGTGCAGGCCTGAAAACTCATGAGAAGAGTCACCACAAGGTCAAGAGTTGGAGAAGAAGAAGTTCCATTTGAATACCTGCAATTATCTCCAAGAAGAAGGCAAAGAGGAAGAAGGATTCAAAGGTCTCCATCTCCACCAAACAGAAATCTCTCAACTCCTCCACAGTAGGCCTTTCATTCAGTATACAAGGGTTTTAAGACCAATTAGAATGGCACAAAACAACCCCTATGTCAACTTCACAGGAAGCAGCTCACTTTCCCTCAATGCACAACATCCAATTCCTATTGCAGCCTTGAAGAATATTCCATACTTCACTGGAGAAAATCAGACTACTCTAGGTGATCATGTTAAAGATATTGCTAAACTTTGTGCAATTCATGAAATCAATGAGATGCAAGTGGTTGTCAAGTTACTGGCATCTTCATTCAAGGGTAAAGCATTGCAATGGTTTAGGAGCCTTGGAGCTGGTTCTATCACAAATTAGAATCAGCTATGTATAGCACTTCATGAGCAATTTGGAGAAAAGGGAGACAATTTGTCTCTTTTGGAGCAAATGTGACAACCATCAAGAGAGCTCCCAATGAGCAAATAAACCGATTTTAACTTTAGATTTCAAAAAACTTGGGAGAGGATTCCAAAGGACAACAGGGCCAACGATGAAGGTGCTTTTCTCTATTATCTCAAAGCTCTAAATTCTGATATTTCTATGTTAATTCAGTCCATGGGAGGCATAACTATCCCTATGGCTTATAGCATTGCCATTAGGGCTGAAAATTGTTTAATCCAAGCTGGCAAACTTGCCCCTAGACCTCCCATGCCATTGTTTCCAAGTTTAGAGAGCCCAAACACCCATCAAGCACCTAATTTGGCTCCTTCTCCCACTCCTAGAAATCAGAGTTCAAATGAAGCTTCCACTTCATCTCCAAGTGCCCCAAATGAGCTTCAAGAGGTCATGAAGCAATTGCAAAACCTAGGCAATGAGCTAGTTACTCTCAAGAGGCAACAAGCCCAAGGTTTCAGACCTTCTTATCAACCCCAAGCTCAGCCTAATAGGCAGCCATACCAACCACAAAGACCACCTAATCCAGTTGTAAATATGAATCAAACAAGGCCTCCTGCCAATAGACCATTCCAGCCCTATAATCCAAATGCCATATCTGCCTCTAAGGCATTGGTGCCAACACAAAACAACATTGCCTAGGAGTACGATTGGTGTTTTCCATGCAATGAGCCTCATAATCAATCCATGTGCTTCAATGGTGCTTTGACTCAAGCATTAATGGTGACAACTATTGGTGTGGAGGGTGAGAGTAGTCAAGAGAATAGCCAACAACAAGAAACATTCCAACAGCAATCAGCCCCAAATGACACCACATTGATAAATTGGCAAGCAGAGGATCTTTGTGGTATGAACCAGGTAGTTTCTCAAGTTGTTGCAGCAAACACAAGGTCAAAAAGGAGGAATTTGGGTGAAGAACAGCCATTAGCCCCAACCAATCCACAACCTTCCATGGCTCCACAAATGATTGGAAAGCAAAATCCAATTTCAAATGCACAAGGGCAGCCAAGAACAGCTCCTAGACCAACTCAACTACTGATTATTGCTGCCCACGTGCAAGGAGTAAATGTGCAAACCAAGGGACAGCAGAGAGATCCTTCATCACCATTCAGTATCATTGATTAGATGAAGAAGACAAACGTCAATATATCTATGTGGGAATCCCTATCCATCCTAGGCTAAAGAGATATGCTGCAAGCTGTCATGAAGGACTGGAAAACTTCGAATAAGCAAATGCAAGAAAAATTGCTTATGAATGTTGCCCAGCCTGAAGGAAGTCATGGAGGATAACAAGGTAAAATATTGAAGCCCCCTCCTTTCTATGTTTCATTAATCATTGGTAATCAGCTAGTACATAATTACATGATAGACTCCGGGGCAAGTAGCTCAGTAATGCCTAAATAGATAGTTGATCAGCTAGGGCTCCAGTAAGAAATAACATCTAAAGGGGTAGTGCAACTAGATGGGACAACAATAGCAACAGTTGGAGTGATTAGAAATTTGAGTCTTACCTTGCACGCATGTCCAAATGTTGTTGTTTTACAAGATTTATCAATCATAGACCTTCCACCACTCTTTTCCCTTTGCTTGTCAAGGGACTTCATAGCCAAGATTGGGGGGTATTTGTCTGCTGATTGGTCACACATGCTATTAAGAACAAGATATGGAACTAAGGCCACAATCAAGATCCGAACTTATTGCAAACTTCCTTATTGAGCCTTACACTCCAAGTCGATTAATGCCAATTGCTCAGTATTTGATCAAGAAGATCACCCCAAAGACCGACAAAGCGACACTAAGGTTGGGAGCATCCTGGATCTAACTCTTGATGAATGGGAAAACAAGATACATGCTTTTGATCCTTATCAAGAAGTAGAAGAATCTGAGCTAGGAGTCTATTGTATATAGGAAGAAAATCAACCTATTCCTAGCATCACTAAGCCAAGCCACAAGGATGACAATGAGGTATGGCAGCTGTTTTTTGATGTATCAAGGAGTAGACAAGGCATAGGAGGTGGAGCCATGCTTGTTTCACCTCAAGGAGTAAGGTACTATTCAGCTTTTAGATTTCAATTTTCATGCTCCAATAACACTGCTGAATATGAAGCCTTGGTGCAAGGGATGCATTGGGCAATCAAGAAAAAAATAAAGAACTTGCAAGTCTTTGGGTACAGTGAATTGATTGTAAATCACGTCAAGGGATAGCATGCTACCAAGAATGATCTACTCAAGTGCTACAAGAATAGGGTGTGGGACCTCATGGAAGATTTTGAAGGTTTTGGCATCAAATCCATTCCTAGGAAAGAGAATCAAGTTGCTGATAGGCTTGCAGCAGTAGGGGCAGCCTTTGACATTGTGGAAAGTATTCAACAAGACAAGGTACAGCCAAACATCCATGTGATTGTGAGGCCTTCAGTGCCGAGATAACAATGTCAGTTGGCAAGTGTTTGAAAATGACCAGCAAATCATCCATTTCTTGCAAGAAGAAGCTGAGTTCTCAGCCAAGAATCAAGAAAAATTGGAACAGCAGTATGGTGACCAAGTGGTACAGCTGAGAACTAACAAGCTGCCCAAGGGACTTATCACTTTGGAGTCCATTTTTAATCCCAATGATCAGTTTAGAAAGGAGAAAGCAAACATTCAGGTCAAGAGAGAGGATTCGATCCATCTTGGTAGAAGAGAACAAACCATTACAAATTGGAAGGATGACAATTTGAACAAGAAAGGTATGAGTTCATACGGTTGTGTCAAGAGTTCCCCGATGTGTTTTCTTGGGGCTATGAAGACTTGAAAGGTTTCAATCCTAACTTGCTCGTAAGATACCATTGAATTGGATCCAAATACTAAGCCTGTCAAGTAGAAACAAAGACCAATCAACCCACACATGGAGCCTCTCATGAGAAAAGAATTGGACAAGATGATTGAGTCAAGGATCATATTCCCAATCAAGCATTCTAGTTGGGTTGCCAACTTAGTTCCAGTCAGAAAGAAGAGTGGAGAGATCAGATTGTGTGTTGACTTCAGAGACTTGAATAGAGCCTCTCTCAAGGACCATTACCCACTCCCTTCCATGGAGCAAATATTACAGGTTGTAGCTGGTTCAGAAAGGTTTTCACTACTTGATGGCTACTCAGGCTACAATCAAATTATGGTGAAGGAGGAAGACCAGTTCAAGACAACCTTCACAACCAAATGGGGAACATATGCCTACAAGAAGATGCCATTTGGCCTATCAAATGCTAGAGCCACTTTCCAAAGGGAAATGGATATGGCATTCAAGGGGTTGATCAATAAAATAGTTTTGATATATCTTGATGACATCACTGTATTCTCCAAAAATGTAGTGGATCACCTTTTTCATCTGAGGCAGGTATTTCAGAGGTGTAGAAGATTTGGGGTATCATTGAATCCCAAAAAATGCATATTCCTGGCTCATGAGGGGAAACTTCTAGGCCATATTGTCTCGAAAGAGGGACTGGAAATTGATCCAGAGAGGGTTGAAGCCATAAGAGCACTACCATTGCCAAGTCACAAGAAGGCTCTTCAAAGCTTCTTGGGAAGAATCAACTTTGTCTGCAGGTTTGTTCCAAACTTTGCAGCTCTCGTAAAGCCAATAATGCTGATGTTAAAAAAGAGCATGGCATTTAAGTGGACGTCTGAAGGCAAGGCAAGTTTTGAGGCTATAAAAGAGGCTATCTCTCAAGCACCAACTCTCATCAATCCAGACTTCTCCAAGGATTTCATGCTATACGCCTTTGGTGGTGGAGACACAATTTCTACAATCCTGGCACAACAAAACAAAGAAGGATTAGAACAACCAGTTGCTTTCTTCAGTCAAGGCTTGGAGGAATATGAAACTAGGTACTCTTTCATTGAAAAGCATGTACTTGCAGTGATTAGGAGTTTAAAGAAATTCAAGCACCTAGTCTCAAACAACAAGATCCAATTATTGGTCTCCCATGCGGGAGTCAAGGACTTCCTTCTAAACAAGGATTTGAATGAGAAACGTGCAGGATGGATAACTCGTGTCATGGAATATGACATTGAGATTAAGGTCACCAAACTAGTACGTGGGAAGGGACTATGCAAACAACTAGCCTTGAGTCAGCAAGTGGAAGCAGGTAATGGAAAAGACGTTGTCTTGGTACTACAGGATGGTCAAGAACAGAAAAATGATGATGTGCCCACTCCCTGTTGGACTCAGAATATGATACACTTCCTATAAACAAGCCTATGCCCTCCAGAAATGAGCAAAGCAAAGAGGAGGTACTTCAGATTACAAGCCATTCCATATGTGCTTGTTGATGGTGTTTTGTTTAAGAAAGACATCAATGGTGTTCTATTAAGATGCATTGGGACAGGTCAAGTTGAGAGGATCTTACATGAGTTCCATGATAGGGAGGCAGGAGGCCATTTCACCCCATGAGCAACAGCTCTCAAAATCATGAAAGCTGGTTACTATTGGCCTACTATATTCAATGATTGCTACTCATGGGTTAAGAAATGCAAGAAATGTGCATTCTTCACAGGGAAAGGAAGGTTAGCAGTGCTGCCCCTTCATCCAATTTTAGTAGATCAGCCATTCATGCAATGGGAACTGGACTTCATTGGAGTCATCAATCCCAATTCGAGTCAAGGCCACAAGTGGATTCTCACGGCGATGGACTATTTCACCAAGTGGACCGAAGCAGTAGCGCTCAGAGAGGCAAGTGAGTCTAACATACTAGATTTTTATGAAGAAATAGTGACCAAGTTTGGTGTGCTGGCCACTATCATATCAGATAATGCATTAGCATTCATAGGTTCCAAGATTACAGAATGGGCTGTCAAGAATGGGATCTATTTAAGCACCTCTTCAAATTATTACCCACAGGGTAATGGACAGGCAGAGTCCACGAACAAAAAGTTGCTAAGGATCATCAAAAGGACTCTGGATGAAAACCAAAGGACATGGCATACCAAGCTAAAATCAGCATTATGGGCTGATAGGATAACTCCCAAGATATCTACGGGTAACTCTCCATTCAGGCTTGTCTATGGAAGAGAGGAAATCTTGCCCATATCACTTGAATTGCCGCGCATTGGAGCTCATGAAGCGGTTGGAGTTATGCGAGTTCAAACCAATGGAGATCGAGTGCGCGAGTTGATGGAATTGGAAGAAATAAGAGAACATGCAGCCCTGATGATTGAAAAGGATCAGGCCTTAGAAAAAAGATGGTTTGACAAGAAGGTAGGAGCGAGGACCTTCTAGGAAGGGGACCTAGTTCTGAAATGGGATACAGATCGGGCAAAACCAGGAAGGCATTCCAAGTTTGATGCCATTTGGAGTGGCCCCTACGTGGTCACAGGATGTAAGAGTGGTAATGCCTTCCAATTGTCTACATTGGATGGAGAAGTACTCCCGATTCCAGTTAACGAAATTTATCTTAAACATTGCTACTAAAAGGAAAGGTTTACCCTTGTAAATATTAGCCTAGATTTCAATCCCTCTAAGTGCGTGTGCACATTGTCTTGTTGTAGTTAGGTTTCTTTTTCCCTAAGTGCTTTGGCACAGGTTTTTTCACTCTCAGGTTGAATTTCTACAGTTCAGAGTGCTCTCAAAGATGAGTTGTGGTATCAGGGTCGGGATCAGAGATCAAATTGGCTTCAGGATTATTACTCCATGCCCAATGGATTGTTAAAAGGCCACTGATCTTCTACCTAGCAGGCAGGTGGCCCCGCTGAGTCGCCAAACTGTTGTCAAAAATTCCCCCCCAGGTAATTTTGATAACAGATTGATTCAGGGCCCAAAATCATGTTTCTGGGGTCCCCTCAGCCTCTTTCCAACCCTCTTGTCCAAGAAGAAAAGAGCAAGTTCTAAGAAATGGAAGAAATGCTAAAAACAAGCTTGGGGCAGAAAAAATCATGAAAATTGGCTAAGTCCTGGTCCAGGTGGCCCTTGGAACAGTTGGGACATCTGGGCATGAATCGGCCGAAAGACCACCAGGTAGTCTGCAGAGCAAAGGGACAGCCGGGACAGAGGGATGTGAGAGACGCGGAAAGCCGGTTCAGCCGAAGGAGAAGAAAATCGACTAACTGCTGAGCGGCACAGTTGGGACATTTGGGCCGTGAGAACGCGAAGGACGTGAACCGCCCGGATCGGCCGAAAAGGAGAACTTTCACACTAAGCAGTTTGGGACATTTGGGCCATGAGAACGTGAAGGACGCGAACCAGCCGGTTTGGCCGAAACAGAGGACTTTCGTACAGGGACATCCGGGCCAAAAGTACATGCAAGGCGTGGATAGGTGAAAGAAGCGAGAGCCAATCACATTACGCCACACGTCATCAGCCGAAAGAGGGACGGAGAAGCCCGGGTGGGTGGATCGGAATTTTTGTCCCAGAAAGACCTTTGGGATAGCCGGAGACGAGAGGATGCGAGGGACGTGAAAATCCGGTAGGCCCAGGACAAATTAGGTAATGCCACGTGTCACAAGGAAAAATGTCCAAAGTCAAGAGAGAGGTTTGAAGCGCTGACTTGAGGCCAATAGGAATTGGACACGTGTCCAATGGAACAAGGAAGCATGAAGCTCGGGGAGGAGTTAGAAAATTTGGCCAAGTTTCAGCTAAAAAGCTAAAAGTAAAAGAAGACCCCGTGCCCCTGTCCTCCAATCAATGCATGCCACGCATCCTCAGTGGCGGGAGCGTGGGAAAAGTGGAAAATCACAAAAAAGGTCAAAGTTTTCAAAGAAAACCCGTGGGTGAGCAGAGGAGAGAGAATCACGCACCCAATCGGCTCTTGACACGTATCATCCAGGTGGAAAAGCGCGGGAAAAGTTTTAAAACACATTTTCACTGTTTTGTGCCCTAAATCTTTAGATCTCCATATCTTTTGATCCAAAGCTCAATTTGCTTATGTTCTTTAAATCAATGGAAAGCTGGTGAAATTCTCTACATGATTCCAAGGTCAATCTTACATTTTGGTTCAGTTTGGAGAGATAAAATTGAGAAATGCCTCTGGCACGTAATAATAGACAGAAATGATGTTCAACAACCAGCTTTAATACAACAGACAGTTCGCCGTTTCTACTAGACAGTCCTGCGTTTTGCCAGGATTCACCATTTCTGCCATGATGAGATGAACTAAATGTGACCTAGAAGTGGTTGGGGTAGATCTGACTTTCCTCTCTCTTCCCTCTCTCATTCTTCCTATATATTGTAAGAGGGGCTTCTTTCAAAAGGTCGAACATTTCTGTTTTGCTCCTCCCTTCTTCTCTTTATCAAGCAAATTTGTGGAGTTCGAACCTCCCATTTGAAACTGTAATGCAACTCTACCTCTTGGCATTTTGTAGTGTATTGTATCAATCTTTGGAGCAAGTAATGCATGTTTGTGGATGATTCTCAACCCTCTCTATGTTCATTTGCATCCTTCTAATCTTTCACTGCGAATTTTGTTATCTGTGCATGATCTTGCATCACATTTGAATGGTCTGTGTTTATTGGCAAGATAGATGTTCTTCATTCCTCAGTGCATCACCTCTGTTAGCGTAGGTTTATTTTTTATGCATCTCCTTACCCTGTCTCCTTGGCAGATTAGATTAGACTTTGAGTGAACCCTCTGCATTTTTCGTGTGCATCTGAACAGAGGAATAGGAACCAGCCTTCTCTGGAGATTCCTTTCTCATTCTTATAAGTCCCACACTTAGAGAAAGGATTCAATGTTGTCCAATCACACTTTGGATGCCCGAAGATCAACTTAGAATCTGATTTGCATCCGGGGTGTTGTGATTTTGCATCAACAATTTCTTGGTTAAATTATATATGATCCTCGACTATAAATGAAATTTTTAATCGAATGATGGGAGTATCATGTCTTTATTCATTTATTTGATCCCTAAAAAATCTGAATTTTTATTTGAGACTCCACTTGTGCCTAAAAAAAGCTGCTGAGAATCCTATGTGCCAAGATTTTGTGAAAAATATTATTTTACCATGATATAAGTATTGGAATCCTATTTTTGGATATTTTTTTTTACTTCTAACTCCATCTGGATATCCCGAATGTTCTTTTAAAGATCAGCGATTGTTTTGGCTTGTGCACTGAGTAGGCCTGTGAACCCTAATTCTGGCGAAACTACCCCAACTTCTCCGAGACCTTCCAAAATATTCTTGAATCATCTCCATGATGTCCTAAGACCTTTGGATCACCTCCACATCCACTTAGGCTCTTCTTCTCTTCTCTGTGAGGTTTCTCCAACTCTAGGAAGGCCAGTGATAGCCCTTCCCACAATTGCCTGTAGCTTTGCAAATGAACTCCTAAAATCACCTAGGGGAATGAATGGACTTTCCTAAATCACCTAGGGGGATGAGATAACATTAATTTGGAGGTCACTTGGACTGAATGGATAGACTTGGGGTGCCTGGGAATGATAGGACTAGAAAAATTTGGTACAAGGGTATCATTTTCATGCTTGGAAATTGTCAATTTCCCTGTTGCACATTTGCATGACAATAATATGAATTAATATGGTTCTTCTATGGTAAATATCATTATTTTCATTTTTAGTCGATCTTTCATATGGTTAATATCTAGATCTGGTTTATACGCGATGAATTATTTATTATCTATTATGAATCTAGATATATACATACTCAATCATGTTAATATTCTAGAAAATCAACTCTAAAGAGGGACCATGTACCCTTACACACTTGGAGTGAGTTATTAGTTTAGGCATAGTGATGTGCCGGTGTTCCTTGGGTTATTTACAATGAATTCTAGGCTACATCAAAGCTAGATGACTCGATCTTTTTATGTATCTTGAATTTTGGGTTGGAGTCAATCTAAAAACTCTTCATATTGTTGTAAGAAGAGAAATATTTTTGGTCACTTTTGAACACCCATAAATGAGCCACATTTTCAGGTGTAGATGGGAGGATGAGAATTTTTACTGCGTCCTTATTTGTCGGTAGATCCTTGGTTGGGTCAAATTGTGATCTAATCTGGGCCATTCTATCTGCTTCTATGTTTTGGTCTTGAGGGATAACCTTAATGTTAAAGGCTTCAAATTATTCAATAATATCCCATACCCTATGATGGTAGGACCTCATTCTTGGATTCTTTGTTGTGTGATGCTTCTAAATTGAGTCAAAACTAGTTCAAATTCCCGAAAAAATCTCATTTGTTGTACGTCTTCTTTGCATGCCAATGTCAAGCCATGGACTAAAGCCTCATATTCTTCTTCATTTTTGGTGCAAGTGAAGTGGAAGTGAAATTCTTGGAGTATATTCTTTCCACTTGGTGAAGATAAGCATATTCGACTCCCGAGATTTTCCTACTTACGGCTCCATTAGTACGGAGAGTCCATATTTGGGAATCCTTCATGAGATTATTTTCATTTTTACTATTTTCCCTCATAATATTTGGGATGTTGGGATTCTCATCAAATATCACATAAGTACCTAACCCAATGGAATTAAAATTTCCGAAGGGTCTCCAGGTGATAGATCCACCAAATAGTTTACACTTTGATGGTTACAATCATCTAAGTACAAATATTCTTCTCAAGTGATCATGGCATGTGAGGCCTCAAAACCCGAGGCCACTTGATTCGTAATATGTTCCTCGGTGAGTGGTTCTGATAGCACCTTCATTTTGGATCCATACTTAGTCCATAGAATTAGATGAGACCAATCAAGGGACATATAGCCTCCAATTTTAGCTATGAAATTGTGAGAGAGACATAGTCTGAAGACTAGCAAAACATCAATCACCACTATATCCTGTGGAACAGTAATGTTTGGGAAGGAATAGAGTTATAATGGGAGACTTTTAATAACACCAATTGTTTCAACCGATTTTCCATCTAGCTGCATGAATCCTTTCTTCAGGGTTCATATCTAATTCCCAAGGCATCTGCAATTGCTTTGGGCATCACCGTAGTGCTTGTGCTAGAGTCAATCATGGAGTTATGTAACAATTTCTTACCAATTATAATTGTCATGAATAACATTTTGGGTCTTTGTTTACTTTCCCCTTTTCTCTCGGTTCATCTGCCTTGACTCCATTTGAGCTTGAGTTGTTTTGAGTTTCTCTTTCCCCTTCATGGTCTTGGTTGGGCTGCCAATGGATTTGAGCTTCTTGAAGAAATTCATTTTGTTTTGAAATACCCAAGATATCCCATAAGGATACATTGGTTGGCGCCCTTTTAAGTTGCTCGACTACATTCATTGGCACGATTATTTTTGCTTTGAATAATTTTTGGTATTTTACCCTCTCGATCGTTGGATAGAAGGTGCTTTTATTCTAGGTAGCTGCTAGAGTCTCTTGTCTTCTTTATGCGGTTAGAGGGAAAGTTAACTTTGGAGGTTATTTCCTTGCTTCATTCATTATTGTAGGAGTAGGGATTGTGGATTTTATTATCCACCTCTTGGAGTGAGTGTTGTAATCTGAATGTACCATATTCTTAGATGTGGATGCATTGTTTGTGAATACAAATTCTTTTCCTTCAATCCAAGAGAAAATTACATGTTCAGGTGTAATCTCTGCCTCTTGTTCTAGGGACATCCCTTGCATTTGTGCAAAAAAGGCCACATTTTGAATTCCCAAGGACTGGTAAGTTCTACCGGCATTGACCTCATAACCTTCCATCACTCTTTGTTATACTACCTTTTTCTATAGATTTCCTTGGGGAAATCTCTTGGAATATGAGGGTATTGCAAGGAAAGCACCAAGCATTGGGATCTTCCACAAAATTATTCTATCCTAGAATCATTTCTCTCCCACTATTGGGTGGGAGAATCTAGAATGGTGTTGGGACTAGAACAATTTGTTTAGATGGCCAATTTGTGACAGGGTCTCTAGGTATTTTGATAATGCAGAGGATAAGTGGGTATAGGCCCCCAGATAGATTTTATAATTCTATCTTGGTTATGTTCTTTGACTCCTCTTAAGATTAACTATCTCATTAGAGAAATTCCTAATGATATTTTACTTCCTCTATCTATTAAGAAGAATATGATGATGCAACGGTAGGTGTAATGGATCCTTGAGAGAATGAGTATATGGATATCGACGTAGGAGCTTGGGAAGAGATTGAGGCTTGCACCTAAGGAGCGGGAGATATCTCGGGATACACTGGAAAAAGGGATCTTCGGGGGAGTTTCCCAACATCTATAAAATTATTCTCATCTTGGACTACAAGATCATATGCTTACATAAAATAATCCCCCCTAATGATTGAATCATGATGGAGATATTTGAGTTTAGAGACTTTAGATAAAAGAAAATAGTCATACCTGCAAGTCGTCTAGCTAGAACTAGAATCCTTTGCCATGTCTTATGGAATCTAGTATTGAAATTAGTCATAAGCTCTTACGGACCTTTCTTGATATTGATAAGTTGATTTAGGATCTAAAATCTATCTCCATTTTCACGAATCTTCTAATGAATAAAATTCCCAATTGATCCCAAGTACCAATGGAGTTTGGATTCAATGATCTATACCAGTTGAGATATTTTCCCTTAAATGAGATAGCTAATAACCTTAAGGAAACATCTTTCTCTATTTCCCCTAAGATAACCTCCCTTTAATGAATCACCAAATTGGTGGGAAATATTAGAGATGTGGGACTTTTCCCGTAAGATAACCTATAGATTTTATAGAAGTTGGATCTTCTCTTATGCATGTTTGAGATAATATTTAGAGAGAAAACAACATGATGTGAAAATTCTAACTAAGGCAATGCGCAGAGACTTTACTAAAATACATAGGGATATTATTTAAATAGCTACTAGATTAATTGAAGAGCTTTAAGCATGATCAACTACTCTGAATATATCTCAAATCATCAAAGGCTTAGATGAAACTAAAACATAATCACAACACAATAAAAATATTTATGTAAAATATCTAAGGGCATGTAGCATGATAGACACTTAAACATCCATCAAGAACTGAATAAGAGAAAACAAGAAGAAATAGAGGACACTGAATATTGTGAACTTATTAGTACACAAAACAAAAACTCTTATTTATAAAGAAAATAGTACATGTTATGCCCCTAGAATATTGAGTATGGAAGGTGCATAGGCATGCAAGGGCCCTAGTTAAGGAAAGGTGCACAAGGATAAATTACATAAGGTAGGGTTTAATAAGTGGGTTTAGGGAAGCTCGTGGCGTGCATAGAGTGCACAAAAATAACCAAGGGTTCGGGACTTAGACAAATTGGACGTTCGGGGCAGAACATGTGAAAAGCATGACCCGACTACGCATGGATAAGATGTCAGCCTAGCAACAGGTTGGCCTAGGAAGGAGCATGCCTATGGTAGAATCTTCTAGAAGCACATCATGGGATAAAGTGGGAAGCTCAAGCCTAGAGGAGCATGCTCGCATGGAGGACCACATTCAAACACTTGGCATCAGATTTGAGGGCACTGGAGGATGAGTTGGCAGTCTAGAAAAGCTATAAATACAAGCACCTGCAAAGTAAACAGAGAGACTTAGAGTGTGGGTGGAGCTCTGTAGAAATATTGCAAGAACTCTGTTAGTGAGTAATTGGACTTGGGGAAGGATGTATTTGGCAAGGGGATTGTAATTTTTCTTTTTGGTAGCATAGTTACATTAGTCCAGTTGTAATGCATGACTGCGGTCTACTTCTCTGTGACCCTCTGTAATGGCTCCATGGATGTAATGAGGTTTCCTATTATATATATGAATATCAATGATTCTGATGCATACATCTCTTTCATAAGTTCTCTTTCATTTTATGCTAAGTATGGATGTTTGTATATTTCTTTCTATCATGGTACACATTATAGATTCTATTAAGTACTCTATCTGAAATGACTACAAGGATCTAGAGGTCATTCTAAGCTCTATGGTTCTTGTATGTCCTAAATCCATTTGAAAGTCTTTTAAACATAAATCATAGATGATTTTTCCCACTAAACTCACATAAAAGAGAGACTCAAAGCACTGCAAGCGTACCTTGGGTGAGCGCCCATATTTTGTTGGGTGATACACCAACACGCATGGGGTTCCTTTCTTTTGTGATAGGGGTAAAAATGACTACATCTTGGTTCCGTTGCCAGACCTCTTTTCGAAGTTGTAGTGGGAATTAGCATGCATCATGATCTATGTAGTGAGTAATGACAAAGCGGTTAACTTTGGAAAGTGTTGAATCATGGTTTAAGAGCACGGAGGATGAATTTTCTCAGAGATTTAGCACTTGAACTATGTTTGATGCACATAGATGGGTAGAAGAGAACCTCTACCATGATCTCGTATGAGAATTTTTACTCGCTTCTTCCCATGGGAACTTTATGAATGTCTCATAGCCTATTTATCTATATCAAGTTGGCATTATAAATCACATGTGCGGACCCAGAAGAATACTAGAGGTTATAGGATGCAAATCGACATGGACCCATGCTATGGATCATTGGTAGAAAGGGGTATTCGATAGCTACACTCTAGAGTATGCCATTTCCACATATTCTTGTCTAGAGGTTACTTGAGTTTGAGTTTCTGTGGGAGCCTATAGGATTATTTCTACATGTTGTCCCTTTGGCTATGAAAATATTGATGGTTACCATGAGTTTAGAGGCATTTCCAATGGTCGGATAAACCATTTTGAGTGCTGGGTGAGGAAGCTAGGGTGGAGGAAGATGGCAGATGTTGCGGCAGAGAAAGATAGGTAGGAAAGATGACTCAAGTATGGTGAAGTGCGTAAAAGGTATATTTCTAGACAATGCAAGGATGTAGGTGTGATATATGTATGGTGGCAAACATTGTGGGAAGGATTTGAGATTCATGCAATGGACATGGAACCTAAGCGATCTGTGTGAACCCATCTTGGCAAACATGTAAGAGAGACCCCTTGACTTATAATGAGAGTTCCTCAAGCAAAGAGAGAAGAACTGTTAGCGCACATCTAAGCCCACCTAGTGACCAAACCACAGTACTTGGTTTTCTAGATCAAGGGGAAAATATTTCTAGTCCAGGTTGGTTACATTAGAAGTGATCACTCTACACCAAGGAGGCATAATTTCTCATTTGGGTCTTTTATGGCTTCAAACACCAACCCGAGTGTTAAGACTTTTCACGCAAGGTATAGACACAAGATTTTAATCTCACATTTGGGATTGGTGCGGGGTATACTATTGGAAATGGGGTATTATCATAGACCATAGGTGCGTAGCTCATTCAAACCGTGGGGACCCTTGGCATGACCACTTTAGGACCCGATGGGTCTTGTAACATCCTCATTTTAGACAATAGAACAAGTCAATTTTATTTTTTTTTCATAATTGCATCCTGGTTCTAAATACATAATTTAGAACTCACAATTCAAATAACCATTCATATAATAGATAACCATATGCAGCTGTAATGACTCGGAGTACCTCCGATCTATTCATTCCATGACTCGGTAATCTACCGATCTATTCATGAGAAATAAGAGTTGGTGTTTTTATTTAACACATCACTCTTGCGGTTCTCTTCCCTATTCTGGGATTCAGAATGCTCTGTCCAAGGAACCTAACTGAATAATTGTTACCATTATTCATCGGCATCTCATCCCTTATACTAGGTGAATTAGGACAACGCAATCAGCGAACTTGCGATACTTTGGCCAAAGATTTGAAACATCTTTGCTTATGTCTCATATTCCTTAACGGCATACTCGTCAATCTAGAATACGTCCTTCACCCCATTCCCATGTTATGTAGAATGTCTTATACCGACTTACATCGGTCCCTTTTATCCCGATTAATCACTCGGGAGCGGATTAGTAAGGTAACCACGTTATATGGATGCTCCCAGAAGACTAGGGATAAGATGACATCTTGGGTCAATCCTAATTAAACCGGTGTGTCAAGATACTCCAGTCTCCTAGGCAGCCATATAATGTGACCACATACCTAATCGGTCCAAAAGTAACATGCGAGATCAAGTGTAAATCTTAGCGATCAATGCAAAGCGTGTCGTCATAAGTCACCTACATTGTTGTAACTTCGAGAAGATCCTAATCTTCTCGAGAGTACAACCTGCAGATTGACTTGTGCCTTCAACCTTTAAATCCGCCTCGAAAAGATCTACTTAATACAATGCGTTACGCACGTTGAGTTTAAATTACAATAAAGACGTTCCCTTAAGGTTAGCCTTTCCCAAACCCGGATTCCTCATCAAAGTATGATCTTTCTCAATTAAACCCACTACACGAGATGAGTTATTAAGACCAAGGTCTCATCACGGAGCTCTTAGAATATATATGATTCTAAAACAACGGAATTGGTCGATATCTCATAAATTTCACATGAGATAGCCATCCCGAACCCCATTAGATTTATATCGAGTTCTCATAACTGAATTTATATCATACTTATTAGCATCAAATATAAATGATTGAGAATCCAATTAAATGTTGTCCTGTCATAATCAGGACTAGGGATTAATAATTTAATTCAGTTTGTTTAGCGTTCTGTTTAGGTATATTTTAATCCTATCTTCCAAAGACAGTTACCTAAATTTCAATTTAGCTTATGATAGAACATACCGAGGCTATAAACAATCATAAGAATTCGAGTCTTATATTCTTGCAAAGCTTACATTGATAATCACAAAAGTCTCCAAATTATATAATAATAACAATGCTCTTTAGATCATTTGAACCGAAGAAGGTCAAACTATCAAGATAAGAATATAGACACATAAGTAACAATATCAATTTCCATTCCTTCAGAACTAATCAAATACATTGTATGCATTCCGCATACTTGATACATTACTCAACTGAAAAAGGAACATCTTTCCTTATATGGTACATTTAGAAAATCAAGATGTAATTCACTTATAAATCAAATTTAATCAATCTGATTATCCTATCAGATCTGCATGCTTTTACCACTTATGGCAACCATCTGCAAAAATAGTCAACATGAGTCAGTTCGATGAACTGAGCATGATAAGCACTAACTCTTAAAACAATTGCAATCCATCAATTGTTTTCATTAAACACCCTGTTTAAATGAGATCAATTCACCAAACAAGTAAACATATTCAAACTATGCCTTTGTAATACAAAAATGACTACAAATGTGTAACTTTATCATCGTTCTGAGAATAGTCCTAAACACTTCTCAAATATTTCATCAACATATTAGAAATCAAGAAGAACAAAAGTGTCCTAAACAATTATTCATTGTAAATCCCAAGATGCACAAACATCGGGATCATTATATTCAACTTAAAAAGAGGAATATCATATCAATCTTGAAACCGTCATTATATAAAAACAATTTCAGAAGTTAGTTAAACAATTATATCAACTTATAATTTACAACAGAAGAGAAATAAACGAATTGTACATATTTCCCTCTGAACTAGCTCATGACTGTACCGTCTTTCCAAAAGCAAGGCATTCACTCATTACACATGCAAATAAATCAGTCGAGTCCATCATCAGCACCAATTTTTTGTTTAAAACTTACAACAATGCAACTACAAGATCAAATAGCTCCCATGCCAAACAACGGTGTCTATCTACCAAGCAGACTCAGAACGACCTCACGCAAGAAGCAGGCAAGAAGACAACTACTTCCGTTACTGTTTAGGTATATTTAACTCCTAAATTCATTCATACTCAAAAATGGATATCAAAGCAAGGAAGGCGTAACACGCCTACAATCCCAATAACAATCTACAGCCCCTTGATCCTTTTCAACACCTTTGTAAGGATTTTATACCCAAGGTCGAATTCAAAGGAACTCAATTGTTGCCACAGCCAACAAGAAACTCGAACTCCTTTGAGCAATGACATCTCCCTACGACTTAAGCAGAGAGAATTTTAAACGAAAACCACGCATCACGCACAGCCACATCAACTGGCATGTAATCTTAAAGAAAACACAACATAGAATATCGTAGTTACTTCTGAATGAAATCAGAGTAGAAAGTATGGTATCCATGACCTACTTCATAAAAGCCATTATACAAGATGTCAAGCTATTCACAGAAATCCAACAAGGCCAAATAAACATCACATGTTCAATCTCAGGCTTATACAGAAACAGTGACACAGATTACCACTCAAGGACTTTAAACTAAATCCACAAATAGTATTCGTAGTATAGCTTATACAGAAGCCAAAAAAAACAAGATATCATCCCATATTCAAGGAATCCACAGGGTCAAATAATAGAGTAAACCCAACAGTCATAATTGAAGCGATTACTGCATGTTTATACATCAAGAATTCAACCGAGTCCCAACAACAAGATATAAGATAAAAATAGTTAATGATTCTATCTATGCCAACTATAGTAAGCATTCAAAATCAGGTGTAAGCAAATCAAATACCGATTTCATAACAAGGAATTCAACTGAGCCTCGTCAAAATTCTCGAACAAGCTTACACATAAGAACGTAAATGCATACCCAGGGAGTCTGTACCAAAATTTATTACAAATAACTAAGGTCGTATGACCTGTTACTTCTACAAGACTTCCACGAAATTCAAATTATCAATATTCAAGATGTATCTATTTCCTCAACAGTGGACCATAATATACGATTCATTCAGAGGACTGCAAAGAGTAGTTTCAATACAATAATCATATGTATTTATATATCAATACTATCAATGGGTTGAATCCCCATAACCTCCACATAAGAGGAAAAACAACTCCAGCAAGGTCGTAAATGAATAATGTAACACAGTGAGTTACCTTTCACAATAACTATAAAATTTTATAACGAAACCAAACCAAAATCATTATCACCACTAGATAACAACCATGACAGAGCTTATAAAAGAAAAAGGTCAATTAACTGAACAATCAAACAATGTCCAACATTATCTCTTCCGACGCAGTTTCCACAACAAGCATTGATGACAAAAATCGACAAGCATAACGGTGGCACTCTGTGCCCCTCACAAGAAAATTTATGGGCTCTCGCCGAGCAAAGAGCCGAGCATACATTCTTTTCATATATTTCGCATATTTAAACCGAATGCAAACACAAAGAAATAAAGCCACGAGTTCGAATTTAATAAACACCCATCAAAGGATAAATGAAAAAATCAAACCATCATGAAGATACGATGCCTAAATCACACAATGACATCCATAGAAAATCATCTATTTCCATAAATCATTTGAAACGAGTTGTTCTAATGAAATCACTTGAAAAACAACAAGATTTTTAAAGGTTAGGGCCTAACATGCACGGACATTTGCTCAAAAGTCCAAGCGGACCACTTTGAAAGAGCTCGGACTTCCTTTTCCTTTTCCAAGTTAGAGTGACCAACAAAATTTTGCTTTCCCATGACATATATATTTTCCTTGCCGGAGAAAAGAGTTAGATAAGCTCATACTTGCCATGCAACACAAAGAAGACTGGTGCGAAGAACCAGTGAATAGCCAGAAGAAAAACCGAAATTCGCGATAAGCCAAACAAAACAACATCTTTCCACATTGCATGCCTTCTCGCGAATCCCGAGCTCGACTACCAAGCTCATTAATTGCATTTACTCCAAGTTTCCCGCTCAAACTCCACTGCCACCGACTGCCAAAGTTGGCGATAGACAAATAAAATCTCAAGACCATTTTCAGTTTTGGCGACCTACCACGTCGGCTTAGGTTAGCCATTTCTAAAACCTCCGCCAATACCTATCCTTCATACTTATCCATTGTATTTAATGACATAGAAAATGCCGCCCATGGTTCGCACCCCTCCATAGGTCCCCAAAATCCTTGTTCAATAGTTAGGTTAGTAACTTAGGTTAGAATTTAGGATAATACTTAGTCTAACCACTTTACACATAGATACTAACTTAGAACATTAGCTCTTAGCCTAGGTCTAGGTTAGATTAACACTAATCTAACCCCTAGATTAAGTTTAGTTTTAGGTTACTAACATTAATAATTCCAGTCAGGTCTAGATTCCGCACGCTCGAAAAAGACTTACAACATGCATTCTTGAACAGGGTTAGCTCTGTTACGCCTTAGATACGAGAATCTTATGTAAGCGAATTATTACGGCCCACGATCGAGACCTTCCGGATATACTTCGATATCGGTACCATCCATTTCACATGATCAACCTTTGAGTTATACTCTAGACTAGTTTATTCAACGAATTCAGACCTTCAACCCTGTGAAAGGTTTATAATTTTCTTTTAATTCATCACGAATAACTTAAAGCAATACTTGGATCAATTCCACTTTGATCCAAGGCTAGATCTTAGAGATGGATAACTCTATAATTCATTCCGAGATTAGATTAAACTCGGATGCAAAATGAAATAAATAAAAGAGTCTAATCATATTGGACTCGAGTCAAAGATCTGCAATCTGCAAAGAAGATATAGTACATATCAAGCATGACTTCTCAATCAAAGGAACACATCCTTTTTACAAAATAAATCACATATCAACACTTGTATGCATAGGAGGAAGTAACACGATTCGGGTGTTACATGCTTCCCTCTAAAAAGATTCATCGTCCCGATGATCACATATTTAATTAACCTTTAGGTCAACTAATTTATTAGTTCTCAAATCAATGCGACTATTTTCCAACTTGAATAGTTCCAGAAATCAATGTCACATCACATTTTATTCAACTTTGAATAATGTTTGCCTTCATCAGCTTTCATAAATACTTAAAAAAATAAGTTCATAAAAGAATGTTTTGTCAATGATTTCATTCTCGTTGAAAAAGAGAAGGAAAAGAAATTTTCATCTCTTCCAGATTTTCCCAAGTTGCACTTTCTTCGTTAAACCGGTCCCACTTTGGACCTTACATTGTTGTATTTCACAATTTCTTAAATGCAATAGGTGAGTTTCCAAAGACTCGTGTGGGTTTAACCACGATTATTCCCGGGTCTTGGACCTGCAAGGAATTCCATTTAAAACATGTGACAGATCTGAAACGTATTTCTTAAGCAAAGAAATATGGAAAACATCATGCATGCGAGATAAAGCAGGTGGCAAAGCTAAACGATAAGCTACAGGATTGATTATTTCGACAATTTCGAAAGGTCCCACGAATCGAGGTGACAATTTGGCAGCCTTGCCAAAATTTATAGAACTCTTTACGGGTTTAACACGAAGAAAAACCTATCACCAAGCTCAAACCTTCTATCAAACCGCTTAAGGTTAGCATAGCTCTTCTGTCTATCCACTACTTCCTTTAATCGTTCACGAATCAGCTTAACTTGTTGTTCCATTTCTGTGAGAATTTCTGGTCCAATTACCACTCTATCCTCGACACTGTCCCAACTAACAGGGGTTCTGCACTTTCTTCCATAAAGTGCTTCAAATGGTGCCATTTTAAGAGATGAGTGATAAGTATTGTTGTAGGCAAACTCAACTAATGGAAGGTACTCCTCCCATTTATACTATTGATCCATGCAATACATACGCAACATGTCCTCCAACACTTGATTTACCCTCTCAGTTTTCCATCCGTTTCCGGATGATATGCAGAACTGAAGTTTAGTTTTGTTCCAAGAGCTGTATTAAGTGTTTGCCAAAACCTTGACGTCATTCTTGGATCTCTGTCAGATATAATCAATTCTGGTACACCATGCAATCTGAAAATTTCGTGTACGAATCTTTTGGCCAGCACTGGTGAATCATCCTTTAGATTTCCAGCGATGAAATGAGCTACCTTAGTCAGTTTATCTACAACTACCAGGATAACATCATGTTTATTCCTGGACATGGGTAGTCCTTGTACAAAATCCATGGTTATTACTTGCCATTTGTACTGCGGTATGCTATGAGGATATAACAGTCCAGCAGGGTGCATATGTTCTGCCTTCACCCGCTGACATTCCAGACAATGAGTCACAAAATTAATTACATCCTTTTTCATACCTTTCCAAAAGTATTGCTGTTTCAAATCAGCAAGCATCTTTGTGATACCTGGGTGTCCAGAGAAAGGTGAATTATGAAATTCAACTAACAACTTCTTTCTCAAATCGTTCAGCATAGGTACATATACCCTGTTTTCATAACGCAAGATTCCTTCATTATCAAAATGAAAACCTTTATACCTTATATCCTTAGGTTCTGCGCGAGCTTTTTTTTACTTGTTGAAAGTATGCATCGATTACGAGGCACTTTTACCTCGTCTTTAAACTCGAGTTCTTAATTTTATAAGGGCAGAAATGTGCCTCCTACGACTTAGAGCATCATCTACTCTATTCTCCTTCCCTTTGATATAGCTAATATCAAAGTCATATTGTGATAAAAATTCTAACCACCTTCTCTGCTGCATGGCATTGATTGGGCTGAGTAAAAATATATTTCAGTCCCAAGTGATCGGTTTTCAACTCAAAAGGTTTCCCAAGTAAGTAGTGTCTCCAGACTTGAAGTGCATGAACAATAGCAGCAAGTTCCAAATCATGAGGGGCATAATTCAGCTCATGTATCTTAAGTTTTCTACTTTCATATGCTATGACCTGATCATTTTGTAGCAAAACACCTCCAAGGCCTTCCCCAGAAGCATCAGTTACAACATAAAAATTCCCATTAGGGTGCAGTACTGACTAATATAGGTGCAGAAGTCAACTGGTCTTTTAGAATTTTGAAATCCGCTTCGCACTTGTCGTTCCATAATAATTTCTTATCCTTTTTCTGCAATGAGGTTATTGGTGCAGCTACCTTAGAAAAATCCTTTACAAATTTTCTATAGTAACCTGCAAGACCCATGAAGCTTCTTACTTCATGCACATTCTTTGGCGCAGGCCACTCAGTTATTGCCACTATTTTTGAAGGATCTATAGCAATTCCTTCTTTGCTTATGACATGACCCAAATAGTGAACTTCTAAATCAAAGAAAGAACATTTGGATAACTTACCATACAACTTTATTTTTCTCAGAATTCCCAAAACTATCCTCAAATGCTCATTGTGCTCCTCAACACTTTTAGAATAAATGAGAATATTGTCCAAGAATACAAGTACAAACTTGTCTAGATATTCTTGAAAAATATTATTCATTAAGTTCATAAAGGTTGCGGGTGCATTAGTTAATCCAAAGGGTAGAACCGTGAATTCATAATGTTTGTACCTTGTTCGGAAAGTTGTTTTATGAATGTGTTCTTCTTTAATCCTTAACTGATGATAACCAGATCAAAGATCTATCTTAGAATAAACCGCTGCTCCATGCATCTGATCAAATAGATCTTCGATCCTTGGAAGTGGATATCGGTTCTTGATTTTTGCTTTGTTCAACATCCGATAATCAATACACAGCCTAAGTGTTCCATCCTTCTTTTTCACAAATATCACAGGCACACCCCAAGGTGAAACACTTGGTCTGATCAAACCTTTTGTCAAAAGTTCTTGCAACTGTGCCTTAAGCTCGACTAACTCTGTAGTAGTCATCCTATAAGGTGCTTTGGAAATAGGTTCAGTTCCCGGTTTGATTTCAATGGTGAAGTCAAATTCTCTCTTGGGTGGTAACCCTAGTAATTCTTCAGGAAAAACATCCCTGAAACTTTGTATCAGAGGAATTTGCTTCATGTAATCACCATCTTCTTCTGAAGATTCAGATATCTTTACCACATAAAGAGTACATCCTTTATTTTTAGCCTTTTTAAGCTGCATAGCTGACATTTTTCTAACTAAAATTTCCCGTTTCACCCCTTGAATCTCTGCTGCTTCCAGCTGATCATCTAAACACTTTATGTTCTTTTCATAGCAATCTACCTTTGCCTTATGGTCAGCTAACCAATTGACACCAATGATAATGTCATATGATCCTAAAGGTGTAACATAGAGATCAACTTCCGTGGAAAAGTTAGGTAAGTCAAGGACTGCCCCAAAAAGACACATACTCACTGTATGAATAGAGTTATTACCATACTGTACAGTCCAAGATTTATCCATTTTTCCAGCTTTTCTTTTAAGTTTAGAAGCAAGTTTATTAGATATAAAACATTCAGTAGCTCCTGTATCAAAAAGAATAGTGACAGGTATGCCGAATAACTTACCCGGAACTTCTATAGGTGTCACTTGCTTTTCAGCTTGCTTGTCTGCTACTGCAGCATGTATCTTATGCTGCTGATTACGATCATCCTTCTTCAAAGGGCACTGATTTGCGTAGTGATCTTTGCCACAATTGTAGCAGCCTCCTACAGGTCCCTTTTTAGGCTCAAAATTGCCTCCAGCCTTGTAATTGTCACGTTGTCCTCCATAGGGCTTCTGCCCATTGTTATAATTTTTAGCAAAATTATCCCTTACGTTTCCAGCAGGCTTATTTACTGCTGCTTTCTTATTGTTATCTCCTGGAAACTTACTCTTGTTTCCAAACTTTTTCCATGCAAGAGAGGTTAAAGAAGGGTTTGCAGTCTTCTTCCGCACTTCCTCCTTATGAGCAGAAATAGCCTTTAATTTCTGTTCTTGCCTTATGGCCTTTTCAACAACTCCTTCCATAGTGGTTGGACTGTGAACATCGACCTCTCCCCCTATCACGGGATTCAATCCCATGATGAATTTCCGTATTCTGAACTTCTCGTCAGTTTGATACTGCGGTACATACTTGAGGAGTTTTGTAAACCGCTCCCAGAATTCAGTTACCGTTAGCTTCCCTTGAGCTAAGTTCTGAAATTCTGTCATTTTCTGATCATAGAAAAGTTGTGGCAGCCAACGTTGCCTAAAATAGCCTTTAAATTGATCCCAAGTAATATTGGTCTCATCAATGTTTAGTTCAACTTTACGGCTATCCCACCACGAAGATGCTTCATGGGAAAGCTGATAGGCTCCCCAAATAGCTTTGGTTTCCTCTGAGAAGTTCCTTATTGCAAAGTACTTCTCCATTTCACTGAGCCAGTTCTCAGCTCCATCTCCTAATGTGGTGCCATCATACTTAGGTGGACTTATCCTTTTTATATCATTAGTGAGTTCTGCTGCCAATCTGGCCTTTTGTTTTCCTCGGTTGGACAGGTGCATTCACAGCATTAACATCAACACCCATATTGGGGTTGTCCTCAGGAGGTGGCTGATTATTATTATCAGCTTCTTCATCCTCCTCATTTCCCATCACCTGCTGTTCCAAGTACAGCTAAGCGATCTCTTGTGTCCAACAGGGCAGCAAGGATCTCATCAAGTTTCTGGGTTGTTGTCGCTCCTCCTTCAGGTGGAGCATTATTCGCAATGTTCCCCCTTGTTCTAACCATTTTCTACATCACAAGAAAATTTAGGTTTTTATCGATTATGGACACAATAGGTCCAAGAGCTGCAACCTTCACTCGATACCAAGATGTAACATCCTCATTTTAGACAATAGAACAAGTCAATTTTATTTTTTTTTGATAATTACATCCCGGTTCTAAATACATAATTTAGAACTCATAATTCAAATAACCATTCATATAACAGATAACCATATGCAACTGTAATGACTCGGAGTACCTCCGATCTATTCATTCCATGACTCGGTAATCTACCGATCTATTCATGAGAAATAAGAGTTGGCGTTTTTATTTAACACATCACTCTTGCGGTTCTCTTCCTATTCAGGATTCGAGAATGCTCTGTCGAGGAACCTAAGCTGAATAATTGTTACCATTATTCATCGGCATCTCATCCCTTAGACTAGGTGAATTAGGACAATGCAATCAAGCCGACTTGCGATACTTTGGCCAAAGATTTGAAACATCTTGCTTATGTCTCATATTCCTTAACGGCATACTCGTCAATCTAGAATACGTCCTTCACCCCATTCCCATGTTATGTAGAATGTCTTATACCGACTTCATCGGTCCCTTTTATCCCGATTAATCACTCGGGAGCGGATTAGTAAGGTAACCACGTTATATGGATGCTCCCAAGACTAGGGATAAGATGACATCTTTGAGTCAATCCTAATTAAACCAAAGGTGTGTCAAGATACTCCGAGTCTCCTAGGCAGCCATATAATGTGACCACATACCTAATCGGTCCAAAAGTAACATGCGAGATCAAGTGTAAATCTTAGCGATCAATGCAAAGCGTGTCGTCATAAGTCACCTACATTGTTGTAACTTGAGAAGATCCTAATCTTCTGGAGGTACAACCCTATGATTGACTTGTGCCTTCAACCTTTAAATCCGCCTCGAAAAGATCTACTTAATACAATGCGTTACGCACGTTGAGTTTAAATTACAATAAAGACGTTCCCTTAAGGTTAGCCTTTCCCAAACCCGGATTCCTCATCAAAGTATGATCTTTCTCAATTAAACCCACTACACGATGAGTTATTAAGACCAAGGTCTCATCACGGAGCTCTTAGAATATATATGATTCTAAAACAACGGAATTGGTCGATATCTCATAAATTTCACATGAGATAGCCATCTGAACCCCATTAGATTTATATCAGTTCTCATAACTGAATTTATATCATACTTATTAGCATCAAATATAAATGATTCAATCCAATTAAATGTTGTCTGTCATAATCGGGACTAGGGATTAATAATTTAATTCAGTTTGTTTAGCGTTACATTTAGGTATATTTTAATCCTATCTTCCAAAGACAGTTACCTAAATTTCAATTTAGCTTATGATAGAACATACCAGAACTGCTAAACAATCATAAGAATTCAGTCTTATATTCTTGCAAAGCTTACATTGATAATCACAAAAGTCTCCAAATTATATAATAATAACAATGCTCTTTAGATCATTTGAATGAAGAAGGTCAAACTATCAAGATAAGAATATAGACACATAAGTAACAATATCAATTTCCATTCCTTCAGAACTAATCAAATACATTGTATGCATTCCGCATACTTGATACATTACTCAACTGAAAAAGGAACATCTTTCCTTATATGGTACATTTAGAAAATCAAGATGTAATTCACTTATAAATCAAATTTAATCAATCTGATTATCCTATCAGATCTGCATGCTTTTACCACTTACGGCAACCATCTGCAAAAATAGTCAACATGAGTCAGTTCGATGAACTGAGCATGATAAGCACTAACTCTTAAAACAATTGCAATCCATCAATTGTTTTCATTAAACACCCTGTTTAAATGAGATCAATTCACCAAACAAGTAAACATATTCAAACTATGCCTTTGTAATACAAAAATGACTACAAATGTGTAACTTTATCATCATTACAGAATAGTCCTAAACACTTCTCAAATATTTCATCAACATATTAGAAATCAAGAAGAACAAAAGTGTCCTAAGCAATTATTCATTGTAAATCCCAAGATGCACAAACATCAGGTAGTCATTATATTCAACTTAAAAGAGGAATATCATATCAATCTTGAAACCATCATTATGTAAAAACGATTACAGATGTTAGTTAAACAATTATATCAACTTATAATTTACAACAGAAGAGAAATAAACAATTGCACATATTTCCCTCTGAACTAGCTCATGACTGTACCGTCTTTCCAAAAGCAAGGCATTCACTTAATACACATGCAAATAAATTAGTCGAGTCCATCATCAGCACCACTGTTTTGTTTAAAACCTACAACAATGCAACTACAATACAATAGCTCCCATGCCAAACAACGGTGTCTATCTACCAAGCAGACTCAGAACGACCTCACGCAAGAAGCGACAAGCAAGAAGACAACTACTACCATTACCTGTTTAGGTATAGTTAACTCCTAAATTCATTCATGCTCAAAAATGGATATCAAAGCAAGGAAGGCGTAACACGCCTACAATCCCAATAACAATCTACAGCCCCTTCAATCCTTTTCAACACTGTAAGGATTTTATACCCAAGGTCGAATTCAAAGGAACTCAATTGTTGCCACAGCCAACAAGAAACTCGAACTCCTTTGAGCAATGACATCTCCCTACGACTTAAGCAGAGAGAATTTTAAACGAAAACCACGCATCACGCACAACCACATCAACTAGCATGTAATCTTAAGAAAAAACACAACATAGAATATCGTAGTTACTTCGAATGAAATCGAGTAGAAAGTATGGTATCCATGAGCTACTTCATAAAAGCCATTATACAATATGTCAAGCTATTCACAGAAATCCAACAAGGCCAAATAAACATCACATGTTCAATCTCAGGCTTATACAGAAACAGTGACACAAATTACCACTCAAGGACTTTAAACTAAATCCGCAAACAGTATTCGTAGTATAGCTTATACAGAAGCCAAAAAAACAAGATATCATCCCATATTCAAGGAATCCACAGGTCAAATAATAGAGTAAACCCAACAAATCATAATTGAAGCGATTACACTTGTTTATCTGTCAAGAATTCAACTGAGTCCCAACAACAGTATAAGATAAAAATAGTTAATGATTCTATCTATGCCAACTATAGTAAGCATTCAAAATCAGGTGTAAGCAAATCAAATACCGACTTCATAACAAGGAATTCAACTAAACCTCATCAAAATTCTCAAACAAGCTTACACATAAGGAAACGTAAATGCATACCCAAGGGGTCAGTACAAAAATTTATTACAAATAACGAGGTCGTATGACCTGTTACTTCTACAAGACTCCCACGTAATTCAATTTATCAATATTCAAGATGTATCTAATTCCTCAACAATGGATCATAATATATGATTCTTTCGGAGGACTCAAAGAGTAGTTTCAATACAATAATCATATGTATTTATATATCAATACTATCAATGACTTGAATCCCCATAACCTCCACGCAAGAGGAAAAACAACTCCAGCAAGGTCGTAAATGAATACTGCAACACAGTGAGTTACCTTTCACAATAACTATAAAATTTTATAACGAAACCAAACCAGAATCATTATCACCACTAGATAACAACCACGACAGAGCTTATAAAAGAAAAAGGTCAATTAACTGAACAATCAAACAATGTCCAACAGTATCTCTTCCGACAGTTTCCACAACAAGCATTGACGACAAAAATCGACAAGCATTACAGTGGCCTGTACCCCTCACAAGAACAATTTATGGGCTCTCGCCGAAGGTGCCAAGCATACATTCTTTTCATATATTTCGCATATTTAAACCAGAATGCAAACACAAAGAAATAAAGCCACGGTTCGAATTTAATAAACACCCATCAAAGGATAAATGAAAAAATCGAACCATCATGAAGATACGATGCCTAAATCACACAATGACATCCATAGAAAATCATCTATTTCCATAAATCATTTGAACATAGTTGTTCTAATGAAATCACTTGAAAAACTGAAAGATTTTTAAAGGTTAGGGCCTAACATGCCCGGATATTTGCTCAAAATTCAGAAGCGAGACCACGAAAGAGCTCGGACTTCCTTTTCCTTTTCCAAGTTAGAGCGACCAACAAAATTTTACTTTCCCATGACATATATATTTTCCTTGCCGAGAGAATAGAGTTAGATAAGCTCATACTTGCCATACGCAACACAAAGAAGACTGGTGTGAAGAACCAAGTGAATGTGCGTAAAAAAAAACCGAAATTCGCGATAAGCCAAACAAAACAACAACTTTCCACATTGCATGCCTTCTCGCGAATTCCGAGCTCGACTACCAAGCTCATTAATTGAATTTACTCCAAGTTTCCCGCTCAAACTCCACTGCCACCGACCGCCAAAGTTGGCGATAGACATATAAAATCTCAAGACCATTTTTCGATTTTGGCGACTGCCCACGTCGGCTTAGGTTAGCCGTTTCTAAAACCTCTACCAATACCTGTCCTTCATACTTATCCTTTGCATTTAATGACATAGAAAAATCCACCCATGGTTCGCACCCCTCCATAGGTCCCCAAAATCCTTGTTCAATAGTTAGGTTAGTAACTTAGGTTAGAATTTAGGATAATACTTAGTCTAACCACTTTACACATAGATACTAACTTAGAACATTAGCTCTTAGCCTAGGTCTAGGTTAGATTAACACTAATCTAACCCCTAGATTAAGTTTAGTTTTAGGTTACTAACATTAATAATTCCAGTCAGGTCTAGATTCCGCACGCTCAGAAAAAGACTTACAACATGCATTCTTGAACAGGGTTAGCTCCTGTTCTGCCTTAGGATACAAAATCTTATGTAACTAAATTATTACCTGGCCCACGATCGATACCTTCCAGATATACTTCGATATTGGGTACCAATCCATTTCACATGATCAACCTGAGTTATACTCTGACTAGTTTATTCAACGAATTCGGACCTTACAACCTGTGAAAGGTTTATAATTTTCTTTTAATTCATCATGAATAACTTAAAGCAATACTTGGATCAATTCCACTGATCCAAGGCTAGATCTTATAGATGGATAACTCTATAATTCATTCCGAGATTAGATTAAACTTAGATGCAAAATGAAATAAATAAAAGAGTCTAATCATATTCAGACTCAGTCAAAGATCTACAATCTGCAAAGAAGATAAAGTACATATCAAGCATGACTTCTCAACCAAAGGAACACATCCTTTTTACAAAAGAAATCACATATCAACACTTGTATGCATAGGAGGAAGTAACACAGTTCAGGGTGTTACAGTGCAGTGGTTTAGGAGGAATAGGAGTTGATGGGTCTAGTGGATCAGGTGGTTCAAGACCTAGTGGACCTAGTAGATCTGGTGGTTGGGACCTAGTGAACTGGTGGATTAGGTGGTGAAGGAAACACGGGGAAAAAACCAAGGATCTTGCTCAGGAGGATTTAGGCCCCAATCACCCCCAGGTTTTCTTTGAAATGTCTCTACATTTTCCTGATTACAGAGGTATTGAGGATGCTTTGCGAAACATGTTCACAAGTGTGAACTACTATGGTGCACAAAAGGTATCACAACCCTAGAATGGAAGGCTAGTCGGTTTACAATCACGTTGCGAGGGCGCGTGTATAGGCTGGTATAAGAAGTATGACCCTCATCAAATAGTAGTGGACTATACTACTTTAAGGAATGCATTCTCGATAGAATTCCACATTACTTGAGTTTAAATATAAGAGCATCATCTCATTGAAGGAGATTCAGTAAGGAATGGCAGAGAGTGTATGTGAGTATGATACATGCTTTAAAAATCTCTTGTCTAAATTATCATATGATATTAATCCTTTATAGCATACTCAATAGTTTGTTGGAGGATTGATCACCCCTTTTAGAAGGGCATTATCTCATAAAACTTTTACGAGAGCCACGCGAGGAATTGGAATCTTCCCGCATGTCGAGGCTATTGGTAGTGTTGATACTAGCATTAGCCCATTCCTGGAGGCTCAGATTGCTATTAAAGCCAAGCAGTTGGAAACATTGTCTATGAACTCATCCCCTGAGACTCACAGTGGTTTTTGGTGCACATATTGTGAAGTAGAGGGGCACGTTAAGGATAATTTTCCCTAGAGGATAGTACACGCCCTGGCGGTAGATTGTGAAATTTTCATGGGGACCATGATGTGAGTAGATGCCCCCTAATATAACATGCTATCTGGAAGAATGTATCTTGTTATTACAAGATTTACACCTCTATAACCCATGATACTAAGGACTATAGACTCGTTGATAAGATCCATGAGGCCATTGATCATGGGGTGCGCCAGACTAGTTTTACTAGTAGTTCTAAGGGTGATGATCACCGTTATGAGGAGCACGTAGATGGAGGAATGTGTGGAAGAGGTTTTCAAGGAGGATTTTGTGGTCGTGGTAACTATGGAGGAGGAAGGACTGATTTCCCACATGGAAACTATTTCAATTTTGGATCTACAGATTATTACAAATGAGAGTGCCTAGACCTATTGCAGTGCTCATGGTTTGGAAAGAAGCATAAGTATAAGGAGTGCCTAGAATTTTTTGAGCACATGAATCAGCAGCATCAGAAAGAAAAGGGCATTGCAATGGTCAGTATTAAGAAGGAAAACACCCAATGGATGCCTCGGGTAACATGGGATGCAGGTTTGGAGCCTGTCTTGGTAACAACAAGGGTAGAAGCCATGCACGCAAAGAGATACCAAGGTAGAAGAACCTGGTTTCAAGGGAGGAAATAGTTCATGGAAAGTACCTAGACCCCGCACATCAAAAGGAGGTGTATCAAGACACTATAGATGTCATTCAAAGTTTACAAGGGGAAATCCAGTGTCTAAAGGAGCAATCTAGGAGGGAGGAACAAGGAAGGAGAGTTGAGGTGCCAAAGGATGACCTAGATGAGGTCAAGGAGGTGTGTAAAATGCTAAGGCAAGAGAATATCATTCCCTTACTAGGATCATGGTTGAGAGAGAAGGTACCACACACCGAAGGAGAGTGTGAGAGGTAGGTCTTGCATACAAACCTTCCCCCTCACATCCTCGACTATGACAAGGAGATCATGTTGAATGTAGTTGTAGATGGATGGATCCTTAGTAACATCCTCATTGACACTAGCATGGAGGTTAATGTTCTAACTTTGGATGCATGGCATCAGATGGGAAGACCTACGTTACAACCATCTTCAAATGTGTTGTATATGGAAAATAAGACTAAGGTGATTCCCATCAGTGTTTTAAAGGATGTAGTTATTACTATCCAAGGAGATAAGTTTACTGGGGACTTCGAAGTCTTGGTGCTCGCCGAGGCAGAAAATTTCCCAGTGCTACTTGGGTACCCATGGTGTTACAAGAACAATGTAGACCTTTGGTTCAACAAAGGGTACATCAGCTTTGAAAACAAGGAGGAGTGGGTCATTATACCCCTAGCTGATGGGAAGTCGACACCCTATATTGAACCTTTAGGGGAAGAATTTCTAGACAGGATATATGTGCACTCAATTAGGGACCCAGAGATAATACATCCTACTAACGGAGTTATCTAGTTTGAGGATGCTCAGTCAGTAAGTGATACCACTAGTCTAGCATGTGACAATTAGGCATGGGGAACTTATGAATTGATGGGATGGTAGTTGAGAGGGTCGGTGACCAAGGTGAAAAAGGTGCTCACAGTTCGGTGCCTAGGAGGAAAAGTGTTTCCCAAGTATTCAGAAGTATCCTTCCCTGAGATCTTTCTGTAGGAGATGGAAGCTCAATAGAAGGATGAGAAGGAATGGAGAGGGATGCTAAGTTATGTCCTACTCAACACAGTGACATGGTGGTGGGATACACATCAGGAAAGCCTTTTGGAATGGCAAAAGTAATAATTGCTCTCTCTATCAGATTCTATAAGAGCAACATGCCCACCTCCATCAAGGACTACCATGGGAAGGAGCTGGCCTCTTTCCATGTCTAGGAGTGTGAAAAAATCTAGAGAGAAGGTGTGAAATATTTTCCACCATCCCTCTGGGTGCAAAAGTTGTATTCTAAACTACATGGTTATATGCATGCATGGTACATTCATTCAGAGACATGACACTAGATAGGAATTGGCAAGAGCTTGTGGCTGACCTTATTCAAACATTTGAGTATCAGAGTACCAAGCCATCATTTGATAAGGCCTCATAGGGTATCAAGTTCCTTACCATGGGGGATAGTGACATGGAAGAAGATAGGATGTTGGATTTACTAGGTGGAACAAGTTTTGAGGCACACTTTGAAGAAGAAGTAGAGGAAACAAAAGAGTTACAGCTTGAGTGCACATGTTTGGAAAAGGAGAAAGGAAAGTTGGTGTATGTGATTGATGGAGAGGAATTAGAATTATTATATTTTATCCATTCTATAGGGATACGTGAGGTATTGTATAATGCTGATACTCACGTGCGTACCTACCATGAGTCCTTAAAGACAAAGAAGGTTAACATTGGTTTAGGAGAAAAACCTAAGGAAGATATTATTGGGAATTCTTGATCGGAGAAGGAAGTCTCTAAGATCATTGATTTGTGGTGTGAATTTGAGGATTTATTCTGCATGGGTACTATGAGCTCAAAGGCATTCACCATTCCTTGGGGAGATGAAGATAAAATCGAAGGACAAAGTGTGCACTCGGTTAGGAAGATACCCTACCATATAAATCCCAATTTGCTCGTGAAGGTTAAGGAGGAGATATAAAATGATAGCTTCGGGATCATTCAAGTGGTGGAATAATCGAATGGATAATTCGATGGTGATCATCATCAAGAAGGATGAATGTATTAGGATCTATGTGGACTATAGGGAGTTGGACGCTATTTGTGCCATTGATCCTTTTCCAACCCCCTTCATCAAGAAATTTTGGAAGGGGTCATCAGGTGTGAAATCCATTCCTTTATGGATGGATTTTTAGGGTACCACCAAGTGTAGATTACAAAGGAGGACCGGGAGAAGGAAACTTTTTCCACTAAGTGGGGAAGTTTTGCATACACAGTCATGCCCTTTGGGTTGAAGAATGCACCTGTTGTTTTTTCACGTATAGTGGTGCAAGTGTTCCAGAACTTCATCCATAAGTTTCTTAAGGTATATTTAGATGATTGGACGAGTGTATGGTCTAGTTAAAGACCATTGTGACAATTTGAGGTTAATTTTTGAGAGGTGCGCAGGTAGTTGAGGATATCCCTCAACATTAAGAAGTGTGTGTTTTCTACACCCTTTGAGACTTTATCGGGGCATTTCATATATAAGGAGGGCTTATTGGTAGATCCCGCTAAAGTTGTAGTTATTGTGGGGTTAGGGAAGCCTACTAGCCAGAGCGCAGTGCGTGGATTCCTTGGGCATATAGGTTATTATAGGAAATTCATCAAGGGGTATGCCAAGATCGTCATGCCTTTAGAGGAACTGCTCAAACATAAAAGCACCTTCCATTGGGGAAAGGTGCAATAGAGGGAATTTAACACATTAAAGGATAGGCTTGTCACCATGCCTATATTACATTTTCCCTCTTGGGAAAAGCCCTTTCATGTCCATGTAGATTCCTCAGGGACCACTATTGGAGTAGTGCTTGCATAGCCAAGTGAAGGAATTGTTTATCATCCTCTATGTTTTGCAAGTAGGAAGCTAACACCAACAGAGTAGAACTACACCACAACTGAGCGCGAGGCATTGTTAATGATCTATGCACTTTTCAAGTTTATACAATATCTGTTCACAACACCCTTCATGTTTTACATTGACCACATGGAATTAAAGTATTTGGTGAACAAGCCCATTCTGTAAGGGCACATGTGTCGGTGGGTGTTGTTGTTTCAAGAGTTTGAATTCACCGTTGTAGTGAAGCCTAGGAAAAGCAATTGTGGACCTGATCATCTTTCAAGAATTGATTTAGGGAGAACATGTAGAGTATTGAGAAGACAATGCCATACACGCAATTGTTTAGGTTTGGGCACGGGCCCTCGGATTTGGAAGATATTGCAGTATTTTTAAAGGAAGGTGTGGCACCGGAAGGAATGAAGGCATTAGAGAAAAATTAGTTAGCCATACGCATCACTCCCTACATGTTAATCAGTGGAGACTTATACAAGTTGGGACGTGATGAAGTTTTGCGTAGGTGTGTATTAGAGCATGAGCACCTTGCCATCATGGAGGAAGCACATGGAGGAAGTATGGGTGGGAATTATGCAGGTGATGCCACTATGTGCATAAGATATTAATGGTAGGTTTGTGGTGGGAAACCTTGTACAAGGATTGTAAAGACTATTGTAAAGCGTGTGACCATTGTTAGCACATTGGAAAACGAGAAAGAGAGATGAAATTCCTTTGCACCCTATACCTAGCATGGAACCTTTTGAGAAGTGGGCAATAGACTTTGTAGGCCCTATTGCACCAATGGCACGTAGGACTAGGTCATGCTATGTCATCACTTACACAGATTATTTGACCAGGTGGGCAAAGGTAGCCCTAACTAAAGATTGCATATCAGCCACAACAACAAGATTCTCGTGGGAGAAAATTATCACAAGGTATGGATGTACTTTGAGTTTAACCAATGATAGGGGTACACATTTCTTGAATGAGATCCTGAGGATCCTGTTAGAAAATTCATGGTGGCTCATCACAAGACTACACCCTATCACCCACAAGCAAATGTAACCATGGAAGCATTCAACAAAATAGTGAGTCATACCCTAACAAAATTTTGTGATGTCGGAAGACAAGATTGCGATGAAAAAGTATCAGCATTATTATGGGATTATAGGATAAATTATAAAAGGTTGAACAAAGCCACACCATTTCACTTGGTGTTTAGCACAAAATCTGTTTTGCTAGTTGAATTCATGTTACCTTCTCTATGAATAGTGCATACAGGAGGGTTAGTTGATGAGCAAGTGTTGGAAGAAATAATTGAGGAGTTAATAAAATTAGATGAGAGATGATCACTCACTAGGTGGAGCCAAACAACAAAGAAAGAAAAGTAGAAATCTTGGCATGATTGCCACATTAGAAACAAGAAGTTTGAGGTTGGGCAGATGGTCTTACTATATGATTCTAAGTTTCTACACCATCCTGGGAAGTTGAAAGTCCATTGGTTGGGTCCTTACACAATCTCGTACATCCTTGATTCGGTGCGTGCCAATTACAAGTCTTTGGATGGGACGAAGTTTCCTAGACACTTCAATGGGAGTAGGTTGAAGCCCTACTATAAATAAGTCTTCTTAGTGTTTGTAAATAAGGTAGTTTTGCCAGTTAGTTTAGAATTTTCCTTTATGCATTTATTTTCTTGTGTTTCCCTTTCGTGTTGTTGTTTTGTTTTGCGCCTTGGGCACCAGTAACCTTATTGCTACTTTTTGAGAATTTTTGAGTGCGCAGAGGACTACACATCATTTTAGTGTGGGGTGGAGTAATGTGAAGGAGCACATGGTTAGAGTGCCAAGGAAATTTTGTGTTAAAAATCCCAGTTAAATGGCCCGGTTGAAAGAGGTGTATGGAGAGAAAATATGGAAAAAGGATGGTTGGTGCCAAGATAAAGCTACTTATAGATCCCACGTATAAAGGAGAAGAAAGAACATTAAGTAACATGAGGTAGGTGAGATAAAAAATCGGGATAGAAGAAGTGGCTTGGCCTTTGGTTTTGCACTTGTAAGAGTCTCTGTCGGGTTGGATTGGTTGTGTGCTTTAGAAGGTTGCGGGATTTTCCACGTAATTTGGGCACGTGAGGGAAAGTGCTTAAGTTAGGATTTGTTTGAAAAATATGCATTAAATGGAGAAAGTATGGTGGTAGGTGAAGTAGTGCTTAATTCTCAAAAAGGGAAAAACTATAAATAAGGGGGTCGGAACATTTCATTTTTCACTTTGTGTATAAGGAGAATGAAGCACTTTTTGCACCTTTCTGCAAGCTAGGGCTTCCAAAACTGATCCATGTGAAGAAAAATTAGAGAAATTAAAGCGTGAGTAGCTAGTTTGAATTTGTGAACCAGGAGGAAGGGATTTCACGGGCATGGGAGAAAGTGTGAGAAGACATCGTCTTGTGAAGGGAGTATCCTAGTTAGGGTTTGAAGAACTAGGGCATGGGTTTAAGTAATTTTCTTCACAAGTTCGAGATCTAGGGTTGGAGAGAGTGGAAAAAAAAGTAACATAAGTGATTGAAGTGGGTAGAAGACCTAGAAAATGGCACCCAAGAAACCAGCTAGTACACCTAAGAAGGGAAAAGGAAAGGGCAAGGGCAAGCAACAAGAAATTGAAGCAAGCAAAAATGAGGAGTGGTATGCAGAAATGCAGTACCTAGATGGAGTGTTATTAGGGAAGGAGTGGGAGTCCCATCTTAGGGACATGTCTGTAAATTATTATAATCATCGGACAAGCACAATTGAAAAGGATTTGGTGCTAGAGTTAGTGTGCCCAAAAAACAAGAGGACGTCAAAAGGTTTCCCCATATATAAAGATGACGTAAAGGTCAAGTTGGAGAAGGAAGGGTTACTACAACTCTTTGAGTTTCCATACTTGAAACCTAAGTGGCTCATGATCAATGGTTGATGTTGCGCATGCATCGGGACTATTTCCACTTCATGGGTGTAAGATGTGTATAACCCTCGAGTTCATTTCACATTTCACAGGACTCATCTATGAAGGAGACAGGTTGGAAGATGATTTGATAGACAACGAATTGATTAAGGAAACTATCACCACTTTTGCTTACAAAAAGGGGTCAAGGTATTATGATGTCGCAGACATCAAGGATCCAATAATGAAGATGGTTGTGCACTTGGTGTCAAATCTAAATGGCTAGGAGAGATGGAATCAAGTCAATAAGCCATGGTTAAATGTTTGCAGAAATATTTCAGAGGGCACCATCTATAATTTTTCTGCATTCATCGTGGATGAAATTATCAACTATGCAAAGGAAGGTGATAGGATCCTTTTTGGAAATGTGTTGTTGACCATTGTGTTCTCAAAGATAGGGGTACTAGATGCATCAGATAAGTTCATATGGGAGTACCTAATGAAGACCCCTCACCCACAAAAATATTTGAGAAGTATGCTTGTGACACTATGACAACAGTGCACAAGGCGCGCTTGGAAAAGTGGTACACATGCCTAAGGAACGCATTTGGTGAAGAATGGAGAATTTCCGAACAAAATATAGTGGCCACTAAGGGAGAAGCAGAATTTTCTGTGTACCAAAGCATTCTTGCTGGGTAGATTCAAGTTGATAGATGACTCATGGATCCCATGGTGCAAGCTCCCCTTTACCTTCATAGCTTCAAGGAGTAAACAGGTTCAAGGAGTCCTAAAATTTTAAGTTGGACCTTGGTATTTTAGACCAAGACCATAGGGAATTGTGTAAAATTTTGGTCTACCCTAGTAAGTGAGTGTACATAGAGTGGTACATGTCACATGAAGCACAAATGACAAGGCCCATGACTCTGCCCATTGCATGAGGATCCACAACGTGCGTTTACATTCACATAAGGCCCAAGTTGGAGAAGGGAACATACCTAGAAAACAAAGTATATATACCTCAGGATCCAACTAGGAGGAAGAGATCTACGCCCAAGCAAGAGGAAAAGAAAAATCCAAGTGTGGTGGACACAGAGGCAATAGGTTCCCCTGGGGTAGGCGTCAAACCCGGTCTATACACGCAAAAGAAAAGGCCATAATCGGAGAAAAGACTCTACTGGCTAGAAGATCTATTAGATAAGGAGTCATCAGAAGAAGAAATAGATTCACCTACACCGAAATCTCCAGTTAGGAAAAAGCAGAGGGTAGAAGAGGAGACCACCTCGGAAGAAGCTGGAAGTATGGGAAAGTACATAGGAGAGAAGGATGGTAGTGAAGAAGAAGTAAGTGGGGAAGAGGACCTCAGGAAAGATCAAGGGCCACCTGTTTTCAATATACATGATTCAAAGGAGGAAGGAAAATAAGACAAATAAGGGTTCCTTTTTATGTGGCGCGAAGGATAGCCGGTAGGAGGAAGCGCCCAGGACATGGGAAAAGATGAAGAGGCTAGCATGTAGAAGCAAGAGGTTCTAATTTTGGCACAAGAGAAAATGGCCAAGGTGGTAGAAGAAGAGGAGATAAGGGACATTGAGACCCTAGCATAGGACAAAGTGGAATGTGGCACTGAGCCACTATTAAGTGAAGAGAAGGAGAGCATGGAAGAGGAACATGACATCACTAGAGGCCCAGTTTTAACTATAACTATACCTAAAGTTACATGCATGGGAGGAAGGTGCACGAGGGGGAGGCTAGAGATGGGTTATATTAAAGACCTTAAGAAGGTGTTTCACACACAGTTCAGTACACTTATGGCAAAGGACCTTGTATGCATGTCATCTTTTGATAAGGAGGCTACCCGCCCATGACAAGGAATATGATCTCTTGGGCAATTGAGTCCCACTTTGATGAGCCAGAGTTTGAGGTAAGCCACGGGAAATAGTAACATTTCCAGGACTAGGAGAAGATAACCTAGTGGTGGATACCTAGCAGCTCTCAGATGAATAGCTATACAACACGCTCAACAAGGTCTCCATTGAGATAGAAGCTAGGCTCTTTGGGAGAAATGATAGGATCAGGGATCTAGAAGGGGAGCTGAAGGAGAAAGAGGAAGAGATAGCTACATTAACCAAGGAGCTAAGCTAGGAAAATTTAATCAATACCCAGTGGCAGCGGGAATTGAAGGATGAAAAGGCCAAGGTGAGTGTTGTGTACAAGAAAGTAGAATCCATCAATGAGGCCATACTATTGAAGCATCCAGACCTAGCATCACCCACGCAGAAGTATGGATCTGCTTTGGGATGCCTGGAGGATTTAACAAGGGTCCTCACCATGGAAAGATAGCCGCCAGCCTTGGAATTTGCAGAGGAAGTGGCAGCATGCTTAGAAAGGGAAGATAAGTTGAAAATCGTAGTTCTCATCGCAAAGTGCAGCAAGTCCTGGCTGATGTAAGGGCTGCTTCTTAGACCATTGAGCTGCATACACGAAAATTTCACTGACAGACAGGACAAAGTAGCAGGAATTTTTGTAGCCACTCATGAAGTAGAAATTAAGGATTTCCATGAGAAAAACAAGGGAAATAGGGCGGAAAGAGACAAAATCCTTGCCGAAGTTGAGAAGAAATTAGAGGCCATTGAAACCTTAAGGGTTTCAATCAAAAATCGGTTAAAGGAGCTATATCTATGCATTACATGAAGAATGGATGTGCTAGAGGATATATGCAAGGAGTTGGAGAAGATCACGGATACTATGAGCATGTAAGGGGATGGACTAAATTTTGGGAGGTAAGCGCCCTGGTCGGTGACCTCTATCAAAGAGTACAGGATGAAGTTGATGCCTAAAAATAAATTAGAAGTTAACTTGAAAAATAATTTTCCCATTCTGTTGCAGTAATTCTTTCACTCTCCCATTCTTTCTTCTTTCCCCATTCTTTCATCCTCTTATTCTTTTTCCTAGGCATAAGCCTATTGTATTCTTTCTCTCACTAAGAGGAGTGTTCCCGTGGATGGAGAACAGGCATAGTGTGGGGTGATGTTGGGCCCCTAGAATATTGACTAAGTATAGAAGGCACATAGGCACACAAGGGCCCCAGTTAAAGAAAGGTGTGCAAGGACAAAGCGCGCAAGGTAGGGTTTAAGAATTGGGTTTAAGGAAGCCCATGTCATGCGTGAAGTGCATGGACATAACCAAGGGTTCGAGACTTAGACAAATTGGATGTTTGGGGAAGAACACGTGAAATACATGACCCGCCTACATGTGGATAAGATGCCAACTTGGTGACAGGTTGGCCTAGGAAGGAGCATGCCTGCGGTAGAATCTTCTAGAAGCACATCATGGGATAAAGTGGGAAGCTCAGGCTTGGAGGAGCATGCTCACATGGAGGACCACATTTAGACACTTGCCATAAAATCGAGGGTTACGGAGGATGATTTGGTAGTATAAGAAAATCTATAAATACAAGTGCCTGCAAAGTAAACATAGAGACTTAGAGTGTGGGTGGAGCTCTGCAGAAATACTACAAGAACTCAGTTAGTGAGTAATTAGACTTGGGGAAGGATGTATTTGGCAAGGGGATTCTAATTTTTATTTTTAGTAGCATAGTTACATTAGTCCAGTTGCATGCTTGACTACGCCTACTTCTCTATGACCCTCTGTAATGGCTCCATGGATGTAATGAGGTTTCCTATTATATATATGAATATCAATGATTCTGATGCATACATCTCTTTCATAAGTTCTCTTTCATTTTATGCTAAGTATGGATGTTTGTATATTTCTTTTTGTCATGGTACATGATATAGGTTATATTAAGTACTCTTTTCGAAATGAATGCAAGGATATAAATGCCATTCTAAGCAATTTGGTTCTTGTATGTCCAAAACCCATTTGAAAGTATTTTAAACACAAAGCATAGATGATGTTTCCCACTAAAATCACATAAAAGAGAGACTCGGCACCCGCATGTTCCTCGATTGAGCACCCATATTTCACTTTGGGTGATAGGTCGGCACGCATGGGGTTACTTTATTTTGTGATAGGGGTAAAAATTAATATAGTACATAAGGCCAAGGTGGCATAGATTGCAGTAATTTCTTTACAATAGAGCCTTGCTAAGGCCAATGAATACAATATAATGAACCTAAATATCTTCTAGAAATCTGCAATTATAATTTTTGTATATTCCCTCCCCTTTTAAACTGGTACAAGAACATTCTTTTATATATCTTTATGGCTCTTGATTCAACATGTCTCCATTAATATTTTCACCTCCCGCATTTAGTTCTTACCTACAAGATCTTCAAATTTTGGAGCATATCTTAACTACATGCTTTGGGACCTAAAAACACATTCTCTCCAACAAACCTCAAGCTATTCACTTCTTGAATTGGATTCATGGATGGTGGAAGCTTCCTTGTATGACATGTGGAGATGTTACATTTCCCAAAGGCTTCCCATTTCCTTTATCCTTTTGAAGATGCACTGGGCAACATGTGGAGGCTTGTGCATTCCTTTGCTTTCTCTTTGGAGTTTCAACCTACACGGGATACTTATCCACACTTTAGCCACATGGAATATTCTCACTACTAGAACACTCCCGATTCTCGTGTCTTCTCCAAAATGCACCGAAGGGACACATGGATACCCTCCACATCTAGATCCATACTTAGGAAAAATTTAGTCCAACAAAATACAAAAGGGGCCGAAGCGATGAAATGGAACAAAATTGGGGGCCGAAAAATGTAGAAATCGTTTTATAGTTACATTTACCTTGCGGCCATGAAGTTACATAAGACTTGTAGCCTCTAAGTTATATAATACCATGATAAGCCTAGTGGCTACTAATTTACACAAGAATAGATTCATCTAGGTTAAATAATCCTAAAGAACTAGAAATTTACACCACCTACCGTTAGTAAGTTTCATAATCCTACAAACCGCTAAGGTACATAAAACTAGTGGCTCCCTAAGTTACATAATCCTAGGAAACACAAAGTTAATGCGAAAACCTAAATTTGGTTACATTCCCCTTAGCCCCTAATTAGATAACCAACTTAAACATGGGCACCTAACCATGGCCCCTTTCACCCCACATTAATATTAATTTAATTATTTTAATTAAATTAATCCTCATCCTCACAATCTTCATTATTTAATTGTCTTAATTGACCTAATTTCCACCTCACCTAGACACCTCATCCAACCATCTCACCCTAGACCTATTCTTGGCATGTTTCCATAACTAACAATAACTAAGTCTTACTTTCCTTAATGAGCTAAGATTTGGTCTAACCCTAAAATCAATGCCTAATATTTCTCTAACCACATTCCCGCTCATTAGAATAGAAGCTTCCGTTCTAATCCATGAAAAACAAACCAACTTCACTCAAGAAATTAGAAATATCTACCCATTTTAGTAAACCTAGGGAATCCCACCTTAACTCGCCGGTCACCCTAAACTGATTCTAGTCAAGATAGAACTATCTTCGGTTACCATTTATTCACCTTAGAAACATTTTTTGAGGGGTTGGAACATTCTGAGATCAAGTAAACAAGAAGAGAGTTGTATGTAAGTAGAAACAGAGTCTTTTCATGCACCAAGACATCCATATCCACCACCAGATAGATCCGGAAGCATTACACTCATGGTGACATTCCGGGAGCACCATTATTGCACCAAGCTCCATCCCACCAACATATCCTCATCACAACCCAATCATTGGACTCTGTAACATTGGTAAGTGTTTTATTACTAATCATTTTCCATTTCTATTATGCCCATAGAGTTGTCATAATTTTTGTTATCATTCTTTCATTAATATTTCCACTTCTCCATAGTCTACTTCCTGAAAAAACTCAAAAAAATCACCCATCCCTTTATCGATCACCTACCTTAGCCCTTTCATCTCTTTGAGTCCTCTCAAGCATTCCCATAGACCTTGCCATCCCCTTCTTTATCTCTATCTAACCTCACCCAGGACTGCGTAATAAGGTTTTATTAAATTAATATCACCCTAAACCATTGTACATGATGTCGTTATTACCCATGACTGTCATCGGTCCCTAAACCATCATTGGTTACACCAGACCAACATCGGTCTCTATGTTTTACACCTTCTCCAATAATAGAACCAAACAACCTCCTACTAATTCACCTAAACAACCAAAATCATACCCCCACTGCCAGACCAGTACCTTGACAATTACCTCCTCCTTTAGACCCAACTATAACCTAGCTTTGTTATTATGATTGGATTTACTTATTGTACTTGAATGAGATACCTAAATCATATCAACTACAATAGGACTTTGTTTATTTCTAACATTAATTTTTTTTAAATAGTGGATTGAAAGCCATCTAAGAAGTATCACACTTCTCAGAACTAGAATACGCTAAGCAGTCCACTGTCATATATCATTTAACTTCTTTTTGTGGTCTTGTTTTCTATTTCAGGTAGTTCCTCCCAGCCAAAAGGAAGCTCTCACAATCGACACTAGATCGAGAAGTCAGAATGCATGCAACAACCATCAACCAACCCATTTAATAGGTATTCCTCCTAGCCCATAACCTTATCTATTTTGTCATTCAAAAACGTAAAGAAAATGGTGAAACATTTTGGCATGCCTATGGGACCCATCAGGGTTCTATTGCATTTTCTTCATTCCTAGGTGAAAAAGTTGTGTGTTTGTTTCCCTTTAAAAGGCTTACACATTAATCATTTTCTCTAGTAATCTTCTCTTCTTTCTAATTGCTCTAAAAGAAACATTTCTATTGGTGCATTTAAAAAGGAATCATTCTTCTTTCTTACTTTCTACATTTAGTGAAAGAGCATACCCTCTCCTATTCATCATTTTCTTCATCAAACGTAACCTTTTTGATTTGGGCTTAAAATTGGTTGCATTACATTCTGATTTGTTGCATTTAGATCACATTAAAATGAGGGAAACCTATATGCTAGAAGTCATGCCTAGCTGATGGTTGACACAAAGAATCGTAGAAATCACATTCTCTCTCTCTCTCTCTCTCTTGTGTCTTACCAAACTTACACAAAATTGAAATATACACATCTTTCTTAAACAACATCTTACCTGGGAACACCTTTTGTGATCACACGATCAGATTGGTAGGTACTCCCCATCTCGTTACCTCTGTCGAGTCATTATCTCAAGAGGATGGCCCACCCCGCCATAACATACCTAAAACCTCTCCTTTTAGATATCCTTCTTCATAGGAAGCCTTCCTCACCAAAAACTCTATTCTAAAATTCATGAGTCAATCTTCTAAATAGCATAAGCTCAACACATTAAAAACCACTTGTTAGGTACATGTTTTTAGTGTTTGATTGACGTGCATTTTGAGGTGTGAGGATACGCTTCTCCATTTTTCCATTTTGTTTCCTTACACACTCCACAATCACAGTTGGAGTATTCTGACTTCTTCTTGAGTGTGTCAGGACTTCATTGCATCATCTCCATAGACCTCTGGGTTGATTATTTATCTCACTAAAATTCACAACAATCCATTTTTCTACATTTTCCATATTTCACAGTAACTGTCATCATCAGTTACCCTTGACCGAACATCAATTTTTCTTAACCGGCATCATTTTCTGTTCTTTTGGGTTAAATTGCCTAAAATAACCCTTATTTCATTTTCTTTGTTGTCAAAGTTCCTGTGAGTCTCTGTACTCTCTCTTCTCTAGTCAACAATCATCATACAACTTGTTCATCTAACCATCAACAATCTTTGCTTCATTTGGTAAAATTGTTCCTGTCTCATAGTAACCGACCTCGGTTACCCCTTAACCAACATCGGTCATCCTTAACCAATGTTTTGGTTATCTCCTGTATTGAACATCAACTGATATATTACCCAAATCTACCTATAGACACTTGTTTTCTTCATTCTTACTACCCCGTGTCATCTACAGGATACAAAATCACTTGATATATACCCATTCACATGGTGTTGACTCGTAGTCAAGCCAATGCTCTTATATTTCACATGAGTTGTCAACCACTCCCACCTAGTCCTTCACCACCCTCTATCCTATCACCCATGGATCCAACCTTACCTACCACCATTATTGCAGGTGATGAGGAATTTGCATGACTCCTTGATCAGAATCCTGTGGCCTTACAGTTCTACCTTTCCCACTCTTCCACCCGACTCCTCAGGTCATTTGATATATAGCATGCTTGTATCCATCTCTCCTATGCCCTTATTCCCACTTCTACATCAACCCCTAATAATGTGGCATTACCTTCACCTACTTCACCCCCATTAGTTTCACAACTAGGACCCATACCCACCATGACCATTGCATCTACAGTATCACTCACACATGTCGTATCTATTGTCCCCTCATCGACCACCCAAGCCATAACCCCATCTACACCCATTGTCTCACAAATACCCATTACAACACAACCCCCATGGTGTCGGTGACCCCTACTCCATTCCAGAATATTGTCCTCTCCATCCCACAAACACTACCCCCAATCACTACTAGAGTCACTACCATGACCATCCCACCTACATACACATACTATCAACAACCCCTATCTCATCTATCACCCATTCTAGATACATACCCACTATGTCGGTCCCCTATTCTCAACCTCCCTATTTGGCATCACCATATAATGGAGTGTCACCCACATCATAGGTTCAATACCAACCCCCTTATGCCATAGGAGGGGTCCCTCCACCACAACCTACCAACGACCTTATCAAATTGATGATGGAAAGGATGCAAACTGGAAGCATCGGTTTTGGATCATGCAATTCTCTCACCTATGATGAAATCTATAATGATCCCATTCATCCATCCATCCCTATTTTCCCATACCTTACATTTTGGGAAATGCCAAAATTCAACCATTTCAATAGTAAAGAAGACCCACAACAACATTTGTAGTCTTTCAAACATGGGTGTTACTTATCACCCATGATGATGCTTTACTCCTACGGACCTTCCCGATGTCCCTGACAGGACCTACATTGACTAGTATAGTGGGCTACCAAGACACTCCATCTACTCATTTAATCAAGTAGCCCAAGCCTTCCTAGATCACTTCTCCATCAACATTGTTAAGAAGGTTACCATGACTGATCTTTATTCCACACGACAGTATGATGATGAGTCTATCACTGACTTTTTTACTCGCTTGGCGCATAACCTAATTAACCAGCTCACATTTCAATTACCTCAAACTAAACTCATAGAGTTGTTTACTTGGGCTTGTGAGACACATCTCACCAACCCTGTAGGTGTATACCTTTTGCACACTTTTGATGAGGCATTCACCATGGCATGGAAATTGGAAATCATGCTATCAAAGAGAAGAAAATTCAACTTTGTAACAAGAACATCACGTTCAAATCAAATGATGCTTCTTCATCTTCAAAACCCCAAAACAACTATTCAAAACCCAAAGGATCTACCAATGTTGTAGTTCTCAAGGTTGGTCCCCTCATCAATCAAACCTAGCCAAACCTCCTTCTAATCTCTCTCCCATCCAAGCTTTCTAGTTTAGATGAGAACAAAAAAGTACACTTCCATAGGAGAATCTTATTCTTTTATTTTGGAAAATCTTGTTAAGGCTGGTGTCATTACCCTTCCACCTATAAAACCACATACTGGTTTTGACCCTCGAGAGCTCCCATGCCCACATGGTATAAGGAACATGACTTTTGTAACTATCATCATGTCAAAGGTCATAAATGACAATAACTACATCACCTTCAAGAATATCATCCAAGAAATGTTAGAAAATGGAGATCTAGTCTTGGATAGCCCAATGCACCCACTAACCAAAACCTACATATCTTCAAGAATCCATTCCCTAATCATGCCCCATCTTCCAACCAAGTGGTGATACCTCAAACAATGATAACAATGTCCATGAGGTCCATGCTATTTTTGATGACATACCAGTTGCTTCCCAATTTCCTCATGTTCCTTCCATAGATGAAATCTTAGCCCAAGCTCCACTACCTACACAAGAACCAATTTCATCTACTCCTCCACCCATAGAGGAACCCCTTCATTTTCTCCATCACCCGTGGAAGAGCCTATAATTAGCATGCCACCTTTGACCCCTCAAATTTCTAAGAAATTGTTAGTGGCACCTCTCTACTCATAGAAGATGCATGTCCACCACCTACACCATCACAAGGAGAGTCCACCTCATCTAGCCCATCCTCTCCTCTACCCATGGAGGATCCTATAAAATACCATTACTTTGATGACCATTCACCATCAACCTTCAAGATCCCACTGATCTGCTTTCATCTCTCTTACCCATAGAGTCTGAGGCTAGCCATTTCCCAGTGTCTCAAACACATTTTACAGGGAATTGTAACAACTCGATCCATGTCGCCCCACTTATAACAACACCATTTTCATGCTTGTTTGAATCTCTTGGACTATGTCGATAGAGCCTTACTTTGGGGATGCCTTCTACTTCCTATTTCAACACAAATGCAACTATCACTCGCTGACACCTCCACTATCTATCCAAAAGTGTTTTGAGCAACCAAAACAAACACAACCATGACTATTACAACACCTTCCATGTCACCACCCATAACCCAACACACACCTCTACCCATAACCCAACATACATCTACACCCAAACACCTACCCATGCCTATATCATCTCCCTTACCTAAACCTATCACTACTTTAGGGGTCATACCAACAGCTAGCCTTACTCACCCACCCATCAAATTAGATTTAGCCACATCTTCCAAAACTAACACTAAACTTACCCTCGGCCCCTAAAAAGAAGATCCAATCTCCTAGACCTCATACACCAACCTCACCTACCATGTCCTTATCACCTTCACCCCTTTTTCCATCCATCCTAGGACCTCACCCCTCGACCCTGGCCAAAAAACCCCCATCCACCGGTAAACCAAGAACGTAACAACCCATTTCCCATCACAAACCTCTAATATACCCAAGTGACCCACACAACCTCCATCCTCACCCGTAACCTTCTTACCACCCATACCTCCACTACCATCCATAACTTCTTCACTACCCATGACATTTTCTTCTCTTTCACTCACATCCTCCTACCCAACCTACACCACCTACCTCCACAACACTCGGTTACCCCCATGGGTAACCCATCCTCTTCCACCATCTAATTTTCCCTCCACATCTCATACACCCATGTCATCATTTCCCAAAAAGATGCAACCTAAAGCTAAAAATCCTCTACTACCCTCCAATAAGGTAGTTAAACCAACCAAACCTTCCACCACTAGCTCTTCTACCATGCCCATACCCAAGTAGATGCAACCAAGACCTAAGACCACTTCACATACCAAACTAGTAAACCAACCCACCCCCCTCCTATAAAGCCTCTTCCTCCATAATCAGTTGTACCTACACCCAAACCCACATTCACCTCCCATTGTGATCCACTAGTAGGATCCTACGCCAAAATCTTAACCAATCTCCTCGAAACTTTTGTCATCACATTACCACCTCTTAGACCTTATGACCCACTCAAACCCAAACCAAAAGGGTTTGATGAAACCAAAATTTTTGCCTACCATCATGTGCTCAGGACATGATGTAGAGAACTATAAGGCTTTAAAACCACTCTTGTCCAATTGTGTCCTCCTGAAGAAAATTTTGATGATGATGATCTTCTTGATGAGGACCCCATTTCACCTTCACCAATTTCCACAAATCTTCTCCCATTACCTACTCAAATGACCAAAAATCTCCACCCCCACAACTCTTTGATCCACCCCTAAGATTCGAGATTAACATGGTTCATATAAGAGAGTTGGCCAAACCACCACCAAAATGCCAATGTGCCCTACTCATTTCATAAGGATCATATCCCCCACTAGGTTTTGTCCTCATGCCACTATACCTTCCATGACACACCCTCTTCATCCACCTCCCCTCAGATTAACATGATCAACATTTGCCACCCATGCTCAAAAAGACAAGGGCAAGGAAAAAGCAACTAGCCCATCAACCAACCCTGTACCTAACATACCATCCACACCCATACCCAAAGTCACCATTCGAGGTCCTACATATCCTATTTCCGATGGGGTCACACATCACACAATGCTAAAACAACTACACCAATCCCCCTCAAAATGTCTTTATATGACCTCATCCAAACCTCAAAGTCACATCATCAAGCCCTCATGGAGGTCCTTCAATCTATTGAAGTCTTACCAAATGACCCCACACCCATAGCCTCCATCATTACCCCTCACCACGTAGCCTCTCTCACTAGATCATCACCTTCCTCTACACCTCCACCTACTCACCAAGTGGCCACCCTCAAATTTTCAGATGAAGAGATTGCTCCCTTCCAGTCTTGAAACCCCGACCCTGCTCTTTTCATCTCCATCTTTATCGATAATATATACATACGATGTGTTATGATCGATGGTGGTGCTAGCATTAACATCATCTCCTCCCATGCATATGACAAATGTGGATACCTACCAATTATGCATGCATGTAACCCAATTATGTTTCTCTCCTTTAATGATGCCATGACCTCTACCATGGGTACCATTGTTCTCCATGTCCGCGTGGGTCCCCACACTATCCAAAACTTTTCTATGTCCTAGAAGGGGAGTTCCAGTATAACTTTCTACTCAACCGACCTTGATCCATGTCATGGGTTGTGTCCCTTCGACTTTACATCGTTTCCTCAAATTTGAACACGAGGGACATAATTACACCATCCTTTTTGAACTATCACCTTTCAAGACCTATAACATGTTATATCATCCCAATGATGTGCTTGTACTAGTCAAGGCATCTGCCACTATCACTACTTCACCTTCACCCACAATCCCATCCACCAAAACTACCACTACCTCTATTGCATCTAACCTTGTTATCCCCTACCAGCAGTCTGTAGCCTCTACCACTAACGCACTTGTTTCCCCATCATCTAGCAAGCCATCTATCCCCACTACCCACATACCAACTACTGATCCCTTAGAAGGTGTTTTTCAATGCCTCACTCTAGGGGAATACCGCCTATACAATATCGAAACCTTCCTCACCCCACAAGAGTATGGGAATCTGTGTCAACACCCCAACTACGACATCCGCATCGGTGATGTTTTTCCTTATGGCCCTCCCCACCTTCACACCAATCTAACATATGGGGGACTTGATATTACCACCTATAAACCCAAACCTCCATCCCAATCCCAACCATTTTTGTCTAACCTACACTCCCTCACTAACTGCCACTTCACTCACACTTTCCTCCACCAAGGTGCATGGAAAGGATTTGGCTTTGATTTTATGAACAAGGCCACCATACTATCATTTCTTGTACCTCTCAAAAACAATGACCGTAGTGGCATTGGTTTTGATGCTCCACCCTCCAAGAAGGTTCATGCATTGACCTTATCTAAGATGATAAATATTCCCCATCTCATTCACCCACATTACCATCTTCACCCATGGAGTCCATAGATCCCAAATCTATTCCTCCTAACTTTTTTTTTTTAAACACCATTTCCCTGGGACCGCTGACCTATCAACATGATGGTGACGTACTCTCTTCTCTCCCATTCATGTATCCTGACATGATCAATGATGATACACCTTCTATTAATGTCGTTCAATGTTAGGATGATGAGTCCATCCTCACCTACCTTGGTGTGGAAGACTCTTATATTCATTGGTCATTACCCTCTAAGATGTAAACCATGTTGAATGAATCGACCATCAAAATCAACATTAACACTTAGGATGACCCACACATTCTAAAGATCATCCAATCCTTAGATGCTACTAAACAAGAAGCCTTCACCTCTTTCCTTCGGGACCATGGACAATGCTTTTTCCTAGTCCTATGCCGATATGCCCAATATCGACCCAAAATCGTGGTCCACAATATCGTAACCATTCCTGATGCCAAACCCATCAAACAAAAGCTACGAAAAATGCATCCTCGCATTTCTCTTTTGGTCAAGAAGAGCTTCAACACCTTCTCTCGGTTTCCTTCATCCTACCCATTGACTATCCCCAATGGATTTCTAACATCATTCCTATCACAAAGGTGAAAGGGGACTCCACATTTGCACAAATTTCCATGACCTCAACCTCGCTTATCCCAAAGATGATTTCCCACTACTAGGCATTGACCAACTAGTTGATCTCACCACTGGCCATGAAATGTTTATCACTCATGGATGGTTTCTCGAGATACAATCAAATATTACTAGCTCTAGAGGATCAACACAAGACTGCCTTCATCACCCCTTGGGGACCTTCTACTATCGAGTCATGCCTTTTGGCCTCAAAATGTTGGTGCTACATATCAGTGAGCCATGACTTACATCTTCCATGACATCATGCATCACATATTGGAATATTATGTAGATGATCTACTTTCCAAATCTAAACATCAAACCAAACCTACCCATCCTTAAAGTCATCTTTGACCGCCTCATCAAGTATTGTGTTTGTCTTCAACCAAAGAAGTGCATCTTTGTGGTACTTTCTGAAAACTCCTAGGTTTCATCATTTCTTTGTGTGGCATAGAAGTCAATCCTACTAAATTCAAGGCTATTCTGAAATGCCTCCACCCACTAATCTCTCAACTTTGAAGCCTATAAGGTAAGTTATAATCCATTCATCATTTTATCTCACAGATTTCTAACCATTGTCAACCATTTCATCATCTTCTCAAGAAATACATTTCATTTAAATGGGATGATGAATGCCATAAATCCTTTAGGCCTTAAAACAATACCTTTCTTCAACCACCAATACTCATTCCTCCTAAAGATGACCAGCCCTTTTACCTATATATTTCACCACTTGACCATTCTTTAGGTGCCATGCTTTCTCATCATGATGACCAACACCGAGAGAAAGTGGTTTATTACATAAGCCATACCCTTCTGGACTACAAAACTAGATATACCCATGCCAAAAAATCTTAGCCTTAGTTTTCATCGCCACCAAACTCCGCCATTACCTACTCAATCACAAAACCTTCATCATTACTAATACTAACCCATTACACTATATGTATGCCAAACCCTATCAACATCAACGTGTCGCATGTGGCTTATGCTTCTACCGACTCACCTCAATTCATTCATCAGAATTCCATTAAGGGCCAAAGCTATTGCAATGACCAACCCAGCCAACACCTATTTCCGGGAATCAACCATCTAACTTTGATTTCCCAGATGAGTCTATAGCTACCCTTTCCCTGATGAACCCACTTACCAAATGACACTCTTCTTCGATGGCTCCAAGTGTCAGCATGGGGGTGGGGGTGGTGTTATCCTCATCCCCTTGAGGGTGAACCTATGCCTTTGTCTTTCAAACTTGATTTTGATTGTACAAACAACATTGTGGAATACAAAGCACTCGTATTGGGTCTCTCAGGCTGCATATGCCTTAGATGTTAAGACAATCAATATCTTTGGTGATTCTCAGTTGGTCATAAACCAAGTCAATGGTATATACCAATGTCATAATGAGATCCTTCAAAAGTATAAGCATCACGTAGATATGCTTTTGACCACCTTTGACTGTTATACACTTCAAACCACCCCACGTTCTACTAATAAATTTTTGGATACCATGGCCTGCTTGGCTTCTCAGATACCTACTTCACCCACTAACTCTAAAATATTTTTCACCATACAAAGGCTACAATCACCCTCTTATTTACCTCGTGAAGTTTACTCCATTTGAAACCATTTCCCTTGACCCACATGACCTTTGGTATAAGCAATATGTAGACTATATCTTTCCTTTCCATTCTACCCGCTGATCTCACTCATAATGGACAACGTGCCTTTCTTAAAAGTGTCTCCCATTATGTCATCATGGGTGGTCTTCTTTACAAGCATGGTTTTGATGGCATTCTCTTACGATGCCTTACAAATTCTGAAATTCCTTACACCATTAAGGAAGTCCACAATGGAATTTTGGAGGTCACTTTAGTGGTTTGGTTGTCATGCAAAAATGCATTTTTCAGTTTAGGCTATTATTGGCCAACCCTAAACCATGACTATTGTTTATTATGTCAAACATTGCATAAAATGCCAACAACATGCTAATCTTCATCACACACCTAGTCATGCCTTACAGGTCGCACGAGACCTTTGGCCTTTCTCTCAATGGGGTTTGGATCTTGTTAGTGAGATCAACCCCATTCTTCCCAATGCCACCAATGGATTATAACCACTACTAATATTACACTAAATGGGTAGAGGCCATTCCCCTCATTTCTAAAAAGCCAAGAAAATATGTGAATTCATCAACCATCATATCATTTTTTGCTTTGGTGTTCCTCACCGCCTCATCACTGATAATGGAAAACAATTCAAAAACAAAACCCTACACAAACTATGTGACTCTTTTGGCATCTAACTTAGTTTCTCATCACCTTATTACCCACAAACCAATGGTCAAGCTGAATCAACCAATAAAACCTTGAACAAAATTCTTATGAAGGTAGTCAACGATACTGGGAAAGATTGGCATACGCACATCCCTTTCACTTTGTGGGCTTATCATACTAGTATTCACACTTCAACATCTACCATGCCCTTTTCTTTTGTCTACAGTACTGAGGTTGTCTTACCTCTCAAAATTTAGATTCCATCTCTCTGCATCTCACTACAAGACATGCTCAACGATGATGACTTTTCCAAGATCGTTTGGCACAACTTGAGTTATTAGATGAATGTTGTCTCAATGCTCTTGACCATCTCCAAATTTACCAAAAATGTATCAAACATGCATATGAAAAATGTGTTCACCAACTGAACCTTCCAGGTTAGTGACCTCATCCTAAAGAAAATCAACATGTAACTAAAGAAGAGAAAAGTAAATGGGGAAAATTTGCTCCTAATTGGCTTGGACCCTATATCGTTACCCATGCCTATGGATCAGGTGCTTATCATTTGTCTTCACTCATGGTAAACCCAAACCTAAGCCCCTTAATGCCTTACATCTTCAACCATTTTATTGTTGATATCGAGTCCTATATCACTTTCTCAGTTGATCACTCATCCCTTGAGCATTGTTCACCTTCCATATTACCCATTTTGAGGATCCATGACTAAAAAGAATCATGTGATTCCCATCACCTTTCAGCCTTATCTTCAATATGAGTACCACAACTCTACTCATAACATGATTCTCATGGATAATTTTCATCTTCTTTAAGATGGAATCCCATGGTCATTCATCACTCAAAACCACCTCTTTCATAGTTAATCTTTGTGTGCTATGGTCTTGTCTTCTAAACAAGAACCTAATCTTCCTTTATAGTCTTTTCCATGACTTAAACGTCCAAAAAAAAAAAGGGATACAACTCCTTGAGTCAAACTTCTAGAAAAATATGACTCCCTCAAATGGGACATCTCTTCACTCTAATTCCACCACTATAAATAGACTACTCCCTTGAAGGATAGTTATATAAGTCATTACAAAAATGTAATAAATATCCCGAAAGCTTCCCACATTTATCAACTTCACGAAGACCTCAAGGAGATAATATACTCATCCCATATAGACTTCCCACATCGATCAATCTATTAAAAACAAAAAATGAAGGAAAAAGATGAAATTTTCATCATGGACTTGCCTATTTTTGATCCTGGGTTTCTTGTTCCAAAAGACACGCTGTCGTACACTAAGTTACGCTACACCGCCCATTCTCACCTCCTTGCCTTTTTAGCCTAATTCCCTCATTACTCAAGGGACTTTCTGCAAATGTGACATTTTGTGATTATGCAACTTTCTTCACCCTTAGAATGGTCCATTACACAATGCCTTTAGGGTCTTACGTTCATAATCCCCTCTTAGGTATGGTTGAATCCTTAGGGTTCTTATCAATTAAGTGGCTCTTTTACCACCTCTTACCATTTTCCTTCCTCATTACTTATTGATTATCCTATATAAGACCAAATTATCGACACTTATATTTAAAAACCACTCAACCATGCCTATGACCTAAACTCAACCATGCCTATGACCTACACTCAATCATGCCAATGACCTACATTTAACAATGCCTAACACTTACCAACCCATTCTTCTACTCCATTCTAATCTTCCCTAGCTTATGGGAGAACTACATTGGCCTGAGGTCCCTTTTCACGGGACTATGTAGGTAGCACTCCGAGGGCATGGGCCCTTGGAGGTTAGCTCATCCACTCTCTACCCTGACCCATTCCCCCTTTTCCATTCCTATCCACATTCTACCCTAGTTAGTTTCCTTTCTATATCAATAAATAGAAATTAAACCAAATAAACACCAATTAACAAACATCACTATCAACCATTTTCCACACATCATCATAATGTTCACCAATTTCCATAATTCACAAATATTCAGAAATTTCAAACATAACATGCATATCCATCATCATTTGTTTCCTTTGTTACCAATAACGTGGAACTTAAATCCAAACCAACCTAACTCCATCATGCCTAAACTAACCTAACTCCAACCATACCTAAACTAACCTAACTCGATCCATGCCTAGGACCTTACTCCATGCCTAAACTAACTTGACTCAATCCATGCCTAAACCAACCTGACTCGATCCATGCCTAAACCAACCTGACTCAATCCATGCCTAAACCAACCTCCATCATGCCTAAACTAACCTAACTCAATCCATGCCTATGACCTGACTCCATCCATGCCTATGACCTGACTCTATCATGCCTAACTTACCTTGTTTCCATCACATGTACAACATCATCATCAAAAGTACATATACACATCATGACATAAACATCATCATCACCATATATATATATATATATATATCATCATCAACATCTCTACCTGTCTACTCAAATATCTCCAATATACAATGTCTCAAGATCATTGGTATGTAGGTCGTATCATATCATATACAAAACATCATCGACATGTAGGTTAGTATCATATACAAAAATCATCGGCATGTAGGTCATTCCATATCACAGATAATCCCTATACTATCCAAAATGGTGATATCCCTCATCTACCCTCATATCTCTACGTGTCAGTCTCTCCCGACTCCTTTGTCACTCTTATGTGGTGCCCTACACCCACCTCACCACCTATTATGGGCCTCAATCTATAGCATTCATGGCCCCTCACCTGGATCCATCCTCCATACACTGGTGGCCTCACCCTGCTCCTACCTCTGGGCTCGCCGGCCCCCTGTGCTCTCCACACTATGAGTGTGGGATTGGGTCCTCTCACTCGAGGCCTGTTATGCTCAGTACTCTGCATATGAAGGGACATCTATCCCTACTACTACCAAATGATCCTAATAATACCTCACCTCACCTAGGGCATCCCTAAATCTCACCATGGGCACTGTCTGAGGAGGTGTCATGGGTCTCACCATAACCTATGTACTCTACCTTGTCAATAAGGGTCTCTAACCCTATACCTATACATGTACCATGGGACCCTGTCCCTAATCCTATCTTCTACTGCATGTGTCATTGTGTTGGTTCCTTTGCAGTAGTAATCTAGACTTAAGGCCATAATCCATGCCTATGCAGTAGCCATCTGACCCTGCAACCCTATCACATGTGCATGTAGGGTGGCCACCTACTCCCCATCTCTAGCCCCACCCTGTGTGGGTACCTGCCCTTATAATGTTATGACCTAGGCCTGAAGGGCCACCACCTGTGCTTGTAATGTGGCCACCTCTTCCTATGACCCCATCAACTATCCCTGTAAACCTATAACATAGCCTTGTAAGGTGGCCACTTGTCCTATAACATGTCCTCTAGACTATGAGGGTGGCCACATCTATATGTCCTAGTCTCGAGTGGTGTTACTCACAGCTGAGCTTCCCACCACCACTTCTTTATCTATTAGTGCACCTAGCATCATCAATGTTTTGGTCCACTAGTGCCTCCTCCCACCCTGTTAGCATAGTAGGTCATGGAGGGGACATCGGCCTCTCCATGTCATCCCTCTTATATTGTGGGAAGGGAGGTGGTACATCCTACAATAGCCCAAACTATTGTCTAACCCTGTCTATGGGTATCATCTCATGCTCTCTTGTGTGATGCCCCTATATCCATCGAACCAGCTTTGTAGCTCATCTAACTCTCACGGCCATCTACCCATATGATGGAAAACCCACATAGGGCCTCCAAATAATGTCCACACTGGACAACCCCTCTAGCAAACACCTGTAATAGGCTACATCATGTGTATCCCTGACAACTCTCGTGCACTCTAGAAATTAGCACCCATTTCACTTGTAACCCACTTAAAAAAAACCAGGCTCAAATGCATCATCCTGGGCATACCTAGTGGCCTCACACATACAATGTGCTCATATGCCCAATAGTGGAGAAGAAAGGTGCAACATAGGCTAAACCATCGTAATCTTCCTATATGCCCACAACTCCTGTACAAACTACACCAAGTATGCTGGCACCCAAGAAAATTGGGTCCTCTCCTCCATCATGTCATGGAGGACCCCCATCAATGCCCATGGGAATCTCCCACCCTCTACATCCGTAATGTGAAGCAACATACTACCTCCATAATCAAAACTACTAGCCTCATCTCCTCTGGATGGGCTGCATACATCTCACCATAACTCAAACTAGCATTATGGAACCTCATCTCTTCCATACCCTCACCAAAAAATGTCAACATCAACTCCTCGGAGGCCTCGAGGAGATAGAATACACCTATTGTCCCACTATCTAGTAGGTGTAGGATCTAATAGACATCCTCTAGGGTGACTATCAGCTCACCCATCGGCAAATGGAATGTGTTGGTCATTACATCCCATCTATCAATGAGTGTGACCATAAGGCTAGGCTCTCATACTATATTCTTGTAACATCTCATGCCTATCAAGTTGATGTCCATCACATGTGCCTCCACTCATCAGCAGTGACACTCGATCGTACCAACAGCAAATAAAGGAGGTACATAGTCCCTCATCCATAGCTACTCTCTAGCCTACATCCACCACATTACAAACATTATTCAACTTTCCTTTAACCAACACAACCCTCCAACCTAAACCTCAAACCTAAACCCTAAAACCTATAGCCCCATCTAACCCCTCCAAACCCAACCCTCCAACCTAACCCTAAACCCCAAAAACCCTACACCTAAACCCACCCCCCGAACCTAAAACCCTTCAACCTAAACCCCCTAAACCCCCAACCTAACCTACCTACACCCCAAATTGTCTAACCAAATGCTAATCACTCCTGACCGACACCGGTCCATGCTAAACCAACATCGGTTCTTCAATCTTGACCGATGTTGGTATCTATAGAATGACATCGGCCATACTCGACCGCATCGGTCACTATTACTTATGCCCAAACCCAACCCCTAATTTTATTCCCCATTTCTCTCCCATTTCTCCTAGACACCTACCCAAACTTCCCCAAATCCCTCCCCAACCCTATTCAACCTACTTATGCCTTTTCCCACCCCTTCTCTCACCCATTTTAACCACCAAATTTAAAATTATCTACCCTACCCACACCCCCTGACCCATATTCCCTTCTACATTTAAAAACAATACATAGAAAATCTTAGCTCTCTTACCTTATCTCGGTGTCACCTCCACGTAGTGGCACGTCTAGCCACTATGCCAGTGGGTCCACCCGAATAATCCTCTCTCTTGCCTCCACCATGTAACACCTCTAACTCCAACCTCTCCACCAATCCACTCACTCTTCCTGATCTCATGGGCTCATCTACCTAAGTCCTCTCCCCACCCGGATCTCTCCACCTCACTTGGGTACATTCCTATGTACTTCTCTCACAACAAAGCACAACTCATTTAATGCTCTATCATTTTCCAAAAGTCAAAAATGTACAAATGAATCCATTGTATAGGTTGATTTTTATTTTTATATACCCAAATTGACATGACCGATGTCGGTCAGTCGTGCCCTAGTAAACCGATTTCAATCATTAACCAACCAACAAACATTGATTATCTACCATACCCCTTTTAGTACCTTTTGCCCATTTTACCCACCTTTACCCCACTTTCCACCTTCATGACCTTACCCATCCTTATTTCCACCTTCCTACCAGCCTACATTACCTCTCCCTATCCTTAATTACATTTAGGGACTTGTTATTTTACCCATACCTCATCCCTACCCATGTCATGACCTAGTTACTGAACCTGAACATTTTTATGACCTGTGAACTCATGTGCTCACTATACCTTGCGACATTATTACCCATGTTGTTTGACCTAATGACATTACCTTGCCTATCATCATGTTGTTTATCCTGACCAACCTTTGGTGTACTGAGAACATACCTAAACATTCCTGCACCTGACCTATGTTGTGTTTCCACACCATATCCTATGCCTTGGATACCAGAATCACTTCAACCTTGTTCGGATAAACCTATCGACCTTGGATGATGTAGATTTGCAAGCTCTTCAACCTGGAACTATGTCACAGTTTATACCGTGTGTGTGTGTTTGACTATCCACTACCTTTGACCCTAGCCCATTTACTTTTTTTCTTTTTTTGACCTCTACCCTTTCCCACATTCGCCCACATCTACGCTCCTTTTCCTTGCATCCACCTTTTATCAAACCACTCACCACTTCTATCTTCCCCTCACCAGTTCCTAGTTTGAGGGGATCACCTTCACCCACACATGGGGCACCCACTTCTTATTTTTGTCAGCATCACTTACCAATACAAGCTATGTGAAAAAGGGGAAAATTTAGACACCTAAATTTTATTACATTCCCCTTAGCCCCTCGATCGATAACAAACTTAAACATGGGCACCTAACCATGGCCCCTTTCACCCCACATTAATAATTAATTTAATATTTTAATTAAATTAATCCTCATCCTCATAATTCATTATTTAATTGTCTTAGTTGACCTAATTTCCACCTCACCTAGACACCTCATCTAGCCACCTCACCCTAGACCTATTCTTGGTATGTTTCCATAACAAACAATAACTAATTCTTACTTGCCTTAATGAGCTAAGATTTGTCTAACCCTAAAATCAATGCCTAAATTTCTCTAACCACATTCCCACTCATTAAAAGGAAGCTTTTGTTCTGATCCTAAAAAAAAAACCAACTTGGCCCAAGAAATTAAAAAGATCTACCCATTTTAGTAAACCAAGGGAATCCCACCTTAACTGACGCCGTTCATACCTAAATTGATGCTTTGGTCAAGATGAAATTGTCACCGATTACCATTTATTCACTTTAACAACCTTGTTTGAGGGATTAGAACATTCCAAGATCAAGGAAATGAGAAGAGATTTACATGCAAGCAGTACCAGAGTCTTTTCATGTACTAAGACATCCATAGCCAACACTAGGACAAATCCAAAAGCATTGCACTCACAAAGCATTCCAAGATGCACCACTATTGCACCAATCTCCATCCCACCAACCGATCCTCATCACCACCCAATCATTAGACCTGTAACATTGGTAAGTGTTTTATTACCGATCATTTTCCATTTCTATTCTTCATATAGAGTTGTCATCATATTTTTTATCATTCTTTCATTAATATTTCCACTCCTCCATAGTCTACTTCCTAATAAACACAAAAACCTCACCCATCCCTTTATCATATATCTTACCCTAGACCTTCCATCTCTCTCGAGTGCTTTCACCATTCCCACTTAGCACTCTCACCATCCCCTTCTTTAGCTCTATCTAACCTCTCCTGAGTCCATGCAAAAAGTTTTATTGAATTACTATCACCCAACCGTGCACTCATGTCGCTTACCCATGACCATCATCGGTCTCCCCCTAAACCGTCATCATCGCATACACCAGATCGACATCGGTCTCTATGTTTCGCACCTTCACCAATAATAGAACCAAACAACCTCCTACCAATTTACCTAAACAACCCAACATCGACCCTCGACTGCACCCAAGACTTGACAATTACCTCCTCCTTTAGATCCAAATATAAGCTAGCCTCATTGTGATTGGATTTTCTTATTTTACCTAAATGAGATACCTAAATCATATCAACTAGTAGGACTTTATTTATTTATCACATTAATTTTTTTTAAATAGTGGATTGATAGCCATCTAGGAAGTATCACACTTCCCAAAACTAGGATACACTAGGCATTCCACTGTCATATATCATTTAACTTCTCTTATGTGGTCTTGTTTTCTATTATAGGTAGTCCCTCCTAGCCAAAAGGAAGCTCTCACAATTGGCACTAGATCGAGAAGTCAGAACGCACACAACAACCATCAACCAACCCATTTAATAGGTATTCCTCCTAGCCCATAACCTTATCTTTTTCATCATTCAAAACATAAAGAAAATGGTGAAACAGCTTACATCAACAGAGGGGTTATATTTGACAGCCACTTATGTATGTCAAGAATTTTTTTGATGATGGCAATTTTACAATATTTCCCTTAAAAAATACAAAATAGTAGTTATTAAAATTCTTCAAATTTATATTTATTTAATATTTTATGTATATTATATATTGATATAATTTTAATATAAATCTATATTAAAAATACCGTGATATTGTAAATATGCAAGTTATGTGTGATAAATTCAACTACTTTTATGATTTTCCATTATGTAAATCGTAAAGAACAATAAAGAGTTAAGAATTACATTAAACAAGTTGTTTTGAGGAAATGGATTTGAAAATTTATTTCCATAGGCAATCAATCCTTTGAGAAAATTACATAAGCATTGATCCCTCACAAGGGTATTAATTATTGTTCTTGAATTTGTGCAAGGTATTATTTGATAACTTCATGACCCCAATTCGGTATTTGAATTTGAACTTGTTTCCAAGTTTTTCTTGGACTCCATGCCTAGATGATGATGTCTATATCAATATATGATGTTTCCCTTGATTTTCACCACCATTTCTTTTTCAACAAGCATTCCTCGTACCTTTCTTTTTTGTATTTCCTTTTCTTGTGGGTTCCCACTAGTGTACCCTTATATTTTGAGTGTTTGTGTGAACATCATGTATTAGTTTTAGTTCTTCCTTTCCCATCCATATAGGTACATTATCATCATGGTCTTACTAGAATCATCTGCCCAACATTCACATCCACTACTAGGTTGAATTCCTCTTAAGTTCTATTAGAAAGAGGTACTATATATATATATATATATATATATATATATATCCTTATCCTTATTTGAAAGGAAATTTTGACAATAATAGCTATCCATGTTAAGACATGGTGTACCCACTATCTGATCATACATTGCGATATCCTCAATTGTTTTTGGCCAAAAAAATCTCTTCTCATCATGTTATAATTAAAAAGAGATTCTTTAGGGCACATAGAACATTTTTCCAATATGCAATATTTTGAAGATAGTATACTTCTCCACCATCTATTGAACTCTTTTCCCAAAGTGTGTGATGTATGCATGAATTCTTCTCTACATGTCTACCATGTATTTGGGTTATTTGAATGGTTTCAATGGAGGATCCCCTTCAGGAAAGAAAGGTTTCCCATCCACTATTTTCTAGATCTCAATTGAGTGTGACCATTAGGAATCCATGATTGATGCTTTATACTCCATGATGGGCTTATTGTCTTTAACATAAAATTTAAACATATTTGGTTTGCTAATACCCACGATCTTTTGGTTACCATATAGTAAGTGTGGTTAGACAAATGCCTTAAATTTGTAGACTTCCTCAATAGGGTAAAGAGTGAATGTGTTAAATTCCTCTTGGCATATTTTGTAAGTGTACATTATTTTTGTTAAAAAGAATGTATCCAATTTGTACAATGTTGTTGATAATCAACCAAATGTCCCATCTATGTCTTCATGTGTATGACCCACTAGAAGGAAACTCACATAGTGTGTTGAAAACCCTTCTGACTGTCACAAGATGGGATGCAAACACAAAAACATATGATTTTTGTTCTCACTTGTAGCATGATCTAGTTACAAATAGATATTCGGTGGTTGTTTTCTAAACAACTACTTATAATACTAGTTGTATGTGCACCCTCATTTTTCTCGGTTATATTCCTTGTACTTGTCATATGCATCATTTTTCAAGATTGCATCATTTAATGGATTTGTTTATGTCCCACTACTATATAAAAAATCACCATATTGATATATAAGTGGTTCTTCTAGCTTCTGGATACATAGTGCTAATGATATTATTGTGAAGTTTTCTCCTCCCTCAAAAAAAAGGGAGACCAAAGTGCCTGAAACCCTCCATTTTTTTCCCATGTGTCAAGATATCAATCAATGTGATGGGGAGATTAATACAATTACTTATTGATTTTGATTATTTCCCTTCCTTGTGTTGCAGTTTTCATCATGTCCATTTTTTAATGCAAAATTCTCAAATAGCTATTAGGATTTTGTTGTGATTGCACTCTACGTGTATAGTGAGTTACATGACAACTTTTAATGTAATCATTTTTCCATTTCTCGCGTTGATCTATTTGTGCTAATGTTTCGAACATGAGGTCACTACACATTTGTTCTTAAGCTCTGTGCACTCATCACATTTGGTGAAGAAGTTGTTCCCGTGATTAAAAGATGAGATAAATGATCTTTCCATATTTTGCTGAGATTTGACTGTGATGTTTTAGAAAGGCCCAATAGTGAAATGCCCTCATTACACTTTTGTAGTATGTAAGAAAAATCGTAACATGTAGGCAATAGGACCTCACTATTACTTTAGTACAATCTTGTCCCACCGAACAAGACATGTGTGGGGATATATCAAAATTATTCTCCACAATTTTGGATATCAATGCAATAGTTGTAACAAATTTGGCATTTGTTTTTTTTTTTCCTATATTTCCATTTACTACCCTCCTCTCTCAATTAATCCAAGATTTTTTTATTTGTAATAGGTGCTTTTTGGGATTCCATGAAATATGTACCATGCATTTTGACATTCATCCCTTCCACATAACTTCAATTTATCTATACTATGTTCTAAAGTTTGACCTTGATCACAAGTGATAGCATTTATGGTGAATTTATTAAGTACAAATTTTGTTATGGAAGGTTTATTCATATCTAGAGTTAGATTCCAATTGTGATTGAAAGTTCTTAGAGATAGATTGGAGAGACATCCTTCCTTGCAGCAAGGCTTTTTCTCAACTTTAGACAAAAATTCTTCTCTTTATTTTTCATCATTTTCCATTTCCTTTGATGTACTAGATGGACTGAAATTTACCTTTTGGTGTTTGAAATAATTCTAAGGTCTTTTTACCAAGTTTTCATTACTACTACATATGGAGGATTCATATGAATTTGGGTATACCAGTTGAGGAAATGGATCTTCAAATGCACTCCACATTTCTCTCGGTAACTAATCTATAATTTCTTTTAGCCTTACTTCCATAACGGAACCATCTTGATGAGCCACCTGGTTTGCAGGCCATTGGATGATATATCCTTCTGATATGGAGAAACCATTGCAAAAAGGGATAATTAATTTATCAAGATGCACCCTAAATGTATTTCCATCTAATTTTTTAAATTGAACCATGTCTCCTTCACATACTTTGTAATTGTTTCTTCTCGCAACAATTTTTTGTTCTTTTGAAAAAAATTATCGAATTAGAATTAACCCCTTTAACTTCAAATTGAATTCATTGTTTGATGTGGTGGTTGTTTCTTGGATTTCATAATTTCCATTCACACAAATTCTAGTTCTTGTTTTGTAGATAAACTTATTTTTGATTGGCCATGAAACTTTTTTTTTTGCATTGTAGACTTGGATAGCAATCATTACATGTATTTATAATATTCTCCACAAAAACACCAAAGTGTTTGGGTCCCAACACCACTCCCAAAATCACATGTTGTTATTGTACTAGGGATATAAACCCTTCAGCTATGTCACCTTATTTATGAGGACACTTATGTTTTAGCACCACATAGGTTGTAGAAAATTCATCCCTATCTTTAGGAGTTGTGAAACAATGGCTATCACTGGTAGAATTCAAACCCTCATCCTCATTAAATATATCCTCTGAGTCATTGCTCATGATGTTTTAAATGCCATCACCCCCACATGTGAAATATTTTAAATCACATGCTTAATCATTTGCTTCCTTTCACATGGGATAAAGTATCCCAAGTATTTTTTATTTCTATCGTGTTTCACAATCATCAATTTTGTATGGCAGCTCTCTCTGCCATTAAATATAATACTTATTTTGACAACAAATAAGCTAGAACCCACGTCTCTACAATGGAGTGTATCTTTAGATGGATAAACTAGTCCCTTCAGTAACTTTCACAGCTTTGGATAGTAAATCCACATGTGCTCTTTCTTCAAAAACAAAATTCATTTTCAATTGTATCCACAAATAAAAAGAGAAAATTAGTACAAATAACACTTAAATTTTTAAAATTAGTGTGGAGAATTGAAATCACAATGAGAAAATAAAAATATACATCTTATATGAACATATTTAAAACCTAATTTAATCTAAATCTTTAAACATATAACAACTTTTTTACACCCTTTTGATCCTCGCTGCTATGTCTATAATTTTATCCATAAACCACATAGTGTAGGGGAAAGATTAATATTTTATAATGCACACATTTTCTTTTGTGTATTTGAATTTTGTTGAAAAGGTATTTCTAAGGGATAAAAATAGGTATTTTTAGTACAAAGAAAATTAATATTGGCCCTTTCTTGTGATTAGAATCAGCTTTTCAAGACAACTAATGTTTCACCTTTTTATTGGATGCTTTGTACATGTGACTTTATTTTACTCACCTTATTGGCTACCTTTCTTCTAAATTCTTAGTATACAAGTTATAAATGTTGACTTTGATTTTTACAACTAGAGTGTAATATCCACATTTTAAGACTTTAGACACAAGGAAAAATTTTACATAATGTTCTCTATTCTAAATTAATATAATTTAAAACACACATTCCATTGTCAATCCATCTCATAAAAAACCATATGCAGTTGTAATGACTCGGTGAAACACCGATATCTCATTCCATGACTTAGTATTAAACTGATCTCTCATGTTAACTTAATAATGTGTATACTATGTATACTTGGTTCCTTTACCCTTTTAGGGGTACCCAAGTGTTATGTCTAAGAAGCCTATTTGAATACATGTTACCAATATTCATCTGAAATCTTACATCTTAGACTAGGTGACATAGGAAAATGTAACTAGTAGCTTGCGATACTTTGGCCAAAGTTTTTAAACATGTTTACCATGTTTACATTCCAAGACAACATACTCGTCAAAAGGAATATGTCCTTCACCACACTTGTTCTATTATCTAGAATGGTCTTTCTTGACTTTTGTCAACCCAATCTAAGTCAAATTTACACACTAAACAAGGGCGAAACATGCACTAGTGTGGAAGACTACTCATGGTGACTAAGGATACATAGACATACTCAATCAACTTACATCAATTGGGTGTGTCTAGTCACCCTAAGTCAACATGATTTGACCACAACACTAGCTCGGGTTGTTTATCTCTTTTTTTAGGGTGAAACCATGATCCAAACCTCCACTTATGTCAATCAAGTTAATCAAACTAAGTGGGGTGTTGAAGCATAGAAAGTTGTATCCTAGTATCCTCATAATGACCAATTTCATTATGAATTTACTCTGATGTAGTTGTTATGTTACAACATCCAATTGAGTTCCCTCAACTAGACTAACATACTTAATATTATATTAGTTTATTAACCCAATCAATTATTATCTTAAAGATTAATGATAATAACATTTTTTAATGGTTTACTAAGCATCATTTAACCCAAGAAGGTTATAAGGTATAAATTACACAAGAGGTAGGTATGCAGATAAAATTTGCTTTCCTAACCATTCTGAATTCATGCTTATGTTTATCTTAATCTTATCTATTTATTTCATATGTCGTTATGACTAAACTTAATGTTATGAAAGTGTGATCAATAGATCTTCTTACTTCAGTTTTAGCTTATAACAATCTTATTGAAAATTTTACTTTAGACTTCATAATACTGAAATTCTAAATCCTTTTTTTTTTACTTTTTTAAACATTCATGTTTCATTTACAAAAATATTATTAAGGAAAACATAGCCAACCATCCTCGTAATTTAAATCATAACACCTAACAAGACCTCAAATAAAGATCTTAGTTTAATTACAAGGAAAATATCCTTTTTCCTTATCAAGGACTAATGTCCTAACTATGAAAACAAATCACATATGCTTTAGCATAACAAAGAATTCATACACATTTATATAATCAAATCATATTCCCTTTTTACTATTTAAGGATCTACCAAAGAGTATCAACTTAGTTGTGCTCTTTCACATGAAATGAAATCAACTAATAGTGTAGATCCTTAATCCAAGAAGCTTATATATCATAAAAGCTAATAATTTGTGTAATCCCATATCACATGTACATCCCAATTTCCCCATTGTGAATTATAATACTTAGTAATATTACACATCTTATGTCATAAAAGTATCACAAGTAAATCAGTAATCAACAATCATTAAGTAATTCATTTATCAAAATGGGAATGATCCACTCACTTGAACTTAGGAATATTTAAAGGATTACAAAAATGTAATTGGTTCAATATAAAATAGTTTTAATACATCTTCTTTTTCCAACAAAAATACATTTCAAGTAAATGACACTACATAGTCATCATAACAAAGAGATAATTTATTTAGTAAAATAGATGTAACTTTCTATATGTATTTCTCCTTTCATATTTTATGAAATCCATCTACAAAATTGTTAGCATGAGTCAGTTCATATGAACTAAGCATGATAAACGCTATAACGTTAAAACAATGTGCTTTTATCTAATTGTTTCATAAAAGGAACCCTGCTTTTAATGAAATAGTTCCAAAATCACAAATAAAATTAACAGAAGGATTTCCCAAAATATTACAAAACCAAAAAGGAGAGAGAAATATCATAGAATCTACAATAAGTATTGTTTAAGTAATAACTAATCAAATCAACATAATTAATTCTATCTCAACCATAATTATGAACTCATTACAACCTGCTAGTCATCTAAACAACAGTATTTAAGAAAGAAGTAAATCATATTCTAACTTAATATTAACTTCTCAACCAAGCTTCTAACTTAAGTTCCACAACTCAACTTGTTGCTTATTCAAGAAGAAGTTCAATGATATAAACAACTACCTTTCTATACTAAGTATATTGTATTAGTATTCAAAAGTTAACAACTTGTATTATAACTAATGATCAAACAAGAATCTGAATATCATTCCATCAAACAATCTTACCTAATTCTAGCTCAACACAGAGTCTAAGGATTAGATTGATCAAGAACAAGTCCCAACATTACAGGTAAGAAAATTTTATCCAATCAAGAAATTAGAAACAAGACCAACATAATTCAGGTATAAGTTCCCTGAAGACCTGAATTTATTTCAGAGTTAGGATCTTAAACAATCAAAACATAACTAACATTCTAGGATTCCAAAAACAACCATATCTTCATGCAAGTGGTTTCGCATAAGCTACCAAAGAAGAACCGAGAAAATCATTTTATACAACACATAAGCTCAAAACTAACCAATCCCTAATTAAGGAAAATGAGCAATCATACACACAGATCATACTTGAATCAAGGTTAAGAAAAATCCAAGATCAAACACAAGGATCCAAGACAATAATATCTACCCCAAATAAGAAGGCTAAACCCCACCTAGGTAGTCAAAATTCCACGCGAGAACAAAAGACACAAAAGGAAGAAAACCCAGGTTACCATGAACAACCTAGAACTTCCCAAAAGACTCACCAATTCAAAGGTTACAACCAAAACAAGGAGAGTATCCAAAAATGGAGTTTACATCCACACAAGAAGAATATTAGGGTTTATTCAAACCTCAAAATCCTCTTAAACATTAATAAGTTAAACCTCAACTTAAAACATTCCATACTACAGTTACATGTTTCCCAGGTTAACCAGTGAGGGTATTCATTTCAATTTACTCAAATACGAAAAGGAAGCACATACAAGTCCCTACAACAACTGGTCCAACTGAGAAGGATTGTAATTATGGCAAAAAAAGAAGACAAATAATTCTAAACAGTCTCCCTTAAAGATGAACACACTTTCGGTGCTAAACAGATTTGAATGCCCAAATAAGATCAACAAAATATTACCTATAGCAACCATGTAGCCCAGAATGGGTAATAATAAATGAATCAATTCGAAGAGAATAGAAACCAAAAGCATCAATAGGTATACCCTCCTATTCATCATCCATGAAATATACAGTCTCCCAAAAATGGGTTATATAAATGAAACAAAAGATTTGATATAGTTCCCATTTCATGGTGAGGATACATATATTCATAACCCTGAATAGTACAACTAAATGATTCCAGAAGTAAAATTACAGACATGATATTGTCAACCATTATTGTTGGTTTCCAACTATTATCAACAAGAAACTCGACCCAAAATGAAGAACACCAAGATTCTCCTAAAACACAGGAGTATATCTTAAACTGCCATGACGAAGTCTCCTATAAAGTTAGTCTCTAACCTTAATAATAAGGAGAGCATTCTAATATAGAATCTACATATTTCAACAAAAACCAGTCAACTATTTACGCATACACAATACCCAAACAAGGTATCCATCCAATAGAGATACAAACACAGACTTGTATCAATACCCAAGGAAGTTCTTATACAGATAAGCTAAACACAACTAAAAATCAAACAACCTAGATATCATAATTGATACAACACACATAGTATCATAATGCATCCAAAGAAACCAAGTAAAAACACCATTGAAGCAAGGAGAAGAAACACAAAACTAGAACCAAAAAGTTTCCAATCAAGAGCAGAGTTCTTTTAATGAAGACATTTAAATAAAATTATAAGATTTAAAGAGATAGGGCCTATCATGCCTGATAGAGATCATGTCTTCTATTCCTTGTTGCAAATCTTCAAGTAGAACTTTGATAGAAAATTTCCACAAAAATTCCAAAGACCAAGCTCTAAAACTTTCCCTTTCTTCCTCTTATAACTTCCTTGCTTGATTCCCATTACCATCACCACCATGCAAGGTGAAATAAGCATGCACAGATTCAAACTAGAGGTTTGAAAGATGAAAACCACATGTAGAGCTACAAATCTCAAAAAAACCAAATGAAATAATGAAAACTGAAAACCACCTTTTCTCCAACTTCTCCTATTTCCCAAGCTATTTTTGCAATGGCTAAGATCAATTAATGCAAACAAGATTGATAGATTCCTTCCTTATTTCCCACCTTCACCAACTCTTTGTTGGCTATAACCAATTTTAAAACTCCATGCAACTAAACTTTAGTAGAGGTGACAACTCATCCTCCACTAAACTTTCATGCACTCACCAAAATTGGTGGTAACAGGGTGTTTAAAACCTCATTAAAACCTCTTTAATACTTAGATATTGGTGCCACTAAAACCCCTTCATATGTCTTCCATGCCATCCCTTTAGGATAGTCCATGCCCTTAGGTTAGGTTTAGTAAACATTATATTAGAAATAGGATATCCTAGAATTAGTTTAGTCTTAGGATATCCTAGTTACAAGACATAGGATTACCCCATTCCATAATCAACCAAAATAATAATATCATCCAGTTTAAACTTAGGATAGGATTAAAACTTAGGAACTTAGATAAAATTAGGTTCCCCCAATAATTATAAAATTACCAATTCAACATTACTGAATGAAGAATCCAAATGGCATTATTGGATCACTTGTGAAGGGTGTGAGCAGAAAAGTCACCTATGATCCCATGGCATCCTAGGTTCAGAAATACAATATTCTTCCCAACTCGGTCAAGATGACCTTGACATCATAAAATTGAAAGCATGCCTTGATCATTGAAATTGATCCAAGGTATAGCTATCTTGCATCAAAAATCATAAAGACTAAAGCACAAGTTCAAATGCAATAAAGACTTATGAATGAGTTTAGGCTGAATCAATTTCCTCTATCCACATGTAGTGAACATTCAACATAAGAAGGAATGAAATAATTCATTTTAAATTTAGAATAGACATGGTAGGATTGTATCTATTATCATAAGATAACATATTATCTACAACAAACATGATTACTTAGTTCACAAGAGTACACCATCTTCAAACAAGAATCACATATCAACATTTGCAACTTCGAGTAAATAAGTCATCATAGATATTAACCATGTTAGAGGCATTACATATAGTTACTATACTACGCATTACCACTCATAGTCATTGGCTTATGCACGCACATGTCATTGTCTTCTTTCCCTATGGCTTTCAATATTTGTATAGCCTAACATCGGTCAGTGACGTAAATATTTTTCTTACACGCTAAAATTCAAATATTGACTAGAAATGGAGGCTAAAAGTTAGTGATCACACTTCAATGTGTGAGTGGGCACAATTCCAAGTTTTAAAACTTGCACTTGGATGTGACAAAGATTGCTAATCATGGAGCGAGAGAATCACGGCCTCGTATATCCACTAAGTTTGATTCCTTGCATGATGAAGTGTGATCCCTCACACATCGAAGAGTGATTCCTCACACGTTGAAGTGGAAAACCTAGCATGTCAAAGTGTGATACATCACACTTGGCCTTATTTTTCGGGCCATTAAATTACTCATATATTTAATTCTCTAATTGTATATTTATGCTTATTTTATGGTATAGAGTTCAATTTTTAGTCTTTATTTTATTAACGATGTTGGTATATGCTTTAATTCAATTATGTGTATTAATTGTTTCTAATATTTTTATATCCTACGTAATATTTTAACAATATAAGTTTATTTTTAATAATTTAGAATTTATTTGATTAACGATGGTGATATATAATTTTTTTCAATTATGTGTATTTAGTTGTTTCTAAGATTTCTATATCTTTGTTTTTAATAATTGTATATAATATTGAGTAGAAGTAACACATACTACGTTGTATTTTATTAATAATTATCAATACTAAGGACTTAATTTCAAATAAATTTTGAAATTAAGTCTAAAAAAATGTCGAATTCTAGTTTTCATACATTAAAAATTATGTTATAAAAATGTTACCTTAATTTTAGATTGTGTTTCCGTGTGTATAATTTTATCCATAAACCTCATAGTGTAGGGGAAAGATTAATATTTTTATAATACAATAACAATTACACTTTTTTGTAAGGTCAAATGTTACATAATTAATATTGTGCTTCCCTAAACATTAAATGGCCATTAAACCATGTAATGTAAAATCCATCACTTGAGAGTATATTTTTATTTTTTCGTACTGTATTTAATATTAAGTGGTACAATATTAAATTTTAATCCACACAAACTTTACTAACGTCTGTATTTAATGCAATAAAATGGAAAACTATATACTCATTTCAAAGGTGACCACACCAAAACAAGGAGCACATACACAAATGGGGGAAGAACAAAGTTACAGAAAATTAAAAGAGGTAAATCATTGTTATTTTATTTTAAAGAATTTAAGTTTATACACCCATTTTACAGTGATTATAAATATTTCATTTTTTAGTAGGTAATTAACCAATTTTCAATGGTTCTCCACATGTTTTGATTCTATGATTTTACAGAGAAAATGACCCCTTATATAGTTATTTGTAGAAAATGGAAAATGAAATTAAGTTTAGATAAAATATGGAGTACGTAAATTGTTTCATTTTTGATTGTTTATAGTAACTAATAAATTTGAAAGACATGGAATTATCACAATTTTCCTTTTTCACGTTTCAATCAAAAATTTCAAATCAACTCCAAGATACTATGCAGAAAATATGGTTTGTTCAACATAGGTAAGCAACTTCTATGTAAAGGACTTCTACGTGTGAAAGATAGATGGAAATAGTGTATCAAATTTGTAAGAGAATAAAAGTGGTGCATAAAAATTGGGTCCTTGCATTCCAAATTCACAAATTTATATAAATTCTCCATATATTGTTGATGATTCAAAATTATAAGAAATATTTTCAATAACCCATGCATATGAAAGAGATGGAAATAAAGAGGATTTGATTAAAGAATATAAATAAGAGTTGTGGTAAGAATATGATGTGAAAATATTTATTTCAAAATACGAAGAGGTGTATGAACATTTAAACCGTGAATATATCAGCAAGAAACATTGGGATAATAAAGTAGATGCTTTGAATGAAATCAGGGAAAAACAATCACCGGGAAGTAATGTAAATACAAGATGAACGGGTTGAAGAAAACCCTTAAGAAGGAGAAACAATTGGAAAATGTAACATTTTCAACATATTCAACATGGACTTTATATGAAGATATAGATTGCATTGCACATAAATTCACAAGGTTATTGGTTTTAATGGAAAAGAGAGGGTTAATACAACCACTTCTACTTCTAAAAAAGACACAAGAGGGAAATCATAAATCCCTTATATCAACATTGAAAATGTGGAAGGAGTAAATATAGAAACCCCTTTGAATAAAAATGGAATTCAGAGAAAATATGTGAAGAGAAAAATAAACTCTTATGGATATTTGAAAGAGGTAATCGAAAATAGAATGCATATATTGTGTCATACATTGAAAGAAACTGAGAAGGGAAGGCTTCAACAGGAGTTTGAAAGAATAGAATAAGAGAGAAAGCTAATGGATAAAATATTAGATGTACACCTTCAAGTCACAAGTCTTTTTACCCAAGTAAACTACATTTTTTAAAACCTAAGTAATATAGTATTGCAGCATTCATTCCATATTAAAATAAAAAAGATCGTACATCGGAGTTAGCTAATACATCTTTATTTTTCATTCTTCCTTTTTATTTCATAACAATGTTAATGATCAGCATCAAGGATGCCACAAAGATCATTGACACACACATCCGAAGATATATATTTTGTGTAACTAAACAATTTTAAAATGATGTTGGTAAACATGTATAATTTTGTTGAGGATAATATGATAATTCCTTATGTGAGACATCAATTGAACCATATATCACTATTAGTATAGTCAAAGTATGGAATAATTATATACTCTCTATGTATTTTATAGATGATAATATTTCCAATGAGCATGGTGTTATTTTGTTTTTTTATTAGATTAGGCAAAAAATAGGGATCGGCTCCCAGGGGCCATAACAAAAGAGAGGAATGCAACTAGAAAAAAACAAGAAAAAAACTAGAAAGGGGTCCTAGAAAGATGAGTTAAATAGGCTTAACTCTTACATTGTAGGATCTGGACCCCAGAGAGGAAAAAAATACCAAAAATAACAGACACCACAGGTTCGCTAGCGCTTGCAAACAATTCGAGAACAAAAAAACCTCCACAACAAACTCCGTTGAGGCTCCTGCAAGCTAGCAAAGAAATGTCCTGGATTCCATAACCATCCATCTCCTACTCCTCCTCTCGAGATACTTATGTGAAGGTTGAATCTCCTCCTTTTCTTTTCCCCTTCAATCCCCTCCACTCTGTCAAGTAGAACTTTAACCTGAATCTCCAGCTTCTTCATTTTGTGTTTTATCTGGACCTGATCTGTGACCATCTTCTTCAAAATGTTGATGATGTTTAGAATGGACTCCCTTTGCCCCTCATTCGTGTCCTCCATGGCTTTTAGGACCCCTTCTAAATACAACATCTTCCTGCTCCATTCTTCAAATACATTGGGGTCTCCCACACATTCATTCTTCCTCGAAGCACTGGCTTCCCCAACACCACCCTCATTTTTTTCTTTATCTTTCTCATTCCCCCGAAGGATACCCTTACCCGCTTTCATTTTAGTTAGACACTCCACAAGAGTAATATCATCTTCCTCAGCTTGCTCCTCTAGGACCATTGTCAAAGGATAATCTAGAACCGGCTTGCCATTCTCAACTAGAAGAAGAATCAGGCCCTCATGGAGGGGCAACTCAGCTTTCTCATTCTAGAAATCCATCAATGAATTTGAAAGAGAGGTGGAAAGAAAAAGGGAATACTAGCCATAAACTTGTGATGGAACATGTTGAGGAAGGTCATGTGATGGGTATAGATTTTTCTATACTTACCCTCCAACATAATATATTTCATAACTTGAAGGAAAACATCCTTCCAGACCCTAGGAATGCACAAACATGCAATGCCATCTATGAAGAAGTAACATTTCTCCTTGCCAATGAACAATCACTCAATTGCGATGTCTCTATGGGTTCTTTCCTTGTACATCTTTAACCCTTCCATCTTCATGTCACTCACCCTGGCAATATTGGACTCTGAGACCTTAACCTCCACACCATGGACAATAAAAACCCCCTCTTTCCAGGCATTTCCAAAGTCCTTTGATAGAGATGGGTCGTGACCATGTAATTTAGCATTATAATTTCTAAATCTACCAACTTTAAGCTTGTTTCAAAGATCCTAGTTACTCTCCTCCATGTTATGAATGGCGGGTTCCACTCGAATCCTGTCTCCACCCATCTGCACGTAGCCAAAGTTGTCATCCCAGCAAAATATTTCCACAACCAACAAATTATTCACCCTATCAAAGATTGAATAGAAACAATGATTTTTGTAAAATCTAGCATGGTACCTAGGATACTTTCCTCCACTCGTTCTAGATTCATTTATCCTAGTGCCTTGCTATCCTTAATGATTTCATCATTAATATTAGAGGGTAATCTCTCTCCTTTGCACCAAATTTTTTACTCATTACTAAGGACTCCCACATTGGCCATCTTGTCCGCACATTTATTTCCCTGCCTCAAGGTATGATTGATAGATATCTTATCAAAATACTTTAGCAATTCCTTGATATCTTGAATGATGTTTTTTAATGACCAATTGATCTTACTCCTATTGAGGAGAGCATTTATAATAATTAAGGAGTCACCTTCAATCTGGATGTCCTTAAGGCCTTTTTCCTTAGCAACCAAAATACCCCATAGGAGGGCTCTAGCTTCAGCCATGTTATTAGTCTACTTTCCCAAGGGACCCACATAGACGAATAGCCAATCACCCTCACTATTCCTTAAGATACCCCCCCCCAACTTGACCAGATTCCCCTTTGAAGCCCCATCAAAATTGATCTTGATCGTATTTCCCATAGGTCTAATCCAGTAAACATTCTTACCAGGATTTTGATCTTGACCGGACTATAGGAGAACTTAACCAGCACTTCCTACTCCCATTTCAGAAATGATTTTTGTTTTACCTTTAAATAGTTTGATATTTTCCTTTATGGTTGCTAGGATTTTCCTTTTATCCACCACAATCAAATGTTTCGATCTCTAAAAACACTATCATTCCTTATTTTCCACAAAACCCATAAGAGATGAGGCAGAGTAATCTTCCAAGCCCATGTGAGATAAGGGAACCTAAAAGGTCTCTCCCATTGAGTACAACAATCCTCCATATTTGAAGGCATAATCCATTGCATGTTGAAAAGTTCTAAAATCAGCAAGAAGACACCTTTAGAGAAAGGGAAATGTAAAAATATGATTCACATTCTCTTCCCCTCTCTGACAAAGAGAGCACCTATTTGGGATCTGCATTCCTCTTTTTATAAGATTTTCAACTGACAGATTCTATTTTGAATAGCCAGCCAATAAAAAATATTGATCTTAGGGATCAAGTCCTTGATCCATAACTTACCCCAATACTCTTTTTGAAAATATTTCTTGAAGTGTAAGCTATAGGTAGATTTAACAGAATAGTTTCCAGAGTCTTCCTCTTTCCAAATGATGGAATCCTCCTTAGTTTGGAAGATGGGGATGTGGAATTCCCTAAGTTTCTTATTGAGATCTTGAAAAGGTTTGATATCACCATCATAATCAAGAGGAGGGGCTATGGTTTCCCATTGGACCTTATCATCATAACTCCAGAAATATCTTATCCATATTTTACCATTCTCCTCATAGAATTGAGCAACCTCCTTCCATATATCCTGATCTGCTAAAGGGGAATCTTCAATCCAACTATCCCACCAAAATATTATCATGTTCCCCTTTCCAATCTCCCATAAGGATCCCTTTGAGAGGATATATTTCGATTCCAACAGATAATTCCAGAAGAAGGATCCTCTAGGGAGATTTTCATGAAAGAAGAATGAGTCAATTCTACCTAAATTCTGCAGGTATTTCTTTTTTATTATATCAATCCATAGTCCTTCCTCTCTAGCAATTATCCATACAACTTTAGCAACCAAAGCTTTATTCATGATATGTATACTTTTAAAACCTAGACCAATAAAAGTGACCTTCTCCTGTGCCACTAGAAGGAATTTAAACTTTTCTAAAGCCCTAACCCAGAGAAATATCTTCCGAATTTTTTCCAAAGCATCAATTATTTTGGTTGGGAGTTTAAATAGAGACATATTGTAAATGGAAAAACCTTAAAGAGAGCTCATAAGGAGTTGAATCTTTCCATCTTGTGAGAGAAGGATACCTTTCCAGGAGGAAAGTTTCATGTTAACTCTTTCCAATAGGCCATTCCAAATAGAGATGTCAGACCTTTTGTAGATAAGAGGCATTCCTAAGTAAGAGTCTGGAAAACACTTGATTTTTCAACCCAGACTGTGAGCTAGTCTTAATTGGAATTATTTATCTACATTAATAAAGTAAATAGAACTTTTGACAAAATTAACTATCTGCCCCAAGACCAACTCATAGTCCTTGAGAGAAAGTTTGAAGTTGGTGCTTCTTAGACAGAGGCCTTTCCCATCAAGAAGTTATTATCAACAAATCAGGTTGAGGAAAATTGGAGGAGACCATTATAAATCTTGATTCCCTAAATACTCCTAGAAAGCAAATCCTTCTTATAAATTCTACACAAAGATTCAGCCATTATAACATAGAGGAAAGGAGATAAGGGGTCACCTTGTCTCAAGCCTCTACCAAATTTGAAGAATCCCTCCGGATGCCATTAACCAAGACCGAATAACTAGCAGTAGATATGTAGGTCATAATCATTCTAACTAGAGTATTATCAAAGCCCACTTTATTCAGGATGGCACCAAGGAAAGACCAAGTAATCTTGTCATAGGCCTTGTGCATATCTAACTTAAGGAACATAGCTGATCTATCAAAATTAACAATGGAGTGGATGGCTTCCTAAATCACCACAATATTATCAGTAATCTGCCTACTCGGGACAAAAGCACCTTGATTTTCAGAGATAAAATGGGAGAGAACCAATTTGATTCTACCAGCTAAGATTTTAGTCAAGATTTTATAACTTGTGTTTATTAGTTGGATATTTTTTCAGACCAAAATATGAGGTTCAACCGTAGTACATGGGATTAAATCCCTCCTCAAAGATAGGTGAGGTTTCCTATTTATTACTAATCTAAAACACAGAAGAAATAATATATACAATATCCACACTATTCTAACCATTGGGGTTGGGATAGAATCCCGAAATCCATATCAACATGAAATGGAGATGTTACAACTTTAGGAATGGGATGGATTAGAAAGGGAACTTATCATAGATGAAACAAAATGGAAAGGGAATAAGAGGAACGTATTTTCTTTCAAGAAAACACAGATCAAGAAATACTTATACGAGTTTTAGATAATGAGTGTAATATCCTAAGATGATTAAAATGATCAAGAATACTAAACAAAGAATAGCTCAATATTTTGGATGTAAGAACAATCTCTCAAGATAGATGAATCCCACAACACAAATTTTTTAAAATAACACCCATTTCTATTCTTCAATGATTAAAAATAAAATACAAAGTTTTTCTTCTTCTTCACAATAGCTCTTAATATTCCAAAAAGTCTCCCTTAGGAATGCACAAGCATCCCTTATTTATAATAAAAAGAGTAGAGAGAAAATAGGATTAAATCCTAGAAAATAGTCATTCAATAAGAGTCCTATTTTGCTTGACTCTCACGCAGGAGAACAAGTCAAAATTTGCTTCCTATGTGACAAAATGGAAATGAAATAGACATGTAACATCATTTCTTATTTCGTTTCCTCATCCTTGTCTTCTTCCAGCGACACCTGCTTGTCTCAAAACTCTTGAAACTTCTGGATTATGCCTTGCATTTCAGCTTCATCTAGTGCACTAGAATAATCACTTAGAACCTTGCAAGTTTCCTATGTGTCACTTGCATTGCTAGGAAGTTTCTTCAATCTCTTATTAAGTTTTCTCAGTGATTCCAAAACATTCTTGATCTTTATAAATTTATCAATGATGCTCAAATCAAAGACAAAAGTTGGTTCTTTCTCGATTGATTCCTAAATTTGTTTATAGAAACCATCAACAGGTAGAATGGTTGTGCCTTCATCCAATAATTTGGGAAAGATCTTGAACAAATCTTCTTCGATATCACTGGTGGCATCAATCAACTGATCCCTAGATTCTCTCAACTTGTTGTAAGCTTCACTGAGAATCTTTATCTTGAACCTAATAACCTTAGTTAGCTGGAAGTGTTTATCCCCATGTGGAATGAGTCCTTCTACTAAGACCCGAGATGGAACTTTCTTCAGTGCATTGAGGGCATCCAAAGTTAGTTCAAGGTTTCCAGCCTCCTGTGAAAATTAATCCTTCATCTTGTCACCATCCTTTTTCACTTCCTCCAAGGATTTGTATACCTCTACTATATCATCAATGACTTTCCTTCCCTAAAGGAGTAACCTATGAATCCATTCATCCACCATTCTCCCCTTCTCATTAATATTCTCAATAACATGCACTGATGAGAATTCGAACCTGATAGTAGTAGGAGTAGAATATGACGGGATTGACTGAGAGGGATTTGAGAGCTTAAGCAATACTTTTATCAACTGTTCCACTTTATCTTTTAGCTCATCCCTGCTCACCTTTGTTTCCTTCATCTTTTAGCATAGCACATTCATGGCATCTTGTGCATCTTTCTGTGCCCCTTCTGTTGTTACCTTTCCCAGATCCACCCTTGTAATATGATAATCAAAATTTGTTATGTCCTCAATTTTTTTGGCCGTGGAGTGGCAATCTTTGCAAACTTATGTCCTAAGGCCTCTACTGAAACTCTTGAAACTATTTTGGGTTTCTTGGCATATTTAGCAGGATAATTCTTGAGTGAACTCAAATCAAAGGTGGTAGGGAAAATACCACCTTCCTCTTCCTTGAGTCTCATGGTCAACCAACCATTGAGGTACAATGGAAGAAGTTGCTCTTATTGAAGGTGTAATGGTTGTATATATGGGTCGAGGAATATTTTCTTGCGGATTCGTGATGACTGCAAGTGTAGTGATTATGGGAATAGACTCAATAACTAAAGGTACGTATGGAGGAAGCATTTCTATAGTGAACGTAGGTCTAGCAGAGAGACGGAGAGATCGACAAAATGCTGGCCATGGATGATGAGAGTGGATTTGAAATATGTGATGATGAATATTGGGAGAGAGAAGGTAAATATCCCAAAGCTAAAGCTTGAGAAGTAAGAGAAATACTTACTTTCGACGAGAAATCAACAAAAGGAGAAATGAGAGGTTGAACAACCTTGACTTCTAGGGAGAATTCCTCCTGTCTCTTCTGGGAGAATTCCTCCTATCTCTAGTTGAGGAGGAGAATCCAATACCTCAACTTTTTGTGTGGGAGTAGATGATTTAGCCCCCGATTTTCTCCTCTTCTGACAAAATTAAACTTTATTTGTCTTTTGGTAGGGCTTTTATATTTTTCTTTTTCTCCCTTAGAGGGTCTCGCTTCTAGAGTAGATATCTTTGAAAAGATCTTTTCTTTATAACTCATTCCCCAAGAAATGAGCCATGCCTTAGTGCAAACAAGGGTTTGAGCAGCTATCTCGGTGATAGAAGCCTTTTCAAAGAATGGACCAATCGATGGCTGGGAATCCAAGTTGATCTCCATCTGACTATTCATACCTAGGTTCCAAGACACTTTCATTATCTATGGTGCCTTCTAGGATATCAGCTAGATCTAATGCTTGGATTTCTTCAAGATTCAATCTACTATTGTCTTTTCTTTAGATGGAAACCTCATCCTAAAGATCAACCCAGATGTCCTCTACATGGGGCACATACAGATACAAGGTTCCATATGACTTAAGGACTCCTCGAATATCGAATCCCTCTCTGAACTTCATATGCTTCTTTAGTTTGTCCTAAGTTTATGCACCACATTCTTGGCCTTCACCACTATAGAACATGTGTACCTTCTAATGGAAATTGGGAAGGAGACAACGATCCTTGTGTCTACTTTGTTGGAACTTGTGGAAATCCAACAATTGTCTGACCAAATCCATAAGGATGAGTTTTTCACCTGAAAACCTGGGAAAATGGAAAGGAGTACCATGGAACCTTACCACCCAGAGATAGGTAAACTTCTTGAATTGTAAGAAGATGCAGCCCCATTTTGACACCTCCGCCCATGCCTCATTAGAAACTCTTCTCTTTCTCAGCTCAGGGTCTAGCCTGCAAATATTTTCATAAAAGAAGGCATCATTCACTCTCCTAAACTGATCTTCAGATCCTTTTATTGTCAGCTGAGGGAAGTATTGATATATGTGATCAGTTGTTTGGTTCCCTTTTGCATCCAACCCTAGGTAGTTTCTCATACCTACTGCTGCATAGGTGACGTACAAAATCATGTAGAACTTACCAGTAGACAAGATAATTTTCATTTGAGATTCTATCTCATCACTTATTAAGGTGCCCCAATCAATCCTATGGTCATTCTTCTTTATGATGACCATGAACTGATACATCCACCCTTGGAATTATTTTGACTCTGGGAGCCCAAATAATTGGCTCAGTAGGGTGATGATATCACTGACTTCAAGTATAAAATCACTTCTAGGAACCATCTTAGGAAACCTAGAAACAGCTTGGCTTATCCTTGATCAAGAATTTCTTGTTCACGTGCTTGATGCAGTCTTATTGATCTTTGTTCCAAGATTTCTATGATGACTTAATATTTAAATCAACATATTCCATAAAGTTATGGAACTTTAGGAATTGATCAAAGTAATCTCCGTCTAATTTTACTATAGACTATCCCGCTTGATTTCTCACTAAGTGGGAGGCTGAGTCATTGTGAGAAGCACATGCCAAAATGAATTTAGGGAATTGGGCTGATATCGAAATTCTACCGCAAGTGGGAGATCACTACCGCTTATTGAATTCATCCATGAATTCCGACAAGAATCCTCGATCCTTTTCCGTAAGTCTTCCATGTCTATATTTCTGAGATTTGTGTCCCAGATGTTATAATTGTAACTTATATTAGAAGAAGAATTTTTCTTCTTCGATATTTGTACTTCATCTTTCTAGACTTATCTAGACTTATCCTTAGATGGGCTAGGGTCCGACATGAGGAGTCTTAAAAATTCCTAGAAGAACAATCATGTCTGGATGTTTGTTGGACAAGTGAATGACACTGCCCTCTACTATTCGGGTTTTGAAACATGCAAAGAAGCCTTGTAAACCCGATGTAATGGATTGTGTATGTCAGAAAGACCATGTCTAACACCTTAAAACCCCGAAAGACTAGAAAAATTTAGATGATATCAAGCACGTGATAATATTTGACACATCATGGAACTCAAAGAGTGTCGAACACTGGTCAAGACCTGAAACACTGGTGGAGTTCAAAGGATTTCAAGCTCCTAGAGAATCCCAAAACAAAGGTAGAACTTGTATGCTGTCAGACACCCTATAAAACCTGAAATAGATGCAATCATATTTCTACAATGTTAGAGCATGAAAGATCACTGCCATGTTACTAGTTAGGAATTTTTAACCCTTTTGAAAACTATAGGGTAACATCTATGGGAAAATAAACAAATACCCTAAGGGTGAATTCCAAACAAAATATTCAATGGGAATGTAATAAAAACAAAGAAAAGTAACCCTAAACCCTAAACCAAGAAGGAAGAGAAAAGAAAAGGAAACTCCATTATGAATACCTTAAAAATAACCAAAAAGTATAAAATTAGATAAAGGAGAGAAATACCTTCAATAAACTCAAAAAATAATCAAAGATGGATCACGAAATCGATCAAGAAGCTCAATCGGGTTCGGAGGAGGTAGAAGCATGCACAACATTCCAACGCATCAAAATCGTACAAAGTAAAAATGACATGGAAAACCACCTATTTATAAAACCCTAAAATTTATTACACATAGCTCGACACGTGTGCCAACTACCAAACAACTGGGAATTTATGACATTTCATCATGCTTGGAGTCCCCGAAAACCCAACACAAAGGATTTGGTTCATTTTAGGTTTCAGGTTTCGGGAAACATGAGGCATGAAGCATGAGATGTTGAGATGCTTTCAAGTTCAAAACCCAACACACTAGCTTTGTTTTGGGTTGCAGTTTCAGGGAACATGGAACATGAAACATGTGATAGGAAAAGCATGTTCTCGATGCTTTAAACCTCCAAAAACCTGACATAAAGGACTTATTCAATTCAGGTTTTGAGCTTCGGGAAACATGAAACATGATGCATGTAAAGAACATGTTTTCATGCAGTGAAAGCCTGGAAACCCAAAAATATTTCTCAAAAGGGAAATTTAAGAGATTTTTCCAAAATTTAATTGTGGTTATATCAATTTTAGCTAGAATCACTAAAACAAGATAACAGCTGCTCTAGTTGGGGACTTTATTTGAGACATCAAAGGAAGATAAATCAAAATCAAGAAGCTTTTATCCACTCAAGGTTATGGAGTCAAAAGAAGATAAAATAAAGAAAGAAAGAAAGAAAGAAAACACACAACATAAAATAAATTATAATACAGTGCAAGAGATCATCTTACATTATTGGTGGAACAACTTCAAATGTTGGCCACTGAAAGGTAGAGGAAGCAACTCTCCATCAAGGTATGATAGACGAAGCTATTTTCACCATTTAGGCGATGGATTTTGAAAAGACCTTTCCATAAAGAGTCAAACTTGCCATGCATCCTTTCTAGTTCCCTTCTCTTATCCCGCAGAAGAAGTACTACATCTCGCAATATGGAAATCATGCTGCTTTGATTTCTTGTTAAATATCCTTTTGACTTTTCTCTCGATGTTTTGCAATGTGATCCACCACCTTTCTCTGTTCTTCTTCTAGCTTAGCTAGGTACACTATCCTTTTTCAATAGAACTTTGAAAAGTTTCATCCTCAATTGCTTTAGCCAACCATAAGGCCGACAATTCTACAGAGATAGGAATCTCAAAGATCAATTCCATACAACACTTGGAATGAAGACATTCCAATAGCTCACTTAGGAGTAATCTGATCCGCCCATAATGCATCATACAATGCTTTGTGCCATGTCCTCGGATTCTCATCAATCACCTTTCTAATTATGGTCACTGTGTTCTTATTGTTGGATTCAAATTTAACCATTTCCCGAGGGGTAATATCCGATGAGTGAGCCAATGTGATTCCAAACCCATAACAAAATTCAGTCAAATCATGTGATGATAAATTGGAAGTGTTGTCAAGAACAATCTTGTGAGGAATTCTGAATCTAATAATTATATTCTCTTTTTGAAAATGGCAAACAACTTCAGAGGTAGCCTATTTGATTGGAGTGGCTTCCACCCACTTGGTGAAATAGTCAGTGGTTATGAGCACATAATTATGGTTGGCACTAGAGGTAGGGTTTATTACTCCAATGAAATCAATTCCCCATTTCTGAAAAGCTTCTTCAATTACTACAGGGCTTTAAAGAAAGAGCAGCCAACTTAGGGCGGCCAACAAAATGTTGACAAGATTCACACTTAGCCACCCATTCAACTCGAATCTCAAAAGAGAGTAGGCGAATAGTACTTGGCCCGTAACATATTGTAAGCTATCATGGAAGAAGAGAAATGCCCTCCACACACTATATTTTGGAAGGATTCTAGAAACCTTATCTCGAGACTTATCAACACAATGCAGAATACACCATCAATACCCTTCTTGTATATATCATTATCCCAAAGAATGTATCTTGTAAACCTTAATTTAACTCTTCTCTTTTCTTTTTGGCTCAAATGCAGGGGAAATTCACCATAAGTTAAAAAGAAAGTGATGTTTGTGTACCATTCATCGGTTGGGCATACAAAAAGCACCATTGGTAATTCAAGTAGTATCTTTAGTTTCTTCACATTCTATCTCAGACTTATTTTCTGCAATCAATTGGCAACAGCCTCTTCCTCATACCAACTTGGTAGGTCTGATTTCCAATTCATATTCCTAGACTTTGGCTATCTAGTTACCCCATTGACTACCCAACTCTTGTTGAGTCAAAATAGACTTAACTGCAGTATCAAGATCCTAACAAGAACGAGAGTGTGGGAACTCAACACATAATACCTGAAATGTTTCACTACTCTCACCATTGCATAAGCATGCTTTTCAATTTGTGACATCTTCAATTCATGTTCCTTTAGGGGGCATCTCATGAAAGCAATGGGAGCTTTGATTCCTTCTTCATTCTCCTACATCATGATGGCTGATATTGTATGTATGGAGGCATAGTTATACATGATGAAATCCTTCTTGAAGTTTGGGCATACCAGAATAGGAGTGTGAGCAATTTCCCATTTGACTTCTTTGAAAGCAAGCTTCCTTTAGTGCTCCATTGAAATGGATTCTTACCTTTCATCATCCTAAGGATATCCTTGGTTTTATCGGCAAATTCAGGTACAAATATTCTTAGGAAATTGACCTTTCCGAAAAAGGAATGCACCCCAGTTTTGCTTGTAGGTAGGGTAAGACTTTGGATGGCCTTCACCCTCTCTGGGTCGATCTTGGTTCCTTCTTTAGTCATGATATGACCTAGAAACTTTCCATCTATTACTCTGAACATGGAATTTTTATAATTTAATGAAATCCCATGACACTCGCATCTTAAGAGTACTCGCTCTAGATGATCATAATGATCACTTTGCTTTTTAGAGTGTTGGTGTAAATTCTGGGTTTTCCTACCTTGCCCTAATTTTTCATGACCATTTTGCTCAAAAAACATTTCATTTTTTCAATTTGATGATCTGCAACTCGTTTATCCCAGTGGAATCCTTTGAAAGTGCCTAGGTTATTATTTTTCCCTAATTTGAACAAACTTCCAAGTTCCCCCTTTTGTGCCCTAATTTCTTCTTTTCCATGGGCTGTGTCATTTTTTCCCATTGCCAAATCATGCAAGAAACTCGGCTTGATCAAATTCCATTTATGTGCAAGTGAAATCCCAATCCCCTAGTCGAAACTAATGTCAAAACATGATTCAGTTGGTTTAAAACCAAGAAATTTGTCCTCCTTGTGAAAAATTTGATTTCTAGGGCATCCCATGTATTTTTATGTTTTGATGGGCATACGGGTGTCATTTTCTGTCAAATTAGTCATCGCAAACCTTTGGTGATGTAGCAGGCTCCTATTGGTGAGGGCAGTCGAGAAAATGTTATAACTTGTCACTTTTTTATTTTTGGCACGAGAAAAAAAAATTACCGCAGCCCCGCATTGCTACAGTGAAATGCCTACGTGGCACAATTTGATTGGCTAGAGGATTGGCGGTTCGCGGAGGGCACTTAGAAATTTTTCCTTCATTTTTACAAATTTCTCAAAATTAATTTTTTTCCCGAAGGCCCGCAACGAATTGGAAGGTGACACGTGGCACAGGAAGGTCAGGTGGGTGGAGGAAGGACTTGGAAAATTTTATTATTTTTGCCTCGATGCTAAGGTAAAATTTTGACCCAAAGGCCCACCTCCAATAAGAAGTGGACACGTGTCCAGGAAAGTCAGCATGGAGGGGCGGAGTTTGTGAAAATTTTGAAGTTTTTAACTTCAAAATATTAAAGTTAAAATTTGGCCCAAGGGCCCGCGACCAATTAGAGGAAGACACGTGTCCAGGAGGCGAGATGGATGAAGGGGTGAAGGAAAATTTTATGAATTTTTTCCTTTATGATTGCAAGGTAAAAAATATAAAATGGGCCCACCTCCAATGAGAAGTGGACACATGTCCAAAATGTGGTGGACGTTTGGAGCATAAAGGGAAAGTGAAAAAGTTTGCAAAATTTTGGCAAAAAATCTCAAAGTGAAAAATTGACCCGTGGAAAATTTGGAGGTGTCCCCCACACCCAATCAGGGGGTGACACATGGCATTTACAAAAGGGAAAAAGGGAGAGCATGGGCCCACAAAGGTTTTAGTGCTCATGGAGGTTTGAGGAAAAAATTGGAGGGTCGGCTCCACATTGAATGAGATACCGCCATGTGGCGGGGAGAGAGCGGGTGTTCTGTCCCACGGAGTTTTTGAGAAAATTTTCCTTTTCTCAAAATGGAGGTGAAATCCATCAAATTGGCCCACGTTTTTGGTGGGGCCCACATGTGGACACGTGGCGGGTCTAGGGGCACGCGGGGAAAATTTTCAAAATTTTCCAAAGGCATAAAAAGGTTACAAATGCAAATTTTAAAAGGAAAGGGCCCGCACCAATAGTTTTTGGACACGTGTCCACCTTATCCAAAGGAAAAAAGGGAATATTCATGAATCTCATCCTCCACATGGAGGGTTGGCATTAAAGGTTGACTAAAATCAATGGTCACTATGCAATTTCATTTTGGGTGCCATGGAACTCCAAGAAACTTGGAAATCAAATTTCTTCATCGAAATTCATTGAACCTTATATGATTTTGAGTCCCCTCAGCCTTCTGAGAACAATGGCACCATTTTTGGGAGCTAATTTGATGGCTTATGATTTTTTTGATGAAATTTTTCCCTAGACCCATGAAAAAATGTGAAAGGCAAAAATTAAAGTTGCAGAGGTGAAAAATGATGAAGTAAAAGGTGGAAAATGATTGCAAAATCATGTTGGCATGTCTAAATGCCAAAAACGTGACCTAGGATGGATAAGGATCCGAATTCATGTAATATTTTAAAATATTTGTGCATCCCTAGAATTTTACAAGTTGTTTTACAGTTTAATGTCATTTTCATGAAATGGATAAGGTTTCTTGTAACAAATTTGATCCCTAAGCATATTCTATACTTGGGATGCAAGGATCCAAGCTGGCATGAGGTATAAAATGTATTTTTCAAGAATTTGTAAGAGGAGGAGGAGACAGAAGAAAAAAAAAAAGACTCAAATTTTCAAGCAAAAGGTCGATTTAAATCCATTTCTCTCGGAGAGAACTGCTGAGAAACAATTTTAATTCCATTTTGTATCGATTTCATCATATTGAGTTGGTTTCAGATGTAAAGCCATCAAAAATCTTTGAGATTATTTTTATAGCATTCCTCTTGCTGATGTATTTGATCAAATTTTGGATTATGTGGTGTTATCTCTTCGTAAAATTTGCATATACTTATGTCTCGAATGTTTTCAATTTGTGTTTCTTGCCCATGTTGTAATCTTGTGTTTAGGATCTCTTACATCATACAGGGTCTCATTTCTTGTTGATGGTTTAATGGCATTTGCAATCTTATATTCAGAAGAGCTTTCATCTGATAGAAGATAAATAGATTTAAAATCATTTCACTGTCCTTGAATAATGAGACTATTTGTAAACCTTTGGGTGCACCTTAGGTCATGATTAAACAAGGATTCCTGGATACTTTGTTGGTATTTTGCTTCAAGATTTTGTGGTAGGTTATCAAAGGTTGTGTGGAAGAGTGCAGATTTGGGCCTCCATTTGTGCACATATCCTGGTTGAATGAGCATTTAAAACCCTTGGAAGCATCCCTGTTGTGTAGGTATTGCAAATTTCCTACAAAGGTTTTCAAAGAAGTTGGTAATTCCCAGCTAGACTTGTCTAAGCATCTCCCACAAAATTTCATTCAAACTAACTCATCCTACTTACACTACCCCTACATAGCATTTTGTGTCAAAAATAATACAATCCTTCCACCAAAATGCACAAAGTATATCAGGGTTTCATCATGTCTTTAGCAGTCCTTAGCCTTATTTTGAAAGCATTTCCATCATTTAATAGTGACAACTCCTTTGAGTTTTGATAATGGATGTTTGATCATGTTTTCACAAGGCCTCTTCCATACCATATGCAACACACAAGGATATCTCCATCTCTTTTACCATATAAGGGCTGCAATATAGGTTCCCTTGCCTTGGTTGATAGGCACAACCTAAAATAGTGAGGGTTAGATCAAAACCCTTTTGAAGGTGTTATCCACTCCCTCAAATCTTGAATGCAAACAAGTAGATAGGTGTGCTCCCCAGCTATAAATGACATACAAACCATCTATCTATCCTTGAGTGTCTTGTGCAAGTTCATGATGTTGTTCAAGTTATGAAGGAGACTAAATATGGATACCAACATAGAGAATACCATCAAGTCATCCAAATACACAACTATGACCTTGCCCATCAAATCTCTGAAAGCTAAGTCCATAGATCTTTGAAACATGGCTCCAGAATTAATCAAACCAAAAGGAATCCTCTTGTAAGAAAAGGTTCCCCATGGGGTGGTGAATGTCATTTTATGTTGATCTTCAGTAGCTACCTCAACCTGATTATACCCCGAAAATCCATCAAGCATGGATAACATTTCTGATCTAGTGATGGTTTATAATACTTGGTCCATGATGGGCAATGGATAATTATCTTTCAACGAAGACTAATTAAGGTTCTGAAATTCAAAAAAATCTGAATCTCACCATTCTTATTTCTAACAGGGAAAATGTTAGCAACCTAGGTGGAATGATGGATTGGAAAGATAATCCTTGCGTTTAACATCTTTTGAATTTCTGCAAGGATAGTCCCTGAGATCTTTGGATTGTAATTCCTTTTCTCCCGCACGTAGGGTTTAACCTCGTGATTCAAAGTTATGTTATGTTGCACATCCTTGGGCTTGAAAGACTTCAGATCCACATATGACCATGCTAGGACGTCCATATATCTCTTCAAGAGTGAAGTGAATCTTTCTTTCTCCTCTGAGAAACAGAATTTCCCAATGTTTACTATATGTGGTTGGTCGGAAGAGCCCAGATTAACTTTATCTACCTCCGACAAGAAAGCACCTTAAACTTTCCTTTTATCATAAATAAAACGGTCATTCTTGTCAAACAAACCTTCTAGAGAAACTAATCCCTTTGGAATCTTATTTCCTTTAAGCTGGATGAATTCACCATCAATTTCTTGATATGAATTTGAGATGGACTCACAGAAATTTGATTTTGATCCTTCAAAATAAAGCTCACTGAAATTATCGTCTTTCTCAAGAAAAGACAATACACGTTGATCATCATTAAACACTTGCCAATGTGTTGAATTATCTAGAACACTTGGATGATACACAATCTCAATCGTATACATGTCCTATTTGAACTTTGGGTGAGGAAGGAGAAGATATGTAGATATGGCTAAAGAATCATCTTTATCATTGTAATCTCTTAAGATTTCCTTAATGGAAAAATCATCAAAGTATTCTATGTTGTCCCAAACCTTGTTCCTGTAATGTCTTAGGTGAACATTTTTTACCTGATAGGTCCCCCTTAATTGATTCACAATCAACTCGGCATCTCCTTGTACTTTAAGATTTTGGATTCCTTTTTTCTTGCCATTTCTAATCCTAATAACAAAGCTTCATATTCAGCTATGTTATTAGTATTATCAAACTGCAACTTGAAAGCAAAGGGAAAAATCTTGAAATCTGGAGATATAAGAACCACACCAGCACCTGAACCAATAGTTGAACAGCTCCCATCAAACTCAAGGGTCCAAACAGCATTAGGATCTTCTTCTTTGACTTCTACAAAGGGTACCTCAGATGTCATGAAATAATTACCCAAGCCTACATCTTCAAAGAGAATTTGAGCCTTAGGATCGTCTGACTTAGTGATAAGGTACTTTTCCTATGTTTTGGGGTGAAGGACACAAGGAACTCCATTTACTGGAATTTTAGATTTAGTCCAATCCATGTTGATTTCTCCTCCAACATCTTTGCAAAAACATCTTCCTAAGAGAATACCATAAGCAATCGGATATCAACAACCAGGATAGTCATTTTCACACTCTTTTCAGGGAAGGCAACAAATGCAAATTGTGCATCCTTGATTTGGCCAATCAAGGGGACTTTTTTGGTTTCCATGGAATAAAACTACCCATAAGATTTTGTCAAGGTGATTCTAAGGGCATGAGATAATTTTGTGGGCATTACGTTATCAGAGGCTCCTGAGTCAATTATGCAATTCTTTGAGTTTAAAACCATTTATAAGTAGTGACAAATAAAACGGTTCAATATTTCCTGAAGAAGTAGCAGAGGTCATATTACTCTAAGGTAAAGGCTGATTGGGGCTAGGAAAAATTCCTTTTGAAGATGAAGGAATAACATCCTTACTTATAATAAATTTGGAAAGTTTCTCAAATTTCTCGTGGTTAGACTAAGTACTTGGCTTCAAATTTGGATTTTGGTTTTCTTTGCATGATCGATAATGTCAAAAGCAGTATATGAGGGAATGATGGTGGGTTGAGTTATAGTTACACTGGTCTGAGCTGAGTTACTGGTCTTGAGGAAAGGATAAAAAGAGTTAGAAGATGAAGTTACCTTTTTAGTTGTCTCCTTTTCAATTTGCACTGAGATGGGAGAGCCTCTTTTAGCCATAACCACGGGAGCTTCTTTACTTTTCTCCTTAGAGCCTTCAACCAGCTTTCTGGGGTTTTGAGATTGGGATCGAGTGAAGACTGCAAATGATTGGCCATCATGCTCACCTTCATCTTCCTCATACTCTAAGTACCCAATGCTGGAGTCACCAGCTGAATCGTCAAAAGACTCATCAACATATCCTAAAGCTTTGAAAGCTTCATGAGAATCTTGATCTTTTGGTTCTTCACCCTCCTCAAATATTTCAACTGCTACATTGACAGGAGGAGCTTCAATGGCCATCCTGATGGGAACAGAGAGATCAACCAATTCCTATCTCTTGTGGGAGTGCCATTGGCATTGTTGAAATTCCATCTAGGAATATCCCGATAAGGAATGTTGGTTGCTTATTGATACATTTGCTTCTTTAAAGTGATCAAGTTATTGGCCATCTTCTGAATCATAGGACCAAAGTACTCTAAGAAGAACTCGATTTTTAGGTTTAGATGATTCTCTTCCGATCTTTCCGCTAGAATAAGATCATCTTCTATTTTAGTAGTTGTATCTTGAGAAGTGGCCAAATCAGAGATAACATCTTCTCAACAAGAAGCTCACATCAAAGTGAGCATTGATGAAGAAACACTTTTGATTTTCAAGAGTGGGAATGACTAGCTCTAGAATCTTATGAATCAACTTGTTGAATTTGGTTATGAAATCCCACATGGGTTCGTAAGACTCCTTCATGTGTGTAAGTTATGCTAACAAGGTGTGAGAGTCTTCAGCAGTTTGAACCTTGCTTCAAATACAGACCACATGGTAGTCCAGTTGGTAATGCATGCATTCGGAAGATGGTAGAACCATTATACTACTACACCATGTAATGTCTCAACAAAGAGTTGAATAGAGATTTCTTCATGAGCAAATCCAAGAAATCCACATGCAACAAAGAATGAAGCAATGTGTTCATCAGTAGGTGTTGCTTCTCATCACCGGTAAACTTAGGAATATTCTTACGTGACCCATGTGATAGATTGTGCAACGGTAGAGTTAGGGAAAGAGGACCAATAGCTGCACTCCAAGGCACAGGTTGTGCTACCATTCTTCTAAATGAAGTGTGTACAAGAATCCAAGTATCAGACAAGAATAACGCACGGCAGGTTGTAGAAACTTCTTGTTCTTAAAGAACCTTAGTTCTTCAGATAGGTGAAGAAATTCTCACTTTAGATAGATGCAATAATGTTGGGTGAAAGTCTGAAACTATGTTGTTGAAGCAAATCAAAGAATGGATCAGTTTCACCCCTAGCTCGACTTCACTAAGTGAATATCTTTCTATCCAAATTGAACTCTGAAAATAGATATTTTTGAGAATAAGGCAAATACAGAGTCGCCAAACACAAATAGGATAAGCTTAGTCTTATCAATCCGTATTCCCTAATGGAGTTACAAAAATTGTTCATAGGATATTTTGTCAGACCAAAATATGAGGTTCAACCACAAGTACATGGGATTAAATCCTCCTCAAAGACAAGTGAGGTTCCTGTTTATTACTAATATAAAACACAAAAGAAATAATATATACAATATCCACACTATTCTAACCATTGGGGCTAGGATACAATCCCAAAATCCATATCAACACGAAATGGAGATGTTATAACTTTAGGAATGTGATGGATTAGAAAGGGAACTTATCATAGATGAAACAAAATGGAAAGGGAATAAGAGGAACTTATTTTCTTTCAAGCAAACACAGATCAAGAAATACTTATACGAGTTTTAGATAATGAGTGTAATATCCTAAGACGATTAAAATGGTCAAGAATACTAAATAAAGAATAGCTCAATATTTTGGATGTAAGAACAATCTCTCAAGATAGATGAATCCCACAACACAAAGTTTGTAAAATAACACCCATTTCTATTCTTCAATGATTAAAAAGAAAATACAAAGTTTTTCTTTTTATTCATAATAGCTCTTAATATTCCAAAAAGTATGCCTTTGGAATGCACAAGCATCCCTTATTTATAATAAAAAGAGTAGAGAGAAAATAGGATTAAATCCTAGAAAATATTCATTTAATAAGAGTCCTATTTTTCTTGACTCTCACGCAAGAGAACAAGTCAAAATTTACTTCCTATGTGACAAAACAGAAATGAAAAAGACATGTCAATTTCTGGAAGGAAATGACATATAACATCATTACTTATTTTGTTTCCTCATCCTTGTCTTGTTCCAACTACTCTTTCTTGTCTCAAAACTCTTGAAACTTCCAGATTATGCCTTGCATTTCAACTTCATCTAGCGCACTAGAATAATCACTTAGAATCTCGCAAGTTTCCTATGTGTCACTTGTGTTGCTAGGAAGTTTCTTCAATCTCTTATTAAGTTTTCTCAGTGATTCCAAAACATTATCGATCTTTATAAATTTATCAATGATGCTTAGATCAAATACGGAAGTTGGTTCTTGCTCGATTGATTCCTAAAAATTTTTATAGAAACCATCAGCAGGTATAATGGTTGCACCTTCATCAATAATTTGGGAAAGATCTTGAATATCTCTTCTTTGATATCACTGGTGGCATCAATCAACTGATCCTTGGATTCTCTCAACTTGTTGTAAGCTTCACTGAGAATCTTTATCTTGAACCTAATAGCCTTAGTTAGCTGGAAGTGTTTATCCCCATGTGGAATGAATCCTTTTTCATCTAAGACCCGAGATGGAACTTTCTTTAGTGTATTGAGGGGATCCAAAGTTAGTTCAAGGTTTCCAACCTCCTGTGAAAATTCATCATTCATCTTTTCACCATCCTTTTTCATTTCCTCCAAGGATTTGTATACCTCTACTGTATCATCAATGACTTTTCTTCCCTGAAGGAGTAACCTCTGAATCCATTCATCCACCATTCTCCCCTTCTCATTGATCTTCTCAATAACAGGCACTAATGAGAATTCGAACCTGGTAGGAGTAGCAGTAGAAGATGACAGGGTTGACCGAGAGGGCTTTGAGAGCTTAAGCAATACTTCTATCAACTATTCCATTTTATCTTTTAGCTCATCCCTCCTCACCTTTGTTTCCTTCAGCTTTTGGCATAGCACATTCATGGCATCTTGTGCATCTTATTGTGTCCCTTCTGTAGTTACCTTTCCCAGATCCACCCTTGTAATCTGATAATCAGAATTTGTTATGTCCTCCTTGGTTTTTTCAGTCATGGGAGTGGCAATCTCTGTAAACTTATGCCCTAAGGCATCTGCTGAAACTCTTGAAACTATTTTGGGTTTCTTGGTAGATTTTACAGGAGAAGCCTTGAGTGAAGTTAAATCAAAGGCTAGTAACTACCACCCTCCTCTTCCTTGGAGTATAGTCAACCAACTATTGAGGTATAATGGAAGAAGTTACTCCTATTGGAGGTGTCATGGTTGTATCTGTGGGTGGAGGAATATTTTCTTGTGGAGTCATGATGACTGCAAGTGTAGTGACTATGGGAATAGACTTAAGAAATGAAGGTGCAGAAGGAGGAGGCATTTACATAGCCAATGTAGGTCTAACAGAGAGAGGGGAGAGATAAGAGAAAATGTTGGCCATAGATAATGAGAGTGGCATTGAAATATGTGATGATGAAGATTAGGATAGAGAAGTTAAAGATCCCAAAGCTAAAGCTTGAGAAGTAAGAGAAAGAATTACTTTCAACGAGAAATCAAAAAAATGAGAAATGAGAGGTTAAACAAACTTTACTTTTGGGAGAATTCCTCCTGTCTCTTATGGGAGAATTCCTCCTATCTCTAGTTGAGGAGGAGAATCCAATACCTCAACTATTTGTGTGGGAGTAGATGATTCATCCCCCTTCTTTTCTCCTCTTCTAAAAACTTAAACTTTATTTGTCTTTTGGTAGGGCTTTTATCTTTTTCCTTTTCTCCCTTGGAGGGTTCAGCTTCTAGAGTAGCTATCTTTAAAAAGATATTTTCTTTATAACCCATTCCCCAAGAAATGAGCCATGTCTTAGTGGAAACAAGGGTTTGAGCAGCTCTCTCGGTGATAGAAGCCTTTTCAGTTTTGGACCAATCGATGGCTGGGAATCCAGGTTTATCTCCATTCAACTATTCATACCTAGGTTCCAAGACACTTTAATTATCTCATGGTGCCTTCTAGGATATCAGCTAGATCTAATGATTGTATTTCCTCAAGATTCAATCTACTATTGTGTTTTCTTTGGACGGTAACCTCATCCTCGAAGATCAACCCATATGTCCTCTACATGGGGCACATAAAAATACAAGGTTCCATATGACTTAAGGACTCCTCGAATATCGAGTCCCTCTCTCAACTTCATATGCTTCTTTATTTTTTCCTAAAGTTTGTGCACCACATTCTTGTCCTTCACCACTGTAGAACATGTGTACCTTCTAATGGAAATTGGGAAGGAGACAATGGCCTTGTGTCTACTTTGTTGGAACTTGTGGAAATCCAACAGTTGTCTGACCAACTCCATAAGGATGAGTTTGTCACCTGAAACCTAGGAAAATGGAAAGGAGTACCATGGAACCTTACCACCTAGAGATAGGTAAACTTCTTGAATTACAAGAAGATGCAGCCCCATTTTGACACCTCTACCCATGCCTCATCAGAAATTCTTCTCTTTCTTAGCTCAGGGTCCAGCCTGCAAATATTTTCATAAAAGAAGGCATCATTCACTCTCCTAAACTGATCTTTAGATCCTTTTATTGTCAGCTGAGGGAAGTACCGATATATGTGATTAGTTTTTCAGTTCCCTTTTGCATCCAACCCTCGGTAGTTTCTCATACCTGCTACTAGATAGGTGACATACGACATCATGTAGAACTTGCCAAGAGATGAGACTGTTTTCATTTAAGTCTCTATCTCATCACTTATTAAGGTGCCCCAATCAGTCCCTTGGTCATTCTTGTTTATGACAACCATGAACTGATACATCCACCCTTGGAATTATTTTGACTCTGGGATCCAAAATAACTAGCTCAGTAAGGTGATGATATCACTGACTTCAAGTATAAAATAATTTCTAGGGACCGTCTTAGGAAACCTAGAAACAGATGGCTTAGCCTTGATCAAGAATTTCTTGTTCACGTGCTTGATGCAGTCTTCTTGATCTTTGTCCTAAGCTTTCTGTGCTGACTTAATATTTAAATCAACATATTCCATAAAGTTATGGAACTTTAGGAATTGATCAAATTAATCCCCGTCTAATTTACTATAGACTATCCTGTTTGATTTCTCACTGAGAGGGAGGCTTAGTCATTGTGAGAAGCACATGCCAAAATGAATTCAGGGCATTGGGCTGATACTAGAAATTTTTCTGCAAGTGGGAGACCACTTCCAGCTATTGACTTCATACATGAATTCTAAGAAGAATCCTCAATCCTTTTCCGTAAGTCTTCCATGTTTATATTTCGAGCTCAGCCTGTCCTGGATGTCATAATTGCAACTTATATAAGAAGAAGAATCTACCTTCTGATATTTTTACTTCATCTTTCCAAACTTATCTGACTTATCCTTAGATGGGCTAGGGTCGAACATCAAGATTCTTGAAAATTCCTAGAAGAACAATCATGTCTGGATGTTTGTTGGACAAGTGAAAAGACCCACCCTACTATTCAGGTTTTGAAACTTGCAAAGTAGCCTCAGCTACCTGAAAAATTGGATTGTGTGTTGGGAAACAGACTGTGTCGAACACCTTGAAAAACCTAAAAGACTGGCAAAATTTGGATGATGTCGAGCAAGTGATAATATCTAACACACTGCGGAACTCAAAGAGTGTCGAACACCGGTCAAGACCCGAAACACTAGTGGAGTTTAGAGGATGTCAAGCACCTGGAGAATCCCAAAATAAGGGCAGAACTTGTATGATGTCAGACACCCTATAAAACACCGAAATGATGCAATCGATTTCTACAATGTTAGGACATGAAAATTCCCTTCCATGTTGCTAGTTAGGAATTTCTTAACCCTTTTGAAAACTATAGGGTAACTTCTATGGGAAAATAAACAAATACCCTAAGGGTGAATTTCAAACAAAAGGTTCAATGGGAATGTAATAAAAACAAAGAAAATTAACCCTAAACCCTAAACCAAGAAGGAAGAGAAAAGAAAAGGAAACTCCATTATGAACACCTCAAAAATAACCCAAAAAGCATAAAAGTAGAAAGAGGAGAGAAACACCTTCAATAAAATCAAAAAATAATGAAATATAGATCACGAAATCGATCAAGAAGCTCAATCGGGTTTGGAGGAGGTAGAAGCATGCATAGCATTCCAACACATCAAAATCATACAAAGTAAAAATGATGTGGAAAACCACCTATTTATAAAACCCTAAAATTTATTACACATAGCTCGACACGTGTGCCAACTACCAGAAAACTGGGCATTTATGACATGTCATCATGCTTGGAGTCCCCGAAAACCCGACACAAAGGATTTGGTTCATTTTAGGTTTCGGGTTTCGGGAAACATGAGGCATGAAGCATGAGATGTTGAGATGCTTCCAAGTTTCAAAACCCAACACACTAGCTTTGTTTTGGGTTGCAGGTTTCGGGAACATGGAACATGAAACATGCAATAGGAAAAGCATGTTCTGATAATTTGAACCTCTAAACACAAAGGACTTAGTCAATTTGGGTTTTGGTCTTCAGAAACATGAAACATGATGCATGTAAAGAACATTTTTTCATGCAGTGAAATCTTGAAAATCTGAAAATCTTTCTCAAAGGAAAATTTCAGAGATTTTTCCAAAATTTAATTGTGGTTATATCAATTTTATCTAGAATCACTAAAATGAGATAACAAATCTTACAAAGACTGATCAGTCTAAAATATTTGACTTCATTGGCCCCTACAATTTTTGGAATAAGGACCAAGAAAGTATTATTAAGCTAGCTGAGAAGCTTCCCATTATTGAAGAAATCTTGGACCATTTCAATGACTTCTTTCTTTATCAGCTCCCAAAATTTCTGGTAAAAGAAAGCCTAAAAACCATCAGGCCCAGGTGACTTGTCAGGTTCCATATCAAAGACCACAAATCTGATTTCCTCCTCAGAAGGGATCCTTAAGAGCTCACAATTTTCTTCAGGGGAGATGACTTTCTGGAATAGGTTCAGGATATTGTTTTGATTCTGCTCCTCAATCCCCTGACCTTGCTGAAAAAGATCCTTGAAATAGTTTATGATGACTTGATTTATTTCCTTGCTCTCCAAAAGGATCTCACCATTCTCATTCTTAATTTCATTTATCTTGAGGAGGTTTTTCTAGGAGGTGGCTGAGAAGTGGAAGAAATTGGTATTCATGTCCCCCTCCCTAAGCCATTTCACCTCAACTTCTTCCTTAGCCAAGATGTCATGATACTCAACCAATAGATTTTGTTCCTGCTCCTTTAGAACCGTATTAAGACCATCAAGATCGATAAGTTCCTCAATATTCCTTAAATCTTTAGCCACTCTACTTTTTTCCTAGAAAATATTACCAAAGACCTCTTTGTTCCACTTTTTGAGACAACCTTTGAGATGCTTTAATTTGTAACTGAGTCGGTAACTAGCCACCCCAAAGACCCTGATATTCCACCACTCTTGTATTCTATTGAAGAGGTCAGGGTGGTCTAACCAAATATTTTCAAATCTGAAGGGTCTAGCTTTCTTGACCAGATTTAAACCTAGATTAAGGAGGATAGGGTTATGATCAGAGCCAATTCTGGGGAGAGTCTTCAGAGAGTAAATTTGATTGATCATACAGAGATGACTTACAACAAACCTATCAAGTCTGATTTGGATAAGCTCTATCCCAACTCTCCTATTAGCCCAGGTGAACTTAGAACCTTCCAAATCCAAATCCACCAAACCATTATTGTTAAGGAAATCAGCAAGGTCCTCCATACTCTCAGTAAAGGAAGTGATGCCCCCTTTTTTCCCAAAGAAAGGGGGGAGTTGAAATCTCCTCCAATAATCTAGTCTTTATCTTTGAATAAATTTCTGAAATTAGAGAGATCTTGCCATAATTTTCTTCTCTCACTTACTAGATTAGGAGCATATATGTTGGAGACATACCAAGATTTCTTTGAGGTCAAATTCGTAAAACACATTGCCACATGCCCCGAAACTGCAAGGATAGGAATACCTTGCACAATGTTGGGATCCCAAAGTGTGACTACTCCTCTAGAGGCTCCCAATGAACTGCACCCTTCCCAACAACTATCTTTCCAAATAGACCTTCCCACTTCTTTAAATCTTTCCATACTCATTTTAGTTTCTTGAATCATGAAAATATCCAGTTTATTTTTCAATCTAAGATCCTTCGCTATTCTATGTTTTTTGGGGTTATTCAACCCCCTAATGTTCCAGAAGAGAAGAATCATTTAACATTTCTTATTATGGGGAACAAATTCCCCATAGTTTTCTGAATACCTGCATCCACTTCCTTTCTTGAACTTGTCTCCCTTACTTCCTTATTACTTTTCCTGCCCTTTTGGCTAGAATCTTTACTGAAGTCATCTCTTGAGCTACTATGAGTGACAGGTTTGGATTTACTCACAGGTGTCTTTGGTGATCCTATCACCTCATAGGTGTCAGCTACAAAATCTGTTAGGATCCAAAACCCATTTGACATTGTTAAATATTCTTCTTTTCTTTGTCTAAAGGATCTCTGACCTATTGACGATACTTCATCCAACGATAATCCATCAGCAACTCATAGAGCAAGTTTATTTCCTTCCATGTCTTTACTCTCCCTATCCTTGGAATATCAGATTTCTTCTTCCAACACCTGACTTACAAGCTCATCATCATTTTCTTTAGTTTCTTTATTGGTACTTCTTTGTTCTTGAATACTAGTCCCCACTCCTTCCTCTCTGGTTTTGATAAGTAGATTCAAGGGTTTCTCTACTTCAGGGTTTATCTGGAGAACCTCTTGTTCCTTGATTTCAACAACCCTTCCATTCTTCCCAATCCTTTTCCATTCCTTCACCTCTTTTTTAGTCACCATATTTTGAGGCATGACTTTTACTTCAAGCTTCTTCTTTTTGAGATCTGGACAAGAGCGTTGTTCATGACCCACCAACTTGCAATTTTTGCAAGCAAAGGGGGTAGGATCATAATCAAAATGTTGCACCCAATCACCCTCTAGGGTCATAAGCTTAATATTACTTTCCAAACATGAATCTTGATGCATATTCACACAGAATCTGGCATGAGTGAGTCTAGTTTTTGCTTTAGTTACTGGATCCAAAGAAATAGGTTTGCCCAGACTTTTCGCAATACCAAAAAGGACCTCTAGTTCCTAGAATTCCAATGGTAAGCCCAAAAGGTTGACCCATATCAGAACTCCATAATAGGATTCCCATAAGGATTGAAATTTGGCTCCCATTTCTAAATAGTTATATGAGATTTTCCAATGAACCATGGTCCTTCTACCAAAATTTTTGCCACATGATCCTTACTAGGTAGAATAGCTAAGAAGTACCCATTAGCGTAAGCTGAGACCTCAATGGTACCATTAGCCACCCAACGTCTCTTTTCCCAACCTCTAAAATAATCTATATTTGGTCTAGATCCCATGCATTTTGCAAAGAGTTCCCCTTCCATGGAAACTTTTGTTCTAGCCAAAAAGAGACAGGAATTTTGAGGGATAGATTACCTTTTTCTTTAACCGGTACCAGATTCTTCAAGACACTTGGATCCCAATTTTTCCCCCAAAAATTTCTACCCATGTGCTTGGTCTCCCATCCTTTTCCCTATTTCCAATGGGCTCCACAATCATGTGATCCTTCGCCAGGTTCTGCTCCCGTTCTCCCTGTAGATTTAGCTCTGGACATTCCCGCTCACTTTAAAATTTTGAAAAATCCTACTCCCGATCCTATTCCATGCTCATACATGGTGTTATTTTGTTGATAATGTTGATAATTTTTAATTAATGGTGGCATGTGAAACACTCTTTATTTTTTGGCCGTTCACTTTTCTTTCTTTTCACTTCAGTTTGTTTGAGTTTTTGGTCTAGTGTGAGTATGGTCTTTTTGGGGTTCCCTTTTATTTCTTTGTGTGGGAGAGAATAGAAATGGCCTTTTCTTTAGAAATATCCCATAGGAGGCTTCAATAAGTGTTTCACTACGGTTCTATGCTCAAGGTCGAGGTTATAGAGTGTGTGTTGGGTGATTCTTATGTGTAGGATACTAGTACGTCTAGAGTCAACTCAGAAATTACAACGGATTTCATTTCCAATTTCCTTTTACTCCATTCGGTCAAGATGGATGTTGTGGAAGTCATGGAATTATTCATTTACCCTGTTCATTGTGTCAGTTTATGAGTTGAATTGAACTAGTGTAGCATCTTTGACCCTCTGATTTGGGTGGAGGAGGTGGATTAACAACAAATTGGCTCAGGGCAAGGGGTTGATTAGCTCGGTTAGTGGTATAGGGAGTTTCTCCTACATGCTGAGGTTTTTCATGTTTTTTTCTAGCATGGAAATCTGGAACCTAGTAGAATGCCACCTCTGGATCTCTCTGATGTTTGTTTTCCTATAGACTTGGTCATTGACCACCTCAATGAGTTTCGAGAAAATTCCAGGGTGGATTTTATTCTTCATTGGGTAAGGCCAAACAGGAGATTGGCGGTGTTTGTATTGGTGGTGGTCAAGGTGTGGAGGAGGCATGGGTCTTGTGTTAGACATGGCACTTGGAGCTACGAGTGGGGTAACGCATGGGTCTCTATTGCCATGGGTGGTGGTTTTTTAGATGAGGATTAATTCTTCTTCTTTGTTGGTTTTTTGGGTGTTGTGGTCTTGTGCTCTCGGTGTCTTGTTATTCCTTTTTCACTGGTGTTTCATTCTTCTCCATTCAAGCCATTTTTTGGGGCCTTTTGTTGTTGTTTTTTCTATTTTGGTTCGGTATGTGTTTGTGAGTGCCATTAAACCAAACAATGTAAATTTCATGTGATATTCAAAATATGATAATTCAATATGTGAGACATCAATTGAACCACATATCATTTGTAGCATAGTCAAAGTATGGAATACTTATATACTCACTATGTAATTTAAAGATGATAAAATTGACATTGAGCATGCCGTTATTTTGATGATATTTTTGTTAATATTGATCATTTTTGTGTGTGGCATATATGGTTAATATAATGGTTCCACTAAAATTAATTAGAAATTAACCGAACAAAGTAAAGTTCGCGCAATATTCAAAATATGCTCCCATTTGATATCCATTAATTAGACGCGTTAAATATAAATTAAATTAATGGCAGCCGCATGTCTTTTGTAATTCTTGCACCAAAGAAATTGGTTGGAAGTGTCCATTCCATATTAATTATATATTGTCATTCACTAGTATATTTCAAGGACACTTAAATTTGTGAAGCTTTGTGTGAGAGCACCGGCGTAAGGAAAAAACTCTGTAAGTGTAATAATTCTTTGGAAAATCATATCACAGTTTGATTGGTAAACTTCTGAGCATGGTTTGTTTTCGTGAAGGCATAAAAATTGGTATGCATTATCACCTTTTCTCCTTCCAATTTTTTGAAATTCTATGTATGTAGAATATTATGTAGCCTTTTCAACAAAACCCTAATTTATCTGCTTCCAGTAGTCGAATATTTCTATTCTTTAATGCTCTTTGACAAACACTTCTCAACTGATAGGGTTTGACATCATTTTTTCATTCTTTTTGTCGATCCCTAAATGATTTGATAAATATGTGTGTACCCCGCTTGTGAGTAATGTAAAACATGTTATGGGTATTTTTTCGCAAGAGGACTAAGAAATGATTCATAAAATACCTAAGATGGACATCAATGATTACGAAAGTGAACAAAATGGGTGTTGCTGAAAAGGTTGAGGAAAATAGATTTTTCTCAGTTAGGGTTATTAATCGTTTAGGGATTTTGGACCATTAGTGGCCAATTTCTATAGGAATTTCATTTTAAATTAAATTGTAGTAATGAAATAATGATAGTAACTTCTAGTAGATGAAATAGTAATAGTAACACAAATAATTGTTTTCTTGTTTTACGGTAATTTATAGATTAAAATTACAGGATCTGGTCGTTTTAGTAAAATTAGCTAATGATATATCAATAGTAAAAATTATAAGATTTCATTGTTTTTCTTTCTTAATGTGACAATAAGCATATGGAAATAGGGAGATGTGATATCATGAAAAATTATGAGGTTTAATAATAAGGGATATTATACATAGTCTTTAGAGTCTATATTTTCATACTAACATTATAAAGAGTGTGTTCATTATATTTATTAGAATTATACCATGGCCTTTGAGACTTCATTTACTAACTAGTTATAAATTACCATCTCTTTTGATATTTCATTTTTAATTAAAATATGGAATTTTTATCTTCCTTTCAATATCTTATAGTAAATAGTATGAGAACTAGTTAAGGCTTGATCCCTCACGAGGGTATCTAGTGTAGCACTTGGCTCAAAAAAATTCATGGAACAAACTAATGAGAGCTAAGCAATGCATGACCCCTAAAGAAAACATGTAATGCAACTCTTTTCTTAGTTTAATAATAGATGTCCAATGAATGATGCCTTATGAACACTAAGTTCAAAATATTTTATCGATGTTGATCATAATGACTGCTAAGCTTGTAAATATTTTGTTATGGCTGACCTTAGAGACCACTAGGAATAGAAATTTTTATGTGTTGACTACTCATTGTGATATTTAATGACCTGGGAGATTATACAATTATAATTAATTAAAGATATGTCCATTGAATGGTGTTTTTCTAACACTAAGTTCAAAATATTTTATCCAGGTGGATGTTATTGACCACTAAGATTTATATAGTTTCTTGTTAATGCATTAGTAGTTTTCCTATTAATGATGCCTAACAACCGCTAAGCTATAGGTATATCCTTAGGGTTGATTGTAGTAATAATGAAGGATAAGAAGCATGTATTTATTTGTTAATGATTCCTATACACCATTAAGCTCCAAAAATATGTTGCAGACTGACCTTAGCGACCGCTAGGATAAGAAATAATTATTTATGTACCCCTCAGTAGTGATCATATTTGTGTTTTTTTCATTGCAATAATTTTTTTCTTGAAATAATCCTAGATACATATAAGGTTTTAATAGGTCATTGTGGTTGAACATAGCGACCACTAAGATCAACACTACATATATCTTGACCCCCACTAGTTCAAAGAATGTAGAAATTTTTCTCATTCTAATAATAGTTGTCCTGTGAATAAAATCCTAGACATAGCCAATCTCTAATTTTTTTTTATCAACTTAGCAACCACTAGGATCTGAACTATGTAAGACTTGAATCCTCAAGAGTGCTTGTATTAAAAAAATTGCTCATTCCATTAATATTTTTTACTGGGGGGATGCCTAGAAAACACCATGGTTAAAAATGTATATCTTGACCCCTCAGTGGTGCTTGTACAACAATGCTTTGATCATTCCATTAATAGTATGTCTATGAATGATGTCTAGCAATGAGACGTATTCATGATCCTGCAATGAACTAATCAAACATAAGTAAATGTTGATCCCTTATGTATACATGTAATACAACAATTTTCTTAAGTCAATGATAGATGTCCATTAAATGGTGTTTTGCTAACCCTAATATCTAAATATTTTGTCGAGGTGGATGTTATTGACCATTAAGCTTTGTATATTTTCTTGTTAATGCATTAGTAGTTTTCTTGTTAATGATGCCTAGCGACCACTAAGCTATAGGTATATCATTGTGGTTGATCATAGTAACAACTATGATAAGAAGTATGTATTTATTTGTTAATGATTCTTATAAACCATTAAGCTCTAAAAAATATGTTATGGCTAACCCTAGCGATCGCTAGGATAATAAATAATTGTGTTTATACCCCTTAGTAGTGCAAGGATTGGTGTTATATTTCTCATTGCAATAATAGTTGGGATTTGAAATAAGCCTAGATATAGAGAATCTCTAAATAATTCATTGTGGCTAAACATATTGATTGCTAAGATTAACACAACGTATATCTTGACACCCCACCCAAAGATTGGAGAAATTTTTCTCATTCTTATAATTGTTGTCTGATGGATAATACATAGATACGACCAATCTCTAAATATTTCAGTGCAGAAATGAACATAAGCCCCTGAATCCTCAAGATTGCTTCTATTGACACACTTAGATCATACTTAGATCTACGCAATGTGGATGGTTGTCATATAATGGATAATCCTTCCAAAATATGTTGCATGTGAATTGTCAAGAAAATTTTACATAGTTTCTATACTTAGTGATCCATAGTTCAATAGATAGTGATTACAATGGAAAATGTTAATGATAAGATCCCAACGACTTTTAATCTGGACTAGTAATGGAGCTTAGTGGTCACTAATCATTTTAGTTGATACAAAGAGAAATTCTTGATCCCTCTCAATGGAAAGTAGTGTAACAATTGGCTCCACTAGGTAACGTGTGGATAAATTGATATAATTATAGTCATTGAAAATTATAATTGTTCTAAAGTTATACAACTAGTTATTGTTATGACAAGAGGTAATGAAAGTATCTCTCTTTTTAAATTAAGGACCAGAAAATCCTAGTGGTATTTAAGTCATTCCTTTCAATTAGTAATAGATTTTCTAGGCTCAAAGTGTTTTCTTTGATACAAATGGATGTGAATTACGGCATACTCTAATGCTCAAATTCAAATAAAACTAGTCGGTATTTAGGGCTCCTACGTTATTCTTTAAAAAATGTATTATGGGACAACTAATTGTTTAACAAATTCTACTTAGCGATGGACCCATTATTGTGTTTTGTTTCTCACACACTCTTTTCAATATTTGAAAAATTAAATATTAATGGCCTTTACACTAGTCCATTCAATTGGTGTTAATTACCAATAAGTAATGTTAAAACTATCCATTCATATGTCGACTTAAATCCTCACTCTCGCTAACATCTATGTTTTTAAAATTTCCTTTCATGTTATCTACACAATGTGGATGGTTGTCGAAAAAGCAGATTATCCTTCCAAAATATGTTACATGTTAAATGTCATGAACAATTTTACATAGTTTCTGAGCTTAACAATTGCTAGGATCTAAACTACGTAAGTCTTAAAGCCTCAAGAGTGCTTGTATTGACATACTTAGATCTTTGCATTAATATTTTTACTATTATGATGCCTAGTGAACACCATGGCTAAAACTACATATATCTTGAACCCTCAGTGGTGCATGTATAGTCATGATTTTCTCATTACATTAATATTAAGTTTGTGAATAATTCTTAGTGACCACTAATATCTAAATATTTAGTAATTTCTGACTCTAGAGATCACTAGTATCAACACTTATTTCATTTATTTGGAAATTATTTTCTAAGATTAACTAATATTCGTTATAAGGGACATATGAATGTTTTTGTAAAGTTAATTTGGTCATTTAACTCAAAATTTGTTTATGTTAATGATGTATGGAGTGTTCATGTCCCTTAAATTTTTCAACATGGCGAGAGTGTGGGAAATGGTAATGGTAGATACTTTTTTATATTCCAACAACATCGACAAAGTAATAAGAGATACCGTGTTCGAACTAACGGCCTTAGAGGATGAATTTCAGCATTACTCAGCTCTATATTTTGTAGTTCATAATGAAAGTGTTTATGTTGATGTCGTAGACATAATGGGTATACTTGGAAGAGCGATATCTATGGTTCTCGAGATGTAAGGATGATAAAAAGAGACAAATTCCTCCATTTAATTATTGTTAAACTAGAGGTGCTTTCATTTCCATATTTTTCACTTCCTATCTATTTCATGCCAAGCCCAAGGATCTGTCATTATTTTCTAAATTAGGGGAAAAGAGAATAGTTTTTTTTGTTGGGAACGCATACAAAATTTATTATAAACTTCTAGAGTTAGACTACTTCTTGATGGCCAAAAGGAGAGTAAGAGATTTTTGTAGAGTTAGGAATTTGACCGATGGATAATATGGATGATTCTAATTTGTCTGAAATACTTATTAAAAGGTTTATACTAGGATTCCACATTGGCATGGCACTCATGAATAGGCTATATGGAAATCTAGCAATCTCTAAGGTGGATGTTTCTGAGATCCCATTACTTTCTTTTATTATTAATGAAGACAAGACTCCCTCCTTAGGTCAGGTGCTCTATTCCAATTTAATGACACAATGAAATAATTTCTTGGACCGTGGGAAAACATTTTAGATGGTTTCCTATCTTCTTGATGTTGTCGATAATGTTCTCAATTGTCCTGATTTCTGTCAATTGTGGTCTCCTTTGAGGGTAAATGAGTAATATTCAGACTCATATGCCCATCATTTTATGACATATTCAAGATATATTCACTTATTTATATCCTTCTCTCTACCAACAATTACATGAAATGGTGCCATCGAGAATATATGATGTCATCCTCACTTCCATAATGAATATGGGATCCGTATTCTTCTATCCGAATATACAGTTATCATGATCGAGGGGCTCCTTACACCTCCTTTTCATTTTCCATATTATGTGCCAGAAAAATTGTTAGTACAAGAGGTTGCATATCAAATTTGCAATGGTATTGCTTTAAAGTGTAAGGATAAGAATCTTAAAACACATCCTTCCTTCTCAGTCTTTATGGGACGTAGAATGTTTAATAGGTGGCCCAATTTGAAGGTTGCCTCAGCCCATATAAATTCATTTCATCTCCCCAACACCCTTTAAGGAAATATGACAAATGGAATAGGGTTTCCCGACACCTTAATTCCCTTAAAGGATAGTTAAATATATAGTATGCTCAAGTGCATGATGATAATGACTGGATATGGATTACCCAAACATAAGATATCCTTATTCAAAAAAATATGAAGGAGTTAGGGGTGGTTCCACCTCTGAGAGAAATTATTAAAAAGGAGGCTACAAAGAGAGAAATATTTGTATTCGAACATTCACAAAAAACCATGTGATCTCTTATCTCCACTAAATGAATCCCAATATGAGTTTCGATAAGTCTTGTTCAAACCAAATAAAGCTTCAAATTTGGTCGCATATGCCTTAACTTCATCAAGTAAAGAAGAGGATACTACACAAACTAAAATTCCAGCCAACAAAGCCCAGTGCAACCCTCTCAATCTTCTTCCTCCACTTCAAAATAAGTGAGAAATGATTGGGCTGAGAAATTTGTAATTGCCTACAAAGGAAATCCAGATTTGGTGGCATAAGAAGATACCTTATTGAACATTGAATTCAATCTAAGGATGAGAACCTTAAAAAGGATAATCAAAAAGAATATGTCAACACAACAAGTCATCGTTTGGCATGAAACTTCAAAATACCTCTCCACTCTTACAAACAAAAGGAAAGCCAAAGGATCCCATGTGGTGCAATATGAGGAAGATATAGAATCCTTTATAAGGGCCACAACAGAAGAAGCCATAAAAGTAGTGAGGGGAGTACATGCTAGAAATATAGAGCTTGAAACTTAGTTAAAGGCCACAGTTCCTCCCGGCATAGTTTCTAATGTAGAAGAGGCATTGCATGTCTTGTACAATAATATAAATAATTGCATCTATGAAAAGAAGGAGGTAGATGAGGGCTTGGAAAAAATTAAAAAATCATTACATGAGTGGCATCATTGCAGAAAAAATTAACACATATGGGGAAATTCTTAAAAAAGGCATTTGTAAAGACCTACAATTATGACCATGGAAAATATTGGTATATGCAACACATATGATAATTATACAAAGTAAATACTAAGGGAACTGAATGAACAGGAAAGAAAATTTTCTTTGCAGTTTGATGAAATTATTTCTAGAGGAAATCATGTTTTCATAGAAGCTTCGGTCATGGAAATATTTAAAGGAAACCATTCATTGGTTTCTGATGAATATTTTGCAACCTCCCTTCAGAATTCATGGTTAATTTTCAAATGAGAATAGATGAGTCGAATGAAAGAGAAACTTCGCATGTCATTCATATTATTTACAAAACAAGGGAAAAATACAAAAAGAGACTCGAAGGAAATTTCTAAAAAATCATATGGTAGTCAAAAAAGGATTTGCTTGAAAAGCCTATTGTGCTATATAGAAGCACAATTATGGATATGGATAAGATAAAAAGAGATTATCATATTTGTAAAAAAGATTTTGAGGATGCATGAAAGAGAGATGATAAAAAGATCTCAAATGAGGAAAAAAACCCAAGAAGAAACAGTACCCATGGGCTCAGTTCAACAAAAGCCCATAGTTAAGGAAGAAATTGTGCCCGCGGTCTTAGATCAACAACACACCATAGTTAAGGAAGAACCACAATGATCTGAAAATGGTACTTAATTTTTTTGCAGTACTTAGAAAATTTTCAGATGATCAAACTTATCAGATTCAACATTGATCATGAGTTTAATTTTGGGTATCTTGAGGCCCAATTTTTAAACTCTTCGAATATGATCAATTAATCTAATTTTTTCCATCTTTAGTGAAATATTTGAATCTAGTACAAATCCATTAAATATTCACAAGTGGAATTAAACTATGCACTCAAACTGAATTCTTGATTCCAAATTTTTAAAGTGCATGCATTGACTGATTATGGGTTATGGATACTAAAATTTAGTTCAATATTATTAATCCAATTTTTTTCTTGATTTATCAATTATTCAAAAAAAAAAATTATTGCTTTTATTTGATCAAAAGCTTCTAAAAAGCTGAATAAAACACTACAACTCAAAATTCACCTGAAGGCTACGTCTCTAGATTCACACAAAGTGGATTGATCTATTCAACATCTAATGAAGTATAATTAACTCTTCAATAATGACTAACAGATCTCTATACCTATAAATGAGTTGATCTATGTCCCAACGAACTCTGAAAAAGAGAAGAAATTGTCCCAAGAATGATATGTGGATCCTATAGTGCCTCCCTAGTGATTTTCCTGTGAAAATACATCAAAAATTCTACAAATTGCAATTTAAAACACCTACATGAAAAAGGTTTATATATTTGCAAACTAGAGGAAATTGTGAGCAATTTTCATTTTTACACCATGTTCTGATTCGGCCCATAATTGCCTCAAAAATCAGCTTGAATCATGTTGCCCCTGACTAGTCTCCCATAGTCTCTAGCTCAAGCTTATATTAATAGCAGCGAGCTCATTTCTTATCCCTGACTGAGATAGGTGGTGAGTTACTCGGGTGGGTTGGTTTGAATAAGGGAGGTATTAGGTTTGAGTCACGTGGCCTCATTTTTGGTGTGGTTTTTTTGAAACCACTGTGGGTATATCCAACATTTTTGGTGGGTAAAGTGGTTGGGGTGTTGAATAATATGCATGGATGCCTATGTTTACATGGCTTATGACACGCTTATCCCTTTTCTGGGCTTCCCATTGTTGGCTAAGCCATTTGTTGAGGTTTTGAGCTATGAATGACTCCTTCAACTGCGTCGTTTATATGGTGCTAAGAGGGAGCTTGAGCTGGATATGCATTGTTTGGTTGAATTGCCCAAGTTGTATATGTTTGATTGCATGGTTGGTTGAATGTTGAATCACCCAAAATATGGGCCCAAGATATATGCAAATCTCACCGAGTTATATGGTGTGCTTTTAATAGATCCCAAACCATAACACTTTGGCCAATCCCGATCAATGAGGATGTTAACTTGATCCATGCGAGAAATGTGGAGATAACAAATATCAACTTGGTGGGGAGTTGATCACCCCACCGAGCTAGTAAAATAGCTCTCCCAATTTGATTATCAACTGCAATGTATAATATGATCCTGCGATACAAAAATCAACTCATAGCATAAAATTGAACTCAAAATACAAAATTGAGGTTGGAATGCAAAATTGAGCTTGTTGAGCTCATAGTGGCAAGCCATGTGGTGGCTTGAGGGCCCACCACGTCGAAAAACAATATGAATCTCTCACGGTGGTCGGGCTCCCTTCCATTACAAAATTTGAGCCTCTTGTTTCACCGAGCCACAATGTGATACCATATAGAACAACCTTTTTCCTTCTTACTCCTTGTCACGTGTCATGTTTGGATTAGAATGTTGACCAGAGTTGACCCATTTAAGACCTTAACTTTTACCTGTGATAGAATCTGTATACAAACTCTGTTTTGAAGTTTAGCATACCATCGGAAAGGTCTCAAGAAGCCCTTCAACATGTTTTAGGTTTAGGGAAGTTTAGGGAAGATCTACATAGTGAAAAATCCTCCGGATCACATAGTGAATCATTAATTGTAGTATGTGAGATAGGTGAGAAAGAAATGTGATATGTATGACATGTTAATAGATGAATATTTATAATTGATACAATGATCGTGTATATATTCCAAATGTTATACTTACCTAAACATGTATTTTTTATTTTGATAAATATTCAAGACAAATGCTCCAAATCATCATTGTGGCATAAACTATAAATAATATGGTGCTATAATACCTAGAGATAACATTTCTTCAAATAATATGTTACCAAATAAGCTTGTGGATGCCAATCTTAAAATTTCATTCTTTGTCTTGTTAAATCTTTGATACATGTAAGAGTGAAATATTCTATTTTGAAAGCACCTAGATTTCATGTAGCTCAAAACTTTAGCCACCTAGAATCTTAAAGTAATTTGTTTAATCCTTTCGAATGCTATGCTCCATATTATGCGTTAAATACTAACGAATGTTAAGCGTAAATTTTTATGTTAAGGCAGTACATAGAGGCCACTAATTTCATACTACCTTAATTAAATGAGTGAATTCCTAGCAACCGCTAAGATCCAAATAATATTTTTCCACAATACCTAGAGGACTCTAATCTTGAAATATCTTACTACATTTTGTTAAATCCTAGTGGCCATTATGTTCCAAATATTATGATGTGGTAGTATCTTAATGGCGTATCACTTCATGATATCTATTTTTGGGAACCGAATGCTAAGATTAGAAAATGTTTTCGAGCCATAACCTAGTGGCCACTAATCTTTCAATATCGACATATTTTTTCTTGAATCCTTGTGAAATAATATCTTCAAATAATATATTTCAACATAAGATAGTGGACGCTAAGCTAAAAATTTCATACTTTATCTTATTATATGCTTAAGACATCCAAAGCTCAAAATATTCTATTCTAGAAGCAACTAGATGCCATGTAGCTCAAAACTTGTTAATTTTATTTGTTAAAGCATACGCCCACAACTTGCAAACATTATGAGTACACATATTCTAGCGGATGCTAGCCTCCTGGAATATTAATTTAATGTGTTAAATTCTGGAAACTACCATGCCCCAAATATTGTGTTAAATCCTAACAAATGCTAAACTTAACTTATTACATCATTGTAAAGGCTAGCAGTCACTCATCTCAAATCAATTTCATCTAAAATGTTAAATCCTGTAGAAATATTTTTTTAAATATTATGTTGTTCCAATACGTAGAGGCCACTAATTTCATACTACCTTAATTTAATTTTTGAAATCCTAGCGATTGTTAAGGTACAAATAAAATGTTATGGCAATGCCTAGTGGATGCTAGACTCACAATACCTTTCTTTATTTTGATAAATCCTAGTGACCACTATGTTCCAAATAATATGTTGTAGCAATGTCTTTATGGTATATAACTTCATGATATCCGTTGTTGAGTACCGATCCCTAAGCTCAAAAAAAAATTTCAAGGCATAACCTAGAGGCCGCTAAACTTGCAATATCTGACATGTTTTTAGTTGAATCCTAGTGAAAGCATATCTTCAAATAATATGTTGCATCATAAAATAGCGGACGTCAAGCTAAAAATTCCATACTTCATCTTGTTAAATTCTTGAGACATCCAAGCTCAAAATATTATATTGTGGAAGCAACTAGATGTCATGTAGCTCAAAATTTGTTAATTTTATTTGTTAAAGCATACCGCCAAAAACTTGAAAACATTATGAGTATGCATATTCTAGCAGATGCTAGCCTCCTAGAATCTTATGTTAATGTGTTAAATTCTTGTGACCTCTATGACCCAAATCTTATGTGTTAAATCCTAACAAACACAAAGCTTAAATTTTTACATCGTTGTAAAGGCTAGTGGCCGCTAAGCTCAAATCAATTTCATTTAAAATGGTAAATCTTGTAGAAATATTTTTAAAATATTATGTTGTTGCAGTACATAGAGGCCACTAATTTCATACTACCTTAATTTAATTTGTACAATACTGAAACCACTAAGGTACAAATAATATGTTGCGAAAGCAATGCCTAATGCACACTAGACTTAGAATACCTTTCTTTATTTTGATAAATCCTAGTATTTATTACGATTGGTAGTGTCTTATTGGCATATAACTTCATGATATTTGTTGTTGAGTACGGATCCCTAATCTTATAAAAAATTCAAGGCATAACCTAACAACCACTAAGCTTGTAATATCTAATATGTTTTTAGTTGAATACTAGCAAAAGAAAATCTTCAAATAATATTTTTCATCATAAAATAGCGGAAGTCAAGATAAAAATTTTCATACTTCATCTTGTTTAATGCTTGACACATCCAAGCTCGAAATATTCTATTATGGAAGCAATTAGATGCCATGTACCTCAAAAATTGTTAATTTGATTTGTTAAAGCATACCATCGACAACTTACAAACATTATGAGTACACATATTCTAGAGGAAGTTAGCCTCCTGGAATCTTACATTAATGTGTTAAATTCTTGCAACCTCTATGACCCAAATCTTATGTGTTAAATCCTAATGAACGAAAATCTTATATTATTACAAATATTTATTTTGATAAATCCTAGTGACTTCTACATTCCAAATAATATGTCATGGTAGTGTCTTAGCGGCGTATAACTTCATGACATCCTTTGTTGAGTACCAATCCCTAATCTCATAAAATGTTTTTGAGGCATAACCTAGCAGCAATACCTAGCGGATACTAGACTTACAATATATTTCTTTATTTTTTAAAACCCTAGCGACCACTAAGTTCCAAATAATATGTTATGGAAATATCTAGTGGCATATAACTTCATGATATCCATTGTTGAGTACTGATCCCTAAGCTTAGAAAATGTTTTCAAGGCATAACCTAGTGGCAATACCTAGCAGACGCTAGACTTACAATATCTTTCTTTATTTTGCGTAATACCTAATAGATTCTAAACTACAATATCTTTTTAATGTTTTAAAACCCTAAGTAACCTCTAAGTTCCAAATAATATGTTGTGGCAATACCTAATAGACGCTATACTTGTAATATCTTTCCTTATTTTGTTAAATCCTAGTGATAGCTATGTTCCAAACATTATGATGTGGCAATGTCTTAGTGGTGTATGGATTCATGATATGCATGATTGAGTGTTGATAATTAAATCTATAAATATGGTATTAAGTTACACCCTAGTGGCCACTAATCTTGTAATATATTTTTTTATTTTGTGAAACCCTAGCGACCGTTAAGTTCCAAATAATAATTTGTGTGGAAATACCTAGCAGACACTAGACTCGCAACATCTTTCTTTATTTTTTTAAATCCTAGTGACAGTTATGTTCAAAATATTACAATGTGGCAATGTCTTAGCGACATATGGCTTCATGATATGCGTTATTGAGTATTGATCACTAAGCTATAAATATGGTATTAAGTTATACCCTAGAGACCACTAAGATTGCAATAGCTTTCTTGTTTTTTTAATCCTAGGGACAGCTAATATCCAAATAATATTAGTTTTGGCACCTTCCAAATAGACTAATAATATTGTGGCCTTCCATAGCAACCCTAATGAATTAATATATATGCCAACACTCTATCTTATGCCAATAATATGTGGCCTACTGATAATATTATTTTAAAAGAATTAAATATATAAATTTAAATACATAGTGATCATAATATTTTATATATAAAATTTAGGTGTATATATAATATGTTTAACCTTCCATTGCACAAACAATTATCTCACAAGTATAAAACTAATATGATTTTACTGCGGCAACCATATAAACAATGTATAATGAAATATTTACCTTGGGTTATTTCTATCATCATATGAAAAGGAAAAAAAGGCATATGTAATGAATACCAAAACAATATTTTGAGTCTCATTAAACATTACAATTTTAAAAACTAGTGTTTAGGCCACTGGCCATCATTATGGGGAAAAATAATCCAAATGGGGTGTTGGACCCTAAATATTGGCGAAGTACATAGAGGGCACACACAGATCGTAAATAGAAGGGCACTCGGGGAAAAGTGCATAGGAAAATGGTTTAAGAATGATTTAAGTGAAACCAGGGTACGTGTGGGAGGTAAAACAAGGGTTTAAATCACTTATCCATATTTGGCATCATGGAGTCACTTGAGGAAAAACATGAGGACCTGAATAATCATTATAAGTGGACAAGATGTCATCCTAGAACATTGGAGGCCAAGAAAAGGATATTCCACATAGGTAATATTCCTAGAGGCATCATTATAGTTAGTGGAAGGTTTTTCAAAGAGTATAAGAAGTCGTTAATGGAGGACCACATTGACACTTTATATGCGATCTGCTTATGATAGAAGCCATGGAGGTGAACGATTATCCTATTTAGAAAATTCTTGGAATAGAAAGAAAGAGAGGGAGAAGGGAGAAGGTAGTGCAAAGGTGCTAGAAGGTACGTGAGTGCTAAGACAAGGAGGGTAATGGGATGTTGTAGAAATGTTAGGAAATGCTAAGGGTTCAGAGCTCATGATGTTATGGTTTATATTTTTTGGTACTAGAGGGTTGTAAGGGATACCATTAGTATATGTAGGGGTATTGGGGTCTATAACAAGGGTTATAATGGGGAAAGCATAGTTAGGATCTCTGATCATATGGGTTTGTAGGGGTTAGAGCTCTGTCACTTGATGTATATGGTCTGAGATGACCCTTTTGAATGTATTATGGCTACTAGAAACTCTTTTAAATCAATATACATGGATCTATTATATACATCTTGTTTATGGGCATAAACACTCATGTTATTTAGCTTTTCATGACTCAAATTTGGTTCCTTGTACTTCACTCAATGTTTACTTAGATTTTGTGATGCATTGATATGTAGATATTTTAGTCATATCTTCTATCTTTTAAGTAGATGCATGTACTTCCATTTCTACAAATAATCCTCCATTAAAGGTGGAACTCTCTTGCAAATCTCACATAAAGGAGGGGCTCAAAGACCCATGCACACCTTGGGTGAGCGCACGCATAAGTTGTGTGATAGGCCAGAGCACTTGGGGTTAGAAAGAGGTATTGAGGGTAAAATAATGAGTACATCTTGGTTACATTTCTAGGACATCTTTAGAAGCTATTGTGAGATAAATGTGTAATGACAGAGTGCTTGACCTTCAATAGTGTCGAAGCATTGCTTAAAAACATAAAGGATGAGTTTTCTCAAATATTTAATAGTGGACCTAAATTTGATGCACGTAAATGGGTAGGGGATCACATGTATCATGAGTTATATGAGACTTTTTTCTGTTGTTTCCCAATAGATTTGTATGAATGACTATTAGCATATGCATCAAGGTCAGGTTAGTACTATAGATCTTGTGTTTGGACCCGAGAGAAATATCAGTGGTTACATGATGCCGATCTTACATGGACATGTGTTGTTGATCACTAGTGGAGTAAAGTGTTGACTAGTTATACCTTTAAATGCTATTTCTATGTATTCTTTCCCGTGAGATTATTGAGTTTGAAATCTTGAGGAATCCTAAAGGATCATTATTTCATTTTATTCCATTAGTTATCAATATCTTGGTCATTACTTTGAGTTTAAAATCCTTTCCCATGGCTGGCTAAACTCCTACTAGGTGTGGGGCATGGAAGATGATGTGGTAGAGGATGGCATACCTTGTAGTGGAAATTAGAGAGAGATGAGAGGTGGATTGATTATAATGAAGCATGAGAGAGGAGTTGCTAAGATAGCACAAAGTCAGCAGGGAGTGATGGATTTATGGAGGTAGACATTGTGGGAATGATTTGAGGTTCACGCAGAGGACGTGGAACCTAAGCAGTCTTAGTTACCCCATCTTGGCAAGCACAGAAGAGAAACCCCCTCATCTTCTAGAGAGAGCTCATCATATGAAGAAAGGAGAAGATCCATAGGCATACATCTTAATCAATATGGAGACCAAACCCTTGTACTTATTTTTCCAATCCCCGAGAAAAGTTTTGATAATCCAGTTGGTATCAGTATTGGTATTCAAGTAACACCTAGGAGGTATAATTTTTAATTTGGTGCATATATGGCTACAAAGTCATTTCCTGTGTTTGGGGTATTTTTCCTAGCACAACATTTGGGCAAGGTGTGGGATCACAAGGTTTGAGTATCGCATCTGGGAGTGGCGCAGGAAACACATTTGGGAGTGGTTCGGTATCACTGGCACATAGTTTAGCATGACAGTGGGATCACAAGGTGCAACTGCATTAGGTACCTTACCTATAATAGGAGGAGGATCTAGTGGATCTGGAGGAGTTAGCACTAGTGGATCTAGTGGGTCTAGTAGTGGAGGTAACACTTTGGAGGGAATCAAGGTCCTAGATTTGGCGGACAAGGTCCACAACACCATCAACAGATGTTTTATGAGATGTCACTCCACTTACCTAATTACAAGGGTGTTGAGGATGGAACATATACACAAGTGCAAGTTTCTATGGCACACAAAGGGAATCACTACCCCAGAGTGGAAGGTAAGTTAGTTTGTAACCATGTTGCAAGGACACACGCATAGTTGGTACAAGAAGTATAACCCATACTAAATAGTGGTGGATTACATTGCGTTGTGTAATGTCTTTTTGGTGGAGTTCCAAATACCTGAGTTTGAACAAAAAATCATCATCGCGTTGAACAAAATTTAGCAAGGAATGGTAGAGACTGTGTGGGAGTATGATGCACATTTCAAGGCTCTCTTATCCAAGTTTTTAATGGCATCCACCCTTCGTAGTATGCTCGGTGGTTTTTGTAAGACCGATCACACACCATGAGGGAACTTTAACAAAAGACTTTCACATATCCATGCAAGTCCTTAGAGGCTACCTTACATGTTAAGGCAGTAAAAATCATTAATATATGAGTTATTCCATTCCGATAAGCCCAAATTGTTGTAATGGAAAAGTAGCTAGAGAAATTTTCTATGAACTTGGCTCATGAGACTCACAGTGGGTTATGGTGTATGGATTGTGAGGTAGAAGGGAATACAAAGTAAATTTTTCCTCAGATATCGGTATGCACGATGGTGGTAGCATGTGAGATTTTCCATAAAGATCATGATGTAAGTAGGTGTCTACTACTACAACACACGATCCATAAGAATGTGTCTTGTTATTGCAAAATTTTCACCTCTACTACTCATGACACAAAGGATTGTAGATTGATTGACCAAATACATGATGCCATTAATACTGTATGCACTAGACCAGTGTTGCAAATAGCTCCAAGGATAATTTTTGTCATTATAAAGGGTGTACAGTTAGAAGAGGTCGAAGTAGAGGATTTTGAGGAGGATTTAGAGGTTTTTGAAATCACAGGGGTAGAAGGAGTGAATTCCCTCATGGAACCTGCTATAATTGTGGATCTATAAAACACTATAAGCATGAGTTTCCCTAATTGTTGCAATGATCTTGGTGTGGGAAAAATCACAAGTATCAAGAAAGATCAAAATTGTTTGACCACATGATCTAGAAGTAGCGAAGGATAAGGCCACTAGGATGGTGAGCGTGAAGTGATCGATCAATAATGGATGCCAAGGGTGGTGTGTGCATCATAGCTAGAACCTATATTGGTGACATCGCGAGTTGAGGATCTGTATGCTAGAGAGATACCATATTAGAGACCACCGATTACAAGATAAGAAGTAGTACATGGGAAGTATCTGGACCCTACACATTAGAAGGGAGTATATCAAGAGACCATGGAAGTAATCAAAAGTCTTCAAAGGTAAATTCAGTGTCTAAAAGAGAAATCCAGGAAGTTGGAGTAGAAGAAAAGCACTAAGTTCCCTTAGGCATATATAGATGAGGTCAAATATGTATGTAAGATGTTGCGCCAAGAGAATATCATCCCTCTATTAGGATAATGGTTGAGAGATAAAGTACCAAACACTAGAGGAGAGCACGAGAAGCATGTTTTGAATGCTAATCTACCTCCCATAGCCTTGACTATGATAAGGAGATTACCTTGAATGTAGTTGTTGATGGATGGATCCTAAGTAATATTTTGATTAACATGGGTGCAGAAGTTAATGTTCTCACCCTAGATGCATGGAATCAAATGGGAATGCCCCCATTACATCCATCTTCAAATGTGTTATATATGGATAAAAAAATAAAGTAAATTCTTGTTGGTGTTTAAAAGGATTTTTGTATCACTATCAAAGGGAAAAATTCACCGGAGACTTTGAATTTTGTAACACCTTCTCAAACTGTTACATTCCTCTTTTTTATTACAACCATTGACATGTGATTTTAGGACAAATGTATGTTTCGTGGATGTTGAAAAATCATCCTTGTCATGGATAAATCATTTCTGCTCTTTGATTGTAGGGCTGGTATGTTGTTTCTTGCAATAATCTATTTCACTTCTTATGAGTAAGTTGTAATCTGGGTTGAATGGTTGCAAACTTATCCTTTTCAATTAAACTCATCCTTGGATCAGTTCCATTGATCCAAGGTATGTTTTAAATCTTCTCATCTAATCTAAATGAAAAACCAACATTCATTGATTAAGATACTTAACGGATTGAACTTATGTTTGTTGCAAATTCTTTATTATCTTGAAAGACCGTGCATGCATTCTATTTTGTGTTGTGCTTGGCTCTTCTTGATTGACCCTTGCAGGGCGCTTAATGAAGTTAAGGGAAAGGGAAACCTACTTGGGATTCTTGAGAAAGAAATATTATAAATGTATCCTATATCTAATAAGGTCTATCCTAATGAGATTCAAGACTAGGGTAACTTTTCCTAACTCTTTCTACGCCACTCTATGTGGGATGACATATTAACCTAAGTTGTTAATACTAAGTTAGTATGTAATGAAATAACCTAAGGGATGCTAAGTTATTTCTTACCTATTGCCTAATACTATTTGGTTGAGCTATGTCCTAACCTAAAGTGGTAATCTATTTGATTAAAGGTTATATCCTAAGGTTATACTTTTAAAATAACCTAAGATCTAACCTAAGAAAATTGTATCTATCCTAAACTAATGGGTATGAAAGGGGAACCTATGGGTCGATTGGAAAGTGGGAGCTAAGTGGTGGTTCCTAAGCTTTTAATGAGATTTGATTTTGATTTTGATTTGGTTTTAATGCATGTAAGTACTTCCAGTTTGGTAGGGGCTAGTGAAATTTTAGTGGAACCTACATGGAGGCATCACTAAGTTTGGAAATGCTTATAGAAATTCAATTTGCTCTCACTAACTTTGGATGGTAGTGGAAAAGAGAGAGAAGTGGGAATATACAAATTAATGTCATTAATTTTCCTTGGTTCTGGTGAGAAAACCATCTTGGAAGGCATGCTAGCGGATTTGTTTGGGGTTGTTTTGTTTTGCATGCTTCCCGATTTTTCTCTCGCATGGAGCTAGCTGGTTTTTCGAACCAGCAATTTGATCTTCAATTAGTGGCTATTTTTAAATTCTCTTATCTATTTTCAAGTTCGAGGAATGTATAAGAGGCATTGTCAAAAAATATTATGGTTATTTGATCTTACTTGGAGAAGAAGGGGTGTTGGAAACTCGATACGAAGTCTTCTTCAAATTGCGTAAGCACTATCGGAATGATAGGCTCTACCCATTAATATTTCTTTCTTTCTTCTAAATGATTCATTAAAAAATTCTGCTCACTTTGGAAATTTATATTTGCATGATGTATCTAGCTATTTACTTGCATGTATTCATAAAATCTTTGTGGGTTTTGGAGTGTGAATCCTTTGCTATTAAAGGTAGTTTTTGGAAAATTTATCTCAGTCTTGATTGTTAGAGGTTTGCATGTGAATTTGTATTGAAACTTTGTGACTTGTACTTGAAGATCTATTGAACTCTATAGCTTGTATTCAAAGCTTTGTTTTTAGCATTCGAGACTAATGTGGAATGAACTAGCTAGCTGCTTATTGGGTTCAGAATCTCTATTTAGTCTTGTATTAAAGCTTCAAGATTCCTTATGAGTTATATTGGGACCTTGTGTTTTTTTTGGGACTGTGTAGGAACTATGTGTAATTCTGAACCATTGGTTGAATCTTTGTATTCAACAACCGTCTTACGTATATAGTTCTTATGAATACTAAACTTGTTATTAAGTTGTTGCATTGTGTCATGTACTTGTGTTCGGAACTGAAATTTTATTCTCATTTATGTATTTGAGAAATCTAGGACTCATATTGGATCATTGGTGATTTGGTTTTGAGCTCGTATTTAGGGCTTTGTGTTTCTATTAGGCTCGTATTTGATCTTGTGTTTGTCTAAGCCAGTGTTGGAGCCTTGTAAAGTCTAAAATTATGTTCGAAGATCATAATCAACACTGTCTGTATTCCATGATTGCGTGTTTTGAATTTATGTTGGAATCGAATTGATTACCTATATTATGAGCTAGGTTTGGTTGGTTTTTGGTTTTGAAAAGTTTTATTCTCTTTATATATTGTTTTCTCGATAGGGGCTTGAGAGTTTAGTTTCAGTTTGAAGTCGATCTGGTAATCTCCTTTGTTTCGCTCCTTGAGTGTGATTGGTTTTTATGCTTATGTCCCTTTGGACTATATAACCTTCTTGAACTGGACAGGGAGAGAGAAATTGAAGTTTAACCTACCCTTCTCTGTTTTGAGTGAACACGTGTCGTGCGGAAAGGCTGACTATTTTTAATATTATAAGGGGATGGGAATTAAGTCTTGTAATGGTCTGGTTGGTCCTTTAATCATGGTAATAGTCGAATAAAGTTTGATGTTAAGGGAAGTAGTATTACTCTCTTCAGACCTTCTTAATAGGTTTATTGGGTTTTGTTAGAAGTTGAATTTAAAACTATAATAATAAATATTGTTCAAAGAATATATATGTATAATATCTCTATTCGGATAATTTTTTATATTTTTTCTTGTTTAGGACATGAACTTCTTACTTCTTGTATCGAGTTGTTAAAGCGTGCATTCTTTGACTGTGTATTCGGTTTGTGTTCTCTTTTGGGAAACTACTTAATGAATTTCTAAGTTTGAAATAGTTGAAGGAATTCATTTCATAGGATAAATGAAATGAATTAGGGATTGAGTTTTTTCCTATTTGAGATCCTTTTTTATGTTAATCGTATAAGTTCATGGACCAAACTTCTCTTTTATTGATTCTCTTCTGAGATGGGAATTCTCTTGTGGATTGGTTAGGAGATTTATTTTATTCGAGTATAGCTTGGATTTTTGGAAAGATTGGCTATAAATATTTTTGAATTATAAACTACTAATATATTGAAGTTAGTAAAACTTTCGGTTAGACTGCTTTTAATCTGTTTGGATTGAATTGGGATTCTTGTTTGGTTTTTACCTCTTTATTTAAGGACTCCCTATCTTGTCATCTTTGGGTGAGGCGGTGATCTCGTGTTCTAAACCCGATTCTTTCCTTCGAGGAATTGTGTCGCTGAGTTAAACATTGATGAAACTGATATCACATGGGATCAATTTAAAGGTTACTTTCAGCAACATTGGCTGCTGCAACTTTACTATGATCAGAAAATGACTGAATTTTAGAACTTAGCTCAAGGAAAGCTAAGCAGTAATCGAGTCTTGGGAGTGGTTTATAAAAATTCTTAAGTATGTACCTTAGTACAAAACTGATGAGAAGTTCAAGATATGGAAATTCATCATGGGATTGAATCCCATTATAGGAGGAGAGGTGGATGTTCACATCCCAACCATGATGGAAGGGGTTGTTGAAAAATCCATAAGGCAGGAACATAAATTAAAGGCAATTTTTGCTCATAAGGAGCAAGTAAGGAAGAAATTTCCCAACTCCTCTTCATCATCTCTTACACCTAAGAAAGGACCATGGAAGAAATTCAGAATGAAAAGTATGATTCTCCTATGTTAGCTAAAATATTTGTACATGAAATTTTCAAATTACATGGAGTGCCTGAATTAATTGTTTTGGATAGAGATCCTAGAATGACGTCAAGATTTTGGCAAATGGTTAATGCAGCTCTAAGAACTAAGCTAAATTTTAGTTATGCATATCATCTAAAAATGGATGGAAAAACTGAAAGAGTTAATCAATTTTTAGAGGATATGTTACACACAATCTTGTATGGACTAGCAGTATAAGTGGGAAGAGTACCTTCCACTAATTGAGTTTGCATATAATAACACATATCATGCCTCTCTTAAGATGGCACCTTTCGAAGCATTATACGGAAGAAAATGCAGAACCCTTGTTAGTTGGGACAACATGGAGGATAGAGAGGTAATTGGACCTAAAATTCTTACTTGAAATGGAACAACACGTTAAATTGATTCATGAACGCTTGAAAGAAGCAGCAAATAGAAAAAGAGTTATGCTGATTTAAATTGGTAGATAGGAAATTTGAACTTGGTGAGAAAGTCTTTCTTTGGGTTAAAACTAAAAAGAACTCTATAACTTTTGGAAAGGCTACCAAGTTATCACCATGTTATGTGGGACATTTTGAGATAGTCAAAGTAATCAACCCTGTAGCTTACCGCTTAGTATTACCTCCCTTTGTCATGAATGCGTGATGTTTTCCATATTTCTTTGCTTAATAAATATGTTTTAGATTTATCACATGTGTTAAATTTAAATTCCTTGCAAGTCCAAGACCCAAGAATAATCATGGTTAAACCCATACAAGTGCTTAAAACTCACCAGTTGCATTTAATAAATCATGAGATAAGTCAATGTAAGCTCCAATGAGACCAGTTTAATGAAGAAAGTGCTACAGGAAAACCTCAATGATATGAAAACTACTTTTCCATATCTATTTTAAAAGAATTTATTCTGTTAATCGATAAAAATTTGTGATTTTATCTTTATATGTCAATAAGTCTATTGGTTATGGATAAAATACTATTGTTTTGAATAAACAAATGGCGTAAATGGTGATTTCTGAAACTTGAAATTTGGATATTATTACAAACATATGTTAAGAAAGTGCATAAAATTGATTATCCTGAATGCAATGATTAAAATGAGATAATCATCGGGACAATGATTCTTTTTAGGAGGGAAGTATGTAACACCTTGTCAAACTATTATATTCCTCTTTTGCATTGCAAGTGTTGACATGTGATTTTCAAAAATCATGCTTGTCGTGGATAAATCATTTCTACTCTTTGATTGTAGGGCTGGTATGTTGTTGCTTGCAATAATCTATTTCACTTCTTATGAGTAAGTTGTAATCTGGTTTGAATGGTTACAAACTTATCCTTTGCAATTGGACTCATCCTTGGATCAATTCCATTGATCCAAGGTATGTTTTAAATCTTCTTATCTAAACTGAATGAAAAACTGACATTCATTGATTAAGAGACTTAATGGACTAAACTTGTGTTTGTTGCAAATTCTTTATTATCTTGAAAGACCATGCCTACATTCTATTTTTTGTTGTGCTTAGCTCTTCTTGATTGACCCTTGCAGGATGCTTAATGGATTTAAGGGAAAGGGAAACCTACTTCAGGATTCTTGAGAAAGAAAGATTATAAATGTATCCTATATCTAATAAGGTCTATCCTAATGGTATTCAAGACTTGGGTAGATTTGCCTAAATCTTTCTACGCCACTCTACTGCGATGAAATATTAACCTAAGTTGTTAATACTAAGTTAGTATGTAGTGAAATAACCTAAGGGATGCTAAGTTATTTCTAACCTATTGCCTAATACTATTTGGTTGAGCTATGTCCTAACCTAAAGTGGCAATCTATTTGATTGAAGGTTATATCCTAAGGTTATACTTTTAAACTAACCTAAGATCTAACCTAAGAAAATTGTATCTATCCTAAACTAATGGGTATGAAATGGGAACCTATGGGTCGATTGGCAAGTGGGAGCTAAGCAGTGGTTCCTAAGCTTTTAATGAGATTTGATTTTGATTTTGATTTGGTTTTAATGCATGTAAGTACTGCCAGTTTGGCAGGGGCTAGTGAAAGTTTAGTGGAACCTACGTGGACGAATCACTAAGTTTGGAAATGTTTGTGGAAATTCAATTTTGTCTCACAAACTTTGGATGGTGGTCGTAAAGAGAGAGAAGTGCGAATATGAAAATTAATTTCATTAATTCACCTCGGTTCTGGTGAGAAAACCGTCTTGGAAGGCATGCTTTGGCGGGATTTTTTGGGGTTGTTTTGTTTTTCATGCTTCCCAATTTTTTCTTTGCATGGAGCTAGCTGGTTTTTCGAACCAGCAGTTTGATCTCCACTTTGTGGCTATTTTTGAATTCTCTGATCTATTTTCGGTTCGAGGAATGTATAATAAGCATTATGGAAAAATATTATGGTTGTTTGATCTTACTTGGAGAAGAAGGGGTGTTGGAAACTTGACAGAAGTCTTCTTCAAATTGGTAAAATCACTATCAGGAATGATAGGCTCTACCCATTAATATTTCTTTCTTTCTTCTAAATGATTCATTAAAACAATTCTGCTCACTTTGAAATTTATATTTGCATGATGTATCTAGCTATTTACTTGCATGTATTCATAAAATATTTGTGGGTTTTGGAGTGTGAATCCTTTTCTATTAATGGTACTTTTTGGGAACTTTCGTATGCTGGTTATTAGAGGTTTACATGCAAATTTGTATTGAAACTTTGTGACTTGTACTTGAAGCTCTATTGAACTCTATAGCTTTTATTCTAAGCTTTGTTTTTAGCATTCGAGACTAATGTGGAATGAACTAGCTAGATGTTTGTTGGGTTTGGAATCTCTATTAAGTCTTGTATTAAATCTTTAAGATTCCTTATGATTTATATTAGGACCTTGTGTTTTTTTTGGACTGTGTAGGAACTATGTGTAATTTTGAACCATTGGTTAAATCTTCGTATTCAACAATTGTACTGGTATATAGTTCTTATGAATACTAAACTTGCTATTAAGTTGTTACATTGTGTCATGTACTTGTGTTTTGAACTGAAATTTTATTCTCATTTATGTATTTGAGAACTCTAGGACTCATATTGGATCATTGGTGATTTAGTTTTGAGCTCGTATTTAGGGCTTCATGTTTCTCTTAGGCTCGTATTTGATCTTGTGTTTGTCTAAGTCAGTGTTAGAGCCTTGTAATGTCTGAACTTATGTTTGAAGATCATAATCAACACTTTGTATAGGTAGTCGATGATTTTGTTTTCTCAATTTATGTTGGAATCAAATTGATTACCTATATTGTGAGTTGGATTTGGTTTGTTTTTTATTTTGAAAATTTCCATTCTCTTTATAGACTATCTGCTCGATAGGGGCTTGAGAGTTTAGTTTCAGTTTGAAGTCGATATGGTAATCTCCTTGTAATCTCCTTCGTGCAGCTCCTTGAGTGTGAATGGTTTTTATGTTTCTATCCCTTTGGCTTGTATAACCTTATTGAAATGGATAGGGAGAGAGAAATTTAAGTTTAACCTGCCCTTCTTTGTTATGAGTGAGCCCGTGTTGTGTGGAAATCTTGACTATTTTCAATATTATAAGGGGATGGGAATTAAGTCCTATAATGGGTCTGGTTGGTCCTTTAATTATGGTAACAGTCGAATAAATTTTGATGTTATGGGAAGTAGTATTAATCTCTTTGGACCTTCTTAATTTGTTTATTGGGTTTTGTTGGAAGTTGAATTTAAAACTAGAATAATAAAACTTTTTTAAAGAATATATATGTATAATATATCTGTTCACATAATTTTGTATATCTATTCTTGTTTGGGACATGAACTTCTTACTTCCATTATTGAGCTGTTAAAGCCGTGTAATAAGAATTCAATTCTTGAGTTCACAATTCCTTCTACACTTGTATATCTTCTCTGTTTGTGAATGTTATTCCTTGAGGGGATCATAGAACAAACCTTTGGGTTTTAGGAAGAGAAATGAATATGAACCATGGGGATAGTATACAGTTAGGGACTGTACTGTGTATTTCTTTCTGAGATCTGAATTTGTACTTGAGCTTGGTTAATGGAAATAGGAAACCAGCTTGTTAGTTTTGATTAGAAAGTTAAAGTGTGCATTCTTTGACTGTGCATTCATTTTGTGTTCTCTTTTGGGAAACTAGTTAATGAATTTCTAAGTTTGAAATAGATGAAGGAATTCATTTCATAGGATAAATGAAATGAATTAGGGATTGGGTCCTTTCCTATTTGAGATCCTTTTTATGTTAACTGTATAAGTTCATGGACCAAACTTCTCTTTTATTGATTCTCTTCTGAGATGGGAATTCTCTTGTGGATTGGTTAGGAGATTTATTTTATTCAAGTATAGCTTGGATTTTTTAAAGATTGGCTATAAACCTTTTTGAATTATAAACTACTAATATATCAAGTTAGTAAAACTTTCAGTTAGAATGTTTTAATATGTTTGGATTGAATTTGGATTCTTGTTTGGTTGTTGCCTCTTTATTTAAGGACTCCTTATCTTGTCATCTTTGGACCGAGGCGGTGATGTGTATTCTAAACCCGATTCTTTCCTTCGGAGGAATTGTGTATAAGAATCAGATATGTATTGATTCTCTTCTTTGATTATATGGAAAGATGAAGCATACTAATATGAGTTATGTTGTAACTAACCTCTTGCTGCTTGGAAAAGATAAAAGTGTATTTCTATTTCTATGGGTTTATGAAATAATTGAATGAAAAGACTTGTTGACTATTTAAAGTGATTGATAGGATCAATTAATTCTTGTGATATAATTTTGATGTTGCAGATTATAATATGTTATTTTCTTAAAAGTAAATTTAGATTTTCTTAATTGTTCTTATTTCTAGATGTTATTACTTATGATTATTTGTATGATGTTTAATAATTGTTTCATTAAAGTAGAGTTGTTTAATGAAATAATTAGTGGGATGCACTTTACTTTAATGCTTAGTGCTTATCATGCTCAGTTCATTGAATGACCTGTGCTAGAAATTTTTAGATGGACATCGTAAGTGATAAAAAAAAAAAGAACTTTCATGTTGTATTGGCTTATTTAATTATGGATCTTATGTAAAGAGTTTCGATTCATTCTTGAGTTGTATTGAAAAGAAAAGTTGTATTCTTTTTGGAATGGAGGTTGTTTGTTATACAGTACACCTGAAATGCATAGTCTTGTAAATGTATAAATTTATAATGATGAATTGAAAGTTGGAAGATTTACTTGCATTGGTTGTGTAAATTATCTTGTGTTTATGAAAATATGGAAATCCTATCTTGATGATATTCTTCATATCTGTTATATGCTTAATTCAGATAAACTCGATAAGTTAGATAAAGGGAATTAGTTTAATTTCCCTTAATAAGATGCAACTTGTTAAGTTGCATAAGATAACGATTTTTATCTAAACAATTCTAACATAGTATTGGAATGTGTAATGAATATGCGGTAAAACTATAGAGATTGTGAAAGATAAGAAGGGTTTGACAAACCCTAACACTTAATCATGTAGAGGAAGACTCTTCCTCACTCAAAGGAATGTAATCTAAAGAATGGTGATATGATCGTAAATCATTAGACTTCATTTCCCTATAAATTCTACTATAGCTGAACCTATTTGGTTGTTACACCTTCTTTGAATGGTTAAGATTACAATATAATGGAACTTATGATGTTGTTTTCCTATTTTTGGATATGTGTTTATTAAGCTTTGTAAAACAAACCTATAAAGCAATCATAAGTAAAGGAAGTTTGTATATGGCTAAATGAATTAAATTTATAAAATAACTTATGGAGTGTTGGATTAGGGTTTAGCAGGGTTGTTGCAATCGGTGTAATAATCCAAATTAATAATGTATTAATAACCTCCTTGGGGTATGTACATCTCAATGAGGTAGTTTCTATAGGATGTTGGCACACGCCAACTGCAGGGTTGTACTTACAAGAAGACTTGGGTCTTCTTGAGAATACAATGATGCAGTTGACATGTGGCAACACCCTTCTACATTGATCATTGATATCTACACACAAATAAGGACTTAAACTTAGTTTTCTCTAGGCCAAGTTAGTGGCATGTTTAGGATAGGCGGTAGCTTTCAATGGCTCAGGGTACCTCAACACATCCAGGTTTACTTAGGTCAACTAAGTATGCACATATACCCTAAGACATTGTGAGTGTCTTCCTATAATAAATTATGTTTCTAACCAAGGATACGGTTAATCCTTGGACATGACGATAGTCGGTAAAAACCATTCTTGATAATAGAGGATTGAGGTGAAGGACATATTCTCAAATGATGACTATGTCATCTAGGAATAGTGACATAAATAGTATATTGAAAATATTTTGTCAAAGTATCGCAAGTTGTTGGTTGTGTTGTCGTATGTCACCTAGTTTAAAGCAACATGATATCGATGAATATTGGTAACAAATATTCGAGATATGTTCTTTAAACAAATCACTCAAGACCAGGTTAGGGTAGGAAAACCAAGTATACGAAGTATATGCTAAGTATTCAATACTTAAATTTAACATAAATATATCGGTAGATCACCAAGTTATGAAATAAATAGATCAAGAGATCACCGAGTTATGAAATGAATAGATCGGTGGATCACCGAGTCATTTCAGTGCATATGGCAATCTATTTGAGATTTACTTGGGATGGAATGTGTGTTCTAAATAATGATTTATTTAGAACAGAGAACATTGTGTAAAAAAATTCCCTTGTTTCTAAAGTCTTAAAATGGGAATGTTACAAATTCTTGGTGCTTGCTAAGGCAGACAACTTTCCAGCGTAAGCTACTTGTGCACCCCTTGTGCTATAAGAACAATGATGACTTATGTTTCAATAAGGGGTATATAATTTTTGAGAATAAGGAGGAACACGTTATCATTCCTTTGATGGATGGGAATTCAACATCCTATACTGAGCCCTATGGAGAAGAAGACCTAGAAAGAATCTATGTGTGCACTATTAGGGACCCTAAGATTTTGTAACCAACAAAAGAAGGAATTATTCAATGGTAAGACACTCAATATATAAGTGATAAAACTAGTGTGGCATGTGAAAATTAGGCACACAGGACGTATGAGTTAGTTGGAAGGAATTTAGGGGCTCTGTGATGATAGTAACAAATGAGCACTTAGTCAGGTGCTTGGGAGGAAAACGTTACCAAGTTACACCTGGGAGCCAACCCGATGTTTTCCTACAAGCAATGGAGACCCAAAGGAGATGTGAGGTTAAAAGTAGAAGTATGATTATCTATACTTGCGACCATAACACGTTGGTAGGTGACCCATCGCAATAACCTTATAGAGTGGCACAAGGTGAGAATCATGTTATCTATTAGGTTTCTCTGAAGCAATGCACCTACTTCTATACAAGATTATCATGGGAAGGAACCAACCTCATTTCACGTCTAGGCATGTGAGAAGACCTGGATGGAAGGTGTGGAATCATTTACCCCATATTTATGGGTGCATAAGATTTACTCCATCTTACAAGGTTATGTGCGCACATGGTACATTCGATCGAGCTGCACCATTAGATAGGAAACGGGTAAGAGTTGATGACTGATCTCCTTCAATATTTTGAGTATCGAGTAATAAACCATCATTGAATGAGGTGCTACATGTTGTTAAGTGCCTAACTATGGGAGATAGTGCCATGATGGAGGATAGGATATCTGGAGTTTTTGGTGAACCTAGCTTGGAAGCACATTTCGATGAGGAAGAATCGGAGGAGGTATATCTTGAATGCGTGTCCATGGAAAAAGAGAAAGGAAATTTGGTCTACATGATATATGGTTAAGAGGTGGAAAACTTATATGTTAACCATATTTCAGTATGCATGAGGTTATGGATAGTGTTGATGAGCAAGCATGTGCCTACCATGAACCCTTAAAACCAAGAAGGTTAACATTGGTTTGGAGGTGGAACCTAGGGAAGCTACTATTGGATATTATTGGACAGAAAAGGATGTTTCAAATATTATTGATCTGTTGTGTGAATTTTAGGATTTGTTTCCAAGCGGGTACCAAGAGCTTAAAGGAATTCACCACTCCTTAGGAGAAATGAAGATCAAGTTAAAGGAATGTGCACGCCTAATTTGGAAGAGACCTTATCGAATGAATCTGAATCTACACATCAAATTCAAGGAGGAGATTGAAAAGATGATCACATCAGGCATCATTGAAGTTATTGAGGAATCATAGTGGATAAGTCTAATGGTCATCAGCATTAAGAAGGATGGGAGGATAAGGATTTACATTAATTATAGGGATTTGAATGCGGTGTGTGTCATTGATCCTTTCCCACTCCCTTCACCGAAGAGATCCTAGAAGGAGTAGCCAGGGCGTAAGATATTTTCTTTCACAAATGCATTTTCAAGATATCATTAGGTTATAATTGCAAAGGAATACCAAGAAAAGACAACCTTTTCCACGATGGGGAACCTTTTCCTATACGGTCATACCTTTTGGACTAAAGAACATGCCTATTATGTTTTCATGCATTGTGGTTTAGGAATTTCAAGACTTCATCCATAAATTTCTACAAGTCTACCTGGATTACTAAATAGTATATGGATTAGTGAGGGACCATTGTGAAAATCTGAGGTTGATATTTGAGAGATGGCGAAAGTTGAGTATATCTCTCAACATTAAGAAATGTGTTTTCATTTCTCCATTTGGCACCCTCTTGGGACATATCATATGTAAAGAATACTTGCTGGTGGATCTTGCCAAAGTTTTTGTCATTGTGGGATTAGGGGAGCCTACCATCCAAAGCACGGTGCATATATTCCTTAGCCATATAGGGTATTACCAAAAATTTATTAAGGGGTATGCCAAGATTGTTACATTTTTGGAAGGGTTGTTAAAACACAAAATTACATTTCATTAGGGAGAGGCACAGAAGATGGCATTTGACACATTGAATAATAGGCTTATCACTTCGCCCATATTATGCTTTCCCTCTTTGGACAAACCATTCCATGTACATGTTGATGCTTTAGGTATGGTGATTAGAGAAATATTAGCATAACTCGGAGAGGGAATTTTTGACCATCCCTTGTTATTTTATAGTAAGAATTTAACCCCAACAAAACAAAATTATAATACCATAGTGGGAAATACATTATCAATGATCTACACACTACACAAATTCAGGCATTATTTTCTAGCAACAACTTTTATGTTTTACATGGACCACGTGGCATTAAATTACTTCGTGAACAATCCCATCTTGTAAGGGGCATATACAGATGGATCCTATTATTCCAAGAGTTTGAGTTTACATTTTTTGTAAACCCAAGTAAGAGCAATTTGGGGCCTGACCATTTATCAAGGATTGACTTAAGAGAGGATACGCAGAGCATTAAAGATACAATGTTAGATGCATAAGTTTTAGAATGCAGTGTGCACCCTCTGACTTGGAAGATATTGTTATGTTTCTCAAAATGGGTGTGGCACTGGAGGGAATGAAGACTTTGGGAAGGAAGCAATTATCCATACATGTCGTGCCCTACATGTTAATTAGTGGAAACTTATACAAGCTAGGTCACAATGAGGTTTTGTGTCGAGTGTATGTTTAAGCATGAGCTCACGGAAATCATGGAATATTATCACGGTGTAATTACGGGGAGGACACTATACGGGAATGCAACCGTGCATAAGATCCGTCTAGTAGGTTTTTGTGGAAAATGGTTTACAAAGATTGTATTGAGTATTTCAATGCCTAGGACCACCTGTCGGTGCCTTGGTAAACTAGGGAAAAGAGATGAAATGCCATTAAGACTAATTGTTAGTGCAGATTCATTCAAGAAATGGGAAATTGACTTCATAGGCCCTATTTCTCTAGCCGTGTGAAGGAAATTTTTTCTCTATATCATTATATGCACATATTACCTTACAAGGTGGGTAGAAGTAGCACCTATAAGGGACTACACCGTGGAAAAAGCGGTTAGGTTCTTGTGGGAAAATCTAATTAGTGGGTATGGATTCCTATTGAGGTTAACAAGTAATAGGGGTACTCATTTCTTAAATAAGATAGTTAGAATATTATTGGAAGAATTCATGGTGGCCCATCACAAGACTACCCCTTATCACCTAGAAGCTAATGGAACGCTATTTGAGGCATTTAAAAAATCGAATCACATGTTGACCAATATTTTTGATGTGGGAAGAAAGGATTGGGATGACAAATTTTTGTTGTGTTATGGTCATATCAAACTACTCATAAGAGACTGAACAAGGCCATAACTTTTCAATTGGTGTTTGGCATGGAAGTTGTGTTACCTATTGAATTCATGTTACCTTTGTTGTGTGTATAGCGTGTGCGGGAGGGTTAGATGATGAACAAGCACTTGAGAGGATTGACAAGTTGATGTAGTTAGATGAAAGATAGGTTAGTGCTCTCTGGAGTCAAAAATAGAAAAATCCAAGCATAAGGCATGACATGATAGACACATCAACAACAAGCGCTTTGAGGTTGGGCATATGGTTCTCTTGTAGGATTCCAATTTTTTTGCCATCATGGGAAATTCAAAGTCCATTGGTTGGGCCCGAACATTAATCCTCTATACTTGATTAAGGAACTTATCATTTACAAGCACTTTGGATGGAAAATAGTTACCAAGATATTTCAATGGAGTAGTTTGAATCCCTACTATAAATAATTCTTCTTTTGTTTGTAAATAAGGAAATATTTCTAGTTAGCCTAGGATTTTCTTTGACGCGGTTTCCTTTCTTTGTATTTCTCTTTCTTGTTGTTTTTTGTGAGCATCTATGTGCTAGTAACCACTTATTATTTTAAAAATATATGTGTAGAGGACCGCGCATCCATTATTGTATGGGGTTGAGTGATATGAAAAGTGTTGGAAGGTATGGTTATTAATGGCACAGGTTGAAAAATAAAAACATGGGGATTGGAAGATCGCACTTAGAAGAGGTGAACATGAGGGAAGGATGGTGTCAAAAGACTTTATAGAAACCACATATAAGAATGAAAAGCATAGGAACAACATGAGGTAGGTGATGTTAAGAACCAGGTTTAGGACACGAGAGGAAGAATAGCTTTAGCAAGGTGTAAGCATGGTTGTAAGGATTTGTGGTCATGAGGGGGTTTTTATGTGCACCGAAGTTTGCGAGAGGTATTTCGTAGGATTGATCATGGAGGAAAAGTGTTAAACGTTGGTGTTAGAAAACTCCTCCTTTATTGTGAAAGTACGTTGATAGGTAGCATGGAATTTATTTTGGAGAAAATTAAAAGTTATAAATAGAATATTGGGGAGTGTTATTCTTTACCTTACATTTTACGCTATCAAATATCTCTCACAACTATGGAATCCTTGCAAACAAGGTCCGAGAAAATTTTTGAATATTTTCGTGTATAGCTAGTTTAATCAAGATAAACCAAACTAGAAAGGAGTATACGGGCATAAATGGAGAAGGTTGTGTGGAAGGATCCCGTGGGTCTTACGGTGTCTTATGGAAAAATGATTTTTCTAGGTTAGGGTTTCATAGCTAGGGCACGGGATTTGGAGGAACTTTCACAAAGGAGTGAAGCCGCAAAGTTAAGCAGAGCCAAGACTAGGATAGAGGAAGAATTTTTAAGGACCTGATGAAGGAATGGCACTAAGAAAGTAGCAAATTTTTCACCAAAGAAGGGCAAGGGAAAGGGAAAACAAGCCATTTCTACTAGTTTCAATGAAGAATGGTACATGGAAATGCAGTACCCGGATGACATATTACTTAGTAAGGAATGGGTGTCTCACATCAAAAGATGGTCGTAAGTGATTACAACCATTGAATGAGCACCATAGAAAATGAGATGACACTAGAATTGGTTTTCCCTATAGAGAAGAGGACACTAGATGGAATGCCTATCTATGATGACAAAGTGAAGGTGAAAATGGAGAAGGTGGACATAAATGGAAATTCAGCATCAACAAAGGAGGATTGAAATGTGCCAAAGGATTCATATTTCATTGCATTAGATTGTTTCACTAAATAATCTGCAAAAATAATTAGACTTCATTAGAGGAATCTCTCTCTCTCTCTCTCTCTCTCTCTCTCTCTCTCTCTCTCTCTCTCTCTCTCTCTCTCTCTCTCTCTCTCTCTCTCTCTCTCTCTCTCTCTCTCTCTCTCTCTCTCTCTCTCTCTCTCTCTCTCTCTCTCTCTCTCTCTCTCTCTCTCTCTCTCTCTCTCTCTCTCTCTCTCTCTCTCTCTCTCTCTCTCTCTCTCTCTCTCTCTCTCTCTCTCTCTCTCTCTCTCTCTCTCTCTCTCTCTCTCTCTCTCTCTCTCTCTCTCTCTCTCTCTCTCTCTCTCTCTCTCTCTCTCTCTCTCTCTCTCTCTCTCTCTCTCTCTCTCTCTCTCTCTCTCTCTCTCTCTCTCTCTCTCTCTCTCTCTCTCTCTCTCTCTCTCTCTCTCTCTCTCTCTCTCTCTCTCTCTCTCTCTCTCTCTCTCTCTCTCTCTCTCTCTCTCTCTCTCTCTCTCTCTCTCTCTCTCTCTCTCTCTCTCTCTCTCTCTCTCTCTCTCTCTCTCTCTCTCTCTCTCTCTCTCTCTCTCTCAATGTTATAATTCTTCATTGGGGTGCACTTTTTATATGTCCTTAATGAAATTAAAAAAGCAACTTTATGTTTCTAATGTAAAATTCACCTTTATGTTATAAAAAGGGACTTAATATTTTCCTAGGAAGTCAAAAATTTTAAGTTGTGTAAGGACATATGGAAGGTCAGGTGGAGGCATATGAATAGTCATTACTCTTCTTATAAAATAAAAATATCTCCCATCCTCAAAATTTTGGTGAAAAATTTTGTAAACTCAAGAGTACATTATGCTTAGAGAGAAAAAAGGAGATAGCCATTTTCTTCCATTCTCCTCTTACATATGTTTCCTCCTTTTCCCTACTTTTACAACTTTAATTGAAATGTTAAGTAAGGAAGAAGTTTCTATTTTCCAAGGCATATGAATGTATGCATCTTTGTATGCATGGTTTCCTCTAGCCGGTAGCATTGAAGTTTTGGTTGTTTCTTCTCATAAATGCATGTGTGGAAATTTCTAACTAGTGTGTGTAGGAATCTAATTTTATACCCATAACATTAGTTCTCCTATCTCATTTCTCACTCCCATTTTCCATTCTCTATACAAATTCTTATCTATCAAGAATTTTTAGCTTTTCCACAGGGTCATTGGAGTTCCTTTGTTGCATCCCCGATTGCAAGGCCATCAGAAAATTCCACATTTCCATTCACATGCAAACACGGAAGCTACACCATTTAAGTAGAGGGACTTTGATTCCTAGAGTGTTGGAAAGAAACCCACAAATTTGTCCACTCAAAAAATTTTATCACCAATAGTTTTTAGCACCCAATGTAGGATAGAATTGGTAGCATCTATAAACAAAATACAACTGCAAGGTCTGAAAATCCAAAAAAACAAGATTTCAAAGAAGATGATTTTTGAAGGTGAATCCATCAAGGAATGAATCCAAGTCACTTTCGTATCCCACGTCATAATGAAAAAATTCCCAATTTGGAGTGAATTACTAATGAGTGATGTTATTTTAATTTTGATGCTCGCTAAGATTAGATAACATGCGATTCCTACTGAATTAACTAAGTAATATTTAAGGTTCTTGCTGATTTGAATTCCACCAAGGGTCAAGCCTTCATCAACATGGAAGGAAGACTTAGCCAAATCAATGATTAAAACTAAGCTAGGACAAGCCAACTCAAAGGGAAGCATCAATCTCACAGACAGTGCCAAGTGTCAACCTAACATGAGTTCCTGAAAGAAAAAGGAGCAGAGGCCTAAAATCCCCGTGGGACTTACACATGGATTTCACTCTAATTAACTCACCCAAGGAAAAATTATTCACAGTAATATGTGGCAGGCTCATTACTTACTCAAAGGAAAGTGGCCCAATCGCAAATGATGCCAGGTGTCAACCCGACGCACTTCCAAAAGCTACAATAGGAACAAAGACCCTAAAGAAGCACTTGGCCTCCATGTGGATCTCGTAATAAATCAGCTTTGAGTTTGAAGTAGGTATCTAAATATTGGTGATAATCCAAATACCACATAAGATAAATTATGAGGCTTATCTATAAGTCTTAAATGCTCAAATATTTTAAAAGATCAAAGAAAAAGGGTCATTCAGCTAGTCTTTTCAGTGATGAAATTAATGCATAGTTCCGTGCAAAGAGTGTGAACCTGTGAATACTTAATTTGTTCACCTGCATTCAAAAGGTCACTTTAATAGAATGACAAAAATAGGTGTCGCTTGAATCATGAGCCCAGAACCCAATGCATAAGCAATTAAAAGATCCAAATATGTAATAAAGATTTGATAAAATAAGTCCACTCCAAGGGAGTCGATTGCAAGATAGTTAAGAGATGTATTAAATGAGTATGGCTCTCACCCCTTAAAAACAAATCATGGGGAAGTGTGAGATGAATCTCAAGAAATCTACTTATGTCACTTCACACCATTTACCATAATGAACAAGCAATTGGGAAATAGTTAAAAATGATCTTCTTATCTTCTTCCCATCATATATATTGTAAAGGAAAGGTTTCAAAAGAACAATCGGGAGTTAGCGATTCTTTTTAGTCTCGGTTCCTCTTGTGAAACATAGGGGATGGAGCTCTAGCCTTCTTTCTGAGTCTTGTAATAGCACTTTTCCTCTTATCTATTGTAATATTGTGCACATGTTTGGAGTAATATAATATTCCCTGTGGTGTAATTCATCCACCCTTTGCATAATCTGTATTTTCTCTGATAGCCTTTATTTTAACGTGGATAATCAGTGCATGTTTTTATGTTATTACTATCTCCATAAGTTGTGCTTAAGTAGTTCAGAGTAGTGTTCTATGTGAATTTCCTCTGGTCTATGGTGCATCTTGTCCACCCTTTTCATTTCTCACCTTTTCTCTATTTCAGGAAGTTGTGCTATGAGTTAACTCCTTCACTTTTTGGTGTATCACTCCCATTAAGTTTTACATTTTGTTTCATTTTATTTGACCCTCATCTCACATTATAGATAAGAGCTAGTTTCTTTAAAATATGAAGGTCACCTTAGGGTACACGTCCCACTAACCTAAGGTTTCTTATGACTCGATGGTTCATCCAGTAAGGATTATCATCAACAAGTGATAGTGAAGAAGAAGAAGAGGATTACTGAGAACTATAAATTTTTGATCAACCATCATTCTGGAACATCTCTTGCAAAGCCAAGAAATGTGAAGGAAAGAAATATCTCTCCATCTCCAAAGAAACCAAATTTCCAAAATAGAGAAATTATTTCTTGTGAAAGTCCCATCATCAAGTCATGTGATTCAATTCAAGAAGAGCACTACTAGAGGAAAGAAGATGGGCATTGTTGTTGCGATGATCAAGAATCTAAATTATGGATCAAGAATGTCCGAAGAGATATGAAAGGTTTTATGAAGGACATGATGGTATAGAATCAACTTACGGTAATTTTTTTCACTTCACGCAGCTAACTAAGAAACTCATGATATTATCTTTTATCTCCCTTCCTCTAGATGACTTCCTTACATATGGTGATGAATAAATGGACATTCTAAGAGGAGAATATGTGCAAAGGATTTTTCAACACACCAAGAAAATCCCGACCTGAATCCTATCACAAAGTATGGAGGTATGTTTTATCCTTATAAATAATATATAAACATCTTAAAGCACTTCATCAAGTAGAAGAAGAAGAAGATATTTTAACTATGGAAGAATATCCTAATTTTTTTCCATACTAGGATTTTTTCATCCCTAGAAGGTTCTTGAACATTGTTTAAGAATATCTTATCCTTGAGCATTACGATGAAGATCAAATCAGTAGTATGGAATTTAATTAGATATAAGATGATGCAGGATCAACTGAATAAGATATTATTCTTGAACCCTCCATTAGAAATTTAAAAACACCTTTAAAGATGATGAGAAAGACATGGAGATGGAACCACCATTCATCAATTCATTGTGGATTAAGGAACAACTCCTTCGAGAAGTAATATACTCAATAGAGGATTCTTTTTGCCTAGTGGATGATTCGATACCTTCTGAAGACTCCACCGACAATGAAGAAATATAAGATGATAAGTTCAAAGTAAGCATGAATAATATCCTTTCAAATTTTTATCTTTCGATTAATGAAAAAGTGGAGATATGTGAAGAAGCACCTGAGATAAATCCTACATCATGGACCGAAGATGGAAAATCCAAGATGATCATGGATGATTTGCCTTCCTATTTTGATCATTCAAGTGATGAAGAAATTATGAATGAAGAAACTGATACATTCAAAGAAACATATTCTCTTCCTCATTCAATCATAGATTATCGGATGGAATAATCTCACTTCCTTTCCAAATCCAAAGATAATGACTAGTTTGAACACAATCTCTTCTCACCCGATGAGCATAATGATCATCACTGTGAGTATGAAGTATTTTATTTTCCATCTGAGAAAGACGATTCAATAATGAAAGATCAAGAAAAAATTCAAAGTTCTTCCCACATTTCTACTTCAACATGGTCCCATCAAGAGGATGATATGGATTTTAATCTTGAAGGAGTGGTATTCCCACAAAACATTGACCTCTTCTCCTTGTCAGGATGTTTCATGAATCAAGTATTCCCGTGTTTGTAAGAAAGTGAATATTGGGAAACAGAAATCATGGAAGGAGTGAATGGGGATGTTTCGAATGAATCATGGGTGTAGATGGATCATATTTTCAACCATCTCCTAGAGGCACAACATAAATATTCTCCCAATGAGAATAAAAATGAGCCTATGGAAATTTTAGAAGAACTATATGTGCAAGATCTCTTGAAGGTTATAGAAGAAACTAAATATCCTCAACTCAGTCTTGAAATCTTGACCCAGGCTATGGAAATATAGGACATGTATGAATCAATTTGTTCTTCTCATTTTGATTCACCAATGTTTGATGCTAAGACAAAATGGATGGATGAATTTGATGTCTTCCCTGATGCTTTGGTTGACAAGAGTAAACATGAAAGCATGTATTTTTCTTCCACATTGTGCAAAGAAGTTCATGAGTGAAAAAGAAGAAAGGTTCTTGAATATCCTTTGGACATATCCATTCTTAAAGGAAAAACCTCCGCCATGGAAGAAGATAGTAGGGAAAATTTTGAGCTGACTCACATTAAATAAAATCCTTTGGAACATGGTGAAAATATGCAAGAGTGTTGGGAGTGTATTCAAAACCAATTTGTTCCCACCACTTCAAAATGCTCCACCAATGAAAAACAAGAGTTCATATGGAAAAATCCATTGAAGGGTGAAGAATGCTTATATGACCAAACCAAGAGTTGTAATTTTTTAAATGATACCAAGGTGGACTTCAAGTAGATGGATATTGATAACAGTCATCGGGAGAAATGAAGTGAGAATGTGCATGACTCTTGTCAAAGAATTCAAAATCAAATTATGCTCACCATTATTCAAGATCTGATATATCTTGAACATATATCCATGTTGTAACATTTTCTTGAGGAAGATGAAGGGCTTTGATTCAATGATATAGCCTTTTTTTTGGAAATTACTCACCTAGGGAAGCATAGCAAGATGTTCAAAGAATTCCTCAAACAAGAAGGAAATCAGTTTGTTCTCACCCCTCCTGAATACCTTGCTAATATGGGAGATTATTTTAGGTTGCCATCCAAGGATGAAGAGTGTCTCCATGATGAGGTCAATATTTTTAATTTTGAAAGTATGAAGGAATGGTGTATCATGCTCACGAGATATAAAGAGGAAGCCTCAAAAGGAAAGATTTTCAAGAAGGTGACCAAATTTTCAATGTATGAAAGACCATTCTTAATGCAGTGTGATTATGAGGATGGAATCATGATCAGTCTTATTCTTCTCAAGCCATGAAAAGCCATCACTAGAGCATGGTTTGATCAAATAACAATTTTTGTGGTTCAAAGGTCAGATTTTAGTCCACTATTCCACGATGGCATGTACTTTTCTCAACATGTTTTTGGGTATGTGTATATTCTTACCCCAAATTTGTGGATATCCCTCTGCTTGTATATGATTTCCCTTTCCTGTTGTGTGTGTTTTTCTTTTTGTGTGTTGTGTGTTTCCTTTCATCGTTGTGTGTTTGTGTGTTCTTCCTTTTTAGCTATCTCGTGCAAGTTGTATGTGACTCCTGTAAAGCCCAATGGATAAGGTATTGGTCAACGTATTGTAAATTGAGATTCTAGGAGTTCTCATGTCATGTCTTTATTGTTCTCAATCCATAACATGTCCCCAAGCTAGAGCTAGCTATTTTCATACAAATGTGCAACGGAAAAATTTAAATTTTTAGGCATGACAACCATACCACAGTGTCAAAAATTCTCAAAGTAATACCTTCCCAAAACACCCCAAGGTCAGTCCATCCCCAAGGACAGTCTTATCTAGTCAATCTAATTATCACAAATCAAATGTCAAGTATCCCCCTAAGTGATTGAGGAAAGTGAAATTAGTCCCCCTAGGTGATTTAGGAACTTTTGGAGCATTCAAGCATCGAGAAGTTTTGGGAAGGGTTATTATCACCTTCTTATAATTAGTACACCACCCCGGAGTGGATCATAGGAGTAAAAAATCATCATGTAGGATTATTCAATGGCTACAAATATTAGAGAAATTATTTTGGAAGATTCAGGGAAGATTAAGAGGTGTTTGAGCTAATTCACTAGAAAGCGGGATTTCGGCTGAATGAACATGCACCATGAATAAGGACTGAGGTTCAAATAAAAATTATGGGATCCATGTGATTATTTAAAATCCTAATAATTTTTAATGAAAATCATTTTTAATTCCCTAAATAGTGGAAAAAATGAGACATCATGCACTTCCTTAGGCAACTCATTCTTCTAGCGCACAACGGGTCATCCCGAGAAAGAAGGGGCCATTTGAGAGAGTATCACTCAAATTTGGATATTTTTACCATCACCATTGGATTAATTGATGTTTTTTCATGCATAATCATATAAAATTTCACCCCGAAATTCATCCAAGAGCCCGAGATATCACCTCCGCAAGTCGGTCCCAAGGTAAGAGTTTTCATACTTAGCCATTTTTTAAAAGGGACACGTGGCAGCATGTGGTGAAGGAGAATTTTAATGTCCTCTTTGTCCCTTGGAAAAGGTAATTAAGGGAAAAAAATTTATTCCCATCCCTTTTAATCCCCCAGAATACCAACGTGACCTCCCACATTGCCAGTTAAGCCCCGAGAGCTAGTTTGAGCCTTCCCTCTCCCAACACACATGTTCGCCAAGTGTCAACACCACACATGTGAGGTAATTTCATATACCTTTCATCCCTTTATCAAATGTACATATGGGACACAAAATTCCCTCAGCCCACTTAATCCCCTTAATTCTTCATGCACCCAAAAGTCAGCTACCAAGTGCTAAAGTTCAGCCCCCTCTCCAAATTACACATCAAATCAAAAAGGATAAGTGTCACGATGAGGATCAAAGTGGAAATTGATGTCCCATTTGTTAGTTATCCAAAGGAAATAAAGGGACACAAAATATTTCCCCATCCTTCCCCCTTCAATTTTCGAACTTATAAATAGCGGGACTTAGCCATTTTTTCCATTCTTACCCCCACATTCTCCTCACATTGTCGGAATGCAAATGAATTCTCCCAAATTTCATACTCCATTTTTATGAAAAAACAAGATCATTGATTCTCTCACACTCTAAGTACACTAAAAAATCGAAAAATTCTACATTCAAATGGTGAAAAAACAAAGAAAATGAAGATATTTTCCCGAAAACCCTCGTGGTCAAAAAAATGGAGAAATGCTCGTTTCTCTCAATCTAGATCACGGATCGAGATCACATCTTTTACAGACTTCATAATTTTCCAAGAAGATCAAGATGTAACAAATGGGAGATCAATTTTTTTCCTAAATCATTTTTTCCAACAAAAAACCACTTTTCGTGCCCTAGCTCACATTCGTCAAATTTCCCATCAATCCAACAATGGAATCAAGATAGAAATTTTCCCACTGAATCCAAGTGAAAAACACATCCCAATGGAGTCACTTTCATCCTAATCGAGTTCAAAATCAGACATGCAAAAAAGCTTCATGACTCCATTAATGCTTGTCATTGTAGCTTCGTGCTCGAAGCTCTTTGCCAGTAAAAAAGCTTCATTTTTACTATAAAGCTTTATGGTGGGTAAAATCAAGTGAAATTCGGAGGATAAGATCATGATGACAAGTCGAGTCCAAAAATATGTGTTCTGTCACAAACCAAGCACTAGAAATCCACTTTCCAAAATATTAAGCTTTCCTATACATGTTTTCTATGTTTGGAAAGTCATCATCAAAATCCGCTATGGAAAAAGTAGTGTGCATCAAGATCATCAGAAAATCGAATGATTTTCCGAGCATAAAATGGTGAAAATGACCACTTACTAAAAATAGTAAGTTCCCTATATGGGTACCTACTAAAAATAGCAAGTCATTCCAAGAAGTGGTCGAGGTGAAGGTAGATTTCACAAAAGAATCATACAAGGGGATAAAAATTAAATTTGGCAACATCGGTTGGAGTTGGGAGAGGTAGATTCTGACACTTACTAAAAATAGTAAGTTGTCTCTTACACACTTCAAAACAGAAACCTAATCTTCGATAGACAATTCAGGGAGCTCCTTAAGGTGTCAAGAGGAAACAATATACTCATTGAAAGCTAATATAATCCTTTATAGGGTGAAACCATCGGGATTTTAGAAACCTCTTTTCACTTTTCAATAGAGCTCATTCTTCGTAGGGATAGTTTACAATCCTGATAAAAAAGGGGCCATTTCAAGTATTTTTGGGCACATTTAAAATATGAGACCCATCCCATTGATCTGATAAGGTTGTTTGGATTCAAAATCATATACAATTTCATCCAAAAAGACCTTGTGGAGCTCTAACAAACTCAATTTCAAGTTTTCTCTCCCAGTGGGTCAAATCCTTATGTTTTACCTCTCAAAAGTACAAGGTGCATTTTGTGCACCTTATGTCCCTTTGTAAAGGTGAAATAGGGACAATAAAATGTTCCCATGCATAATTTTTCTCTATTTCTCTGTTTCATCCAAAAAAATTGCATCGCATGCGTATTTGCACTCCCCAACTCTCCCTCCATTTTCAAATCTTAAAGTGCAAAATCATGCCTCTGGGAACAAAGAGGGTTTTTTGTCCCTCTCGTCCCCTTGGTGTAATAGGGATGGTAAAATGCACCCATGCATAAATTTTTCCCTACTGATCCATTCGTCATGAAAAAAATTCATTGTGTGTGTCTTACCTAGCTCTTTCATGCCCCGCATTCCTAGATCAAATTTTTCACCTCAATGCACTTACTAAAAATAACATGTGTCCATGGCAAGGCATATTAAAAATAAAAGTGCACAAAATGGCAATTCAGCATCAGCAAAGTAGGATTGAAATGTACCAAAGGATTCAAAGTTCATCGCATTGGATTGTTTCACTAGATCTTCTCGGAAAATATCATTGGACTTTATCGAGGAGGCTTTTACTTATTCCTTCTCTCTCTCTCTCTCTCTCTCTCTCTCTCTCTCTCTCTCTTGTATCACCCCCAACTTTCTCTCTCTTCAATGTTATAATTCTTTGTTGGGGGTGCACTTTTCATATGTCCTTAATGAAATTAAAAATAAAATTTATGTTTCTAATGTAAAAGTCACCTTTATGTTATAAAAAGGGACTTAATATTTTCCTAGGAAGTTGAAAATTTTTAAGTTGTGTGAGGACATATGAAAGGTCATTGGGGGCATATGAAGATTCATCTCTCTTCTTATAAAATGAAAATACCTCCCATTCTCAAAGGGTTGGTGATCGATTTTGTAAACTCAAGAGTGCATTGTGCTTAGAGAGAACAAAGGAGATAGCCATTTTCTTCTATTCTCCTCTTGCATATGTTTCCTCCTTTTCCCTACTTTGTACAACTTTAATTGAAATTCTAAGGAAGAATTTTCTATTTTCCAAGGCATATGAATGTGTCCATCTTTGTATGCATGGTTTCCTCTAGCTAGTAGCATTGAATTTTTAGTTTTTGTTCTCATAAATGCATGTGTGGAATTTTCTAACTAGTGGGTACAAGAATTTGATTTTCTACCCACAAAATTAGTTATCCTATCTCTTTTCTCACTCCCCTTTCTTGCTCTCTAGAAAAATTATTCTCTAGCAAGCAATTGTTATCTTTTCCAAAGGTTTAGTGGAGTGCCCCTGTTAGATCCCCCACCATAAGGCGACCAAAAAATACACCTTTTCATGTGCATGAAAACACAAAATTTGCACCATTTAAGTAATTGGACTTCGATTCCCGGATCATTTGTAATAAACCCACAAATTTTTCCACCTGAAAAATTTTCTTGTAAACAATTTTTGCACCCACCGTGGGGCAAACTTTGGCAAAATCTATGCCCAAAATACAATCGCAAGGTCTGAAAATCCAAAAAAAAACAAATTTTAAAGAAGACCATTTTTAATGTGATTTTGTTAAGGAACCAATCCTGTCACATTCGTATCTCACATCACAATGAAAATTTTCCCATTTTGGAGTGAAGTACAAATGAGTGAAAACAAAGAAGAAGAAGAGGATTACCAAGAACTACAAATTTTGGATCAACCATAATTCTAGAACATCTCTTGCAAAGCCAAGAAAGTTGAAGGAAATAAATCTCACTCCATCTCCAAAGAAACCAAAAAGACTTTCCAGAATAGAGAAAATTATTGCTTGTGAAGATCCCATCATCAAGTCATGGTGGTTACAATTCAAGAAGAGTGTTGCTAGAGGAAAGAAGATGGGCATTGTTGCTGCCGATGATCAATAATCTAAAATATGGATGAAGAAGGTCTAGAAGAGATAAAAAGTTTGTATGAAGGACATGACGATACAAAATCCACTAAGGGTAATTTTTTCAACTTCACGTAACTAACTAAGAAACTCATGACATTTTATTTCATCTCCCTTCCTCTAGATTACTTCCTTACATATGGTGATGAAGAAATGGACATTTTGAGAGGAGAATATGTGCAAAGGATTCTTAGCGTAGTAGAAGGAAATCATGACCCTGAAACCTATCACAAAGTATGGAGGTATGCTTTATCCTTGCAAAGAAGATATGAACATCTTGAAGCACTTCGTCAAGTAGAGGAAGAAGAGGATATTTTACCTATGGAAGAAAATCCTTATTGTTTTCCATGCTATGAAGTTTTCATCACTAGAAGGTTCTTGAACACTATTAAATAAGATCTTAACATTAAGCCTTCCGACGAAGATAAAATCAGCAATATGAAATTTAATGAGAGACAAGATGATGCGAGATTGACCAAAGAAGATATCATTCTTTAACACTCCATTAGAACTTTAAAAACACCTTTAAATATGATGATAAAGACATGGAGATGGAACCACCATTCATCAATTCATTCTGGCTCGTGGAATAACCCCTTCGAGAAGTAATATACTCAATAAAGGATTCTTGTTTCCTAATGGATGATTCGACACCTTCTAAACACTCCACCAATGTCTGAAGAAATACAAGATGATGAGTTCGAAGTAAGCACAAATAATCTCCTTTCAAATTTTGATCTTTCGATTAATGAATAAATGGAGATATCTGAAGAAGCACCTGAGATCAATCCTACATCATGGACCAAAGATGGCGAATCCAAGATGATCATGGATGATTTTCCTTCCTATTTTGATCCTTCAAGTGATGAAGAAATGCTGAATGAAGAAATGGAGATAGTCGAAGAACCAAATTCTCTTCCCGATTCAATCATGGATGATCTAATGGAAGAATCTCACTTCCTTTCCAAATCCAAGGAGAATGAATAGTTTGAACACAATATCTTCTCACCCGAGGAGCATAATGATCATCATGGTGAGTATGAAGTATTTCATTGTCCATCTAAGAAAGAGGATTCAATAATGAAAGATCAGGATAATGTTGAAATTTCTTCCCACATTACTATTTCAACTTGGTCCCATACAAAGGATTATATGGATTTTGAGCTTGAAGGAGTACCATTCCCATAAATCATTGACCTCTTCTCCTTGTTAGGATGTGTCATGAATCAAGTACTCCCATCTTTCAAAGAAAGTGAATATTGGGCAATAGAAAGCATGGAAGGAGTGAACAGGGATGTTTCAAATGAATCATGGGTGCATATGGATCATATTTTTAACCATCTCCTAGAGGCACAACATAAAGATTCTCATAATGAGGATAAAAATGAGCCTATGGAAATTTCAGAAGAGCTATCTATGCAAGATCTCTTGAAGGTTGTAGAATAAATTGAAGATCCTCAATTTAGTCTTGAAATCTAAGCCATCGAAATACAAGATAGGTATGAATCAATTTGTGCTTCTCATTTTTATTCACCAATGTTTGATGTTGAGATGGAATGGATGGATGAATTTTATGTCTTCCTCGATGCTTTGGTTGATGAGAGTAAACATGAAAGCATGTCTTTTTCTTCCACATTGTGTGAAGAAGTTCATGATTGCAAAAGAAGAAAATTTCTTGAATCTCCTTTGGATATATCCAATCTTGAAGACAACAAGTCTACCATAGAAGAAGATGGTAGGGAAAATGTTGAGCTGACTCACATTTAAGAAATTCGTTTGGAACATGGTGAAAATCTGAAAGAGTGTTGGGAGTGTATTTAACACCAATTTGTTTCCACCACTTTGGAATGCTCCACCAATGAACAACAAGAGTTCATATGGAAAAATCCACTTGAAGGGTGAATAATGCTTATATGACTAAACCAAGAGTTGAAATTTTTTAAATGATACCAAGATGGACTTCAAGCAAATGGATATTGATAATAGTTGATAGGAGAAATGAAGTAAGAATATGCATGACTCTTGTCAAAGAATTAAAAATCAAAGTATGCTCACCATTCTTAAAGATCTGATATATCTCGAACATACCTCCATGTTGAAACATTTTCTTGAGGAAGATGAAGAGATTCAATTCAATGATATATCCTTCATTTTTAAGTACTCACCTAGGGCAAAGCATAGAAATATGTTCGAGACAAGTCCTCGAATTAGAAGGAAATCAGTTTTTTCTCACTCCTCCTGAGTACCTCCTTAATATGGGAGATGATTTTAGGTTTTCATCCAAGGATGAAGAGTGTCTCCATGATGAGGTAAATATTTTTAATTTTGAAAGTATGAAGGAATGGTGTATCATTCTCACATGATATCAAGAGGAAGCCTCAAAAGGAAAGAGTTTCAATAAGGTGACCAACTTTGCCATGGATGAAAGGATGTTCTTAATGCATTGTGAGTATGAGGATGGAATCATGATCAGTCTTCTTCTTCTCAATGCATGCAAAGCCATCACTAGAGCATTGTTTTATCAAATAAAAAAATTGTGGTTCGAAGGTCATATTTCAATCCACTATTCCACGAAGGCATGTACTTTTCTCAACCCATTTCCAGGTATGTGTATATTCTTCCCCTTCCTTTGTAGATATCCCTCCCCTTGTATATAATTTCCCTTTCATGTTGTGTGTGTTTTCACTTTTTATGGTTTGTGTTTTTCCTTTTATTGTTGTGTTTTTTTTTTTTATTTTGTGTGTATGTGTTCTTCCTTTCTGGCTATCTCATGTAAGTTATATGTAACTCCTGTAAAGCCCAATGGATAAGGCACTAATCAATGTATTGTAAATTTAGATTCTAGGAGTTCTCATGTCGTGTATTTTCTACGCTCAATCTATAACATGTCCCCAACCTAGAGCCATTTTTTCATGCAAATGTGCAATGGGAAAAATTTAAATTTTCAGGCATGACAACCATACCAAAATGTTGAAACTTCTCAAATTAATACCTTCCCAAGACACCCCGGGTTATTCCATCACTAAGGCCATTATTATCTTGTCAATCTAATGATCACAAAGTGAATGTCAAGTATTCCTCTAGGTGATTTAGGAACTTCTATAGCATTCAAGCATTCAAGTAGTTTTGGGAAGGGTTATCATCAACCTTATTAGAATTAGTGTATCACCATTGGAGTTTATTAGAGGAAAAAAATCATCATAGAGGAGTATTCAATGGCTAGGAACGTCAGAGAGAAATAATTTTGGAAGATTCGGGAAGATTCCGAGGTGTTGGAATCATTTCACTAGAAACGGGTTTTGGGGCTTGAACACGCATGCACCGTGAATGAGGACCTGAGCTTCAAAGAAATATTTTAAAATCCTTGTAATGATTTAAAATCCCAATAAGGTGTCAATGGAAAAAAAAATTAATTCCTAAATGGTGGAAAAAATGAAACATCATGCACTTCCGTAAACAACTCATTCTTTGAGTGCTCAACGGTTGCTCCCAAGAAAGAAGGGGCCATTTGAGAGAGTTTAAACAAAACTTAGATCTTGGGACCATCACCATTGGAATAATTGAGGTGTTTTCAAGTGAAATAATATAAAATTTCACCTCGAAATTCATACGGAGCTTAGAGATATCACCCACGCAAGTTGGTCTCAAGTTAAGAGTTTTCATACATAGCCATTTTTTTAGGGACACATGGCATCCTATGGTGAAGGTGCATTTTAATGTCCCCTTTTTCCCTTTACAAAGGGACACAAGGTACATTAAATTTTGCCCATCCCTTTTAGCCCTCTCATTGTCACCGAGTTTGACTTCGTAAAATCAATAAACGTAAAATTATATATATATATATATATATATATATATATAAATTTCAAAGTGTTCTTTCACATGATTTTTCTCCCTCATTGCAATCATCTTATTCTCATGATCATTTTATCTTTCGTTTCATCTATTTTTAATAATCCCTTCTCCCGCTATGATGCAAATTGTGTTTTAGTTATTTAATTAATATTTTCCTGTTATTTAATAAAATTAATATTTATTAAATTTTAGGGTTTCTAATTAATAAATATTAATTTAGTGCTCATGAAATTTGTTTGACAAACTTGGAAGAACTTTTATTTTTTTAATTATCATAATCAAGTCATGAGCAATTGCCAAAGGCAATTAATTTTCTCGCTTCCATTCCCATGGACAATTTCGATTATGCTTCTATCATTCGGAGATTGGGAAGGAGACGGTTCTGAGAGGTTGCAGAAGAGGGAGAAATTGCGAAGAAGGAGAAACAAGGAAATATTACAGGACATTCGAGAGACGAAGAAGGAAAATATCATCTACGACACTCCCCGGCTTTCACATGGAAACTTGGCATGAGCATTAGCTAGAGAAAGGAAACATTGAAAGCTCCATGTAGTTGTCTCTATTGCGAGATCACAAGCTTAGGAGTCGTCTTTCATTAGTTTCTCATTTTTGTTGTACGTGTGGTCTTTGCCACATATATGTCGTACAATGCTTGCTCATGAGATCCACGCATTTTACTAAATACTAAATCAAATCCAACAAAAGAAGATGTCAAAAATCCGAGGCACCAGGAGAAAATATCCATGCCTGCAACAAAGACAAAAAGAAATGTCCTCGCAGCATTTTTTTGGAGGTTCAAAATCCAAGCCAATCTATTCCGGAAGAATAATACATTACCCAAGGGAGAATTTCAGCATGCGGGTGACAAAATACAAGGATCGCAAGCCATTTTGAGATGCCCACGCATGCACAATGAGGTGAAGTTCAATACATGTCATACTCATATTTTTTTAATTTAAAAAAGGAAGAGAATATATGATGCCACGCATGCTAATAGAAAGTTAATTTGAAGCCAAATATCCATGCAAGGGTGAAGGCCCAATAACATTTTCCACATAGCTAATAGATCTTTCACGCAGAAGACAAGGAAAGAAAATAATGGAAAAGGAAAATTTGTTTTGTTTTTTCGGAAACGTTCACGCCAAAATATGAGCAGTCCATAATAATTTGTTGTAAGAGGAAATAAAACAAATATCCACGCATATTTAAAAATAAGGAGAACTTCCAGGCAACAAAGACAAAAATAAAACAACAGCAAATCATACGTAGGTCAAGGATAAGGAAGAATTAATAAATAAAAGGGAAAGTATTCCAACGCATTGGCTAAGAACATCAATTTCCAAGCACTTAATAAAAAAATTTGAATGCATAGCATGAAATCACATTGCAGGTAAGAAGAAAATTCAACCACTTTGCGAAGTAGAATAAAACGCTTTCAACACTTGAGCCTTGAGAATCTCCACATTTCCTCGAGATAATTTTATCACGCATCGCATAAACAATGGACCACGCCGATAAAAAGAAAGTAGCCTAGAATAAATCTAACGTTCCAGATTCAAATCACGTTCCAAGAATTGATACAAAATTATCACGCATTAAAACGTATTACGATGTATATCAACACAAAGGAAAATGAATTTAATGAAGAAGATGATAAGATGCGGAAAGAACATGTCGTGGGTTGTGTCTCGATGAAGTAGTCAATTTCATAGCTCAATATCTGGAAGTTGATTGATTTTTGAGAAGAACGATTTGTTTCTTTGAATTCTTCCCATCTTCATATACTCATTTTCCAAATTTTAAATGAACATAACCTTATTTTTATATTTTTCACAAACTCAAGAAAAACACGCTTTACTCTATTTTGTCGTGCATGCAGCTTTCATCTTGACAAAGGCCTAATTTGAGAATCCATATATCAAGACCAGATGATCATCAAGAGAAATGTTTTGGTTCGTTGAATTATTCCCATATTCATGTACTTCTTTGAAAAAAATCAAATGTACACAAATTCATTTGATATTTTTCATGGAGTCAAACAAAATGCAGTTTGCATGATTTCGTTACTCGAGTAGTTTTCAACCTGTCAAGGAGGTTGAATTTGAGGGTTGATATTTTGAACTCGAAGGATTCTCAGGAGAAAATTATTGGTTTTTTGAATTCTCCTAACATTCATATGATCCCTTGCTAAATTTTAGATTCCCAGGGTGACGTTTGGTATTTTTCTAGGCTAAAACCAAATGGGATTTTCATAGATTTACACCTGCATTTTTCTAACAGTTTCATAAGAGTCAACTTTGACCCTCCCTCATCCAATGAGAGCTTCTCAAAACAAGATTTGTTATTTTTCTCAAAGCGCTTTCGAGAGTAATTTTTTTAGTTTTGAAGTTTGGAAGTAATAGCCTCGAAATCACGCTTCACACAATCATGTCATCTTAAAAAAAAATGTTGTGGTATAGTTTTAAATGCATTCTACCTTCCTCGATGCTCCATTCAAAATATGAGAACATCGTCGATAACAACTTGGGACACATTGACGTAAGTCGATTCTAGAGATCGCATACCAACCGAAGGCGAGTCACAATTTTCCCAATGCTTGTTCCGAATTGGTCATCACTTGGATGGATACACCATGGAATCTACACATTATGGCGAATCAACTCCAACTTCTTCAAAGCGAAGCAACATCCGACTTCCTTATTATGTGGTATAAGTCGTAGCTATTAGCATAGGTCTCTTCGAAGTCAAAATACATTGTTATCCGCTGAGATCAATAATGCGAGAAGCTTTTCTACATCAATTTTTTTCACTTGATCATTATATGGATCTATTCATCGAAAAACCAAGACCAATGATAAGTACAATTGAGTGGATCATCAAGCAAGGTCACATCATTCAAGTGTGTCCTTTTCACTCTCTTAGATGCAAGCGCAATACTTCATCGGTCAGTCTTAAAGTTGGAGTGTTCTCGAATTGGACGATCATGTGCAAATCAAAATGGAAACACTTCATGATGGTAAAAAAGATAAAAGACATAACTCCAGGAAATGAATTGTAATTTTTGCTATTAAAAGATCTTCTCAATGGCGAAAGATCAAGAGTTGGATTATGACAAGCCAAGTTGGCATAATGACTACGAGTCTTGCAACAAATGAATAATTCATTGTGGAAGGATATTCTGAGCATGTGGTGAATTGTGTGTAATTTTGAATGTGAATACAAATGAAGACAAAATTTATCACACCAATATGTTGCTTAAATGGAGGGGTGGATGAATTGCTCAAGTTTCAAGCTCAATTCTTTTGTCATCTAGAGGATTGTGAAGCACGATCAAAGAGTTCATTCCTATACGATTAGGATAGGAAGACTCTTGGCCCAAGTGGATAAGGCACCGATCATAGGTAGGTGGTGCATTATTGACTAGGATGTCTATTTGTGCGTCCAATTCATTTAAAAGGTGTCCACATGTACCCATTTTTTTTTTTTTATTTTTCCTTAAATGACTTTTTAACTTAAATGGTTTCTATTTTTAGTCACTTTTTAAAAGTTGGTTGAAAGATTCAAAGTCACTTAAGTGCCCTATTTAATGTATATGTAAACCCTAACTACTTTGTAACCAAATTTTGCATTATAAAAGGAAGTTGGAGGCTCATTTGTAAGGGTAACTTTGAGAGAGGAGAAGAAAATAATTTTGTGTGCAAGCTTTGTTTCAAGAAATAAACTTTGTGTTCTTTGTGAAGTTATTTTGGAATTAATGAAATACGAGTCTCATTCATTAACTTTTGTAACATTTGATGTTATTATATTCATTAGATGTTATATGTTTAAATCTTTCATGTGAATATTGTCTTTGATCTTATTGTCAACGCTACTAATATGTTGTTCTAGTTCACAAAGATAACGATCTGATTATCTACTTTCTCATGTGTGTTCCATTTTACTCATTCTCGTTTAGCTGATGCAAACTCCATTTTATTTTTGTTAGTTATTGATGGTTCTTCTCCGTGTAATATTAGGCTCTGCTTTTACCTAACTCTTGCATGTTCCTTCCACTCATTCATTTCCTTCATTCCATTCCATCTCCCTCATTCACTTTTCTTTCCATTGATGTTCCAAAACACCCCCACATACAATTTTGAATGTACAGATGTAAATATAGTTTTGGTTTTCAATAAAGGAAGCCTCACCTTCATTGAGGAGGGACTTCGTTCCCACACTATTGCATGTCATTTGCATGTGTGAAAATCCATATGCTAATAGTTTTTGGTGACTCTACTGGGATTCAGGAATCGTTAACCAATGCTTGGTTAAATCTTTATGACTATCCCCTCTGCACAAGCTCCAGTTCTTCAACCAAATCTTGTGCCCAATGAATATTTTTAAGGAGACATTGCTTCCAACCTTCGGATAGTAGCTTGGGAAAATCGTGAAAGTTTGCAAGAATTTGTGGTTATTGATAGAGTCATTAATAGATAAATCTACATTGAAGACCTTAGAAGAAGATCACCCACACTTATGGCCAGAAGACCTCCTAGACATGTGTTGATCATTGTTCACCGATGTGGCCCTCTTCCACCAAGGAAATAATTTGTATGACTATTACAAGTAACTCACCTATCTTGCAACCAAATATTCTTTTTGTAGATACTCAAGAAGACATATCATCATATTTGAGGCAAGTTATTTGGGAAAAGCACACGAGAAACTATAATTTTCATCTCACCGCATCAATACTAGATAATGAAGAAGATCAAACTGCGAGAGTCACCAAAGTCATTCAAGATTAAAGAGATCAAGAAGAGAGTGAAGAGAAAAGACAAGATTTGATCGGAATAGGTCAAAGATCCTTTCACGAAAAATATTTCAAACTAGCAGGAAAGAGGTTTACACAAGGATAAAAAGCTAATTGTCAATCAGATCCTATTTTTAACTTTCAAGGAAAGTTTGGTTTCAAGTTATCTCCTACTAGGAGAAACACGCCCGTAGATCTGTAAGCCTTAAATCAAGTCCTAAAAGAGCAAGCAAGGAAGGAATCACTACCAGTCAAGCACTTGTTATTTCTCACTTTATTTTTCCTTCGCATACCACCTTTCACAAGATGGTAGTTAATGTACTATGTGGAAATGTCATAGGCTCATTGGCCTTACCAGCTTGACATGAACTCCCACGAGGATCGAGGAAGATTCTTCCCATTTTTGATGGAAATGGGAAGACATCACCATATGACCACATTTCTGCTTTCTTTGATGCATATGTAGTTTTGTCAATGGAATATGAGGATGTTGTTATTTTCCTTTTCATTGAAACATTACATGGTGTTTCCACATATTCGTTTCATCATCTACTAAATGGATGCATTAAAAATTGGAATGATATGAAAACCAAGTTTGAAGACCAATTCAAGATTACAAAAGATAAACATTCCCTTCTTTCCCAACTATCTCAGGTGAAGAAAGAGCCAAAAGAACCCATGAGGAATTTCATGACTAAATTCAACAAAATGGTGAATAAATTTCCTATGAGGATTCACCCGAACCCTAATGGAAAAAAATGTTTCTTTATTAGCGCACAACCAGTAAGTGTGCTATTATCTGAGAAGAGCTAGATTGGTTACATTGGAACTTGCTCAATCCTTGGCCATAGAAATTGAGGATTACTTAATCATGGTGGGAAATTTCCAAAAAAAATCCCTCAAGGGAAAGAGTCAAGAAAACCCCAATGCTTCGAGGGCTATACTCACTAAATGGGATAATGATGTGCTAGATTTAAAAAGAAAGTTGCTCAAAGTAGTAAACATGATTCTTACAAATGCATCCCAAGAAAAGGCTACATTCCCAAAAATATAGAATTATAGGTGCTTCAACGAGGCTTGCCATTGAAGTGGCTCCCGCAACTAACTCTAATCGTGATGTCATTGAATAAAGTAATGATGAAGTTGAGGTTATCGAAGTTGACAAAGAAGAGCCGACTGGAGACATCCGAACCTAAAGTCAAAGATCCTAAAGGAGAGAGTAATGATCATTTATTCGAGTACCATTTAGAAGAACAAGATGAATATGAAGAAATTATAGAAGATACGAATATTCAATCCTTTTTTTTCTTCACACGCTCTCGAAGGAGCAGAGTACCACTAAGGTGGAAGATAAAAAGAGTTTCAAGGAATTTCCTAAAGATTCTAAGACTAAGGAAACTTCCAACAAATCCAAGACATCCAAGATTCCTAAAGAGTCGAAGGAAACTAAGGTTTCCAAAGTCAAAACTATCTTAAAGAAATAAGGTTCTTTGTCAAGTTACTCGGTTGATAAATCACCTACGAAGAAATTTCTTCTTCCACATCAATATCAACCAATCCCAAAGCAAAGGTCAAAAGTGGGCCATCATCAAGTTTGAAAGAAATAGTATATGAGGCATCAAGTACGGTAATTTTTCCTAAATTTGATATCATTGATTGCATCAATAAAACAAAATTTCCATGTCTCAAGTAGAGTACTTGAAGTCCAATAAGGATCAACTCGAGAAATTGGTTTAGTTTATCAAAGGTGACTCTATTTTTCATTCCTCCAAAGGAATTATGAAAACTTCTAAAGATGGGAAGACTCAAAACATTATGGCAGCTACTTCACCTTTGAATGAAAAGATTAAACCTTTCTTTATGTCCTTTCGATCAACGAGACGAAAATTAAGTAATTACATTATAGATTTTGGAGCCTCGGATAATGTGATGCCTGGAAAAGTAGCACATTATCTTGGGTTGACTTGTATGAGAACATTACGATCTTGGTACTCCGTGGAGACAAGACAAGTTCCTCTGATTGGGTAGATTAAAGACGCTCAAATGGTTTTAGCTCAATTTCCTCAAAAGTGAGTCAAGGTAACCATTCTAGTTGTTGAAATTCCTACTTCATGTGGTATGTTGTTGAGCAAGAAATTTTGCAAAGATCTAGGTGGTGAGATTTAAATGGACTGGTCTCATGCTATGATCCCTATCAATGGAGAAATGAAGAAACTAATGTTGAAAACTCAAGAAAAGTTCACAAGAATGAAAATTGATGACCCCGCGCACATGTCCTATTTCAAAACTCGAGTATGGGTAATTAAATGATGACTACAAAGGTTCATACCCCTGATATCACTTGTTAGGATTCCAATGATATATGGACTCTTGATTTTGATGGAAGTTGTTGCTCAACAAGTTTTGGCGTAGGAGTGGTGATCATATCTCTTAATGGTAAAATATTTCTTTTTTCTTATAAACTCCAATTTTCAAATACTAACAAAACTACAAAATATGAGGCATTAATCCTTGGCCTCCAAGTTAGAGAAGAAAAAGGAATAAAAAATTTAAACGTCTTTGGAGATGCGAGAATTGATCATGAAACAAGTGTTATCAATATTTTTCCCCGAAAAAAAATTGGATCAGCCACAACCCCACACAGAAGGAACCAGAGAAATCATGTTCAAATCCTGTAAACAGGTTGCAGAGGGACTCTATAATGAAGTGGCGGGACCTGCAAAAGATCAAATGACCCCGTGTAAGAAGAAATTTAAGAAACGGCTCACAAACGAATCTATGCTTCAAATCGACAAACGAGAATACAAGCGGGCTCGAAATGGAATAACAAGGACAGGGAAGGAGAAAACAAGAGTGTCAAAAGAAGCCGAGAGGCTCAAAGGAGAAGAAACGATGAAGGTTCAAAGTCTTCAGGCTTTGAAATGGTTCAGAATGATCCTAAAAATGACTAAGTATGGAGGAGACAATGGATGCTACCAAGTGTCTAAGTGGCGCACCTCCAAATATTGAACTTAAAGGGTAGACTCAAACAAGCATCATGCCCCCACATGTCCTAGGCCCAAAGCAAGGAAAATTCAACAACTAAAAGTCAAAAGGTGGATAGGGTGGGCCTAAAAAAGACTAAGTATAGAATTGATAGCGGAAGCTGCCACGCATCATCTTGGCGCATCCCCAAAGATAAATCAAAAAGTGGAGGCCCAAATGAGTGTGATATTGCCATGTAGTCCAAGTTGAAAAATGGGACAAAGCAAACCCAAAAAGCAACTAATTATGGAGAACGAGTGTCATCTTGCCACGTGTTTAGGGCTCTAAAAGGTAAGAACGATCGTTGAAAATTCCAAGAACCTATATAGGCTTCCACTTGTCAACCTGATGCTCCATCAAAGGAAAAATCCTAAGTGGGTTCTAAGTGAGCATGGAGCCTCCACGTGTCTAGTTTCGTAAAGGGATAGGGTCGGGTTGAATAGTTAAATCATCAAGACAGGCCAGCGGAGGGTGCCAAGTGTCAGCATGGTGCTAATTCAAGAGAAAAATTAAGGGAAGGTTTCCAGACAAGCGTCAAGCCTCCGCGTGTCCTCGGTCAGATATATGACCCCGCCGAGAAAAAGACTTCATGAAAAACATGAAAAATTGAGCAAGCCATGAAGAAACCACATGTCATCCCTACGCAACTCCAAAAGCAAAATACAAAGGCTTCCCTCAGACATGCACCAACCCTCCACGTTTCTGGTTTAAAAAGGGGGCTAGTTTTTGTAGTTGTTTCCCATCATTTTGTAGGGACCCGATTCAAATTTCAAATGAGAATATATTTCAACATAAGGCTCGAAATCTAGTAAATATGGCACCGTTCGAAAGATCTCGGCCTCATCTATGCCATGGAGATCTGAAAAATTAATTTTCGAGAGGTTAGGTGGGGAAAAAATTAAGAAACGTCTTTGGGCCATTAATACAGGATCTATTTTCCCTAATAACCAGATCGGATTTGATCTGATCCATCATTTTCTCCTCCTTCAAGGTGCCGAACAAGTAATTGATGCAGGCACGATAGATTTGGGGTAGATTTTGTAGGAGGCATTGATGGTAGTGGTTGAGCTTCGAACTAGTTTTCTTGCTTCTCTCTCCTTCTTCCCTCTATGTTGAATCTATAAAAGTAAGGTCAAGGCTCATTGTAAAAGGTTGGACATTTCTGTTTTGCACCCTCCCTTCTTCTTTTGTTCACAGAAGGATTTGTGGAGCTTTTCTAACCTCTCCTTTGGGTTGTAATGCAATTTTTTCCTCTTGGCCACTGTAATATACTGTATCAACTCTGAGCAATAATATATATGTCTGTGGATGTTTCTTGACCCTCTCATGTATTTGTTATTGTCTCTCTGATCTCTTATTGTGATTTGGTCATTTGTGCATAGTGTTTGTATTACATTTCATGGTCTATGTTAAACTGCAAAATGAGTGTCTAACATTCCTTTGGTGTATCACCTCGTTAGCTTAGGTTTATTTTCTTACATCTCTCTAACCCTATCTCCTTGGTAGATAGAATAGACTTAGAATAGATCCTCTGTAATTTGTTTGTATACACCTGAATAGAGGGATAGGAACCGGCCTCAATCCGGAGAGCTCTCTCAACTCACAAGGTCCCACACCTTGAGAGATGCTCCATGTTGTGCAATCACACTGAGAGTCTCAACCCATCTAGTTGCAGACATTCATTGGTATTGTGATTCTTCACTAATAGTTTTGGCACACCCGGTGGGACACTGAGGTTAGATCTTCCATCTTTCCAAGGTGTCTCATTTTAAATAGCAAATCATAAGCCACCGTGTAACTATAATAATAGTTTTGGCACACCCGGTGGGACCAAAGAAGTCTCCATCTATATTACACTAAGATTGATGTGCAATTTTTGTGATTCGAGCTTTTAAGAAGCTTTAAAACTACACATCTAATGACTCCAAAGGGACAGAATCCACTAGTTTCAATAGTCCAAGCTTTCCAAGTTCATGAAAAGGATACAAAAAGGTTCAAGAACTAGATAAGAGGGACAATTTTTCAACCTACACTTGTCTCCAGATAGAAAGAGAAGGGGGAGAAGAGCCCAAAGGTCTCCATCTCCACCAAACATAGCCTTGTCAACACCTCCTTCTAGTAGGCCATTCTTTCAACCAACAAGGGTCCTCAAGCCAATCAGAATGGCAAAACCACTAAATCCTTATGTTAATTTCACTAGTAGTAGCCCACTCACTCTTAATGCACAAAATTCAATCCCAAAGTGGCAACATTAAAGAGTATCCCATATTTCACCGGAGAGAACCGACTTCTCCTAATGACTACATTCAAGACATTGCAAATGTATGTACAATCCACGAGATCACCGAGATGGACATTGCAGTTAAGTTGCTAGCATCTTCACTTAAGGGTAAAGCTTCAAAATGGTTCAGAAGCCTAGTAGAAGACTCTATTCAAAATTGGGACCATCCAGCAGAGCTCTTTATGACCAATTTGGAGAAAAAGGAGATAACATGTCCATATTAGATCAACTAAAAATAATCAAAAGAGCTCCTAACAAGGAGCCGATGTATTTCAACCTTAGATTTCAAAGGACTGAGACAGGGTTCCATTATCCATAAGTCCCACAAATACAGGGGCTTTCTTATACTTTCTTAGAGCTCTAAATTCTAATATTTCTTTAATGATTTAATTAATGGGAAGCATGACCTTACTCGCAGCTTATATCCTTTCCATAGGAGCTGAAAATCTCTTAATTCAAAGCTAGAAAACTTGCTTCTAGGCCTCCATGCCTCTATACCCTATATTAGGAGACCCAAGTACTAGCCGAGACACCCACATTAGCTCCTATACCTATTCCTAGGAACCAAAGCTTAGCTAAAGCCTCCACCTCATCTTCAAACACATCAAAAGAGCTTCAAGAAGTGATGAAGTAGCTTTAGAACCTAGGATATGAGTTAGTAACTATCAAGAGGAAACAAGATTAGAGTTCTAGGCCATATCATCCTCAAGCTCAGTATCAGGTTAGACCCCGTATCAGCAAAATAGACCACCAACTCAAGCTATAAATCAGAGTCAAAACCAAGGACAACCTCAAGCTGCTAGACCTTTTAGGTCATATGATCCAAATACAGCTTCAACATCAAGGGCATTGGTTCTAGCACAAAACAACATGGCACAAGAATATGATTGGTGTTTCCCATGCAATCAACCACATAATCAATCAATGTGCTTCAATGGTGCACTAAACCAGGCCTTGATGGTACAGACCACTGGTGTGTCACAAGAGTCTAGCCAAGAAGAAAATCAGCAACAAGGAGCTCAGCAAGAGACACCTCCAAGTAAAACTATGCTTATCAATTGGAAAGCTGAAGACTTATGTGGAATGAATCAAACTCCTTCTCAAAGTATAGCTACCAATACACGGTCCAAGAAGAGAAATATTAGAGAAGGAAAATCACCAAACTCAGGTAATCCTCAATCCTCCATTACTCCACAAGGTATTGGCACTCAAAATGCAACTCCTAATATGCAGATATAGTCCAAGCCACCTTCTTAATCCACTTAGGCACCAGTTATAGCAACCCATGTGCAAGAGAAAAATGTGTCAAGGAAGGGGCAGCAGAAGGATAGCTCATTTAATATCATTGAGAAAATGAAGAAGACAAATGTGAACATTTCACTATGGGAGTCACTGGCCATTCTAGGATAAAGGGATCTGTTGCAGACTACCATGGCCAATTGGTCAAGCTCAAATAATCCCCCTAGCCAGCAAGAGAAAGTGTTTGCCAATACAGCTCAACCTGAGGGAAACCATGGAGGGAAACAAGGTAAGAATCTAAAGCCTCCTCCATTCTATGTTTCATTGATCATTGGGGACAAATTGGTACATAATTGCATGATTGATTCGGGGCAAGTAGTTCTGTAATGCCTAAACAAATAGCCGATCAACTGGGTCTTCAATACGAAGTCATCTCCAAAGGGGTAGTGTAATTGGATGGGACAGCAGTGACAACTATTGGAGTCATCAAATATTTGAGCCTCACACTACATGCCTACCCCAATGTGACTGTATTGCAGAATGTATCAGTCATAGACTTGCCACCACATTTTGCATTGTGTTTTTCCAGGACTTCACTACCAAAATTGGAGGCTATTTGTCTGTTGATTGGTCACATATGCTTTTTAGAACAAGGTATGGAGCTAAGGCCACAATCAGATCTGAGCCCATAGCAGATTACCATATTGAGTCTTATGTACCCATCTTGATCAATGCCAATTGTTTAGCCTTTGATCAGGAGGACCTCCTAAGCACTTATGAAGCGGATACCAAGGTATTTACCTTAGCTCATGTTCACCTAGGTACATTATTTACCTTTATTGTATTTATCCTCACCCACTTATGTGTGTGGATATTTCTTTTTATTTATTTAGATATTAGGAGATATTATCTAGTTGTTAGGTATAGTTATTTCCTTGATCTATGGTATTGACTAGTTCTTTCCTAGATCTATGGTATTGACTAGATCCTTGATGTCTAGTTCTCTCATAAATCTATGGACTTGACTAGTTCTTTCCATGATTTATGGCTTGATCTACAACCTTGGATGGTTCTTAGATTGTTATTGTCACCCATAAAAATCCTTAGCCCTTGGTCATATGGTATGGTCATATGAGGGCTTAAGCTTGTGATTCCTACTAGTAGGTGCTTAATTCCAGCCCCTTTCATTTTATTTGTGTGGTGAAAGCAAGAGCATTTTATTTTGTTTTAGTGGCAACTAAAATAAATAGTAGAGCATAATATTGAAAAGCTTGTAAATTTTGATCTGTAACTCAGATTTGATTGCTTTTTTTTTTGCAAAAGCACTTGTTTTTCCGTGCTCTTTCCATTGGAAATATTTATTTTGAACACTCATTATAAAGTGCCAAAATGTAACAGGGGTCTTGGTGCATTGCTTGGGGGTCTTGTTGCATTGCTTGGTTCTTGCATTTATTTTGGTAATTTTTTGAGGATGGTATCTACTTCTGCATTAGATCATGTTGAGCAATTAACAACACATAATTACCACACATGGAAACCAAGAATGGAGACAATAATTAAGTGAAAAGGATTATGGGATTTAATTTCTTCGAACAACCAAGTATTCACTAGAGAATGTGAGAAATTTCAGTACCAGTGCAAATTTGATGAGTGTATGGGTTTGATAGGAACTTATGTAAGTGACAATCTTTTGTTTCATTTGGAAAAATGTGACTCTCCTTTCAAAATATGGGAGAAATTGGAGGATTTATTTGGTAAGGTGGATGATATGAGAGCCATGTAGCTTGAAATTGTGATCACCTCTCTTAATCCTGAATATTTTCCAACAACTATAGACTATCTTACAAAGTTCAAGCATTTTTGAGAAAGTTGAAGGAGAGTGGAAGAGATAAGAAAGATCAAGAGTGTGTTTACTTGATTCTATCCAAGTTTAGAGGACCATTTCAAATATTTTCTTCTACCTTTTTCTCTAGCATGGATGCCTTAGGTGACACATTCAAAATGCTTGACTTAGAAACATTTTGTGAAAGACTTACTAGGGAAGAATCAAAACTGTCTCCCCTGAGTCTTCCATCTCTTAAAAGGCATTAGTTGCATCTAATCCTAAGGGCAAGGGAAAACCAAATAGTAAAACCAAATCCACCCCTTCTCCATCTCAAAATGCTCCTAAACCCAAAGAAAACAACTCAAAACCCAAGGATTCTTCTAAATCCAAGAATAAGTCTAGTCGTTCATGCTCTTTTTGTGGGGGTAGTAATCATGAAGAACATAGGTGTTATAAGCAAATGCAAGCCTTAGAGGATGTAGTCAAGAAACACAAAATTTATATCTCTACTCCACCTCCTTCTAATCAGCATGGCAAAGCACTTAATGTTGTTGGGAGATCTCAGTCACCACTTGCAGACAGTTGGGTTATAGATTCTGGTGCTTCTCATCACATGACTTCTTCTAAGGAGTCTTTTGTTTCTCTAGGTTTGAGTTCTACTTCCAAAATTGAGGTTGGAGATTCTTCCTTTCTTTCTGTTAAAGGAAAAGGTGATATACAACTTGATGGTGGCAGTATCCAAGATGCACTATATGTTCCTAACATCACTACAAATTTACTTTATGTGTATCAAATTTGTCATTCTAGTCAAGGGAAAACAATGACTTTTACACCACATGGGGCAGAAGTATGAACTTTGTTGGAGCCAAATTCACTTGTTGCTCAGGGTATTGTTGATCATAGTTCTAGACTATATCACTTTGAGGGTTTTGATGACACTTCCTCTATAGGGACAGGATTGGTTTCTCATGTAGATTCAGAGAGTAAGCTTTGGCATGAAAGATTTGGACATCTTAATTACAGATATTTGAAGGAGTTGAGCACTCATGGTATGGTAGATGGTCTTCCTAGAGTTTCTAGTCTTGAGGGAGTTTTCTCTGGCTATGCATTAGGGAAACAACACCAAGATCCATTTCCTAATAATTTGTCTAAGAGAGTTTCTTCACCACTTGAGCTTATGCATAGTGACTTGATGGTTTTTCCTACCCCCTCTTTCAATGGAGCTAAGTATGCACTTACGTTTATTGATAATTTCTTGAGGTATACTTGGTTTTATTTTCTCAAGTACAAAAGTGATGTTTTTCACACTTCAAATTCTTCAAGGCTTTGGTCAAGAAACAATCTTCTAGTTGCATAAAGAACCTTTGTATTGATAATGGGGGGAGTACTTCAATGATGAGTTTTCTAAATTTTTGGCAACTCCAGGCATTATTTACCAAAGATTATGTTCCTCATACTCCACAGTAGAATGGCTTAGCAGAAAGGAAGAATAGAACTTTGAAGGAAATGGATAATTTTATGATGCATTCTAGAGATTTACCTCCTATCTACTAAGCAAAAGCAGTTAATTGTACTAACTATATTCAGAATTGCACACCACATAGAGCACTTGAAAATTTGACTCCGAGGAATCTTGGTCTAACACTAAGCCGATGTCTCATTTTTTTGAATCTTTGGGAGCCATGCTTGGGCCTTTGTGCCAAAGAAAAAAAAAAAGTAAAGCTTTGGATAAGAAGAGTAAACCCTTTATCTTTGTAGGGTATTGTGAGGAAATGAGAGCTTATCATCTTTTAGATCCCGATACACATGATGTTCTTTTTCGAACACATGTTCAGGTTTGATGATTGTTTCACTCCTCATGATTCTTCATCTTCTTCCATTCCTTCTTCTTCATCATCTCATCTTGAGGATCCTTTCTTTGAGGAGATTGATGAGGAGGTTATAGATGCCATTGAGGATCCTATTCCCACTGATGTTGTCACTATGCCTAAGTGGGCTCGTACTACGGTTTCTGAGGTAGCACCTTTCATAGAGGATCTTCCACCCACTAGGCATCATCATGCACATTCTACTGGTTCTAGACTTTTGTGTCAGGTAGTTTCTGAGGATCCACAATCTTTTCAAAGGCTCATGGGATACCGAGTGGGATGATGTGATGGCAGCTGAGTATTCTTCTTTGATGAAGAATCATACTTGGGATTTGGTATCTCTTCCTAAAGGAAGAAATATGGTTAGGTGTAAGTGGGTATACCAAACCAAATACGTAGCTGATGGGTCCATTGACAAGTATAAGGCTTGTCTTGTTGCAAAGGGTTTTTCACAAGTCGAAGGTATTGATTACTCTAAGACTTTTGCACCCATTGCCAAGATGGATTTTGTACGCCTTGTACTTACTATTGTTGCATCACAGGGGTGGCCCGTATACCAAATGGACGTGAAGAGTTCCTTCTTACATGGAGATCTATAAGAGGAAATATATATGGAGCATCCGGCTGGATTTGTTCAGGATTCTTCTCTTATTTGTCATCTCTCGAAGGTCTCTCTACGGTCTCAAACAAGCCCCTCGGGCTTGGTATGAGAATATGGATTCTTTTCTTCTATCTACTAGTTTTGTTCATTGCCACTCCAATCATACAGTGTATCTCCAGCATTTTGGTGAGGATATTGTGATATTTTTCTTGTATGTTGATGATTTGTTACTTACTGGTAGCTCTTCTTCCCACATTCAGAGTATTCAAAGGGCTCTTTCTACATAGTTTGACATGATAGATCTTGGGCTATTGCATTATTTCCTTGGTTTGCATATTTCTCAAATAGATTCAGGGATTCATTTGAGTTAGCAAAAGTACACCCATGATCTTCTTAGGCATTTGATATGGCTGATTGCAAGCCAATTCCATCTCCTTTTCAGTCTAGGGTTACTCTTACATCCACATGTACCACACCACTTTTTGATCCTACGTTGTATAGGCAGTTGGTTGGGAGTCTCATGTACTTGACCCATACTCACCCTGATATTTCATTTGCAGTAGGGCTTGTATCTCGTTTACACATTCTCCTCATAGTAGTCATTGGTAGGCTACTAAAAGGATTTTGTGCTATTTACAGGGCACTTCCCACTTTGGCCTACACTACACTAGGGGTTCTACTCATTTGGTTGGGTATACAGATTTAGATTGGGTAGGTTATATTGATGACAGGCATTCTACTTCTGGCTATCTTTTCTATCTTGGTTCTTCTCCAGTTGCTTGGGTGTGCAAAAAGCAACAGGCTATTGTACTTTCATCTTCAAAGGTAGAGTACAGGGCATGAATTCACGATGAGTCGTGAGATTCTTTGGCTTCACTAGTTATTGTCAGAGTTTGGATTCCCACAGGATTCACTGACTATACTTTGGTGTGACAACCAAATTACAATTCACATTTCTTGCAACCCAGTTGAGCACTAGCGGACCAAGCATATCGAGATACACATCTACTTCATTCGGAAGCACATTCAGGATGGAGTTCTTTGCTTGGAGTACCTTCCAACTCAATAACAAAGTTACTGAGACATCTTTACGAAGCCTTTTGCATCACCTCGCTACCTTGATTTGCGTGGAATGCTTGGGGTTTTGGAAGTTGTTCTTGGGGGTTTTCGTGAGAACATCTTCTTCTTCTTCTTCTCTTTCCTTCTTTTGGTTTGAGATTTCTTCATGGATATATTGAACATGAGTACTTCATCAAGCCTAGTTACCGGGACTCATACTATGGACATGCCACTTCTATTTTGGCCCCTAGCTTCACTTGAGGGGGGGTGTTAGAGTAGGTATTTACCTTAGCTCATGTTCACCTAGGTACATTATTTACCTTTATTGTATTTATCTTCACCCACTTATGTGTGTGGATATTTATTTTTATTTATTTAGATATTAGGAGATATTATCTAGTTGTTAGGTATAGTTCTCTCCTTGATCTATGGTATTGACTAGTTCTTTCCTAGATCTATGGTATTGACTAGATCCTTAAAGTCTAGTTCTCTCATAAATCTATGGACTTAACTATTTCTTTGATGACTAGTTCTTTCCATGATTTATGGCTTGATCTATGACCTTAATCGGTTCTTAGATTTTTATTCCTTGCCTATATAAGAAAGGCCCATTCTCATTATATTTCATTGAGTTTCATAATAATATATGATATTTCTACTCATTTGTTTGTAAAGGTTTTATGTAAAGTTATTCGCAAATTGCTTTCATCTTATTGATCATGGTGTTTGATTAGCATCTGTGTTCTTGGCATGGTACGATCTGGTTATCGTTCCTTTTAATTACCATATTGAGTCTTATGTACCCATCCCGATCAATGCCAATTGTTCAGACCTTTGATCGGAGGACCTCCTAAGCACTTGTGAAGCAAATACCAAGGTGGGGTGTATGCTAGACTTTACTCTCGACGAATGGTCAAACAAAAGACGTGTTTTTGACCCCTATAAGGATATCGAATAATCTAAGCTAGGAGTCTACTGTCTGCATGAGGAGAATCATCCTCTTCCTGAAATCATCAAGCTAGAACACAAAGATGGCAATGAAGTATGAAAATTATTCTTTGATCGCTCAAGAATTAGGTAAGGAGCAAGAGGAGGAGCTATGTTTTTTTCCCCTAAAGGTATGAAATACTACTCAGCTTTATGTTTCCAATTTTCCTATTCAAACAACACAACAAAATATGAGGCTTTGGTTCATGGATTGCATTGGGAAAGGAAATGAGGAATCAAGAACTTACAAGTGTTTGGTGACAGTGAACTAGTTGTTAATCAGGTCTAAGGACAAAATGTTGTCAAGAACGACCTGTTAAAGAGTTACAAGAACCAAGTATGGGACCTCATTGAGGATTTTGAGGCATTCAACATCAGCTCCATCCCCAAGAAGAAAAATGAAGTAGCAGACAAACTGGCAGTAGTTGGGGCAGCATTTGATGTTGTGGAGAGTATCAAGAATGATAAGCATCAGCCCCATATCAAGTTGGTTGTAAGGCCAGTTGTCCCAGACAACAACACAAGTTGGCAAGTCTTTGAAAATGATCAACAAATTGTCAACTTTCTACAAGAGGAAGTTGAGTTCTCCTCTAGGAATCAAGACAGATTGGAGTAGCAGTATGGAGATCAAGTGGTATAGCTAAGGACCAACAAACTACCAAAGGGTCTTGTCACTTTGGAATCAATCTTCAACCCAAATGACCAATTCTGAAAAGAAAAGGAAAATATTCAGGTAAAGGGTGAAGATTCAAAACCTATTTTTATAGAAGAAGGAAAAACATTGCAGATTGGCAAGGTAAGCACTCAACAAGAAAAATCTGAATTTGTTCAACTCTGTCAAGAGTTCCCAGATGTTTTTCTTGGACTTATAAATATTTAAAAGGTTTCAACCCAAAGCTAGCATAGCACACCATCAAGTTGGATCCAAGAGCCAAGCCTTTCAGACATAAGAAAAATCTAATAAATCCCCACATTGAGCCTCTCATGAGAAAAGAATTGAAAAAACTAATTGAGGCTAGTATCATCTTTCTTATTAAGCATTCAAGTTGGGTTGCTAACTTGGTGCCTGTGAGGAAGAAAAATGGAGAAATCAGGTTGTGTGTGGACTTTTATGATCTGAACAGAGCATCACTTAAGGATCACTACCCACTTCCATCAATGGAATAGATCCTACAAGTTGTAGCTGGCTCTGAGAGGTTTTCATTATTGGATGGATACTCAGGTTATAACCAGATAATGGTGAAAGAGGAAGATCAATTCAAGACAACCTTCACCACCAAATGGGGAACCTATGCTTATAATAAGATGTCATTTGGACTATCAAATGTTGGAGCAACATTTCATAGAGCTATGGACATGGCATTCAAAGGCTTAATTAACAACATAGTCCTGATATATCTTGATGATATCACTGTTTTCTCTAAGAATGTTACAGATCATCTCTTTCACCTTAGACAAGTATTCTAGATATGTAGAAAGTTTGGAGTGTCATTAAACCCAAAAAAGTGTGTGTTCCTAGCTCATGAAGGGAAATTATTGGGCCACATTTTCTCCAAGAAGGGTTTGACAATTGATCCTGATAGGGTTGAGGCCATCTAGACACTTCCATTGCCACAACATAAAAGGTCTCTCCAAAGCTTCTTGGGGAGGATAAACTTTGTTTGCAATTTTATACCTGACTTTACTACTCTTGTGAATCCTTTAACAAAGATGTTAATGAAGAGTCTTGCATTTAAATGGATAGCGAGAAGGAAAAGAGAGGTTTAAGGCCATCAAGATTGTAATATCACAGATCTAACTCTCATTAACCTAGAATTTTCCAAAGACAACATGCTATATGCTTTTAGAGGGTCATATACCATCTCATTCATCTTGGTCCAGCCCAACAATGAATGTTTAGAGCAACCCATAGCTTTATTCAATCAAAGATTGGAGGACTACGAGGTAAAATACTCTTTCATTGAAAAATAGGTCCTTGTTATTATTAGGAGCTTAAAGAAGTTCAAACACTTGGTCTCAAATAATAAGATTCAATTACTAGTATCTCATGTTGGTGTTAAGGACTTCCTTTTAAATAAGGATTTGAATGAGAAGAGGGCAGGTTGGATCACCTGTAATGGAATATGACATTGAGATCAAGGTGACCAAACTGGTTAGAGGCAAGGGACTGTGTGAATAGCTCACCTCTAAGCAATAGGCTGAGTCAATGGGTGAAAAGGAGGTTGTCCTATTTCTATAGAATGATCAAGAACAATCAGCTAATGATGCACCTGCTCCATGTTGGACCCAAGCTTTGGTGCATTACCTTCAAACAAGTCTGTGCCCTCTAGAATGGAACAAGGAAAAGAGAAGATACTTTATACTACAAGTCATCCCATATGTGCTTGTTGGTGGTGTATTGTTTAAGAAGGTATCAATGGTATTCTATTGAGTTTCATTGAGATGGGCCAAATTGAGAGAGTGTTTCATGAATTCCACGATGGATAAGCAGGAGGTCACTTTTCCCCTCGAGCAACAACTCTCAAGATCATGAGATCTAGTTATTATTGGCCTACAGTGTTCAGGGACTACTACTCATGGGTCAAGAAGTGTAAAAAATGTGCATTCTTCACAGGAAAGGAGAAGCTAGTAGCCCTACCCCTTCATCCCATTTTAGTGAATTAGCCATTCATGCAATGGGGGCTAGACTTCATTGGGGTGATTAACCCAAATTCAAGCCAAGGCCACAAGTGGATACTTACAGCCACATATTATTTCACCAAGTGGACCAAAGCAGTGGCACTAAAAGAAGAAAATGAATCCAACATCTTGGATTTTTATGAAGGAATAGTCACCAGTTTGGATTCCCTACCACTATTATATCAAACAATGCATTGGCATTCCTTGGTAAAAAGATCACTGAATGGGAAGTCAAGAATGGTGTGTATCTCATCACCTCATCAAATTATTACCCTTAGGGTAATGGCCAAGCAGAGTCCACAAATAAGAACCTATTAAGGATTATCAGAAGGACTCTTGATGAAAATCAGAGGACTTGACATACAAGGCTCAAATCAGCTCTATGGGCTGATAGGATCACATCAAAGAGGTCCACAAGTAGCTCACCATAAAAACTTGTATATGGAAAGGAGGCAGTATTTCCCATCTCATTAGAGTTTCCCACTTTAGAACTCATGAAATAGTTAGAGCTAGTTGATTTTGAACCCATGGTAATCAGGTATGTAGAGTTGATGGAGGTAGCAGAGGCAAGAGAACATGCAATACAAGCCATGGAAAAGGATCAGGAATTAATAAAAAAGAGTTTTTACAAGAAGGAAAGGATGAGGACCTTTTAGGAAGGGGACTTAGTCCTAAAGTGGGATGCAGATAGGGAAAACCCAAGAAAACACTCCAAATTTGATGCCATCTAGAGTGGCCCTTACATAATCAAAGAGTGCAAGAGTAGTAATTCCTTCCATCTGGCTAAATTGGATGGTGAAGAATTTCATATCCTAGTGAATGGGATCCATCTCAAACATTTCTACTGAATGGGAAGTTTCCACCCCTGTAAATATTAGCATAGAATTTTGATTTCCCTAAGTGCATCTGCATGTTTTTTTTTTTTTTAGTTTAGTTGTTGTTTCCCTAAGTGCTATGACAAAGATTCTTTGTTACTCTAGGTTACATCGTTACATAGCCCAACATGCTTCCAAGTGGACGTGTTATCCCTTTCAATATTCATGACAAGGAAACTCATAGTTTCCTGTAATATTTTCTATCTTCAAAATAAAACAAATGCAGAGAAACTAAAAATTCATCTTTGAAATAGTCCATTCAGGGACAGATGAAAGCCCCGGGTCAAGACAATTTTCTACTCTTAGAAACCTTGTTTTGATATTTCTTATGAAAATTGAGAGTGCAAATGGTTAGGCTCATGGATCAGAGGCAAGATTAGTATCAGGCCATCATTCTTGACTCCATGCCCAATGGATATAACAAGGCAACTAGTCTTTTCATCTAGTAGGTAGATACCCCTATGAGTCACCAAATTTTTATCCATAATTTCCCCGGGAAAAATTGAATCAGCCACAACACCGCATAGAAAGAACCAGAGAAATCACGTTAAAATCTTGTAAATGGGTTGCAAAGGGACTCTACAATGAAGTGGTAGGGCCTACAAAATATCAAATGACCCTGTGCAAGAAGAAATTCAAGAAACAGCTCTGTCAAGTGAATCAATGCTTCAATCTAACAAACAGATTACATGCGGGCTTAAAAATGGAATAATAGGGTCGGGGAAGGAGAAAACAGTGTCAAAAGAATCCAGAGGCTCAAAGGAGAAGAAACAACAAAGGTTTGAAGTCTTCGGGATCTTAAATGATTTAGAACAAGCCTAAAAATTACTAAGTATGGAGGACACGGCAAACACTTTGCCAAGTGTCCAAACAACGCACCTCCAAAGATTGCACCCAAGGGGCAGGACTCAAGCCAACACTAGGCCCCCATGTGTCTCGTGCCCAAAGAGAGGAAAATTCAATAGCTAAAATTCAAAATGCGAGATAGGGGCGGGCCTCAAAAAAAAGTATATAGAAGTGCTAACGGAAGCCGCCGCACGTCGACCTTGCACATCCCAAAAGATAAATCCAAAAGTGGAGGCCCAAATGAATGCAAGCTCACCATGTAGCCCAAGTTGAAAAATGGGACAAAGCATACCCAAAAACAACTAAGTATGGAGAACAAGCGCCAACTCACCACGTGTTTAGGTCCCGAAAAGGTAAGAGCAGCCATTGAAAATTCCAAGAAACTATGGAGGCTTCCACGTGTCAACCCGACGCTCCATCAAAGGAAAAATCCTGAGTGGGTTTCTAAGTGAGCACGGAGCCTCCATGCGTCCAGTTTCATAAAGGGACAGGGTCGGGTTGAATAGTCAAAACATCGAGACATCCCAACGGAGGGTGCCAAGTGTCAGCATGGCGCTAATTCAAGAGAAAAATTAAGGGAAGGTTTCTAGGAAAGCACTAGACCTCCACATGTTCTCGGTTAGATATATGACCGCACTGAGCAAAAGACTTAAAAAAAACATGAAAGAATTGAGCAAGCCATGAAGAAACCATGTGTCAGCCCAGCACAACTCCAAAATGAAAATACAAAGGCTACCCTTAGACATGTGTCAGCCCTCCACGTGTCCGGTTTCAAAAGGGGGCCCATTTTGGTAGCTGGTTCCCACCATTTTGTACGAACCTGATTCAAATTTCAAATGAGCATATCTTTCAACTCGGGGATCAAAATCCAGCAAATCTATCATTGTTGGAAAGATCTCAGCCTCATCTACGCTATAGAGATCTAAAACTTTAACTTTGGAGAGGTTATGTGGGGGAAAAATATAGAAAAAAATTAGGCCATTAGTACAGGATCTATTTTCCCCAACAACCGAGATCAGATTTGATCGATCCCCATTTTCTCCTCCTTTGAGGAGACGAACAAGTAATTGATGCAGCCATGACAGATTTGGGGTGGATTTTATAGGAGGAATTGATGGCAGTGGTTAAGCTTTGAACTCATTTTCTCACTTCTCTCTCCTTCTTCCCACTATGTTAAATCTATAAAAGCAAGTTCGGGCTTATTGTAAAAGGTTGGACGTTTCATTTTGCACCCTCCTTTCTTAGTTTTTTTCATAGGAGGATTTGTGGAGCTTTTCTAACCTCTCCTTTAGGTTATAATGCAATTTTTTCCTCTTGCCACTTTGTAATATACTATATTGACTCTGAGCAATAATATATATGTTTTGGATGTTTCTCGACCCTCTCATGTATTCGTTGTTGTCTCTCTGATCTCTTATTTTGATTTGGTCATCTATGCATAGTATTTGTATTGCATTTTGTGGTCTGTGTTAAATTGAAAAATGAGCATCGACATTCCTTTGGTGTTTCACCTCATTAGCTTAGGTTTATTTTTTTGCATCTCTCTAACCCTATCTCCTTGGTATATAGAATAGACTTAGAATATATCCTTTGCAATTTGTTTGTATACACTGAATAGAGGGATAGTAATCGGCCTCAATCCAGAGCTCACTCAATTCATAAGGTCCCACACCTTGAGATATGCTCCATGTTGTGCAATCACACTGAGAGTCTCAACCCATCTGGTTTTAGACATTCAGGGGTGTTGTGATTATGCACTAACAACAAGTAAAACATCAATTTCAAGTAAATAATGATCGTTTGAGACATTATATAAATAAAGTGTGGGACACGATAGAATTCTTTGATGCTTTTTCCATAGAATCCATCCCTCATGAAAAGAATGAAAAATCATAATCTCTAGCAGTCTCAGTTTCATTAATGATTCCTCATTTAGAGTTTGATCAAGAAAAATACACCATCAAAATGGTTTTTAGGCCAAGTGTTCCTAACAATGCAAAAAATTGGCAGGTATTCAATGGTGATCAAAAAATTATTTCCTTCCTCGAAAAGAGGGATAACTTTGAATAGTTGTACTTTGAAGGAAGTGATTCTACATTTCGTGAATTGATGACCTCACCCATTCAAGGAGTTGAGAACAAGGATCCTGGTGATGGCATCATTCAACTCAAAGGAAATAAAATTATAAAAGGATTGGTTACACTTGAAGATGTTTTTGATAAACATGACAAGTTTATCAAAGAGAAAGAGCATGTAGGGCCTGTAAATTCTGCTGACTATGAGAAAGTTAACATTGGTACCAAGGACAAACCTCGTCTAGTTAACATTGGTAAGTGTTTCTCACTTGAGGAGAACAAATAATTTGTAAGACTCCTTACCAAATATTCTAACATCTTGGTCTACTCATATAAAGACTTGAAGTCTTTCCAACCTATGGAAATGGAGCATTCCATACCCTTGAAACTTGTACAACTCCATTGAGGCAAAAGAAAATATAGTATAATCCCAAGATTACAAGGACAATCTTCCATGAGGTTAAAAAAGTTAGACCCACGAATAGTTTTTGCTATTTGACATTCAAGTGGGATAGCTAATATTATACCGGTTCATAAGAAAAATGGATAAATTAGGATTTGTGTGGATTTCTGCAATCTTAATCAAGCTTCCTTGAAGGATAACTATCCACTTCCAGTCATGGACCATATTTTGCAGGAAGTAACTGGATCAGAAATGCTATCCATGCTAGACGGTTTCTCTAGTTATAATCAGATTGAAGTGGCTAGAGAAGACCAACATAAAACAACATTCACTACCCCTTGGGGTATGTTCGCATATAGAAGAATGCCTTTTGGTTTGATCAATGTCGGCACAACTTTTCAAAGGGATATGGATATGGCATTCATAGATTATAAAGACAAGATCATCGTGATATACCTAGATGAATTGATGGTGTTCTCAAAGAAGCGAGAAGATCACCTAAGATATTTGGAGAAAATATTACAAAGGTGCGGAGACTTCGTAAGATCTCCCGAATCCAAAGAAGTTTGTGTCCGAGTTACGAAGGGAAACTCCTAGTTCATATTGTTTGTAAAGAAGAAACTAAGATCAATCCTAAGCACATTCAAGCTATCAAGAATATTTCCTTTCCTACAAGTAAGCCTGGAGTCCACTCATTCTTTGGGAAGGTGAACTTTTTGAGAAGGTTCATGCCAGATTTTGCCGAGCTAACCAAAGAAATTGCTGACATGATGAAAGGAAAGAGTCCTTCAAATGGTTGAAGGAAGGTAGAGAAGCATTTAAAAAATCAAGGGTGTTATTGCAAAATATTCTACATTGGTGTGTCCCGATTTTAAAAAGGATTTCATAATCTATTGCTATGCTTCGCCGCACACAATCTCTGCCATCCTGACTCAACACAATCAAGAAGGAATCAAATATCTTATTGCATTTCAGTCTTAGATTCAAGAAACATGAACTCAATTACACTCCCCTTGAGAGGCATGCATACATGGTGGTTAGAGCTTTGAAAAATTTCAGGTACTATGTATTAAATTCTCACACCAAAATCTTAGTTTCGGACACCACAGTTAAATTGATTCTAACACAACAAGAACTAGGATCTAAAAGAGGTAATTGGGTCTCTCAGATCCAATAATATTACTTGGACATCAAGCCTAACAAGTTATTTTGAGGAAGAGGAATTTGCTAACTCATCGTAGAGAATGGGCCATAAGATGACTCTAAAGAAGAACCAGTTGAAGAAAGTTTACCACTGGTAGTTTTCATCATCACCACAAATGAATGGTATTCTGATATAGCCTACTTTCTCACACATGGAAAACGTCCTAAGAATCTGATAGCTAAGGAAAAGTGAGCTATCAAATTAAGAGATGTCAGGTACGTCATTTAGGACAACATTTTTTTCAAGAAAGGAATTAATGTAAAGCTCCTCGGATGTGTTGATAAAGAATAACAACCCAGTTACTTGAAGCCTTCCATGATCATGTTTGCAATGGTCATTTCTCTTGCCTGATGACAGCTCATAAAATTTTGTGAGCACATTATTATTGGCCCACTATGTTTTCTGATGCTCAGAAATGGGTAACAAAATGCGAAGCTTGTCAATAATTTATTAGAAGACCTAAATTGGTAGCTTTGCCTTTGAAGCCAGTTGTCATTGAAGAATTCTTTCAACAATGGGGTTTATATTTCATTAGAGTTTTGTATCCTAATTATAGTGTTGGTCATACTCACGTGCTCACTATAAATGACTACTTTACAAAGTGGGTAGAATCTATATCGGTGAAACAAAGATCGACTACGGTAATTTGTGACTTCATCAAAGAGAATATATTGATTCATTACAGAATTTTACAAAATATCGTGATGGAAAATTCCACCAACTTCTCTTCTACAAAGATGATAGGTTTTTGTTATGGATATGGGATATCTTTTTCTCATTCATAATATTACTACCCACAGGGAAACGGTCAAGAAGAATCCAGTAAAAAAAATATCATTACTATCGTGTGCAAGTTAGTCAAAGAAAATCAAAGAAATTTGCACCAAAAGTTATATGATGCATTGTGGGTTGACCGCATAACTCCCAAAATATTAATCAAGATGGATCTATTCCAAATCTTGTATGGAACCGATGCTGAAATTCCCATCACATTAGCATTATGATTGGCTCAAGCGCTTGATAATGAATGCTTTGCTAATGCATTGGATAAAAGGATCATGTTCCTAAGCAAGCTCGACAAACAAATAACTCAAGTAGTGAACATGATCGAGGAACACCAATCCAAAGTGAAGAGGTTGTTCAACAAGAAAACTAAGGAGAGGCAATTTCAAATCAATGACTTAGTTCTTCTCTAGGACAAGAGACGTGAACCAAAAGGAAAGCACATGAATTTTGATTCACTGTGGCTAGGCCCTTTCAAGATCATACATTTATGTGGAGATAGCACCTATTACTTGGCACATCCAAATGGAACTCATTTTCCTTTTCCCTATAGCAGGAAATATCTCATGCATTATAAAAATTGAAAACGGGTTATCCCCCGTATGTACATAGGTAATTAGGATTTTGGTTTTTTTCTTTTCCCTATTTTTTGGTTTCCTCTCTTTCACCATCCTATTTTTGTGCTCCGTCATTTTTGGGATTGTCTTCATTAAATATTTGGGTCTAGGTCCATTGTTGCGGCCGTGAAGTCCATATCGCGAATTAGAGCCACTGATTTTAACTTCGTAAAATCAATAAACACAAAATATTTAAATATATATATATAATTCAAAGGGTTATTTCACGTGATTTTTCTCCCTCATCTCAATCATCTTATTCTCCTGGTCATTTTGGCTTTTGTTTCATCCATTTTGAATAAGCCCTTCTCCCGCTACGATGCAAACCGTGTTTTAATTATTTAATTAATATTTACCTCGTTATTTAATAAAGTTAATATTTATTAAACTTTAGGGTTTTTAATTAATAAATATTAATTTGATACTCATGAAAGTTGTTCCACAAACTTGGAAGAACTTCTCTTTTTTTTTAATTATAGTAATCGCCATGAGCAATAGCTAGAGGCAATTATTTTTCCACTTCCAATTCCCGTGGACAATTTGAATTTTGCTTCTATCATTCGGAAATTGGGAAGGAGACAGTTACAAGAGGTTGCATAAGCAAGAGAAATTGGGAAGAAGGAGAAATAAGGAAATATTACAGACATCTAGAGTTAGAAGAAAGAAAATCTCATTCTACAAGCACTCCCTGACTTTCACACAAAAACCTAGCACGTGCATTAGCTAGAGCCAGGAAACCTTGAGAGCTCCAAGTAGTTGTTTCAGTTGTGGGATCACAAGCTTAGGATTCATCTATCATCAATTGCTCATTTCTGGTTGGATGTGTGGCCTTTGCCACATACAGTGCCGGGTACTACTACTTGTGAGATCCACTCATTTTCTTGAACACTAAATCAAATCCAGCAAAAGAAGACGTCAAAAATCCATGCACCAGGAGGAAATATCCACTCCTATAGCAAAGACAAAAAGAAATGTCCACGCAGAAATTGTTTGGAGGTTCACAAATCCAAGCCAATCCATTCCAAGAAGAATAATACACTTCCCAAGGAGAGAGATCAGCATACGATGATAAAATACAAGGATCACATGCCATTTTGAAATGTCTGTGCATGCACAAGGAGGTGAAGTTTAACGGAGGTCATACTCATATTTTTTTATTATTTAAAAAAGAAACAGAATATATGATGCCATGCATGCTAAGAGAGAGTTAATTTGAATCCAAATCTCCATGCAAGGGTTAAGGCCCAGCAGCATTTTCCACACAGCCAAGAGATCTTTCATGCAGAAGACAAGGAAAAAAACAATGGAAAAATAAATTTTGTTTTTTTTTTGTTGGAAAAGTACACGCCAAAATCTGAGCAGCCCATAATAATTTGTTGTGAGAGGAAATAAAACAAATCTCTGCGTATGTTTAAAAAGAAGGAGAATTTCAAGGCAAAAAGCCAAAATCATACGCAGGCCAAGAATAAGGAAGAATTAACAAAGAAAAGGGAAAGTATTCCAACGCATTGGCCAAGAACATCAATTTCCAAGTAGTTGTTAATAAAAAAATTTCAACGCATAGCGTGAAATCACGTTGCTGGTAAGAAGGAAATTCAACCGCTTTGTAGAAGGAGAATAAAAGGTTTCAACGCTGAGCCAAGAGAATCTCCACATTTCCCCAAGAGAATTTTATCACGCATCACATAAACAATGGACCACACTGATAAAAAGAAAGGAGCCAAGAAGAAATCTAACGTTGCAGCTCCATCCACATTGCGGGAGTCAAATCACGTTCCAGCATTCAGAAAAAAATATCACGCATTCAAATGCATTACGATGCATATCATCACAAAGGAAAATTAATTTAATGAAAAAGACGATAAGATGCGAGAAAGAACGTGCCATGGGTTATATCGATGAAGTAATCGATTTCAAAGCTCAATATCTCAAAGCTGATTGATTTTTGAGAAGAACGGTTTGTTTTGTTGAATTCTTCCCATCTTCGTATACTCATTTTCCAAATTTTAAACAAACACCACCTCATTTGATATTTTTTACGAACCCAAGAAAAACCATTTTTACTTAATTTTGCCGCACTCATGCAGCTTCGGTCGATTTGGAAGGCCACTTTTGAGAATCCATATCTCGAGCCTAGATGATCGTCAAGAGAAACGGTTTCATTCATTGAATTCTTCCCAAATTCATGTAATTATTTTCCAAAATTAAAATGTACATAAATTCGTTTGATATTTTTCACGGAGTCAAATAAAATGCGCTTTACATGACTTCACTTTGCTCACGCAGCTTTTAGCCTGTCAAGGAGATTGACTTTGAGGGTCGATATTTTGAACTCGAGAGGATTTTCAAGAGAAAAGGATTGGTTTTTTTAATTTTCATCACATTCATATTATCTCTTTCCAATTTTTAGATTCTCGAGGGTGATGTTTGGTATTTTTCCCAGCTAAAACCAAACAGGATTTTTGCGCAGTTTTACACCTACATTTTCCTAGCAGTTTCATAAGAGTCAACTTTGACCTTTAACATTTGACTGAAGAATTTTATTGAAAAAAACCATTTGACACGCAAACTTTTGGTACCTTAATAGAATCCCTCATCCAGTGAGAGCTTCTCATAACAAGATTTTCTATTTTCTCAGGGTAGTTTCAGAGGTGATTTGTTCACTTGAAGTCTTGAAGTAATAGCCTGAAATCACACTTCTATCACAATCATGTCATCTTCAAACAAAATGATTTTGTGATATAGTTTATAGAAAATTCTACCTACCTCGACGCTCCATTTAGAATATGAGACCATCATCAATACCAACTTGGGACACGTCGACGTAAGTTGATTATGAGATCACATACCAACCAAAGGCGAGTCACAATTTTCCCGATGCTTGTTCTAAATTGGTCATCACTTGCATGGATGCACCATGGAACTGCACATTATGGTGATTCAACTCCAATGGCTCTAGATTGGAAGCAACCTCTGACTTCCTTATTATGTGGTATAAGTCATAGCTATTGGCATAGGTCTCGTCGGAGTCAAAATTCATTGTTATTGGTAGAGATCGATAATGCGAGAAGCTTGTCTGCATAAATTGTTTTCACTTGATCATTATATAGATCTATTCATCAAAAAAAGATACCAATGATAATTACAATTGAACGGATCATCAAGCAAGGTCACATCATTCAAGTGTGTCCTTTGTTAGCTCTCGATTAGATGTGGGCACAATACTATCAGCTAGTCTTAAAGTTAGAGTGTTCTTGAATTAGATGATCAAGTGTGGATCAGAATGGAAAAAATTTGGGATGGTGAAAAATACAAAATACATAACTCCAGGAAATGAATTGAAATTTTGGCTCTTGGAAGATCTTCTCAATGACAAAAGATCAAGAGTTGGATCCTGACAAGCCAAGGTGGCATAATGACTATAGTCTCTCAACAAATGAATAATTCACCATGGAAGGTTATTCTAAACATGTGGTGAATTGTGTGTAATTATGAATGTGAATACAAATGAAGATAAAATTTCTCACACCAGGATGTTTCTCAAATGGAGGGGTGGATGAATTGCTCAAGTTTCAAGCTCGACTCTCTTGTCATCTAGAGGATTGTGGAGCACGATCAATGAGTTCATTCCTATACGATCGGGATAGGTGGACTCTTGGCCCAATGGATAAGGTAATGATCATAGGTTTTTTGATCTAGGTGGCACATTGTTGACTAGAATTTCTATGTGTGTGTCCAAGTCATTTAAGTGGGGTCCACATGTACCCATTTTTTTATTTATGTATTTTTCCTTAACTGACTTTTTAACTTAAGTGGTTTCTATTTTTAGTCACTTTTTAAAATTTGGTTGAAAAATTCAAATTCACTTAAGTGCCCTATTTAATGTTCATGTAAACCCTAACTAATTTGTAACCAACTTTTGGGTTATAAAAGGAAGTTGGAGGCTCATTTGTAAGGGTGACTTTTAGAGAGGAGAAGAAAATACTTTTTATGCAATCTTTGTTTTAAGAAAGAAACTTTGTTTTCTTTGTGAAGACATTTTGGAGTTAATGAAATACAAACTTTGTGTCCCATTCATTGTCTCTTGTAACATTTGATGTTCTTATGTTCATTAGATGTTAGATGTTTAAATCTTGCATGCAAATATTGTCTTTGATCTTATTGTCAACACTATTAATATGTTGTTCTAGTTCACAGTGATCAAGCTCTGATTATCTACTTGCTCACGTGTGTTCCCTTTTACTCATTCTCATTTAGTTGATGAAAACTTTGTTTTATTTGTGTTAGTTATTGATTGTTCTTCTCCATGCAATATTAGGCTCTACTTTTACCTAACTCTTGCATGTTCCTTCCATTCATTCCTTTCCTTCATTCCATTCCATCTCCCTCATTCACTTTTCTTTCCATTGATGTTCTAAAACACCCCCCACATACAATTTTTAATGTACAGATGTAAATATAGTTTTGGTTTTCAATAAAGGAATACTCACCTTCATTGAGGAGGGACTTCGTTCCCACACTTTGTTACATGTCATTTGCATGCTTGCAAATCCATATGCTAACACCCCTAGGACACCAACATGACCTCTAGAATTGAAAGTTAAACCCTCAAGAGTGATTTTGAGCTTTCCTTCTCTTAGCATGCATGTTCGCCAAGTGTCAACACCACGTGCATGAGGTAAATTTTTATCCCTTTGATTTCTTTAGTAAAGGGACATATGGGACAAAAAATTTCCTCAGCCCACTTTATGTAGCCTAGAATTCATTAAAAATATCCCAAGTCACGTTGGCACATCACTCAACCTAAATTGAGTGCTCATCCAAAGCATGCAAGCGTACGAGGTTCCTCTTTAGAGTTGTTTGTCTAGAATGTTAGCATGATTGAGTATGTATATATTCAGATCCATAATAGATAATCAATTAAACCACAATGCATAAACCAAATCTAGATCTTAACCATATGAAATATTGACTAAACAATGACTATAATGAGATTTACCATACAAGAACCATATTCAGTCATATCTAACACCAATATCCAACCAATATGATCCATTATATTAAGTATTGTAAAACACATAAGCTTCATACATCACAATAGTGTCACCATGAGTCATGTGTGTGAACAAAACCAGCAACATAACTCTACAATCAAATAGTATCAATGGGGGTCTCTAAACCGTGTAAATCAATACATATATATAGGGGTGGGGACTTTCCCTTCACCGCCCATGCACCTTCCAAAAATAGGCTACATGCTAATAATATTCATGTACCTTTACAAGAGAATACAAAAGCATGCAAGTGTTAATAATAGATCTTCTAAAGTTAACTCTAAGTATAGATCCTATTATTAGAACAAAACCCTACATGGCGCTCAAGTTGATGCTAAACCAAAAATAGTCTTGTGTGAGTTGAAATTCTCCATATCTTTGCGTGCTTCGTAATCTATGTCCAAAAAAACCTTGACCTGCAAAAGTGGCTAAATCATATTTTTCAATTGTTCCAGGGAGCACTCATATTCTGCTATACTTCCGCACACTCTTGAGCCCCTATGTCCATGCACCTAAACCTTCTGTGCTTTCAACCTTGAGTTATATTCCATCTGCTCAACATTACCCCACTCTAAATGCATTAAATCCCCAAAAATGGGTAATCCCAACTTATCTCTCCAAGAATAAAGAATAATAAATAAAATAATAACAATTACTTGACCAAAAATAATGAAGTACTACTTGGCACTCTACTACTCTACAAAGGCGGATCAACTCGAAACTCATTTTTAATCTCTGCCTCTAATTTCTACCAATCACTTAGTGCTTCACCTGATTTATCAAGTACATATGTAACCATGAAATCCAACTCATCCTGAGTCATGCCCTCCATGTAATCCATCTTCTCGCATGATGATATTTCTGATTTCGTTCATTCTTTCCTCATTTGGTTCTCAAAGTTGCTTCTGCTACAAACGCGTTACACTTTTTCTCTACCATAGCCAACATCTCCATGCACCCAAGGGTTTCATTCTTATGTGCTTGAAGTATCTCATTCTCTTATTCCAAATTCCTTATCCTCATAATAGCATTTTCCACCACACATATGTTCGGATCTTGATCTTCCTTTTTAAGCTCATCCTTCAAGGCCTGTAATAGATATTCATATCTTGCAATCTTTCTCGATAATGGTGTCTTTGGCCTTTGTTTCCTCCTATCCATGATATTTCGAGTAGGCATACACACGGGCCCTTCATCTATCACCATTTTTACTAAGGTTCGTATGTAGTGCATTACAAAAGGAAATTTCTCTATAACTTTAGATTCTAGATGTGGCCTTACCTTGAGAATATCATCCCCAATCACCTCAGCCACACCGATCAATTTTTATGTCTTCTCCTTATCCCTTTCCTTATCTATTGTCAAGTGCTTTATTTCTCTATCTTTATCATTTTTATTATCCATCAACACCCTAATGGTTTTTGCTTTATCTATGTTCCTACACGCAACCTCGGTAGATACCTTTACTAAGGCATTACTTACTTGTTCATCTGACATAATAGTAGGCTTAACATTCATGTGCTTTGGACATAGGGCACTATCTTCATCCTTCGCAAAATGTGTGATTTTTACACACGTCAAAATCAAACTCATCCATATAAGTCTACATTGACCATGATAACTTCTTTCATGTGCACGATTTTTCCATTTCTTCATCCATTTTCTCCCAACCATACAAATCATTGGGCTCCACCGTGCTCTAGAATCACACGTGTATGATTTTACTTATATCATCCACATATCTAGCTGTAAGAGTCACATAGTCTTCACCCTTCTTCCCCTTCCTTGTTCACTTGCCCTTTGGAATCCAGGTGTCGGAGTCCAGATCTGGGCATTCACCTTTTTGTGTAGTTTGGGGCATGTTAAAAGGCTCATCCTTGTCTATTTTTGTAACTATCTCCTTCAACCCCTCCTCATCAGCCTTAATTTCTTCATCATAAGGCTCCTCTATATCCTCAAGTTGCACTGGAGTACCTGGCGTGCTTTCCCTAGATTCATCCTTATCCTCCTCCAAAAGCTTAATCTTGCATCACTTCTTCTTCTCATGATCTAATTTATGGGGTGAAGTCCTAGGTGACCTCTAAAGTGGCCGTGATGATCCCACACCCTAAGCCCCTGTTCTCCTAAACACCATTTTGAATTTTGACTCCTCGGTGGTTTGTTTTGCATCTATCTCTATCGTATCCGTCTCTAACACTTCCTTTTCCTATTTTTGTAAAGTAGGGGTTACCTCGCGTGCAATTTCCTTTTCAACATTGGACTATCTTCTACCCCTGTGCTCTAAGCCACCATTGTCTTCATGTAGTTCCTCTTCTTCTCCTTCTTCTTCTTCAACTGGAAAGATCATATTCTTATTCTAAAGTACCCACAGTATGTTTTCCCTTAGGCGGCTCGGGAGCTTGAATTCATTCTCCAAGTACTTGTTGTTTTGCAATTTAGGCTTTAGGTATATATATACCAAATCCATGCCCAACTTTCTAATGGCCAAACTTACATCCTTCATGTTAATATCATATGATATTAATCTTTCAATGTAAGTAGTCTTACCTAGATAAACATAAGACTTCCATAGTGTGTGGTAGTCATAATCTACCTTATAAGAGTTGAACAAAAGCCAACACGTGTCTCGAAAACCTATGTACAGATGCTGAAAATAGCACGTTGTGAAGGCATATGGAAGCTTGCACCAAGGGCTCCATTTTCCATCCTTCATCCCAAAGCACCCAATGTAAAAGTGTTGGTACACTTTGAAATCTGTACTTGTTTACCCAATACCGAAGGTAAATCCTTGGGTATTCTCCACTCTTCTTCAAATGTGGCGTGCAAGCGCTCATACCACATTTCTACCCTTTGCTTGAAAGGTCCACCATCACAAGTATAGTTGGCAAATCTTTCTTCCAAGGACTTATTTTCCACAAGAAACTACCACATATTATCTTTTGGCCCATCGGGCACACCAATTTCAACAAAGACTAATGACAGAAGTATAGCACCAAAGCTGATTTTCTCACCTTCTTGTGCTTCCTTAATGATTGTCTCAACAATGAAATTGGATAGGTTATACACAACACCTTTTTTCATTTTTCGTGCAACATGAAGCCACACCTTATTTACTTGAGACCAACACTCTTGATTATTTAGATTTTTTAGGAGATGGGTTACTGCCTGAATGATTGGATACTTTTATAATTTATGGATGTCTATCTCTGGCCCTCCTTTGGTGTATCCAAGCTCCTTCTTCATCTTTTATATGGCCTCCTTATCAGTGAGGTCACTACTTAGCTCAAAACCCAAACTCCTTAGCCCTTTCAAACTTGCAATCAAAGGTGTGGTGATCCTCATTCAATGCCCAAAAAGTAGAAGTCCTCGTGGATTCTACTCATGAGCCATTGGTATAATTTCTCAAGTTTTCCAAAATACGGAAGCTTATATAACTACAAAACTCCTACCTTGGTCAAAAATTTCTTGCCCGCATCATCGTAGACCGCCATGTCATCGGTTGTTCTCTTAGTGGTCTTTACCACAAGAAATTTCTCTAACTCCTCCTTGGTATCCTTGTTCCTATGGTTGTAATCACTGACCTTACAACGACGAATGTGTGAATCCTAGACACAACCCATAAGAACCCCTTTTAGGTACTGCACTTCATAAAATCTTCTCTCATGCAGACGTCTTCCACTTCGATCTCATCTTCCTTTTTCTTCTTTCCCCTTGTACCAGCTCTAGGTGCTCTTTTGGGTGCCATATTAACTAAAAAGGCGTGTTCTTTTTACCTCTTTCAAGCTCTGCAACTCAAATTTGCGTGCCTTAGCTTCAATAAAACCGTAGATTTCAATTTCTCCTCCCCACATGCCTCTTATTTGTTCAAACACTTCTCCAAAGGGAGCACAAGTCAATCCCATGTAAAAATTTGATAAAAACACCTAGTTTGTAGCTCTCCGCACTTCACCACCATCTTGCTAGCTCACTTGTAAACATCATGCTCAAGAATTCATAATCACAAAGGTAAAAATGGCCTCACAACCCTTATATAGATTTTTAAAATGTTATCGCATTTATTACTCTCCACCTACTACTATTCCCAACATTAATTCATCATTTCCTAACTTTTCTGTGCTTCTCATGTCCATGCCACAGTCATAACCTTCTAGTGTGCCTCCTACTTCTCATCCATAGACCTCCTTTCACATGCTTTCATGTGTCGAAGTACTTCGCCACTGCACCTTCTTCTAAGTAGTTTCCACTTTGTTGTTCCCTACCTTGTGTTACACTGTGCGTCCATCCATAAGTGGTTTTTATTCATGAGAAATCATTTTCTATCTACATCCTTCCAAAAAGCACCCATACGAATGTTTCTTTAAGCATACCCATCTTTGGATGACAATCAAATTATATTCAACTTGGCAATAGCCTATATATTAACCACCCCACACTAAATGTATGCGTGGTCTTCTACACATGAAAACACTTAGATAGTAATCATCTTTGGGTGCGCAAATGTACTTATTACACAAAACACTAAACTAAATTTACAAATCGTAGCAACGAAGAAGAAAACACATAGAAAGGGAATGCATTAAGGAAATATAATCTAAATGGAAATACTTCCTTATTACAAATACCAAGAAGACTTATTTATATTAGGGCTTCATCCTACTCCCATTGAAGTATCGTAAAATCATGTTCCATCCAAAGACCTCTAACTAGAAAGCACCCGATTCAAGTATGTGAGTGATAACATATGGTCCCAACCAATGCACCTTAATCTTTCCAGGGTGGCACAAAAAATTTGAATCATACAGAAGTACCATTTTCCCAGCCTCAAGCTTCTTATCCTTCATGTGCATATCATGTCATGCTTTCTTCTGACTTTTTCTTTCTTTTGAATATATCTTTCTATAGCGCACCTCTCATCCAATTGCATAATTTTATTAATACGTTCTTCCAATGTTTTTTTATTATCTAGACATCTTGTGCATGCAATACGCAAAGAAGGTAACATGAATTCCATGGGGATAATCGCTTTGTGCTAAACACCAACTAAAATGGTGTTGCTTTATTCAACCTCTTAGATGTCATCATTTACGCCCAAAGTACAATAGAGACTTTGTCATCCCAATCTCTCCTTCCAACATCACAAATTTTAGTTAAGGTGTGGCTCAGTATTTTGTTGAAGGCCTCAGCAATTCCATTTGCCTAAAGGTGATAAGGGCTTGTCCTATGGTTTACAACCATAAATTCATCCAACCAATGATGTAGCCTAGAATTCACTACAAATATCCCAAGTCACACTAGCACATTACTCATCCTGAGTTGAGTGCTCACACAAAGTACACAAGGGTTACAGGTCCCTCTTTAGAGTTACTTGTCTAGAATGTTAGCATGATTGAGTATGTATATATTTAGATCTATAATAGATATCAATTAAACCACAATGCATAAACCAGATCTAGATCTTAACCATATGAAAGATTGAATAAGCAATGACTATAATGATATTTACAATACAAGAACCATATTCATTCATATATAACACCAATATCCAGCCAATATGATCCATTGCATTAAATATTGTAAAACACAGAAGCTTCATACATCACAATAGTGTCATCATGAGTCATGTGCACTGAACAAAACCAGAATAACATAACTCTAAAATCAAACAAAGATCAATGGGGGTCTCTAAATCATGTAAATCAATACATATATATAGGGGTGGAGACTTTCCCTTCACCACCCATGCACCTTCCAAAAATAGGCTACATGTTAATAATATCCATGCGCCTTTACAAGAGAATATAAAAGCATGCAAGTGATAATAATAGATCTTCTAAGTATAGATCCTATTATTAGAACAAAACCCTACATGGTGCTTGAACTACTATTAAACTCAGAATATTCTTGTGTGAACTACAAGTCTCCATATCTTTGTGTGCTCCACACTTTATGTCTAAAAACAACCTTAACCTATAAAAGTGGCTAAGTCTTGTTTCCCAACTATTCCCGGGTCCGCCATATTCTTCTCTACTTCCACACACTCTTTTGCACCATATGTGTGTGTACCCAAACCTTATGTTATTTTAACCTTGAGCTATATTCCATTTGCTCAACACCACTTAAGCCTCTTGATTCCTCATGTTCCCAAAATTCATCTCCCAAGTGCTAAAGTTTAACCCCCTCTCTAAAGTGTACATCAAATCAAAAAGGACAAGTGTCGTGATGAGGCGCGAAGTGGAAATTGATGTCCTCTTCATCCCTTTTCCAAAGGGATGAAAGGGACACAAAAATGTGCCCCATCCTTCCCCCTTCCATTTGCAAACTTGTAAATAGTAGGACTTAGCTAATTTTTCCATTCTCACCCCACATATTCTCCACACGTTGTCAAAATGTTGTCGGATTCTCCTTAGAATTCCATGCTCCATTTTTTCTAGAAAAACAAGATCATTGATGCTCCCACACTCTGAGTACACCAAAAAAATCCATATTCAAACGGTGAAAAAAACAAAGAAAATGAAGAGTTTTTCTTGAAAACCCTTGTGGTAAAAGAAAAAGAAAAAAATGCTTGTTTCTCTCAATCTAGAGCATGGATCAAGATGTCATCTTTTTCAGACTTCCTCATTTTCCAAGACAATCAAGATGCAACAAACGGGAGATCAAATGGTGCCTGAATCATTTTTTCAACCAAAAACCACTTTTTGTGCCCTAGCTCACATTCATCGGATTTCCCATCAATTTGGCAATGGAATCAAGCTAGAAATTTTCCCATTGACTCCAAGTGAAAAACCTATCCCAATGGAGTCACTTTCATCATAATCGGAGGTGAAAATCAGACCTACAAAAAGCTTCATGACTCCATTAATGGTTGTCATAGTAGCTTCATGTTCAAAGCTCTTACTAGGTAAAAATTATTTTTTTATCGTCAATCTTTCTAGTGGGAAATATCAAGTGAAATTTGGAGGATAAGATTGTGACAATGAACCGATTTTGAAAATATGTGTTCCATCACAAAACAAGCAATGGAAATCCACTTTCCAAAAATAGTAAGATTTCCTATAAATGTTTTCTATGTTTGGAACATCGTCATTAAAAGTGGCTATGGCAAAGGAAGTGTGCACTAAATATCATTAGGAAGTCAGAATGATTGTCTAGAGAAGAAAACAATGAAGATGGCCACTTACTAAAAATAGTAATTTCCCTATATGGGTACCTACTAAAAATAGCAATTCATTCCAAGAAGTGGTCAAGGTGAAGGGAGATTTCACAAAAGAATCATACAAGGGGATAAACATTAAAGTTTTTAATATCGGTCGTAGTTGAGAGAGGTAGATTCTGACACTTACTAAAAATAGTAAGTTGTCTCTTACACACTTCAAAATAGGTACTTGATCTTTGATGGATGATTTAAGGAGCTCTATAAGGATTCGAAAGTAAAACAAATACTCATTAGAAATATAAAATAACCCTCTACAAGGTTGAACCATCAATTTTTATTAAACTCTTAATGTTTTTCAAGAGATCTCATTCTTCGCAGGATAGTTGACAATATAGATCAAAAATGGGAAATTTTTGTGAGTTTCAAGTAGAATTAAAAGATGAAACCCATCCCATTGATCTTGGAAGGATTTTTGGAGTCAAAATCATGTAAAATTTCATCCAAAAATACCTTCTGGAGCTCGACAATCTCAATTTCAAGTTCACTCTCTGTGAGTCAAATTCTTATGTTTTGCCTCTCAAAAGTACAAGGCACATTTTTTTGCACCTCATGTCCCTTTGCAAAGGTGCAATGGGGACAGTAAAATGTGCCCATGCATAAATTTTTCTCTATTTCTTTGTTTGATCCCAAAAATTTGCATCGCATGCATATTTACACTCCCCAACTCTCCCTCCATTTTCAGATCTTAAAGTGTTAAAGCACGCCTCTAGGAACAAAGTAGGTTTTTTTGTCCCTCTCATCCCCTTAGTGCAATAGGGATAGTAAAATTTTCCCATGCATAAAATTTTCCCTACTAATCCATTCGTCATGAAAATTTTTGCATTGCGTGTGTCTTTCCTAGCTCTATCATGCCCCATGCTTCCTAGATCAATTTTTTTCACCTGAGTGCACTTACTAAAATATAGTGTGTGTTCATGGTGGTGAGGCATACTAAAAATATAAAGTGGAAAAATATAAATTCAGCATAAAAAAGAGGATTGAAATGGTCAAAGGAATTAGAGTTCATTGCATTGGAGCTTTTCACCAAATCATCAAGAAAACATTATTGGACTTCATTCGAGGCGGCTTCTACTTCTTCCTTCTTCTTCTTTTTTCTCTCTCTCTCTCTTGTATCACCCCCAACTTTATCTCTCTTCAATGTTATAATTATTTTTTGGGGTGCACTTTTTCATGTCCTTAATGAAATTGAAAAAGTAACTTTATGTTTCTAATGTAAAAGTCACCTTTATGTTATAAAAAGGGACTTAATATTTTCCTAGGAAGTTGAAAAGTTTTAAGTTGTGCAAGGACATATGAAAGGTCATTGGGGGTATATGAAGATTCATCTCTCTTCTTATAAAATCAAAATACCTCTCATTCTCAAAAAAATTGTGATCGATTTTGTAAACTCAAGAGTACATTGTGTGTAGAGAGAATAAAGGAGATAGCCATTTTCTTCCATTCTCCTCTCGCATATGTTTTCTCATTTTCCTACTTTTTACAACTTCAATTGAAATTCTAAGGAAGGAAGAAGTTTTTTTTTCCAAGGCATATGAATTTTTGCATCTTTCAATGCATGGTTTTCTTTAGCCGGTAGCATTGAAGTTTTGGTTGTTTCTTCTCATAAATGTATGTGTGGAAATTTCTAACTAGTTTGTGTAGAAATCGGACTATCTACGTGTGACATTAGTTCTCCTATATCTTTTCTCACTCCCCTTTCTCATTATCTAGACAAAGTCCTCTCTAAAAGCAATTTTTAGCTTTTCCATAGGGTCAATGGAGTGCACTTGTTGGAACCCCGGATGTACGGCCACCAGAAAAATCCACCTTTTCATTCGCATGCAAACACATAAGGTGTACCATTTAAGTAGAGGGACTTCGATTCCCGGAGCGTTGAAATAAACCCACAAATTTCTCCACCTAATGAATTTTTTTGCCAACAAAGCTATAGACATACTTTTAGCATTTGGGAAAGCATTTGATGTTTTTTAAATTATCGATGTAAGGATAAAATTCATCCTTATATCAAAGTATTTGTGATACCAGCCATTCCAGATAATAACACAAGTTTTTAAGTGTTCAAGAGTCACTAGCAAGTCATAACTTTTTTCCACGAAGAACTCAAGTTCTCTTCTAAGAATCAAGACAATCTAGAAAGACAATATGGGGATCAAGTTGTCTAGCTAAGAATGAACAAGATCCCAAAAGGTTTGGTGACTCTATAGTCAATCTTCAATCATAATGACCAGTTCCATAAGAAAAAATCTAACATCCAGGTCAAGGGTGAAGATTTAGAACCAGTTTTGGTTGGAAAAGGAAAAGTACTCCGAATTGGCAAAGTAAGTAACCTTCAAGAAAAATCTGATTTCTTAAAACTTTTCCAATATTTTCCAGATATCTTTTATTAGAGTTATGAATATTTGAGAGGATTTGATATGAATTTTTCCCAACATACTATAGAGCTAGATCTAGAAGCCAAGCCCATTAGACAGAAGCAAAGGCCAGTGAACCCTCATATTGAGCCTCTCATGAAAAGAGAATTAAACAAGCCAATAGAGGCAAATATCATATTTCTAATCCAACACTCTTTATGGGTTTATAACCTTGTGTCAATCAGGAAAAGAAACGTGGAAATAATATATTATGTGGATTTCCACGACTTGAATAAAGCTTCTCTAAAGGATCATTATCCACTTCCTTCTATGGAGAAAATATTGCAAGTAGTATCTGGTTCAAAGATATTTTCATTACTAGATGGTTACTCAGGCTACAATCAAATCATGGTGAAAGAGGAAGACCAATTTAAAATAGATTTCACCAATAAATGTGGAAAATATTCTTACAAGAAGATTCATTTTGTCCTATCAAATGTTAGAGCTATGTTTAAGCGAGAAATGAATATGGAATTCAAAGGGTTGATAAAAATATGGTTCTTGTGTACCTAGATGACATAATTGTATTTTCCAAGAACGCAGCTGATCACCTCTTTCATCTTATGCAAGTATTCAAGAGATGCAGGCAATTTGGAGTGTCTCTAAAGCTGAAGAAATGTATTTTTATAGCTCATGAAGGAAAGATCTTAGACCACATTGTGTCTAAAGAAGGATTAACAATTGATCCAAAAAGAGTTGAAGTTATCCTTGTTCTACCTTTTCCAAGTCATAAGAAGGCTCTCCAAAGATTCTTGGGGACAATTAATGTTGTTTAAAGGTTTGTGCTTGATTTTTCTTCTTTTGGTAATCCATTAACAATGATGCTCAAGAAGAACCTTGCATTCAAATGGACAGTAGAGGGAAAGGAGAGTTTTGAGGCTATCAAACATGCAATATCCCAAGCTCCAACTCTCATCAACCTAGATTTCTCCAAGGAATTCATTCTCTATGCCTTTGGTGGTTTAGATATAATCTTTACCATCTTTAAACATTCGAACAAGGAATGATCTGAGCAGCCCATTGCTTTCCTTAGTCAGATCTTGGAATACTATGAGATGAGGTGCTCTTTCATTAAAAATCATTTCCTCACTATTATAAGGAGTTTGAATAAGTTTAGACACTTAGTTTCAAACAACAAGATTCAGCTGCTAGTGTCTCCTGCTAGAGTGGAGGATTTTCTCTTAAACAAGGACTTGAATGAAAAAGGGAGGGTTGGATTGCCTAGGTCTTTGTGAGTAGTTGGCTTCAAATGAGCATACAAAGAAAGATAAAGAGGAAGAATTTGTTTTAGTGTTACAAGATGATCAAGAACAAGCAGCAGATGGTATGCCCACTCCTTGATGGACCCAGGACATGATCCATTTCCTTCAAATAGTTCTATGACCTCAAAGATTTAGCAAACCAAAAGAATGTATTTTAGGTTTCATTGTATTTCGTTTGAGTTAGATAATGGTATTTTATTCAAGAAAGATGTCAATGGTGTCCTCTTAAGGTGCATCAAGAAAAATAAAATAGAAAAACAATGTTACATGAATTTGATGTTGGAGAATGTAGTCATTATTTTACCCTCAATACTTATTTCTAACACCAAACACATTGGCCTATCACCCAACATATGTTGGATGTTCACCCAAGGTGTGCGTGGGTGTCAAACCCCTCCTTTATGTGATCTTTGCAACAGAGTTCTACCATTAATGGAGGATTATTTGTAGAAACAGAAGTACACTCATCTACTTTGAAAGGCAGAAGGTATAACTAATAGATCTACACATTAATGCATCACAAAAGCTAAATAACACTGTAAGAAGTACAAGAAAGCAGATTTGAGTTATGATAATCCAAGTAACATGAAGGTTTATAACCATAAACAAGATGTACATAATAGATCCATATATATATTGATTTAACATAGTCTCTGTAGCCATACTACATTTAACGGTGTTTATCTCGGACCATATACACTAAATGTCATAGACTCAACTCCTGTAAGCCTATATGATCGTAGAGATCCAAACTATAATTTTCCCCATCATTTCTCTTGTTACTGCATCCCAGTACCCATACATATGTTTAATGGTATCCCTTAACCATCTATCACTAAGTACTCTAAACCCTAACACCATGAACTCTAAACCCTAACACCATGAACTCTAAACCCTAACACCATGAACTCTAAACCCTTAGCATTTCTACAACACTTCGTTACTCTCATTCTCTTTCTTTGCATTCTCTATGCATTCTCTTTGTGCCTCTTTATGTGTCTACATGTGTGTGTGTCTTTTTCTCATGTCCCAAGCACCTCTTTAAATAGGATCGTCAAACCACCACCATGACCTCTCTTATGAGAAGATCATGTGCCAAGTTTCGATGTGGTCCTCCATTGGTGAATGTTTATCCTCTTTGTAAACCTTCCACTAATTGTAATGATGTCTCTGGGAATATTCCCTACATGGAATATCCTTTTCTTGACCTCCAAGGTTCCAAGCTAGCACCTTATCCACTCATCACACCTAGTCAGGTCCTCACATTTTTCCTCAAGTGACTCCATGATGTTAGATATGGATAAGTCCTTTAAACCCTTGTTTTTCCTCCCGCGTGCATCCTGGTTTCACTTAAACCCTTCTTAAACCCCTTTTTCCTACGTGCTTTTCCCTAAATTCCCTTCTATCTACTAATCCTGTACACATGCGCCTCTTAGTACTTAGCCAATATTTTAGGGTCCAACATCACCCCACACTATGTGTGTTCTCCATCCTCAGAAACATTTTGCTTCCTCAAAGAATAAATAATAGAGGTATCGAAACAATCAAAGAATGGAAGGATGAAAAAATGGAAGAATAGAAGAATGTGCTACTGCTGCATGAGGAGTGGGAAATCCTTCTTCACGGATGCCTCAATATTCTCCCATACATCTACTTCTCCCTACACCTACTGAAGTAGGTCACCCACTAATGTGCTTACTTCATAAAAACTAAATTTCTCTCTCTTAGCTTTCAATGTACCAAAATTATTTACATCTACTTGCTAAGATCGCCTAGCACATCCATCCTGTGAGTGACTTGGGGTATAGTTCTTTTATCTTATTCTTAATCAAACCCTACAAGGTCTCAATTGCTTCTAATTTCTTCTCAACTTCAGCTAGGATCTTATCGCACTCGCCCTATTGCCTTTGTGTTTCTCCTAAAATTCTTTTAGATCTACCTCATGTGTAGAAACCAATATGTTTTCTACCTTATCCATGTTATCATAGTTGTCATACATGGTTTCATCCATCTCGACCACCGTATTTACTATGGAAAGGATCTCATAGTACTAAGTAATTTTCTCCCCAATCTTACATTTTTCCTACTCCTTCTGGTGTTCCATCACCTCCTCTACTGACTCTAATGCGAGTGGTCACCTTTCCATGGTGAGGATGCGGGTTAATTCTTCCAAGAATTACATGGTTGACTCATATTTCTTCTCAATTGGGACTATATCTGGGTGCTTAAAGATTATGGCATCTAGAATGGCCTCTATCCTCTTATGGATTTCATGCACCTTCTCCTTTTCATCCCTCATCTTGGGCCTTAAATGTGCAATAATTAATTCCTTCGGTTTTATCTCTTTGTCCCACTCAATGATCTCCTCATTATTTTTCTCAAGCTATTTCTCCAAGACCCTTATCCTATCATTTTTGTTGAAGAGTCTTGCCTCTAACTCCACCGATACTTTGTTGAGCGCGTTGTAAACTTTCTCACTAGATAATTGTTCGGTATCTACCGTAAGGTTTACTCCCTTGGCATCTGGTATCTTCATCAATGCATCTCGGTTTACCTTGAATTTGGATTCATCAACATTGGACTAGAAAGCCCAAGATAACATTTTCCTCATGCACGGGTACGCACCTTCTTCATCGAAATAATACCAAGCAAGGAGTTGGTTTGTGGGCATGGTACTTTGGAAGCACACACACAGTACCTTATTTGGATCATTAATGTAAGTCATTTCTTGTTCATGTGTCACTACTATTCCGTTTCACTTGTGCACACTTCCTTTGGGAAGTTTACTACTAACCAACTGATCTCTGCCCATGATTCCATACTCCTTTCCCACACTTGTGCTTTCCTTTGTTTCCTTCAACACTTCCTCGGTGCTTCACTTGACTTCGTGCTCCACCAACTATTGGATAATTCCTTCCACTTCCCTCTCTATGGTATTATCCATCTGCTCCTTGGTTGGGGTGGGGTCTTCTGATCCTTCATGTTTACTTCCTCAATCCCCCTTTTTCATGATCACATCCTTCATTCTCATTCTTCTCTTCATTTCCTTCTTCCTCTGACTCATTTACATCATACACAAGATGATTCTGAGCCTTGTCGCACTCCTCATCATATTCATCGCCCTTGTCAGCATCCATGCTTTCTATTTTTCCTGAGTCCAACCCTTGTATCACCATATTCTTTTTCCTCACTAGTGACTCCAATTCGGGGTACTTATCTTTTCTTCTTTCTTAGGAAACTCTTCCCTTACTAGTGACTCTTCCTTCTATGGTGACTCCTCCTTTTAAGGTGACTCTTTTCTCGTAGGAGACCTCTTCTGGTGGATGTAAGTACTAGTGCCCGCACTTGACTCTTGTGCCCCTACCACCTATACTATCTGCGTGCTCGGCACCTTTTTCTCAGGAGTTTCTCCTTTATCTCTTTTTCTTAGTGCATTTTTCTTCCACACAGTGGGGTCTTCACGAATAGAGATATTTTCTTCAACATAAGCATCATTTTTATACTTATTCCTTATGTGCAAATACACCTTCGTTGTTGTCCTCCCTACAATAGGTAATGTTATTGGTTTTAACATGTGCATGTCATGGGAGACATACTTCTCCACATAGGTGCACTTTTTAGCGTATATTAGTTTCCTGAGTAGCTCACGGCAGTCTTGATCTACTACACTCAGATAAAATATGAGTTTCTTTGACTCTTTGAAACAATTGACCCTAGCCTAAAAGTATTGCGCTATGAAGGAGAAATGCAATTTACACTAAGGACTCTTGGTGCCATTTACCAAAGTAAATATGTCGATGAAAAATGTTGGTATACGGTGAACTCAAATTTTCCTTGCACTAGTGCAAGAAACTATTCAAGTATTCTCCATTCATCCCCAAATGTGTCACACATCCTCTTATACCACTTTTCCAAGTGCGCCTTATGAGCAGTCATCATGGTGTCACAGTATATTGTTCAAACCTCTTGGCGGGAGGAGGGGTTCTTATCTGGTATTCCTAAACAAACTTATCCATCCCATCGAGCACTCCAATCTCTAGAAAATACAATGGTGAGGAGGACATTACCAAACATGATCTTCTCTCCATCATGTGCGGCGTCTATGATCTCCTCTGCAATGAAATTTGAGAGGTTATAGATGGTTCCCTCTAAGATCTTGTGGCACACATTCAACCAAGCCTTGTTGATATGTGTCCATCTCTCTTTCCCATTCAACTTTGTAACCAAGCACATGGCCATCCTCATCATCAAGTCAGTAATTGTAGAAATGTTAAAGTACTGCAAACCCTTCTTGTAGTCATAAGCCTCAATGGTCTTCTTAATGGCTTCCTTGTCTTCCAAGTCATCGTCCAATGAATCTCCTTCATAGATAAGGCCGGTGAACTTAGAAATTAATTGGGGGTTATGCACATCCTCTATCCTGTGAAATAGAAGTGGTCTTCATGCATCCACAACATCAACCATTGGTATAGTCTCCCGGGATTTCTGAAATAGGGCAACTTGTAGAGTTGCAACAACCCAACCTTTTCCATTTTTACCTTTACATCGTCCATAGATGGGCATTCCATCTAGTGTCCTCTTCTCTGGTAGGGAGAACCATTTCTAGTTTCATTTCATTCTTTATGGTACCCATTCGATGGTTATAATCATTAACAACCATCTTCCTAATGTGAGATGTCCATTCTTTACCAAGCAATACGTTGTCTGGGTACTGCATTTTTGCGTACCATTCTTCATTGAAACTGGTAGAGACGACTTATTTTCCTTTTCCCTTGCCCTTCTTCAGTGAAACATTTTCTACTTTCCTTGGTGTCATTCCTTCATCGCATCCTTAAAAATTCTTCCTTTCTCTAGGTCTTGGCTCTGCTCAACTTTGTAGCTCCACCCCTTTGTAGAAATTCCTTCAAACCCCTAGCCCTAGCTATGCAACCCTAACATGGAAAACCCTTTTTCCACAAGACGGTGCAACACCCATGGGATTCTTCCACACAACTTTCTCCTCTTACACCCGTGTACTTATTTCCACTTTGGTTTGCTAATCAAATCAGATATGCATGCAAATCTTCACAAATCTTCTCAAAATTTCTTTGCAAGGATGCCCTAGTTTGCAAGATCTCTTTGATAATTTAAAACACAAGGTAGAAAATAACACACCCCGATCTTCTATTTATAACTTTTGATTTTCTCCACAATAAATGCCATGCCACCTACCAACGTACTTTCATAATAAAGGTTGTTTTTTCTTATGCTAACCTTCAACACTTTTCCTCCATACCCAATCCTACGCAAACACTTCCATAACCTTCTGGTGTGTAACTACCTCAACCATAGGTTTATGTGTGCTTTCTTTTATGCCAAAGTCAATTCTTATTATATTTCTTAGACCAAGATATTTATGCTACCTATCTCATATTATTCCTACGCTTCTACCCTTGTACATGGTTTCTCAAATCCTTTTGACACCAATCTTCCCTTATGTTCACCTTTTCCATGCGTGATCTTCCAATCCACGTGTTTTTGATTTTTCAACTCAAATCATCCACAACCATAGCTTCCAATACTTTTCACATCACTCCACCCCACACAAAAATGGATGTGTGGTCCTTTGCGCATAGAGAAACTTTTGAAAATAATAAGTGGCTACCAGCACAAACGCACAAAAAAACAAAGCAACGAGAAAGGGAAACACAAAGAAAGGAAACTGTAACAAAGCAAAACCTGGGATAATTGTAAATACTACCTTATTTATAAATACAAAGAATACTTATTTATAGTAGGGCTTTAGCCTACTCCCATTGAAATGTCCCTGCAACCATGTTCCATCCAAGTGCTTATAATCGCAAGCGCACCGAATCAAGCATATAGGATACAATGTATGGGCCTGTCTAATGGACTTTGAACTTCCCAGATGGCACAAAAACTTGGAAACATACAATATAACCATCTTCCCAACCTAAAATTATTTTTTCTTGATGTTTCTATCATGTCATGCCTTTTTCCTGGATTTTTCTATTTTTGACTCCAGCGAGAAATATCCCGCCTCTCATCTAACTAGCATTAACTTATCAATCCTCTCCTCAAGCACTTGTTCATCATTTAATCCTCCTGCACACATTATACATAGTGATGGTAACATGAATTCAATAGGTAACACAACTTCCACATAAAACACCAATTGAAAATGTGTGGCCTTGTTCAGTCTCTTATAAGTAGTCTGATATGACCATAACACAACAGAAACTTTATCATCCCAATCCTTTCTTCCCACATCAAAAATCTTGGTTAACGTGTGATTCAGAATTTTTTTAAATGCCTTAGCAGTCCCATTAGCTTGTGGGTGATAAGGGGTAGTCTTGTGGTGGGCTACCATGAATTCTACCAACAAGATCCTAACTGTCTCATTCAAGAAATGAGTACCCCTATCACTTTTTAAGCTCAACAGATTCCATATTTGTTGATTATGTTTTCCCACAATAACCTAGTTGTTGTTACCACTACCCAATCCCTTATAGGTTCCACTTCTTCCCACCTTGTAAGGTAATATGTGCATGTAATGATATAGCACAAAACTTTCCTTTGTGCAGCTGGGGAAATAGGACCTACAAAGTTAATTTCCACTTCTTAACAGGTTTGCAGACCGACAATCACTTTTAATGGCATTTCATCTCTTTTCCCTAGTTTTCCAAGGCATCAAGCAAAGGGTCACGGACCTTGCAATACTTGATACAATATTTATAAAAATTTCCCACTAAAATTCTGCTAGAAGGAATTTGCATGTGGTTGCATTCTCTACATAGTGTCCTCCTACAATTCCACCATATACTTCCTTCATGATTGTAGCGTGCTCATGCTCTAACACGTACTGGCACAAAACCTCATCGTGACCTAGCTTGTATAAGTCTCCACTAATTAGCATGTAGGACATGGCACATATGGATAACTACTTCCTTTCTAAATTCTTCATTCCCTCTGGTGCCACACCCATTTTGAGAAACACAGCAATATCTTCCAAGTCGAGAGCATGTTTCGTAATCAAAACATTTGTGCATCTAGCATCGTATCCTCAATGCTATGTGCATCCTCCCCTAAGTTGATCCTTGATAAATGGTCAGGTCCCAAATTAATCTTAGTTGGTTTCACAACAACCGTAAACTCAAACACTTGAAATAATATGACTGCTGCATATCTGCCCTTGTAAAACGGGCTTGTTTACCAAGTAATTCAATGCCATGTGGTCCATGTAGAATATAAAGGGTTTTTATAACTAATATTTCCTGAATTTGTGTAGCATGTAGATCATTAACAATGCCTCACACTCAGTAGTAGTATAGTTTTGTTCTATTGGGGTTAGCTTCATACTAGCAAATCACAAGGGGTGGTCAACAATTCCCTCTCCAAGTTGTGTTAAGATTGCTCCAATCATCATCCTTGAAGCATCAACACATAGTATGGCTTATCCCAAGAAGTATATCCTAATATGGGTGTAGTGATAAGCATATTTTTAAATGTATCAAATGTCATTTACTATGCCTCTCCCCAGTGAAATGTACTTTTATGTTTTAGCAAATTTTCTAATGGTGCGATGATCTTGGCATACCCCTTGATAAATTTCTAGTAATACCCCATATGCCCAAGGAATCCGCACATGGTGCTCTGGCTAGTAGGCTCCTCCAATCTCAAAATAATGGAAACTTTGGTAGGATCCACTAGAAAGCATTCCTTACATATGATATTCTCCAACAGGGTTCCAATGGGGTAGCGAAAACACATTTCTTAATGTTGAGGGATATCCTCAACTACCGACATATTTCAAACATCATCCTCAGATTGTCACAATGGTCCCTCACTAATCCATATATCATCCAATCATCAAGGTAGACTTGAAGAAACTTATGGATGAATTCTTGAAATGCATGCACCACAATGCGTGAAAATACAGCAGGTGCGTTCTTCTGTCCAAAAGGCATGACCGTGTAGGAAAATCTTCCCCATTCAATGGTGAAAGTTGTCTTTTCTTGGTCCTCATTTTTAATTCTAACCTAATGATATCCTAAGAATCCATCTGTGAAAGAATAGATTTTGCGCCCAGCTACTCCTTCCAGGATCTCTTCAGTGAAGGGGGTTAGAAAAGGGTCAATAACACATACCGCATTTAGATCCCTATAATCAACACAAATATTTATCCTCCCATCCTTATTAATGCTAATGACCATTGGACTTATCCATTTTGATTCCTCAATAGCCTCAATGATGCCTGAAGTGATCATCTTTTCAATCTCTTCCTTGAATTTGACGCACGATTCGATTCATCTAGTAAGGTCTCTTCTAAATCAAAGAGCACCTTCCTTTAAGTTGATCTTAATTTCTCCCGAGTGGTGAAATCCTTTAAGATCTTGGTACCCACGTGAAATAAATTTTGAAAATTGTGCAACAAATTGATGATCTTTGAAACCTCCTTTTTTGCCTAGTAATATCCAATAGTAACATCCTTACATTCCGCCTATGAACCAATGTTAACCTTATTGGTTTTCAAGGGTTCATGGTAGGCGTGTGCTTTCTCATCAGCACTATCTCGTAACCACGCATCTACCCATAGTATGGTTAACATCCAAGTTTTCCACGTCTTCACCATCGATCACATAGACCAACTTTCCTTTCTCTTTTTTAATGCATGCATTCTCAAGTTGTATTTCCTCTTATTATTCCTTATAAAATCATGCTTCTAGCTAGGTTCCCATAGTTAGGCACTTAACAACTTGCAATGCCTCATCCAAAAATGTCTTACTACTCCGATATTTGAAATATTGAAGGATATCATCCTTCAACTCCTAGTTTCTTGTTTGATGGTGCATCTCTGAGTGAATGTACCATGCACGTGCAAAACCTTGTAAAGTAGAGTAAATCTTATGCACCCATAGAGATGGAGGAAATTCTTTCACACCTTCCATCAAGGCCTTCTCACATGCTTGGACATGAAATGAGGCAGGTTCCTTCCCATGATATTCTTGTATGATAGTATGTGCATTTCTCCAGTCAAACCTAACAGAGAATGTGATTCTCACTTTGCACCACTCTATAATTGTATCGTGATGGGTCGCCCACCAACGTGATGTGGTCTTGAGCAAGGTATAGCTAAGCATCCTTATCCTTTATATCTCACATCTCCCTAGGTCCCCATTTCTCATAGGAAAACATAAGGTTGACTCACTCGAATAACCTGCAACTTCTTTCCTCCTAGGCACTTGATTGAGTGTGCCTTTGTTACTCTCATCATTGATCCTCTTAACTACCTTCCGACTAACTCATATGTCCTATGCGCCCAATTGTCACATGCCACACTAGTTGTATCACTTATAGATTGAGTGTCTTCCCACTGAATAATTCCTTATTTTGTTGGATGCACAACCTCAGGGTCTTAGATAGTGCACACATAAATTTTATCTAGGTCTTCTTCTCCTAAGGGCTCAATATAGGGCACTAGACTTCCCATCCATCAAAGGAATGATAACACATTCCTCTTTTTCTCAAAAATTATATACCCCTTATGTAAACATAGTCAGCATTTTTCTTATAGCACCACGGTCACCTGTAACACTAGAAATTCATCTCGCCTTTAGCAAGCACTAAGACTTCAAATTATTTAGTGAATTTTTCCCCTTGGATAGTGATAGCAGCATCCTTTAAAACACTAATGGGCATTACCTTTGTCTTATTAGCCATATAAATCACATTTGAAGATAGATATAATGGGGTCCTTCCCATTTGATTTCGTGCATCCGGGGTGAGAACATTAACTTCCATTCTTGTGTCAATCAGAATATTACTTAGGATCCATCCATCAATAATTACATTCAAGGTAATCTCATTATCATATTCAAGGTTGTGGGGAGGAAGGTTATCATGTAAAACATACCTTTCATGCTCTTCTCCAGCACTTGGTATCTTATCCCTTAACCATTCTCCTAACATATGAATGATATTCTCTTGGTGCAACATCTTACACACCTCTCTAACATCATCTATATCTAACTAATGGTCTTTAAAGATTTTCTTTTGCCCCAAATTCATGGATTGCTGCTTTAGACACTGAATTTCCCCTTGAAGACTTTTGATTACATCTATGGTCTCTTGATAGACTTCCTTCTAATGGGTAGGGTCCGGATACTTCCCATATACCACCTCTTCTCTTGTAATTAGTGGTATCTTCTTTGGTATTTCATTGGCATGCACACCTCACTCACATTGTCACCAAGTGTGTTCTAACTTTAACTCATGCGCCACCCTTAGCATCCACCGTGAGTTTTCTTTCTTAGCACTTACCATCCCTGCCCTTGTATTTCCTTTGTTATTAGCTCCTGTGTTCAAATAATTATGGGAACTCCTCATGCTTTTGCTTCTTCCCAAACCAAGATCACTATAGAACATCATTCTTCCCAAACAAAACATTCTTCCATGAGCTCCTCCATCCATGTGTATTTCATAGTGACGACCATCATCCTTGGAATTATTTGCAACGCTGGTCTGGCACACACCAATATCAATGACATCATGTATTTGGTCCATAAATCTACAATCCTTGGTTTCATGAGTAGTAGAAGTGCAAATCTTGGAATAGTAAGACACATTCTTACGGATCATGCTATAGTTATAAGCAGTACACCTAATTACATCATGATCTTCGTAGAAAATCTCACAATATATCATCATGGCGCATACCAATATCTCGAGGATAGTTGTACTTCGTATGCCCTCTACCTCACAATTCATGCACCATAGGCCACTGCGAGTCTCATGTGCCAAGTTCGTAGATTGCTTCTCCAGCCTATTTTTCCATGGCAGCAACCGAGCTTTAAGAAAAGGAATAACACTGGGATCCATGCTTCCCACAGCCTTAGCGCACAAGGAAACCTCCAAGGCCTCGTGCAGTCTATGAAATTCTTATGCGACAACGCTCTCTTGAAGGGCATTATTAATCCTCTAACAAACCATTGAGCATGCTGAGAAGGATGAATATCATAATATAGTTTTTACAAGAGAGTCTTAAAGCATGCATCATACTCTTACACACTCTTTTTCATACCTTATTGAATCTCCTTCAACATGCTAATGCTTTTATATTCAAACTTAGGAATATGGAATTTAACTAAGAAGGTATTACATAATGTGGTATAATCTACTACTATCTGGTGAGGGTCATACTTCCAAAGAGCAACTATGCACGCACCCTTGTAATGTCATTGTTAAATGACTTGCCTTCTATTCTGAATAGTGATCCCCTTCGTGCACCATAGTAATGCACATTTTTACATACTCAGTAGCATCCTAAACACCTTTGTAATGTGTCATATGAAAATAAATTTTAAAGAACACTTGCTTTGAGGTGGTTGAGGCCCTTGTCCGCCCGATCCGAACCTAGATTCCCTACAAAGTGTTTCCTCTACCACCGATCCACTAGTGCATGTTCCTCCCGACCCACTAGATCCTCTAGATCTATCAAGTCTATGAGGTCTACTAGTTCCTACTCCACCAGTCCACCTCCCGTAGCTAGTAAAGGATGTGAAGTGGTCGTACCTTATGTCCCCACTATTGCGTTGAACTACATGCCAATAGTATGTGATATTGCACCACTACCAGATGTTTGTCCCACACCACTTTTAGAAGTGATACCTAAGCTTTTTGTACCCATACTTTGTCCAAACATTGTACGTACAATATACCTCTAAACACAAGAAATGATTGTGCAGCCATGGATGTACCAAATGAAAAGTTATACCTCCTAGGTGTTGATCGGTTACTTCCACCAATACCAACCAAGTTAGTAATACTTATCTCTAGATTTGGAAAACTAAGCACCAAGGGTTGGTCATTAGGTGGATTCGATGCATGCTTACAGCTCTTCTCCTTTCTTCATATGAAAATCTCTCTCCGTGAAGTTGAGGGGTTTCTCTTTCACACTTTCCAAGATGGGGTAGCACAGACTGCTCAAGTTCCACATCCTCCACGTGAACCTCAAATCCTTCCCAAAATGTTTGCCTCCATTTATCCATTATGCTACATGACTTCATGTTGTCTTGCCAACTCCCTCTCCCGAACTTCATTATACTTGAGCTACCTCTCCTCTCTCTCCATTTCTTTCACAAGGTCCGTCATCCTTCTACCATGCCATCTTTTATGCCTCGTGCCTAGCAGGAATTTATCCAACCATGGGAAAGGCTTCCAAACTCAAAGTAATGACCAGGATCTTGATAGCTAGTGGAATAGCATGTAAGAACGATCCTCTAGGCTCCCTCAAGAACTCAAACTTAGTAATCTCCAAGAAAGAATACATAGAAATAGCATATTCCAAGGTATAACTAGTCAGCACTCTACTCCACCAATGATTGACAACATAGGTCCATGTTAGCGGCATCATGATCATGTAACCATTGATATTCCTCCTCAATCCAAACATGAGGTTTATAGTACCAACTTGATCTAGATGCATATGCCAAAATCAATTCATACAACTCCACTGGAAAACAACAAAATAATGTCTCTTACAAATCATTATACAAATGTTTTTCTACCCATTTACATGCATCAAACTTAGGTCCATTATTAAGCCAAAATCCATTCATACAAATCCACTGGAAAACAACAAAAGAATGTCTCTTACAACTCATTATACAAATATTTTTCTACCCATTTACGTGTATCAAACTTAGGTCCAATATTAAGTCTTTGAGCAAACTCATCCTCCGTGATGTTAAGTAATGCTTCAATACTATCCAAGGTCAAGTGCTCATGTTATCATACATTTCTCTCACAATAGCTTTAAAAGAGGTCCTGCGAAAGAACCAAGATGTAGTCATTATTTTACCCTCAATACTTCTTTCTATCCCCAAACACGTCAACCTATCACCTAGCATATGATGGGCGCTCACCCGAGGCAAGCGCGGCGCCCGAGTCCCTCCTTTATTTGAGCTTTGCAAGATATTTTTGCCATTAATGGTGGATTATTTACATAAACAAAATTACATTCATCTACTTTGAAAGGTAGAAGGTATAACTAACAAATCTACACATTAATGCATCACAAAAGCTAAATAAAATTGTAAGAAGTACAAGAAACTAGATCTGAGTTATGATAAGCCAAATAACATGAGGGTTTATACCCATAAACAAGATGTACATAATATATCCATATATATTGATTTAACAAAGTCTCTGGTAGCCATACTACATTCAAAAGGGTCATCTCAGACCATATACACTAAATGACAAAGACTCAACTCCTATAAGCCTATCTAATCAGATATCCTAACTTTACTTTTCCCCATTATTTCCCTTGTTACAGATCCCAATACCCATACATATGTTTAATGGTATCCCTTACAACCCTCTAGCACTAAGTACTCTAAAACTTAGCAGAATGAACTCTAAACCCTTAGCATTTTTATAGCACTTTGTTACTCTCCTTATCTTTCTCTACATTCTCTTTGTGCCTCTCTATGTGTATGTGTGTGTTTGTGTGTTTTCTACTCTTATCCCAAGAACCTCTTTAAATAGGATCATTGACCACCGCCATGACTTCTCTTCTGAGTAGATCACATGCCAAGTGTTGATGTGGTCCTCCATTAGTGAATGTTTATCCTCTTTGCAAACCTTCCACTAACTGTAATGATGTCTTTGGGAATATTCCCTACATGGAATATCCTTTTCTTAACCTCCAAGGTTCTAGGCTGGCACCTTATCCACTCATCATGCCTATTCGGGTCCTTACCTTTTTCCTCAAGTGACTCCATGATGTCGATATGGCTAAGTCCTTTAAACCCTTAATCTTCCTCTCGTGTGTGTCCTGGTTTCACTTAAACCCTTCTTAAACCCCTTTTTCTTGTGTGCTTTTCCCTAAATTCCATTCCATATACTGATCCTTCTCACACGCACCTCTTGGTACATAGCCAATATTTCGAGGTCCAACAGAGAAACAGTGTTCATTTTTCCCCAAGGGTGGCAAATCTTACAATTATGAAGGTAGGTTATTATTTTCCTAACCTCTTTAATGAAGGGTATTCTTGGATTAAGAAATGTAAGAAGTGTGCCTTCTTTACAGGGTAAATAAAAGCTAGCATCCCTTCCGCTCCACCCTATCTCAATTGAATGGTCATTCATGTAGTGGGGGTTGTATTTTTATTAGAGTGATTAATCTAAACTCTAATTTGGGCCACAAATGGATCCTCACAGCCACAGATTACTTCATCAAGTGGATAGATGAATTTAGACTCAAGGAAGTAAATGAAACCATCATCCTAAAATTTTATGAAGGCATTGTGACTAGATTTGGAGTGCCTTCAACTATGATATCGATAATGCCTTATATTTTCTCGGGACAAAAATATTTCACTAGGAAGTGAAAATGGCATCTATTTGAGCACTTCCTCAAATTATTACCCTTAGGGTAATGGGTAGGCTGAGTCCACTAACAAAAATATTTTAAAAATCATAAGGAGGAATCTAGATGAGAACCAAAGAACATGGCACACCAAGTTGAAATCAGCCTTATGGGCTGATAGAATCACACCCAAGAGGTTAACTAGTATCTCTCCCTATAAGTTAGTTTATGGAAGGGAAGCAAGGATACCAATATCCCTAGAGTTACCAGCCTTGGAACTTATCAAGTAGCTGGAATTATCTAAATTTGAGGTATCTAGAGCTCATGGAGCTTGAAGAACTAAGAAATCAATTTATGTAATCAATGGAGAAATACTAGGATCAGATTAAGATGAGATTTGATAAAAGGGAAAAAGCTAGAAGCTTCCAAAATGGAGATTTGGTCTTGAAGTGAGATGATGATAAGGCTAAACTACGAAGGAACTACAAGTTTGATGCAATATGGAGTGACCCTTACTTGATTTCAGGTTGTAAGACTAACAATGCTTTCTAGCTATTAAAGTTGGATGGATAAGAATTATAACTTACAATCAATGGAATCTACCTAGAACATTGTTACTAAAATTAAATCACATTTCTATACATATTAGTTTAGGTTATTAATTCCTCAAAGTACTTGTAGCACATTTATCTATTGTAGTTTAGGTTTGATTTTGTAATAAGTGCTTGTGCACACTCTGCATGTTCCATTTGGGATATGTATGGTTTTTTTGTACATAGTTGTGCCTTGTTGTTATTGCACTTTCTAGTTTCGTGAAGGGACTTGAGATGGAACAATCAATCCCTAACCCATGGTTTTAAGCAATGTCATGTCCTAGCAGGTGTTTCAAAGGTTTGAGGGGTGAATTCTTGGTGTCGATCAGTTTTAGTAATAAAAATGACTCCATTCCCAATGGACCCTCCAAGGTCACTAGTCTTTCATATCTAGTAGGCGGATCATCCCAGGGAGTTTCCATTGTTATCCATTTTTTTCACCCCAAGAAAATGCATAACTTAACATATCTAGGAGTTGGAAGATGATTGAGGAATGTTTTTAATTTACAGGGTAGCTCATGGGTTGGCTCGGCCAAGTTGGTCTCCATACGTGGCAAGTTGGTGAGCTATGGTGAAGGATTAAAGCCGAGTTGGTTTTAATGTGTTGGTACCCATATTTAATCTCCTTCACAACTTGAGAAGCATCATGGATTTTACAAGACACTCAGAGGAAGATAAATGATTTATGTCATTTTGTAGCCGGGGAAGCAATTTATCTAACTTGTTAGCACTCAGGATTTGAAGAAGTGGGTAGCACCTTGAAAGGATTTTGATCTAATCCTCACTATTTTAGGTTGTGCCTTTCAACCAAGGTAAGAGAACCTATATTACAGACCTCTGTTTTTGTGAAGGAGGTGGAGATATCCTTATACTGTGCATATTGTATGGAGATGGCCTTGGGAAAACATGATCAATTTTCCATTATTCAAACTCAACAGAGTTGTCACTACTAAATGATGGAAATGCTTTCAAGACAAGGCTGAGGCTGCTAGAGACATGGTATGATCCTGATTTGCTTTGTGCATTTTTGTAGATGGATTATGTTCTTTTGTTGACACATAATGCAATGCAGGGGTAGTATGGGGTAGGATTAGTTATTCTGAATGAAATTTTTGGTGGGAGATTTTAGATAAGACTAACCAGAATTTGCCAAATTCTTTGAGGACCTTTGCAAGAAATTTGTAAGACCCACACAACAGAATGCTTTCAAAAGGGTTGAAATACTCCTTCAACCAAGATATGTGCACCAAATGGAGGCATAGATCTGCACTCTTCCACACAATATTTGATAACACACAAAATCTTGAAGCAGATGAACCAACAAAGCATCTAGAAATCTCTATTTTATCATGACCTAAGGTGCACCCAAAGGTTTACAACAATCTCTAAATTCAAGGAAGGTAAAGTGATTTTAAATCTGTTTATCTCTTTATCAGATGAAAGCTCTTCTGAATGTGAGATTGCAGATGCCACTAAACTATCAACAAGAAATGAGACCATGTATGATCAAAAGATTTTTCAAACACAAGACTACAACAGGAGCAAGAAACACAAATTAAAAACATTCTGGAACATAAGTGCATGCAAATTTTGCCAAGAGACAACACAAAATAATCCAGAAATGATCAAATCTATCAGCAGGGGAATGTTATAAGAACAATCTTAGAGCTTTTTGATGGCTTTACAACTGAAACCAACTCAACATGATATAAATATGATGCAAAAGGAATTATAAATGGTTCTCAGGTGGTTTCTCAAAGAATGGACTTCTTCCCAGATTTTTCTGTGAAATTCTAAGTTTCTCTGACCTTTTGCATGTCTCAAAACATGCATTATATAACTTTCAATTACATTTGATCCTTCATTCCCAAGAAAATAATATGCCTAGGATCAAGTTTTTTATAAAATTCCAACATGATTCGCAGATAGGGACATTTAACAAATTTCCAACAAGAGTTTCAGTGTTTCTAAAATGGTGAATCATTACAAATCCTTCATCATTATCCATTGTGGAGGCACGTTTTTCATTCTCCAAGCATGCAGACCCCTTTCATTTCATCATTTCATCCTTATCATTCCAAAATTTGATTCTATAACTTTATAATTTGATATTTCACATTTTGCATGGGCCTGAGTAAAAATTTATTTCAAAAACACCTCAAATCTGCAAATTAATCCCTAAAACCACTTGCATTGATCTTTGCAGGCACAAAGGACACGAATTCACCAAAAATTCGATGAAAAATGATGCAAAATTCACATTTCCACACTTCCTGGAGCAAAAATGGCAGCCAAAAATGAAAATGTATAGTTACCCTTGATCTGCTCTTTCTCCTTCAATCTGGGCCCTCCACGTGTCAAAATACGATTGGGAATGAATTCGGGCTCACTTTTTGACTTTTTAACATTTTTGGAAAAATGGAAAAAAATTACTTTTTCTCCACCCCTCCGCCTTTGAAATTTGGTGATGACACATGGCATATGGTGGGTCCCATTGAGATCACGGCTCAATTCTACGCATTTTGACCTTTTTGAATTTTGGAAATTTTTACTTTTTGCCCCATGGGCCCGCACCTCCGCCTTTGCCCTTAACACGTGTCAGCCTCTCTATTGCTGAGGATTTGCGGGCTTATTTCATGTTTTAACCTCTTTTTCACCGAGGGAAAATTTTCTCATTTCTCCCCATGGGCCCGTGCCTCCGATCCCGTCCTCACCACGTGTCCCCTTGTGGTTTGTTCACGAGCGCTTCAAATTTCCACACTGAGTCTTTTTGTCAAAAGGGAGAAAATTCCCTCTTACCTCCGCCGACCCGCTCTGACCACCATGTGTCCATTGCTGATTAGAGCAGAGATGCATCCCATTTTTTAACTTTAATCCATTTGAAGTTAAAACTTCAAAGTGACCCAAAACTACAACCCCATTCTACCTTTTCAAGGCCACGTGTCCACCTATGATTGGCCACGGGGCCATGCTTCAAAATTTCACTTTAACATTTTCTACCTCCAAAGGTAAAAAACTTCAAAACCTCTCGTCATTTTCATCCCCTCTACCCTTGATTTCTACCACGTGTCCTCCTCTGATTGGAGCGGGGCTGCATCTCATTTTTAACCTTAGAAAATAGAGCTAAAAATCTCTAAGTCCTCCATCGGCCCACTCCTCCTTTTTGGTTTTTTGAGGACACGTGTCCACTCCTGATTGGATGTGGAGCTTCAGACCATTTTGTGACTTTAAAATTCAAAATAAAGTCTAAAAACTCTAAGGAAATCTGACCACCCGCCATCCCTCAGCCAATCAAAACACGCCACGTAGGCAAAATTGGAAAAAGCGAGCCCTGGGCCCGAAAATGCCCCATTTGCCAAAAAGGAAAAAATGATAAGTTATAACACTTCCCCACTTCTCCTCAGCTAATTAGATGCTGCCACGTACCCTCCGACTTCTCAACAATAATTTGACAGCTAAAATACACCCATCTGACCATCAAAAACACAGAATTTTTCTAGTTGTGCCCAGAATCTGATTTTTTCACCAAGGATGGAATTTTTTTGAAATAGAATCAGATGAAACATGATTCTCGAGCATTTCTCGACCATAGGGATATATTTTCAAAGGCATATAGGTATAAAATGATCATTTTTAAGCTTTCACAATCAAGAAAATGGAAAAAATGACATAGCCCACAGATTTGAAGAATTTAGGGCAAAAATTAGGGCAAACTTGAGTATTCTTGCAAAATGGGGCATGTCAAATGATTTTCAAATGGATTAAGGCATGGGAACAGAGGCAGCAACTTCATTTTACCCATTAAAACTATAGAAAATGTTTCAGGAAATGCAGAGTGAAAAGAAAATTAGGGAAAAGGTGGTGTAAGATCAAAATGGACACCAACATAATGGGTGATTTTTCTTTAGCAAGATAGGCAAGTCGGGCTATTACATGAGCTGGTGTAATCTCAACAAGCTATGTAGATTGCGGGATTTAATAATCACTATTAACATCAATAGATGCTACCGGTGGTAAGCAAGAATAGGCAAGCCGCAAGTGAAAAATGGTGCAGAAGCGGTGGTAGTATCCTTATATACTACCGGTCGGTAGCATTTAAAATGCTACCGGCTAATAACATGGATCGATAACGGGCGGTTGATCGGCGGTCGCAAGGATGAAAAACATCAATATAATTTTGGGTCTTTATCAACTGGTTGCACAAATATGTAATGGAGAAGCAATTGGACAACAACAATAATGTCAATATTGTTTTTACGAATGCTACATACCAATAGAAAATTTTGTGCTACCGGTTACAATGGAAGGGAAGTGTCCACACCATGATGAAGCAAGGTGCTAGTAGCAGTGAAACTTACAACTGACTAGTTGCACTTCTGTAACCGACTGATAACATGATAATAAGATTAAGAAATGCCACCAGTCGATAGGAATTATATGCTCTTGTCTGACACTAGAAAGAATTATACAACCGATCATGAGAGAAGGAAAATGCTACCATCTAGAAGAAAAAAATGCATGCAACCAGCCAAATGCAGGAACAAACCAGGTCTTAATGAAAGTATTACAAAGTTTGTTCAAACACCGGTTGAATGAGGTATAGCACTCATGACTTCCCATGTAATTAAAGTACCAATTTGTATGGCTTCTCATACCTCTTTAATGAATTATGTCAGTTGGTGAAGCAATTCCTAGGTTCTTCTCTCTATATATTGTAAAATTCACCTCATTTTGAGGAGAGACATTCTGGAATGTAAAGGAACTCTGTCAAAAAATTTCCAACACTTTTGTGAGCTACAGGCCTCAAATTTGGGCATTTTGTAAAATATTTTTGCCTTGTATCTACTCTGTAATGGATTGTGCATCCCTGTGAGCAATAAAATTTGTGTTTTGTGGATTTTCTTTCCTAACTCGAGTTGTATTGCATTTATTTCCTTCTATTATATTTGTAGGTATATTGTGCATGTTTTGATCTCTTTGCAGGACTTGAACTTGTTATACCCCACAAAGATGGAGATGTAAATATTGTTTCAAACTGTGGCACTTTTTCTTCCCTCTCCCACTTTGTTCGCTCTCCATTTTCACTCACTTAGAATATCTCCACTCCTATTTTTTGGGATTATCACCTCTTTAGTGTATTATTTATTTTTTTCATGTTTTCTCCTTCTCCCTAGTATCTTGGAATTTATAGGATAGGATTAGATAACAAATTGTTGTTCATTAGGAGTAGTTGTATTAGATTAGGAAGAGGAACAAACCTACTCTAAAGAGTTAACTCGAGATCATGGTCCCACACCTAGAGATAACTCCATGTTACCTAGTTACATTATTTTCCCGATGAAACTCACATGATAGCAATCGGAGGATGTTGTAATTTGGTGATAATAGGAATCTCCAAAATGCACCGGTAAACCCTAAGATCTTATTTGCAACCACTGAAGTTCCAACTTGGTCTCTTCTGTAGAATTAAACCCTTGTTTTGCATGCTTTGACCCCAAAAATTGTCTCAGGCAAGGGATGTTGTGTGCTTTTCAATCTGACTTCCTATTTGAACTGTAGTGGAGATTCACTTGTTATTCAACCCTAAACTTCCGATTTGGTCTACGATGAAAGTGAATATCTTCTTTGTAGTTTGATACCTCGATATGGAGAATTGATGATGAAAATTCCTCTATTTCTCAAGTAATTGATATTTTGAAGCCTAATCTTCACCAAAAACACAAGTGAAAGAAGAAAGGAAATGAGGGCATTAAACCAAAGATACAAGGAGGAAAACCCTAAAAATGAACCAAAAATGAAAACATCAAGAACACCCATAATGCCAGGTAAAATATGGAAAATAACAGCCCAAAACCTTGCAAAACAATTAAAACATTAAAACTTACCAAAATATCAAATGGGTTGAAGAGAAAATCATGAAAATTTGCTCAAAAAGCCACACAAGAGGTAATGCGGTCGGAAGTTAAGGGAACATCGGCAAGTCGGTGTACAAAATGTCAGGTGAAAATGATGTGTAAAAACTTGACCTTAAATAGAAAAGGGTGAATTAATTACCACGTGTAGGTGACATGTGTGGGTAGGTGGCATTTAATACATTATCTCGGTGTCATAACTTGACTCCTTTTTAGTCTTGTGTCGATTTCGAGTTTCAAAGTAAATGTGCATATTATATAAAATTTACAATGTCAAACCCAAAACCCAAAATGGTCTGATTTTCTTTGTATTTCAAGTTTTGGCACTCAACTTGTAATTTGCATACAAATCACAAATCAGGTTACGTAACCTGAAATGGTCTTGTGTGGTCGGGATTCGGTTTGTGGACTCATCTTGCAATTCGCATGCAAATTACAAATCGATGCTCCGAAACCCGAAATGCACTACGATGGTTTGGATTCGGGACTCAACTTGTAATTTTCATGTAAATTGTATTTTAACCCCTGATTCCCAAAATGGTCTAATTTCCTATGTATTTTGGGTTTTGGGAAGCAATTTGCATGCAAATTGCAAATTGATTCCCAAAACTTGAAATCTGAAATACATAGAAAATTTTAATACATAGGAAATTTTCTCAAATAATTTCGTGAAAAAATAACACTTGATAAAAGGAAAAAAATGCAAGGAACTATTTCAAAGTAGAAGGAAAATTAGCAAGTGGACTTGAAAAGTCAACAAGAAAAAAGGACCCAAAGAGTGAAAATAAGATAAAGAAGGAAGGAGCACCCATGAGGGACAGGAGCGCCTAGGAACTTCCATCTTAACTAGGGGCTAGTGTCGAGGCATCGAAAGATTAATTATTTAAGTGCCAATAGAGTTGTAAGGTGCGTAAGGTAATTAAATTGGAAAAGATGAAAGAAATCAAAGAACCAAAATGATTTTTCAACCACTAGTTTTCTTTCCTAGGAATCATGTATACATTAGTATGCTTTAGGACCTAGAAATGTACCCAAGTGCATATATTTTGTGTTTGTAATCCCTAAGGAATTTTTACAAAAATATGGTCTTTCTATATATAAATTTAATCCCTCTCTATCATTTCCTAGTCCCTCACCCCGTCGAATCGGCTACATGTGTCATCAAGTGTTGAATATATATAGGCGGTTGCTTTCAATCATTTTAGTATTAATCACTGTTGTAATCCTACTACCTTTTCCACTCTAGAAATGATCTCTTTTTTAGTATCGCAATCATGGCCCCCTTATTTAATTTCACATGAGATAGACCAGCGACTCCACCACTCATTGTTCGTGGACTCCCATACCCATCTCCTCCTGCATCATTTTTTTCGTTACCCTTGTCTTCATCCATTAGTTTTACACCATCACCTAGATAAACTAGCCATTATCAATGTACTAGTTGTATTCGTACTAGCTTCTTTGATACCCTTGAATCCCTTAGTCTAAAAACATGTTCCTACATCTCGTAATCAGATTCACAATGGTACTTCTCTTAGAGATCTACCTTTCATAATCTACCTCATCCAATTTATACACTCCTATTACAAATAAACTAGCATATTCAAACACACAAGTCTAAACTCTTTCCACCATCGATCATACTCATCGGTGGTACATGCATCTACTACACTTTGAGGATCATACGATACTTGTAGTAAACCCATCTAGGTAATTATACCCACCTATTAATTTATTGATCCACCCCATGGCCCTCCCTACTAGGTGACCCGAAAAAAATATGAAAAGGCTCCACTTTGGCACTCTTGGTTATATCCCAAACTTCCTTTGAAATTGGTCGAGCTTATAACACTCAATCACATACAAATTTCAACCTATAATATGGCATGGAGTCATCACATAAGTACAATTTATTTCACCAAATCAAATTATGTCACTCTATATGACACCATATAGTTTGATCATCTCATAACTCATCTATGGCCCATTGTATTAATCCATCTAGCCTAAGTGTGGCCTTTATGTCCCTACCTCTAGCATCCATCAATAAACCATTAGATCATCTACATCTTACACTACCCTCTCAACCATGAGCCTCTCCATAGATATGTGTTCCCACGCCCATATCGGAGTATCGTCGATCTAATCTACCGAAATCCTCCCCATCTTCACTAAATATTTTCACATATTAGAGCTCAATTTCCAAAAGAGAAGGGTATAAATGAATGGTTTCCACCTTTAATCTACTATTCTCCCCTCTCATTCACCCATTTGAACCTATTTTCACTCTCGTCAATCATTTCTAACCTACCAATCATCCTCTGGAGCTAGGTAACTCCTAAAATCATGTTTTTGGCCTATCCTCGAATGATCGGTTCATTAAAATCCAACAATCATTATCAACATAACAAATCATCATCAAACATCAAATTTTAATCAATCGATTTATCAATAGAAATCAGTCAAAGCTCGCAGCTCCCCCTCACTATATTGTTTTGTAGGACACATCCAAAGTTGAAGCTTTAAAATTCATCAATTAATCAAATGTTGACAACACTATCGCTTTTATACATTATTGACTTGGGAAAATACAGGGTCATAAATTTATCAATCATGTTCCCTCGCATACATCATTGTTTGGAGAATCATCAATCTATCAATTCATCAACCAATAAATCAATCACTCAAATCGTTTAAAATTTCTCCCTTGTAAACATCATTATCTAGGGCATTCTTAATTCATCCATTCACCAATCAAAATTGACTGACCACATCTTGATGCATGAAATCCTTTAGACCATATCATTAACTACATTTTTTCCATCTCTACTAACATTTATTCTAACCTACTAACACAATCTCATCCTTTCGAGTAGTCTCCCATCTCATTCCTCCCCGGACAAACCGTCGAGGGACATCACCCTTCCCAAATTTGTTTTCTATCTTATTTGACAAGTCATTGCTTATTTTAGTCACAATGGCCTTTCAAAGAGGGGTAAAATGTATACACCTAGAATTAATCCCTCCTCTATTAATAATTTAATACCTAAAATTTCCACTACTAATATTTAACCCACATTTACTAACTTTACCCTTCATCTCATTTTCTTATCCTCATAATTAATCATCTAGTTGTCCCCCACTTAACATTAAATTACATACCCTCTTAATTTTAGGAATTTAAAGTTCCTAGCTACCTATCCCCACCTGCCATCCTATCCTTTCCTACATATCACCTCACTAATCCCTACGTATTCCCCTAACCATATCTAAAAGCTACTAATATCCTTCTAGAGTTCCTAACCACCTTTTCTACATTTCTCCATGAATTAATAATAGATGCAAATTATAAAATCCCTCTCACCTCTCAATCCTCCACCATTGATAAATATCCAACATGGCTTCATCTTCACCATCCATTCCTCCATGAGACTTATATAAATTTAGTCACACCTTCCATAGAGAAACAATGATAAACATATTAACATCTTGCCACCTTAACAATAAATCAAGCTAATCTTACCAAAATGCTGCCAAAATATTGAGCCATCAAGCATACAAGAAATTAATCTTGGATCAATCAAGTCAATTGGGAAAATCCACTTCAACAAGGATTATCTCCACTCAAGGTAAAGGAACGTATAATTTGCTTTTTTTATCATCTTGATTATTCTTGGTCCTTATCCCAATTAGAGGTGTTGGTATTGGTTTTGGGAAGAGAGATTCAATTTTTTTTTCATGGTTTTCTATGTTTATGCTTCAAATTAAAACTTAACACACTTAGTCCTAGCCATTGGTTGTTAATGGGTTTCTAGATTACAAAAATTGTTGTAAATTCTATTCTACAAAGGTAAGACCTCAAGATAGTATCTAAGAGTTTTTCATCATGCTAAATAGAAACCATTGGTTGTGTAGACATGTCCATTTCACACCCCTCCTAAATCAATTAATTTTCCCATTCCATTTCCCATAAAAACCCATGAGAAATTAATTGACATCAGTCAATTAATAAAACCTTTTCAATTCCTAATTAATCTTCCTCACATGTCAAATATTCTCCATGTCCCCCACTTGCGAATTAAATATTCAAGTTTAATTCCTGTCCATTCTTCATGTCCCCCACTCACTTAATCCTGCTTACTTTTCCAAATCATGATTAACCAAAACCTCTGAATTAATCCCACTTTCAGGCTATAAATAGAGCCTTACCCCCACTCTTTCAACAACAAGAAAAAATATTGTCAAAGCTCTTGCATTCTTTCTCGCACATAGCATCCCTTCCACCTAGTCCTAATGTCCACATAAGCCTACTTTTCCCATCCATAAATCCATTATCCTCACATCCCTTGGTGCAAAGTTTGTGAATCGATCATCATTGCAGTGAAGGTCTTGTTCACATTGGAGATAGAACCTATACTTAGAGATGTCTCTGGCCCGTCCAAGTCATTCCCCATTCCAAAGTATTTACAAAGGAAACACATAAAAGGAGGTATAAGTTCAATTTCAGTACTTTCTTATTATCAATGATTTCTATAGCTCACATTCGACATGCTCCCCCATCCTCGCCAACTCGGCCCTCGGCTTGGTCAAGTGGTTATCCCCACCTGGTCCCACTTCTAACCCTCACCCCGACCCGGTGAGTTGGCTCACCGAACCAACTCCCCACACCCACCCCCACCCCCACCCACCTATGCACCCACTCCCCTCAAACTTGACAGATCCCAACCCCGCACTTTTGACCCTACAAGCCATCCATCCCTAATTACCTGCAATCATCCCCTAACAACTTGTCACATGGCCACATTGCAAGCCTATCCCCTCGTGCAAGTGACCTCCATGCTCTCCCCAACGCCGAGCCCCTCTGACAACACATACCCACATTGCTCCACACGTAAACATTGCAATAAAAAAACACAAACACTTCGCCAAAATAGTTTTTAGGGTTTACATTTTTAATTATAGGGTTATTTTATTATATTCAGTTGACCATACTTTATAAATTAGTTTAATTCAATTTAATTCAACTATTTGATCTCTAAAACTATTTGGTAGGTCAACTAGTAATTTGATTTAATTCGCATAAGATTAATCTCATCTATGACCTTTCATTAATTAGTTTGTTCTCACTTAATTACTTAGCTAATTCATTCTCATTAGGCCTTTTTTATTTACCTAATCAAGTAATTAATTTTATCTAGTAATTAATTAATCTAGTCTTAATTTAAGTTAATCTAGCAATTAATCCAAATTCATTTGAAAAAAAATTCAATCGAAAGTTCATTAGGACTTTTTCACAACCAAAACTTTTCTTCATTAATTAGCTTAATTATTTTTATTAATTAGGCCCTTTTTTTAAAAAGGCAAAAAGAAATTATGACCTTTCAATTGTTTTTATCATATTTTTTACTACATTAACTAATTGTGCTAATTGATCTTGTAGGGCTCTTAGACACTTCGGTCGATTTCCTCCGCCATCAAATACCTTTTATCAAAAATATGCTCACCTAAGACCCCTTTCACTTGCTTTTTCACAACATTTCATCAATTGTGAAAGTTGCGAATCTAGGGCTCTTGGATGTTTTTTACCACTTGTTGTCATTTTTAAACCTTTCCTCATTATTTAATCACTTTGCGACATCGACTAACACTTTTTAGTGAATTTTGTAAACGTGTTGTTGTCATTTTTATTTTTGTGAAGTTAATCACAACACTTTGTGTGTATGCTCTTCTCTCGCACTTGTTACAATTGATCTTGAGAATCAGAAACATGACTGTGTTTTTTTCATCATTTTCTCTTTATCTACTTTGCAAAACTACTAACAATTGTTTATAGGACTCCTTGGTCAAATACACATTACAAAAATGAATTGATATCTTGTGTTCACAAATTCATCCATCACAATTAACTTAATTAAATCACCACATTTTACTAGATTTAGTTTCCTTTTCTCAATTATTGCTAGATTTTAGTTATATTTCTAACAATTTATGTTTTAATCGTAACCTTGTATGTTCTTTTCCTATGCCTTCGAGCGATCTGGAAAATAAAAAATGGCCACAATCATCTATTTTCTCCTAACACTTCTAATCTGTTTTACTAGATTTAGTTTCCTTTTCTCGATTATTGCTATATTTTAGTTGCATTTCTAATCATTTATGTTCGATCGTGACCGTGTATGCTATTTTATTGTGCCTCGAGTGATCTCGCCAAATCAAAAATTGCCACGATCATTTTCTAACACTTCTACCACAAGACAACTAATTTATTTCACACAGGACCACATCGCTTGGAATTTTTCCAAAAAAAAAAAACTCTTAAACCTTCCCGCAAAATTACCTCAATCAAAGAACAATTGTTGAAATTGCTAAAAATCATCACACTCAGGTACACTATCATTTTCTGCTAGTGATTTTATTTCAAATTGGAATGAATTTTCCTATTAATCACCAATCATCATTTGTATTTGCACATAGCGGAAGTGGATTTCATCACCACCTACGCTACACCGGTGACGTGGAATTCATCACCATGCACCACCAACATTCATATTTTGCATTACACATTGAGACCTGTCTCAAAACGATTGTTCGATATATACCTCATCCTTCATCCCTTATAGTTAATGTTGTCCTAATTGGGACTACTTTGGGTAATGGATAAATAGCTATAAGAACAAAATCTCGGCATTGTCCCTATAAATATTTGGGGAGTAATAAGGACACCATACACACTTCTATTCCCCCATCACCTTCCACCTTTTCATAAATCATTTCTTTAACGTGGTGATTCACTCAAGCAGTTAGTCATAATTGGTGAGTCTCCTCTAGTATCCTAATGGTTCCCGTACCAATTTTTTTCCTCATACACATTTGGGTATATTAGGACTAGGATATATTAGAGGATGCATCTATTTATATTGATAAGAGCTTGCATCCACCCATTCCACAACATATTGTTTGTTGCATAATCTAAAAAATAATGATTTTTCCCGTGAGATCTACCTTGTGAGCCAAACATCAAATAAACATTATTTCTTGCTAATTGTGAACAAGGTTAGTTTATCATTTTATATATCATTAAACTTGGATGATACAAATGTGTTTGTTGTAAATTTCAATTCCTAATTATGTTCCAAAAACATATCAAAACCACCTCAATATCAAACAAATAATTGAATCAATAAAAAAACAAAAAACCTTACATTGATTAGCTAAGAAACAAAGTCATAATAGCTTATTTTAAGCTATATCAAACCTATATCAAGTGACTTGTTTGAGATCACTCTTTATGTCATCAATTGTCAAGCTTGCTTAAGCTCCCTCTACAAACAAATCCCTCATATATTGTTTTGATCTATATCCAACTAATATTGAGTGACTTGTTTGAGCTCACTCTATATGTCATCAATTATATAGCTTATTTAAGCTACACCACAAAAAATCCCTCATATCTTGTTTGATCTATATCTACTAATATCGAGTGACTTGTTTGAGCCCAATCCATATGTCATCAATTTTTGAGTTTATTTAAACTACATCTAGCTCAATCCATATGTCATCAATTTTTGAGTTTATTTAAACTACATCCAACACAAATCCCCTCATAGCTCGGTTGGAGCTATATCACACCCATATTGAGTTAAATTGTTTGAGTTACTCTTTCCATCATCACTTAATAGTTTGTTAAGTCCAAATATGAAATGAACCCATACTAGATTACACCAAATCATGTTCAACCAAACCTCTTAGCTTCTTTTAAGCTTAATCCTGCAAATACTTGTCTAGTTATGGTAATTACACGCCATCAAAGATACCCTCTAAATAGTCACTTGGACCATGAAATGATAATGATGAGATTACACAACCCGAACTCATTCAAGAAGAGTAAAAGCGGTAGAAAATTATTAGAACGAGAACAAAAATGAGTACCTACTTCGCATCCTAGCCATGGGAGTGAAGCTACCTCCCAATTTTAGGACTAAAAACTTAACCAAACTTATAGACAATGGTGAATCAAGTCACCACAACGCAACAACAAATGACCCAAATAACACCTCAAATGAGGAATTATTCACCAAAATCCAAGAGTTGACAAAACAACTCACGCAAGTGACTTCTAGAGTTGAAAAGTCACATGATCACAATCTAAAGCAACCTACTCATGAAGTCCTTAATACCCCATCACATGACTCTCCTATCCAATAATGCAGGGCTACAAAATAGTCAAATAATAACAATTTAAAAGAACTCTTCCCTATCCATTCAAAAAGAAATGTTACGATTACCATTCCCGTCATCCTTTGAAACTCCCAAATTTGACAAATACAAAGGAAAGGGTGACCCACATGAACATGTAAAATAATTATTCATGCAATGTCAAGAAGTAGCTTACCACAATGTATATCTTTTACGTCTATTTCCTAAGAGCTTAGGAGGACAGGCCTTAGATTGGTTCCTTCATCTTCCAAAAGGGTCCATCACAACTTTCGCATATCTATTAGAGAAATTTTTTAAACATTTATCCTTTAACTTAGACTCTAAGGTGACCATGCTCAACCTTTGCAATACCAAGAAAATGCCAAACAAAAATATGCATCTCCTTTAAAATGTTGACAAGGGATTGCAAGCAGATTCCCTTGCTCTATACCGAAAAGACAATTAGTCAAAGCATCTTCATTCCAAACCTCAATGTAGAATTATCATTTCACATGCAGATGCATTGTTTAACCAATTTTGAATAAGTCATTGAAAAAGGGACACAAATTGAGAAATCCCTCATTTCTAAGGGCTTACTTAAAACACCCTTTAGGGACCAACCCCTAGGGATGCCCCTCAAAATCAAGACAAATCTAAATTCTTCAATCGAAATAGAAATGTAGTCAATGATGGAATTACCAATTCTCGGTACATTCAAAATATCCAAAATAGTCAACCCAAAACTAATAAATCCAACAAACAACCAATTGTCATTCCTAGTAAGGAGGCTTCTCCTCGATACCTCGCGAAGATAGTTCACTCCGTTTGTAAAAATCTTATCTAGTGTCTTCCACCACTTGGAAAATTTCAAAATGATCATATACCCCATCATAAAACCCTTCAAATAATGGAAACCCAAACCAAAATGGTATAAATACAATGAATATTGTGAATACCATTGCATCAAGGGTCATCATATAGATCAATGCATGCAACTCGCCATTATGTACAAGACTTGATTGAATGCGGAGATATAGAGGTTGAAAATACCTCCGATACCAAAACCCCTAATGAAAAACTAAATGTTTTGAAAAACCCCTTCCCTAAACATGATGACAATTCAAAGTACAAGGGTCAATTGACTAACAATGTTGAGTATGACTCGGTCATCTCAACTATAAATTATGATCAAGATCTAGTGGCTATAATCAAGATCAAATCTGACTATGCGGTAACCAATAGAAAGAAAAATGTTTAGACCCCTAATAAAAATTAATATTCTACTATTTTCCCATACCATCTCCTAATCCAACATCTAATTCCACCCTCACTTCTACTTCCTGTTGGTCCAAAAATCTGTCGGGTGGACAGATCTATGGATAGACGAGCCAACAGTGTGCAGGGCATAGCCCCTCTTTGAGACAACGCAAAGTGAAACTGGTTTATTGCTATTCTACCAGCAGGAACCTATGCAAGTCTTACAGTATTCTACCTTCAGGGGGTTTGGGATCTCATCCCAGTAGAGGTAGTTTCGACGAAGAACAGAAAGGAATGAAGGAAGGAAAGGAAGGAAGATGGATCTGAAGGGAGAAAAGAAATGAATTCCAAAGTAGAAAGGTCAGAGGGTCTATGTTTTGGGCTGGTAGTAAATAGAGCCGAACCTACTTGCATAGACAAACAAAGCAATACTGATGAACAAATGACAAAAAAGTAGAGATAGATCCAACAGAATAAACGCACAAATCTGACATAAGAAAGATCAGATGCCCATAACACACATATTCAACACAAAGTCTTAATATTTGTATTAATGTTTCTTCTGTTACAAAAAGTACAAAGCCTTTTCTTCTCACTTCTATTTTTCATCTAAAAAGTGTCCACCACTTGAATACAACAAGTATTCAAGTATTTATAGAAGAAGAGAAGGAAAGAAGGCAAAAGCAAACCAACCACTTACAAAATATCTAGAAAATATCTAAAAAGTCAACAGTTGACTTGGGCAAGTTTTTGGATGGCAACATCCCATGGTGCAACATGGATGAAGTCATCGTGTATGCCAACATGCTTTTTAAATATTTTACAAAAACAATCAATGGATCCCAGAAGAAAATACTCTTCAACGCCCTTGGCGCACTTTTCAGCATGTCAACAGGAACTTCTCAGTGCCTTGGGTGCACATTTTAGCATGTCGACAGGACTTTCTCAGCGCCTTTGGCACACATTTCAGCATGTCGACAGGAACTTATCAGTGCCCTTGGCATACTTTTTAGCATGTCGATAGGAACTTATCATTGCCCTTGGCGCACTTTTTCAAAGATGTTGACAGGAACTTCTCAACGCTCTTGGCGCACTTTTCATCATGTCAACAAGAACTTCTTTGCACCTTGGGCGCACTTTTCAAAGATGTCAATAGAACTTCTCAAAGCACCTTTGGCGCACTTTTCAGCATGTCGACAGGAACTTATCAGCACCCTTGGTGCACTTTTCAGCATGTCGACAGAACTTATCAGCGCCCTTGGCGCACTTTTCAGCATGTCAACAGGAACTTATCAGCGCCCTTGGCGCACTTTTCGTCGTGTCAACATGAACTTCCTTGCGCCTTGGGCGCACTTTTCAAAGATGTCAACAGAACTTCTCGGTGCCTTTGATGCACTTTTCAAAGATGTCGACAGAACTTCTCAGCGCCTTGCTCGAAAAGACTGAAAATGGCTAAGTCCTTAAAACTTGATTTTCGGAAGAGAATTTTGGGCTTCTTTCGAACGTTGTCAAACTTCCTTGGGGCCAAAACAAAATTTTTGGGTATGGTTACCTGCAAATTTCCCTTGACAATTTTGCAGGATAACAACTGGCTCTTTCTGGGGACTATCTTTGAGTGAAACTTAAGGGTAGAGAATCCCAGATTTTCATGTGCCTATCCATTGGGTTGGAGAGTCAAAAACAAGGGTGACCGGAGGGTGAACAAAAAGGAACAAAGAAAGGGAACACACAACAGAAAAAGCAAACACACAACGAAAGAAAACTATACAAAGAAGAGAGCAAGCTCTACTTCCTGAAGATCTTCAGATGCTGCCCACTATAGGGAAGCGGGAGCTTGGTTCCATCTAGATATGAGAGATAGAAACTATTCTCTCCGTTGAGTTGCTTGATCTTGAAAGGCCCTCTCCATAGAGAATCAAATTTCATGCATGCCTTTTGGCTCTCTTCGCTTGTCCCATAGAAGGACAAGATCTCCCACTTGGAAATCCCCCTGCTTGGCCTTTTTATCGAACAACCTCTTGACTTGATTCTAATGTTCGGTGATCCTGTCGACCACTCTTACTCTTTTTTCTTCAAGCTCTGCTAGATACATGATCCTCTTTTCAAGAGAACTTTGGAAAGTTTCATCTTCAATCACTCGTGCCAAGGGCAGAGCAGGAAGTTCTACAGAAATGGGAAGCTCGGCATCGATTCCATATAACACTTGAAAAGATGACATGCCGAGAGACCTCTTGGGAGTAATTGATCTACCCACAAAGCATCATATAATGACTTGTGCCAGGACCGTTGATTCTCATTGACCAGCTTCCGTATGATGGTCACTAGGTTTTTATTGCTGGATTCTGCCTGACCATTTCCTTGAGGATAATAATCCGAGGCATGGGCCAAGGTTATCCCATATCCATAGCAAAAACCAATAACTTCCCATGAGGAGAAGTTGGAAGCATTATCAACAATATTTTGTGGAACGCCAAATCTCACGATGATATTTTCCTTGATGAAGTTGCAAACAACTTCAGAAGTGGCATTCTTAATAGGTATGGCCTCCACCCATTTTGTGAAGTAATCTGTTGCTGTCAGGACATAACTATGTCCGGCACTCGATTGGGGATTGAGTGCACCGATAAAATCGATTCCCCACTGCTTGAATGGTTCATCAATGATGACCGGCCTGAGGGGAAAAGCAGCCAATTTTGGCTTACCAACAAATTGTTGGCAGAGCTCACATCTTGCTACCCAGTGGCTACATCCTGGAAAAGCGTTGGCCAATAGTACCTGCCCGGATGATCTTGTGTGTTGTCACGGAAGAGGAGAAGTGACCACCACAGTGAATCATGAAAACTCTCAAGTAACTTTATCTGTGCTGTGGTTTGTCAACACATCGCAAGAAGATGCCATCTATTCCACGTGTTTGTATAAACCGTCATCCCAGATGACATATCTGGCTGCTCTGAGCTTTATAGCATGCTTCTCCTTTGTAGTTAGATGAGCTGGACACTCACCATAAGTGAGAAAGAAAGTGATATCAGAATACCATTCGTCACTGGTGGCGACAAATAGAACCATGGGTAGTGAATCGGCTTTCTCCAATTGGCTTTGCGCTCCATCGGCGCAATCATCTTTTCCGTCAGGGTCTTCTGAACCTCGGTTTTCAGCCATGAGCTGACAAAGGCCCTTGCCTCTTACCAACTTAGTCGGTTTTATATCGAGATCATACTCTTGGACTTTTACAATCCAATTTCCTCACAAACTCCCTAACTCCTGTTGAGTTAGGATTGACTTGATTACCGTGTCAGGGACCAGCACCACTGTGTGAGAGTTTAGAATATAATACCTGAAGTTCTTGACTACTTTGACAATGGCAAAGGCATGCTTTTCAATCTGAGACATCTTTAATTCATGAGGCTTGATCGGGAGCTTCATGAATCCTCGGGATTCAACATTCTTTTCTTTTGCATTAGGATGGTCGATACACGGTATGCTCGGATGCATAGCTATACATGATAAAATCTTTGGAGAAATCGGGACATACCAGGACTAGCGCATGAGCGATAGAGGCTTTTATATCCTCGAATGACTTCTTTCCTTCTTCACTCCACCGGAAAGTTGGTGATCCTTTCATCATGTTTGATATGTGGTGAGTCTTTTCAGCAAAGTCGGGAACAAAGTGCCTGAGAAAATTCACTTTTCCAAAGAAAGAGTGAATGTCGGTCTTGCTTGTAGGTAAAGTAAGGCTCTAAATAGCCTTAACCCTTTCGGCATCTATCTTCGTCCCTTCTTTGCTTACAATGTGTCCCAACAACTTTCCTTCTGTGACTCAAAAATAGACTTTTTTAGATTTAGGGAGATCCCATGTTCTCGGCATCTAATCAATACTTGCTCCAAATGATCGCAATGATCATTTCACTATTTAGAGAACACAGTTAAGTCATCCAAATAGACTACGATGACCTTCCCCATCATACCTTTGAATGCAAAGTCCATTGCTCACTGAAAGGTGGCACCAGCGTTGGTCAAACCAAAAGGCATTCTGCTATAGGAAAATGTGCCCCAGGGGGTAGTGAATGTTGTTTTGAATTGGTCTTCAGGAAAGACTTCAATTTGATTGTAGAGTTGAAAACCATCAAGCATGGACAACATTTTTGATCCAGTTACTGCTTGCAGAACTTGATCCATTATGGGAAGGGGGTAGTTGTCCTTCAAGGACACTTGATTCAAGTTACGAAAATCTACGCAGATGTGTATCTCGCCATTCTTCTTATGTACTGGCATGATGTTTGTGACCTAGGTACTTGTGATGGATAGGAAAAATGATCCTTGCATCTAGCATCTTTTGTATTTCAGCCTGGATGGTACCTGAGATCTTAGGATTATAGTGTCTCTATTTCTGGTGAAAGGGTTTGACATCTTCTTTCAACGGGATGTCATGTTGGACGTCTTTTGGCTTGAAAGACTTTAGATCGGCATAAGACCATGCCAATACATCCATGTATTTCTTCAACAATTTGACAAACTTCCACTTTTCTTCGGGTGTGCAACATTTTCCAATGTTCACAAATGTGGATGTTCTACCGAACCTAGATTGACCGGCTCGGTCTCTGGAGAGGAGTTAGGATCATCTCACCTTTTCTCCCTTACAAAACGATCATGTCTATCAAAAAAACATTCCAGAGAAACCAAACCTTTTGGAATTTTATTTCCTTTGAGCTGACATATGCCATCACTTCCTTTTGATTCACCATCTTGATCAATAAAATGATTCACGGCATGTGTAGAAGTGGATCCTTCAAAATGAAGCTCACTAAAATTCTCTACCTTTTCTAGAAGGCAATAAGTTGATTGTCATCATTGAATACCTGCCAGTGCTGAGAATTATCTGGCACACTTGGGCGGAAAACCACCTCAATGGTATATGTGTCTGTTTTCAAACCTAGGTGAGGGAGCATGAGGGACGTTGAGACGGCTAATGAATCGCCATGTCATTCTGAGCTCTCGGAATGGCTTTTATTGAAAAAGCATCAAACTCCTCGATGTTGTCCCATACCGCGTTGCGGTAATGTCTGAGCCTTTCATTCTTCACTTGGTATATCCTTTTAACTTGATTTACAACCAGCTCTGCATCACCCTATACTTTCAGATTCTTGATTCCTCTTTCCTTTGTGGCTTGCATGCCAAGTAGCAAAGATTCATACTCAACAGTATTATTCATGTTGAAAAATTGTAACTTGAAAGAGAGGGGAATAATCTCCTCTTCGGGAGATATTAGCACGGCTCCAGCGCCACACCCACTAGTCGCGCAGCTGCCATCAAACTGCAAAGTCTAGATCTTGTTAAGATCCTCTGCTTGGATGAGGACATCCATTTTGTCAGACTCGGTAGACAAGAAATAGTTTCCCATCCCTGATGATTCGAAGAGAATTTGGGCTTTGGGGTCATCAGAGTTAGTAACTAGGTACTTCTTTTACAATTCAGGCTCCAATGTTTGCATTACACCTTTGACGGGGATTCTAGCCTTAAACCAATCCATATGAATCTCCCCACCAACTTCACTGTAAAAACTCCTTCCTAGTATAATTCCATAGGCTACTGGAATATCGGCAATAAGGACAGTCATTTTTACCCTTTTTTCCGAGAACACTGCAAATGCAAATTGAGCATCTTTAATTTGACCGATCAACGGAACTTGCTTGGTTTCCAAGGAATAACATCGCCAAAAGGCTTGGTAAGGGTGAGGCCCAGAGCATGGGTGACTTTTTCCGGCATGACATTATCAGAAGCTCCAGAATCAATTATGCAGTTGCTTAGTTTGTGGCCATTGATTAGGAGGGAGAGGTAGAAAGGTTCTATCTTGCCTGATGCGAAGTTGAGGCAACGTTTATGTGGGATGAAGGAGGGGTGGAAAGGATTCCTTTTGGGGAAACCTGATTAGTTATGACAGCTTGACTTTGGATGTATTCGGTCAACCTTACAAGTTGTTCGGGGTTTGACTGAAGATATTCTCGCTTCAGACATTTGGATCTTGGTCTTTTTAGCGTGGTCAATTATGTCAAACGCGGCCAAGGGTTGCGTTGATGAAGGAATGAGTCCCTCATTTCACGATGGTAGGGTAGGATTACTGGTCTTGATAGGAACATGAGAGGGCTGATTTGGAGGGGAAATAGGGGAAAATATTTTTTTGAAAAAGACTTAATAACAGGTTGAGCAGGAAGGGGATTACCTCTTTTAGCGATGGTTGGAGGCGTGTTTGACATAGCCTTCTCTTTTGGTATCTAACAGCAATAACTTTTTCTTCTTTTCCTTGGGAGCAGGTGAAAACAGCATATGACTGTCCGACTTGCATACCTTTGGGTACCCTCTTCTTCATCAGACTCTTCATCTTCAAATTCCATATACCCGATTGTAGAGTCGTCAGTCGGTTCACCGACATCTTGATCATCTTCACCTGCGATGAAGGTTCTTCATAATTTTTCTCCTCTTCTTCAATCTCGACTAGAGCATTGACCGGAGGAGCCTCAAGTGCCAACCGTGGAGTAGTTACAGGTAAACGCGGCCTTTGTGGAACATTGTTGGGAGTGAAGTTCCTCCGTGGGATATCCCGATCGAGTACTTAGGAGAAGCTTGAGCTAATTTCTTTAACACGAAAAAGTTATTTGCCATCCTTTGAAATTTCCGATCGATGAAGTGGCGGAGAAGGATCAAAGCTTTAGGCTTGGATGGTTCTCTTTTTAATTCGCCAGATATTAGCAAGTTATCTTCAATCCATATGGCAGTAGTTTGGGCAAGAACTAAAGTAGTGACTTGTTCTTGCAAGAGTAAGAAACTTACTTTTGAGCTCATGGCGTTTACAAAGAAACACTTTTGATTTTCTAGGTTGGCAACATGGTAACAGGCGTAACACCCGGTTGATTAGTGAATTGAAACCCGCAATGAAATAGTGCATGGTTCATTGACCTCCTTCTTCGATGAGTGATTTGTGATAACAATGCAAATGCGTCCTTTGAAGGCTTATATCTTTCTTTGAATGCAGTTCGCAAGGTGGCCCAACTGGTAATAGATCCGGCCGGAAAATGTTGAAACCATTCCGCTGCAGGTCCTTACAAGGTCTCTAGAAAGAGGCGAACTGACACATCTTCATGGGTCACATCCAGGATGCTGCATGACATGATAAATGTGGATACGTGTGAATCCATGCTTTGGTTCCCGCTCCCATTAAATTTAGGAAAATTCTTTCGGTTTCCATGTGGGAGCACGTGAACAGGATGTGCCAAAGCCAGAGATCCCATAGCATTTCCCCATGGTAATGCCATTTGGACGGCCGGAAAAAGAACGCGAGATGGAAGCACACCCACCGAGTAGCAAGGCACTGTAAAGTGATGTAGACGTTCTTGGTGAGAGATGCTTCCTTCGTGGAGGAGAGACACTCTGACAACCAACCGACACCGAGCTCAGTGACGAGAAGCATGCTGGTGTAATACTGAAGTTATGTCTTTGAAGTAGATCGAAAGTAAAATCAACTTCTCCACGAGCTCTCCTACTACGAGTAAATGGTTCACCCGCCAGTGTACCTTCCAAGTCTGTAATTTTTGGAGTAGATTTAAAAACTCTTTTTGGTTGTACTTGCTGATTTTCTGATTTTTCTGACAAAAACCAGCAGCATGTACTTTTCTAAATATTTAATTTTATCCTCTTTTGAAAACCGATTGCGGTTTAATGACAAAGAACAACGAGGATAAAATGATGGTAAAGCTTAGTAAGCTGATTTTCAGATCTAGAGTTGACTTTTTAAAGAGTTTGAAAATTTTGGTAAACTTTCAAAAACTCATATCTATGGAAAAATATAGATTTTTGTAAAAACTCAGCGAACTAAAGATCTCTAACTAGTCCCGATCTATGGATCCCTAAAAAAATTTTCAGTTTGGATCACTTTTGCAAAAATTTTGGATTTCGGACAAAAGTTAAATTTTGCAAACAAGTAGTGATTTTTGACTTTTTCTTGATTTTCAAAGATACCACTATCATAGATCCATTAGATCTGTTCGATCCCCAGCAGAGTCACCAAAAATTGTTGGTCCAAAATCATCGGGTGGACAGATCTATGGATAGACGAGCCAACAGTGTGCAAGGCATAACCCCTCTTTGAGACAAAGAAAGTGAAACTGGTTTATTACTATTCTACCAAAGAAGAACCCGTGCAAGTCTTACAGTATTTTGCCTTCAGGGGGTTTGGGATCTCATCCCAGTAGAGGTAGTTTCGACGAAGAACAAAAAGGAATGAAGGAAGGAAAGGAAGGAAGATGGATCTGAAGGGAGAAAAGAAATGAATTCCAAAGTAGAAAGGTCAGAGGGTCTATGTTTTGGGTTGGTAGTAAACAGAGCCGAACCTACTTGCATAGACGAACAAAGCAATACTGATGAACAAATGACAAAAAAGTAGAGATAGATCCAATAGAATAAACACACAGATCTGACATAAGAAAGATCAGATGCCCATAACACACATATTCAGCACAAAGTCTTAATATTTGTATTAATGTTTCTTCTGTTACAAAAAGTACAAAGCCTTTTCTTCTCACTTCTATTTTTCATCTAAAAGTGTCCACCACTTGAATACAACAAGTATTCAAGTATTTATAGAAGAGAGAGAAAAAAGAAGCAAAAGCAAACCAACCACTTACAAAATATCTAGAAAATATCTAAAAAGTCAACAGTTGACTTGGGCAAGTTTTTGGATGGCAACATCCCATGGTGCAACATGGATGAAGTCATCATGTATGCCAACATGCTTTTTAAATATTTTACAAAAACAATCAATGGATCCCGTGAAGAAAATACTCTTCAAAGCGCCCTTGGCACACTTTTCAAAGATGTCGACAGAACTTCTCAAAGGCCTTGGGCACACATTTCAAATGTCGACAGACTTTCTCGCCTTTGGCACCTTGCACACATTTCAAAGCATGTCGACGAACTTATCAGCGCCCTTGGCATATTTTTTAGCATGTCGACAGGAACTTCTCAGCGCCTTGGTGCACTTTTCAGCATGTCGACAGGAACTTCTCAGCGCCTTGGGCTCACTTTTTAGCATGTCGACAAGAACTTCTCAGCGCCTTTGGTGCACTTTTCAGCATGTCGACTTCTCAGCGCCATTGGCGCACTTTTCGTCGTGTCAACAAGAACTTCTTTGTGCCTTGGGCACACTTTTTAGCATGTCAATAGGAACTTCTCAGCGCCTTTGGCACACTTTTCAACATGTCAACAGAACTTATCAGTGCCCTTGGTGCACTTTTCAGCATGTCAACAGGAACTTATTAGCGCCCTTGGCGCACTTTTCAGCATGTCAACAGAACTTATCAGCGCCCTTGGCGCACTTTTCAGCATGTCGATAGGAACTTATCAGCGCCCTTGGCGCACTTTTTGTCGTGTCAACACGAACTTCCTTGCGCCTTGGGTGCACTTTTCAACATGTCAACAGGAACTTCTTAGTGCCTTTGGTGCACTTTTCAGCATGTCGACAGGAACTTCTCAGCGCCTTGCTCGAAAAGACTGAAAAATGGCTAAGTCCTTAAAACTTGATTTTCGGAAGAGAATTTTGGGCTTCTTTCGAATGTTGTCAAACTTCCTTGGGGCCAAAACAAAAATTTTGGTATGGTTACCTGCAAATTTCCCTTGACAATTTTGTAGGATAACACTTCCAAGCCCACATCTTCGCCAAATTCATTCAACAACATCAAGCAATTGGAGAAACTACAACACAAATTTACATCATGGAATTACTAAAATATTCTCCCACATTACAATGTATTCTTACACAGGGAATTAAATGAATCACATCAACTCGCAACAATTCCAAGCTTTGATCCCAAATCTTTCAACTCCTAATCCTATCTTATCATTCAGGTCCCACTAACCTTCTTAACCCCAACCTTGTTAACAATCAATCCTTATACATATAATATTTTATAACTTATTGTAAGATTAAGCATGTACTAGTCGACAATGGAGCAACATTGAATATTTGCTCCTTAAAACTGATACGATGCCTAGGTTATATTGAAGAAGACTTACAAAATGATATCATAACCATTCATGGATATGATAATAATGAAAGAAAGTCCACAGCGAAATCACATTGCCACTTATGGTTGGACCAATCACCTTAGACATGTTATGTCATGTGGTAGACTTAGAAGTTCCATATAACATTCTCCTCGGTCAACCATGGATTCATGTCATGAAATCCATCACATCCACATACCACTAATGTATTAAATTCCCCCACTTGGATAAGGAATTCACATTGTGTGTTGACACCCAACCCTTTGAGTATTGCAAAATCCTCAAAGGATAATATAAAAATGCCAACTATTGTCCATCGGCATAAAAATACGCTCTGCAACGTATCATCCCTTTATCTAACATCACGTGTATTGATCCAAGATACACTTCCCAAATGTGTTCCAAAATCATACAAAATTCATCATCATGACTCTGATACTCAACACTCATCTGCTATTCAATCCTTGTCTAGTAGTCAACCATCAACTACTAATCAATCCTCTTCTGCTAATCAATCATCTTCATCTAAAAACCCTCCCTCTTCCGCTAACCAATCATCTTCTTCACCTAATCAACCTTCCTCATCTAACAATACCTCTTCTATTAAAATACCATATCCTTTTGTTAATCAAGATTCTTCCTCTAATCCACCCTCCTCTTCTTATAACCCATTCTCCCCATATTTTAAAACCACCAAACTTCCTTTTTTTCATGCGAGGTACCTACTCGGCTCCCTAACACATACATTTAAAATCATTGATAAGGGTTGCAAAGAGTAAGAATTCCAAAACACCGAGATGTTTTTTTACATCGAAAATCCCTACAAAACTATGGCAAACCCAACGCTTCTCATATCATAACCCCTCCCACTTACAACATGGGTCAGTCAATTTGGTAGAAGTTTGGTTATCTTGACAAAGAACATATTCCAAGTTCCTCAGGATCTTGGTTATACAATGACGAACTCGCTTCTTGTTATGATTCCCCTCAATTTACCAAATCTCATTGAATAATGAAAAACATGCGATGGAAGGGTAAAGGACTTGGTAAGAATGAACAAGGTCACTTAGATCTAGTCACTTATGTTAAAAATCCTAGTAAACACGGCCTTGGTTTCAAGATTTTTAACGCAGCTCCCATATTAGTCTCAAGTAGCAACGACGATACCAATTTTGACAATGACATAGGTTCTACACACATCCTCTTTGAAAATTTTGTAGAAATGAATCTCCACTTTGAACTTTTTTCCATTAACGTCATCGATTTCAAACTTATTCACCCAACCCTTATTGATGACAACCAATTACATCATGTTGTTATGGATATGTTTCAAAATGATGAGGTCATTAAAGATTTCCAGGGAACTCATGATTCAATTCCCATTTCAAATGATAAGAAAGGGTTTAATATTGACCTTGATGAATTTTCTTTATTTTGTGAAGAATTGGCATATTTCAATCCTCAATCTTGTGAAACCTTAAATAAAACGTAGAAGAATAGGATTTTCCATAAGAATGACCTAACCACCACACTATCCCAAAAATATTTCAGTAAAAAGACCCAAAATCACACACAAAAACCAAGCACTTCCCCCAATAACATCTCATCAAAAACACCAAAAATCGATGATTTACATTAACCAATAACATATTTTTCAAAAAAATATACATATAAAATGGCGGTTGAGGAAACCAAAGATATTAACATTGGTACACCCGAACAACCAAATTTTTTACAACTCGACATTATTCTAACCGACCAAGAATGCATAAAGTTCACATTGCTCCTTGCAGAGTTCCAAAGATATTTCTCCATGGACCTACAAATATATGTCGCTTAGACTCGTCCCTTGTAGTCCATCACCTTGTAGTACATCCAGACACAAATCTTGTCAAATAGAAATTTCATAAAATACATCCCAAAGTAGCATTACTTGTCAAAGTTGAACTCCAAAAACTATTAGAGGCATACTTTATAAGACCAATCAACTACTTTGAATGGATATCAAACATAGTGCATGTAGCCAAGAAAAATCTCAGCATTAGGGTATGCACAAATTTCCGTGATATCAACAAAGCTTTTCCAAAATATGAATTTCCCTTGCCAAACATAGACATGATTTTTAACTCTGCGACAGTCATGAAATTCTCTCCCTAATGGATGGATTTTCTAGCTATAACCAAATACGCATCGTTAAAGAAGATCAACACAAAAAAACATTTACTACACCATGGGGCACCTTCTATTATAAGGTCATGCCTTTTGGGATGAAAAATGTAGGCACCACATATCAACGAGCCATGACGGTTATATTTCATGATATGTTACATGATATCATGGAAGACTATGTTGATGATATACTAGCCAAATCCAAAATATGGATAGGTCATCCAGGTGTGTTGAGACACATCTTTGAAAGGTTGCATGAGTATAAGGTCCAACTTAATCCAAAAAAATGTGTATTTGGTGTGACCTCTGGAAAATTATTAGGATTCATTATCTCACGGAAATGTATAGAAGTTGATCCCATGAAAGGTAAAAACATTATGGAAATGCCTCCTCCCCAGAATCTCAAACAACTACGCAACCTTCAAGGAAAAATCCAATCCATTCAACGTTTTATATCACAATTAGCTGATAAGTGTCATCATTTCAATCAATTTCTTAAGAAAGATGCACAATTCCAATGGAATCAAGATTTCCAAGACTCTTTCGCCAAACTAAAAGAATACCTCTCTAGTCCACTTATCCTTATGTCACCAATCACAAATAAACCCATGCTTATTTATACATATGCCATTGAATATACCATGGGAGCTTTATTAGCACAACACAATGATTAGGAAAAATAATAGGTTGTTTATTACCTTAGTCAAACACTCATTGAGCATGAGGTAAGGTACTCCCAAATCAAAAGTATGCTTAACAATCACTTTCGCATTCCATAAATAGTGACATTACCTACTCAATCACACAACCAAATTTATCACTAAGGTAGATCCCCTTAAGTATCTTCTATCTAGGCCCATTCTCATAGAAAAAATGTTTAGTTGGTTCTTTCTACTTAATGAGTTTGACATCAAATTTGTTCCTCAGAGATAAATTAAAGGACAAGCCCTCTCAGATCAACTTGCTGAGGAACCTCTTCCTGGACCAGAACCTCTCCATTTCACATTCCTAGATGAAGATATTTTATACATAAAAATAGCACCATCATGGACTTTATTCTTTGATGGATCATGTACCTCCATGGATTAGGATCTAGTATTTTTCTTATCACACTTGATGGACATGTCATCCCCAAATCATATCTCCTAGCATTCTTGTGTACTAACAATATCGTCGAGTATGAAGCTCTCATCACTAGATTAAAAATTTCCATATCATGGAACCTTAAGAGTTGGCCATATTTGGTGACTCATTACTTATCATTAAATAGGTTACCAATGAATACCATGTCAAGGATGAAAATCTTATTCGTATAAACACATGGTAGATAACCTTCGAGGTTATTTTTGGTTGATTAGTTTTGACCAAACCCTAGAATTTGTAATAAATCCACAGATGTTATGGAAACTGTTAGATATTTTTTATAAATTGCATCAAATCAACCCTGCATAAACTTTCTCGTAGAAGATATCTTAATGCATGCATATGATCTACTTGAAAATACCATGGTGTGTGAAATAGTGGGTCCTAACAACCCTTGGTACCATTATATTTACACTTTCATCCACAACAAAGCGTTCCCTACCAACATGAAACCTAGTCATAGATGCACTTTAGCACAATGTCCCTCCCATTTCACCATTTTATCAAACACTCTCTATAGAAAAGGCTATGATGGCACCCTACTCCGATGTCTTACTCAAGAGGAGGCCTCTAGTGTTTTAGCTAAATTCCACTCGAGTATTTACGGTGCACACACAAATGGCATGGCTCTAGCTAAGAAAATCTTACGTGTTGGGTACTATTGGCCCACCATGGAGAATGATGCATGCCTTTTGTCAAATGATGTCAGGCTTGTAAAAAACACAACAACCTTATCCACGCACCTTCTCAATCATTACAACCAATCACAACACCTTGGCCCTTCTCTCAATGGGGGATTGATCTCATCGGTAAAATTAGACCAACGTCGTCCGATGGACATAAGTTCATCATTATCGCTACCAATTATTTCACCAAGTGGGTAGAGGCTATGCCTCTCACCTACATTACCGAAGCCAAATATCAAAGTTCATTTTTAATAATATCATCTGTCGATTTGGCATTTCATCCTCCATTGTCACATATAATGGAAAATCATTTAAAAACCATCTCATCAAAGACCTAACTAAACATTTCCACATCAAACTTAAATGGTCTACTCCATATTATCCTCAGGGTAACGGCCAAGCAAAAGCAACCAACAAAACTCTAAAATATATCATGGAAAAAATTATCGACACACATGGAAGAAATTGGCACACCCAAATTTACCCTGCTCTTTCGGCTTACCACACATTTTATCGCACGCCTATGGGAGCTACCCCATTATCCCGTGTTTATGGTTGCGAAATCCATTTTACCTATTTAGTTTGAACTCCCATCCTTAAGAATCTCCCTTAAAGATGTAATCAATGAAGATGAATATCAACAGTCATGCCTTAATGAACTCGAGATTCTAGATGAAAATGACTTAATAGATGCAATCATCTTCAGTCTATCAAAATTAGCTATAGCAAAAGCTACCACAAAAATTAATACCTATAGAGATCAAGGTTGGTGATCTTCTTTTCAAATAAAATCAAAATAATACCACAAAAATGAACAAGAAAAATGGGAAAATTGAACCTAATTGGTTAGGGCCTTGTGTAATTACAGCTACATTTGGATTTGCAGCGTATGAATTGGCCATTAAAGATGGTCATGAACTTGAAAAACCAATGCATGCAATACATCTCAAGAAATTTTATTCTGAGGCACTCTCTATCCTAGGAGAAACAAAGATGTACTTTCCTCTGTTTGACTCATCTCCAAATAATTTTAAACTCTTCACTCCATTGGCAGATTTTCTATTCATCATCATGAGACAAGTGTTAATATAGCTCCTATTAAGTCTTTTGCATCTCATACTTCTTATAATTTCTCCCATTTTGGATATTTTCACCTATGGTCATACCTATAAGCTTACTAATGGTAATATATTCCCTCCAAAGAAGTTATCTCTTTCACAAAAAAACTCTAAACTTCTACCCATTTCATTTGAACCCCATCTCGTCTTCGGTGTTAAAACCTCATGTCCTACTAGTCGTGTGGGGCTGAGATTGAGGGAAGATGTTCCTTCCCAAATAAAAATCACTATAATGCAAGTCAAATCAATCAAATAACTTTTGAAAAATTAACTGTCACACCTTTCATCCTTCACGGTCTTTAGTGTTGAGCCCACACTTCTTACTAGTAGTGTGAGACTGGGAATGGAGGAAGGTGCCCTTACTCGTATGTCTTATCTTTGGTGATCAACCCTTGACTATTACTAATGGCATGGGGAAATCATATAGGTTCATTTACAATTTAAAAATCATAAAAATGCAATAAAAATAAAAAACAACAAAATTAATACTCGTCACATTTTGTTTTCGTGGTGAACTCTTACCTCTTACTTTTGGTGGCATGGGGCAAGGTATAGGGGGTCACTACAAAAATACAAAATATTATAAATTTGATAGTGTTTACACGTATAAAATCCCAAAGAATTAATTTAGATGCCTAAGTGAAGAGGGAACTATCCCTTCACCTAAATATTATCACTCAGTAGGCCATGAAATTTTCTAAGTCTAGTAAGTGACCTATAAAGTGAAATTCATTTTCAAATTGGTTCAGTAACCTTAAGAGTAATTGATTCAAAATTTCCCAAACAAACCGTCATTTGTTTCTATATTCATTATATACATCCCATGTCCTTCTTGACTCTCGGTGATGAGCCCTCGCATCTTACTAGTTGTGTGGAGTCAAGAACGGAGTTGGACTTATTTTCATCATGTCATCACCAACATATCTTTCCAATGGAGAGAACAATTTAATATTATTTGAAGCATGAGTTACCACAAGGAACAATGTACATACGAATGATACCCTGGCTTATCACCTCTCATAGGAAGTTTACCATCTAGTATATTACTCATCTCAAAAATCCAAAAACATTTGAAAAATCTCCAAAATCCAAAAACATTTGAAAAATCTAAAAACGTTTTCAAAATCCTAAAATCCCAAAACATTCAAAATCCCAAAAATAAAAAAATCTCAAAATCCAAAAATAAAACACCCACAAAATCTCAAAATCCATAACATTCAAAAATCTCAATAAAATACAAAAAAACAAACAAAATCCCAAAAGATTCAAATAATCCAAAAAATCAAAAAAAATCGGATACTCAACAATCAACACAATTCAAACTTTGAACTATTTTCCCCAATAAATGTTCCAACCACTTTACGACTTTAACACCCAAATCATTTCTCCCTCGCGTGAATCCTCACTTGGGGAAAATTCTGGCTCTCATTGTTTCCTTGTTTGAGGACGATGACCCAATCCATTTTAAATCATTGTATCCTTGCTTGGGGCACATCTAATCAATCATCAGGAACACATTAGGGACATGTTTGAAAGTTCTCATGTTGTATTATCAGTTACAAGTTTATTATTTGTTACCATGTGTCTTGATATATTACATAGATCATCTTGATTTTATGTATCCTAGTGTTCCCTCTAATATGCTTATGTTGTAATCACTACTTCTTTCATATGATTTCTTATCATACATGGGCATCATATCTTTTCGATGGCCCATGTCTATGCTCTCTTATACTTGCATATCATACAAGGGCATCATCTCTTTTTGATGGCCCATGTCTATGCTTTCTTGCATATTATAGTCTAGTCATCATGATCTTCTATATCATGATGCATCTTGTTATGTGCTATATTAAAATTAAGATTCTTTCATCACGTGAGTATCTTCCTACATGATCAAAAACTTACTTTGCACCCCATCCATTCACCCTTACTAATACATTTTCCAGTTTGGGAATCCTACTTGATCATTATTGTAGTTTGTGAATCCTACTTGAGGATATTTCTCAGGTAGAATTCATTATCCTGCAACTCCTCATCCCCCACCATGGTCAACCTATCCTTTCTCCATTCATCATCCCTCATTTTTATCCACCGCCATTTATGCACACCTTGTACTTCTCACCATTCTTGTCCCCTTTCACCACTCTGTGTATCTTCCTTCCTTTTCTTCATGATTTTCCCTTTTCACTCTTCTCGCTTTCAACTTGACAATCTTACTTAACCATCCATACAATGTGGGAATCTTATTGAGGTATACCTTCTTCCTAAGATATTCCCGCTGTAGAAACTCCTCCATAATTTTCTCTTTTATTAGACGACAATCACCACCACAAATAACTTTCTACTCCACATCTTCTTCTTGACATTCTTGCCTCATCACTCCAACCACATGGGCATCCTAATTAAGGATTCCCTTGCAATCTACATTCTACACAGCATATCTTCCTCCATCCATTCATCTTACACTATTTTTTTCCCTTCCTTGTTATCACCACCTCTCACCCCTCATTCCATTCTCGCATACACCATTTCCTCTTTTCTCATTCTTCCTAGTATCCATCTTCTTCTTGGTAATCTTACTTACACATTCTCACAAAGATGGTAAATTTTCTTGAGGGTTCCCTTTTATTCCATCTTTTAATATAATCTTCCCCCTCACCTCATCGAATCACTTACTTTTTCCCATCATTCTTCTTCTTTAGCTTAGCGATCCTACTTAATCATTCATGCAGCATGGAAATCTTACTTAAGATTCCCTCTTAAGGATGATTTGTCATCTTGCACTTCCCCATCCATACAAGTTCCCTCCATACTATTTTTCCCTCCCCTCATCGTCATCATCTGCTCCAACCAACCATTCTATCCCCATACACACTACATTGTTTTCTCTTCTTTCCCATTCATCATCACTTTGTTGGTTTAGCGACTTAACCATTCATGTGGAATGGCGATCTTACTTAAGAGTCCCTCTTAAGGATGATTTTTCATCGTGCACTTCCTCATCCCTAAAAATTTCACCTTCCACTTTTTCTAACCATTCCCCATAATCACATCCTCTCACCACCTCTTTCAACGTCCTCTTCTTGGAAATCTTACTTAATCACTTCGACCACCGATAATCTTCTTTAAGGGTTCCCCTTACAAGTGATTTTTCATTCTAGAATTCTCCTTTCACTCATTCATCCTTCCCTCTATTGATCGTTACTTCCTCCTGGTCTCCCCTACTAACCAAATTTTCCTCCTACCATTACCCTTTCTCAACCTATCATATCACAAAGTGCGTCCACCATCTTTAGCTTGCAATCATGTTCCTTTCCCCATTTTCCCCTCCTTGTTCTATCTTTCTTCATCCCACTCTCTCCACTCTTTCCATATCTCATTTCTTTACCTTCACCTTATTCATCCTCATCCTCTACATCCTCTCTTCACCTTCATCTTGTCACAAATCATCACTCATCCTTTCTTTACTCTTTCCACTCCATCTTCTCGAATTCTCCCACATATCCACCCCCATGTCCACCTGCCATTGTTGTTGGTCTCCCTCTAACATTCTTTCATCATCATCTTCCATTTCCACACTAATAATTATTGTTGGTCGACCCCTAAAAATCACTCATCATCATTCTCCATTACCTTTTTCACTCTCTTTGTCCTTCGTGTTTTCTCCACTCTTTCCTCATCATTCACCAACAATAATTATTGTTGGTCTTCCCTAACGTTCTTTCATTGGCATTACCTCTTCTATCCCCCATTCTCTCTTTCCTCCCCTCCCTTTTCTCCACCTCCACCCTTTCTTGTCATTTCTTCCCCACCTCTCCATCTTCCCTTCTCCCTTGTCAATGTCTTTATTGTCTTCATCATACATCCTTTGTCTATTTTCTCATAATCCTCTTATCCTCATCTCATGCATCTCCATGGATTTTCCACTTCGTGTCATTCCTCCCCTCTTTCTTCTCACTACATTTCTGATGTTACCCACTCTCCACTGAATATCCCCATTCTTGATTCCCTTCCTTCTGCACCATTTCCTCTCTTGTCCTCTCCTCCTTCCCACTCTTTGTGCTTGTCTCCCTTTCTCTTTATATGTTCTTCCTCTTTTCCTCATTCTTCCTTCTTACTTCCCCATCATTACCTTGTCTCTTTCTCATTATCCAGTATTTTTTATCCCTTCATCCTCCACATGCATCTCCATGTGGTCAGTCTCATATTCTCTACTGCGGTTCCTTCAATCTTCTCCCTATATCCGCTTTGTCATCTCTTCTTCCCCCATCATTTTCACCTTCCTCCTCCCCTCCCCTTCTTTTCTCTACCACCTCTACCCTTTTCATTCATTTTGTACCAGTTTCTCTTCCTTTCTATGATCTTCTCCACATCTTCCTAATCTCCTATAGTTTCTTTCTTTTCTTCATTCTATCATCTCTTTCGTCTTCTTTAAATTCTTCATCTCCTTCATTTTTCCCAATCATTTCTTTCCCTTTATCTCATCTAGATCACTTCACCATATCTTTTATATTCCACTACCCTCCTTTTGCACCTCTTGTTGTTCTTGAGGAATGATATTCTTGGAATATTTGTCTTTAACAAGAGGTGTGCTTGTAGAATGAGTTCCTTTGTTCCTTCTTGAGGAAGAAGAGAGAAGTTTTGTTGTTCCAGAAGTTGAAAATGGGAATCTTCTATTCCAAGAGCCTTTTTACCATGAGTATATCTTAGAGTCATCAGATCGAAAATGATCTTGAAGTTGTTCTTTTAGGAAGGGATGCGTTTGAAACAAATTCCCCAGTAGAGTCGCCAAAAACTGTTGGGTTTTAAAATGATACTTTAACAAACCACAATCAGGAGACAACAAGTCCCTCCTCTTTAATGGGACAGGTTCCCTTATTGAAAGCAAGCAAAGAAAGCTTATATACAAATGTACAACTTCCAAAGTGTGGATTTCTAATACTTTGAAACATGTCATGCCTAAAATATCATCAATACGAAAGAATAGAAGAACTAAGGAGATGAGAGAGGAAGAACATAACAATACTTTCAAGAAATATAGATAGTAGAGTATAACCTTATACGTATTGAGCCAGGAGATGCATAATAGAATCATTCACTTTCATAATAGATATAATTCCACAGACGCAAAGTTCCAGAAATCATATAAACAAGAACACAAAGTTTCTTATCATAAAAGATTAATGATTTGCAAATTTCAGACAAGGAAAGAAGGAATAACAAAGGAAGAAAGGGAAAAACTTCTATATTGATTACTTTCAAATCTATTACATCTACAAAGTACCAAGATCCAACCCGTATAATGACATAGAGAAGTCATTAAATAATCCTAAAAATAATTACATTCGGTTACAAAAAATGATGAAACTAATTCAAGAAACCGACATCTGAACTTCTCTAATGCCTTGGTCGGTGTAGTCATTTTTACTCCTATCCAAAAAAAAAGGAACCTCATGTGCGTCGGCCTATCACCCAACAAAGCTGAGCACTCACTCGAGGCACGTGTGGGTACCAAGTCTCTCTTTTATGTGAGTTTAGTGGGAAACATCATCTATGATTAGTGTAAAAGATTTCAGAAGGGAAGTTTAAGACATACAAGAACCATAGGGCTCAGAAACAGCCTCTAGATCCTTACAGTCACTTCAGATCGAGAGTTTAACAAAATCCATAACATGTATTGTGACAGAAAGAAACATACAAGCATTCATACTTAGCATGAAAGGAAAGAGAATTCATAAGAGAGAAATATGCATTAGAACCATTGATATTCATGTATATATTATAACAAGTAACCTTATTACATCCATGGAACCATTACAGAGGGTCACAGAGAAGCAGACATAGTCATGCATTACACTGGACTTAATGTAACTACGCTTCCCAAAAGAAAATTTACAACCCCTAGGCCTAATGCATTCTCTCCCGAATACAACCATTCACTGACAGAGTCCTCGCAGCATTTCTGCAGAGCTCCGCTCACTCTCTAGGTGTCTATCTCTATGTGTATATGTATCTGTGTGTGTTTCTGTCTCTACAAGCGCTTGTATTTATAGCTTTCCTAGACTGCCAACCCATCCTCTAGCGTCCTCAGATCCGGTGCCAAGTGTCTGAATGTGGTCCTCCATGCGAGCATGCTTCTCCAGGCCTAAGCTCTCCACCTTATTCCATGATGTTCTTCTAGAAGATTCCATCGCAAGCATGCTCCATCCTAGGCCAACTGTCCGCCAGGCTGGCATCTTATCCATGCGCAACCGGGTCATGCTTTTCACGTGTTCGTCTCTCAATGTCCAAAATGACTAAGTCCCGATCCTTTCATGCGTCGCGCGTGCTACATGCTTCCTTATACCCTTCTCTTGTGTGCTTTTGCCTTGCACGCCATTCCATAACTAGGACCTTGTGCACCTACGCGCCTTCATACTTGGCCAATATTCCAAGGGTCCAACATCACCCCACACTACGCCTGTTCTCCATCTCATGGAAACAATCTACTTAGCCAAGAATGTAGGCTTCCTTAAAGAACCAAGGTGTATTCTTACATTTTGTAAAAGAATAAAGGAATGAAAGAATAGGGGAAGAATGAAGAATGGGGGCATCAATTCAGCAAGTTGGGAAAATCCCTTCGTAAGTCTTCGCCTCCAACTTGTTCCAAATGTCGACCTCGCTCTATGCCTTCTGACAAAGGTCGCCAACTAGGATGCTCACCTCATCAAAACTCAGGCCAATTCCCTGGGCACCCAAGGTGTCAATGATCTTCTCCATCTCCTTGCCCAGGTCTTCGAGCATGTCCATCCTCCTGGTAATCTGAGGGTATAGTTCCTTCATCGGGCCTTGATTGAGCTCCTTAAAGCTTCAATCGCCTCATATTTTCTTTCCACTTCAGCAAGAACCTTGTCTCTTTACGCCTGTTTCCCTTGTTATTCTCCTGGAATTCCTTTAGCTCTACTTCAAGTGTGGAAACCAAGGAGCTTGTTACCTTATCCCTATCTGCGCAGGTATCATATGTGGCCTCAGCAGATTGGGCAACAACTTTAACTTCTGCGAGCACCTGGTTGTACTCCACAACGAGTGCTACCACCTTCAATCTATCCTCCTTTAAGCGTGTAGCCACTTCTTCTGCAGACTCCAGGGCCAAAGGTCATCTCTCCATAGTGAGGACGCGTGTTAGATATTCTATACATTCCAGAAGGGACGAGTATTTTTGTGCGGGTGGCGCTAAGTCTGGGTGCTTTAAAAGGATGGCGCCCTTGATAGACTCCATCTTCTTGTACACTTCCTGCACCTTTATCTTCTCTTCTTTTAACTCGCGCCTTAGTTATGCGCTGATCAGCTCTTCTGCTTCAAGCTCTGGGTCTTCTCCGCTAGCTCCTCTTCCTTCTTCCCTAGTTTCTCCTCTAGTACTCTTATCCTATCATTGTGTGCGAAGAGCCTAGCCTCTGTCTCAACCACGACCTTGTTGAGTGCATTACAAACTTGCTCATCTGAGAGTTCCTGGGCATTCACCAAGGGATTGGCTCCCTTAGACTCTGGTACTGTGATGATCGCTCCTTGGCAGACTTCAAGTCTAGCTCATCAATGTGGGACTCAAATGCCCAAGAGAGCATCTTCTTTGTTCTGGGGTATGCACCCTCCTTCTCAAATGACCCCATGGCTAAAAGCCTTTCTGTGGGTACCGTGCTTTGGAACCACACGCGTAGTACCTTCCTGAGTCGTTGATGTAGCCCATTACTTGTCTTTGTTTTGTATCGAGGGCTCTCTTGCCCGAGCGCATGCCTTTGGGAAAACTCATTGTTAGAGCGGGACCTCCTCCCATGCTGCCATGCTCCTTATCGTATTTTCCTTCCCTTCCTCCAGCACTATATCAACGACTACACTCCAACTCTTGGTCTACCAAGGCCTCAAGCATTCTCTTTGCTTCTCTCTCTGCCACCTTAGTGATCTAGCTCTTTTGTGAAACTTATAGCTCCCTGCTTCTCCCTAGCAACCTCCTCATTCCCTCCATATCTCCAGTGCCTTCCTCATCCTGTGCGCCCTTGCGCCGCGTGAATATGAACTCCTGCTTCTCTTCCCTGCTCTCTTCTCCCAAGTCGTATACACTGAACACATGTGGCTCCTAGTCCTTCTCATGCTCTTCCTCCTTGCTCTTGTCTTCTTCACTCTCGCCTTCTCTTTTACCCATGTACTTCTCCAAGCTATTGGTCTCCTCCGAGTCAACTTCCTCTTCCACCCTCTGCTTTTTCCTGAGAGGTGTCTCCTTGACGGGGATTCAGCCTCTTCTTCTTCCTCAGGTGACTCTTCCTTGGTGAGTGGTTGCCTAGGTGCCTCCACTTCTGGTGTCTTCTCCTTCACCGGGACTTCTTCCTCCGCATGTAAGTGCTTGGCTTGGCACTTGTTGTTGGCATGCTCACTGTCTGAGCAGTCTGCACACTTGGTGCTTTATCTTCTCTTCCCCTCTTCTTAGGCGCAGCTTCTTCCTCTCCATGGGATCCTCAGGTATGGAGAATTTGTTCTCCAAGTACGCGCCTTTTCAAACTTTGGCCTTATACGGAGGTACACGCACGCTGTGGATCCTCCTGCAATGGGTAGTGTTATCGGCCTTGTCATCTGGACCTTGTGTGACATGTACCTTTCCACGTACGTGCACTTTCCACCGGGGTAGTTTAATCTTTTCCACATCTCTCTATGCTCCCGGTCCAGACTACCTAGTTCCAGCTCTCAACTTCTTTGATTCCTTAAATTTGTTTACTCCCGCTTGGAAGTATTGAGCAGTGAACGTGAAAGGAAGTTTACACCAAGGGCTCCATGACTCATCTATCAGCTTGAACCTGCCAAGCCAGAAATGTTAATAGACAATGAACTCGACTTCCCCTTCAATGGTTGCTGAGAGTTGTTCAGGGATCCTCCACTCTACCCCGAACACGTTCCTCAGGCGCATATACCATTTCTCCAGTCACACTTGTGGGGTGTCGTCATTGTGTCATAGGCATACTTCTCGAATCTCTTCGTGGGCGAAGGATCCTCGGCGGGGTACTCCCATACGAACTTGTCTAGTGTGTCAGGCACTCCAATCTCCGAAAATACAATGGTCAGGAGGACGTTGCCGAAGAGGATTCTGTCCCCCTCCTTCGCGCAACTGACAATTTCCTCCACAATGTAAGCAGACAAGTTGTATATAGTACCTTCTGCAATTTTTCTGCAAACATGCAGCCAAGGCTTATTGACCTGGGTCCACCTCTCCTAGCCATTCAGCTTTGTTACCAAGTGTGCGGTCATTTTCATCACGAGGTACTTGATGTCTGAAATGTCATAATACCGTGACCCCTTCTTGCAAGCATATTCTCCTAAATTGCCTACTTATCACTCAGGTCATCCTCCAAGTTGTTTCCTTCACATATAAGGCCTGTGAAGTGAGAGATAAGCTAGGGAGTGATGCACATCTTATGCCCTACAAAGTGGAAGTAATCCTTGTGTACTGTGACATTAACCATTGATACAAGCGCTCTGGTTTTCCAAAATAAGGAAACTCATAGAGTTGCAGCAACCCTGCCTTCTCCATTTTGACCTTCACGTCATCATCGTAGATCGGCAAGCCCTCTGGTGTTCGTTTACTTGTGGGGTGTACTAATTCCAGTGCCATCTCCTTCTCTATCATGTTTTTTCGGTGGTTATAATCACTTACAGGCACATTTCTCAGGTGGGATTCCCACTCCTTACCCATCATCACCCCATCTGGGTATTGCATCTCCGCATACCATTCTTCATTTGTGTTCACATCGGTTCTTATTGTTTGGCCTTGCCCTTGCCCTTTCCTTTCTTGGGTGCCATTGTTGAGGTCTTCTTATCACTCCACTCCCTCCTTGTTACTCTATCCTACTTCCAACCTCTAGTCTCAAATCTATGATATAAATCTCTTGAACCCATGCCCTAGTTTGTCGAACCCTAACTGGGATCAAAATTCCACAAGACAACACCTCCTCACAACTCTTTTCACACCCGTGTAACCCCTTCCTTCGGTTTGCAAACTCAAACTGGCTGCTCATGCTTCAATCTCACAGATCTTTCTTCGCATCGAATCTAGAAACCCTAGTTTATAAAACTCACTCCTTTCTCTATTTTGCAAAGTGAAAATGAAAGTGCCTCGACCCTTTACTTATAGTTTTTTCTCTTTTTGAACATTAAATGCTACTTCACCTACCACCATACTTTTTTCATTTAATGCGGCTTTTTCAAACGAAGCCTGTCTTCAGCGCTTTCACTCACGCGCCCAACCTACATGAAAACTCCTCTAACCTTCTGGTGCACAACCAATCCAACATGATAGGAGACTCTTGCGCGCACGTAACCTGTGCCGAAGGCACTTTTGTTCTGGATTCTTGCTCTCACCTACCTCGTGTTGCTTAAATGTGCATTCTCCTCCTCAGTACATGGGATCTACAAGTAGCTCTATCCTGGCACCAACCATTCTTCTTCCATATTTTCTCCTCATACACCTCTTTCAACTGGGCCATTCAATAGGGCTTTTCAACACAACTTTCTTGGCACTCTAATCATGCGCTCCTTCACATTTCTCCACCCCACACTTAAAATGATGCGTGGTCCTCTGCGCACTCACAAATTCTCCAAAATAACAATAAGGTTACTGGCGCCCAAGGCGAAAACAATGCGAAAGGGAAACACAAGAAAGGAAAATGCATAAAGGAAACTTCTAAACTAACTGGCAAAACTGCCTTATTTACAAACACCAAGAAGACTTATTTATAGTAGGGCTTCAACCTACTCCCATTGAAGTGTCCAGGCAACTTCGTCCCATCCAGCGCTTGTAACTGGCATGCGCTTGAATCAAGGATGTACAAGATTGTGTAAGGACCCAACCAATGGACTTTCAACTTCCCAGGATGGCGCAGAAACTTAGAATCATATAGTAACACCATCTACCCAACCTCAAACTTCTTGTTTCTAATGTGGCAATCATGCCAAGCCTTCTGCTTTTCTTTTTCTATTGTTTGGCTCCACCTGGCGAGTGATCGTCTCTCATCCAGCTTCATTAACTCATCAATTCTTTCTTCCAGCACTTGTTCATCGGCTAACCCTCCCGCACGCTATTCACAGAGATGACAACATAAATTCAACTGGCAAAATAGCTTCTATGCCAAACACTAATTGAAAAGGTGTGGCTTTGTTCACCTTTTATACGTTTTCTTGTAAGCCCATAATACTACTTGATACTTTGTCATCTCAATCTTGTCTTCTCGACATCACAAATTTGGTTAGGGTATGACTCAGTATTTTGTTGAATGCTTCCGCAGTTCCATTTGCTTGTGGGTGATAAGGCGTAGTCTTGTGATGAGCCACCATGAACTCTGATAACAAGATCCTCACGGTCTCATTCAAGAAATGTGTACCCCTATCGCTGGTCAAACTCAATGGGCATCCATACCTTGTGATAATGTTCTCCCACAAGAACCTTTCCAATGTTCTTCTTATGCAATCTTTAGATCTTTAGTCGGAGCTGCCTCTGCCCACCTTGTCAGATAATTCGTGCAAGTGATGACATAACATGACCTAGTCTTACGTGTCATTGGTGCAATAGGTCCTACAAAGTTTATTGCCCATTTTTCAAAAGGCTCCGCGCTAGGGATATGGTGCAAAGCCATTTCATCTCTCCTTCCTAGTTCGCCAATGCACTGACAAAGGGTCACAATCTTTATAATAGTCTCTACATCCTTGTATAGTTTTTCCCACCACGAGCCTGTCATTAATATATTATGTGTGGTGGCATCGCTGCGCATAATGCCCACCCGCACTTCCTTCATGTGCTTCCTCCATGATGGCCAGGCGTTCATGCTCTAATACACACCTACACAAAACTTCATCACGTCCCAACTTGTATAAGTCTCCACTAATTAACATGTAGGGCGCGGCGCGTATGGCCAACTACTTTTTCTCTAAAGTCTTCATTCCTTCGGTGCCACACCTTCCTTCAAAAATACTGCAATCTCTTCCAAGTCCGAGGGTGTGCACTGCAACCAAATAGTTACGCATCTGGCATTGTTTCCTCAATACTCTATGCGTCCTCCCCTGAATCAATTCTTGACAGATGATCAGGCCCACAATTGCTTTTTCCAGGTTTTACTACAACGGTGAATTCAAATTCTTGAAACAACACCCATCGACATATACACCCTTGTAGGATGGGCTTGTTCACCAAATATTTTAATGCCATGTGGTCGGTGTAAAACACAAAGGGTGTTGCAAAGAGATCTGTGTGGTCGATGTAATGATCATGAATACATTGTGCTTTTGGATCATCGAGTCTTTTGCACAATGTATTCACTTTGTTTCTCGTAGCAACTTCTTCATTTTTCCATTGACCGGGATCAAAACATGCGAACCAATCCATCCGAATTTCACCTCCTACCTCCTTACGAAATTTCTACTCAAAGAACATCCCATATGAGGGAGGAATATCAACTACCAAAATAGTGGTTAATACCCTTTTCTCTGGAAAAGCAGCAAAGGTTACTTGTGCATCTTTAATCCTCCCAACCAAAGGCACTTTGCTACTCTCCATGGAATAGCAGGAACCAAAGGCACGTGTTAGAGTCAGGCCCAAAGCATGAGCTAATTTTGCAGGCATTACATTTTCTGATGCTCTTGAGTCTATAACACAATTACTGAGTTTATGGCCAGCTATGAGAAGAGTCACATATAATGGTTCAATTTTCTCATTAGGGGAAGTGACTGCAGCCACAAGGCTTGGTTGAGGTGAGGAAAAGGGAGTGGGCAAAAGACCTTTAGAAGTATTGGATGAAGCTTTGGATTTGGAATTGACAAAGTTTACCATTTTAGCAAAGGCTTTTGGATGGGTTTGGTAAAACTCTGCCTCTGAAATTTGGATTTTGGTCTTTTTGAGGTGATCAATGATATCAAAAGATCCAGAGGTGGATGGGGAATCATTGCTAGGAACTTGAGAGACTTTTGATTTATCCACTTTAGGAATTGAAGGACAAGGAGTTTTGAAAACATAAGTAAAAAGGAGGATTAGCATTACTCACCTTTTATGTGGAGGCAATGGGAATAGGAGCTCCTCTTCTTGCAACCACTAGAATAGTTATAGGAAACTCCTTGGATTTCTTAGCAGGCTGCACCACTTTTTATTTTTTGTTCATTTGCTCCCGAGTCATAACAACATATGACTCACTATTCATATCTACCACTCTTTCATCATATTCATCTTCGTCATCCATACCTTCAATGGTGAGGAAATGAACTTGAGATCCACCAAGCTCCTCCAGTTCTTCATCAACCTCTTCTTTTGGTTCTTCATAGAGTTCATTAAACTCCTCATCATCAGGTTCTTGAACTTCACAAGTTGCATTGACTAGAACCTTGATGGGTGGGCCTTCAATAGCCAATCTAGTTTGAGAAGGAGGTAACTGGTTCCTAGGCTGAAAATTCTTCCTTGGAATATCTTGGTAAGGAGTATGTTGAGCCAATTGTTTCTTGATAGCAATGAGATCATTTATAAGCTTTTGTACTAACTGATCAAAATTGGCTCCAGGGGAAGAGGAAGAAGAAGATGCTTTAGATTTGGAGGATTCTCTTTTCAGTTTACCAAACATGATTAAATCATCCTCAACACTAATAGCTAACCGTTGATCAACCTCCAGAGTTGCAAGGTTAGCTCTCCTTAGTGCATAACTCACTTCGGGTAACTGGGCATTGAGGAAGAAGCACTTTTGGATTTGATCCACAGGACGAGTGTTCTGTGGAATTTTATGAATTAGCTTGTTGAATTTAGCCACAAACTCCCTCATGGGCTCGAATGGTTCCTTCTTGATATGAGATATTTGAGCTAACAGAGCATGCACATCTTCAGCAGGTTTGAAACGCTACTCAAACTGAGTTTTCATGGTGTTCCAATTAGTGATCGACCCAGGGAAGATGATAAAACCAATCAGCACATTGTCTGCATCGACTCCACAAAAACCCGACAAAGGCATCTTCATGTTCAACCCCAAGAATCCCACATACAACAATGAAGGTCAGTAATGTGTTCATCCGGATGAACCTTCCCATCACCCCAAATTTGAGAGAACTTTTTCCTATTACCCGTACGTAACTCATGCAATGGTTGAGGAAGAGCAAGAGGCCCAACCCATTGTCCCCAAAGCAAAGGTGTTGCCATCTTTGGAAAAATTGACTGAAGGGGAACTGAAACACCAGCAAGTATCAAAGCACGAAGATTAGGACTGAGTTGTTCTTGAGGAATGTTATTTTTAGAATTTATGTCTTTAACAGGAGGTGTGCTTGTAGAACGAGTTCCTTTGTTCCTTCTTGAGGAAGAAGAGAGAAGTTTTGTTGTTCCAAAAGTTGAAAATGGGAATCTTCTATTCCAAGAGCCTTTTTACCATGAGTATATCTTAGAGTTGCCAGATCGAAAATGATCTTGAAGTTGTTATTTTAGAAAGGGATATGTTTGAAACGAAATCCCTGTAGAGTTGCCAAAACTGTTGGGTTTTAAAATGATACTTTAACAAACCACAGTCAGGGGACAACAAGTCCCTCCTCTTTAATGGGAGAGGTTCCCTTATTGAAAGCAAGCAACAAAGCTTATATACAAATGTACAACTTTCAAAGTGTGGATTCTTGATACTTTGAAATGTTTCATGCCCGAAAGATCATCAATACGAAAGAATAGAAGAACTAAGGAGATGAGAGAGGAAGAACATAACAATACTTTCAAGAAATATAGATAGCAGAGTATAACCTTATACGTATTGAGCCAGGGAGATGCAAAATAGAATCATTCACTTTCATAACAGATATAATTCCATAGACGCAAAGTTCCAGAAATCATATAAACAAGAACACAAACTTATCATAAAATATTAATGATTCACAAATTTCAGACAAGGAAAGAAGGAATAACAGAGGAAGAAAGGGAAAAACTTATGTATTGATTACTTTCGAATCTATTACATCTACAGAGTACCAGGATCCAACCCACATAATGACATGGAGAAGCCATTAAATAATCCTAAAAAATGGTTACATTTGGTTATAAAAATGATGAAACTGATTCAAGAAACCGACGTCTAAACTTCTCTAATGTCTCGGTCATTTCCATGCCTCACAAAGAAACCAGGATGCATCATATCATAGCCGTTAACCCGCTTTTACAACTTTGAATTTGAGTCGTCCACATGGAAGAGATTTTTTGAAGCGGGCCTAGGGGTGCCTTTTGCATTTTATGATTTTGTAGAGATTCTGCATTTTTTTACATTTTGGTCTGCCCATCTGCTTCTGATATAGGCCTGACACGTGGCTTTACTTGAGTGGGGACGGAGTCACGGCTCATTTTACAATTTTAACTCTTTTCAACAAAAGCTCAAAAACTCAAAGTGCTCTGTCGACCCGCCTCTCGCTTTGAATTTTCAACGGCGAAGTCGCGACTTACTTTATATTTTTTACTTTTTTCAAACAAAGTTGAAATCTTAAAATTGCTCCAACAACCCGCCTTCCCGCTTTGACCTAAAACATGGCCATGTGTCCCTTTGCGGGCTTGTTCTATATTTTTGTGTTTTGACTAAGTCCCTCTATTTGGCGAAGGCTTTATGTCTGACCCGGGACACGTGGAGGCTTCCCACTCATTTGGAGACTCTGTTTAGACCTGACCTTCGAGGTGCGCCGATTGTACACGTGAAGCGTTGGTGCTCATTTGGGACTTGCTTTTGGATTCGCCCCCTGAAAGAGCATCAAAGGGACACGTGGGGCTTTCCGCTGGTTCTCCTTTCCTTAGCTGATTTAACGGTCGATTCTACCCCTTTTCTCGGACCTTAGACACGTGGAGGGCTGGCGCAAGTTTGGGAACCGCCTTTGGCTTCGACCCTTGAAGGTGCGCCGATGAGACACATGGCGCCATCTACTGGCCTTAGACTTTTCAATGGCCGATTTAACTTTTTGAGGCTCTGACCACGTGGAGGGTTGACGCTCATTTGGGGTCTCTCTTTGGGCCACGCCTTTTGAATGTGTCGATGAGGCACATGGCACCTTCCGTGGGTCCGTTGCTTTGCCCCGAGTTGACTCGCATGCGAAGTCCGAAAACTTCGAGCCCTTTCTTCAATCTTCTCATGCACGCTCTGATCTCCTTTGATGCCATTGGCCTCCTTCGCCAACCCTGCCCCTTCATTGTTGGATTTGGAATGTGGGCTCGCATGACTGAACCGCCCCTTCGATTTTCTTCTATGCGGGGTCGTGTTTGATCAATTTTGCCAGGGGCAAAATTGGGATAACAAGCACCAACTCAAAAATTTTGAAACTTGACTTGAAAAATGAGGGGAATTTTGAGGGTGACAACAGGATGATACCATAACATTCATCACCTACCACCTTCCATCCTCACAAACAAACATTTTCTCTACTTTTCACTTAGCGAATATAGATTGAATTCTTCCCCCATTCTCACAAGCAAAATTTTATTCTACTTTTTGCTTAGCAAATGCTCTCTCTCTTCTTCCTCCAATAACTTCTTATTGAATGAACGCCTTAAGAAGAATCTATTCAAAACCTTAAATCCCGCTGCCTAGGGCATATTCATCCATTTTGTCTACTTTCTTTGAAAGGACACTACTTTCATAGTACCCTTCCAAAGAGGGGCAAATGTAGACACCCCAATTTCACACCCTCCTAAATCAATTAATTTTCCCATTCCATTTCCCATAAAAACCCATGAGAAATTAATTGACATCAATCAATTAATAAAACCTTGTCAATTCCTAATTAATCTTCCTCACATGTCAAATATTCTCCATGTCCCCCACTTCGAATTTAATTCATGCCCATTCTTCATGTCCCCCACTCACTTAATCGTGCTTACTTTTTCAAATCATGATTAACCAAAACCTCTCGAATTAATCCCACTTTCATGCTATAAATAGAGTCTTACCCCCTCTTTCAACAAGCAAAAATCTTGTCAGAACTCTTGCATTATTGTTAAACAGAGCATCCCTTCCACCTAGTCCTAATGTCCACATGAGCCTACTTTGCTCATCCATAAATCCATTATCCTCACATCTCTTGGTGCAAAGTTTGTGAATCGATTGTTGTCACAAAGAAAGGTCTTTCTCACGTTGGAGAAAGCACATATACTTCAAACAATACGGGCCCGTCCAAGTCATTACCCTTTCTGAGGTTTGCGAAGGAAATACACGAAAGGAGGTATATGTTCAATTTCAGTACTTTCTTATCATTGGTGATTTCTAGAGCTCGCAAGTTCAACTCCTCCGAGGTTTTCTATCAAAGTTGAAATTGCTCACCATGCCAACAGTGAACATGATATCTACAACTTTGGTCGTTCTTTGAGACATGAAACCACTTACCATGGTTAGAGTGATGTGTTGGAATGGATTGTGAACAATCCATAGAGAAGGATTATGTTTGATAGTACACCTAAGATCTATACAAATCGGACCAAGGAAATAATTTTCTTGGACTTGGCTTACAAGCTTCCAAATCCTTAATTGTTCTTCATTGAGCAGATTGGTATTTATCAAACAATGGTTAACACAAATTTACCTATAGATAGGGTTAAAATTTATCTTACGCTAATTGGTATGAATTCCACTACATCGTCACTCTAAGAATTCAAAGGAATCCTTGTTACTTCCATAGTAATACATTTAAACATGAAAATGTTTGGGTCTTTCACACTACATAGGCACTAACCTATAGCGACCTCCTAAGGAGACTAATCATGTGAGGCGAAAAGACTTCAACCTAGGCCAAAGCACTTAAGACAAGGATAACATACCAGCTTGCATGATTATGCGGGAATGTGTCGACAAACAAAGTTTTAAAAGACAATCGCAGATAAAAATATTTAACCTCATTAACCATTCATCTAACATGCCAAATGGTATTCGAGAGAAGGTGATGTTTGGGAAAACACCAGAACTAATGAACATTGCAAGACACAATCCTAATGACACATGTTAGGAGTCTTCCTTGAATTCCCTAGCCAAAGATTCTAGTAGGGAATTCTTCTCTCTTAAGATCCATTCTATTATGAAGTTGAGATAAGACATCCAAAGATGTCATCTTGTCAAATCTTCCATTTGCAATGTCTAGATTTGGTTTCTTATTGCAGAAACTAACCATTGCTTTACTATATGTTCTTATAATGAGCTGGATTGATTTAAGGAAAAACTGCAAGTATTTCCTGTTCGTAGATAGTATAACATGTCTCACTATCTATGAAGGTACCAATGGCATCCAAATATTTCTTGCCATCTCTTTTTTTCACATTTTCCTCAACATGGATTTCTTGAATTAGAACAACTGACCGAGTATCTTTTGAAGTATCAGTGTACAAGTTTAATGAAATCTTGTCCTTTGGGAATTGAATCTCTGGAAGATCTTTATTTTTTTATTTGATGTGTTTAATAATAGTAGCACTCCTGTCATTCCATAATGGGCCATTCTTTCTGAGATGTTTCTGTAGATTATTTCACCATTTGGCAAGTTGATCAAAAATGGAAATATGTAATTCAAACAACCCAAAAATCTTTGGAGTTATTTTTGTCTCTAAGTTCATTAGGGAATGTCTGCATTTTTGGAATACATGATCCTATAGTTTTTACCTTTCTTTGATCTAGGTGTAAACCAAGAAAATCAATATTAGTATGCCCAACAACCAATTTGGACTTCAATAAGCAAATTCTATTGGCTCTTCTAGCCACATACACTTGTTTCAGGTGTTCTAGATGTTCTTCAACACTATTAGAAAACATTAGTATATCATTTATATAAACATCACAAAACTTATTAAGGTGTTTCAGTGTTTTACTCATCCTACGTTGAAAATACACAGGAGTGGTACTCAATCTGAAAGGCATTACATCCCTCTTACAATCCTTTGTGGGACTATAAAAGTAGTTTTGTACTTACCTTCCTCTTTGATGTTAACTTGCCAAAACCTCAATTTGTAGTGAAACTTTAAGTATATATTTTGCTTGAGCTGCCCTATCCATTAGTTGTGCGCCACTCAGAATTGGATAGTTACCTAATGACCAATAAGCCAACACCTTCTAAGGTAGGGCAAACCCTCTTGTCGAGTATGCAGAGGTGATGACAATTATGGGTGTTAGCAGGTGTATGTTTCAGGTGCAGCGAGTAGATACCCCTTACGTCTATCCTTACATTAGAGGATTGCTTAGAGAGCGGGATCAATGAACGCAGTGGTAGCCCATGGTTGCGGTAATCGCTGAACAATTGAGGATCAAACTCAGAAGTGGATATAAGTCGGCACATGCATTGTCCATCATTGTCACCTACTCAAAATCAAATCAAATCAGTCAAATTAAATAGAACAATAATATTATTCAGAGATTTATGATTCATAAAAAAACTTTACCTATTGTTTCGAGTGTTTGCTCACATGCTATGTCACAAGGTTCGGTGAATTTTATTGAAAAAGTTCGAATTTCACCAAACTTTATTCTCATCAAACATGAACTCGAACTTTATCCATTACTTTTACATGGGAAGTTTTTGACGTGATTTTGCATTATTTTACAAATGTATTTACCTACTGAAAGTAGTGGATATAAAGCTCTCTCCACTCTGTCCTTCTGACATATTTATGCATTTTTTCAAAAAATAAAAAATGATAGAAAAAAATTGTTCAAACTTAAAGACGTTTTTTTCCTCAAACTTTATCCCTTGGCGAACTTGAACTGAACTTTATCCTCGTCGAACATGAACGCGAACTCGAACCTTGTGACTTAGCTCACATGCAAAGGTACTCTTGCTTTCTCTAATGAAGCCACCATCAACCAATTCTTTCAATTGACTGTCCATTTCTGCTCTTGCATTGGGAATGAGTTGGTATGCAACTTCCGTAGGGATTTTATTTTTGGCATTCTGAGCAAATCTGGCTTTTGCATGCTTCATGTTTTGCTTTACAGAATTATTGAGGATTTAGGCGTACTATCAGATATAATCCTCCTTTGCGGATTTGTTCACAATCCATCCCAACGCGCAGCACTCTAACCATGGTTAGTGGTTTCACTTTTAGCATGGTGAACAAGTTCACCCTTTCACAGAAACCTCACAGGATTTTAGCCAGTCGTTGGTACTTGGCTCAACAAAAAAACTCCCAACTTCTAACTAGAGATCTTACCTTCGCAAATGGGATTTTACGGCCATTTTGGTAATCCAAAAACTCGTTAACGACCAATGGACAGGACTAAGCCCAGCAGTGCTTGATTTCTACATGGTACCTTTCTACCAAGACACACAAAATCACTAAAAAGAGAGAGGCGTGATGATAACTCGTTGGATGAGATACCGATCTCTTGTTGTGGCCGACAATGTCTTTTTGAATAGTGTTCAATAATATTCCTACTAACCAAAAGATATTCCCATTCACCGGCTTTATGAATTGTCCACCTGTTATTAGATAGGTTTTGAATTATGGGGTTGGAAGTCTGGAATCTTGCTATAAACAAGTCATTCGAGCATTGTATTAGCGATCCCTCAATTTCAAAACAATTTTTTCTTGTATGCTTTGCATTCATCACACAAGAATTATTGAGCTTACTATATTTGCTACAAGCAAGGTTTTTCTTATCTCTGTGCAATAAATAAATTGACTATTGGCTAACGCATTTTCGAACCAAGATAATATCCTATTATCTCTGTTGTGTTATAAAAACTTAGCTATTGGCTAAGGCTTATTCCTTTGACAGCTTCGAGGATGAATGATTGGGTCTAGACTTGTGCTGAAAACTCTTCTTGCTTTTCCATAATATTATTCAAATTTCAGAGGTTTCCCTGTCATGTAATTTGTCGATTTTACTGATAGCTTGATCAGGTAGTTTTCTAACAACAGAAACTTCTTTTTGGGCATCTTTGATAGACTGCTACAAGGCAAGTGCATTAGCAAACATCTCATCAACCCTTTTATTTATATTTACAATGTTCTAGTGTACTTTGAATATCTTTCAGGGTTATTAGTAACTCGGTATGAATTTTAGCTACGGCAGTAATATTATTACATACGATTCCATTTTTCTTTTTCAAAGAGAGAACATCTTTGACGATGTCATCTATATTCTTACTCGCTGATATTTTCTATTGTGAGCGCCAGTTGCTTTGAGCTTCAAAAGTCTTAATTGATTTGCCAATCTCTATGTATGGGTAGACCGCGACTTCTTTTCCATATTGTATTCTTCAAATGGCTCAGTTGGAGGCCATCTGTCAGGATAGTAACTGACCACATCTTGACTGGAGGTACCTATCTAGATTTTCAGATTGTCTTCTTTTCGTACCTTGTCGTGGAACTGGAAGTGACTCATTTTCTTCTCCACGCATTCCATATATTTCAGGGAGCTTCGTGATGACTTCTTGGCCTTTTGTCTGCCTTCGAGGAGCAAGAACAATCCTCTTGTTTACATCAGTGGCTAACAGATCACGAAAACTAAAATTATTTCTAATTTCTGAAAGACAAGAAGAGTTTAGCCAGACTTGAAAGAGAGAAAACAATAGTAATCCTGAAGGCGATTACTGCCGTGCACAGACATACAACTTTGATCTGGAAGTTATCGTTCTAGACGGACTAAGTTAGAACATAACCAGGTCTGTACATTTTTTAGAATGTGTTACGTCTAAAGACTCTCTGATCGTGAATGTATTTTTTAGATAACTTGCTTTTGTTGATCGTCAGCAAGTTTTTGTTCTACATGGAGGTTGATCCTTATTGTTTTTGCGAATAAGCTGGTTGGGTCTGTATGAAACGGTTTGGAGGTCTGGTAAGGTCGAGAGTAGCAAGGGCTGCAAGGTCTATTTGCCAATTTTGGGGAATTTAGTCCACAACCTAATGATTAGTTAAATACATCGGTCTTTGTGATGCCTTGGAATGTGTGGGCATTTTTGTGGGAAATGCTTCAAAGGTTGTTTCCAGATATACGATGGAGGTTACTGTTACAGCGCAGTAGAGGGAATCGGGTTTCATGTCAAGATCATCGACCATGATGGCAAGGAACTCAGATTCATGTCAAGATCATTGACCATGATAGCAAGGCTCCAGGCAGAGCCTTGGTATAGATCATCAATGGCCATGAGACACTCGGGGAAGAAAAAGTCAAATTGTTGACCTTCTCCGGGTGGACACTTAGACGCATGTTGTATAAGATCACGTTCTCTCTTATGTATAGTGTCCATCATAACTATCATGGCAGTGGCGGGAATGCCACAGTTGATCAAAGGGATTTCACAGATTCTAAGGCCGAACCAGTGTAGGCAGTTATAGACTTGTTACCTCTTCAGTCCTTTGAGGATGGATTCCCCAAAATTAAGGCCACAAGTCTGTTTTCCAGCGCCTTCAACCTGGACATTGATGTCCATTTTATGGGTTATTATTTTTACTTTTTCACCATTTTCCAAGGAATCTTTGGCAGTCTTCTGCTATATCCAATTAAGCATCTATCTTAGGTAGACTGAACAGATTTTGACCAATTCTTGAATGTTGGCATTTAAAGAATATATTTACTACAGAGTTAAATTTACTTTTAGTAAGATGTTATCAAATAAACTAACGGCGCTGATACCATTCTAACCCAGGTTTCTGCTCATGTAATTAGAAATGCAGGAGGGACATAATCGAAGATAACAGTATAAACACACATTACAAAAAAAACTATAATTGTACGATGATACAGTATAAACAGACATCAAGGAAAAAATATAATTGTACAAGCCACCAAGCTTAAACAACATGAATTCAAATTTACAAATAATGACATCCATCTGCAGCATATCTTTGTAATAAATAAGAAACATTCTCAACTTCCATTATTTGCAAACCAAATCATTTATTAACACAACCCGTTTTCTGCTACTCAGCAATATCAACTTCACTGCCGAAACAGTCATTACAGTAAATTAAAAGGAGAGCACCTTCTGTTGAAAAAAAAGATTGCATGGGAGAAAATTTAATTATAAAAATCCATTCAAATTTTAATCCACCTTGCTGTCCTCCATGTTATTACAACAATCATTTCCACTTCTTAAATTTCCCACGACCAAACATACCATGCCCCTTACCTTGTTTCCCAAACTTTCCATGTTTCCCAGACTTTCCATGCTTTCCATGCTTCCCAAACTTTCCATGAGGTTTGAAACCACCATGTCCACCACTGTAACCACCACTGTAGCCACCACCATGCCCGCCAAGTTGGTGAGCACCATAGGCTGCTGCAGCTGCCGCTGCACCTCCAGCAAGAAGACCCCCATTGCACCCATGCCGTGCCCTGAAGAAGGCCCTGAAAATGACAATTTCACCACTTGATTTTAACAGCGTTCCTATTAACAATAATTTTTATTAAATCCTGAATTGATCTCCCCGAATAGAAAAGAAAATACTGATTACTTATTAGGTTCTTTAAGCTTCCGCAGCCCATAGTTGAAAAGAAGAATTTCTGGAAAAAAAAAACCAGTACAACAAATTTTACTGATCCCGCAATTTACATTGGCTTCTAGATTAATGAGAAGTAATCACAGAAGAGTCCCCAAAAACATGGTGCTGCATGGTGCGTGGTACATCAAGATCTAACAAATTATGCTTCGAAATGCTTACATTATAAAAACAAAATATTATTGTACCTGACCAATACCATTCGTTGTGTTTTAAATCCCAATAAAAGACTATATAGTAAATCAAAACACAGAGAATGACCTGTATTATTAAGACAGCAGCTATGTGACCAAAAACAACCAATTTTCTTGAACTCAGTGACACGTTCTTGAAGCTTGAGCTTCTCCTCATTGGCAACTAGCGCTTCCATTATTAGCTCTGGTATCTTATGTTGTTTTATTATAGTCTTTATAACCCATTTCGTAGTGGTTACAGGCTTTCTCAAAGGCAAGAGAGCTAGCTACTCCCAAAAAGGTTGCATGCTATCATTTTAAATTTTAATTGCACAGGCTTCAACACTGTAACATATACACACACACACACCCATTTTGTGGTAATGGGGATTCTTGGAGTCGTAGAAGCAACTCCAATATGCTCTGAAGAGACATATCCAACTTGGGGTACTGGCATTTGCCTCAGTGAAAAGCAAGAGATCCAGTCTTCACTCTAGCTAAAAGTAAAACCTCACTTAATTGATTACGTGATTGTTTCCACTAGTTTGGGAATGTACATACACAATTACTACATACTGGACCACTAGTTTGAGAATGCACAAATAGTAGCACAATTACTACATACTGTATTGAAATAGAAGGATTGTACAAAATTATAGCCCTATTACACACTAGTAACAACTGGACCAGGAAGGTCTGATAATTAAATGTAGTGGATTTCACTAGTCACTGGCTAATTTCAACCATTTATTATATGCTCACACCAGTTTAGAAAAAGCAAATATATTGTTCCAACAAGTAGTTCCACAAATAAAAAACTCAAATCTTTGTTCTTGATATATATATAACCACTCACTAACCATGTTTATTACACATTCCTATTTCATTAGTGAAACTAAAACTAAATCCCAATACTTCATCTCAAAATCAAATATGTAAATAAATTACATAGCTGTAGTGGTTAGCAAGCATACCAGGCTGGTGAGAGGAACCTGGAGGTGGATAGCCACCGTATGGAGGATAGCCTGGTTGGGGTACACCCTGTTGAGGAGGGTAACCATATGGTGCATTCTGCTGAGGTGGAAGATAACCATGGCCAGATGAAGGATAGCCATGTTCAGGTGGAGGATAACTTGTACCAGGATATCCTGAAGGTGGGTATCCTGCAGGTGGGTATCCTGAAGGAGGATATCCTGAATGCATACCTCCTAAAATATTTGAAAATAGCCCTTTGTCACTGTGCTCACCTTCGTCTGGCTTTTTGTTACCTCCTCCCATTCTTGCTGAGCTTGTCAAATGAGTAATCAGTGCAAATCCAAAATATCTAGTGAAATACCTACTAATGGAATTAAGATTTAACGATACAACAATGTGTACAATCTTCAGTAACTTCCACGTAACTTCCACCTATTCTTTCAATGTCTATGGTAAGGCAAGGATGTAACAAGAATCAGCTCTTAACAGGGAAAAACAGTGTTGACCGGCAAAATTAAGCCCCAGAGCATATCAGAAATTGCAAATCTTGAGTACCTGTCAAATTAGTTAGACAAGTTTGTAAGTTAAATGTTGATACGCTGAAGCATTTACCCCTTAATCTAAATTGAAAGACAATCTCATTCCCTCTCTCAACAAATCATTTGCATCATTGCTTTTTAAAATTACAAAAACATGTCTTCTAAACACCACCATACAGAGCAAAAATTGTTAAAAAGGAACAAACAAGTGACGAGAAGCACAAAGATAATCCCATCCAGCAACATTGAATCAAATTCACATACCTCCTGCAACGAGGAAGTTAAACTAAATTCACCAACCAGCTGCTATGGATTACTTTATATAAGTTCTTTCTCTCACAACTCACAAGAGAAGAGACCTTAACCACAAATGTCGCATGCCATAGAACCAGTTAAATTTCTTCTAGAGACTAGCAACAATAAGAATAGACCCTAGGCCAATGGACAATTGTGTGTCATAGAAAGGGAAAATACTAGTACAACATACAAACATGACACAGAATAAGCAAATTATCTCTTACCTTTAAATTTTTACTTTAGTATACCGTGATTGGTGGTCTACTGCCAAGGTACATGAAAGAGAATTATAGCAACTAGCTTCAAGGACATGTACCTTGCAGAATCTTTTGTCACGTGCCCTTTTTAATATAGGGGAAAGGGGGCTAGTAGTGGTACACCCTAAATTAAGAGGTCCACAAAATCAATTGTTTATCATATGGGATTGTGATTTTTCAAAAATACTAAATTTGAGTTACACTACAACTATGGTGAAAACCAATAGTTGAATATGGGTAAAATTGCTTGAACATTATACTTGTACATAAATGAGAGGTCTTATGTGTCATGATGTGATTGGCTACTCTATATAATTATTATGTCAAAATAAATACCTACCACATAATTCTATGAACTATTGGGTACTGTGTGATCAATATTCATGTCAACTATTAGACCTTGTTCACCTATTGGCTGGCCCCTCCCCTATGGTATAGGGTTCAAGTAAAATTTTATGTTTCATTATTGTCCTATGCTTTCCTTTATTCGATATGGGTTGGTTTCTAGCTCTAGCCTCTAAGAGCTAGCTTTTATCCATATGGTTGCATTCCCATGACTAAGTTTATAGTAAAGAGATTATCCAAAATAATATAAAAAAAAATCTCACGGAAACAAGTTTTGAATGGAATGGAAGGAAGCTATAGAGAATCCTCCACCTATGAAATGGGAATGCCCAACGATGGGTTGAATGAAATGAGGAATAACTACAAGACAAAGGGAATACTCCGCCTATGAATTGGTTTAAGCTGGGGACAGTGCCCCCAGGAGAACACAGGATCAGGGTTTTGTCAAAATCGTAACAACCCTTCCTTTGGCTTTCCCTTTGTTTGTGGATCAAATCGAACAATCTAGCTAAGACCTAGGGAATTTCACATGGCAAGCGATTAGCTCAGCAACATGGCTTCCACGACATAATTGTCATAACTAACTCCCAGATTTTGGCCTTGTTAATGAAATAAAGGGTTCTCTATGTCTCTAAACCAACAGCTATTGATGTCTCGGGACAAAGAGAGAAATTGGAAGGGGTGCGGGTGGCTGTAAGAGGAAGGGAAGAAGTTTCAAGTCTGATAACAATGAATTAAATAGAGCAAGTGAAGCCTGAAGGAGTCTTATGCCTGGAGCAGTGATTGTAATTACATAAAAACGAAATAAAAACTAAAAATGTCTGTGAGCTGCAGCCATTAATAAAGGCGTACCAATCGATCGAAAACTCCAAACCAAGATGCGAATTCAAAGCAAAGGGGTTGTTATAATACAATTCCAGTTTCTATAACAGGAATGAATGAAAGAAAAAGAATTGCTTACCAAAGTCACAAACGCGGGGGATGGAGGAAGTAAAGACCCCTATTGAAACGTATATATAAGAAAGGCAGAGTAGTAAGCGTGTGCAAGACGCGTACATGCAGGAGAGAGTGACAGCACTCGCATGCACCTTCTTTTACTATTCCTTCTAAGATAGGTATGGTGCACTAGGGGGCCGGAGGCTACCCTCCACTCAATTCGCACCAATGTATGGTGCCTCCCCCACCATGGATGGTGCCTCCCCCGCCATGGACCATTCCACATTCACCCGGAATCCTGACGTCACGCCGGAAACAGGTGTGGGGACCACACAACTCAGGGGAGGAAGATTGATTGACGTGGAGGAAGTGACCTAGACGCCAGCTGTGAAAATTTGAATTATTAATGTGCGTGCCCCCTCTCCCTCCGTGCCAATGAATCATACGAATCATACCCTCTCCTTTGAATCAATTCCAATCCTGCATTTGAAACGAGGAAATTGAAGCCCGAAACGAAACACTTGATGTGCCTAATAACGAGGGGAAAGAACAAGACCACAGTTTTTGAGGAAGAAACCAAAGGGAGGAAGGAGTCTGTTTCAGCAAGCCATTAGAGGAGTTCGTTGCAGAGGACAGCGTCGTTGCAAATGAGCCATCAAAGGAGTTCGTTGCAGAGGAATTCTCCATTCTACCGTAAGTTTCAAATCCCCAGTGGTCATATCATTTCATAGATTCATGTTTTCGTAGATTCATAATCTTCTCGATGACCCATGTTTGCAAATAGATATACATCGTTTGATAATCTTCTGGGCATCATCTTTCTCATTGAAGACTACAATCCGCTCAACCTATTCCTTAACAGATTTACTCCAACGTTCTAATTCTCTGCCATTAAATGCATAGGTATAATTTTCCATATATTTATAAGAGAGATTTTGACATCAAATGAGACTTTGATACTAAAAAAATCAGACCTGGGGCCGGATCTTGGAGTAAGGCATTGTATTTTGACCTGTAATAAAAATAAGATATTAATTCATCAGTTCAAATGATATAGAAATTTATTTTCTTGTTTTCTTTTGCTCGTATTCCTGGTCATAACTCTTCCTTTATCTTCAAACTAACTCGCCACTATTAACTTCCCCACTTCCTCTTTGCATGTATTTGCTCGCCCTTTCCTCCTCTAAAAATACCGATTAATTTCAAGGTTAATTTCAATATATAGAAAGAGAGCAATGTATAAAGTTCATCTTTGCCTATTTATGCACCATCACAGACAAGGAAAACAATCATTTGAGAACACAAGATGAAGATAGAGCAAATTGGCATGACGATAATCCACATCGATAAAAGGTATATTAGAACTGAACATCGAAAAACTTTGAAGAAATGGGGACAATGATCCTTCCATAGGTGGCCCTATCCACCCCCAACCATCAGCCAAAAAAAGGGCTTAGAAGTTTAGAACAACATAGTGGTCATTAGGATTGATTGCAGGACACTAGGGCTTTGATGTAAAAACAACAATGAAGCACAAGAAGGTACAAAATAAAAATCAAGACAGACTAACTAGGAGCAGTGATAAGTTACAGGTTTATGTCCTTAGAAAGGGAAATTGAAAGTATGCAGGGTCCAGTTTCACCTAGGCAAAGTACAAACACAATATGACAACCCCGAATGAGTTTATGCTAGAGTATATCAATATGCAGTGAATAATAAACCACAACTACCACATTCTTTCCCTTTAGCATTATAACACTATCAACAGAGTCATAAATCCGTGAATCTTGACAAGATACAACCACAAGGCTTACATGATAATGGGTGCAATACCCAAAAAGGCACAACCTTAACACAGCCAGTAGGCTAAAACAACAGTAACACAACCACTAGAGCTTGTACCAATATCAACACAACCAGTATGGTTAATAGTCTAAGTACTACTACAAAACCATTAGGGCTATTAGGTTTTATACTGACAGTACAACCATTAAGTTTATTAAAAATGATAACTCAGCTAACAGCTTTATCAAGAAATAACTTGGCCATTAAGACAATCAACATCCGGATCAACTATAGGTCTACAAACCGGTTATTATGACAAAAATGTTACATACGTAAGGAATACAAATCATAATAGGTCTAGCACCATTCATATGTAATGTTTCAAGCTTATACATTCATTTTAACAACATCACTGCCAGAGGTATCTGGCTTATATTGTGACTAAATAATAATTTTATGCCTCATATTTCTTGCAATGCTTCCCACTCACACCATCTCCTTCAATCTTTGTGTTGCCTCCTCAACTACAAAACTCTTTCCAATCTTATGGCCTATTGTCAACTATTTTTGATCGTGATGTTAGTGGAAGAGTTACTTCCAGGGATAGTGGGAGACATCTCCCACTATTCCTGGTCATAACTCTTCCTTTATCTTCAAACTGACTACCACTATTAACTTCCCCACTTCCTCTTTGCATGTATTTGCTCGCCCTTTCCTCCTCTAAAAATACTGATGCTTCTAAAATGTCAAGCACAACTGCAGTTAACAAGGAGTTCAATTCAAACAAATTTAGGGTTGGAAACTGATGCTACTCTCTTCCATGCTTGAGCATGCAAATCCCATGCAAATATCAAACAAGATTTTGAGTGTCAATCAAGAAGGGTGAGTCAACGAGTTAATCTCCCTTGATTTACATTTTAGACATGAAGAGTTTAGACTACGTGATAACTTATAAATTTGCATACTGAAAAAACTTCCTATTTGACTTGAAACTTTACAAGCCTTCTTTGCTACTGCTTCCTCACATATACATTAACTTGCAGTCAAGGGACTAATGGTATGAAATCCTTTAATAGCCACTAAATACTATTACAACCACCGTGTAGTAAAAAAGCATGTATAATTACACAACAATATTAAAGACCCCTGAAAAACCGACAAGTGTTGATGTGTTGATATGGCCAAAACAACAACGAATAGTTACAACCATCAACCAAGCCGAAACCCACCTCATAAAACAAGCATACATATTGATATGTATATAGTTGAAAGTCACTAAAACTATCAAAGGAGTCAAACACAACGCCACAGACATAATTTCATTGTGTTGCATTAAGCTCCATTTCTGGCCTATCTAGGTCTGCCACTCTTGCATACCTGATACTGATAGTAAATGATAATAAAAATTTAAAAATAACTGAGATCTCATAATGAACGGTATAACAGAAAACACATAATGATGTGTAATAACACCATAAACTAACATTTTAGTTATTTATCCCTCTTTAGTTGCATGATGATGATATTGCAAAATATCTGGTATGATCTCTCCCTTGTAGGAATTGAGCAACAATAGTTAATTCACTCTATGTTCAAATGGCTGAAAGGTAGCCTTTGTTTGACCATGTTGTCAACATTGCATGGTGCATCAAAGAGCTTTGATGAGATATGTGTGCTATGAATGAATTTTTCTTGTTGGAATTTGTGTAAAAACTATTTTGGTGTTGTTGATTATAATTTTAAAAATCCACACAAACCTCTGGAAATATAATTTTAAAAATCCCAACTAAGTATGACTAAATAAATATGTGATATTGTGGGATATGTACAAATGGGAATGTGTGCAACATGAACTATTTCAACCTTTAGAGTTGTGAGGAGTGCAATTGTGACTATGTGAAGAAGTTTGAAGAAATTCAACTTTTAGAGTTATGTAGGGGCATAAATAAAATTGAATTTGTGTGCCTTAAAACAATAGACACCCAAACCCCACATGTAAATAATTTATAATATTGTATCTACATAAACAAAGTACACTTGGCATATTTATAAACTTTAGTAAGTGATTGGGAAAGTTGGCCTTTTTCCCAACTTGTCAGATTTCAATCTTTAGTAAGTGAAAACAAGGTGTATACATATACTCTACCCAAAGTTCATCACATGCCATTATAGTGTAATTTGAGATGGTGATTTGGGAAATGGACCTACTATACCAAAATCTAGGTAAATAACTATAAAGAAGTAATAACTTAAGAAGTTAAACATAATGAAATATGCATACCTTTACTTAAGTTTCTACGTTCAAGTGAATGGATGTTGGATCCATCATCTCGACCACATGTAACATTTTAAAAATCACTCATGGTAACCCTAATAATAAATCGACTAGGAAGAAAAGTATAATGCAATGTATACAAACGAGTATAAAAAGTAAGTATAATCAATGTAGATATCTCTCAAAGGTAAGGGTGTTAGGAAAGGTCCAAATACACTATAAAGGGAAGGATAAATTAGGTCCAAATCCTGAGAAAGGTGTAAATATGTACTAGGCCAAGTCTAGATAGCTATAAAGAGAGGCTAAATTAGGTCTAGGAGACCCTAAAGACATACAATGTATATAAAAGGAACATATAACCTCCTTTCGACATAACTTTTTCTTACAAACCTAGATCACTTTGTGAGCTAGGTATTTTTTTGTGGGTTAGCTCTAGAATGGTCATTTATTTAATACTATTTTGAGAAAGGATCCCTATAGATCATTATTACCTTACATGCAATATCTTAAGTTTATTCTAGTTTGTCGATAAGAGATCTACAATTGTAATATTAGGGTAATTGATTTGTGGGTACACCCATGCTTTATGGCACTCAAGATGACATTGTATAGAGGTAGGAAGTAGATAGGTGGGCAAAACCTCATATTGTTATAATCTACATTCCTACCTAGTGTGGTTGAGGGATGTATATGTTGCAACCATTATCGATATTTATAAGGCAATTATAAATCTTATGGTGACATGTGTATTTTGTCACAAGTTAGGTTAAGATGTTCCACTTTTTTGTATAGCCATGTGTCAAGTGGTGCTAGATCAAGGAATAATACATTACATGAGTATAAATTTGGTGCATTTTTACCATGACATTTATCATATATTAGCTCTATAAAATATGGTGATTATGTTAGTGATTCTATTTTTGACACGGATTTATAAGATGGGGAAACATCTACATATTGTCGCAATATTTCACTTATTTGTGTGTTTGGCTTGGAATTCATTAGCAAGTGATTATATGAGATTAAGGGGATATTATGTGGTGCTCGTATATGGGGACATATGATACATGGGCATATTGTCCAATTATAGTATGAGCTCGGGAGTTGACAAAGCTCACAAGATAATTTTTATGGTGGGTGGATCCCCATTCATTCGAGCAACACTAGTGGACTTTCCTTAGTATCTGAGTAAGATATGTTAAAGAGTCGTGAGGGAGACTACAAGAAGAACCATAGTTACTAGTTATAGTGTTGAGGCCTTGGAGTTATCTCCAACATTGGGGGAGGAGGCAGAGGTAACGAATAAACTCAGTGCTAGTGTAATGATATCAATATTGAAATATTATTTTAAGACTTAGAATGCCAAAAATGCTAACACTTGATGTCTATATTTATGGTGTTTTTTGACGATTTAATAAAATTTAACTTATTGCATATGTTATATCTAATTTTTTCCTTTTGAAATGTGAACTTTATTAGCTTATCCTAAATTATAAAAGGTGATCACATATTAGATAATCATATTCAGAGAAATGCTTATTCAACCTAAGGTTCGTATGCATTTTCATATTCAGTGTGGAAGAATCAAAGTCATGTGGTTGACAAAGTTTCTAGCTTCAATTATTGGACATGGGACCCATAATTTATTTATATTTGGAACTTTGTGCATCATAGGGTTTCTAACTTTGATATCCACTTATTTGCATTCTATTTAGATTTGGTGGCTCGTGCTTAATAGGGTGTCTAAGTCCAATTTCTAATCATTCATATTTTATTCAAATAGTAGGAATGCATTTGTTAGGTTTCCTAACTCCACAACATTTTTATATAACTTTTCTTAATATGATCAATTATTTCATTTCAATATTTATATTTCAACTTTTATACCCTAAACCCCGAACCTTGAGGCCTAAACCCTAAACCCCAAACCCTAAGCCCTAAACCTTGAACCTTAAATTTTAGAAAATAATTATAGTTTTCATTATTATTATTAATTAATATATTTGAAACTGTAAGAAAAGGAAGCAATTTGATGTCATATCTATTACCTAATACTTTGTAAATAGGAACAAATCTATGTGCTTGATATACACAAGGACAAATATAACATGAAACTTTATCTTAAGTACAAATATATCGAACAATTGTTTGGAAGCATCTTTTCAAAATGAATGACGTGTTCAAATATTTTGTTTAGTATATAGACACTAAATAATAGTGTGAACTAGTTTATTATTATGGTATTATTGTATTCACGTGTTTGTTAATAAATGATAGAGGATTCGGTAATTTCTACAATTTGCGTTTATTAATCACTGTATGAGACTAGTTAATTATGTTGATATTATGTTGGTATTGGTTAAATATGCATGCGATCTTCGAGCTGTTAGTTGTGATTTCATTGCTCTTAGCTGTTTTAAATTAAATACATTAGGAAAAGTTTGATTTCTTGGATTCATTATAGTTGTAAATATTGCGAATGTGGATATCATTTGTGTGTGTGTGTGTGTATATATATATATATATATATATATATATTAGTTGTTAAATATTGGTAATTGTAATGTTGTGAATGTTTAATGAAAGTTGAAGATATAAAAATTATGTGATATCATACTCTTAACTCTCAATTTGGCATATGGGGACAAGTGCCTCTGCAAAGACATGAATCGTGCGTGTTAAAGGGGCTTGCCCCTTAGGATGCCACATCGATACGCCCAACTATCATTGCGTGATGAAGGGGCTTGCCCCTTAGGATTTCGCATCGATAGTTGGGTGGTATATTGTCTTTGGCGAGAGGTTTTAAAGTCGCCGGCGATCCTCCACTCAAACGCACCCTCAGTAATATCACAACCATCCCTTTCTACAATGGACGGTTGTGATATTATGGTAGGGTGCATCTTGAGTGAAGGATAGCCATTGGCATTTTTCAATACTTGAATTTTTCATGGATATTAGCTTTCTGATGTTGTGATTATTTTATCATAGTGGATGATGTATATTTGATTTGACTGTTTCACCTTTTTCTTATATTATTTATTTGAAGTGTTGATGAAAAAGATAGGGTAATGATTTAGGAGGAATACCCGTTCAAATGTCATTTGATGGGTTGTTGTGCGCGTATGACTTCGAATCCACACCGTGACCGTGAGAGCTTCCTTTTTGCTAGGAGGAACTACCCTTAATTAAAACAAGACCACTAGAAGGAATTAAACAATATGGGCGTGAACCGCCTAATGTGAGCTAGATCCAAGAAGTATGATACTTCCTAGATGGTTTTCAGTCCTTTGTTTTAAACAAATTAATGTTGTAAACAAAGTAAATCCTATTGTTATTTTTAAATGATTTAGGTATCTCACTTAAAAACACAATAAGAAAATAGATCTAATCTAATAGGCTAAGCTAGAATAGAATCCAAAGGTCAAATGGTTGGTTCTAGGTTCTACAGGTCTGATAAAGGTCTCGAGTAGGTCACAGGTGAGTGAGGGTGAAGTAAAATTAGGTGGGTAGGTCTCTGTTTAAGGATGTGTGGGAAAACACAGAGACCGGTGTCGTTCAGGGGTGACCGACCATGGTTAGGTATAATCGGCGCCGATTACTGTGAGATCTGGAAATGTCACAGAATAGGGTTTTGGTCTCCTTTGTGATTGCACAAAGGATTTTGGTTGGTCGGGACAAGGTATTGGGTGACTGGAGTAGGATTTTGCGAGGTTTTAATGAGTCTATGGAGGTGAAAATGTTGGAGAAGGTCAATAGGGAGCAAGATAAACAATGGGTGATAAAATAATGGTGAAATGAAATAAACCAGAGAAGTATGACATTATACTTACTTGGATTTCGTTCCTGAAGGTCTGTGTATGAAGGATGGAGGTGCTGATGATGGGTTTGAAGGCTACAAGTGATCACCAACTGAAGAAAAGCTTCTGCATGGGCTGCATGCACACTCCTCTTTACTTGGATAGATCAAATCGTGGCTAGGATGGTTGTGCAGGAGAAGATGCTCAATCTCCTTCCTTAGATGTGAGTTTTCACTGGAATTGGCTCTCTAAAGATGTGTTATCTCTTTGAGATGTGTTCTTGCTCGTCAACTTTCTCCCAAATTTTGCCAACTTCCAAGTTCCTAGTTCTAACCTTGAGAATAAGGTTGTTTTGGGTTAAAAGGGGTAATCGACGGCGATGCATGTCTTAACCGCGAGCTATGGGTAACTGATGTCGCCAAGGCAAGATTTCCTAGGTTTACTAAACTTAGGGAGATCCTCCTGATTTTCTTGGATCTCGTGTTGTTATCCCATAGATTAGACTCAAATTTCTTGTGAGCATGTGGGAATGTGGTTAGAGGGAATGTAGGCATTGATTTTTAGGGTTTGGGTAAGTCTTAGTTAGTTATGGGAACTTGCTAAGAATAGGTCTTAGGTTGAGTTAGCTTGGTGAGGTGTCTAAGTGAATTATATGTGTAGATATTATTTAAATAAGATATTTAAATAATAAATATAGTGAGGATAATGCATTAATTTAATTAAATTAATATTAGTGGGGTGAAGGGGGTCATGGCTAGGTAAATGTAATAAAGGGTGCCTATATGTCGAGGGACGAAAGGGGAGTGTGACCTAATTTTAGTGTCTACATTTTGCCCCTTTTGTTGCGTAGCTTGTATTGGGAAGCGACGCTAACAAAAATAAGATGTGGTTGCCCCATGTGAGGGTGAAGGTGATCCCCCTCAAACCAGGAACTGACGAGGCAACAGTTGAAGCGGTGAGTGGTTTGATAAAAGGTAAATGTGAAGAAAAACAAATGGGACAACGAAAAAGGGGTGAAAGGTCTACTTGGGAGATCTAGGCAATGGGTCGTCAAAGGTAGCAGATAGTGAAACACATGCACACGTATAAACCGGCAAAGACGCTACCGGGTTGAAGAGCGAGTAAAATTTACATCATCTAAGGTCGATAGGTTTATCCAAATAAGGTCAAAGTGAATCTGGTATCCAAGGTATCGGATAAGGTCAAGAAACACAACATAGGTTAGGTGCGAAACATTTAGGTATGTTCCAAAGACACCAAAGGTAGGGTCAAGATAAACGGTCACGACGATAGGCTAGGTAAGGTCATTGGGTCAATCAACACAGGTAATAGTGCCATGAGGTATAGTGAACACATGAGGTCAAATGTCACTAGCGATGGTCCAGGTCTAAATATCTAGGTCATGGCATGGGTAAGGCCGAGGTAAGGGGAAAATAATGAGTCCCCAAAGGAGGACAAATGGAGGTAGGAAGTGACGAGGTCAGGAAAGGTAAGCTAATGGGTTGGGGAAAGGTATGGGGTAAAGAGCAAGGTAGAGGGTAGGGTAAAATGGAAAAGTAAGGGCAATATGTAGGTAAGGGTGACCGATGGCGGTCATGGATAACCAACGTCGCTATAGGAAAAGCGCGATCCATTAGGTAGGGCACGAGACCGACGCCGCAGTCTAGGGAAACCGACGTCGCTAGGCCAGTTTTGTATAAAAACAAAAAAGGTTGCGTGTTTATTTTTCATTTGTGAATTACGAAGTGAAGAAAGGACAAAAAGAGAGAAAAAGTGAGAAAAGCATCCTGGAGGTTACGGGATAGTGAGCTGGCAGGGTGAGTTGACGGTGGTTGGGTTGGTTAGTAGTGGGTCCACGAGATCTTAGTGAGGGATTTGATTGGTTGGAGTGTGTGGGTAGATATTTGGTGATGGCAGAGGTGGGAGAGGGATCGGGTGGACCACCAGCACAGTGGCCAGACGTGCCACCGAGATGGCGACAGCGCGACAAGGTAAGCACCTAACTCTTTAATGTTAATTAGATAGAGTAGATGGTGTAAGAGTTGTTTATTTTTGGATTTGGGTGGGTTTGTGTATTTTGTGGGCGGAAAAAAAAGTTAAATCAGGTATGGGGGAAAAATGGGCAAAAAAAGAGGGGGGGGGTAGGAAATTGGATAGGTGGGTGGGTAGGGGTTTTGGGGTAGTGTAGGTCAGTGTAGGTGGGGTAAAAGGGATAGGTGGGAGGGTTTACAAAAAAGGGGGGTTTGGGAAGTCGCGGATTTTTATGCAACATGCTGACCGGCGTCGCTTAAGCTTGGCCATGTCGGTTGGGTAGAATCGGGATTGGTCACCTAATAGGTGACCGATGTCGGTTACGTGGTAACCGTGGTCGGTTAAGTTTAACCAGTATCGGCCACCGATAGGTGACCAATGCCGGTTAAGGGTGACTGAGTCGGTTAGGATGAATCGACATCGGTTGGGATTTTAGGCAAAAGGGTCCCAAAAATGATGTAGGTTAGGTGGTTGGGATAGGTAAGGTAAAAATGAAAGGAACGATAACTAGATCATACCAAGCCAAGATAACAAATGCTAATCAAACACCACGATCAATAAGATGAAAGCAATTCGCTAGAATAGCTTTACATAAAACCTTTGCAAACAAATGAGAAACAATATCATATATTATTATGGAACTCAATGCAATACATTGAGAATGGGCCTTGCTTAAATAGGCAAGGAATAACAATCTAATAACCAGTCAAGGTTATACATCAAGCCATAAATCAAGGAAATAACTAGTCATCAAAGAACTAGTCAAGACCATAGATTTAGGAGAGAACTAGACATCAAGGATCTAGTCAATACCATAGATCAAGGAAAGAACTATACCTAACAACTAGATAATATCTCCTAATATCTAAATAAGATAAAAGAAATATCCACACACATAAGTGGGTGAGGATAAATACAATAAAGGTAAATAAAGTACCTAGGTGAACATGAGCTAAGGTAAATACCTACTCTAACACCCCCCCTCAAGTGAAGCTAGGGGCCAAAATAGAAGTGGCATGTCCACAATATGAGTCTCGACAACTAGGCCTAATGAGGTACTCATGTACAATAATTGGGAAAAAGGGACACCACAAGGTACCCAAAACTAGTAATAATAAAGTAAAGAGAGTAAAAACCCGCTCCAAGGCATCCCAAGAAGCTCATCTCAAAAAAACTCATACAATGTTGAAGAAGTTTGGTGTGCACTGTGGTCTGAATCTACTGCTTGATCACAAAACTCAAAAACAACTGACACTGGGTTTCACTAGAATAGCTCCATACAAGGAGACTGTCAATGGAGTGATGTCAAAAGTGCAAAAAAGAAACACCAAACATAATTCAATCAACTGTTGCAAATAGGTGTGCCATGATCCAAGAAAAGCCAAGGTAATAAGGCAAGGACACGAAACCCGAAGAAGCATGATCAACACCACACCCTCCCATACTGCTGAATGGGTGGAGTGATGCTACAAATCTGTATGAGTTGTTAAAACAACTACTCGAACACTAAAAACTAACACTGGGCTCTACCAGAATAGCTCCCCCACAAGAGAGACTGTCAACATGCCAAAAGTGTCAAAAATACAGATATAAAATCTCTCAACAAACAAGAGAGATACACTACACTTGCTAAAGAAAAATGCTCAAAACAAGAAGCATCACAATGCATAAGGTATAAAAAGTGAAGCAAGAGGCCAAATGGTGGAGGAGCCATGCCTGTAGATTCCTCTCAATGAATTCCTATGTCACCGCCACGAGTGATCAGATATCCACCCCAAATCAACACGGATGGATGAAGAAGATGCCTGCATATGACTTGGTGTAAAATGTACAATGGGTGCATGCAAAAGAACATCAAAATGTGTGTCAGGTTGATCATGTCTGATAGCTGAAATCTCAGGTTTCTCAAGCCTGAGTGAAGGTGCAGAACTCATGTGTTGCTCATGATCCTCAGAAAGAGTCAAGTGAACAAAAAAAGGAGCTCTGTCAATGTGTGATCCCAATGAAGTATCTGCTCGAAAACCAATGTCATGATGAGAATTCCACTTAACATGTGGAATAGAGGAAACAATACCCTGTGAATGTCTGCCAATGACTCCTCTAGTGAGACCCATAGAACGGAGCATGCGAGAACTAAATGCAGTGGTATGCTTCTTAAAAAATCCATGTAGCTGAGTAGAAGTAGGATACACAACATGTGGTACTGTAATAGGCACATATGTGGAAGAGCATGCAGTAATAAGCCTCACAGGTTTAGAAGCATCAAAAGTAGGTTCAAGCTCAAAGACTGGCAGATCAATGTTAGTGGGTACAAGAGCAACAGCTGCAAGTGGACTAGGAGCATGGATATGGTTGTCCACAATATGATGGTGATGTTGTAGGCTAGCAAGTTTTTTCTGCAGGAAGTGTATTATTGTATCCTTATCGTGAATGAGTGATTGTAGAAGAGAATTTCACTTCTTGAGCGATCTATTTTCTTCCACAAATCTTACAATATCCTCTTGAAGTCCACATACTTATGAGAAAAGCATATCATTCTCAGAATCCATGATAGGTACAAACTGCAACTCCCAAAAGTTTAGGATGTCGGGCTCAACCGAAATTGCATCCACAATTGATTACAACACTCCTCCATATTTGGCACTTTATAATTATAGTGCAAGTCTCAAATTAAATAACTACAATGGAAAGAGCATGAAAAAACAAACACTTTTGCAAAAAACGACACTCAAAACCAAGTTACCGATCAAAAAATATTTATTTTAGGTGCCACTAAAACAAAATAAATTGTTGTTGCCTTCACCACACAAATAAAATTAAAGGGGCTGAAGTTAAGCACCTACTAGTAGGAATCACAAGCTTTAAGCCCTCATATGACCATACCATATGACCAAGGGCTAAGGATTTTAATGGTAGTCAATACTATAGATCAAGGAAAGAACTATACCTAACAACTAGATAATATCTCCTAATATCTAAATAAGATAAAAGAAATATCCACACACATAAGTGGGTGAGGATAAATACAATAAAGGTAAATAAAGTACCTAGGTGAACATGAGCTAAGGTAAATACCTACTCTAACAAAACATAGGGTGACAGGTAATGGTAAGTGATGAATATGGTCATGGTAAAGGTAGATTAATGTTGTGCTTTGGATTAGATGTAGGGTCGATCGCAGTTACACATGCGAGACAGGGTTCCGCCGATATTGGTGACATTACGCAGCCTAGCAAGCCTGTTGGAGCTACAGCATGTGGAGGCAGTGCGCTTGAGTGGTATTTGACGCTACCGACATGCTATTCAGCAACCTAGTTTGATGGTCGTGCTCATCGATAGATGGGACTCCGCGACCAACACGTTCCACCTTCTGACAGGTGAGATGACCATTGCCTGGAGGATGTGTTCCAGATTCTAAGGTTACCCATATTGGGGCCTAGGTGTACTCTATCTCCTTTGAGGCCTCAGAGGAGCTGATCGGGACCATATTTGGTGAGGGGGTGGTGGAGCTGAGCTTCCATAGTGCCAGTCTGAGCTATGACAAGATGTACCTAGCCCATCCGAATGAGATGAGGCTAGTAGTTTTATTGATGGAGGTAGTGTGCTACTATGCATTGCCTGATGCAGAGGGTGGATGCTTTCCCGCTCACTGATGGGGTGATCCATGATATGATGGTGCATGAGACACGGTTTGCCTGGGCACCAACATTTTTGGTGGAGCTATACAAAGAGCTGTGGGCGTATGGGCGGCTACGCAAGTTTAGCTTTGTGCTATACATTTATACTGCATTGCTGGGCCTACGAGCACATAGTCTGTGTTCGACCTATAGGGATGCCCCAAGCAGATGCATTCCCACCGAGATGTGTGTGGTTGGGATATAAGAGATGGGTGTCGGTTACAGGAGAGCGGAGGTCAGATAGGTTGACATATGATGTGGCCCATTTTCGGTAGTTGTTGGAGGGGTTGTTCGGAGTGGACATTATCTGGAGGCCATATGTGGGATTCCCCTCATATAGGCACATGCATGAGGAGCTAGTTGAGCTCCAGCTAGAGAGGTGGATACAGTTCACCATGCGGGGAGGATGAAATGATCCCTGGCGACAAGGTCCGATGTCAATTCAACTCGTATAGGATATTCCTCCGCCCTTCCCACATTATCGGAGAGATGACGTGGATAGGCCTCTCCTTCTACCACACCAGCCTCCGTGCCTGCAGGAGAGGAGGAGTAGTCAGTGGATCAGCGGATTGATGATGCCAGATGCACATATAGGTATAGGTAGTGGTGGGTGGCTCAGTTACGAGCCATACCACCTAGACTTGGGAAGCCAGATTTAACTATCGTGATAGTGCATAGAGACGCCCTACGAGGGGCAAGCGGTGACACCGATCATGCATATAGGTATACTACACGAGCGTAGGCTGGAGGGGTCAGAGGTAGAGGTAGCAGAGCTACGGTGCAGTGGCCGGCCACCGAGCCCGAGATGGCGAGGGAGAGGGTGGAGGTGATGGAGGAGATGGAGACAGAGATGGTCAGGTGGCAGCCTTACAGCTCAGGTAGTAGGATTACAGGGCCATTTTGCCACAACCCATGCAAAGATTGGGGTCTAACAAGCCTAGATACAGGCACAAGGACAGGGGCACCACCACAGCACTTTGGGCAGGGGCACCACCACAAAGTGCGAGCTAGTCTCGGTTCATAGGCCGACACAGGGAAGGTATAGGGGCCGAGACCTATGGGACCACCTCAGACCATGCCTATATCTAGGCTACAAGATGCCCTAGGTGAGGCACGATACTATCAAGACTAGCTCATGGCAGTGAGATAGACTTCCTCTCATATAGAGAGTATAGGGCACAGTAGGCATCCAATGAGAGGATGAGATCCCACACACATAGTGTGGAGAGCATAGGAGGGCAACGAGCTCCAAGGCCCGATTAGGGAGAGGCCACTAGCGCATGATGACTAGAGCTAGGTGATGTGCCAGTAGGGACACAAGAGGCCAAGGGTGTAGGTGATACAGAGATGGAGGACATCCGGAGATGTATGATATGTGGCCACCCTAAGTTTTGATGTATAGTAGTGATTATTTTTTATATATATGCCGGCTGCGTGCATGAGACCAAGACAAAGGAGGATGTACGAGTGATTTTGTTGTATATTGTGAGCATATACCGGCACGTGTCGAAGATTTTTGTATTGATTCATTCATTCTTTGTGTATATATGAGACCGGCCTGCATGCCGATGACATTTTGTATTGTATATCGGCTTGCATGCCGACATTTTTGAGATGATGGCCATGATGAGATAGGCATGTATTTTGAGATACACATTGATTGATTTATACGATGAGATTCATGGTATTTGGTGATGTGTTAATATGTTTATGAGATATTGGTTTTATGGTTTGTGTTAGATGAGATATGGATTTGTTATTTTAATATGGATGGAAATTAGGTGAGTTAGGCATGATGGAGTCAGGTCGGTTTAGGCATGGATCGAGTCAGGTTATAGGCATGGATCGAGTCAGGTTGGTTTAGGCATGGATTGATTCAAGTTAGTTTAGGCATGGATCGAGTCAGGTTATAGGCATGGATTGAGTTAGGTTGGTTTAGGCATGGATGAGTCAGGCTAGTTTAGGCATGATTCATTATGGTTTGCAATGAATGATACTATGGGTCATATGTGAAATGTTTTATAATCTATGCATAGTGATGATAGAGAGATGGTAGGTGTAATAAATGTATAAAATGGGAAGCAACTCGTTATGTATGTGGCTTAATTTCCAATTTTGTTAGAAAAGGGGAACTAAGTAAAATGTGAGGTAAATGGTGAGTTAGGCATGGTTGATGAATTGTTTAGGGTAGAGAATGGTGAGCTAACCTCTAAGGGCCCATGCCCTCGAAGTGTTGCCTACATAGTCCCAACGAAAAGGGACCTCAGGCTGATGTAGTTCTCCCATGAGCTAGGGAAGAATATGAGAATGAGTTGGCAGTTTATTTTTTTTTTTTGGGCATGTTGTGGGTTTAGGTTTAATAGGTGTGGGTAGAGTATAGGTAAAATGTTGCAGGTGAAGGTGATTATAGTGAAAGGGGAGGATTACCCCCAAAGGTAAGCGTCGAGGACCAAGTCCTGTATAAGGTAATCAAAACATCAACAAAGATGGTTAAAAGATAAGAGGGAGGCGATAAAGCCACCTGATTGGGTAGGATCATACCGAGTAGATCATACCTTGAAGGGGGTGATGAACACAAGATCCGAAAGGCATTGCATGATTAATTGTTCTATGGTGAAAGTAGTCACAGGATCACCAAATGTTGAAATCCTAAGATGTCCCTTGAGGTGATTTAGGAAATGAGAGTGGAAATGGTAAGGTGGGTGAAAGGTAGTTAATTTTATATGTTTTGAGTGACAAGTCTTTTGGCAAGAGGTCCGAGGTCACAATGGGAAATTCCATGAATAAAAAGTGTTTTTGTTTGATAGACTGATTGAGGCGGGAAGTCTATATGGGATAAATAATATGGTACTCCTTGAGGTCTTCGTGAAGCTGATCGATGTGGGAAGCTTCGGTTTCTCTTTTTTTTTTGAAAGCTTCACATAGCTATCCTTCGAGGGAGCAATCTATTTATAGTAGCAATTTGGTCGAGAGGAAGATGTCTTTTTGAGGGAGTCATATTTTTTTATTAGAAGTTTGACTCAAGGAGTTTGGTCCCATTGGAGGTCTTTGAAATCATGGACAAGACCAAGGTGAAGGATAGGACTCTTGTTCAAAAGGTGAGGTGGAACGACCATGGGATCTCATCTAAAGGTAGACAAAAAGTATCCATGAGAATCATGCTATGTGTAGTGTCATGGTACACATATTCAAGATAAGATAACAAGTGATGGGTACTCACATGATTCTTGTTTAATCGTTAGGGAGGTGTATGGAGTGGATAACACTCAAGGGACGAGCCTGTAAAGAGACAAAGGGTGAGGTATGACAACGAGTCAACAATAGAATGGTCGAAGATGCAATGCGTTAAGGGGCTCAGGTTTAATTTACCCTCAAGCGAGGACAAACGATAGGCATCCGATCCATAGGTATGAGTTACGATGTATGGTCCAAGCTAATTAGGAGTGAATTTACCACGTTTACTTTTTTCTACTTTGGTTACGTGTTGATTTTCTTTCAAGACAAGGTCACCGACTTGGAAGGTGCATTCATGAACACGTTTTTCATAAGCACGTTTGATACATTGTTGGTAAACTTGAAGGTGATCTAGAGCGGTAAGACGACGTTTGTCTAATAACTATAGTTGTGCTAAGCAGTCCTGATGAAATTCATCATTAGTAAGCATGTCTTGGAGAGAAATGTGGAGCGAGGGGATCTAGACTTCGAGAGGTAGAACAACCTCTGTACCATAGACCAGTGAAAAGGGTGTGGCCACAGTGGAAGTGTGAATACTTTCAGTGCAAAGATATGCCCATAGGGCAAAAGGAATGTGTGTATGACAATCCCTCCCAAAGATCATCAACCATTTTCATGAGAATTTTGTTGAGGGTTTTGTTAGTGGATTCGGCTTGGCCATTGGTTTGTGGGTAATAAGGTGATGAGAAACTAAGCTGAATGCCAAAGGCATCGTAAATTTTTTGCAGTGTTTTGTTTTTGAATTGTTTTTCATTGTCAGTGATGAGGCAATGAGGGACACCAAAGCAACAAATGATGTGATGGTTAATGAACTCACATATTTTCTCAGCTTTTATGGAGATGAGTGGTATGGCTTCCACCCATTTTGTGTAGTATTCGGTAGCAATTATGATCCATTGATGGTGTTGGGAAGAATGAGGATTGATTTCTCCAACAAGATCCAAACCCCATTGAGAGAAGGGCCAAAGGTCATGAGTGACCTGTAAGGCATGACTAGGTGTATGATGAAGGTTGGAATGTTGTTGACATTTCACACAACATTTGACATAGTCGCAACAATCATGGTTAAGGGTCAGCCAGTAATAGCCTAGGCGAAGAATATGCTTAGCAATAACAAGGCCACTAAAGTGACCTCCACATATGCCATCATGAACCTCCTTAATGGTATAAGGAATTTTAGAACTTTTGAGGCATCGTAAGAGAATACCATCAAAGCTGCGCTTATAGAGGAGTCCCCCCAGGATAACAAAATGGGAGACCTTTTTAAGGAAGGCGCGTTGTCCGTTATGGGTGAGATCAGGAGGTAAGATGGAGAGGGAAAGGTAGTGGAGTATTGTTTATACCAAAGGTCACTCGAGTCAGGGGTGTCATTTCCGATTGAGTAAACATTGTGAGGTATATAAGAAGGTAAATTGAGGCATTGTATATGACGAATATTGTGGAATCGGCAGGGGAAGTGTGTATTTGGGAAGCTAAGCAAGCCATGATATCTATAAATTTGTTGGTTGAACGTTGGATGGTTTGAGGGTGTAACGATCAAAGGTGGTCAAAAGTATTTCTACATGATGTTTATACTTTTGAAGTATCTTGTTACGACATTGGTACATACCATTGACTTGGTTTATGACCAATTTTGAATCACCAAAGATGTGGATTGATTTGACATCTAGGGCATAGGCGGCCTGAGAGACCCAGTACAAGCGCTTTGTACTTAGTAATATTGTTGGTGCATTCAAAGTCTAGTTTGAAAGACAAGGGCATGGGTTCTCCATCTAGAGGAATGAGGATAACACTAGCCCCACCCCCACGCTAACACTTGGAACCATCAAAGAATAGTGTCATTTGGTAAAGGGGTTCGTCCAGGGAAAGGGTAGTAATGGATTCATCGGGTAAGCCAAAATTAGAGGGTTGGTCCCTGGAAATAGGTGCATTACCTAGTTGGTCGGTGATAGCCTAGCCCTAAATGGGCTTTTGGTGAATGAATTCAAGGTCAAGATCAGCTAAAAGCATAAGCCATCACATGGCATGCTAATTTTGATAAGGTTTGGTGTACATGAAGTGTAAAGGATCGGTGTTGGTCATAACATAGGTTTTTTGGTTGAGTAGGTAATGGCAGAGATTGGTGGAAACGAAAAGTAATGCTAAGAAAATCTGTTCGGATGGTTGTATCGAGTTTCATAGTCCAAATGAGTACGACTTATGTAATAAACCACCGCTCCCCGTGTTGTTCATTGTGATGAACGAGCATGGCCCCCAAGGACCGATCGGTAGGCTGATATGTATAGGTAAAAAGGTTGATCGTATTTAGGTGGAATTAGTACGGGTGGTTGGAGAAGGTATTGTTTTAGGGCCTCAAAAGCTTTGTGATAGTTATCATCCCATTTAAAGGAGACATCCTTCCTAAGAAGATGATGAAATGGTTGACACCGATCAGATAATTATGAAATGAAATGGTGAATGGACTGCAATTTACCTTACAGGCTATGGAGTTGTTTAAGGTTAGTGTGCAAGGCATTTCCGTAATGGAATTGACTTTGGTAGGGTCAACTTCTATACCATGAAGGGAAACAATAAATCCCAGAGTTTGCCTAAGAGAACCGTGAAGACAGACTTTTTAGGTTGAAGCGGGCACAATATTTAATGAGGTGGTCAAAGATGGTTTTGAGGACAAAGTGAGGTGCTTGAAGTGACGTTTATATTTGACCAAGAGATCATCCATGTAATCTTCTAATATGCGATGCATGATATCATGGAAAATGTAAGTCATAGCACGCTGATATGTAGCACCAATGTTTTTAAGGCCAAAAGGCATGACTCGATAGAAAAGGTTCCCTAAGGGGTAATGAATGTGATCTTGTGCTAATCTTCTGGGGCAAGTAAAATTTGGTTATAACCCGAGAAGCCATCCATGAGGGAGAGCATCTCATGACCAACGGTGAGCTCAACCAGTTGATCAATACCGGCAAGGAAATTCATCTTTTGGTTAGGCTAGGTTTAGGTTGCAAAAGTCCATGTAAATGCAAAGTCCCCCTGTTGTTTTAGTAATAGGGACAATGTTAGAAATCCAATGAGGATAATCAATGGGTAAGATGAAGGAAACCGAAAGAAGGAGCTGAAGTTCTTCTTTGATGAGAAGAGCAATGCAAGGGTGCATTTTCCTCACTTTTTTTATAGGTTTGGCATCGTGAATAGTTATGATATTGTGGACCAATATAGTGGGGTCAATATCGGTCATGTCTGTGTAAGACCAAGCAAAAGCATGGTTATGATCTTGGAGAAAAGAAGAGATGATTTTTTGTTTAACAGCATCTAAAGATTGTCCAATCTTTAGGATGTGCGGGTTGTCATGAGTATGAATGTTGATCTCGATAGTCGATTCATTCAACATGGTTTGTGTCTTAGAAGGTAACAACCGATGAATATATGAGTCTTCTGCACCAAGGTAGGTGAGTATGGATTCATCATCTTGACATTGAACGATGTTAATGGTAGGTGTGTCGTCATCGATCATCTTAGGATATAGGAATGGGAGAGTGGAAGGGGCCTCACCTTCGCGTTGATAAGTCAAAGGCCCCAAGGAAATGGTGTTTATGAAAAAAAAAGTTAGGAGGGATAGATTCAGGATCCATCGACTCTGTTAGTGAGGGTGGTGATGAAGGTTGAGTGCGGTAGGGTTTGCAATGAGTTTAATGTGGGCCTATTTGGTAGGAGGTTCGGGAATCCGATACCACTACGGTCATTATGTTTGCGGGTGGTACATGGAATAATGGTATGGCGGCCCTGCTTGTAAAAGCCAAAACCAAAACCCTTCCACGCATAATGCCGTAGGAAGGTGTGGGTGAAACAGTGATTGGTAAGTGACCTGGAAGTCAGCGGAAAATGGGTGGGGTTGTGATGGTGGTTCAGGTGTGTAGGTGGTAGTATCAAGTCCCCCATAGGTGAGACTAGTACGAATATGAGGAGGACCATAAAGGAGGTGTTATCCTATATGGTGATCATAGCGAGGGTGTTGGTGAAGGCTTCCATACTCATGTAGAGTAAGGAATGTGTTGACACTATATAGGCAATACTCCCCCGGAGTGAGGCGTTGAAAACACCTTCCAAGGGATCGAGTGGTTGGTATGTAGGTAGTTGGTATGGATGATGTGTTGGAGGTCGATGCGGAGGTGGAGTTAACAGATTGGGTAGCTAACGGGTTAGCCTTGGAGGTTATAACAATGATAGGAATAGAGGAGGTATGTGTGGTGAAAGCAACAGCTGTACTGGTAGGTGGAGGTGTAGGTGAAGCGTTATTGGTTGTGGAGGTAGACAAACAGCAGGTATGAGCACATCATTGGGTCGGTAAAGCATGTTGCATGTTTTGAAAGGTGATGGGTCAGCTAGAATGGTATAAGTGTGTCCCTTGTGTTCAAACTTCACACAACGATGCAAAGTGGAAGGAACACAACCCATGACATGGATCCAGGGTCTACCAAGCAACAAGTTATATTGGAATTCCCCCTCCAAAACATAAAACAATTATGGAACAGTGCGGGGGCCCATGTGAACGTGAAGGATGACAATGCCTAGTGTGGAGGTGATAGCGTTGTTGAATGAATGCAACATGACTAGATGTTTATGCATGTAATTGTTAGGTATGCGCATTTGAGAAAATGCATGGGATGAAATGATGTTAATGCTAGCGCCTCCATCAATCATCACATGGCGTACCCATATGTCATCAATGTGGACAGAGATGAAGAGGGTTGGGTCTGGGTCATCATTTTGGTGTGGCGCGATCTCCTCCTCTGAGAAGCTGAGGGAGGCCACTTGGTGAACAAGGTGAGGTGAGGATGAAGGTGGTAATTTGGTGAGAGAGGCTATATGATGGGGTGTGATAATGGAGGCTATGAGTGTAGGGTCATTGGGTAAAACCTCAATAGATTGAAGAACCTCCTTGAGAGCTTGCCGATGGGATTCTCGAGGTTTGGATGAGATCGTTTAAGGACATTTTGAGGGGAGATTGGTGTAATTGTTTAAGCATGGTGCGATGTGTGATGCCATTAGAAATGGGGTATGTGGGGCCATGGATAGTGATTTTAGGTATGGGTACAAATGGTATGTTGGGTATAGGATTGGTTGGTGGGTCAGTTGCCTTTTCTTTGCCCTTCTGTGCACATGTAGTGATGTGTATCATGTTGATTCGAGGGAAGTTAGAAAATGGATAAGGTGTAGGGTAAGTGGTGTAATGACATGAAGGGAAAAACCTATTGGAGGAGAAAATCCCTATGAGGTCGGGCTTGGGTGGAACGACACTTGGGTGGTGGCGTGGAAAGTTCTTTGATGTGAACCATGTTAATTTCAAATCTTGAGGGTGGTTCTAGGAGATGTGAGGGTGGACGTTGTGGTTGTTGAGTGGGCAGTGTGGGAATGGGTGTTGGTGTAGTAGGATCCTCATCAAGAAGGTCATCGTCATCAAAGTTGTTTTCTGATGGAAACAATTAGATAAGGATGGTTTTCAAGGCCTTGCAGCTTCTCCACATCATGCCCGACACATGATGGTATGTATAAATTTTAGTATCATCAAACCCTTTTGTCTTGGGTTTGAGGGGGTCGTAAGGTCGAGTGGCGGTAATGTGATAACAAAAGTCTCGAGAAGGTTGGTTAAAATTTTGGCATAGGACCCTGCTAGTGGATCACAATGGGAAGTGAACGTAGGTTTGGGTGTAGGTGTGTTTGGTTGTCGGGGAATTGTTTTTGGAAGTGTAGGAACGGGTCGAGCTATGGGTTTAGGCGCCAGTGTGGTTTGAGGTATTGGTCGGCCTTGTTTGGGTAGGGGTACAGTAGATGGATGGGTAGGAGGGTGTGGGGTTGTTTTGACTACCGTGTTGTGGGGTAGTGTGATTTTGTTTTTGGGTTGCACCTTCTGGGTAAAGGTGATGTGGATGCACGAGGTCTAGAAGGAAAAATAGATGGAGGAAGAGGGCGAGTTACCCACAGGATAACGGGGGTGCTATGAAGGTAGATGATGTGGGATGTACTTGGGGTGTGAGGGAAAATGACCGAAGTGTAGTGGGTAGTGAAGCAATAGTCAAGGTTTTGGAGGTATTGGTGGTAAAGAGACTACATGTGCGGATATGAGTCGTGTTGTGTGCCTCGGTAGGTTAGAGGTTTTTGATGAAGGAATGTGTTGTTGTGTTATTGGTTTATGGATGGGTGAAGGGTGCTTGACCATGCCGGGGCAACCGATATCTTAAGGCGCGATGAGACAAGTGTGGGTGTGATTGGTGTGGTCGGGGTATGAGGTCGATGGGTTTGTTTTCTTTGGTTCGGTGTTGGAGTAGGTGTGGTATTAACGTTGGAGGATGTAGATAAATCCAATTTAATAGGTGGATGAGTAAGGCTAGTGATCGGGGTGACCCCTAAAGTGGTAATAGGTTTGGTGGAGGCAAATGTTGTGGGTATGGGTTTGGGTTTAGATATAGGTCGGGTTACGGGTAAGGGTGTGGTGTGAGTGCTAACAGGTATCGTGGAAGGGGTCATGCGCACAACAATGGTCGCATTTGGTTTGATGGGTGGAAATGTGTTTGGGTAAATAGTGGAGGTGTCATCGAGGGATCTCTGGATTTGTGTTGATACAGGAGTAAGAGGCACCCCATAAGTAAAGCCTTATCTACATAATCTAAGTGATCACCCAAACATGAGAATGACACGTTTTTTGGGTGGAGTTAGTGAGGACCTAATGAGAATTCCCGTAGAATGTATCTTAGAGATGGGGAATTGGCCGCCACCTTCCGTGGGTAAGAGAGCTGAAAGTAGGTCTGCGTTGGATGTTGGGTAGCCAATGGGGAATGCTCGCTAAGAGGCAAAGGTATCTCCACTAGGTCTATGATGGGTGGCAGAGATGATGGGGCTCCTCTATGGGTGGAGGAGGTAATGGGAGCTCCTCATGGGTGGAGGAGGCACAGAGGTAAAAAGCTCTCTAAGTGGAGAAGCTAGGGGTGAGATGGTCTCAATGTTAGCGTAAGACCCCTCTGTAGGTGATGTAGGAGATGAAAGGTGTTCCTCTATTAGTGAAAGAACGATGGAGGTTGGTTCGAGATGTGGAAGGAGGATTTCAAGCTAGGATTTCCTCTATGGAAGGGATGTGAGGTAATTGAGAGGTGACAAGTACCTCGTTAAAAATTACGTGAACCTCACGAGTATGGGTATCATGAGTGGATGTCTCACCGGTTTGATTGGATGAAGGGGCTTGATTGGGAAATGGTTTTTCAAGATTTGTAGATTTTGGTTGGGGTGGTGTTGGGATTATCCACGCTAACTCACCTTTCTCGAGCATTTCTTGATCAATATTCTTCAAAGTGATGCGCTTCCGTCACTATGACCCTTCACTCGGTGATAGTTACAGAAATCATGCTCTTTATACCACGTGGGCATGGGGCGAGCAGGGTCAAAAATAGTGTGTGGTTTTATGGGTGGAAGGGTGATGGCTCCAGCTTTGATAAGATTTTCTAAGATAGAAGAGTAAGGTTCCCCAATTGGGGTATATTTTCACTGCTCTTGTTTGAATCGAAAATCCTGGACAAGTGATAGATTAGATGAGGGTGTAGCTTGATTGGATGGATGAGCTGGGCTGGCCTTGAGTACCACTACATTAGTGGTACCCTTAGCCTTTGAATAATTGGTTGGTGGTTTGGAAGAAGAAGAGGTTTCATTTGACTTGAATGCCGAATTATTATTTCGTAATTAGATTTTCTTCTCTTTGATGGCCCGAATCTCTAACTTTCGTGCCATAGTGAATGCCTCATCGAATGTTTAGAAAGTTTGGACCTACAAGGTCAGGGAGATATGTTTGGTGCAAGCTCATGTGAAGAGCTCGATGAGTTTAGTTTGTGGCAATTAGAAGGTAAGTTGATTGATCGGTGCCAGTGCTGAGTGAAAAAATCTACGATATAGTCATCTTCATCGACGTGTGGAATATAGATCAGTGATGGTAACTTTCTTGGCGATATTGATAGAGAAATGATCCAAGAAAGCTTGGGCTACCTAATTGAATGAGAATATAGAGTGTTTGGGTAACCCACTATACCAATCTAATGCAGGTCTAATGAGGGACATGGGAAAGGTTCTCAAAAGCAGGGCATCATCATGAGTGATCGATAACACCCAGTTTGAACGAGCGCAAATGCTTTGGCTTTGGGGTCTTCCTTCTATTGAGTGGTTGAATTTAGGCATTTCCCAATGCATAGGGTATGAACGAATGGGAATGGATGGGTGAATAGGATTGTTACAAATATCATCGTAGGTGAGAGTGTTGCAGGAGCTGGAAACCGATGCCTCCAATGTCTGCATCTTGTCCAACATCAATTTAATTAGGTCATTGGTGGGTTGTGATGATTGGATGCCTCCTACAACGTGAAGAGGTTGGTTTTGGGTATATAATGGGGGTGGCATTCCAGTGTATGGGGCTGCCATGTAAGGTGGTGGAGAAGAAGGTAGTGAAATAGGGGGTACATACCCAGAATGAATAATAGATGAAATAGGCGGTTGTTGGTAGTATGTATATGGGGGTGGAAGGGTCATGGTAACCCTAGTGGTAATAGGGGCTAATGATTGTGGAATGGAAAGAACCACATTATAAAATGGTGTAGGAGTCACCGACACATCGGAGATGGGAATGTAGCTATAGGTATGTGTGAGACATGAGGGGGTAGATGAGGTTGTGTTTGGGGTAGTCGTCGATGGTATGGTGGATGTAATGGGTGCCACGAGACAACAGACGTGGCAGATCATAAATGGGTATAAAACCTAACTACGAAACAACCTGGGGTAACATGGATGCAAGCAAAGCACGAGATCTAGATGGTGCCGATGTGGAAGTGGGTGTGAGAGTCGGGGGATAGATATGGGCATGTCATATATCAACTGACCCGAGGCGTCTCGAGTGGATGAGTGGGAGAGGTAAAACTGCAAGGTCAAGGGTTTTGGTCAAGGAGTCATGCGAACTCCTCATCTCCTAGCGATGATGGTAGTAGGTGGACGGGATCCATGGCTGTTGATAAAATAGAAGGTGGTGAAGGACTAGGTGGGAGTGGTTGGGCAATCGACGTGGAACACGAGGGTGTTCGCTTGTCTTCGGGTCAGTACCATGTGAACTAGTATTGATTAGGTTGTCTTTGCTTCTCCATAAATGGTACAGAGAATAACATGAACAGTGAATATGGTTATAAAAATGGATGAAGTAAAAAATGGTGGGTGGAATGTGAAATAGGCTAATCGATGCCGGTTAGGGAAAAATGACGTCGGTCAGGGGTAACCACTACCGGTCACTGTAGAAAATGGATAGTGAGTAAACAACAAGGCAGAAGGAAAAATCTAACAAGTATGCCAAATTTGGGGATGTGTAAAATGTCAATGGAAAAAATGACAGTGACAGAGACTGTGGAAAGTGGAAAAAAGTGAAGTGAAACTGTCCTTTTGAGTAGGTTAGCAAAGGACTTGAAACTGACGTCGGTTGGGTTTAACCGATGGTGGTTAGAGGTAACCAATGATGGTTACTAGTGAAATTGAAATAGTGATGAAAGAAAGTGGTTGTGAATTAAAATCTGATGTGGAATTAGACCCAAAATTTTGGAAATGATGATGATATGGCCCAGGCACACTCAGGTGAAGCTGGAATACACCAACTATGATGAGGAGCATGTAAGGATGAACAAAAAAAAGTGACGAATGTGATCTTTCACCTCAAAACACAAGCCAAGTAGAAACACTAAGAAAATGTGATCCTAGGAGTGCCCTTTCTATTATGTTTGTTTAGCTTATGCTATTTAGGGACTGACACATGAATTGTGAAATAGAGTTTTTGGTGAGGATGGCTTCCTACAAAGAAGGAGATCTAAAGGGTGAGGTTTCAGGTATGTTATGGTGGGGGTGGGATTTGCTCTGAAGTATGACTCGATAGAGCAGTGAGCTGGGTGCCCACTATGCCATGATCGTGTGATCACCTATAGCTTCTTCCAGGTAAGATGTTGTTTAAGAATGTATGTATTTTGAATTTTTGTGTGGTTTGGTAAGACTCGGAGAAAGAGAAAAGGATAGAAGTGCTTTTCTATGATTCGTTTGTCAACCATCAATTGGTCATGACTTCTAGTGTATAGGTTGCCCTTAATTAATGTGAGCTAATGCAATAAATCAGAATGGAATGCAATTTTTTAAACCCAAATAAAAATGTGAAATTGGATGACACAATAAGATGAAGAGGAAGAGGGATGCTCTTTCACTACAATGTAGAAAACATGAAGAAATGATTCTTTTTAATTACACCAAAAGAAAAGTTTCCTTTAGAGCAAATAGAAAGAAGAGGTGTGGATTACCAAGGAAGAAAATTAGTGTGTATGATTTTTAGAAAGGAAACAAACACACAATTTTTTTCTAGGAATGAATGAAATGTAAGGAACCTTGGATGGGTCCCACTCGGGCATGCCAAAATGTTTCACCTTTTTCTTAGATTGTTTCTTTGAAGTGTTGACGAAATAGATAGGGTAACGGGCGTAGGAGGAATACCTGTTCAAATGTCAGTTGATGGGTTGTTGCGCGCGTATGACTTCCGAATCCATAGCTGACTGTGAGAGCTTCCTTTTGGCTAGGAGGAACTACCTGTAATGAAAATAAGACCACCGGAAGAATTAAACAATATGGGAAGTGAACTCGCCTAAGCGTGAGCTAGATCCAGAAGTATGATACTTCCTAGATGGTCATCATCCATTGTTTTAAACAAATTAATTTGTAAACAAAGTAAATCCTATTGTTATTTTAAAATGATTAAGGTATCTCACTTGAAAACATAACAAGAAAATAGATCTAATCTAACAAAGCTAAGCTAGAATAGAATCCAAAGGTTAAATGGTTGGTTCTAGGTTTTACAGGGTTTGATAAAGGTCTTGGGTAGGTCATAGGTGAGTGAGGGTGAAGTAAAATTAGGTGGGTAGGTTTTTATTGAAAGTCAGTGTGGGAAAACACATAGACCGTTGTCGGTCAGGGGTGATCCGACCACGCTTAGGTATAACCGGTGCTTGATTCATCGTGAGATCGGAAATGTCATAGAACAAGGTTTTGGTCTCCTTTGTGATTGCAAAAGGATTTTGGTTGGTCAGGACGAGGTATTGGGTGAGTGGAGTAGGATTTTGCGAGGTTTTAATGAGTCTATGGAGGTGAAAATGTTGGGGAAGGTCAATAGGGAGCAAGATAAACAATGGGTGATAAAATAATGGTGAAATGAAATAAACCAGAGAAGTATGACATTATACTTGGATTTCATTCCCGAAGGTCTCATGTATGAAGGATGGAGGTGATGATGATGGGTTTGAAGGCTGCAGTGATCATCAATCAAGAAAAGCTTCTTCATGGGATGCATGCACACTCCTCTTTGCTTGATAGATCGGATCGTGGCTGGGATGGTTGTGCGTGAGAAGATGCTCAATCTCCTTCCTTGGATGTGAGTTTTCACCGAATTGGCTCTCAAGATGTGTTATCTCTCTCGAGATGTGTTCTTGCTCATCAACTTTCTCCTAAAGTTTTCCAACTTCCAAGTTCTCGGTTCCAGCCTTGAGAATAAGGTTGTTTTGGGTTAAAAGGGGTAACCGACGACGGTCCATCTTAACCGGCGATGGTTAGGGGTAACCGACGTCGGTCAAGGTAGGATTTCCTAGGTTCACTAAACTTAGGGAGATCCTCCTGATTTTCTTGGATCTTGTGTCATTATCCCACGATCAGACTAGAAACTTCTTGTGAGCATGTGGGAATGTGGTTAGAGGGAATGTAGGCATTGATTTTTAGGGTTTGGGTAAGTCTTAGTTAGTTATGGGAACTTGCTAAGAATAGGTCTTAGGTTGAGTTAACTGGGTGAGGTGTCTAAGTGAATCAGAGTGTAGATATTATTTAAATAAGATACTTAAATAATAAATATAGTGAGGATAATGCATTAATTTAATTTAATTAATTAAATTAATATTAGTGGGGTGAAGGGGGTCATGGCTAGGTAAATGTAATAATGGTGCCTATATGTCGAGGGACGAAAGGTTGAGTGTGACCTAATTTTAGTGTCTACATTGACATGTATCGTACTAACGTTAATTGTATATTTTTGTTTGCATGTGTGTTGTTGTATTCAATTTGTATTTTACGTGGTGAAAATGAATACACGAAGCTCAATTCCTCCTAATCCCGTAGGGATAACGTTGACAACTCCCAAATTCCAAAGGGAGGAATGCTTTAGGAGGTCCACATTTGTGGTCTATATAGACCATCATCAATAGAATAAGCCGCCCAAACCAGAAATTGCAGTGATGGTTAAGGCCCGGCTCAATTTGCTCCGAAACTTCTGTTATTTATTTGTCTAAGTTCCACACTATAGGGCCGCATTCATGAGGATATGGTCTAGCGTATGACATGATGGAGGATGCCCAGAAGTATGAGCCTCCACATAAGCTGAGAAAGATGGGAGTTCTCGGTCATAAAACCGGTGATAGATCTAAAAAATTGTGCAAAAAAGATTGCACATGGAAGCGCTCCAAGTTTGCTGCTAAAAACAAAAAAAAATAGTTACTATTTTTTATGTTTTGTTCTAAAAAACTTATGACGTGTTTGAAAAAAACCTATATAAATATTTAATTTTTGTCGGATGTTGATTCACACCAACATAAATATATTTCATTTTGTTGTTCGAATATATTCTTGATTCACACGAGCTTAAATATGAAATATGTTTTGCATTGGATTAAATATGTTTTCCTTAGTATTAATATGTGTTTCTATGGATTATAGTTTTAAAATTACTAATGTTTAGATATTTTTATAGCAAGTTTAGATTATTAAAATTCATTTATGTTAAAATTATATTTAGGTAGGAAATGTGTAATGGTAACGATTTTCTAATTCACTAAGTATGGGATTATCATCATTTGTCCAATTTAGGATTGTATTGGTGCAATTATCATTTCCAATCATTTATTTATGTGTAAAGAGTGTTCTAATATGAGTTCAACTCATATAGAGATGCACATGTAGCCTACTTAATATACATAATATAGAAAACCAATATTGTTTGAAAAGGAGTTAATTCTAGAGAACTCGAGTACTCATTGAAGCATGTAATTTTAATACTAGATATACATTACAATGGTTATTTAGTGAATAAACTATAACAATTATTAGAATGTCGTTCGCAATACTATAGGCTATAACAATTATTGGAATGTCATTCGCAATACTATAACTAATCAAATGTTTATAGATATTGATATTGCAAATAGATTGAAATCTATCTATTCATAATAAACTAATCAATTTATTAAGTGATTTATTCAAATTTAATATTTACCCATTACATTTATAAACTCATAATTATCGGAAAACATATTTTAAAAAAAATGTAAATTGTGTTTGTATTAATTATATGTTAGCAACATAAAGTTATCTATTCAGAAAATGAGTGGAATGGAACCAAACCCATGATTACGATTCCAATATATTCCAAAATATATTTGCACTTTAGTCTAACATACGAAATATGAAGTTTTAGTATTGTAAGGAATACAATGTTTTAATACAATGTTTCCCAAAAAGAAGTCGCTCATGAACACATGACGTTAACTCATTTAGAGTGTATGTCTCTAGACAAAGTACTAACTCCATTGACTCTCCAATAAGAAATCATTATTAATGAACGAACTCAGGAGCAAATGTTTTAGGGCCTTGTCATATGTTAAATTACAAATGTTTGTATTGAAAAAGTCAAATTAGAAGTGTTCATTCTATTTTTTTAATGTTTTCTTATGATATATTTTTGTCCATTGTAAAGGTAAGCATGGTTGCCATTTGGAGATTGGAAATTCATGGAGTGTTGAATACCTCTGAAAATATTGCATGTTCATCGTTCATATTATACAACCCTGATGGAAGCAAGATAGTAGAAAGAGGTACAATTGTCGAAAATGCCACTATGACCTTCCACCAGGCTGAGTATAGGGCATTGATATTGGGTCTTGAGGAAGCGATACACCATGATGTTCGGAACATTTGTGTGTTTTCTCATGATATGCTTGTTGTGAAACAAATGACTGGTGTATACCAATGTAACAATGTAAATATTTCAATTCTTCAAGTTCAAGTGCTAGAGAGTGTATCTCACATTGCGAAATGTTCATACGTGCATGTAAAAGTTAACAGAGGTAGGTTAGATGTATGTCAAGTGTCTAGGGACACTATAAACCAAGAAGTGGTAGCTTTTCCAAAGCACTTGCCATGGAAGACATTTCAATACAATATATATGTATTTCCTTTTTGTGTAATGGTAAACATACATTATTTATTAGATTGTGAATAACTAATATTATGTGAATTGTCTCTAGCATATATATATTATATTTTGTGGATAATATGATGATACATCATATAGTATTGGTTGATAAACCGGGCATTTTGGATACATCATGCTTTATCCTATCTTCGCTTTTAACACACTTGCAATTCACATTTCATGTTTACTTCGAAACATGTAGAGTCGAGTATCTAGTTTTGAAAAAATAATGTGTGCAGCTAATTTCATCACTTATCATTTATCAGTGCATGATTTTCTCAATATGAATGAAAATACGAATAAATAAGTTTTTGCACCATTTGTTTCAGTTTAACTTGTTTTACAATGCGTTGCTTCAACGATGGTTGTGACAATGCACATGAACAAAACATGCGGAAGCTCGATGACAAGGGTTGATCTATGTTCACAATCTATTCTTATGTTTTCGGGAAGACATAAATAATGAGATAGTAATATATAACTTTGTGAACATTAATTGTTTGTCGTAGTAACAATTATGTCATTTGTTGGGATAACAATTATGAAATTGTTGTCTTTTCATACAAAGTTTCTCCCCAATAGAATGCACATTTTCCTTTCAATAACTCCTCTAGAGGTGTGAAAATTCTTGCATATCCTTAGATGAATTTTCTATAATATCATGTGTGACCTAAAAGTCCATGCACCTCACTTTGACTGGTAGGCGCTTCTAGGCCTAGAATGATCAAACCTTAGCTGGATCAACAAGTAATCCCTCCTTGTAGATTACGCATCCCAATAGTATTCCAAAAGGTATAGTAAATATGCACTTCTTGATGTTCGAGAGATACTCAACTACCTCCATTGTTCAAACATTAAGCACAGTTATTACAATGATCCTTAACAAGCCCATATACTGTCTAATCATCGAGGTAGAGTTGTAAGAAGTTGGGAATAAAATATTTGAACTCCTGAACAACTATGTGAGAGAATAAAACAGGTGCATTTTTCAATCCAAAAGCCATCACAATATAGGAAAAAATGCCCCATTCAATAGTAAAAGTTCATTTTTCTTGATCCTCCTGAGCAATCCTAACTTGATGATACCTAGAAAACCCATATGTGAAGGAATATATTTTACACCCTGTAACTCCTAGTATTTCCTCAGTAAATGGCATAGGGAATGGGTCTATTACACATGCAACATTTATCTCCCTATAGTCCACACATATTCAAATTCTACCATCCTTCTTGATACTGATCACCATTGGACTAACCCATTCTGACTCATCAAGGGGCTTGATAATTCTAGATTTCAACATTTTATCAATTTCTTCTTTTACCTTTTCACACAAATTAGGATTCATTCTATAAGGTATCTTTCACACTGGATGTGCACCTTCCTTAAGTTTTATCTTCATTTCCCCAAGTGATTCATGCACGCCTTTAAGTTCATGATACCCTCAAGGGAATAAGTCTTGATAATCCTGAATAACTCAATAATCTTTGCCACATTTGAGTCTAACTAGTAGTATCCAATTATGGCCTCCTTAGGCTTAGCCTCCGATCCTATATTGACCTTCTTTGTCTTCATTGGTTCATGGTATGCATACATATCCTTATCTACACTATCCAAGACCTTGCGTGCCCCCTGTGAATGGTCAATATCTAGGTTTTCAACTTCCTCATCATCCACGATGTACACCATCTTTCCTTTTTCTTTCTCAAGGAAAGCATGTTCAAGAAATATGGAGTCTTCTCCTTCTTCTTCAAAATGTGTGCCTGATTTTGTCTCGCCAAATAATTCCTGTATGAGTTCCTCTGCCTTTGCACTATCTCCCATAGTTAATCAGCTTGACAAATTTTAATGCCTCTTCTATTAGAGGTTGGGAAGAAAAGTAGTCAAAGGTTTGGATCATTCCTGTAGTCAAATTTTTCCAATTTCTAGTCTCTCGATGTAGTTCTACGTATACATACCAAGCGCGTGCGCACCCTTGTAGAGTGGAATACAATTTATGCACCCAAAGTGAAGGTGGTAATGCTTCCTGTCCTACTGTCCAGAGTCTCTCACACTACTGAATGTGGTGCTGAATAGGTTGATCACCATTATAAGTGCAAATCTACATAGGTGCATTGCTTCTTACAAACCTGGTAGATAAGATGATTCCAATCTCCTTTCACTCCATAAGATTTTCTCTGTTAACTACCCACCAAAGGCGCTACTATCCCATGCAAGATATATGCTAGCATAGCTCTTCTTCTGACTGGTCTATCCACTATGCCTCCATGGTTTTAAAAAACATAGGAAGATCTTCTGCCCCTATATACCAAGGTACTATGCTACCTATCCGTTGAACAAAACAAAGTCCATTCTTGCATGCAACCATACTTTTTACCTCACATACTACTAGTTCATATGTACCATGAGCCCAATTATCACAAGAAATACTCTTAGTATCAATAATAGAGTGAGAATCCTCCCACTATAGGATGCCTTCCTTTGATGGCTCATTGACCTCTGGGTCCTGAATAACACGTACATAGATTCTATTTAAGTCCTCCTCACTTAGAGGCTCAACATATGGTGTAGACTTCCCATATGTTAGAGGTATCACAAATCTTTCCTCGTTATCAAAGTTAATATACCCCTTATTGAATCTCAAATTAGCATTATTTACATAACACCAAGGGCATCCAAGCAAGGATGGAAAACTATCTACTTCTATAAGTGCTAATACCTCAAAATCCCCAGTGAATTTGGCCCCTTGTATAGTTATGGATGCATCCTTCAAAACTCCTATGGGAGTGGCCTTAGTCCTATTTTCCATAAACAACACATTAGATGATGGCTGTAATGGAGGTCTCCCCATTTGTACCCATGCATCTAAAGTAAGCACATTGACTTCTGCACATGTATCAATCAAAATATTTCTCAACAACCATCCATCTACAACAACATTCAGAGTGATCTCTTTATCATAGTCAATGCTATAAGGGGAAGATTTACATGTAGGATCTGCTATTCATTCTCAGTGTTTTCACATGGAGTGTTCCCCTTCAACCAATTCCCTAATAATGGAATAATATTCTCTTGGTGCAACATTTTACACACCTCTCTGATGTCATCAATATCAGAGGGGACCTTCCCTGCTTCTTTCTTCTATTCCATCTTTCTGGACTGCTCTTTTAAACATTGTATTTCACCTTGAAGATTTCTGAGGACCTCCATGGTCTCTTGATAGAATTCCTTCTAATGGGTAGGATCTGGGTACCTTACATGCAAAAACTCCTCCTTGGCGATCGTAGGCTTCTCGTGCAATACCTCTCTTATGTGCACCACTTCAGCTCATGTAGTAATCTTCACCGTTAATGCCACAGTCCTTCCTGCTATCTTGGGAATCCACCGATCTTCTCCCATGCATTGGATTCTAACCAACCTGGTGCCTTTGTTTTCTTGCTCATGTTGCTTACTCAAACGCTCATATAAGTTTGGGAACTCTTCATAGCTATGATTCTTTCCACAGAAAGAACATGTAGAATTATGAGGAAATTCACACCTATAGTGGTAAGGAGATCTGCATGTATAACATGTTCCATGAGGTAACTCACCTCTTCCTCTACCATGGCCTCATCCTTCATATCCACCACAATATCCACGTCCTCTTCCACGAACTCCTTCAAAACGCCCCTCATTCCTATCATAGCGCATTTGATTATGATCCCAATCCTGGTTCTCATTCTTACCCTTAGAATTATCTGCTCAACACTTTTATGTTGTATCCCAATGTCTATAGCATCCTAGATCGACCAATCGCCAAAAATATTCACTATCATGGGTCATGGACCAATAAATCTTGAAAAAGCAGGATAAATTCTTCCTTATTACATGTTGTAACAAAGGACAAAGTGGCTAGCATCATGATTTAAATGGAAGATTTCAAAATCTAATAATAATGAATGTATAGATCTGTGAGGGTAACTATCCTTGGTGTGACCTTCCACTTCACAATCTGTACACCAAATCCCTAAGCATGTTTCATGAGCTGAATTTTCTGATAAATTTTCTAGTTGCTTTGCCATGGCTACAATCTGTGCCTCTTAGAATGGACTAACACCAGTGTCAATGCTCCCAACTACCTCATCACGTAGGGCTACCTCCAATGCTTCACACGGATCAGTGTATGTCTTATGCAATAGTGCCCTTCTAAATGGTGTAATAAATCCTCCAATAAACCATTATGCATGCTGGATGGCATGAATATCATAAGATAACTTAGATAGAAGTGTCTTAAAATGGGCATCATACTCACATACACTCTTAGTAGTGCCTTTCTTGATATATTTGAGCACGCTTGATACTCTTCTACTCAAACTCCGGGATATAGAACTCTTTTAAGAAAGCATCCTTCAATGCTTTGCATAATCCACACAAGTTTGATCAGGGTCAAACTTCCTATACCAGCTATGTGCACGTCCTTATAATGTAGTAGCAAATTGACTTGCCTTGTGCTCAGAAGCCATGATCCCTTTCACACGCCATAATATTTCACACATGTGCACATGCTCAAAGAACATCCTCTATGCCTCTATACTCTAGAAGACGAAGAGACATCTCCATATAAATATTCTGTGGTTGCTGTGGGCCTTGACCACTTGATCTAGAACCTCATGTGTTTCCTCTACCTCCAAAACCACTAGATCCACTAGAACTAGAACCACCTATACCTCCTGATCCTCCACCTGTAGCTGGAATATGACCTGTAGATGTACTCCCATGTGCTCCGATAGTAGTACTATACTGAACCCCTACAATCTGTGAGGTAGTTCCACTTCCAGAGGTGAATCCAACATTCTGTGCACTCATGCTCTATATGGATGATGTGCCTAAAATTTTTCCTCCAAATAACATTGAAGCCGTCTGTCCTACCATTGATATACTTTCTCCCTAATTTACTCCTACTCTCCTACTTCCCAAGTTAGCTTGTTGGTTACTTGTCATACTAGATACTGGAAAACCAAGCATAAGGGCTAGGTCACCAGGTGGATTAAGATGTGTGCCTGTGGCCCAGGTAGTCTTTTCTAGCACACTTTTGTGTGAAGCCAAGGGGGATCTCTATTATGCTTTCCAAGATGGGGGAGTTCCTGATGCTCTGGCTCCACATCTTCTACGTGAGATTCAAATCCTTCACGAGCCATCTCTCTCCTCAACGCCATACTTTATGTAATGGTACATTGCTTCTCTATCTCCCTCTACCAACCTCATTATACTTAAGTGCATTTCCTCTCTACCTTTCTACCGCTAGGTCTGCCACCTTTCACCAAACCTGTTCCTTTCCTCACGCATGGTGAAGTTTAGTTAGTCATTTGTTTACTCACTAGGTTCAAAGTTACCATCAAGATCTTGATTTATAGTGGAATACCTTGTAGATATGATCCTCTAGGATACCACAAAAATTTGAATTCAGCTACTTCCAAACAAGAATACATTGAAATAGAATATTCTAGAATATAACTGTTTAGAACACCATAAAACCACGTATCCACAACGCGAGTCTAGATCAGATCAACATCATAAAGGGCATGAAATTATTCCTGTGTCCAGAAAAGTGCGCAATGCCTTCAATTTTGCTTAGATGCATAAGTAATTAACCACTTGTATAATTCTACTTTGGAAATATGGCGAAAAAGTTCTCATATAAGCTATCATACAAATTTTGTTCTACCTAAGTGCATGCGTTAAACTCAGATCCATTGCTGAACCCTCATGCATATTCTTCCTCCAGATCATGTATCCACTCCTCAATACTTGCTAGAGTTAATCGGTACGTCTTCATCGTGAACCATCCTGAAAACAACTAAAAAGAGGTCCCGGTAATAGAACCAATGATGTAGCATAGAATTTACTAGATAACACCCTGCAGCGCACCGACACATCACTCAACCTAGACCGAGCACTCACCCGAAGTGCAAAAGGTACCAAGACCCTCTTTAGGGTTGTTGAAGTAGGATTTTTGTGTGATGAAGGAAGGAACATATAGACCCTTAACTAATCCATCATTCTACAATGCATGCCATATTCAGATCTATGAAAGAACAAGCTTAAACAATAATCATGATTGAATCAAGAACATGCACTACTCAATTACACATAGGAATGACACTTAGATTCAACCAATAACTTCCATCTATTAATAAACACAAAATCTCCTTACAATAATGGCATTCTATACCGATGCGCGCATGGATCTGATACAGTAATCCAGTCATATGCACATATCTCTTTATGCTTACCTCTTACACTCTGCATATACCTATATATCTCTCATCTCTTTCTCTCAGGTAATTCACTACATATATAGGGTGGGGACTTTCCCTTCACCACTTATCTATTCCAAAAATAGGCCGCATTCTATTAACACCACATGCCATTTACAATCATAGCCATATATGCAAGTGTGTTATCTATAAACCTCTTATAGTTAATCAAGTGACAATACTATTCTTAGCTTGTATCCATGAAAAGTGCTTTGATTTGATCCTCTAAAGATAGACAATGTGTGGTATGCACATCTCTCGCCTCGTTTATGTGATCCGTACGCCATCTTCTAAAAATAGGTCTTCATGTTCAAAATTAGCTAAGTCCCGAAATCTGAACTTTTGTTCCACGCGTACGTTCTTCCTATCCATTTGCGCCCTTAAACCTGGCCTATTTTCCCATGCAGACTTCTTGTGTGAGTTTTGTCAAGTGTTCTCTAATCAACACATACAAATTCTGAACCAATGTACTTTGAGTTTCCAAGGATGGCGTAGAAAATTTGAATCATATAGTAGAGCCATTTTCCCAACATCAAAATTCTTATTCTTAATATGTCGATTTTGTCATGCCTTTTGTCTATCTTTCTCCATCTTCTTCCTCCACCTAGCAATGGCTCACCTTTCATCAAACATCATAAGTTTATCAATGCAATCATCTAATGCTTGTTCATCAGCCAATCCTATTGTACGTGCAACACACAGGGATGGTAGCGTAAATTTAATGGGAAGAAAATATTCCTTGCTAAACAACAATTAAAAGGGTGTGGCCTTGTTCAAGTGTTTATAAGTCATATAATGTGCCCATAACACTGTAGATACTTTTTCATCCCAATCCCTCCTTCTGACATCACAAATCTTAGTTAAGGCGTGGATCAAAATTTTGTTAAAGTCCTCAGGAGTCCCTTTAGCATGATGATGATAGGGTGTAGTTTTGTGATGAGCCACCATGAATTCTGCCAATAAGATTTTAATGGTTTCATTCAAAAAGTGATTACCCCTATCACTTATTAAAATTAATGGGAATCCATACCTGCTGATTATATTCTCCTATAAGAACATAGCTATCATTTCCACCGTATAATCCATTGTATGCATCTCCTCTTCCCACCGAGTAAGATAATTTGTGCAAGTGACAATATAGTGCGAACTTGTTGTGCGTGCTTTGATGGTTAAATAGGGCCCAAAAATTCAATTTCCCATTTTTCAAATGGCTCTACACTAATAATAGGTATTAATGGCATTTCATCTCTCTCTTTTGGCTTACCAAGGTACTAGAATGGTCATAGGCCTTACAATATTATATACAATCCTTATAAAAATTCTCCCACCAAAGGTCTACGAATTAAATCTTCCATGCGGTAGCATTCCTTGAATAGTGACCATCTCGCAATGCCACCGCAAGCTTCCTCCATGTTTACAAAAGACGCTCATACTCCAACATACATCGGCACAAAAGCTCATCTTGGCCTAATTTGTATAGGTCTCTCGATAATCAACATATATGGCATAACATGAATAGCTAACAAATTATTCTCCAAAGCCTTTATCCCCTCTAGCACCACACCCATTCTCCAAATTAGAGGGTGCATGTCAGTAATCTAAACAAATGTGCATATGGAATTATGTCCTTAATTCTCTCGCATGTCCTCTCCCGAGTTAATCTATGATAGATGGTCAGGTACCAAATTTCTCTTTCTGGTTTCACAATGACCGAAAAATCAAACTCTTGAAACAATAAGATCCAATGACATATGTGCGCTTGCAAGATAGGCTCTTTCACTAAGTACTTGATTACCATATGGTCCATTTAGAAAATAAAAGGTTTTACTAGAAAATACTTCCTAAATTTGTGCAGAACATAGATCATTGATTATGCCTCACTCTTCGTGGTAGTATAATTCTATTCTATTGGAGTTAACTTCCTACTAGAAAAACACAAGGGATGGTTAACAGTCCCCTATCTAGGCTATGCTAATACTACTCTTATGGCCATACCCAATGCATCAACATGTACGTGAAATGAATTATCCCAAGAGGGAAAGTGTAAAATGGGTGTCATTGTAATTTTCTCCTTTAAGGTATTAAAATCCACCTTCTGCGCCTAACCCCAATGGAATTGACTTTTATGTCTCAACAACTCCTCCAATGGCACGGAAATCTTGGCATAGCCTTTGATAAATTTTCTATAATATCCCATGCACCCTAAGAATCCTTGCACCACACTTTGACTTGTAGGCTCCTCCAACCCCAAGATAATGACAACTTTGGTAGGGTCTACCAATAAGCCTTCCTTGCATATAATGTGACCAAGTAATGTGCTAAATGGATTAGAAAACACAAATTTCTTAATATTCAGGGAGATACTTAACATCTTGTATCTCTCAAACATCAACCTCAAATTGTCACAATGATCCCTTACTAACCCATAAAAAATCCAATCATCTAGGTAGACTTCCAGAAATTTGTGGATGAAGTCTTGAAATGCTCGTACCATGATGAATGAAAACAGAACATGTGCATTCTTAATTACAAAGAGCATAATGGTATAGGAAAAGCTTCCTCACTCCATCGTGAAAGTGGTATTCTCCTAGTATTCCTTCTTAATTCTTACCTGATGATATCTGGAGAATCCATCTATGAAAGAATATATCTCTCACCTTATGAGACCTTCCAAGATCTCCTCTGTAAACAGGGTTGGAAAAGGATCGATCACACATAAAGCATTTAAATCCCTATAATCAACACAAATCCTTATCCTCCCATCCTTCTTAATACTAATTACTATTGGGCTTACCCACTAAGATTATTTAATTGCCTCAATGATATCATATTATATCATCTTATCAATTTCCTCCTTAGCCTTGACGATTGAATTCAAGTTCATCCTGTAAGGTCTCTTCAACCAACGAGCACCTTATTTTAAATTAATCTATATTTCCCTAAAGATTGGTGAACTCCTTTAAGCTCATGGTACCCACACGGAAAAAAATATTGGAATTCATGCAAAGCAGCTCAACTATTTTTGAAACCTCCTGGTCTGACTAGTAATATCTAATGACATCTTCCTTTGGCTCTACCTCTGTACCAATGTTAACCTTCTTTATTTTCAAGGGCTCTTTGTAGGTGATTGATTTCTCATCTACTTTGTCCAATACTTCATGCATACCCTCTGTATGGTTAACATAAAATTTTTCTACTTCCTCACCATCTATCAAGTATACCAACTTACCCTTTTCTTTCTCCAGGAAGGCACACTCAAGTTGTATCTCCTTTGTCTCTTCTTCTAGTTCTTCTTCTATGAAGAGCGCCCAACTCAAAGTTATCCTAACAACTCCAAGATTTGGTCATCATCTATGGAACTATCTCCCAAGGTAAGGTGCTTGACTACCTATAACACCTCATTCCCGATGGCTTATTGATACTCAAAAGTCTAGATAATATCCACTGTTAACTCTTTCTAATTACCCATTTGACAACATAATTATGAATGGATATACCATACATGCTCACATCCATGTAAGGTGGAATACAACTTATGTATCCATATAGAAGGAGGCAAGGCTTCGGGCATACCACCTGTGCCTTATCACATTCCTAGATGTGGAATGAGGTGGAATCCTTCCCATGATAGTCGTGTATTGCAAAAGGTGCATTGCTCCGGAGAAACCACATAGAGAACGTGATTATCACTCCGCACCACTCTAGAATATTATCTCAATGGGTCAGCCACAACCACAGTGCTATCTCATGCAAGGTATAAGTTAGCATATTCCTCCTTTCTATCTGACAGTCCATTGTACCTCCATTACACGTAGAAATACATCACAATCACCCTCTCTAGTGTAACTAGGTAACTAATTTCCTGCTAGGCACCTAATTGAGCATGCCTTGGTGATGTGAGTCACATTTCTCTTCAATTGTCTTTCAACCAACTCATAGGTCCTATGCACCCAATTGTCACATGAAACTCTAGTTGTATCACTCATGGACTGAGAATATTCTGATTTAATGACTCCTTCTCCTGATGGATAGACAACCTCTGGGTCTCTAATATTGCACACATAGATTCTATTGAGCCTCTCCTCTCCCAAAGGATCTCTATAGGGTGAAAAATTCCCATCCGTCGCGGTGGAATAATGAAGTGCTCCTATTTGTTCTTAAATCTTATGTAACTATTATGATGAAATTACAACACCCCCAAATGGCTTGAAATGTGGATGTGAACTTTAGTGTAATTTTTGTAACATTGGATCATATCTCAAGCTGTGGGACTTGCGGGCTTGAGATGACCCTCCAAAGAAGGCTGGTTCTTGCTTCTAGACTACCTACCATAATCTACTCCTAATTCAAGAAAATAAAACTAATCCTAATCTAACATTCCAAGGGACCAAGGAGAGAGAATGCATGAAAATAAACCTACACTAACAGTGGTGATACACCAGAAAAGGAGGTGGTTAGCCAAGGATCCAACTACCTGAAATGGAGAGAGGTGAGCAAAGGAGAGGGTGGAAAAGATGCACCACAGACTAGAGATAGATTCACATAGAACACCATTTCATACCCATTAAACACAACTCCCACAAACCTGTAATAAGCATCAAAATATGCACAATATACCCTGCAATGAAGAGAGGCAAGAAGAGACAACAAAATATGTGAAGGATGGACAAGATACATGATAAAAAATATTTTATTAATCCATGAATTTACACAGACATCATCGTGGGAAATAGGCAAGAGTGTGCCATTACAAAGCTTGGGAAGATATCTTAAGATCCAAATTCAACATTAACAGAGAAGAAAGAGAGAGGGGGTAGGAGAAAAATTACCAACTCCTTTTACATATGAGCCCAAGATTATAATTTTTAGAATTGAGGAGTGAGAGAATTGCAATCCCAAAATATTTCTTTAAGCTACTTGTAAGATGTCATAAATGTGACCAAATTATTATACATAACTGCAGAAGGCACCCCATACTGTCCCATGACTTGTAACATTAAAAAATTTCTGCCCATACCTCTTAATTGCACTTCCATCCACTAATAGAATCACTGCTTACGGGACTGGGTTGAGTTTCTTCAAAGTTATCGATCAAATATGCATCAATTCCTGAATTTCTTGCTTATTGTGTGATGGTATTGAAGCCTCAATCCCAATGAGTATTCATTTATGTGATTTCGTTGATAATTTATCAAGATATGGCCATCTCGGTGTTTGTAGATCCTTTGGGATTGCCAAGCTTACTTCATTTTTACAAGAATGTGAATTAATCCCCAAAATTGGAAACATATTTAATCCCTTTTCTAATATTTATTCATCATTTACATATTCCTAGGTCATTTAAAAGTCGTGGGTCTATTTTTGATTTGATTTCCTTTAAGGGGGAAAATTTATTTATCATTTGAGTATTAAAATAATGGCCAACCTAGCATTGACTCGTCAAGTTGGCTCTTTTCCTAACTCTATGGGATTCACATTGCTCACCAAAGACCGACTTACCTTTTCCCTTTGCATTGAGTCACCATCTAATGTCAACCATCTCCATGTTGACATACCTAAATTGCCTTCACATTTTACATTATTAGAGGGGTCAAGTGTATAGAACATTGTATTTCCATCTCAGCTAGCTCACCAAGCTTTAGCTACCTCCTTATATTTCCAAAACCCCTACACCTAGACGTTGAGCTACTTATTACTCCAACGTGGTGCTACCCAATCAATTCCTCACTTTGCATTTTCTAACAACTCATTATCCTCCTCGATCTTGACACCTTAATACTCCATGTGTTGGGCCCAATGTATTGTGGGCCCCGATGTGCTAGCTCAATACTCGAACTCTATCCACCTCACCACGTTGCATTGGGGAACCTTATAGCTCAAGCTAATCATCCCGGTCGAGTGGTTTGTGGGGACCCTATTTTCTCTTGACTCATTCAACTTTTTCCTCTTGCTCCCTCAAGTTTTGATTCACCCACACTTGGGATCTCCAAATATTGTCGTGCCTGCAAGTTTTCTCCACATCATGTTGAACCCGTAGGGTCATTGAAATGAATTGATGCATCCCATGCCACTTGTGTTCTTAAAATCTCCTTTTCTGCGAGTGCTCACGAACCCCGTCGGACCCCACCAAGTTCACTTGTTCTTTGTTAATTGGGCTATATGGGTCATTGAATCCTGCCTTCTCCACATCAAAAGGAATTCTCGTGTGTTTAGTGGGCTTCTTGGGACACTTATTTCTGCCATCCCTAAAATGTATTTTCCTATGACCACCTCGAATTTTTGACGCTCGCATGTCCCAATTTCACCCAAGCCGTCCTGGGCCATGTTTTTCTCGCAAAGGCTTCCTCGTGAACTCCGAACTCATGGCTTAGAAAGCCATCCCTTTTTTCTTTGATTTTTGCTAAGTATTTTGGCATCCATAAAGCTCAACTATGCTCTTCATTGGCTTGATCCATTATTTCTTTGCATTGGAATCCATTGGGAATCATCCATGGTCCTAGTGAATCATGTTGATGTGATTTGATCAAACAATGCTTTGTAAGTGTACCTCTGAGCCTCCTTTACCATAGTGGGCTAACCACTCCATGACATAATTCATTAATTATGATGGTGGGAAGATCAGTCCTTTGTTCTATGGAGTGGATCAAAATTTGATAAATATTTCACCTTTTTTGATAGCCATGCAACATGGAGTTCTCCCAATTTGGATGCTTTCAAATTGTCTGATACACCAACCTGTTGGCTTGGCCTCGCTTTGCCTTTCGGATGGGAGATCAAAATCACTACAACCTTACTTGGGTGGATCGGTTCTTCATTATATGAGTTTGGTACATTGAAAATATTGATGTGCCATGTTAATTCACTCAGAGATTTTTATCATATAGCTCGGTTTTAAAAGGTTTTATTGTATCTTAAGCTAACTTGATGATTTTCCCTAGACAATCTGTAGTTCGATAAATATCGATGGCCATGAGAACGCATCCAAGTAGCACGGTTATGAATGAAGACAACTCACCCTTTGATGAGGCCATAAATTACCATTATTTTGTCCTTCCAAGTTACCTTTGAAAGTGGATTTAAATGTAAACTTGGAGCTTATAGTTTGCTTAAGATAGAATATAGGATATATATCTTGTTCATTCTTTAGAAATATTTTTCTATCTATTTTGTTGACTAATCCTATTGATTATTTGGGAAAAGATACAAAGTCTTGTGTATACAGGCCATAAAGGAAAGATAATGCTAGTTTTGGGAAAAGTGTAATTGATCATGAATAATATATTTAAACTTAAATATTATTTCATATCGAAATTCCTCTAAAAAAAGTATGCAAGTTCAAAAAAGAATCATCTCAATCTGATATCACATGCAAAATTTATAGCTATTTTAGTTAGCTCTAGAACCATTGGCGTTAGCTCAAAAACCAACATTAATAGAGTAACGTTAGCTCTGGAACCATTGGAGTTAGCTCTAAAAATTACATCAACAAAGTAATGTTAGTTCGGAGCGATTGAGCTAGCTCCGAACCATTGAGTTAGCTTGGAACCTACATAAACGAGAATGAAATTTTTTGAGGAATTGTGAATAATTAGAAAATCCAATGGAAAATATGAGAGAGTGATTTTTTCATAGCAAAGTTTTTAATATAAAATTCATTCAGATTTTCTACAGGTTTTACCAATAAGGAGAAATCTAACTTTTAGGGAGCTGTAGTCCAAGGGAAAAATGTATCAAATGAGCACAAAAAGTTCCACAAATAAAAACAGAAAAGTCAAACGGAAAATATGAGAGGTTCTTTTCATAGAAATGTTTTTAACAAAAACCTCATTCAGATTTGCTATAGGTTTTATAAATAAATATAAATCTAACTTTTAGTGAACTGCATTCGATGAAAAGTGTATCGAGACAAATGTCAAAAGTTCCACGATAAAAAACAACAAAGTCAAATGGAAAATTTTGGAAAGGTATTTGGTCTAAATCATCTTTTGAGGAAAAAAATACTTCCAATAATGTAGGAAAATAAAATCATTGTGATTCTTGTTACCAAAGTAAGGAGAAGATTTGAGAGCAAATCTTCCTAAAATAATGAGATAAGACTTTGAATCCAATAATATATCTCTCTCCATATTTTGTGGAGATGGAGATCTTAGTTGTTAGGATTGGAATAAAGATAAGATCAGATTGTATTTCCTAAAATAAGGATTTGGTTGGATGCATGAATTATAAATGCAACCTTCCACACTAAGATATGTAATTTTTTTCCAAAGAAATAAAGATATGTTCTTTCCTCTCAAATATTATGTAGTTTTAAGATCTCAGAAGTATGATTTAAATCCTCTTCCAAGGAATGAGCTGGCCACTCATTTCAAGGAAGATGGATCTATGTATTTATGTTTATGTTTATTCATTTGTCTGTAATTCATTCTGTTGTATTGTTTTTATCTTTGTATTGTGAAAATTTAGTCTGTTGTGAACTTGCAGGTGTTTCATTTAATTATGTTTATTTCCAATTCAACAATTTCAATTTATGCAAGTGTGTTTTTGTTCCTGCAAGTGTGATTTCCTTCATGCAAGTGTGATTTATTTCATGCAAACTTTATTTCTACAAGTGTGCCTTTATTTCTACAAGTGTGCCTTTATTTCTACAAGTGTGATTTATTTTATGCAAGTTTGGTTTGTGTTTAAAGGAGTTATTTTCCAAAGATCTTCTTCTCTTAATGCATACAACCATTGGACACTAGCCCTGGATTGACATTATTAATAGTGAGGATTGATGAACCTCATCATTTTGGCACCATTTCTGGGGACATGGTGTCACTAGGAGATTTAGAGTTCTCTAAAAGAATATTCTAGTGATGGTAGAATACCTTTTAGAAAATTATGTGACAAAAAGTATTTGGTAGTAGTTTCTTTAGACTTTTATTTTCAGCAAGCAGATTAAATTTCATTTCTACAATTAGGAATATTAGATTGTAAATATTTATCTCCCCACAAACTAACTTTGTGTATAAGAGAATTACTATGATGTTTGATCAAGAAGGTATAATGGTATGAACAAAGAATTCAGATCTGGAAATGGTAAAATATGATATTGAATCTGGAAGTAGATCTAATTGATGAAATATCATATGCCATTCTTGATGACCACCACCATCTCCCCTTGTATCAACTAATATCTCAGTGATCTTATTACACATAACCTTAGTAAAAAACTGGCTTATCCAGTTTGTAATAAGGAAGTGATAGCATTTCTAATTAACTCCATCCACATTTAGGGACTTCATTAGAGCTAATATAAAAACCCACTCATAATAAATCCACCAATCCAAATTAGTTTTTCATCCCATAATAAAGTTCAATCCACGAACTGATCCATTAGAAAAATTTGTTTTCATGTCTTTCAATTTCTTCATTTTGTAAAGATGTTCTTCTCTTAATGCATACAGACATTAGACACCAGCCATGGATTTACATTATTAATGGCGAGGATTGATGACCCTCATCACCCCTTTCCTACTCAACACTTCCCCCATTAAAATCGACGATCCGGTATCCATTGTAATCATCTCACTTTCCCGAAAGAAAACTTGGCTTATAATAGGAACAACCCGGTTACCTATGCCATTGAAGTAGCTAGATGCATGAACTAATGACCAGCTTGGTTCTCCTATGAATGGCTTGGTGAACTTATGTAATATATCCTACTTCAACTCAGCCATCGTGTAACTAATAAAACTTGGTGGTCGATGGAGCTTCATTATATATGAAACAACTTGACCCATGTAATGCATAATTGAGCTAGGAGTAGTTTGGTTTGAGCTTAGTTGGTTCCAACATGGAATATTATCAACCTTATTATAATTATTTGTATTCTAACATGTTGGGGAGTAGTATAGGGTTCTTAGAAATGTTCCGAGTACTCACATTATATTTTCCTCTTTTACTTGGAGGTGAGCCCCGACGTTGGTTGCTTCTTTATTTAACAAAACTTGAACTTTATGAAGACCAAGAAGAGGAAAAATTCCTCATGTAAGGTCAACCTCCCCAAGATTGAAAACTACCCGTATGCCCCTAGAATGACATGTGATGGTCTCTGGATGAGTGCTTGCATGCTAGCTCCATGTTGTCCATTTTCTCGCTAGGAAGTGAAAATGGAAAACAATACCCTTTGTTAAAGCACAAGTTGGCATTACTATTATAGCACTAGGGGCATCCAAGTAGGGATAGAAATGTATCTACCTTGGAAAGTTCTAAGAATTCAAAATATACGGTAAAAATTTCCCCTTGGATGGTTATAGATGCATCGTTTAATACCCCAATGGGCATAACCTTTTTCTTATTTGCCATGTATAATTTTTTTTTGAAGATAGTTGTAATAGGGGCCTCCCCATCTAATTCCATGTATCTAAAGTGAGAACATTGACCTTAATTCCCATGTCAATTAGAATTTTTCTCAAGATCCATCCATCTACAACTAAATTCAATGTGATCTCTTTATCATAATCAATACTAAGAGGGGGCATATTAGCATGGAAGACCCGCCTCTCATGCTCACCTCCAAAGACGTGATTTTTTTATCTTAGTCACTCTCCTAGTAAAGGGATAAAATTCTCCTGAGGCAACATCTTACACACTTCTATGACCTCATCCATGTCCTTATGAGGGACCTAAGTATTCTTTACATGTTCCAACTTCCGCGATTGATCCTTCAAACAATGAATCTATCCTTGCAGTTTCTAATCACCTCCATGGTCTCTTGGTAAAAATCCTTCTAATGAGTTGGATCGGGATATTTCCCATGTAATACCTCTTCTCTTATAATGAGAGGAATTTGCTTTAGTATATCCCTAACGCACGCAGATTCTGCCCATGTGGTTACTAAGATATGTTCCAACTCAAAGTCATGTGCCACCCTAATCATCCATTATGGATCATCTCACGTCAAACTCACCATCCCCACGCACTTGTCCTTCCTTTGGTTCTGGCTCATGTTCTCATATAACTTAGGGAGCTCCTTATATTTATACTTCTTCCCGCAACATGAAAACTATATTAAATCTAGACACTCATGCTTGTAGTGTTCAGTAGATTCACAATTGTAACATGTTCCATCAGGAAATCTACTTCTACCTCCTTGACCACCATGGCCTCTGAATCCTCTATGAAAACTTTCCCTCGACCGTCTCCATCTCCTCACCTTTCAAACTAACAACCTTCATTCTTAGAATTTATCTGAATGTGGGTCTGGTGCACACCAATATCAATGACATCATGGATTTGGTCTATCAATTGAGAGTATTTTATATCATGATTAATAGATGATAAAATATTCCAATAAGAAGACACATTCTTGTAGAGCGCACGATGTAACAACGGGCATCTACTTGGATCTTGATCTCCATGATATATTTCACAATCCACTAACACATCCTACATCATCTTTTGTGGGAAAATATCCTTTGTGTGTTCTTATACCTCGCAATATGTGCACCATAGTCCAATGTGAGTCTCATGAGATGAGTTTGAAGATAATTTCTCTAGCTGGTTCACCATGGCATTAATATATGCTTCTAAAAATGGGCTTACTTGAGTGTCAATTCTTCCGATAGCCTCGGTGTGCAAAACAACCTCCAAGGATTTACACGGATTGATGAAAGTCTTGTGGGAAAGAGCTCATCTAATAGGTGTGATCAATCCACCCATGAACCACCGAGCATGCTTTGAGATGGATGGATATCATATGATAGCTTTGATAAGAGAGTCTTAAAGTGCACATCATACTCCTACACACTTTCTCGCCATACCTTGCTAAATATGGTTCAATGTGGTGATGCTATTTTGCTTAAACTCAGAATGTGGAATTCCATAAGGAATTCATTATGTATTGCCATATAATCCACCACCGTATGATGGGGGACATACTTCTAGTAACAGCTATGCACGTACCCTTGCAATGTAGTTGCAAACTAACTTTCTTTCCACTCTAGGGTAGTGATACCCTTAATGTTCCATAGAAATTTACACTTATGTACATACTCTGCGGTATCTTCAAAGCACCCTTGTAATCATGTAAGTGAAGAGACATCTCATAAAATACATGTTGATGGTGTTTTGGTCCTTACCCACAAAATCCATGACCTTGATTCCCTCTTGTGTTTCCTCCACCACCGATCCACTAGATCCACTAGCTCCTATTCCTCCATATCCACCGATCCTCCTCCCATCACAGGTAATGGGTGTGATGCAAATGCACTCTGTGTACCCACCATCATGCTAAACTATGTGCCAATATTCAATGATGTAGAACTAATTCTAGACGCAATACCCAAACTTTTTGTATCCACACCTTTCCCAAATGATGTGCGAGATAGGATGCCTCCTAACACAGAAATATTTGTACTTCCATAGAAAAACTAAATGAAAAATAATTTCTACTAGGTGCTACTTGACTACCAATACACACACCAACCAGGTTAACAATGCTTATCTTAGGAATTGGAAAACTAAGCGCTAAGGTTTGGTCACTAGGTGGGCTAAGAGCATGCATATGGATATCCTTTCTCCATATGACGAGCTCTCACCAAACATTGAGGGGGTTTCTCTCCCGTACTTTCTAAGATGGGGTAGCACAAAATGCTAAGGTCCCACGCCATCCACATCAACCTCAAATCCTTCCCATAACATCTACCTCCATAAATCCATCACTCCAACAACTTCACATTGTCTCACCTACTCCCTTTCTCATTATTCATTATAATTGATCCACCTCTCTTCTCTCTCTGCTTCCATTGTAAGGTATTCCATATTTCACCACACCAGCTTCATGCCCTATGCCTAGTGAGAATTTATCCAGCCATAGGAAATGCCTCCATACTCAGAGTGATGATCAAGATCTTAATGGCTAATGACATAGCATGCAAGAATGATCCTCTTGGCTCCCGCAAGAACTCAAACTCGACAATATCCAAGAAAGAATACATAGAAATAACGTATTCCAAGGTATAACTATTCAACACTACATTTCACAAAATTATTAACAACATGAGTCCAATTTATATTAACATCATGCAACCTTTGATACTCTTCTTGGGTCCAAACATGAGGTCTATAATACCAAATATTCCTTGATTCATATGCTGATAACTATTCATATAACGCTACTAGAAAACAAAAAAGAATGTTTTATAGAGCTCATGATAGAGGTGCTCCTCTAACCATTTACATGTATAAAACTTAGGTCCAATATTAAACCACCAATAAAACTCATCCTACGTGATTTTAAGCCAAGTCTCGACATTGTCCAAGGTCAAATGTTCTGTCATCACACACCATTTTCACAATAGCTTCAAAAGAGGTCTCGACAATGGAACCAAAATGTAGTCTCATTTCCATTATCCCCCTTTATAGTCATTTATTCACCCTTAATACCTTTACTAACCCCAAGCATTCCATCCTATCACCCAGTGGGTGTTAGGTACTCACCTGAGGCATGCACAGTGATGATCCCCTCCTTTATGTGAGCTTTGTGAGACAATTTTTCCAATACTTGGAGGATGATTTGTAGAAGTAGAAGTACATTCACTTATTTAAAGAGGTAGAAGATGCAACTAATAGATCTAACATTAATGCATCACAAAATATAAATAACATTGTAATAAGCATAATAAACTAGATCTAAGCCATGATAGTCATATAACACGAGGGTTTACACCCTTAAACAAGATATACAGAACAAACCCATATATATATATTGATTTAACATAGTTCTGGTAGCCACATTATAGTCAAAAGGGTCATCTCAAACCATACATATTAAATGACAGAGACTCAACTCCTATCAACATCTCTGATATGAGACCCTAACTATACTCTTCCCATTTTATCCCTTGTTATAGATCCCATTACCCATACATATGCTTGTGGCATCCTTTATAACCCTCTAGCACTAAGTGCTCTAAACCCTAGCATTACTATAGTAGGTTTTACTCTCCTTCTCTTTCTCTGCATTCTCTATACATTCTCTTTGTCTCCCATCATCTCTTGTATTTTATCTTTGTGTGTCTCTTATCTATCTTGAGCATATTTCTTTATAGGATCAACACCCACTACCATGCCTTCTCTCTTGAACAAATTACATGTCAAGTACCGATGTGGTCCTCTATTGGTGAATTCTTATCCCTTTCAGAAACCCTCCACTCTGTAATGATGTCTTCTCGGGAATATTCCCTATGGGGAATATCATTTTCTTGACCTCTAAGGTTATAGGCTAACACCTTATCCACTCATCACACCCAAATTGGGTCCTCACACTTTTCCCAAGTTCCATTAGAATGCCAAATATGGCTAAGTTCTTTAAAATTGTGTTCTACCTCCCCAAAGATGCCTTAGTTTCACTTAAACCCTTATTAAGTCCCTTATTCTTGCACACTTTCCCTTGAGCACCCTTCTTCTCATTGGTCCCGCATGTGCATGTCTCTCGGTACCTAGTCAATATTACATGGTCCAACACCCTTAAATCCCAAGTGTGCTAGCTTATCACCAAACATGAGTTGGGTGCTCACCCAAGACACGTGTGAGCACTTTGAGCCCCTCCTTTATGTAAGCTTTGTAAGAATTCTTCACCATTAATGGAGGAATGTTTGCAGGAATAGAAGTAAAAGGATTTAATCTACTAGATCTAATCATAAATGCACCAGATATAAATTTAACCACCGCAACAACATAAGAGAACCAAATATGTACCATTGATAATATGAAACACACTAGGGTTTGAACCCATAACCACAGATATGTAAGAACAACCCTTCATATATTGATTAAAAAGTGTTTATAGTAGCCATATTAAATCAAAAAGGTCATAATAGACCAAATAGATCGGGATAATAGCATTACATAATCCCTTTCAAAGAGAGAAACACCATAACTATGCAAAAATAACCGACCTCTAGCCTCTAACCCTTCTTTCTCCATGCACACAATAACCATAATCCCCTTGTCTAGATCTAAATTCCTTCTCAAATAAGATGGGAGCTCATATGATCATCATTCCAAAAGCAAGCCCACATGCCAATTGTCATCATATCTTTTTATAATCGAGTGCCTAAGCCATATAGATGCCATCTTGCCATAAAACCTCCACTTTACAACCCGTATCCATAAATATTCCTTAGAATATTATTTTCTTGAGCTCCAAGCCTCCATGTAATAACCTTGTCATCTTTACGCTTACCTATAGCTTCACATGTTTTGCATGTGATATCCTTTAACAAAAATGCGCTTAATTCCTTAAAACCTTTCCTAGTTCTATGTGTAAGTTTATCTCTCCTCGTGTGCTTTCACCCATGCAATGTTTCCCATAGTGCCTTCCACGTGCGCTCATCCTTTGTTTCTAGGAATTAGTCATTTTCCAAGCTCAACATTCACCACTAAAAAATTCTTGCAAAGGGTATGAGAGCATGTAAAATTTATGAAGCACAAAGTGCAAAGTCAAATAGTGGATGCTTGAGAAAATTGATAGTTCTAGAAAGGGAGGGAAATTAAATTCCCCCCAAGTGTATCAATGATGAAGAGCTATGTGAAAATGTGAGAAGGAGCATAACATGGTGGTGGAGTTTTGAATGTGTCTTGGCCATAAACATAAGGATTAAATTTTTTAACAAAGAGAAATGGATGTGGAAGTGGAGTAGGATGAGGATGGATATTGAATAGTGGTAGCTTATTTGGGATATATAACATTGTATATGTCTTAATACGAGGAGATAATGGGGAAAATATTTTAAAGGCATTTGTTTACTTGGAATCGATAATACTATAGATGACCTAAGAGGAGGGGATGCACCGATTTTTAGAGGAAGTTACTTAATTGAATGGGTTATTATACACATAAAATAAAACACATATTACTATTTTAATATACCAAGTATGTTTTTATATGCATGGATCTTGAGTTGAAAAAGAATACATTGGGGACACATTCTTTAGTCTTTCCACTTTTTTGGTTACTTATATTGACTTTATGTCTCACATATGTCCCTTTCGCACCTAGTTATGGTCAAGTCATAGGGATACATGTATGTTAGTCTTCTCAAATTTGTCGGTAGGAATCCCAAGACACTAGTTCCCATTCTAGACAAAAGAGTGCCTGACACTCATTTCCACCTTGGGCACTCTTGTCTTCTTTGTTCTTGGTCACATTTTTGACATGTGTGGTCAGCCTTTTTAGTTTTCTTACAATTATCCCAAGGTCCTAGTCACCATGACATGTCACTAGTGTAAAAATTAAAATAAGAGATCCCTATATATACACAACATACATACCATTATATGGATGGGAAATTCTTAAGGGAAAACATATCTACATACTATTAAAAGGACTACATATTTGGGTTGATTAATCAAGCATACATTATCCAAATAACTCTCCTATTTATTTGGACAACTTGTATACATATTCTTACTCGAGCTCTTCATTGCAAGGTTGTGCGATCTCAAGTTCACTGGCACATTCTCTTAGTTGTATTTCCTCGTGTGACTCCCTTATTTTCCTCATGCACCCTTGATCACTTCCCTTATCCCCTTTAATTTTTCCTTTTCCTCTTTATTCCACTCTCCCCGCACGCATCTTATGTGCATTTTCCTTCTCCTAGATATTATTTTGTCTTGTGTGTGCACCTTACACTTTCTTTAATCATCGAATTCCCTATCCCTATCATGCACCCCACACATTATCTCATAATAATTGTGCCTTGATTATGTGTTCTTTGCTCACCATTTTCTTCGCCCTACATGTGTTGTGTGCACCTTCTTTCTTCCTTAGTCACATGCATCATTCTTTCACATGTATTATATTTGTGCCCTCGTTCACTCCTTTCCGTGCCATGTCATTCCTCGACACACTTGAGTGAGCCACACGTAACCACTCAAAATGCACCAATAGGGCGAAAATCCTTGCAACAAATCATTGCATGTGTCATGTGGCTAAAATGATAAATCAAATGAATAGTTAGCTGATTTTTTTAGTCAATCCATGCACGCCACTTATCTTGTGTGCCCGGATAACTATGACATCTTATGACAACCATATATTTTTCTACGTAACTCTGATTGGCATGTGCCTAGTCTCAATCAATAGCTTCTTACATGGGCTATAGTGCTAAATATTCAAATTTAAATTCTTGGTAGATCCTATGGGTGATAAATGGGAAAACAAAATTCTAAACATTAATGAGAAAATTTAATTTCTCCAACCACCCGATTTGATCTGATTTCTCCCCTTCCTTCTTCAACATGCCAAATAGACTTGGGGAAGTGCATTTTACATATTTCCAGGTGGATTTGTAGGCATTGAATGCTTCTTGTTGGTGGTTGCATTTCAAATTTAGTTTTTCCCTCCTTCTTCTCTTCTTCTTCCATGAATTCATCTATAAATGTAAGATGGGCTCATTTGTTATGTTGGACATTTTTGGATCCTTATGTTTTTGCTAAGAATTTAATATTTTTTATATTTTGAGTCGCAAACCTCTAGATCAGGCTCGTGCATGTGGATACCAAATTTCTTCCACCATTGTAATAGATCTATGTATTTCTAAAAGAAATGGAAGCATAATTTTGTGATTATTCTCTATCCTGAGTGTGTTTATATTATTTATTCTTGCCTTTATTTTACATTGTGTGCTCGTTGTGTCATTCTACATCCCTTGCAACTCCTTATTTAGTTGTGTTCCATGAAACTGATCTGGTAAATACATTTTAGTTGTGCTACACATGCTTAGCCTTCTTTCACACATTTCCCATTCATTTTCACTTAGAATAGATAGTGTTCATCCCTTTTTTCGGTGTTATCTCCTTTTATTGTAGTTTCCTTTCATGTTATCCTTCTATCCCCAATCCCTTGGAAATGTTATATTAGTATTCCTTTTAAACACTAGGAGTAGCACTAGCAGAGAATTAGATAGAGGAACCAAACTTCTCCTGAGATCCATCCCAAGTGCTCAAGGTGCCAAAACTTAGGCACGACTCCATTGTTGTCACAAATGACTTGGTTCTTCCATATCTGAGACATGGGTACAAGTTTGATGACCAATAGTTTCTGGCATGCCTGGTGGGACCAACAATGAAAGCTTAAATTTCACATTGCTAAGTTCGTGTTTGGAATTAGTATTTAATCCTTTGAGGATCATTTCAACACATCTGGTGACTCCCAACATTTCTAGATCTCTTGTTTTACATCCCTAAGTGCATTTCATAAGAAGAGTGCATATAAGGAAAAGTGCAACAACTAAATATTCCTTCGAATACCTCAAATTATCCCCAAAAAGGGTTTGTTCTAGAAATCCCATGTGTGTATCTCCATCTCCAGTGCATCACACACATTAAAATCCTCCTCACAATGATAATATGTGTACCCTACAATGATGCATCACCACCTCCTCTACTAAGGAGAATCAAGTCATCCCTCGGGAGCAACATGATATGTTTGAATGGCACACTCAAAAGTATTCCATACTTTACTAGTGAGAATCAAGTCATCCCTCATGAGCATATCCATGATGTACCAAACATATGTTCACTCTATTTGATCACACATGATGATGTAGCGGTCAGGCTACTTGCGGTTTCTTTTAAAGGAAAAGTGCTTCAATGGTACTGAGGCTTAAGAATTGGATCTATAACCACTTAGGATGAGCTGGGAATAAATATTTGTAATCATTTTGAAGATAAGTAAGATCACCTATCTTTGGTGGAGCAACTGAAAACAAAAATGAGGGTGCCCAACGAGCAGATGAATGATTTCAACATCAAATTTCAGAAGACTTAGGATAGAATCCCTCTTGTGGTAAGACCTATAACCCAACATGATTTTCTATATTATCTAAAGGTGTTGAACATCGATATCTCAGTCATGATTCAATCCATGGGAGGTAGGACTTTACCAGCTAATTATAATATTGTAGTAAGGGTGGAAAATAGTCTTATTCATGTGGGAAAGATAGCTCCTAGACTGCCTATGCCCTTATTCCTAGAAATGTCACAAGCACCCCAACTTTTTGTGGCCCCTATTCCTATTCTTGAGAAAAGTGCGTAACTTATTACATCAACATCCTACTCTTCAAATAAGAGAAAAAGAAGATGAAGAATTGAAGGCCTTGATTATAAATTTATCAAATAAGGGTATGTCATTAGAAAAACAACAGTGTAAGCCTATAGAGGTAGTTCTAATAAGGCACATAGCCAAAGAAGTCATCCTTGGTAGAACCTATATAGAAACCAAAGATACATGCACATATAGCAAAATGAAAATGACATGCTAATACATATCTACCCTTGTAATTGCTCCTCCCATGCCCTCTCTTCCAAAGACCAAAGATGTCAGTGCTTGTTCTAGTTCAAAATTTTTTTGTGCAAGGGTCGAATGTTGTTTCCCTTACAACATGCCTCACATTTTGTATCACTGTGCCAATGATGTGCATACACAAGCCTACATGATTAAGAATGCTTCCACTAGTGAGCCTTCAAAAAGTGCACCTGAAGTAAAAAACCAAGAAGGGCCAAAAGTTCCTCTTGATTCCAATATGATGTTCTTCGGTGCCTAGGATCTCTATGCAATCAACCAAGAAGTAGATTATATAAATAGATCTTGTGCCCAAGTTGCAAACAACACAATATATAAGAAGATAATGCTAGATCTAGGCACACATGTCACAATCCTAGCAACACAAACCGACCCTTAGAGGAAGAAATAAATAGCTAAGACATCGAGTAGTAAAAGTGCTCAAGTACCTATAAAAGAGGTCACATGTAAAGCTCCTCCTGAAGTGGCACGTACCCCTCCTTTGGTAGGTCAAACCTCTGTGCTGCCTAAGGTTCCTCGCCTCAGAATTAAGCAACAAGGCAAGGATGTTGTTCCTTAAAAGCACAAGTTAGTGGGTCTTCCATTTAGCATTATGGACCAGATGAAGAATATGAATATAAATTTCACAATGTGGGATGCTCTAACCATTCCATCTCAACAAGATCTACTGCATGAGGCCCTGTCCCAAATTTTGCGTGCCGATCCAATTATTCATAAGCCATGTTCTTCTTTCAATATATGTCAAGAAGATGAGAAAAAGTAAGTGTATAATTTCATGATAGGCTAAGGAAAACACCTAGTGTATAATTGCATGATAGAATTAGGCACTAGTACTTATGTTATGCCCAAGAATATAGTTGATGTCCTTGATCTTAGGTATATCCCCTTGTCTAAAGGAGTCCTGCAACTTGATGGATGAACTATTACTACCTTAAGAGACATCAAGAATCTTGAGTTTACCCTTCATGTGTGTCCAAGCCTTACCATAACTCAAGATGTGTCTATCATTGACCTATCTCCTTTATTTTCCCTATGTCTATCAAGAGAATTTATGAAAAAAGTGGTTGGTTACTTATCTTCTAATTGGTCTCATATGTTACTCAAGACAAGGTATGGTACTTAGTTTACCATAAAATATGGGCCAATATTCTCCTATTATGTAAAGTTATATGTCCCATCCTCTCTCCAAGCCAACTGTTTAATCCAAGAAGAAAAATCTTCAATCCTTGAGGATCATCCTCTTCCACCCTTTATTCCCGATCTAGATCCAATTCATCCGTAATGAAGCCGAGTTCTCATCAAGTATGCAAGCTAATTTCCATGATAGCTATGGTGACCAAATAATTTAGGTTAAGACAAAAAGTTTCCTGAAGGGTTGGTAACCTTAGAGAAAATTTTTATCCCTGATGATGAGTTCAAGGGTGAAGAAAAGTATACGCACACCGCACAAGAAGACTCGCTCTCCATTCACTATTACATATGGAAAGGAATTTCTACTTAGTAAAGCTTACATACATGATGAAAAGTAGGCCTTCATATCTCTCTATCAAAAATACCATGATATATTCTCATGGGAGCATGAAGACCTCAAATGTTTTTATCCAAGTGTTTCTCAACATTCCATTGAACTTGATCCTTGTATTAAGCCACTCGGAAAGAAACGACTAGTCAATTTAAAGATAGAGCCCTCATGAGAAAAGAATTATCCAAAATCATTGAGGAGAAGATTATTTTTCCCATCAAGTACTCGAATTGGGTGACAAATCTAGTTCCAAAGTGTAAGAAGAATGGTGAAATCAAACTCGTGTATATTTCCAAGATTTAAACTAGGCATCTCGTAAGGTTCATTGTCCTTTTCCTTCAATGGAGAAGATTCTACATATTGTGGCTGACGTGTAAAGATTCTCAATGTTAGATGGGTATTTAGGTTTCAATCATATCTTAGTTAAGTAAGAGGATCAATTCAAAACAACATTTACAACCAAGTGGGGAACATATGCATACCAGAAGATGACCTTCATCACAAATACAAAGCGATGTTTCAGTGTACCATGGACATTTCCTTCAAAGGTTATATCAATGAGTTCATATTGGTTTACCTTGATGACATTATAGTATTCTTAAAGCAGAGCATGGATCATATGGCACACTTGGAAAAAGTCTTTGAGAGATGCAATTTTTTTGGGTATCCCTTAACCACAAGAAGAGTAATTTTTCTTTAGAACAAGGAAATATTTTGGGCCATGTGGTTTCAAAAGATGGCATCAGAATTGATGGTGAGCATGTTTCATCCATCCTAGATCTCTACCTACCAACATACAAAAAGGCCTTGTAGTCCTTCCTTAGTAAGATTAATTTTGTTACGCATTTTATTCCTAAATTTGCAGGGGTTGGTAAGGCCCATCACCATGATGCTCAAGAAGGAAATAACTTTCGATGGACAACAGAGGGAAAGGAAACCTTCAACAAAATTAAACAATAGATTGTTTTTGCACCATATCTCATCAAACCAAATTATTCAAAGGATTTTATCCTTTATGCTTATGACATTGATGTGAGGGTTTCTACTATCCTAAAACAATAAAATGAACAAGGGGTGAAACAACCAATGGCTTTCTTCAGCCAAATGCTGGAGGATAATGAATTAAAATAAATTCACATGGAGAATTAGGTATTCACCATCATGCGTGCACTCAAGAAATTCAAAATTATGCTCACCACAAATCATATCAAGGTGTTGGTCTCCCACTTTTCTGTTAGAGACTTCATCATGGGAGTAGAGATTAGTGAAAACAAAGCACGATGGGTGACAAAAATTATGGAATACGATGTAACTATAAAAGCCACAAAACTGGTAAGAGGTAGTGTGCTCTACAAGAAGATTTCTAAGGATGCACAAAATGAATTTGAAGCTTCATTATTTTTTGATGAAGCTATCCTGTGTGTAGAACTTGAGAAGAATACAGATCCTAGCATGTGTGACTGGATGAAGGACATGCTCACATTACTTTCCGAGGGCACATACCCTCCTAGATTGAATAAGGAAAAGAGAAGAATCGAGGTTACAATATATCCCTTATGTTTTTATTAATGGAATTCTTCTAAAAAAGAATCTTGATGGCATGCTATTAAGATGTATCAACGACGCGTAGATTGAAAAATTATTAGCATAATTTCACGATGGATTCTCTTGTGGATACTTCTCTACCAAAAATACAGAGATGAAGATCATAATGGAAGGAATTGTTTGGTCTACCATGTTTGTAGATGCACATACATGGGTCACAAAATGCAAGGAATACACTTTATTTGTAGGAAAGAAAAGATTGGTAGTGCTTCCCCTCCAACCAATCCAAGTAGACGAGCCTTTTGCACAATGGGGTCTCAAATTCATAGGCATGATCAATCCATCTTCAAGCGCTAGACACAATCGGGTGTTGATAATATAGATTACTTCACCGATGGACAAGCTTTTGTGCTCAAGGAATCAACCAAGTCAATCATCCTCAATTTTATCGAAGGTATAGTCATAAGGTTTGACATCCCTCAAACCATTATCTCTGATAATGCAAAATCCTTAATTGGCACTAAAATCACTGATTGGGCTCTAAATCTAGGTATCTATCTGAAAAATTCTTCCAACTATTACCCCAAAGGAAATGGTATGGAAGAATCAACAAACAAGAACTTGATTAGGATCATGAAACACACAATGAACATCATCAAAAGAAAGTGGCATACAAAGGTTTCGTACGCACTCTGGTAGATAGAATCATAGTTAAAAAGATAATAGGAACTTTGCCTTACAAGATTGTCTATGGAAAAGAGGCTACCCTTCCTTTGACACTAGAATTAAACTCATTAGCACTTTCCCAATAGCTAGATATCAAAGGCATAGACCAAAGAAAAATTAGAATGAAAGAGGTGGTTAATATTGAAGAGTCAAGGAAATATTCCAAGATCAAGCTAGAGCAAGATCAACAAGCAATAAAGAAGTGGTTTGACAGAAAGGTCAGGCCTCAAAATTTCAAAGTTGGGGACTTGGTTTTGAAATGGGATGCTTTGAAAGAGCTAAAAAAGGGAACCAATAAAGTTTGATGCACTTTGGAGTGGCCCATACATCATGAGTTTGTGCAAAGAGGCTAACTCTTTCGAGTTAACACATCTTGATGGAGGCACGCTGCAAATCCTAGTGAATGGGATCTATCTCAAACCATTCCATTAAGTTTCCTACATCATTTTCTATATATTAGAGTATTTTAAATCCCTCCAAGTGTGTCGCATGAAAAATTTGTTTGTTTGTACATATTTCTTTCTTCTTGCTTGCTTCCTACGCGCACTCTTCTTTTGCTTGCAGGATGCCGACAATTTTCAGCAATTTGTAGGATTTAGAGTAGAGTTAAGAAATCGTCCTTCAAGTGACTTCGTGGTCGGGCTTCTTCAAAGTCACAAATCTGAGTTTCATGATTACATAGTAAAATCCATGCCCAATGGATGCTCTAGGCTACTAATAGCCTTCATCTAGGAGGAAGATGGCCCCAAAAGTCACCAAAATTGTTATCCAAATAAATCTCCTAATTATTTGGACAACTTGTATACATATTCTTGCTCTGATCTCTTCATTGCAAGGTTGCACTCATTCAAGTTCACTTGGCACATTATGTTGGTTGCATTTCCTCGTGCATGCTTACATGCTTCCCTTCTCCCCTTTTCATTTTCCTTTTACTCTTTGTCCTACTCTCCCCTTGCACACATATTCTACGTATTTACATTCTCCCTAGCTATTATTATGTCATGCACACATGTCTTACACTTTCTTCAATCAGCTAAGTCCCCGGCTCTCTCATGCACCCCACACATTATCTTATAATAATTATACCTTGACTATGCATTCTCTCGCTCACCAAGTTTGCCTCATTTCCCACGCACATTACACGCACCTTCTTTCTACCTTCTTCCTATGCCTCATTCTTCCACACACATTATCTTTGCGCCTCATTCATTCCTTTCCATGCCATATCATTCCCGACATGATTTAGTATGCCACATGGAACCACTCAAAATGCACTAATAAAGCACCAATCCTTGAATAAATCAATGCATGACACGTGGAAAAAATGAAAATCGGATGAATAGTTGGCTTATTTCTTCAATAAATCCATGCGTGCTACATATCTTGCATGCCTAGATGGCTATGAAAACTTCTAACAACCATATATTTTGCAAAAGAGATCTGATTGGCGTGTTTCTAGTCTCAATCAATGACTATTGACATGGGCTATAGTGCTAAACATTCAAATTCAAATTCTTGGTAGATCTGGTAGGTGAGAAATGGTAAAACAACATTTTGAACATTAATGAGAAGATTTAATTACCCCAACCACCTGATTTGATTTGATTTTCCCTCCTTCCTTCTTAAACAAGCCAAACAGACTTGGGGAAGAGAATTTGACATATTTCCAGGTGGATTTATAGGCATTAAATGCTCCTTTTTGGTAGTTACATTTCAAATTCAATTTTTCCCTCCTTCTTCTCTTCTTCTTCCATGAATTTATCTATAAATGTAAGAGTTGGGCTCATTTGTTATGTTGGAATTTTTTTGGATCCTTATGTTTTTTTCTAATGATTTCATATTTTCTATATTTTGAGTCACAAACCTCTAGATCTAGTTTGTGCATGTGGATACCATCCTCTTTCACCATTATACTAGCTATGTGTATTTTTGGAAGTAATGGAAGCCTCATTTTGTGACTATTCTCTGTCTTGAGCATGTTTATATTCTTTCTTCTTGAATTTATTTTACATTGCATGCTCATTGTGCCATTCTACATTCCTCGTAGCTCTTTATTTATTTATTTTCTATGAAACTGATATGGTAAATATGTTTTAGCTGTGCTACACATTCTTAACCTTCTTTCACACATTTCCAATTTAGTTTTACTCAAAACAGATAGTGTTCATCCATCTTTTCTTGTGCTATCACCTTTTAGTGTATTTTCTTTTCATGTTATCCTTCTATCTTGGTCCCTTGGTAATGTTAGCTTAGTTTTCCTTTTCAACACTAGGAGTGCTAGTAGTAGTAGAATTAGATAGAGGAACTCGGCCTTCTCTCGGAGATCCATCCCATGCACACAAGGTCCCATAATTTGAGGACACTTCCATTGTTGTTACAAATGACCCGGTTCTTCTAGATCCGAGACACGGGTGAAAGTTTAAAGACCAAACCATACATTACATAGGATGGATAAGTTATAAATTCCATCCCACACATTTTCATTTTATCTAATGTTAGCCATTATATTGGTGTCATAAGTTTGAGGGCAACCTAAGAACACTATTTCACACACAAACACAAAAACTACATGGAGTATGGAATACAAAGTGCAATACTCACCATAAGTTCATCCTTCATATGATCACCAAGGTCAAAATGACTTCACACATTGCATTTTTAGTCCAATTTGATGCATTAGAGAGCTTGTGTAGGTAGCTTATGTTTTTTTAACAAATTGCAGGTACCTTAGAGATCTAAGTGCAACATAAACGATATTAATAGTGAACAACTACAAAACTCGTGACATAGGAAAAAGAATGTTATGAGCATTCAAACAAATACCAACACCTAGGATTTGTCTCTGGAACCCAAGTGCCCTCATCCTTTCCCTTGCACCCATATCCAACTCTATCCATAACTTACAAAATTTATATAGATAATTTATTACATCCCGCCCATCTTGTTCATCGCTTATTACAATTCACATTTTTAGGGATAATAAAAATAAAAAAAGTTCCCTATCTCTCCCACTTTCTTACACAACAGCATCTTGAGAGTGCTTAGAAATTGTAGTATGTTGTATATTATCATAGTGAATCTTGAATTAGATTTAATAAATTTAAATTTTATTAAAATCATTTGGTGAACCCATCCTTAATCAAACTCCTTTCCCTAGGATCAAAAAAACCCTCATGGATAAAAATGTCTTCCTCTCCTAGGAAAACTATGCATCATGTTAGTGGGAATCCTATCTTTGATGATGTTGTACAAGTTGATCTTAATGACCTCTATTGACACCCTCAGGTTGATGCATCCACCTTCCAACAAATTATTACTTTCAAAAATTCCACTCCTCATAACCTTCACAACTATGACATTTACATCATTTATCTGGGTCAAAAATTCACTTCATGTTTTCCATGTTCTTCCATAGGCACTCATGCTACTCCACCTTCTTCTCAACCTATTATAGCACTAGATAACACTATTATATATTATATGTTTGGTCTTGCATGTGACAATGTAGATAAAAATGATGTTACTTCCAATGTTGAAAATGTACATGTGCATGATGATGTTTCTCATACTAGTCAAGATGAATGTAAAGTTGTATCTCATGTTTCTTCTACTTCTGAAAATATTTCCAATGATTGTAAAGATATATATTATGATAGTTCTTCTCCTACTTCTCTATATGTTGATGAATCTCTTGATGAAATACTTGCATGCAAATTTTTTTTTAATAGTGATGTTGATTATAATTTTGATCATGAACATGTTAGTGAGGATGTTAATTCTTTTAAGAATACTGAATGCTAATTTTCCACTTCACTTTCTTCTACTTTTAAGGTTGTTTCCAATGTAATTCATGATGATTCTACCACTCCTACTAGTTCACCTCTTATTGTTTCTTCTGATTCTACTACTAGCATTTCATTGATATTCCATGTTCTTCTCCTCCTCTTTCCTCTTCTTCTTCTCTAGATGATATTCATGTTGATTCTTCTATTCCTACTAGTATACCTCCTCTTATTTCTTTTGCATCTACATCTATCATTCCCATAGATCCTTCACCTTCTACTTCTTCTTCTCACATTCCCATGATCACTCACAATGGAGAACCTCAACCTCTTTATGTACCTCTCACTGTTATGTCAAAAAAGTAGCACCCTAGGATTTTTCTGATATAGATCCCTACTTTTGGCTAACATGGGATGATATCACAAGTGTGGGACTTGCATAAATGAGATAAAACTCCAGAGAAGGATGGTTCCTCTACCTATTCCTAATGCTAAGATACTCCTAAGGAAGGAAATGTAGTTATCTACTCCTATTCTAATAATCCAAGGGACCAGGAGAGAGAAAAGTACATAAAATGGGAAATCCTAAGCTAAGGGAGGTGATAACACCAAGAAGAGGGTGGAGAGACACTCTCAAATGAGGAAAAGGAAGAGAAAATGAGAAGGAGAGGATAAACATAAGTATCATAGTCCCAAGCTCATTTAAACTACCATTTCAAAGACACAATAGACTTAAATCCTTTTGAGAGAACGAAAGATGTAGAAAACACCCAAAAATGTAATGAAAGGCATGAATTTGCAACAAAACACAAGCCAGGATTGATTAACAGTCACAAGACAAGTATCTTATTTCTTTACAATGATGAATAGTAAATTTTATTGAAGGAGAAAGGAAATATTCACATCCGTAAACTCAAATCTTAGGTACATGTGTAAAGCACTTGACACAACTTGCAAAAGTATTACAAGAATGTCCAACCCCTACAAAAGAGTTTCCATTTACATTATATAGAAAAATGGGAAGAGAGAAGAGGGAGAAAAGATTTGATTTGATCTTTCCATTAATGAAAATCTACATTGATTTTACAACATGGCTTTTAGGCCTCAACCATGATCAACTATACATTAAAACATCATAAGAACCCTGTCAAAATTCTTCCCTAATGTCCTTTTTCTTATAGGAGAAGGTAAGAGCCCATATTTCATCTATTTGAGTGGTTGGGCTACTTGCTACTACACATTAAATAGTCAGATGATGTTTTACTTATTTCACCTCTAAAATGCCTTTAAAATATGATTTTGATCATCCCAAATTTAAGGGATCGAGGAGACCTTTCCATCGATATAAATTTTGCATGGTTTAGAGATGTGTACAAAAATATATGACCATTTTAAGTTGTGTATTTTAAGAAGTACATCAATTTGACTCATGAATGTCCTTGATTGGTTTAGGGATTGAAATTTTCCACCGTGTGCTCACTTCACCCTTTTTCATGTGTGAGTCTCCCATTGGGTTGTGGAATCGAGATTTTTCTCCTTTACTTTTCTTTCATTGTTGAGCGAGTTACCTTTAATGAAATACGAGCTAATAAGATTTTTCCATGTCGCTTCGTACTCGACATACCATCCTTATATTTTGTCACCCTCTCGTGAAATGTGGACCAATTAGAGAGTCCCACACTTCTTCATATTTTAGTCCTTTGAAATACTTCTTAGAATTGCGATCTAATAGAATACTACTATTCCCTTGCAATGTGTTAGACTCTTAATAGCTTTATCTAACAATTGTAAAGTGTGAGCCAATGAGAAAGATCCACGTACTTTACATGTCAATCCTTTCTCTATCTTCTTCTGTCTACTAATAAATATTGGTAATTGAGCAAGCTCCATGTAGCTTTGAGCTTGTCGACTTCACATTTGTTAGAGTCAGAAATTAGGGCTAATGGAATGGCTCCGCATAGCTCTTAGCATCGTAACTTCTAAGTCCAGGGGACTTAAAAATATTGACTTTATGGATGTGATGAAATATAAACTATGGTTTATCTTATGGAATTGAAGTCTAGATAAGCCCATCACCTTGGGAAATGTTGAAATGTCACCACATGGTTTTCTTTTTCCTTCAATCTGCCTGCATGTCCTCATTAATTTTATTTGTACCAAAATTTTTAATCCTTTCCACACAACACTAACCCTTCAATATTTTTTTGCGGTTTTTAAACATATAATCCGCCAATGAATTAAACCTTATGATCTCATGGGTTTACAAATACCAACAACCAATGATTTTTAGAAATGGAATTTGATGACCGTTTAACGGTCCCATACCTGCTAAAAATGGGTAAGAGAATTTTCAATCATGTCAGTGCCAAAATAACCCAAGGGTGTAATTATGGATAACAATTTGGCAACCTCTTGGGGTAATCTACCCGCTAGATTAGATCAATGGCATTTATGCAATCCATTGGGCATGGATTTGACCCAAAAGACTTAGAAAATTGATCTGAATCTAAATATTCCTTACCCCGGAGCCGTATGAAGCTTGAACTTGATTAACTAAAATATCAGAATATTCTAATGCTAATCTAAACTAATAACAACATTGAAATAGTTCATATGAATTGAAATATGAATAACAAGTAATTTTATTTATATTTAAATAAAATGAAATAATTGAAATATGAGGGACAAGATACTAACCTAAAAATGACTTACCTCGTTGTGATTCTAGATTGAATAGGATGATGTGTGGTTGAAGAAAAGTATGAGGGTATGACTCAGGGAAATTGCAGTAGACAAAGATTCAACCGAACTGGAGCACTTGGGAGAGGATCATGGAACTTGTGGGTACCTTAGTCTATAGTATGGGCTCTCTAGTCTACGAGAAAATATTAGGACCTTGATCTCGGAAGTGTTGCTAGAACTTCATAATATCTCGGTATTTATTGCATTATCGTCGCAGAATTTTTCCGATAATTTCGTAAACCTGCAATGAATATTTACCTAAAAAAACCACACAAGTCATCAAACCCCTAAAAAATAAGGATGTATATGAAGGGGTCATACTGACCTTAGCTACAACAATGGTGGGATTAAAACTAATAAATACACTACATTCCAGACCTAATGTAGTTATGTGTGCTTGTGTGCATAGGGTGCACTAGCGCTAATGATGCAGTAGATAAGGGGCAATATCTAGATGTAAATTGTAAATGGTAGATAAAATAGAATGAATATAACCCTTCCGATGTAGTGTGTGTGATGTAATGATGCCCAAATGTAGTCCCTTTCCTTAGTAGATAGCTATCCCTTGATAGTAGATAGTTTTCCCTTAGAATAGTGTGTATGTTGTGTTTATATAGGGATCTCTTGCTCAAATTTTGACTCTAATGACCTAACATGCCAAGCTTTGGTACCTAGGATCATGAGAGGGAAAACTACAAAGACTAACCCGGAAAACTATAAATTAAACACAAGTGATTCCATGACTAGGGCACCTAAAATAAGGACCATGGTGCCAGTGGGTGCCCCAGCTTCTTCCCTAAGTGACCTAGTCAAAGACTCGGAGATGACAATTGACCAAATAATGACACTTGAGACTCCCTGGGAGATGACCAAAAATGTGTAAAAATTGACGAATATGTAAGAAAAATGTTGATGACAACCAAGTAATTGATGAATGGAATAAGGGATAGGTTATTAGTGAATAATTTTGTTACGAAGATCCATATATAAAACAACATACTTGGAAGTATAAATTTAATAGTAAGTGTGTGATTTTGTAACTACATTTGACCCCACTTTATGTTGGTTAGTGGAAAGCTCTGGTAACATAAAGTAGATAGAGATGCATACTTGAGAGAAATCTGGAGAATCCCATGTTATAGTAGAACACACAGATGTGGTATTAAAAGCGTGAGGAAAGAACTATATACCATGTCGAACAATGGATCAACGGGTTGATCACTACAATATATTGAAAAATGTAATAGTGTGATGGAGCGAACTAAACAAGAGTGATGATTGTAGTATTCAATCATTGATGATTTCAAATGCATATAATGATGATTAGATGGGGTAGGAAGTGATCAGGCCTCACCCAAATGTGTGTATATGAATAATCAACTGGAGCATTTGAGTGTCCTGCCACCAGAGGAAGAGTATAGGGAGAAAAGTGTGTTATTATCCAATCTCTAACTACATCCTCAAGATCTAACCACTATAGATAGACTCGGATAAAATATTTTTGGCTTTAGATCGAAATAGTTTCAATTAAACAATTGACCCATATAGAAGTGGTATAAGAAAGGAACTCTTACCCCCACTCCATGGGTGTCACTACAATGTGATGGATTCCAAGTTAGGTCATCTCGAAGTGAACAAAAATGTATGATAACTTCAAAGTTAGGTCATTTGGAAGTATACATGAAATGTAGAATATATTTTAAAGTTAGGTCATCTAGGAAAGTAATGGATGAAATATCCCAAGCTAGGTCATCTAGGAGGTTACTCGTAACTCCCAAGTTAGGTCATTTGGGAGGCCAATTGTGTTGAATTTGTATTGATTGAATGATATGATTTCAATTATTATAAATTTGAACATGTTGATTGATTGATTAATTGATTGATTTGATTTATTACTCATAGAGAGATTTTATGGTAGTTTCCCTTAGTTAGGTCATTAGGGGAATTAATAGAAACTAGTGAATGATCACATAGAAAGATTTTAAATTTCTTGTTCCCCATAGGTTAGGTCATTAGGGGAATTTAATATTGAGATGTCACGTGGTGAATTAGTAAATATTTGAAAATGATGGATTGGTAATGTTGATTGATCGCATGGTAATGTAAGGGGAATTATAAGAAGCCCCCAATGATATTCCCCCCTTTTGACAAAAGGGGAAGTGATGAAAAGAATGAACGCTAAGCTAAAAGTAAGTGTGAAACAAATAGAAAGTGATAGAAATCACTAAAAATGTGTATGAATTAGATGGAAGACAAATTCAAGGAGAGATAATACATGTGTAATGTGTATGTGATGGTGGAAGGTAAAATTCTAAAAATACTCGCCACAAACGAGGTTTAAATCAGAGTACAAATGCTCAAGATATAACAAAAATGGTGTGGTGTGTATTAGTTGTGAGAATAAGCACGAAATAATGACTATATTAAAGTAGGTGAAAAGCTAACTGTAAGTAGTGAATTGAAAAAGTGTTGAATCACTTCATTTGTTGCTTGTGTAATTTTGAGATTGAACACAAAGTGAGTGCAAATGCCACAAGTGAGAGTAGCGTGTCTTAATCGGTTTGAGAGGGAGGTGACTGTCGTGGTGTCACATATAACCAGGAGTTGGTTGGTGTGGTGTTTTTAGAAAAAAAATGGTGTAGTAGTCTTTTCTATTGAATTTTTGCAAATTTATCAGAATTTTGGACTGGGACTAGGACTAAGGGTGCTAGTGACCCTTAGGATAGGAGCACCCACATTTGGGTACTGGTGTCCTTCTCCTGGGTGCCCAAGTCCTATATCTAGGCACCTTGGTCCAAAATGTGTGCATCTAGTCTAGAATGATGAAAAATCAGATTTTTAATGTATAGTAATGTGATATGTGAGTGTGTTTGTACATGTGAGGTGTTCTAATGTTGGGTTTATTATCATTTTGTGGTATAAAGAGGGGTATTCACTTGAGGGAGTTCCACGGTGGGCATCACTTGAGTACTTTACTTGGTCTAGGTTTGTTAGATGATGATTGGGATTTGATGGACCATTCTGGCCTATGGCACATAACACAGATGGGGGATTTTCCCCATAATATGCCTATGTTTACTGCACTATGTGAAATATGGTGTGCAGATATGTGTACATTTTGGTTTCCTACAAGAGAGATGATTGTGATGTTAGAGGATGTGTATCATATAATGTGGTTGCTAGTTGTCGAAGAGAGAGTACATGTGATGCCATTGGAGGATATGGAGAGGAAGATGTGAGTTTCTAGAAGATATTATGGGGGCTCGAGTGCTTGTCGAGGCCAATATCACCTGCATGTTATCTTACGGTTAGGAGTTCCATGTCTGCAGAAGTTCATAGTAGTTGTGATTGCTTCATCTATAGTAATGGAGGGAGGAGGTGTAGGCATATTTTATAAGATGCATGATATATAGTGGAGGATAGAGGAGAAGGGTACTAGATGCATGTGGGAATGGTATGTGCTGGCCCACCTATATAGAGACATATATTGGTATACTCACGATGATCATGGTGGTGGGATAGGAGATAATATGATTTTGCATGTGTGGGCATATGAGCACACAACATTGTTGAGACCAGGGCTAGGCCAAAGATATATGCATGGAGGTGGATTAATATTTATGGGCACATGATGGACACATATACCTATAAGGCACTGATAGATAGGATGGGGCCCACGCAAGTTACATGGAGGATATAACATGACTATGGAGGATAGCGTGAGGATGTTGTAGAGTTGTGGTGTATTTGGAGGACTATGTGGATGGAGGAATGATTTCTAGGTGTGGCTGAGCTTTTCGGTAGAGAAAGTATCATGATAGTTTTTCATGGCTCAAGATGTTTCTACTAATCCATATATGGTTGAGAGATATCAAAGCACCTAGGATGGCTGAAGCTAGACTAGGGTGCATAGAAAAAGGAACTAGTACCTCCTAGTCCAGATGAGGTAGATGTGGTGATAGAGTCAATAGACTCAAATGATGTGGGTTGCACAGAGGAGTACCACACATGGTGGGTGGCACACCAATGGGTATTATTTTTCCCATTATTTGCAAGTGTAGTGGGGTTACCACATGGAGAAGGATGAGGAGAGGGGGAATCCCATGCTCTCGAAAACATGGAAACATTTTTAGTGAAGCGTAAGTATCTATAATAGCTATATTATGTGTTGTGTTATTGGCGTATGTTTTAGTATTGGTTTTCTAACACATTATGTTATGTGTTTTGTAGGAAATGCATATTTTTCCCTAATAGTAGACACATCCATCAACACATTGACGTAGAATGTGTAGACCATTGTACTTGGTGGAGGGATACTTGAGCGAGTGGATGATATAAAAGGAGACCATACCCATTTGTTTGAGCCATTGTAGACACCAAAATTAGGTCACACTCCCCTTGGTCCCCCGTCGAATAACCAAATCAAACATATTCACCTAACCATGGCCCCTTTCACCCCATATTAACATTAATTAAATTAAATTAATTAAATTAATACCCATCCTCACAATATGCATTACTTAATTATTTTAACTAAGCTAATTTTCACCTCACCCCTCCACCTCACCTAGCCACCTTACCATAGAACTATTCTTGGCATATTTCCATAACTAACTAATACTTAGTCCCACTTATCTTAATGAGCTAAGACATAGTTCAACCTAAAAGCACATGCCTAAGATTTCTCTAACCACATTCCCAATCATTAGAAGGGAAGCTTCCATTCTGATCTGCGAGAATAAACCAACCTAGCCCAAGAAATCAAAGAGATCTTCCATTTTTAGTAAACCTAGGGAATCCCACCTTAACTCGACTCTGGTCACCCTAAATCGATGCCATTCAGCCTGAAATTGTCTTCGGTTACCATTTATTCACCTTAACAACCTTGTTTTTGGGTTGGCACATTATAAGATTAAGGAGACAAGAAGAGAGTTGCATGTAAGCAGAACCAGAGTCTTTTCATGCACCTAAACATCCATAACCAACATCAGGATAGATCTAGAAGCATTGCACTCATGGTGACATTCCGGGAGGCATCACTATTGCATCAAGCTCCATCCCACCAACCGATCATCATCACCACCCAACCATTGGACCTGTAACATTGGTAAGTGTTTTATCACTAATCATTTCCATTTTTATTTTTCCCATAGAGTTGTTATCATTTCTATTATCATTCTTCCATTAATATTCCTATTCCTCCATAGTATACTTTATGAAAAACTCAAAACCTCACCCACCCCTTTATTAGATCACCTATCCTGGCCCTTCCACCTCTCTGAGTGCTCTCAGCATTCCCATAGACCTCACCATCCCCTTCTTTAGCTCTATCTAACCTCACCCAGACTCTGCAATAAGGTTTCTATTGAATTATTGTCATCTAACTGTACCGACGCTAGTTACCCATGACCTTCATCATTCTCTCCTAAACTGTCATCGGTTGTACTCAATGACATCGGTCTCTGTATTTCATACCCTTTAGCCAATAATGGAACCAATCAAACTTTTACCAAGTGACCTAAACAACCCAAAACCTTACCTTGACTAGTTCCAGTAACCTGACACCGACCTACCCTTCCGATCTAACTATAGCCTAGCTTGTTATATTAGATTTTATTATTGTGCTTGAATGATATACCTAAATCATATCAAATACAGTAGGATTTTTCTTATTTCTCACATTAATTTGATTTAAATAGTGGATTGATAGCCATCTAGGAAGTATCACACTTCCCCATCTAGCACATGATAGGTCATCCCACTTTGTCATATATTATTTAGCTCATCTTTTTTGGTCTTGTTTTCTATTTCAGGTAGTTCCTCCCAACAAAAAAGGAAGCTCTTGTAGTCAAGATTCGATTGAGAAGATAAAACATGTCAACTGACTAGCATAAACAGTATTCCTCCTTGTCCCTTACCCTTATCTGTTTCATCTCAATAACGTAAAGAAAATAGTGAAACATTTTGGCACGCCCGATGGGACCCATTAGGGGTTCTATTGCATTTTATTCATTCCTAGGTGAAACTTGTGTCTGTTTCCCTTTAAAATTCTTACACATTAATCTTCTTCCCTAGTAATCCTCTCTTCTTTCTAATTTCTCTAAAAGAAACATTCCTCTTGGTGAATTTAAAAGTAATCATTCTTCTTTCTTGCTTTCTACATTTAGTGAAAAAGCATACCCTCTCCTATTCATCATTGCTTCATCGAGCACAATTTTTCGATTTGGGATTAAAATTGGTTACATTACATTCTGATTTGTTGCATATAGCTCACATTAAAATGAGGGAAACATATATGCTAGAAATCATGCCCAGCTGATGGTTAACACAAAGAATCGTAGAAAGCACATGCTCCCTCTCTTTGTGTGTCTTACCAAACTACACAAAATTGAAATATACACATCTTTCTTAAACAACATCTTACCTAGGAATGCTTGTTAGTGATCACACGATTAGAGGATTGACAGGTACTCCCCATCTCATTATTTCTGTCGAGTCATTACCTTAGAGGATGGCCTCGCCCCTGCCATAACATAACATGAAACCTCTCCTTTTAGATATCCTTCTTCATAGGAATACTTCCTCACCAAAAACTCTATTCTAAATTCATAAGTCATTCTTCTAAATAGTATAATCTCAACACATTAAAAATCACTTGTTAGGTACATGTTTTTAGCATTTGATTGACATGTGTTTTGAGGTGTGAGGATATGTTTCTCCATTTTCCATTCTTTTGCCTTACACACTCCACAATCATAGTTGGAGTATTCTGACTTCTTCCAGACCGTGTGTTAGGACTTCATTGCATCATATCTAGACCTCTGGGTTTATTATTTATCTTATTACTTGAAATTCACAACAATCCATTTTTCTACATTTCTCCAATTTTCACAAGAATCGGCATTGGTTTATCCATCGGCGTCATTGGTCCATCCACCTTGAATGGCATCAATTTTTCCTAACCGACATCGCTTTTATTTTCTTTTGGGTTAAATTCCCCAAAGAATAAATACTTCATTTTCTTTATCTTTGTTAGAGTTTTTGTGAGTCCCTATACTCTCTATGCTTTGATAAATCACCTGTAATCATTCTTTTCCTCATTTGGTAAAACTGTTCCTTTCTCATAGTAATCGACATTTTTACCCTCAACCAAGATCACCATCCTTAACCATTGTCGGTTACCCTGTGGCCGGAATCTCAGCTGATACATTGCCCAAATCCACCTATAGACACCTATTTTCTTCATTCCCACTACTCTCTATGTCATCTTTAGGATACATCATCACCTAATATACATTCATTCACATGGTGTTGACTTGTAATCCAACTAATGCTCTTATATTCCATGTAAGTTGTCAGCCACTCCCACCTAGTCCTTCACCACCATCTGTCTTGTCACCCATGGATCCAACCCTACCTCGCCACCATTTATGCGCAGAGACAAGGAATTTGCACAACTCCTTGATCATAATACCATGGCCTTACAGCTTCTACCTTTCCCACTCTTCCATCCGGGATTCCTTAGGTCGATTGATATATGTCATGCCTATATCCATCTCTCATGCCCATATTCCCACTTCTACATCAACTCTTACTAATGCAAAGGTTACCTTCACCTACTTTACCCCAAGTAATTTCACAAATAGGCCCCATACCTGCTATGACCATTGGATTTACATTATCAACACCCGTAGTATTTTTGTCCCCTCATCAACCACCTAGACCATAACCCCATCCACGCCCATTGTCTCATAGATACCAATTACAACACAATCTCTCGTGGTATCGGTGACCCCTACTCCATTCCAAAATCTCATCCTCTCCATCCCGCAATCTCTACCCCCAATCACTACTAGAGTCATTGTGATCGTCCCACCTACATACACATACTATCAACAACCCCCTATCTCATCCGTCACTCATTCTAGATATATACCCTCTATGTCGGTCCCCTATTCTCAACCTCCTTATTCGGCATCACCATACAATGGAATACCGCCCACATCACATTTTCAATATCAGCCCGCTTATGCCATAAGAGGTGCCCATTCATCACATCCTCCCAATGACCTCATTGAATTGATGATGGAAAGGATGCGACACTAGAAGCATAGATTTATGGCTCACACAATTCTCTCACCTATGATGAAATATATAATGAGCCCATTCATCGATCCATATGTATTCGCCATACCCTATACATTGGGAAATGCAAAAAATTCAACCCTTTCAATAGTAAAGAAGACCCAAAACAACATTTGTGGTATTTCAAACATGGGTGTTACCTGATCACCCATGATGACGCTTTACTCTTACAGGCCTTCCCGATGTCCCTGACAGGACCTACATTGGACTAGTATAGTGGGCTACCAAGACAATCCATCTACTCATTTAATTAGGTAGCCCAAGCCTTCTTAGACCACTTCTCAATCAACATTATTAATAAGGTCACCATGACTGATCTCTATTCCACACGACAGTTCGAGGATGAGTCTATCACTGACTTTTTCGCTTACTGATGCAACCTAATTAACTAGCTCACATTTCCATTACCTCAAAATGAAATCATAGAGTTGTTTACTTGGGCTTGCGCTAGACACATTTCAACAACCCTAAAGGTGAAAATATTTCACACTTTTGATAAGGCATTCACCATGGCACATAAATTGGAAATTCATGCTATCGAAGAGAATAAAATTCAGCTACATAACAAGAACATCTTGTTTAAATCAAATGATGCTTCTTCATCTTTGAAACCCTAGAACACCTATTCAAAACCCAAAGGATTGGCCAACATTGTAGTTCTTAGGGTTAGACCCCCTCACCCATCAAACCAAGCTAAGCCTTCTTCTAATCTCTCTCCTATCCAAGATTTTTAGTTTAGATGAGAATAATGAAGGTACACTCCAATTATGAGAACCTTATTCTTCTATTTTGGAAAAGATTATTAAGGTTTGTGCCATTACCCTTCCACCTATAAAAGCACACACTTGTTTTGACCCTGATTGCCCCATGCCTACTTGGTATAAAGAACATGAATTTTGTAACTATCATCATGTCAAAGGTCATAATGACGGTAACTACATCACCTTCAAGAATATTGTCCAAGAAATGTTAGACAACAGAGATCTAGTCTTGGATAACCTGAATGCACATGCTAACCAAAACCTACATATCTTCAAGAATCCATTCCCTAATCATGCCCCATCTTCCAACCAGACTGGTGACACTTCAAACAATGATAGAAATATTTATGAGGTTCATGCTATTTTTGATGACATACCTCGTGCTTCCCAATTTCCTCATGTTCCTTCTATAGACAAAATCTTAGCCCAAGCTCCCCTATGTATACATGAAACTATTTCATCTACTCCTCCACCTACAAAGGTTGCAAAGCCTAACTAGGGATATGTGTAAGATTGGAATGTTGTTGACACTTGACACATTTCTTAGTGTATTTGCAACAGTCTTGATTAAGAGAAGGCCAATAGTAACCTAAATGTAAGATGCATTTAGCTATAGCCAAGCCACTAAAATGTCCACCACAGATACCATCATGGACTTCCTGGATGGCTTTAGATGATTCAGGGGTTTTGAGGCACCGAAGAAAATACCATCAAAACCATATTTGTAGAGGATTCTACCTAGAATAGTATAATGATTAGCATGTAGGATAAAGGATCTTCTGCCATTGGAAGTCAGATCTGGAGGAAGCACTGAACGGGATAGATAATAAAAATGTGCTGATACCACTCATCTTGAGTGTTGGTTGTGATGGCATTGATTGAAGTCAACTGCCTGAGATGAGATGGTTGGTCTAAATGCTTTGAACAACCACATAAAGTCACGAGTCTTTGGTAAAAGGTGAAATAAGTGAGGCTAAAGAAGCCATTATATCTGTGAATTGGTTCACAGTGTGAGGAATAGCTTGGATAGTAAATTTATCAAAAGATTGAAGTTGAAAGAGAATGATATCGTGATATTTTTGAAGGATATCATTTTTGCACTAATAAACACCAGTAACTTGATTAATGATGAGCTCAGAATCACCAAAGATGTCGATATGGCGAGCACCAAGATTAATGGCATTTTGAAGTCCTAAAACGAGGGCTTCATATTCAGCCATATTATTGGTACACTCAAAGTTAAGCTTGTGTGAGACAGGGATAGGTGCACCCTAAGGAGGAATCATGACGAAACCTGCACCTCCCCCTTGCTAACATTTGGACCCATCAAAGAAGAGTTTTACTTTAAATGGAGATAGACCAAAATTGATTTGTTGGATGTACTCATCTGGGAATTGAGCAAGGGGATTTGAGTGTCTAGAAGAGGAGTATCAGCTAATTGATCCGCAATGACCTGACCCTTGATAGATTTTTGCGAGATGAACTCGAGATCAAAATCTTTCATGAGCATGAGCCAATGAGTGATACAATCATTGTGATAGGGTTTCACATGCATTGTCTTGAGTGGATTGACACTTGTAACAATATAAGTTTTGTGATTAAGGAGGTAGTGACGAATTTTAGAAGTCACGAAGAAGAGAGCACAACACGTTTTTTTAGCTTCAGAATAGCATGTTTCATACTCATGAAGAGTACGACTGATATAATAGACAGCTTGTTCTTTACCGTTAGCATCCCGATGTGAGATCATGGCTCCAAGAGCATGATCAGTCATAGAAATATAAAGATAGAATGGCTCCCCCTCGTGTGGAGGTGTAAGCACAGGTGGAGAAAGAAGATAAGATTTGATATCATCAAAGGCCTTTTGGCAATGCTCATCCCATTCAAAATGAACATTTTTATAGAGGAGATGATGAAAAGGTTGAAAACGGTCTGATAGTTGCGAGATAAAATGACACACTGATTGAAGGCATCCTTGAAGACCACGGAGTTGCTTTAAGTTGGAAGGGGGAGGCATCTCGAGGATAGCCTTTATTTTTGTGGGATCAACTTCAATGCCCCTAATAGAAATGATAAATCCTAAGAGTTTACCAGTGAGAACACCAAACATGCATTTAGATGGATTTAGGTGAAGAAAAAATGAATGAGCCTCTCAAAGAGAGGTGCAAGAATGAAAAGGTGATCCTGACGGTGTTTGGACTTACCAAGGAGGTCATCGACGTAATCTTCCACAGTTTTGTGTAAGAGATCATGGAAGATGTAGGTCATTGCACGTTGATAAGTTGCTCCTGTGTTCTTAAGACTAAAGGGCATGACACGATAACAAAAATTCCCCCAAGGAGTTATGAAGGAAGTCTTATGCTGGTCCTCTGGTGTGATGAGAATTTGATTATATCCAGAGAAACCATCCATAAGAGAAAGCATCTCGTGACCTGCAGTTAAATCCATGAGTTGGTCGATATTAGGTAGAGGAAAATCATCTTTCGGACAAGCGAGATTAAGATCCTGAAAGTCAGTGCAAATTCAAATTTTCCTAGTAGCTTTGGTTACTGGTACTACATTTGAAACCCATTGTGGATAGTCAATGGGTTGGATGAAGTTAGCGGAAAGCAAGTGTTGCAACTCTTCTTTAACAAGAAGGGCTACATGAGGATGCATTTTACACAATTTTTGTTTAACCGGTTTGATGTCTGGAAGAGTAATGATATTGTGGACCACGATATTAGGATCGAGGCTTGGCATATCTTCATATGACCAAGCAAAATCTTGGTGATGGTTGGAAAGAAAGGTGGTGAAGTCTCCTAACTCCTGTGGATTAAGAGATTGGTTGACCTTAATGATGCGAGGGTCTTTAGAAGTCCCTATATTAAGGTCGACAGTGACATCGTTGAGAAGCATGACGTGTCAAAAGGAATGGTTTTAGAAAGAAAAAAATCCTCTACCCCTAGATAGGTGAGGACATAATCATCATCCACACAGTGGATAGTGTTGATAGTGGGAGAGTCATCTCTAACTATTTCAGGGAAGACTAATGGCATGGAAATGGATTTGCCATTAGTTTTATAGGTTAGTGGACCTAAGGAAATGGTATTGACTTAAAAAAAAAGTTAGGCGGATGGAAATGGTGTCATCCACATCAAGTGATGCTTCCGACCTGATGGGAGAAGATGGTTCCTCAATGGAAAGAGGCTCATCGAGAATGGTGATGGTGGCTTTTGAGAGAGGTTTAAACCCTAAACCAAATTTTTGATGTGGTTTAAGAGTTGGAATGGACGTGAGGTCATGCCCACCATGTTCATACTTTCCCAGACCAAAGCCCTTCCATGTGCATCGATATAGATAAGTTTTTGTGAACGCGGGATTCTGTAGACAATCAAACCTGCTGAATAGGGTTTGGCCCTAGGGGAGAATCCAGACGATAGTGAGGTGTATCAAGACCACCATAGATGAAGTTAGTCTGTTGATTGGGTAGACCAATGGTGACAATGCGACCAAGACTTGGTTGATATTTAGGTTGTTTGTTTGGTCTACCATACTCGTTAGGTTTGAGATGGGTGTCAAAAGAGAGAAGAGGAAGCTCTCCTAGTGAAAAATGCTACAACGTTTCTTCCAGATTTTGTAAATTTGGTAGTTTTGTTGCAGGTATGGAAGAGGATGAAGCCTCGTCAGGAGAACAAGCATTCTCCTTTGGAGGGCAGACCCTGTGGTCATGTCACATTGTGTGGATGGGAAAGGATCTCCTAAATGAGTATAGATTTTTCCCTCATACTGATATTTTAAGCATCGATGGAGGGTTGATGGGATGCAATGCATTGTATGAATCCAAGAGTGTCTGAGGATCATATTGTAGTGGAATTTCCTTCAATAATGTAAAAATCTTGTGAAGTAGTTTCTTACCTACCCGAATGGGTAGGACCACAGTTCCTAAAGTAACTACCAGCTGATCATTAAATGATTGAAGGGTGAAAGGTGGTGGTGACACTACATTCTTTGGTAACTTAATTTTCTTGAATGTGTGGGAGGAAATGACATTGAGTGCAGCACCACTGTTGATCATAGTGCGTTTTAATGTAGTGTTGTTGATTTGAACTGTGATAAAGAGGGGAGCCTCTAAATCCTTAGAAGAAAGGGGAGGAATTTCAGAATCCTCAAAGGAAATGGTGGTTGATGGTCTATTCAATCCAACAACCATCTCAAAAGTTTGGGGCTCATCTAAATTCACTGCGATATGATGTAGATTATCAATCAGAGCTTGGCGATGTTGTGGAGATGATTAAATGAGGTCAAAAAGAGACATTTTAACCGGAGCATGGGTGAGTTGTTTCATAACACTGTCCTCAACTGACATGAGAATTTGAGCCAAAATTGAAGCATGAATAGAGACTTGAGGTCTTGGGGTTAATGAGGAAGGATGAACTCCTTCAGGGGCCACAGAAATGACAACCCGTGGTCGAGAGGTTGTAGAAGATGATGGATTATCATACTATTGTGCTCTAGTGGTGATATGAATTGTGTTGATTTGAGAAGGTGGAAGATCATCCAGAGTGGAATTAATAGAATTAGAGGTCTGAGTAGACCATTTAGGCTCAGATGTAGTTGAGATGACAGGAGACACTTGTTCCTCCTCCTCTTCCAGCAGAAGATCACTTTCTTCCAAGAGGTTATTAACGACAGATTGAAGGGCTTTACATCCCTCAGTGTCATGACCTGGAGTGCGGTGGTAAGCAAAAATCAAATTAGAGTTGAACCAGAAGGTTTTACTCCTTTAGGATTATAGGGTTTGATTGGAGGAAGAGATATAGATGAAGATTGGATAAGTTGGCGAAGGATTTTAGTATAGAATCTGGTAGACGAAGATGAGGACAAGAGATGACGAAGGCACCTCTTTAGTCTTAGTAGACTAGCCGAGGTAAAAGAACCTGCATATCTAGTTTAACAATCTTTTTAGGGATCGTTTTGCTTTTCTGGACATTGGGAAAAGTATCCTTGGGCACTTGAGATGGAAGTAAGTGAGGAAAGATTGATTTCGGTGGAGGAGGAGCTCCTAAGATAGATTTTAAAGATGACGAAGATGTGACAAGTGTTGTGGTCTTCAGAGATGAAGAAGGCTGCTTGGTTGAAATAGATGATGATTTAGATAAGACTGATTTAGATGAGGGAGGAGCTCCCAAAATAGGTCTGATAGGAGGAACAAAGGGTGCCTTGGATTTTGGTGACGAAGATGATGGTTCTGATAAAAGAGGTGATGCCTTTCTAGTGGGTAAATCCACTTTATGAGGCACCGGTGAAGATGGTGTTGTAGAAGAAGATGCCTTTTCAGTGGATAAATCCAATATTTTATGAGGCACGAGAGAGATATTTTTGAGGGAAAGCACCAAGAGTCTTGATAGTCCAAAATATTGGTTTTCCTTTTTCAGGGATGGTGACAACTTCGACCGCATAAGGTGATTGTAACCTTTTCGGGGAAGCAGATGGGGAGGTACTGATGATGCAACGTTAGACTTCAGTTGTCTCGGTCTAAGTTCAGGAACCGAAAGTGTAGGTGCCGGTGCTATTTCTTTAGATTTTTCCTTAATAGGCAAGGCAACATCGGTGATGGAAGAAGTGGATGATGAAGAAGTGGTTCCTTGTGAGGAAGATACTTCTGGTACAATAATTATGGGTGTAACTACTGTAGGAAAGGAAACAGGAAGAGTCAAAATCGAAGACGCTTCCATCAGTAGAGAAGTTGGTATGACTATAGGTATGTTCACCAATGGCATAGTTGCGGTGAAAATGGGAGCAACAAAAGTAGATGTATTCGTAGTGGAAACTTGAAGGGATGTAAATGCCTCAAGCATCGAAAGAATGTCTGACGATGAGATAGATGAGGATGACACTGTCTCTGGCATGGATGGAAGATCAGATAAAGAGGTAGAGAGAGATGAATCCATCTCTAACAATGGAGGAATATTCAAAGATGGATTGTCTAAAGATGGTGGAATCTTAGAGATTAACAGAGTGGGAGGAAGTTTCGATTCGGTCGACATGTTCGTAGATGGTCCAGGTTTAGAAGAACATTATTCAATTGAAATGAAGTTGATAGTATGAGTGTTTGGTTTTTGAGGCCCTGAAGTGTCATTGTTTGGGGAATGATTGGGAAAAGGTTGTTTAAAGACATCAAGCACCTGATTTGGGGGAGCATTTGGGTTATCCAGAATGAGCTCGCCTTTATCAATGAATTTTTGGACAAGATTTTTGAAGGTCTGACATCGTTCAATGTCATGGCCTTTGATTCTATGATAACAACAGAAGCCATTTTCCCTATACCAAAATGGTCATTCTTAGCTTTCATCGAAATTTCTAATAGGGGGAAGTCCAATCATGTGAACTTACAACATTTTTTCTAAGATAGAAGCATATGATTCACCCAATGAAGTAAAAGATCGAGATGACGAGGGTCCTTTTCAAGAAGATGAAGAGTTTCTCCAAGGCATTTGATTAGCAGTGTTATCAGCTCGTGATGTTTTTAATATGATAGCATTGGTGGACCCCTGATTCTTGTCTTTGTTAGAAGCGGAAGGGTTTGATTTTGTAAACCGGAAAAGTCGTTTAGACTTAGATCAAAGTTTTAACTTCCTTATTCAACGACACGAGAATCAAGTTTACGTGCCATCGTAAAGGATTATTCAAATGTATGAAAGGTTTGAATCCTTAAAGTGGAAGAAATATGATTAGCACAAGATCGAGTAAACAACTCGATTTGCTAAGGTTAAGGAGGGAGAAAGACAATTGATTTATTATACCTCTCTAACGAGCAACAAAGTATACAATAGATTCATCATCGAATTGAGGAATATTATAAAGATCTATAATTGAGATCTTATGTGTGATATTTATTGAGAATTTTTCAACAAACATATGAGCTAATTAAGAGAAAGAAAATAGGGAGTGTTGGGGAATGTTATTATACCAGTCTAAAACAGGCCTTGCTAAAGACATAAGGAAGGTATGGAGCATAAGCTCCTAATCCTAGACTATAAGGTAGCAAGCGTGCTTGAATGCTCGCAAGTGCTGTTGAGGATCCTTCTAGCTATGAAATTTTGAGAACTTAGGAAGTTCCCATTGAGGAGGATAAGGCATAAAATCCACTGATGGATGAATTGGTTCATTACATACTTCTTCAAAAGAATATGAAGGGTGAGCCCCTTTGGTGGAGGCTTCTAGGTCTGTGATTTTCTTGAAAAGAATTTAGACGACGTTAGATTGAGGAGGGGGCATGTTGGTATGTCTTGCATAAGAAGCAAATGGTAGGTTTTGTTGAGGTGTTAACGGGGGATTCATCTACTGATTAATAGGATGATAAGAGGAATAACCAGGTATTCTAGGTGACACCTGGTGAGGTATTTGTTATGAAGGAGCCTACATATAAATAGGCTATGAGATGAAAAGTGGTTGAGAGAAAGGTGGTTGAATGAAAGACGGAGCCTGTGATTGGTGGGCTCCTATACTTGTTGACTGAATCGGAATGGATTGAGGAATGTGGGTGTTGATTTGATTGGATATGGTGGGGAACAAACTCTGAATGAGGATTTTGACTGTTGGATTGGTTATTAAGGGCACCGATGCCAGAGGATGGGTAAAGGTCACTGTCGCTAGAGCATTAGAAGAAAGACTAGCTGGAGGACAAGAAGAAGGAACTGACTGACTCGTAGAAGGGGGTTGATTCACAGAGAGGTATTGACCCTGAGACATAATAGATGGCATAGAAGAATTAATAGCAATCATGAGAGCGCAGAGATGCACTCATCATAGCTAAAGAAGAGGGCCTCTCAAAAGTAGGTTGTGGAGTAGCCGAGGTAGCCATGGCACTAGGGATAGGCAAGATCATTTGAGAACTAGTTGACATGGTCGGTGGAAGAGAAAAAGGAGGCATAGATGTGCCACCCTCTTTCATGGTTCGAGGCGAGAAAAATCATGCTAACTATTCTATAAAAGCTTGGGATGGTTCATGAGAATAATCGTAAACTTGCTAGATTGGTGGTCCCTGATCAGATATTCGAATAGACTTATGCACTAGATAGTCCATAAGGGCTACCAGGTTGTGATCAAGGAGTGCCTGAAATTTAGGATCTCCATGAGGAACATACTCTATATCAGAAGTAGATGATACCTCTGAAGGACTGGGGGAAGCTGGATGTGATGGGATCACTTTAGGATGATAGAAAGGATTATATGACCAAGATGGGGAACCAACTAACACTGTCCCGAGGAAGACCCAAGGGGTGTCCAAACATCCACATTAGTGGTGATCTTAGATGAAGAAGAGGCCAGTTGAGCCATTTTTCTAGATTTTGACTCAGTGATGATTGTCCTAAAAAGTAGAAATATAGAAAAAAAAGGATTGACCTAACTAATGCACGAAAATTCAAGAAGTGTGGGTGATTATCTATTTTAAATTTTCATGCTTTTAAGAAAGAAAATATTAGGGAAGGATTTTTAGAAAAGGAACTACTCAGATAGCCAAACTAAGGATGGTTTGGGAATGTTTTGGTGAGGAGTCCCGAAGGCACTTCAGTAAAAGACCAATACGTGGCTTGATATAGGGGCCTACCCCCACACTTATCACACCACCGCGATAAGGAGTCGAGTGCTTTTCCAATATATACAAGAACTTCCGTGAATTTATAGTGTGGCTTGAGTACCACATGGGCTCTTCCTCTTGGATGTCACTTCCAAGTAGGTGAGGCCAGGAGGGAATTTTTGTTTAAATGCTTTATACCTAGTGATTTTGGCTTTGTGTGCAAGGGTGAAAAATAAAAATCAAATAGTGTCACTACCAATTTTGATCAATTTTCCAACCTATTTAGAAAACTAGATGAAGAACATACAACAGAAATGACAAAAAGAAGTTCTTTTTAAGCACTAAAAATGAAGTGTTTGATTTCGATGAAGACAAGTCAAACAAGTTCTTTCCCAAATGCGATTAAATTCTTTTTAAGCACCAAAATCAAAATTTTTGAGTGTGATATAAAAGAAACAAAATAATTCTTTTAAGTTCTTACAAAGGAGAAAAACACCGTAAAAGAGAAATACCTGTAGATTTAGCTCTCCAAGGTGTGTGGACTTCAAAAAGCACGTTGTTGAGCTCTTCCCCTTGAACAATCCCGTGAACAAGCAAAGTGCTCCACAAGAAAAGGTTAAGAAAACATGCAAACAAATCCAGAAAGATATATCCAGATAATAGTAGAATGAAAATTTCTATTTAAGAAACTAGAAACTTTCAAGGAAATGAGAATTTAGACATGCAAGAAAGAAATAATTTTGATTTTGCAAATTATAAACGAAAGAAACAAGACCAAAATAAAAAAAGGAAATGCTTAAGGAAAATTGATGAAAATCAGTGAAGAAAAAGAACAAAAGTTCAACACTGGAAAAGAGATGAACTTACCAATAGGGGACTTTGGTTCACCCCCAAGGCATGCCGAATGTAGATCAAGAATTTTTCATGCTTGTTACTTGTCCAAGTTAATGTACCAAACTAAACACAAAAACCCTGAAAAACTCAAATGAAATCAATACCTGATAGATAAGACAAGATCCGAAGATGTAGATGGAAAAGAAATCTGATGTAGACAAGACGGCGCACATGAGCAATCTTGCAAAGTAGATCCGAGAAACCTGTGAGACATAGATACTTGACAGAAAAAGACAACGTTAAAAGATATTTGGGTGGAATACCTAAAAGTGGGTCCAGAAGCAATAAGCTCCCTCGACGGATGTCAGTCCACATTTTCAATTAAAGAAAGAAGCATACATGATAAAATATGTAAGTAAATGTCTAGATTTTCTGATTAAAAATGACAGACAAAATGTAAACAATAGACAGAAAGCAACAGAAAATAGGAAACTATGAAAAAATGTTGGATTTGTGTTACCTAAGTTTTTTTCCCCATGCTTTACATGTGTTGATCACCTTGATTGGGTGAATCGGCGTCGATTAGGCTCAATCGGCGTTGATTGGGCTCGATTGGCGTTGACTAGGGGAAAATTATAGGAAGGTTGAGAAATGGACAATGAAGGCTGGATCGTCAATGTCTGCTGGAGCTACAGGAGCTGTAGGGATACTGACAAAGCTCCACCTTAGCTAGATGCAGGAATAGAGTCACCAAGAGATTGATGAAGCCTCACGATGTCGATGTTGTGGGAGCAGAGTAACGGTACTCCTCTCAGGGATTGATCTGGACAGAATTTGCTCTCGCTGATAGATGATGCTCAGGCTTGATGCTCAAAACTCTCTGTCATTCTCTTTGTCTAACCAGAACTAAATTTTGGCCCTGTATTTATAATCGGTGCCGACTGAGGTACAATCAGCACCGTTCTGAAAAATTGGCATCGACCGAGTACCAGTCGGCGCCGATCAGGGAACAAAATCCCAAAATGGCCAAAAAGGATGATTTGGAAAGATGAAAATGTATCCTTCTGACTCAAATATGGGAAATATCCCACTGCACGGTTTGGGGGAGGAGAAATAGGGGGATAGATGGATAGAATTGATATGGGAGGTTAGGAATTGATATGGGGTAGATAAGTGGTTAAGACACATGTAAAAAATACAATTAAATAGTTAATATTTAATTATCCATGGGTAAGATACAATGGGGTATAAAAAACTTAGGATAGATGTTTAATTTTAATTAATTAATACCCTAAAGGACAAGTGGTGATATAAAGGTGCCCCAGGTTACCCGAGAAGGTAGACAAATGTGGGGGACACTAAATTGGGTAACCAATTTTAGGTGTCTACAACCGCAATGGTAAAGTAAAGTCAGTTGGCAAAGCTATCTGCGAACTCGGCCCATGAGACTTGTAATGGCCTATGGTGTATGGATTTTGAGGTAGAGGAGCATACAAAGGAAAATTTTTCTCGGATATCGGTATGTGCCATGGTGGTAGGTTGTGAAATTTACCATAGAGATCATAATATAAGTAGGTGTCTCTAATGCAACGTGCGATCTATAATAATGTGTCTTGTTATTATAAGATTTGTACCTCCACTACTCATGACACCAAGGATAGTACATTTATTGACCAGAGATGATTCCATTGACATTAGTGTGTTCCGCATCAGCATTAAAAACAATTCCAAGGATAATGTTCATCACTATAAATGGCACATGGATGGAGCATCCCATGGAAGAAGTTTGCATAGAGGATTTTGAGGTTGAGGAAACCGTAAAGGCGGAAGAAGTGAGTTCCTGTGTGGAACATGTTACAACTGTGGGTCTATGGAGCACTATAAGCATGAATTTCTTGATCTATTATGATGATCTTGGTGAAGAAAGAAGCACAAGTATGAGGAGTTCATAGAGTTATTTGAGCACATGAGCTAGAAATAACAGTAAGGATAAAGGCATAGGAATAGTAAACATGAAGAATTATGACTTATAATGGATGCCAAAGGTGGCATGCGAGTAAGAGTTAGAACTCAGTACTTGTGACAATGTGAGATAAGGATACACATTCTAGGGAGATACTAAAGAAAAGGCCACTGATTACTAGAGAAGAGGTGGTACACAAAAATTACATGGAACCTACTCATCGAAAGAGGCTTATAAGGAGACCATGGATGTAATTCAAGCCTACAGGAGATCTCATGTGCCTAAAGGAGTAGTCACAATAGTTAGAACTTGTACTTATGACAATATGAGATGAGGCCGCATGTGCCGAGAGATACCAAAGCAAAGGCCACTAATTACTAGAGAAGAGGTCATGCACAAAAAGTACATGGAACTTACTCATAAAAAGAGGTTTATAAGGAGACCATGGATGTAATTCGAAGCCTACAAGGAGAGATCTAGTGCCTAAAGGAGTAGTCACAACATTTGGAGAAAATGAAGAGCGCCGAGCCTCCACAAAAGGATTTGGATGAAGTTAGGGAAGTATATAAAATGTTGAGGCAAGATAATATCATATCTTTTCTTAGGGAATGGTTACAAGAAAGAGTACCACACACTTTGGAAGAGACTGCAAGTGACATGTCCTACATGCTAAGGTTCCTCCTCACACCATTGATTATGATAAGGAGATTACCTTGAATACAATAGTTGATGATGGCTCCCGAGAAATATTCTAATAGACAAGGGTGCAGAGGTTAATGTTCTCACTTTAAATGCATGGAATCAAATGGGAAGGCCCCCATTACAATCATCCTCAAATGTGTTGTATATGTATAACAAGACAGGTGATTCCTATTGATGTCTTGAAGGATGCCGATATCACTATCTAAGGGGCAAAATTCATAGGAGACTTCCAAGTCTTAGCACTAGTTGAGGCGTAAAACTTTCTAGAATTACTTGGGCACCCCTTATGTTATAAGAACAATGTTGACTTGTGGTTCAAAGAAGGGATACATAAGTTTCGAGAACAAGGAGGAACGGGTTATTATCCCTTTAATTGATGGGAAGTCAACACCTTATACTGAGCCATTGAGAGAAGAATTACTCGATAGAATGTATGTGCGTACTATCAGGGACCCTGAGGTGATTAATCCTATGGAAGGAGTTATTCATTTTGAAGACACTCAATCTATGAGTGATACCACTAGTGTAGCATGTGACAATTGGGCGCATGTGACTTATGAGCTAATTGGGTAAAAATTAAGAGGTCAGATTACAAGTAGTGATAATGGAGACTACATTTTGTTTCCATTTTTGGGAATGCCCACTTATACACCCGAGAGGGAAGCGATTACATAACTACATTGGGGATGACAACAATGATGTTTCTTTGTGAGCCATGGAAGCTCAATGGAGATGTGATATTTAAAGAAGGAGCATGCTTGTCTACACTTTATGCAAAACCGCAACACATTGGTGAAGGGCACATCAAGAGAATATTATAGGGTGAGGAAAGGTGACTATTGTGATCTCTATTATATTCTTCGGAGTAATGTGACAACTAAAATTTGTGTTTATGATGGAAAGATCCACCTCGATCATGTTGAACAATGCAAGAGGATTTGGATGGGAGGCATAGAGGCTTTACCTCCTTCCCTATGGGTGCAAAATTTTTATTCCACATTGCAAGGTTGTGCGAGTGCATGGTACGCTCATTTAGAATTATGTCATCATATAGGAACTGGTGGGAAGTAACATATGACCTAATAAAAAAACTTTGAATATCAAAGTGCTAAGACATTAGTGAATGAGGCATTGCATGTTGTTAAGCACCTAACAATGGGAGACAGTTCCATGGTTGAGGATAGTCTTTTGGAATTATTAGGAGAACCTAATTTTGAGGCATGTTTTAATGTTGAGGAGCTAGAGGAACTACAAATTTAGCGTAATGCCATGGAAAAATAGAAGGGAAAGTTTGTCTATGTGATATAAGGTGAGGAAGTGGAGAACTTGGATGCTAACCATAATATGGGTATGCATGAGGTAATAAATAGTGCTTTGATGAGCAAGTGCACACCTACCATGAACCTCTCAAAACAAATAAGGTTAACATTGGATTAGAAACAAAACCTAAGGAGGCTACTATTGGGGACTATTGGTTAGAAAAGGAGGTTTCAAAGATCATTGATCTATTGCATGAGTTTCAAGATTTATTTCCGTGTGGGTACCATGAGCTTAAGGGAGTTCACCACTCTTTAGGAGAGATACAGATCAAAATAAAGGAAGGATCACACCCAATTCAAAAGATACCTTACCAAATGAATCCAAATCTACGTGTCCAGGTCAAGGAGGAGATAGACAAAATGATCGCATCAGACATCATTAAAGCTATAAAGGAATTAGAATGGATAAGCCTAATAGTCATCAACATTAAAAAATATTGGAGGATAAGGATATATGTTGATTACAAGGATTTGAATGTGGTATGTGTAATTAAGCCCTTTCCAACCCCTTTTACTAAGGAGATCTCGAGGAAGTAGTTGGGCGTGAGAGCTTCATTGATGGCTTCTCGTAATATCATAAAGTTAGAATTGCAAAGGAGAACCAAGAAAAGACAAGTTTTTCCACCGAATAGGGAAGCTTTTCCTACACATTCATGCCTTTTGGATTGAAGAACACGCATGCTATGTTTTTGTGTATAGTAGTCCAGGCATTTCATGATTTTATCCATAAGTTCCTTAAGGTATACCTTGATGACTGGACAATGTATGGACTAGTGAAAGACAATTGTGACAATTTGCGCTTGATGTTTGAAAGATGTTGGTAGTTGTGCATATCCCTCAACATCAAGAAATGTCTCTTCGTTATTCCATTTGAAACCCTGTTGGGCCATATCATATGTAAGGAAGGTTTATTGGTGGATCCTACCAAAGTTGTTATTGTTGTATTAGGGAGCCTACCAGCCAAAAAACAAAGCAGTGTGGATTCCTTGTGCATATGGGGTATTACTGAAAATGTATAAAGGGGTATGCCAAAATTGTTGTGCCAATTGAAGTATTATTGAAGCGCTGATGTACATTCCATTGGGGATAGGCATAGAAGATAATATTTGACACATTAAAGAATAATATTTTCATTGCACCCATATTACGTTTTCCTTCTTGGGATAAGCCATTCCATGTACATTGTGATGCTTTAGGGATGGCGATTGGGGAAATATTAGCATAACCCATGGAAGGAATTTTTGACCACACCTTCTATTTTTCTAGTATAATGTTAACACTATAAGAGAAAACTATACTACTACTAAGGGTGAAGCATTTTCATCGATCTACGGGATGCACAAATTGAGGAAGTATTTGCTAGAAACACCCTTTATATTCTACATGAACCACATGATACATCAAAGTAATTGGTAAAAACCCCATTTTACAAGGGCACATATCCCAGTGGGTATTGTTAGTTCAATAATTCAAGTTTACAGCTTGTTGTGAAACTGAGTAAGAGTAATTTGGGACCTAACCATTTATCGAGGATTGACTCAAGGGAGGATGCATAGAGCATTAAGGATACGATACCGTATACTCAATCTGTTTAGATTATGGCACATACCCTCTAACCTAGAAGATATTTATGTGTTTCTCAAAATAGGTGTGGCACCAGAGGGAATGAAGAATTTTAAAAGAAATTAGTTAGCCATATTCGTTCCACCCTACATGTTAATTAGTGGAGACTTATACAAGTTATGCCATGATGAGCTTTTGACCGGTGTGTGTTATAACATGATCACGTTCTCATCATGGAGGAAGCACATGGTGGGATTACACGAGGACACTATGTAGGGAATACCACAACATAAAATATTCTATTAGAAGGGATTTGGTTGGAAAACATCTACCAGGATTGTATTGATTTTTACAAGGCTTGTGACCATTGCGAGCAACTTGGCAAACCAGGAAGAAGAGTTGAGATGCCATTGAGACCGATAGCTAGTGCAAAACTATTTGAGAAGTGGAAAATTGATTTTGTAGGACTGATTTCACCTGTCACATGAAGGAATGGTTTATGCTATATCATTACTTAACAAGGTGGGTGGAGGCAGCGCCTACAAAGGATTGCTAAACAACCACAACTAAAAGATTCTTATGGGAAAACATAATAAATAGGTATGGGTGTCCTTTAAGCCTGAATAGTGACAGAGGCAAACACTTCTTAAATGAGATGGTTAGAATTTTGTTAGCAGAGTTCATGGTGGCCCATTATAAGACCACAACTTATCACACCCAAGCTAATAGAGCCGTTAAGGAATTTAACAAGATACTAAGTCACATAATGACCAAAATTTGTGATGTAAGAAGACAAAATTGGGATGATAAAGTATCGTCCATACTATGGGCATATAGGAAAACCTACAAGAGATTGAACAAGGCCACATCATTTCAATTGGTGTTTGGTACAAAAGCTATTTTACCAAAGTAAGTTTTATGCTACCATCTTTGTGTATTGTGTGCATAGGAGGATTAGCTAACAAGAAAGCACTACAAGAGCACATGGAAAATTTAATGTAGTTGGATGAAAGGTGATCACTTTCTAGGTGGATTCAGAAGTCATGATCATCATATCAAAAACAAATAATTTGAGGTGGGGAAGATGGTCTTGTTTTATGACTCTAAATTTTTGTACCATCCTGGAAAACTAAAATTCCATTGGTTTGGACCATAAATCATCTTGTATATCATGGATTTAAGTGTGTGCCAGCTTATAATAACTGGATGAGATGAGGTTACTGTGTTACTTCAATGGGAGTAGGCTCAAGGCCTACTATAAATAAGGATTTTGTATAGTTAGAAATAAGGTAGTTTTTCCAATTAGATTAGATTTATTTTTGTCATTTTGGTTGTCCTTTATTGTTTTTAGTTTGGTTTTTCTTGTTGGTACATTGGTAGCTAATTACGTTGTAAGAGGTTCTATGCGTAGGGGACCACACATAAATTTTTATGTGGGATGAAGTGGTTGATATATTGAACATAGTTGACAAAGTCAATAGTGGACTATTGGAAAAAATAATGCAAAGGAAGAAGAATGAGAAATGTAATGGATAAGGTGCATAAATTTATGTGGTTATGAAGGTGGGTTGAAAGAATCTGAAGACCACAAAGAAGGGAAAGATCACGTGGTATAACAAAAAGTAGGCAACACCATGGGAACTACTTAGTAGATGACACAGAGGCTATGTACTTTGGAATGATAACATGTGTGAAGGAGGTCTGTGGTAGTTGAGTAGTATGGGAGTGTCAAATGTTATAGTTTGTGAAGCTCAAGGGAAGTCATGGAGGTTGACTTAAGTGAAATAAAGAAATATATCAAAAATAGACATTAGGAAACATGGTTGGAGGAACTCTAAGGCATTGATAAATTAAAAATAAGAGATAAGAATAGTTATTTTGACTACTTTTCCTTAGAGAATTTCTTCTTTTCTCTAGAGCTTGAAGTACGATGAAGGTTTTTTGAACAAGAATGATGTGAAGTACTATCACGAACCATTGGACTGGTGTATAGTTTTAGTAAAATCTTGTTATAGACAGAGGAAAGAAGATAACATAGCAGTAAGGAGGTCACATGAAAGAGAAGTGGGGAAGTAATCAAGTTAGGGAAGTCAAAAGAAAGGAGCATAACACATATGGAACAAATGAAAAAGGAGAGAAAGATGGTACAAAATAAGGATCGAGCAAATAAACCAATGGTGGAAAAGGAGGATCCAGTGGAGATCTACTCAGAGATGTAGTACCCTCATGGAGTTATTAAGGATGAAAAGTGGATCTTGAAGCTATATAAATGTTAGATCAATGAATACAACCATATAATATATGAAAATGAAAATATGATGCGGGAAGACTCATTAGAGTAGGTATTTACCTTAGCTCATGTTCACCTAGGTACTTTATTTACCTTTATTGTATTTATCCTCACCCACTTATGTGTGTGGATATTTCTTTTATCTTATTTAGATATTAGGAGATATTATGTAGTTATTAGGTATAGTTCTTTCCTTGATCTATGTTATTGAATAGTTCTTTCCTAGATCTATGGTATTGACTAGATCCTTGATGTCTAGTTCTCTCCTAAATCTATGGTCTTAACTAGTTCTTTGATGACTAGTTATTTCCTTGATTTATGGCTTGATCTACGACCTTGACTGGTTCTTAGATTGTTATTCCTTGCCTATTTAAGAAAGGCCCATTCTCAATGTATTGCATTGAGTTCCATAATAATATATGATAATGTTGCTAATTTGTTTGGCAAAGGTTTTATGTAAAGTTATTCTGCGAATTGCTTTCATCTTATTGATCATGGTGTTTGATTAGCATTTGTGTTCTTGGCTTGGTACGATCTGGTTATCATTCCTTTCAAGACCTAATGTCATACACTCTAACAATGGATGAGCTTAGAAACCTTAAGGTTGACGACTTAGTGCAACAAGTGTTGCAAAATATTGGAGTTTTGCACGGTACTGTGGGAGCTTCCCTTCTTTGCCAAACCTGCCCCACTTTTTAGGTGGTTAATGTCATGGGTGCATGAATATTTCTTCTAATTTGTGGGAAGAATAATTAGGATCACATGCCATTTGATTCAGATGGTAATAAGCCTGTAAAATACTAGAGAAGATATGGCACTTGATTTATGTGCTACTGCGCAAAGATTGAGGAGTTGATTTATAAAGATGAACTATGAGAAGGGGGCTAGGGCATAGGTAATTATAGATCTCCTAGACCCAACATTAAGAGTCACCTCCCGACTCATTAGCTACAAATTGGGTGCATCAGAAAGGTGGAAAAAAATTAACCAGAGGTTCTTATACATGGCCTACAAGGTATCTAAGAGGGCAAACTACAATTTTTTCCAATTCATTGCAAATGGCATTATCGAAGAGGTGTGGGTATAGAATGAATCAGAGAGTGAAGTACGCTTGGGGATCCATTTGTTATTGATTGTGTTCTTGGAGATTGGTGTCCCATGTAGACACTAAAATTAGGTCACACTCCCCTTGGTCCCCTATCAAATAAACACCTTGAACACATCCACCTAGCCATGGCCCCCTTCACCCCACTATAATATTAATTTAATTCATTTAATTAAATTAATTCATTATCCTCACCTTATTTATTATTTAAATATTCTAATTGGGATAATGCCCACATATCCACCTCACCTAGACACCTCATCTAGCCACCTCACCCTAAGACCTATTCTTAGTAAGTTTCCATAAGTAACTAAAACCTATCCAAACCATAAAAATAAATGCCTACATTCCCTCTAACCACATTCCCACATGTTAGAAGGAAGCTTCCAGTCGATCCGCAGAGTAAATGAAACGAGATCCCAAAAAATCAAGGGGATCTACCTAGTTTAGTAAACCTAGGAAATCCCACCCTAATCGATGCCAGTTACCCTTACCGCCGGTTAAGATGGAACCACCGTCGGTTACCTTTTAACTCCCAAAACAACCTTATTTCGAGGTTGGAACATTTTTGAGTGAGAGAGAGAGAGACATATTTTGAGAACAAGTGACAAAACCAGAGCTACATGCAAGTAGAACCAACATCCATACCAACATCAGAACACCCATAGCCAGACCCGAAGCAATCACACAGCCACTTGCCTTCACAGGAGCATCTCGAGGAAGCGTCAACACTACACCAAGTTCATTTGATCACCCACCATTACCAACCAGGCATCAAGCTCGTATAAATAGTAAGTTTGTTAACCTGCATTGGTTCCTTGTCATTTGAGCAGATCCTTTTACATTTGTTATTAGTTTCTACTTTCATTTCCATTCCCCACCATTTTACCTCCATGTAAACTTGACCATCCTTTTTTCCACACCCTTACACTACCCATACCTAGACCTCTATCATTCCTGTGCATATTCAGGATCCATACAAATCTTGCCATTGCCCTTCCACCTTCATCTAATCCCAGATCTATCACCCAGCCAAGTTTTATTGAGTTTCCTGTACCCCAACCATACCAACGTTGGTCACCCATAACCATCATCAGTTAACCTAAACTCGACATCGGTCTCTATGTATTTTACCAGAAACCTAGATCAGAGCCTAAAACCACCACCAAATACCCTAAACTGACTAGAATCTGACCCTGACCAATAACAATATCCTGACAGTTACCTTGACCTTTAGATTCAATCATAGCTTAGCCTGTTGTGAATGAATTTGCTTATTATAGATGAATGAGATACCTAAATCATTTTTACTACAGTAGGATTTACTTTATTACCAACATTAAGTTATTTTAAACAGTGGATTGACAACCATCTAGGAAGTATCACACTTCCCAAACATAGCATGTGCTAGGCGACCACCGCATATATTGTTTAAATTTTATTTGGTGGTCTTGTGTTCTATTTCGGTAGTTTTCTCCAAGTAAAAGGAATCTCTCACAATCATATGTGGATTTAGAGGCCATACGTGCGCAGTAACCTATCAACCAAAATCTCAATAGGTATTCCTCCTACACCCATTACCCTCATTTGTTTTGTCATTTTCTTCAAACACTCTAGAATGAGGTGAAATTTTTGGCACGCATGGTGGGACCCATTCAGGGTTTCTTGCATTAATTCATTTCTAGATGAAAAGTAGCATGTTTTTTTCCTTTCTAAAAGGTTCTCACATTAAAATTTCTCCCTTGGAATCTTCTCTTCTTTCTATTGTCTCAAAGCAATCGTGTTTTGGTGCTTAAAAAGAACTCTTCTTCTATTTCATTTGCATTGCATTAGTGAAAGATCATACTTTCTCCTATTCCTCTTATTGTGTCATCAAATTCCATATTTTTATTTGGGTTTAAAATTAACATCATTTCACCCCATGCATTCGCTCAAATGCACATACATGACAATTGCATGCATAAACATCCTATCATGTTGCATTCATTTAATGAAGCTATCATCCGTACGCTAGTGCACCATCATCATGCACATTTGCGTGGGCCCCGCATAGTTCCGAGTTATTTTACATCTTAGAGGGGGAATTTCAATATAACTCCGTTGTTGCTTGCGAGCCTAGATTCGTGTCATGGGTTATTCTCCTTCCACTTTGCATTTACTTGTAAAGTTTGAGCATGAAGGACACACCTATACTATTCCAAATGATCCATCACCTTTTAAAACATGAAACATGATTTACTCGACCCAATGGTATACTCATACCCATTAAGGCATATACCGCCATGGCCACTACCACTTCACTTACACCTCTCGCTTACCAAGATGCTAAATCATTACCTCAACCGCACATGTCTTCTCCCTTCCTACCACCACCGTAACCTCCACACCAAACCATCAACATCCCAATATGTTAGCTCCACATGCACGTCAACCACCAAAACATCATCTATTCCAGCTACCCACATACCAACCACTGATCCCTTAGAAGGCATTTTTCAACACCTCACTCTGGGGGAGTATTGCATATATAGTATCAACACATTCCTTACTCCACAAGAGTATGGAATTCTTCACCAACATCCTTGCTATGATCACCGCATAGGATAATTCCTCCTTTATGGTCCTCCTCACCTTCATACTAGTCTCACATATGGGGGACTTGATACTACCACTTACACACCCAAACCACCATCACAAACCCACCCATTTTCCGCTAACTTCCAGTCTCTCACCAATCACCGTTTCGCCCACACCTTCCTACATTGATGTGCATGGAAAGGTTTTGGTTTTTTCTTTTACGAGAAATGCTGCCATACTATTATTCCATGTACTATCCGTAAACATAACGACCGCAGTGGTATCAATTTTGCTGAACCACCTACCAAACAGCCCATATTGAACTCATTAAGGACATCAACCCTTCTCCACCCTCTTCACCCACTCTACCTTCATCACCACCTTCGCTGAAGGAGTCGATGGATCTAGAATCTATCCCTCCTAATTTTTTTTTCATAAACACCATTTCCTTAGGGCCTTTGACTTATCAACGTGAGGGTGAGGGTCCTTCCTCTCTTCCCTTCCTATATCCTAAAATGATTGATGAGGATACACCTTCAATTAACATTGTTCAATATCAGGATGATGAATCTATATTCACCTACCTTGGTGCAGAAGACTCATATATTCATCAGTTGTTACCCTTTGAGACGCAAACCATCTTGAATGAATCAACTATCAAGATCAACATTCATACTCAGGATGAACCACACATTCTAAAGATAAGTCAATCTTTAAATGCTACTGAACAGGAAGCCATCAATTATTTTCTCAAAGATCATAACCAGACTTTCACTTGGTCTTACACAGACATTCCTGGTATTGACCCCACCATAGTGGTCCACAATATCATAACCACTCCTGATGCCAAACCCGTCAAAAAAAAACTGAGGAAAATTCACCCTCACATTTCCCTTTTCATCAAAGAAGAACTTCAGTGCCTTCTTTCTGTTTCCTTCATATTACCCATTGATTATCCTTGTTGGATTTCTAACATTGTCCCGGTCACTAAGGCGATAGGGGGCCTCTGCATTTACACGGATTTCCATTCCCTCAATCTAGCTTGCCTAAAAGATGACTTTCCTCTACCTGGTATTAACTAGCTGGTTGACCTTACTACTAGTCACGAGATGCTATCACTCATGGATGGCTTCTCGGGATATAACCAAATATTGCTTACCCCAGAGGATCAACACAAAACTGCATTCATCACCCCTTGGGAACCTTCTGCTATCGAGTCATGCCATTTGGCCTTAAAAATGCTAGTGCCACATATCAGTGGGCTATGAATTATATCTTCCATGACATCATGCATCATATATTGGAAGATTACATGGAAGATATCCTGGCCAAATATAAACACCGCTCCAAGCACCTCACCGTCCTCAAAAATATTTTTGACCACCTCATTAAATATTACATTCATCTTCAGCCTAAGAAGTGCATCTTCATGGTCCTCTCAGGAAATCTCCTAGGATTTATCATTTTCCTATGTGGTATAGAAGTTGACCCTGCTAAAGTCAAGGCCATTCTGGAAATGCCTCCACCCACTAACCTTAGACAACTTCGTAGCCTGCAAGGTAAGTTGCAGTTTATTCACCATTTTATTTCACAATTATCTAATCGGTGTTAACCATTTCATCATCTGGTCAATAATGATGTCTCCTTTAAATGGGATGATGAATACCACAAAGCTTTTGAAGCCTTAAAACAATACCTTCTCCAACCACCCGTACTTATCCCACCAAAAGATGATCAACCCTTCTACCTATACATCTCTGCTACCAATCACTCCTTGAGGCCATGCTTGCTCATCGCGATGAAAAACATAGGGAGTAGGTGTTTATTACATAAGTTGTACTCTTTTGGACTATGAAACCTGATACACCCATCCTAAAAAACTTTGCTTAGCCTTAGTTTTCATTGCCACCAAACTCTACCATTACCTACTCAACCACAAAACCTATGTTGTGACCAACACCAACCCCTTACACTTCATGTATGCCAAACCTTATCAAAATCAGCATGCTACACGCTGGCTTATGCTTTTAGCTGACCTCAACCTCAAATTAATTCATCAAAATTCCATCAAGGGCCAAGATATCACCGACTAATTGGCTAGACACCTATTTTTGGGATCAACCCTCTAATTTTGACTTTCCAGATGAGTCAATTACTACCCTTTCCCTGGATGAACCTCCTTACCAAATGACACTCTTATTTGATGGTTCCAAGTGTTAGCATGGGGGTGGGGCTGGTGTTATCCTCATTCCACTTAATGGTGAACCCATGCCTTTGTCTTTCAAACTAGATTTTGATTGTACAAACAATATTGCCGAATACAAAGTGCTCGTATTAGGTCTCCAAGCTTCCTATGCCTTGGATGTCAAATCCATCAACATCTTTGGTGATTCCCAATTGGTCGTAAACCAGGTCAATGGTATATACCAATGTCATAATGAGAAACTTAAAAATATAAACATCACGTAGACATAATTTTGAACACCTTCGATCGCTACGCCCATTAAACCGTCCCCCATTAAACCAACAAATTTGTAGATACCATGGCTGTTTGGCTTCTTAAAATACCGCTTCACCCACCAATTCTAAAATATTTGTCACCATACAACAACTCCAATCACCCTCTTATTTACCTTGCGACATTTACTCCATCGGAACCGTCACCCTGGACCCGAGCGACCTTTGGTATAAACAATACTCTGACTATCTTTCTCTCTCCATCTTACCTCCTGATCTCACCCGTAATGGACAATGTGCCTTCCTTAAAAAGGTATCTCATTACGTCATCATGGGGGCCTCCTCTATAAGCATGACTTTTATGGTATTCTCTTACGATGCCTCATGAGTTCTAAAATTCCTTATACCATTAAGGAAGTTCATGATGGCATATGTGGAGGTCACTTGATGGCCTTCATTGCTTGCTAAGCGTATTCTTTGCCTAGGCTATTACTAGCCGACCCTTAACCATGATTGTTGCAACTACGTCAAACGTTGTGTAAAATGCCAACAACATGCCAACCTTCATCATACACCTAGTCACACCTTACAGGTTTCCCGTGACCTTTGGCCCTTTTCTCAATGGGGTTTAGATCTTGTTAGAGAGATCAACCCCCATTCTTCCCAACGCCATCAATGGATCATCACCACTACCAAATACTACACAAAATGGGTTGAAGCCATACCACTCATCTCCACGAAAGCTAAGAAAATATGTGAATTCATCAATCATCACATCATTTGTCGCTTTGGTGTTCCTCATCACCTCATCATTGATAATGGAAATTTTTTCAAAAACAAAACATTGCGAAAAATTTGTGACGCCTTTAGCATTCAGCTAAGTTTCTCATCACCTTATTACCCATAAACCAAAGGCCAAGATGAATCCACTAATAAAACCTTAAATAAAATTCTCACGAAAGTGGTTAACGATCTTTGGGAAGAACTTGCATATGCACATTCCTTTCACCCTGTGGGTATACCACACTAGTATTAGTACCTCCACTGCTGCCACACCATTTTCTCTAGTCTATGGTACAGAGGATGTTCTACCTCTCAAAGTCTAGATTCCCTCACTCCGCATTTCTCTCCATGACATTCTCAATGATGACAACTTTCATCACGACCGTTTAGCACAACTTGAGTTATTAGATGAACGCCATCTTAACGCTCTTGACCACCTTCAAGTTTACTAAAAATGTATCAAATGTGCCTACGACAAACGTGTCCATGAATGAACCTTCCAAGTTGGTGACCTTGTTCTGAAAGAAAATCAACATGTAACCAAAGAAGAAAAAAATAAACGAGGCAAATTTGCTCCTAATTGTCTTAGACCATACATCGTGACCCATACTTATGAATCGGTGCTTATTGTTTATCTTCACTCGATGGTAAAGGCGAACATAAGCCCCTTAATGCCTTGTATATTTGACCAATCTACTATTGAATTTTAGTCCTACCTCACCTTTTGACTCTTTTCATGCTCATCACTTAAGCACTATCCACTTATTACACCTCACCAATGATTAAACAAGATGTAGACACCTAAAATTGGTTATCCAATTTGGTGTCCCCGTGCACGTTTGTCTTCTCGGGTAACCTGGGGCACGTTTACATCACCACTTCTCCCTTAGGGTATTATTTAATATTTGATTTAAAAATATATCCTAAGTTTATGTCACCCCATTATGTTTTACCCATAGATAATTAAATATTAACTATTTAATTATATTTTCTACATATATCCTAACCACTTATCTACCCCATATCAATTCCTAACCTCCCGTATCTATTCTATCCATCTATCCCCCTATTTTTTCTCCTCCCAAACTAAGTAGTGGGATATTTCCCATATTTGAGGTGGAAGGATCACTTCATCTTCCCAAAAATCGTCCCTTTTGGCCATTTCGGAGTCTATTCCCTGATCGGTGCCGACTGATACTCGGTCGACGCCGATTTTTGGAGTGGCGCCAATTTCATCTTAGTCGGTGCCGATTACAAATAGAAGGCCAGAATTTAGTTCAGTTAGACAGTGAGATAGAGAGAGAGACAGAAAGAACGAGAGAGTTTTGAGCATCAAGTCTGAGCATTATCTATCAAGTGAGAGTGAATCCCGTCCAAACCAATCCCGAGAGGAGAATCACATTTACTCGATCCTACCACATTGACATCATGAGCCTCCATCAATCTCTTGGTGACTCTGTTCCTGCATCCAACGACAGTGGAGCCTTGTCAGTATCCCTACGGCTCTTGCAGATCCAGCGGAGATCGACGATCTAGCTTCCACTATCTGTTTCTCAATCTTCCTGTAATTTTCCCCAAGTCGACACCGACTGTACCCAGTCGATGCCGATTCTCTCTAGTCGACGCCGACCTATATCAGTCGACACCGATTCTTATCAGTCGATGTCAATTTTCCTAATCGACGCCGATCTGCCTATGGACAAGTAAAATAATTCAAGGAACACAAATCCAGCATTGTTTTCACACTTTCCTGTCTTTTATTGGTTTCTCGCTGCTATTTTCTTTTATGTCTATCATTTTTAATAAAAATATAGAAATTTACTTACATCTTTTATCATGTATGCTTCTTTCCTTAATTGAAAACGTGGTGACATTTCTTTGAGGAGCTTATCGCTTCCTGGACCCGCTTTTCAGGCAGTCCACCCAAATATCTTTTAACATTGTCTTTTCTATCAAGCATCTATGTCTCACAGGTTTCTTGGACCTACTTTGTAGGATTACTCATGTGCACCCATCTTGTCTACATCGGCTTTCTTTTCCATCTACATCTTCAGATCTTGTCTTTTAGGTATCAATTTCATTTGAGTTTTTCAAGGTTTTTGTGTTTAGTTTGGTACATTAACTTGGATAGGTAACAAGCGTGAAATTCTTGATCTACATTTTGGCATGCCCGGTGGGACCCAACCAAAGTCCCTTATTGGTAAGTTCATTTCTTTTCCAGTTTTGAGCTTCATTGCTGCTTCTTCACTGCTTTTAAATCGAGTTCTTCATAGCATTTCTTTCCTTCATTTTGGTCTTGCTTCTTTCACTTATAATTTGCAAAGTTAAAAGTTTCTTCTTTCTTGCAAAAGATAAATTCCAATTCCTATTTCGAAGATCAATAAATCTTTCATTTGATTTCAAAATTGCATTCTTGATCCGTCTCTTTTTGCAAAATTGTTATTTTATTGAAAGTTTTCTAGTTCTTTAAATAGAAATTTTCATTCTACTATCATCTGGATATATCTTTCTGGATTTTTTGGGTGTTTGCTTAACCTTTTCTTGCGGAGCACATTGCTTGTTCATGGGATTTTTCGAGGGGAAGAGCTCAACAACGTGCTTTTTGAAGTCCACACACCTTGGAGAGCTAAATCTACAGGTATTCCTCTTTTACGGTGTTTTCTCCTTTTTAAGAACTTAAAAAGAACTTGTTTGTTTGTTTTCTATCACATTCAAACATTTCAATTTTGGTGCTTAAAAAGAATTTAATCGCATCTGGGAAAGAATTTGTTTGACTTGTCTTCATCAAAATCCAACACTTCGTTCTTAGTGCTTAAAAAGAACTTTTCCTTTGTCATTTCTGTTGTATGCTATTCATCTAGTTTTCTAAATAGGCTGGAAAAATTAATCAAAATCGGTAGTGACACTATTTGATTTTTATTTTTCACCCTTGCACACAAAGCAAAACTCACTCATTATAAAGCATCAAAACAAAAATTCCTCCCCTGGCCTCGCCTACTTGGAAGTGACATCCAAGAGGAAGAGCCTACATGGTACTCGGGCCACGATATAAATTCACGGAAGTTCTAGTATATATTGGCAAAGCACCCGACTCCCTTATTGCAGCGGTGTGTGAAGTGCGGGGTGAGACCCTATATCAAGCCACATATTGGTCTTTTTCAAGTGCCTTCAGACTCCTCACCAAAACATTCCCAAACCATCCTTAGTTTGGCTATCTCGAGTAGTTCCTTTTCTAAAATCCTTCCCTAATATTTTCTTTCTTAAAAGTAAGAAAACTTAAAAGAGATAATCACCTACGTTTCTTGAATTGTCTGTCTTCCGTTACGTGCATTAGTTAGGTCAATCTTATTTTTCTATATTTCGCTTGTTTATGACGGTCATCACTCAGTTACAATCTAGAAGAATGGCTCAACTGGCCCCTTCTTCCTCTCGAGATCACCACTAGTGTGGATGTTTGGAACCCTCGGGTCTTCCTCGACCACTATTAGTTAGTTCCCCATCTTGGTCGTATAATCCTTTCTATCACCTAAAGCAATCCCATCACATCTAGAATCCCCCTGTCCTTCAGAAATATCATCTACTTCTGATATAGAGTATGTTCCTCGTGGGGATCCTGAATTTCAAGCACTCCTTGATCACAATCTGGTAGCCCTTATGGAATATCTAGTACATAATTCCATTCGAATATCTGATTAGGGACCACCAATCCAGAAAGTTTACGATTATCCTCGTGAACCATCCCAAGATTTTGTAGAACAATTAGCATCCTTTTTCTCACCCCGAACCACAGAAGATGGTGGCGTACATGTGCCTCCTTTTTCTCTTCCACCGACCATGTCGACTAGTTCTCAAATAGTCTTTCCTATTCCTAATGCCGCAGTTACCTCGACTATTCCACAACCTACTTCTGAGAAGTCCTCTTCTCTAGCTATAATGGGTGCGTATGTGCACACATAGATTGCTTTATTAATTCTTCTATGCCGTCCATTGCATCCTAGGGTCAGTACCTCTTTATGAGTCAACCCCCTTCAACGAGTCAGTTGGTTCCTGCTTCTCGTCCTCCAGTTGGTCTTTCTTCCAATGTTCCAGCGATAGTGACCTTCACCCATCCTCTAGCATCGGCGCCCTTAATAACCAATCCGGCAGTCAAAAGCCTCATTCAGACCTTGTTCCCCACCATGTCCAATCAAATCAATACCCATGTTCCTCAATCCATTCCGATTCAGTTGACAAGTGTAGGAGCCCACCAATCACAGGCTTTGGCTTTCATTCAACCACCTTTTTCTCAACCGCTTATCATCTCATAGCCTGTTTATACACAGGCTCCTTCACAACAAATACCTCACCAGGTGTCACCTAGAACACCTGGTTATTCCTCTTATCATCCTGTTAATCAATAGATGAATCCCCGTTGACGCCTCAACAAAATCCACCATTCGCTTCTTATGTAGGACATACCAGTATGCCTCCTCCTCAATCTGACGTGGTCTAAATTATTTTCAAGAAAATCACAGACTTAGAAGCCTCCACCAAAGGGGCTCGGCCTTCATACTCTTTTGAAGAAGTGTGTAATGAACCCATTCATCCATCAGTGGCTTTTAAGCCTTATCCCCCAATGGGAACTTCCTAAGTTCTCAAAATTTCATAGTCGGGAGGATCCTCAATAACACCTGTGAGCATTCAAACACGCTTGCTACCTGATAGTCCAGGATCAGGAGCTTATGCTCCATACTTTTCCTATGTCTCTAGCAGGGCCTGCTTTAGATTGGTACAATAACATTCCTCAACATTCCTTGTTTTCTTTCTCTCAATTGGCCCAAATGTTTGTTGAAAACTTTTCAATAAACATCGCACATAAGATCTCGATTACATATCTTTATAACATTCATCAATTCGATGACGAGTCTATTGCAGACTTTGTCACTCGTTGGAGAGGGATAATAAATCAATTGTCTTTCTCCCTTCCTCAATCTCAACAGATCGAGTTGTTTACTCGATCTTGTGCTAATCATATTTCTTCCACTTTAAGGATCCAAAATTTTCATACATTTGAAGAATCCTTTACGATGGCACGTAAACTTGAGTCCCGTGCCATTGAACAAGGGAAGTTAAAACTTCACTCTAAATCTAAACTAGATTTTTCTCGGTTTACAAAATCAAACCCTTCCACTTCTAAAGATAATAATCAGGGATCCACTAACACTATCGTATTAAAAGCACCACGTGCAAATTAGATTCTAATCAAACACCATGGAGAGACTCCTCATCTTCTCGAAAAGGACCCTCGTTATCTCGATCTTTTAATTTGTTGGGGGAATCATATGCATCTATCTTAGAAAAAATGTTGGAAGTTCACATGATCGAACTTCCCCCTATTAGAAATTTTGATGAAAACCAAGAACGTCCATTCTGGTATAGGGAAAATGATTTCTGTCATTATCATAGAACCAAAGGCCATGACATTGAGTGATGTCAAACCTTCAAAAATCTTGTCCAAAATTCATTGATAAAGGCAAGCTCATTCTGGATAACCCAAATGCTCCCCCAAATCAGGCGTTTGATGTTTTTAAACAACCTTTTTCTAATCATTCCCCAAACCATGATGCTTCACAGTCTCAAAAACTAAACACTCATACTATTAGCTTCATTTCTACTGAAGAATCTTCTTCTAAAACTAAGCCATCTACGAACACATCAACTGAATCAGAACCTCCTGCCACTCCACTAATCACTGGGATTCCATCATCTTCAGACACCTCATCTTTGAATATTCCCACATTGTTAGAGATGGATTCATCTCCCTCTGCCTCTTTATCTGATCTTCCGTCTATACCCGAGACAATGTCATCCTCATCTGTCTCATCGTCAGATATTCTTTCGATGCTTGAGGTAATTACATCTCTTTGAGTTTCCACCGTGAATACATCTACTTCTGTTTCTCCCATCTTTGCTGCGACTATGCCATTGGTAAACATACCTATAGTTGTACCAACTTCAATGGAAGTGTCTTCGATTTTGACTCTTCCCGTTTCCTTTCCCACAGTAGTTACACCCACAATTATTATACCGTAAGTAACTCCCTCACAAGGAACTACTCCTTCATCATCCACTTCTTCCATCACCGATACTATTTTGCCTATTAAGGGAAAATCTAAAGAAATAACACCGGCACCTACACTCTCGGTTCCTGGACTTAAACCAAGACAACTAAAATCTAACATTACATCATCAACACCTCCTCATCTCCTTCCCCAAAAAGGCTACAATCACCTTATGCGGTTGAAGTTGTCACCATCCCTAAAAAAGGAAAACCCATATTTCAGACTATTAAGACTCTTGGTGCCTTCCCTCAAAAATCTCTTTCTGCCTCATAAAAGATTGGATTTGTCAACTAGGGAAGGCATCTTCTTCTACAATACCATCAAAACCATCATCCTCTTCTTCTACAACACCTTCTTCACTGGTACCTTGTAAAGTGAATTCACATACTAGAGAGGCATCACCTCTTTTATCAGGACCATCATCTTCATCACCAAAAGCCAAGGCACCCTATGTTCCTCCGATCAGACCTATTTTGGGAGCTCCTCCCTCATCTAAATCAGCATTATCTAAATCGTCATCTGTTTCAATCAAGCAACCTTCCCTATCTCTGAAGACCACAACACTTGTCACATCTTCATCTTCTTCAAAATCTATCTTAGGAGCTCCTCCTCCATAGAAATCAATCATGCCTCACTTGCTTCCATCTCAAGTGTCCAAGGCTACTTCTTTTGATGTTTGAAAAAGTAAAATGATCCCTAAAAAGACTGTCAAACCAGATATGCAGGTTCTTTTACCTCGGCAGTCCGTGGAGGTAAGAGAGGCACCTCCGTCATCTCTATCCTCATCTTTGTCTACCGGATTCTATACCGAGATTCTTCACCAACTTATCTAGTCTTCATCCATATCCCTTCCTCCGATCAAACCCTATAATCCTAAAGGAGTAAAACCTTCCTGGTTCAACTCTGATTTGATTTGTGCTTACCATCACACCCCAGGACATGACACCGAGGGATGTAAAGCCCTTCAATCTATCATTAACAGTCTTTTGGAAGAAAGTGATCTTCTGCTAGAAGAAGAGGAGGAACAAGTATCTCCTGTCATCTCAACCACATCTGAGCCTCAATGATCTACTCAGGCCTCTAGTTCTACTAATTCCACGCTGGACGGTCTTCCACCTTCCCAAATCGACATGATTCATATCACCACTAGAACACAACAATATGATAATCTATCATCATCTCGGCCACGGGTTGTCATTTCTGTAGCCCCTGAAGGCATTCCTCCTTCCACATCAGCCTCAAGACCTAAGGTCTCTATTCGTGCTTCACCTCAGGCTCAGATTCCCGTGTTAGTAGAGGAGAGTGTTATGAAACAACTTACTCATGCTCTGGTCAAAATGTCTCTTTTTGACCTCATTCAATCATCTCCATAGCATCGCCAGGACTTTGATTGATAATCTGCGCCATATCGTAGTGAATTCAGATGAGCCCCAACCTTTTGAGATGATTTTTGGATTGAATAAACTCCAACCGCCATTTCTTTTGAAGATTTAGAAATTCCTTCCCTTTCTTCCAAGGATTTGGAGGCTCCCCTCTTTATCACAGTTCAAATCAACAACACTATGTTAAAATGCACTATGATTGACAGTGGTGCTGCACTTAATGTCATTTCCTCACACACATTTGAGCAACTTAAGTTACCAAAGAACGTAGTGTCACCCCGCCTTTCGCCCTTTGATCATTTAACGATCAGTTGGCAGTTACTTTAGGAACTATGGTCCTACCCATTTGAGTAGGTAAGAAGTTGCTTCACGAACTCTTTTACATTATTGAAGGGAAATTCCACTACAATATGATCCTCGATGCTCCTGGATTCGTGCAATGCATTGTGTCCCATCAACCCTCCATCGATGCTTAAAATATCAGTATGAGGGAAAAATCTATACTCATCCAGGAGATCCTTTTCCTTCTGCACAATGCGACATGACCATAGGGTCTGCCCCTCTAAAGGAGAATGCTTGTTCTCTTGACGAGGCTTCATCCTCTTCCATACCTGCAACAAAACTACCAGATTTACAAAATATAGAAGAGACATTACAGCGTTTCTCACTAGGAGAGCTTCCTCTTCTTTCTTTTGATGCCCATCTCAAACCTAATGAGTATGGTAGACCAGAAAAACAACTTGAATATCAGCTAGGTCTCGGTCATGTCATCACCATTGGTCTACCCAATCAACAGACTAACTTCATTTACGGTGGTCTTGATACACCTCACTATCACCTGGATTCTCCTCCTAGGGCCAAACCCTATTCAACAGGGTTTGATTGTCTACAAAATCCCACATTTGCAAAAACTTATTTATATCGATGCACGTGGAAGGGTTTTGGCCTAGGAAAGTATGAACAGGGTGTGCATGACCTCACGTCCATTCCAACTCTCAAACCACATCAAAAATTTGGTTTAGGATTTAAACCTCTTTCAAAAGCCACCATCACTATTCTCGATGAGCCTCTCCCCATTGAGGAACCATCTTCTCCCGCTAGGTCAGAAGCATCATTTGATGTGGATGATGCCATTTCCATCCCGTCTAACTTTTTTTTTCAATACCATTTCCTTAGGGCCACTGACCTATAAAACTAATAACAAATCCACGTCCATACCATTAGTCTTCCCTGAAATAGTTGGAGATGACTCTCCTACTATCAACACTATCCACTATGCTGAGATGATGATTCTGTCCTCACCTATCTAGGGGTAGAGGATTCCTATCTTCCTAAAACCATTCCTTCTGACACATCTACGCTTCTTAACGAAGCCACTGTCAATCTTAATATAGGGACTTCTAAAGACCCTCGCATCATTAAGGTCGGCCAATCTCTTAATCCACAGGAGTTAGGAGACTTTACCACTTTTCTTTCTAACCATCGTCAAGCCTTTGCTTGGTCATACAAGGATATGCCAGGACTCAATCCTGATATCGTGGTCCATAATATCGTTACTCTTCCAGACATCAAACCGGTTAAACAAAAATTGCGTAAAATGCACCCTCGAGTAGCCCTTCTTGTTAAAGAAGAGTTGCAACATTTGCTTTCTGCTAACTTCATCCAACCCATCGATTATCCACAATGGGTTTAAAATGTAGTACCAGTAACCAAAGATACTGGGAAGATTCGTATTTGTACCAAATTCTAGGATCTTAATCTTGCTTTTCCAAAAGATGATTTTCATCTACCTAATATCGATCAACTCATGGATTTAACTACGAGACAGATGATTTCTCTTATGGATGGTTTCTCTTGATATAATCAAATTCTTATCACACCAGAGGATTATCATAAGACTTCCTTCATAACCCCTTGGGGGAATTTTTGTTATCATGTCATGCCTTTCGGTCTTAAGAATGTGGGAGCAACCTATCAACGAGCCATGACCTACATATTCCATGATCTTTTACACAAAACGGTGGAGGATTATGTCAATGATCTCCTCGGTAAATCCAAATGCCATCAGGATCATCTTTTCGTTCTTGCATCTCTCTTTGAGAAACTCATTCGCTTTTGTCTTCATCTAAATCCATCCAAGTGCGTGTTTGGCATTCTCACTGGTAAACTCCTAGGATTTATCATTTCTATTAGGGGTATTGAAGTTGATCCCGCAAAAATAAAAGCTATCCTTGAGATGCCTCCCCCTTCTAACTTAAAGCAACTCCATGGTCTTCAAGGATGCCTTCAATCAATGCATCATTTTATCTCGCAACTATCAGACCGTTGTCAACCTTTTCATCATCTCCTCCATAAGAATGTTCATTTTGAATGGGATGAGCATTGCCAAAAGGCCTTTGATGATCTCAAAGCTTATCTTCTTTCCCCACCTGTGCTTACACCTCCACGCGAGGGGGATCCATTCTATCTTTATATTTCTGTGACTGACCATGCTTTGGGAGCCATGATCTCGCATCGAGACGCTAATGGTAAAGAAAAGGCCGTCTATTACATCAGTCACACTCTCCATGAGTATGAAACATGTTATTCCAAAGCTGAAAAGTTGTGTTGTGCTCTCTTCTTTGCAACTTCTAAGCTTCGTCACTACCTCCTCAATCACAAAACTTACATTGTCACAAGTGTCAATCCACTCAAGACAATGCATGCGAAGCCTTATCACAATGATCGTATCACTCGTTGGCTCATGCTAATGATAGAATTTGATCTCGAGTTTATTCTCGCAAAAATATATCAAGGGTCAGGTCATTGCAGATCAATTAGCTAATGCTCCTCTTCCTGGACACTCAAGTCCCCCTTGCTCAATTCCCTGATGAGTATATCCAACAAATTGATTTCGGTCTTTCTCCATTTAAAGTAAAAATCTTCTTTGATGGATCTAAATGCCATAAGGGGAGGTGCAGGTTTTGTTATGATTCCTCCTTGGGGTGCACCTATCCCAGTCACACACAAACTTAACTTTGAGTGTACCAATAATATGGCTGAATATGAAGCTCTTGTTTTAGGTCTTCAAAATGCCATTAATCTTGCACCCACCATATCGACATCTTTGGTGACTCTGAACTCATCGTTAATCAAGTCACGGGTGTCTATCAATGTAAAAATGATATCCTTCAAAAATATCGTGATATCATTCTCTTTCAACTCCAATCTTTTGATAAATTCACTATCTAAGCTATTCCTCATACTGTGAATTGATTCACAGATACAATGGCTTTGTTAGCCTCACTTATTCCACCTTTTACCGAAGACTCATGACTTTATGTGGCTGTGTAGTGATTAGATCAACCATCTCATCTCAGAAACTAACTTCAATCAATGCTGTCACAACCAATACTCAAGATGAGTGGTATCAACACATTGTTGATTATCTATCTCATTCAATGCTTCCTCTAGATCTAACTTCCAATGGTAGAAGATCTTTTATCCTACGCACTAATCGCTATACTATTCTAGGCGAAATCCTCTACAAACGTGGTTTTGATGGTATTTTGCTTCGGTGCCTCAAAACCCCTGAATCATCTAAAGCCATCTAGGAAGTCCATGATGGTATATGTGGTGGACATTTTAGTGGCTTGGCTGTAGCTAAACGCATCTTACGTTTAGGCTATTATTGGCCTTCTCTTAATCGAGATTGTTATGAATACACTAAGAAATGTGTCAAGTGTCAACAACATTCCAATCTTACACATATCCCTAATCAGGCTTTGCAACCTGCAACAGATTTGTGGCCTTTTTCATAATGGGGTCTTGATCTCATCGGTCTCATCAATCCCCACTCTTCACAGTGTCATCATTCTCATTCATTACGCCACAAAATACTTTACTAAGTGTTTGGAAGCTATTCCTCTTTCATCGACCAAAGCTAAACCGATTGTTGATTTTGTCTATCAACACATCATTTGTCACTTTGGTGTTCCACACAAACTCATCACAGAGATAATGGTAAATCTTTCAAAAATGTTGATTTGTATAACCTCTATGATGCTTTCAATATCAAACTCATCTTTTCTTCTCCATACTATATCCAAGCTAACACCATGTGGAGGATTCCAATAAAACTTTTGCGTAATATCCTCGCAGAGTAACTAGTCATGAGCCGGGGGATTGGCATTTACATATCCCTTTTTCTCTCTAGGCTTATCGAACTAGAATTCATACTCCTACGGGTGCTACTCCCTTCTCTCTAGTCTATGGGTCGAGGTCGTTCTTCCTTTGGAACTCCGGATCCCATCTCTTTGTGTTTCTCTCGTAGAGAATTTGTCTCGATGAGGACTATCATCAAAATCATCTAGCACGGCTTGAGTTGCTAGATGAGCAACATCTCAACGCTCTTGAACATCATCAAATCTATCTTGAGCCAGTCAAATGTGCTTATAACAAGAACTTGCAACACAATGACTTCAAAATTGGTGATCTTGTTCTTAAAGAAAACCAAAATGTCAATACGCTAGAACGAAGTTAGCGTGGTAAGTGTTGGTACAAAATCACAGCACTCTGGACGCACATCGAGCTTCTAGGTTGATGTTCGGAGCATCCAGTGTGATTGCACAACATGGAAACCTCTCTCCAAGCGTGGGACTTGTGAAACCGAGAGAGGAATCTCCAGAGAAGGCTGGTTCTCGCTCCTAAACTACTCCGCCACAAGCTATTCCAAAGGTGCAAGCTAATCTAATCCTAATCTAACCATGCCAAGGGGATAGGAGAGAGAGAAAAGGGAAAAACAGCAAAAGCCTACACTAAAACGGTGATACACCAGAGAAGGAGAATGTTGGACATCTATCAAAACTGCCATGGGACAAAGAGAGGTGAGCAATGGGAAGGATGGACAGATGCATCACAGGCCCAAGGATAGATTTCACACAGAAAATGTCCCAAAACTCCATGAACACAGCTCCAAACCTGCAATGAACATTCAAACATGCACAAATACCTGCAATGAAGAGAGGCAAGAAGAGAACAAGCAAAAACAAGAAAGGATGGACAGATGCATCACAAAACACGTTTTGTTGCTCCAGAAGTTTGCACAGAACATCATTCCATTAATAAGAGGCAAAAATGCCATTACAGAGCAAGGAGGAGGTTCGAACTCCATTCTCAACCCTTAGAGAAGAAAAGAAGGGAGGGAAGAGCTGAAAAATGAACAACTGTAATGTCTAACCCTTGAAAGAAGCCCCTCCTTACAATTTATAGGAAGAATGAGAGAGGGAGAAGAGAGGAATTCGAAATCTGCCCCAACCACCTCCAAACTACATTTAAATCATATCATTATGGTGGTAGGTGAGATCCCCAACAACCCAAAACGTGGCGCATGTCGACAGTAGTTATCAGCGCCCTTTGGCGCACCATTCAGCATGTCGACAACAAGTTATCAGCGCCCTTGGTGCACAGATTTCGTTCAAAAAGATGTCGATAAAAGTTATCGGCCCTTTGGCGCACTGTTCAAAGATGTCGACAAAGAAGTTATCAGCGCCCTTGGCGCACTGTTCAACATGTCGACAAAGAATTATCGCCCTTGCGCACTGCTTCGGCATGTTGACAACAGTTATCAGCGCCCTTGGCGCACTGCTTAAAGATGTCGACAAAGAAGTTACTCATCAGCGCCTTGGCGCATTGTGCCAGATGTCGGCAAAGAGTTGTCAGCGCCCTTGGCGCACCATTCAGCATGTCGACAGTAAGTTATCAGCGCCCTTGGCGCACTGCCTTCAAAGCATGTCGACAAAGAAGTTTATCAGCGCCTTGCGCACTGCTCGGCATGTCGACAAAGAAGTTATCAGCGCCCTTGCGCACTGCTCAAAGCATGTCGAACAACAACAATCAGCGCCCTTGCGCACCATTTAGCATGTCGACAAAGCAGTTATCGCGCCTTGGCCTACGCCTTGGTGCATCCATTTTTGTGTTAACACCTTTTCCATCGCGCCTCTTTACTCGTGCTAAGGGCGCAACTTTTTGTGGTTTCCATATCCTTTTGCTTGTCTATATCTACCCTGGGGAGATATATACAACAATTTGGCGACTCAATGGGATCACTCACTGCTAGGTAGAAGATCGCTGGCCTTTTAGCAATCCATTGGGCATGGAGTCATAAGAAAGCCTGAAAACTGATATGAAATTTGAAAACTTCCTCTCGAGCCACTTGGAAACCACCGGGCATGGAGTTGTTCTCACCAAAACCACTGGAACGAACTGTGCAAGAGCAAAACCAGCAACACCAAAACTATGTACAGAACTGAAAATCATACATGCTCCAAATGGAACATGCAGAGTGTGCATAAGCACTTCTTCTGCTGAAAGCAAACCTACCTACTCTACTCTAACTGGAAGCAAAGGAAGCTAAACAAACCCTGCAATTGGTTGTGAAAAATAACTTCCCTTTCTCAAAAGTGGTAGCCATGAAATTGATTTGGAGCTGATTATGGCTATTAGGATGAGTGGGAAATCAACAAGAAGTTTGTCTTCCACCCAAATTATCAAGGTATCAGCTGAAGGAAAATTCAATACCTCTTTTAGTTGCTCTACATTTGGATTGAAGAGGTATGACAGCTGATCCTTGGTACTTTGTAGCTCACCCTCATGCTTAGAAGCAAGCATGACTGGTTGTGACTTCTCCTTTGGCTCCAATGAAGCCAAATACCTGATTGGGCAAGGTCTGATCCATTTGATATGCCCATAGCTCTGATTTTCAACTCCAAAAATGGAGTCTTCTTGTAGACCCTCCTGAATGGATGGTGTGGAAGAAATGGTGAAATTATTTTGTCCTTTCTCTTCCTCCAATGAAGAACATGGAAGATTTAAATCTTCCAATTTTAATTCAGAAGAGCTGTTATAAGATGCAAGCTGCTGCAAATGAATGTTCTCCTTCATGATAGTAGACTCTTGTGTTTGGAATGTGGATGATGAAAGAGAGAATGGTGAAAACTCAACCGGTTCTTCTCCATCAAAACAGTCCTCCAAATCTGACAGATAAACTGCCTCATGGCTGTCCTGCTGCAAATGCTCCACTTCCTCCATGGTGTCTTCTTGATCTGCAACTTGACCACCATGGTTTCTTTCACCCTCCAACATTGAGTTTGAGAGATCAAACTCCTCTTCAGTACTAGAACTTGAGAGAGGTGAAGTAGAAAGAAGAACTGAAGGTTCTCCTGTAGCCTGCTTTGTGTTCAAAGCTCTTGGATCTGCACTTTTCTCCTCCACAACTAGGATGTGCTCCTCTTCTTTTGGAGTTGAAGCAGCTTCTCCCTCCTCTATTACTCGAAGGAAATCTTGCTCTTGATATAACTCTTCCTCCAGCATGAAGTTTTTTAAGTCAAACTCTTCAATCTGCTGCTCTAGAGGACAAGTTGGGGCTGCAAGATCTTCTTCAGAGCTTTCTTCCTTTTGCTCTTCTTCTGCTGCCACAAAATCAGTCTTAACCACCGTTTGTTCAACCTTAGCCTCTTCTGTAGGCTTTACCAGCAAAGGGATCTTCTCAATTCCAAATTTGGCAGCCCAAACCCTCAAGTTGTCTGTCATTTCTTTTCTGTTGGGCTCCTCTTCTTGCTGTCCTTGATGACTGATTTTTTCAATTTCTTCTTCCCCACATGGAATTGGGAATGCAAAAGGAGGAATGGGTTGAAACACAACTGATTTTACAATTTTTTGTGGTGGTGGAGGCAGTGAAACCTCTTGTTTCTTTGGAGGAGGGGGTATTTCTGTTAGCTCTTGTGGAGGGGATGACTGTTTGGAAGGGAAAAGGAAAGAAGAATCGAGATGAGATGGAAGACTGAGAGGTGGAGAAATGGATTCAACACTTGGGACAGCAGATGGAGGGTTTGAAACTTGACACTGCTGAAATGAAACAGATTGGGAAAGAGGAAAAGAAAAGGCATGAGAAGGTGTGCTTACCCATTGACAAGGTTGCTGAATACTTCTCTCATACACCTCTATTCCTTCGATCCACTTTGCAAGCAAAGGCAGCGTTGCAATCATGAAGTCAAGTTTCTCCTGAGGGCTGTAATGCCTTGGAAAAGGTCCCACCCATGGACAGGGTGCTCCACAACCGATTCCAAAAGCTTTCATTTGTGCTTGAGCCCTGGACTGCACCATCCCCACCTCCATTTTTTGGATTTTCTCCAATAGACCAGCATCTTGCATCTGATGGTCTTCGTTATATGCATACTCCTGCTCTTGGAAAGCTCCATAGCCAAACTGACTTTGGCACTGCTGTTCATAAGAGTATGCATGCTGATCTGGAGGATTTGTAAAACGTGTTGGAGGTGTGATATACTGCTGTTTTTGGAAATGTGAGTCCCATGATGGAAATGAAGTCATGGTTGCACAACTTCATGGAATGGAAAAGAATGAAATAGATGGAAAGAAGGATGGATGGGAATGGATGAAAAACAGGTCTGCAACTTCAGAAATGGGTTGCTGATCAGATGGAGTCGCCAGATGTGTTTGCAAGTGCCTCCAAAGGCTGAAATCTTCACAGGAACACACCAACCTGCAAAAGATGAAGTGAAAGACCTCTAAGGTCCCACCGGGTGTGCCAAAACTGTTGGTGCAAAATCACAACACCCCTGGACGCACATCAGGCTTCTAGGTTGATGTTCAGGCATCCAGTGTGATTGCACAACATGGAAACCTCTCTCCAGCGTGGGACTTGTGAAACCGAGAGAGGAATCTCCAGAGAAGGCTGGTTCCCGCTCCTAAACTACTCGCCATAAGCTATTCCGGTCTGGGCAAGCTAATCTAATCCTAATCTAACCACCAAGGGGATAGGGAGAGAGAGAAAAGGGAAAAACAGCAAAAGCCTACACTAAAACGGTGATACACCAGAGAAGGAGAATGTGGAACATCTATCAAAACTGCCATGGGACAAAGAGAGGTGAGCAATGGGAAGGATGGACGATGATGCATCACAGCCCAAGGATAGATTTCACACGTAAAATGTCCCAAAACTCCATGAACACAGCTCCAAACCTGCAATGAACATTCAAACATGCACAAATACCTCGCAATGAAGAGAGGCAAGAAGAGAACAAGCAAAAACAAGAAAGGATGGACAGATGCATCACAAAACACGTTTTGTTGCTCCAGAAGTTTGCACAGAACATCATTCCATTAATAAGAGGCAAAAATGCCATTACAGAGCAAGGAGGAGGTTCGAACTCCATTCTCAACCCTTAGAGAAGAAAAGAAGGGAGGGCAGAGCTGAAAAAATGAACAACTTTGTAATGTCTAACCCCTTGAAAGAAGCCCCTCCTTACAATTTATAGGAAGAATGAGAGAGGGAGAAGAGAGGAATTCAAAATCTACCCCAACCACCTCCAGACTACATTTAAATCATATCATTATGGCGGTAGGTGAGATCCCCAACAACCCAAAACGTGGCGCATGTCGACAGTAAGTTATCAGCGCCCTTTGGCGCACCGTTCAGCATGTCGACAGCAAGTTATCAGCGCCCTTGGCGCACCGTTCAGCATGTCGACAGCAAGTTATCAGCGCCCTTTGGCGCACCGTTCAACATGTCGACAGCAAGTTATCAGCGCCCTTAGCGCACTGTTCAAAGCATGTGTCGGCAGAAGTTATCGGCGCCCTTGGTGCACTGCTTCGGCATGTCGGCGACAAGAGTTATCAGCGCCCTTGGCGCACCGTTCAGCATGTCGACAGCAAGTTATCAGCGCCCTTGGCGCACCATTCAGCATGTCGACAGCAAGTTATCAGCGCCCTTGGCGCACCGTTCAGCATGTCGACAACAAGTTATCAGCGCCCTTGGCGCACTGTTGCAAAGATGTCGATAAAGAGTTATCAGCGCCTTGGCGCACTGCTTCAAAGATGTCGACAACAAGTTATCAGCGCCCTTGGCGCACCATTTAGCATGTCGACAGCAAGTTATCAGCGCCCTTGGCCTACGCCTTGGTGCATCCATTTTTGTGTTAACACCTTCTGCTGTGCGCCTCTTACCTGTGCCAAGGGCGCAACTTTTTTGTGGTTTCCATATCCTTTTGCTTGTCTATATCTACCCGGGGGGGAGATATATACAACAGTAAGTTTTCTCCTAATTGGATGGGTCCGTGCGTATTTACTCATAAATATGGGTCTCAGGGCTTATCATCTATCCTCCATGGATAGTGTACCTGAAATGGAACCTCTTAATGCCTTGCATCTAAGGCCGTTCTCTTTCATTAAAATCTATCTTACATGATCTTAGTCGTAAAATCAGATCTTTCATCCATCTAACAACCAGTCATATATTTTCATAGTGATTCGAAACTATGTGGTTCTCCACGTTATGTCTTTTCCACCTTAAATATGAGTATCATGGCTCTACTCATAGCATTTTTCTTATGGATATGTTCCTCCTCCTAGTAGGGACACCTTAATCACTTCTTCATCTATCCCAAGTATCTATCTTAATCGAATCTACTCGGGGCATGAGTATGTGCTTTTTATACATTTTCTTCCCCTCTATCTGATCTATCTGGTCTACACTCAGCTTCTTTCAAAACAAGCTCCAAAAGCTCAATTTTTATTTTTTTTTTTCCAAAGATAGACTGATCCCTCGAAGGACAGCTATCTATGCATTTTCAAAATGAATCAAAAGATATAGACCATGCCCTTGAAGGATGGCTACATTTGAAATACAGACTGTTCCCTTGAAGGACAACTGTTTGTTTGCTTCTTAGCATCATTGAAAGACTTCCCGTATCGATCAGTCTTTCTATATCTAGCAAACTTCCCGCATTGATCAGTTTTCTCTTCTGTCAAAACAAAAATCATGAAGCTGAGACATAAGACCTTTTGTCGATCATATAGAGAACCCTATTTTCCCAATGGGAGCATATATTCTGTCCTTTGTAAATTTTGACAAGATAAATACTTACTTCTCCTTCCATTTACCTTCTAGATTTGGTTTGTGACTAGCTAGTGTCAGGTTTATTTTAACCTCATATATGGCCTTGTATGCATGGTCTTTTGGTTTCCTATCAAAGTCTCTATTTATGGTCGATTAAGGGCCTAGCTTATCATTTATTTTTCTTATCTAGGTGTATTTCCTTTATTTCTAATCAAGGTTATTTCATTACGTCCTTGGCTCTCGTAGAGAGTATTCCCCATTATTATTTGTTATTCATCCAGTTAAATTGACATTTCACATGTTAATTTAATCAAAATCTATCATCTATCTAATTTCATCTTATCTACTTTGTCATATCAAAGCATGTATTGTCAACACATGTGGATCTACCTATCTATTTTCATCAAAATTAAATTAACATCTCAAACATATCAAATCTATCAATCCCATCTATCCATCTATCCATCAAACCATCTAAAAACTTGTACATCCAAGTTACACTACATCTATCTATATCTATTTTTCATCAAAATTAAATCCACATATCAATCACATCAAATCACATCACATCTATCTATCCTCTATGTCTATGTCCATCCAATCACATCTATTTATCATCTATCAGCATATGTCTATATCCATCACAATTACGCTACATCTATCCATGTATATCGAAATTAAAAAGCATGAGTACAATCATATGACAAAGAAAATGATGAATCTATATATATACATGAGTATCTGTACAACAAAGAATGGATGGATTTCAATCAAGCCATCTATATCATACATCAAAAATGCCTTCAAATCAAGGCTACATCAATATATCGATATCAAAATACACCAATCTCTATATCGTAAAGTTTGATAAGTGGAAGACGCTATCTCCTCCACCTTCCTCTAGACCAGGCTGTCTCTCCTAGCCACCACCTATTAAACTAGAAGCACTTGCTGCTGGGGGCTTGCCTCCACCTTTCTCTCTCCCAGTGCTCCCTCTCCTCTGTCCCGAGCTCGATCTCTCGAGGGCCACCTGGTGTGTCTGCGTCAGGGTAACTCTCCCTCTAGCCTCTCCAGCGCTATGGCTATATCCTCCTCATCGGCGTCTATAGATGCTGCAGATGTCATGGTAGCTTTGTCGAATACCATGCCACATAGCTGTCATCCACTCTGACATCATCATCACTCTCTGCAGAAGGTGGGGCCTCCCTCAATGGATCTGCCAAGATCAAAATTGGTAGATCAGTCTCTCTGCTATCTCGCCGATGGGCTCGTAGGTGGTCGACACTGTCTGCACTAGGCCGAACTGTCTTAATACCCGTATAAATGGGAAACACTCCCACATATTAGGCCTATGACCCCTAACCACCCTGCTTCATCTTAACCCCACCGGTGAGCCTCTCGGCCGGCCCATGTCGGAGTAGACCCGATATGGTCTCCGGATGACTCGCTTTATGGTGTCGGCGTCTTGAAGTGCTCTCGAGAATACCAATATGTAGATCTCCCTATATCTCCTGAGGGCCATGTCGGCCCGCCATCGCTGAAATCCATAATCAATGGCCCCCACTACTGCTGGCATCCATGGAAGCCCGGATGGCCTGATCACTGCTATGTGCTCATATGCCCAACAATGGAGCACAAAACTAACATCAATGCCTATCCTCCTACCGGTGGTATACATCCATAACTCATAATATATCTGAGCTATCAAGGCATCGGAAAATGTAAACACCTATCTAAACTACAGGATGTCACAAACACAATCTAGTAATAGTAATGGGAATCTCCCACCTCCTGAATCTGGTAGAGCAAAATAGGAGATAACCATCTGAATCAACACTATCCGTCTGCTCCTGGCATCATCCTATCTGTACTGAGAGGCTATCCTCACCACCCCAGACACTATCTCTGAATCATCCACCCTGTCTCCATACAATCGTCCTAGGGCCCTCTGCTGCTACTCTCATGGAGTAATCTCTATCGGGTCCCCGGTGATCGGTAGCCTCAGGATCCTAGTATATGTCCTCATGGGTGATGGTCATCTCACCCGTCCTAAACCAAAAAGTGTAGGTCTGGCTATCCCATCGTCACACTAGTGCTCACATCAACTCTACATCTCGAGGCACTTGTCAGTAATACCAGAAGCCCCTGAGCTTGGCTAACTCTAAGTGGTGCCAATCTACGTCAGTGACATCGGGGAGAATGGTCTCTAGTAGCTCAAGAATGGCATCCCGCATGTGTAACACCTCTCATGCCTGCATCCATAACATCAAGAGCAATGTTAGCTTCCTATTCATCCAAATTAGAACATCCAAAACACATTTTATCATCTTATCAGTTCATTCAGTCCAATCGGCATTGATTTATTTTAGTTAATGTCGATCAATATGTAGTCGATGTCGATTGAAGTAAATCGGTGCCGATTTAATCTAATCGGCATCAATTTTTCCAATTGACGCCGATTGGGAGGCAGTGGGTCAAAAACACTCTGGCCTCCCACCGATACCATTTTTTTCAAAAAAGAAGAAAATAATAATAAAATTATTATTCTATATGACAAGTTCGGGTAGAACCACTTACCCCAGGTCATGTCCTCTTCCACTTCTGACTACTTCCAGAGGCTTCCATGTTGTTCAAAATCAGTTTTTAACTCTCTCTAAATCAATCGTCGCGGTGTAAATAAATCGTTCACGTTTTCCATTCACATATTTATATGTGCTAGGTACGGTCGGCACCGATTGGTATGGTCGGTGCCGATTTTTATGGTCGGTGCCGATTTGTTTGATCGACACCAATTTGGGCCCATTGTTGCCGATGGGTTGTAGTTTGGCTTCTCCACGTCACTTTCTTCCATCTCCTGATCTTCTTGCCATAGTGTTGATGCTTGGCTTATTTATCTGGTCATTATTGTGCCCTGAGTGTTGCCTTTTGGCACATACTTTCGATATTATCATCCATTTCGAGCCTGTTCCCTGTCCATGGGGCACTCACATTTTTGGTAGCTTAGAGTTAACGGGTCTGTAGGCACTAACGTCATCTACTTTGTAGACCGTCTGGTTGTCCCTACCAATGTGTCTCTTTTTAGGTGCTTGACTATTTTACAGCCCTCCTTACACTCATGGGTCTATAGGTACTAACGTCATCTCATGCAGAGACCGTCTAGTCTGCCCTACCAATGTGAGTTCCTTAGGTTGCTGCCTTAATGTTTATTTTTTTGTGCGTCATTAATGATCAGATCTACTCTAGGCATCTAGCTGGGGCATCCTGCATTTTCATCTACCTTTTTCAAACTTGGGATCGGTTTCTCTTTTGGGGCCCATCCCATCCCTAGTTTGAGGGGGATCACATCATCAATTTTTCTTCCTTTCTTCCAACTCCTTGTTTTTGTCTCGCAACTTTGCTTATCACAAGTTACTTGACAAAAAGGGGCAAAATGTAGACACCTAAAATTGGTTATCCAATTTGGTGTCCCCTATGTGTGTTTGTCTTCTTGGGTAACTTGGGGCACGTTTACATCACCACTTCTCCCTTAGGGTATTATTTAATATTTGATTTAAACATCTATCCTAAGTTTATGTCACCCCATTATGTTTTACCCATAGATAATTAAATATTAACTATTTAATTATATTTTCTACATATATCCTAACCACTTATCTACCCCATATCAATTCCTAACCTCCCGTATCTATTCTATCCATCTATCCCCCCTATTTTTTCTCCTCCCAAATTGAGCAACGTAGGATATTTCCCATATTTGAGGTGGAAGGATCACTTGATCTTCCCAAAAATCGTCCCTTTTGGCCATTTCGGGAGTCTGTTCCCTGATCGGTGCCGACCGATACTCGGTCGATGCCAATTTTTTAGAGCGGCGCCAATTTCATCTCAGTCGGCACCAATTACAAATAGAAGGCTAGAATTCAGTTCTGGTTAGACAGTGAGACAAAGAGAGAGAGAGAAAGAACGAGAGAGTTTTGAGCATCAAGTTTGAGCATTATCTATCAAGTGAGAGCGAATCCTATCCAAACCAATCCCTAAGAGGAGTACTGTTACTCTGCTCCTACCACATCAACATTGTGAGCCTCCATCGATCTCTTGGTGACTCTGTTCCTACATCCAGCATAGGTGGAGCCTTGTCAGTATCCCTACGGCTCTTGCAGATCCAATAGAGATCGACGATCTAGCTTCCACTATCTGTTTCTCAATCTTCCTATAATTTTCCCCAAGTCGATGCCGACTGTACCCAATCAACGCTGATTCTCTCTAGTCGATGCTGACCTATATCAGTTGATGCCGATTCTTATCAGTTGACATTGATTTTCCTAATCGGTGCCAATCTGCCTGTGGACAGGTAAAATAATTCAGGGAACACAAATCTAACATTGTTTTCACACTTTCCCATTTTTTATTGGTTTCTGTCTGCTGTTTACTTTTATGTCTGTCATTTTTAATCAAAATATAGACATTTACTTACATCTTTTATCATGTATGCTTCTTTCCTTAATTGAAAATGTGGACTGACATCCACCAAGGGAGCTTATCGCTTCCTAGACCCGCTTTTCAGGCAGTCCACCCAAATATCTTTTAACGTGGTCTTTTTCTGTCAAGCATCTGTGTCTCACAGGTTTCTTGGATCTACTTTGCAAGATCGCTCATGTGTACTGTCTTGTCTACATCAGCTTTCTTTTCCATCTACATCTTCAGATCTTGTCTTTCAGGTATCGATTTCATTTGAGTTTTTCAAGGTTTTTGTGTTTAGTTTGGTACATTAACTTAGATAGGTAACAAGCATGAAATTCTTGATCTACATTTTGGCACGCCAGTGGGGGACCCAACCAAAGTCCCTTATTGGTAAGTTCATTTCTTTTCCAGTTTTGAGCTTCTGTTCTATTTCTTCGCTACTTTTTGTCAGTTCTTCGTAGCATTTCCTTCCTTCATTTTGGTCTTGCTTCTTTCACTTATTGGTCTTGGATCTTGGTCTTGAATCCATGCCTAAGACCTGACTCAATCCATGCCTAAACCAACTTGAATTGATCCATGCCTAAGACCTCGACTCAATCTATGCCTAAACCAACCTGAATCGATCCATACCTAAGACTCCGACTTTATCCATGCCTAAACCAACCTGACTCAATCCATGCCTAAACCAACCTAACTCCATCATGCCTCACTCACCTAAGTTTCTATCCATATCATGAAAAAATTAAAATTCTCATAAAACACCAACAAATTATCAGAATCTCATCCATCTCATCATATAAACAAATATGTGTGTCTCAATACAATATACATGGATATCCAATCATGTACATCTCTCAAAATCATTGGCATGCATGTTGATACTCAATACAAAATGTCATCGACATGCATATTGGTATCATATAAAATAAAATAATAAAACAATACAAAATCTCTTTGGCATGTAGGCTGACATGTGATAAAAAATATAACTCTTGGCATGCAGGCCGATATATATCAAAAATCAAAACTATGTCAAAATCGGGAGCCGTATATCAGGCATCATCTCGGCAGACATCCTCCATATCTATATCACCTGTACCCTCTACCTCCTCAACCCCTATCTAGCAACTTGCTAACATCTCCCCACCCATCATAGGTAGTGGTTGGGTCCCTGCTAGTGCATCAACTGGAATTGGCCTGGTGGCCTCACCCTGATAATGTCTTGAGGCTTGATGTCCCCATGTGCTCTCCATTCTATGGGTGTGTGATCTGGTCCTCTCGCTAAAGGCCTGCTATGCACTATACTCAACATATAATAAAAATATATCTCTGCCACCATCAGCTGGTCCTGATAGTACCTAGCCTCCTCTCTCACCTCCCATAACCTGGATATGGGCACTATCTATGGTGGCCCCATCAACCTTTGACCTTGTACCTATCATGTGGGACCCTGTCCCACCCCTTCCTGTGAACTAGGACCCTATCCCGGTGCCTGTGGTGGTGTCGTTGGCCCCTACCCATGTGCATGTATCTGGGCATGTAAAGCCCTAATCTATGCTTATGCCGTGGCCAATTGGCCATGCAACCCTGTCACCTATGCCTATATGGCAGCCACCTGACCATCATCCCCATCTCCATATCCATCCACCCCGGGCCATCTTGGCCTAAAGACTAGCCACTTGTATATGTAACTCGGTCACCTCTTCCTCTGAGCTGGAAAGCTGTCCCTGCACCATACCCAACTAGGTAATCAAGGTCACCACCTGCCCCTATAGGGCATCCCTCTACACCGTGATGGTGGCTAAATCATTACCCTAGCTTGGGTGGTACTGATTGTAAATGAGCCACCCACCACTATCTATATCTATCTGTAACCCCAACATCATCAATCCATTGGTCTACCACCTAATCCTCCTACCTTGTGGGCACTGTCAGTTGTGGTAGAGGCAATGGCCTCTCCAAATCATCCCTCATGTACTGCGGGAAGGGTGGAGGTATGTCTTTTGGTAGTCTAGAATTTCGCATTTATCTAATCTGTCTACTGGGATCATCTTGTGCTCCCTGGCATGACGCCCACTATCCATCTTAACAACTAAAAACCATCTAACTAATCATCCATCTATATGAATGAGGGATAACCCACATACGGTCTCCATATGATGTCCACTCTAGATAACCCCTCCAATAAATGTAATAGGCTACATCATGTGTAGCCATGTCTAATCGCCACTCTCCAATCATAGGTACCCATTGCACTGTACATTCCCGTACAAATCTTGAAAGAAATGTTTCTACTTTGGGCATCCCTACTCAGTACACAAACTATGTGCTCATAGGCCCAACAGTGTAGTAAAAATGTGCAACACATGATGAACTTGCATAGATGCCCATACGCCCACAACTCTCTATATAGTTACACAAGAATGTTGGTGCCCAGGCAAAGTGGGTTTAATCTATCACCATATCATGTAGTACCCCCATCAATGAGCAGGGAAATCTCCCTCCCTCTACATCCGATAGTGCAAAACAACACATTACCTCCATCAATAAAACAACAAGCCTCGTCTCCTCTAGATGGGCTGTGTACATCCCTCTGTAACTTAGACTGGAACTATGGAATGTCATGTCTACCAGTCCCTCTCCAAAAACTGTCAGCATCAACTCCTCCGAGGCCTCGGAGGAGATTGAGTACACCTGCATCCCCAATATTGGTAGCTGTAGGATCCTAAACATGTCCTCTAGGGTGACTGTCATCTCACCCATCAGTAGGTGGAATGTGTTGGTCACTGAATCCCATCTATTGATGAGAGCGACCATAAGACTTGGCTTCATAGACCGCATGCCGATGCACCGCACTCCAACTAAGGCCCACCTCCTCCACATGCTACCACTCCTCCACTGTCACCAAGCCTCACATTCTCAAGAGCAAGGGTGACACCCTATCTCTCATCCACAACTGATCTCTCCCTTGCATCCAATACAAACATAAAATTAATATACCTTCATCATACCCATACTTACCCACAACACCTCACCTATACCCACCGTCTCATCTCTTTCTTCTCTCCCCAATCCACATTCCTATCACATTTTCTCTATCCACCTCCCTCACCCTCAACCACTATCATTTATCTATACCCATTTTACCCCCTACATTATATTTTTCACCAACACACCCTATTCTACCCTTCCCTATCTCACCCACTTGACCTCAGACCCTTTTGACCCCTTTTTCCCCAAAAAACCGACCGGTGCCGCTTATCTCTAACCGACCACGGTCACCCATAAACTAGCACGGTCTCGTATTTCACGAATAATACTAGTTTGACCCTACCGACACCGACTAACCCCGACCGATGCATTTTATTGTCGTGGCGAACATCCATGACCCCCAAATCCTCCCCTCTCAAAAACCTCCCTCTCCGCACTTTTCCCTACCCATTCGATCTACACTTTCCCTTAACTCCATGCTACCCCCTATTCACCCACTTACCTCTCTCCCCACTCCTATTCTACCCAATTCACCCTAACACATTTCCAATTTCATTTTCCTCCCCCACCCAAAATAAAAAACCCAATTTGTCAAACCTTGACTTATCACCTAATCTATCTAACAAAACACAACATGGGTTTGATTCTTACCTCATCATGCTGCCATCACCATGGTGGCATGTTTGGTCATGACACCAATGGCCCACCTAATCCCTCTCTGGCCTCTACCATCACCAATCGCTAACCATGCCTCCAACCAATCAAATCACTCAATCTGATCCCATGGACCCACCTCTCAACTACCAATCACCCACCGTTTAGCTCGCCAACTCAACTCTCCATTCCATCTGGACACTTTCCCCCTTCTCTCTCTCTCTCTCTCTCGTGTCATTTTCCCAATTCACAAGAAGATAAATGATTTGTAAAAATGTAGATTTTTCATTTTTATAACATCCCCAACCTAACCAATGCCAATTTTACCTTCACCGACATTAGTCCCATGCCCTAATTTACCATGGTTAGTTACCCTATAACAACATCGCTTACCCTTGACCGACATCGTATACCCTCTCTACCACATTGCCCCCAATTTTGCCCTATTACTCTTCCCGTCACTCTTTTTCCTTCATCCAATGTTCACCTTGACCATTCACCTCACCCTCCTAACCTCATCATTTACTACCTACCCTCATCCTCATTTGAGGACTCGTTATTTTACCTAGATTCTTAGACTGGAACATCGCTAGTGACCTTTGACCTCATGTGTTTGCTATACCTTATAGCATTGTTACCTGTGTTGATTGACCTAATGACCTTACCTTGCCTCTTACCATGACCGTTTATCCTGACCCTACCTTTGGTGTACTTGGAACACACCTAAACGCTCCTACACCTAACTGCGTTATGTTTCCGGACCATATCTTATACATTGGATACTAGAATCACCTAAACCTTGTTTAGATAAATCTATCAACCTTAGAAAATGTAGAGTTTTCCTTCTCTTCACTTGGTACTATGCTACGCTTCAACATGTGCATGCATTTGATCATGTTACTACCTTTGACCTTGACCCATTACCTAGATTAGCCAAGTAGACCTTTTTCCTTTTTCCCTCGTTACCCACCTTACTCTTCATCACATTCACCTTTTATAGAACCACTCACTGATTCTTCCTTCTACCTCATCAGTTCCTAGTTTGAGGGGGATCACCTTCACCCACACATGGGGCAACCACATCTTACCTTTTTTTGTCAGCATCGCTTACCAATACAAGCCACACAACAAAAAGGGACAAAATATAGACACTAAAATTAGGTCACATTCCCTTGGTTCCCCATCAAATAAACACCTTGAACACATCCAACTAGCCATGCCCCCTACACCCCACTATAATATTAATTTAATTCATTATCCTCACCTTATTTATTATTTAAATATCCCAATTGGAATAATGCCCATATATCCACCTCACCTAGACACCTCATATAGCCACTTCACCCTAAGACCTATTCTTAGTAAGTTGCCATAACTAACTAAAACCTACCCAAATCCTAAAAATAAATGCCTACATTCCCTCTAACCACATTCCCAAATGTTAGAAGAAAGCTTCCGGTCTTATCCGTGGAGTAAACAAAACAAGATCCCAGAAAATCAAGGGGATCTACCTAGTTTAGTAAACCTAGGAAATCCCACCCTAACCGACGCCTTGGTTACCCTTAACCACCACTGGTTAAGCCGAAACCACCATCAGTTACCTTTTAACTCCCAAAACAACCTTATTTCGAGGTTGGCAAGGTTCTTAGAGAGAGAGACATCTTCTGAGAACAAGTGATGAAACTAGAGCTGTATGTAAGTAGAACCAACATTCATACTAGCATCAAAACACCCATAGCTAGTACCGAAGTAATCACACAGCCACATGCTTTCACAGAGCATCTAGGGAAGTGCCAACACTACACCAAGTTCATTTTATCACCCACCATTACCAACCAGACATCAAGCTCATACAAACAATAAGTTTGTTAACTGCATTGGTTCCTTGTCATTTGAGCAGATCCTTTTACATTTGTTATTAGTTTCTATTTTCATTTCCATTCCCCACCATTTTACCTCCATGAAAACTTGACCATCCTTTTTCCACACCCTTACACTACCCATACCTAGACCTCTATCATTCCTGTGCATATTTAGGATCCATACGAATCTCGCCATTGCCCTTCCACCTTCATCTAATCCCGGATCTATCACCCAACCAAGTTTTATTGAGTTTCTTGTACCCGACCATATCGATCTTTGGTCACCCATAACCATCGCTGATTAACCTAAACCGATGTCGGTCTCTGTGTCTTTTACTAGAAACCTAGATTAGAGCCTAAAACCACCACCAAATACCCTAAAGCGACCGAATCTAACCTTGACCTATAACATTATCCCGAAAGTTACCTTGACCTTCGATTCAATCATAGCTTAGCTTGTTGTTAATAAATTTTCTTATTTTATATGAATGAGATACCTAAATCATTTTTATTGCGGTAGAATTTACTTTATTACCAACATTCGGTTGTTTTAAATAGTGGGTTGACAACCGTCTAGGAAGTATCACACTTCCCCTGATCTAGCATGTGTTAGGTAGTCCATCCGCATATATTGTTTAACTTTTATTTAGTGGTCTTGTGTTCCATTTCGGTAGTTCCTCTAAGCAAAAAGGAAGCTCTCATGATCAATGTGGATTCATAAGTCATACACGTGCAATAACCTATCAACCAACATCTCAATAGGTATCCCCCTACGCCCATTACCCTCATTTTTTTCATCATTTTATTAGAAACGCTTGAATCAAAGAAACATACTAGATGGGACAAGTGAGAAAATTTGGGTCCACCCACCCGTGCATACATCCCTTGCAGTCCAATTCACAAAATTAACTTATGATGGGACCATCTCAAGTGCTTAGAAGGATCGATGAATCAATGGTTCGAGCATTTGCAGGGGAGATTTTAAGAATGATTGGAGCATTCCCCATGAATTACAAGAGGTTTTTGGAGATAAGATAAAATTTATCGTTACTCAACATTTATGTCTAGCAAATTTTATGATGGCCAAAGGAGAAATGGAGCCATAGTGTAAACTTCCCTTCATATTCACAACTAGATATATGAAGTGCACCATCAACCAGATCAAGGATGCATAAAAGTTGATTTTTATGTAGACAAGGTGGATGCTAATGTCCACATGTTGTACGCTACATACAAATATGACACTCGACCTGCCTACGTCAAAGATTTAGAACCAGATTTTATGGACTTACACCCACAAGTCAAAGATTACTATCAAGGGATATTTCTAACGGTTGTTCGTGTAGCTTCTCCCCAAAACAAAAGGAGGGATTGAAGTGGAGGTTATAGAATCTCCCTTTCCAAATCCATGGGAGACGCCAATCCTACCCATGAAATTAGTGTAGGAGGAAGAGGAAGAGGAAGAAGAACAAGATGAAGGAAGGTTAGATACCTCCAGAAAGAGGAAGTACTACATGCAATGGAATGGTAGTAAGGGATCCAACACTTCGGTACAGGGTGGCACCGAGGCTTTATTGTTAAGGTATGAGGAGTTGGAAGAGAAGGAAGAGCCTAAAGAAAAGAGACAAAAGACACCCGACGCATCAAGCCCCACAACAGGCTCAGAGGAAGGAGAGGAAAAATACCCCACCACTTTCAAAGTGGAATTGGAAGTAGAACTGGAGGGTCAGGAGGCTGAGTCGGAAACCACAAATACATATGAGGAACAGAGAGAGAGGAGAAGAACACTCTACGAGGGGTTAAGAAGAGTTCAACGTGTGGGGTCGCTACACCATATAACGCCAACCAAAAGGGAGATAAAGGGGAATCCTTTACTATAAAGGAGGATAATGGATTCACCCATGGGGTGAAGAAGCAAAGAACCAAGTGAAAAGATACAAGGAATAAGTGGACACCCATGTCCCCACACATGGAATTTGTGGATGACCCCATGAAGGTATTACATGCAAGATTCTAGGCCACATGGTTAGGATTTGATGGATCAAGATGGGGGTGTTCCCAAGACCAGGAGGATTCTTAGCTGGAGCATGCACTGCCACACCAAGGAACTTGAGTTCAAGGTCAATGATCATGTGATCAAGACCATTCACTTAAAGAAGAAGGGAGGAGATATATACAAAGTGGTGGATCCTAACCACCTAACAGATGATCAAGCATGTAATTCATTACAAAATATGTCTTTAGAGGTAATTTAGCGTAGTCTGGATATAGGGGCCACTATTCAAACCTTGATCATAGAAAGGAAGAGCAAGGAGAAGGAAATAGATAGGTTGCACTAGGGGTTAAGGGGAGAGCAAGCACGGATGAAGGAGACATATGACTAAGTTGGTGCCCTTGTGAAAAATTGCAGGACAATGTATGACGTTGGTGAGCCAGGCCAGACCGATTATGGGGATGAGATGGAGTACCTTGAGGACCTCGTGGGGATGTTACTCGTTAAAATCAAGGATGGGATGGGCCCAACAACTACAGATCTCACAAAGGAGAAAGTAGTAAAAAAGGTCACAATTGAAGCCCGGATCACGAAGTTGGAATATTTTCTCTCCCAACTCAAGGAGGCAAATATACTAGTGGATAGGGGCTTCAATAGCTAGTTATTAATGTATGGTTGAAAAATAAAGAGGAAAATCTTAAAGTGTTATAGGAGACCATCTGCACCAATTAGGTAGAGCACACACAGTTGGTCATTAACACCACCTCCCAAAAGGAGAAAATCAAGACAAAATATGAAAAGTTGGATTTCAAAATTGATGAGCTCGGAGACTTTATCACTTTGAATGGATGGATGATTTCAAGGGTGTTTGAGTGGATCTAGATATGTCTATTAAAACATTGAAAGGGAAGGTGGAAGAAATGATCCCGCACTGTGCCCAATATTATAGGTGAAGCGCCAGAAAGCCCTTATCGAATTGAAGTCCAGGGAAAAATCTAAGGACAAGATAGATGTGAAGTTCCCTAAACTCCTCTAATTTGTAACATATCATCCCCCATTCCTCAATTATTTATTTATATCCTCTCTCAAAATCTATTATTTATTATTTGTAGGAGTATTATGGTTGAATATTTTTGTTCGGGAAGCGCAAAAGGTTTATCGGGATGATAACCAGTTTAGTGTGGGGTGATGTTAGAACCCTAAACATAACTAAGTACATAAGGTGTGATGTGTAGTGCATAGAATCAAGGCAAAAAGGAACCCATAGAAGTAATTATTAGAGACGCATGAAGGCTCATGTTAAGGCATAATGGATTCGGGACTTATTAAGTTTTTGAAAACATGAAAAGACATGCATATAGAATGCATGTAAAAGTTACAGATACGAGATGTGGATAAGCCATGGAGACTTGTGACTCAAGGAAATGATATTACATGGCATCGATATAGTTATCATGAAAGGATAAGGATTTGAGGTTTTTAAATATTAGATGGCACATGTGTACTAGAAGGAATGCGATTGAGGAAACACATGGCGATGCCTAGCATATTCCTGGGTAATGGTAGAGTAATGGTGAAAGGATTCCATTAGGTTTTCATAGGTGATGATGAGTAATTAAGATGGAAGGAGGATGATTATTCTAAAAAGGATGGTCTTTCCGGACTAGAAGAGGGGAGATAAGTAAGGATAGATATGGAGTATGAGAGAGGGAAGAGAATGGGTAATGGAGAGATATGTGATGTAGAGTAAGCTCTACTAGTGTGCACATTTCCTCAAATGGAACTCTTGATGTAATATTGGCTACCATATTTTGGTTTATAAATATAATAAAGGGATTTTGAAACACTCATGTGATAGATCTCATTATCCAAATAACTCTCCTAGTGATTTGGATAACTTATATACATCTTCTCGGTTTTGAGCTCTTCATTGTAAGATTGCGTGCGCTTAAGTTCCCTTGGCACATTTCTTTCTTTTCCTCACATGATCTTGTGCCCTTCCCCTTCTTCCCTTCCTTTACTTTTCTTCTTTGTCCCATCTTCCCGTGCGCACGTATTCTATGCATTCACCTTCTTCCTAATAGCCATTTACCCTCATGCTCACCCGTGCACATAATATTCTAATGGTTTCACCTTACCATGAATTTTCTACTCACCATTTTTCCTCATTTACCCATGCGTGTCATGCACATTCCTCTGTTTTATTCCATGTGCCCTTCCCTCATGTCCTCCTTTGTGCCCTTATGTGCCAAATTCTGAAATGCTTGAGTGTGCCACATGTAGCCAATCAAAGTAGACAAACAGGATGGTGAATCATTGTAATAAATCAAAAAGTGACATGTTGAAGAAATGAAAAACAATTTTCATATTTTTCCATCCTTTCAGCCAATTCACATGTGCCACATGTCTTGTGTGCTTGCAGAGCAGCTCTAACATCCTTTGATAGCCATATATTTTGCTATAGAGATCTGATCGGTGCATTCCTGGACTTGTTAGAGAGCTGACATCACCACAATGCTAGACATTCAAATTCAATTTTTGGAAAACCTGGTAGGTGATAAATTGGAAAATGTCTTTCTAATCATTAATGAAGTAGATCTGATTGCTTCAACCACCCGATTTGATATGATCCACTATCCTTCCTCCTCCAATAGGCCAAACAGATTTAGAGAAGTGCACTAAATAGATTCTTAGGAGAATTTTCAGAAATTGAATGCTTCTTGTTGGTGGTTATATTTCAAATTTGGGTTTTCCCTCCTTCTCTTCTCCTTCCACAGATTCATCTATAAATGTAAGAGCTAGGATCATTATTAATGTTGGATACTCTGAATCCTTACGCATTTTTCTAAGGAATTCATATTTTCTGCATTCTGAGTTACAAACCTCTAGATCTGGCTCATGCATGTGGATATCAGTCTCTTTCACCATTGTAATAGCTCTATGCATTTCTGGAAGTAATAGAAACATTATTTTGTGACTATTCTCTATCCTAACATGTTTGCATTCCTTCTTCTTTCCTTTTCTTTTACATTATGTGTTTGTTTTTCCACTTCACATCCCTTACAGTTCCTTATTTAGTTTTGTTCCATGAGAATGATATGGTAAACACATTTTCAGCTGTGTTACTCATGCCTAGCCTCCTTTCATGCATCCCCTTTTCATTCCCACTTAGAACAAATAGCATCCATCCCTCTTTTTAGTGTAGTTTATTTCCATGTTATCTTTCTACCCTTGGTCCTTGGCATTTATTAACTTAGTTTCCCCTTTCAAAGACTAGGAGTAACACTAGCAGTAGAAATAGATAGAGGAATTGGCATTCTCTAGAGATATTTCCCAAGCACGCAAGGTCCCATAACTTGGGGATGGTTCCATTATTATCACAAATAACTTGGCTCTCCCGGATAAAAGATGAGGGTGTAAGTTTGAAGACCAACAGTTTCAGGTATGCCCAAAGTGGAACGAACAATGAAAGCTTAAATTTCATATTGGTGTGTGGGATTAGTATTTCATCCTTTGGAGGCTCATTTCAACACATCTAATGAATCCCAACATTTCCAGATCTTTATTTTAGCATTTATGAGCACCTTTCATGAGAAGAGTGCATACAAAGAAGTGCAATAGATGAATATTTCAAGTACCTCCTATGCTATCATAAAGAATAGTTCATTCTAGAAGCCCCGCGTGCACGTATCTACCTCCAATGCATCATGCCCATTCAACTCCTCCTTATAATAGACAACCTACATAGCCCATGATGGCACATCAACCACCTCCTCCACTAATTATTTTTTCCAACTTCACAGAGGGAGCCCCTTGGTGCTATCTTTGAAAAATGACATGCCAAATGGCATGCTAAAAAATATTCCATAATTCATTGGTGAGAGTCAAGTTACCCCTGAGGAGAATATCTAGGATGTAGAAAATGTATGTTCTCTCTACCTAATCACACATGATGATGTAGCAATTAGGATACTTGGATCCTCTTTCAAAGGTAAAGTTCTTCAATGGTACCAAGGCTTGAGATTTGGATCTATTACCACATGGGATGAGCTTGGAACAACTCTTTGTAATTACTTTGAAGATAAGTTAGATCACCTATCTCTAGTGGAGCAACTGAAAATAATAAGGAGGGTGCCTAATGAGTAGATGACTGATTTCAACATCAGATTTTAGAAGACTTGGGACAGAATCCCTCTTGTGGTAAGACCTACAACCCAACATGCTTTTCTATATTATTTAAAGGCACTAAACAACGATATCTTAGTCATGATTCAATCCATGGGAGGTAGGACCTTACCAACTACTTATTGTATTACAGTAAGGGAATACAATAGTCTTATTCAGGTGGGAAAGATAGCTCCCAGACCACCTATGTCCTTGTTCCTAGAAATTTTACAAGAGCCTCAACCTTTTATGGCCCTTATTCCTATTCCTGAACAAAGCACGTAACTAGTTACATCTACATCCTACTCTCTGGCGCAACAGAAAGAAGATGAAGAATTCAAGGCTTTGATCAGAAATTTTTCAAACAAAGTCATATCATTAGAAAATCAATAGGTGTAATATTATAGAGGAAATTATAATCAGGCGTATACCCAAAAAAACTAGCCTTTGTTGAATGAATATGGAAACCAAAGATATGCCCGCAACCAATAAAATGATAGATGGCATGGTAATGTGCATATGCCTTTGCAAGTTGTTCCTCATGGGCCCTCTCTTCCAAGACCTAGTACAAGCTAGGTTCTCATTCCAATTCGAGAATAATTTGATGCAAGAATCGAATGGAGCTTCCTTGAAATATGCCTCACGGTCAATAATATCACTATGTGAATTCTATGCGCGTCCAAGCCTACATGATCTTTAATGCTTCATCTTGTGACCCTTCAACAAGTGCCTCTGAAGAAGAAAGTCAAGGAAGACCAGAATCTCATCTAGAGGAAAATTTTATGTTCTTTGGCGCTAAGGAATTTTGTGCAATCAACCAAGCAACCAATGGTAGAAGTAGACCACGTGCCCAAGTTACGAAAAAACAAGATATAAAAAGAGAATGTTGGAGTTAGGTGTGCAGGTCACACTTCCAAAGAACATAGAAAGACCCTCAAAAGTAGAAATAAGAAGCTAAGGCATATAGTAGTAAGAGTGCTCAAGTACCTACACAAGAGGCCCCGCGCAAGGCTCCTAAAGTGGTGCATGCCCCTCCTTTGGTAGGTCAAGCTCCTACTTCAGCTAAAACTCTTGCTTCCACGCCTGAATAGTCAAAAAGGGATGTTGTTCCTCAAATGCACAAGTTAGTGGGTCTTCCATTCAACATTGTTGACTAGATGAAGAAAACAAATATAAATGTCATAATGTGGGATACCTTGACTATTCCATCTTAGAACATCGAGTATGAAACTCACGCAACTCTGCGTGATGATCTAGCCATAATGAAGCCACGTGCTTCTATCAACATATTCCAAGAAAATGAGAAGTAATTAAGGTTGTCAAAACCCCACCCTTCTATATGTCCTTGATCGTAGGTGAACATCTTGTCCATAATTACATGATAGACTCGGGTGCTAGTACCTCTGTTATGCCTAAGAAGATAGTTGATGTCCTAGGTCTTAGGTATAGCCCCTTGTCTAAAGGAGTCCTATAACTTGATGGCTCAATTGTCACTACCTTAGGAGTCATCAAGGATCTTTATTTGACCCTTCATACATGTCCAAGTTTAACAATTACTCAAGATGTGTCAATCATTGACTTACCTCCTTTGTTTTCCCTATGTCTTGTCAAGAGATTTTACTACTCAAGTGGGTGGTTACTTGTCTTCTGATTTGTCTCATATGTTACTCAAGACAAGGTATGGTACTTGGTTTACCATATAAGTTGAGCCTATATTTTATAATCATGTAGAGCCATATGTACCATCCCCTCTCTAAGCCAATTGTCTAATCCAAGAACATGCTTCAATTCCTAAAGAGTAGCCTCTTCCAACCTCTGTTCCTGACCTAATAAATTATGAATGGGTGGAGAGGCACCATAGATTTGATCCATATATTGAAGAATTGGAAGCTTATGAAACTAGGCTTGGTACTTACAACATTATTGAGGAAGAAATAGTGTTGGCGCGTGCGCTTAGGAAAGATGAAGTTGAACTGGTCTATGGAAATTATATTTTGACGGTTCTATAAGCGAGAAATGGTGTGGGAGCAGATTGGTTCTCATTTACCCTAGGGATGTGAAATTATTCTTTGTGTATAGACTAAATTTTGCATGCTCCAATAATGTGGTATAATATGAGGCATTTGTACATGGTCTACGAATTGGTAAAAAGAAGAAGATTAAGGCACTACAAATATTTTGGGATACAAAGTTGGTCATCCATCAGGTTACCAACAAGTGCTTAATGAAGAATAATCTTCTCAAAGCTTATAAGCACAAATTTTAAGACCTCCTTGATATATTTGATGCTCTAAACCTATAGGTGGTGCCACGTAAAATGAAGAAGGAAGCTAATCAAATGGAAACTCTTGGTTCATAGTTCTCTCCTGTTAAGGAATTTGTCAAAAGAAACACTCAACACATTAAGATGGTGATAATAACATCCATTCCATAAAACAATACCAACTGAAAAGTGTTTGACAGTGACGTGTAGATCATCCAATTCATCCAAAATGAAGTGAGTTATCATCAAGCATGCAAGATGACTTACATGATAGCTATGGTGACCAAGTAATACAACTAAAGATAAACAAGTTTCCTAAAGGTTTGGTCACCTTAGAACAAATGTTTATCCTTGATGATGATTTCAAGGGTGAATAAAAATATATGCATGTTGTGCTGAGAATCCTGCTCCCCATTCACATTGTTGCACACAAAAGGAATTATTGATCGAAATGCTTGTGTGCATGATGAAAAATAGGCCTTTCTCTCTCTTTGTCAAAAATACAGTGATATATTTTCATGGCAATATGAAGACCTCAAAGGTTTTGATCCAAGTGTTACTTAACAATCCATTGATCTTGATCCTGGTGTCAAGCCTGTCAGAAAGAAGAAGTGGCCAATAAATCCAAAGATAGAGCCCCTCATGAGAAAGGAATTATCTAAACTCATTGAGGCAAAAATAATTTTTACCATCAAGTACTCTACTTGGTTCACAAATTTATTTCTAGTGCGTAAGAAGAATGGTGAAATCAACCACCGTGTGTTGATTTATGATATTTGAATAAGGCACATCTCAAGGATCATTATCTTTTTCCTTTAATGGAGCAGATTACGCGAATGTGGTAGCGCACAAATATTTTCAATGTTAGATGGATATTCAGGCTTCAATCAGATCTTGGTCAAGGAAGATGATCAATTCAAAACAAAATTTACAACCAAGTGGGGAACATATGCATATCATAAAATATCCTTTGGTCTATTAAAGGTAGGTGCAACTTTCCATGTGTCATGGACATTGCCTTCAAAGGTTACATCAATGAGTTCATCTTGGTTTACCTTGATGACATAACAATCTTCTCAAAGCAGATCACATATCATATGGTGCACTGGAGAAAGTATTTGAGAAATGCAAAAATTATGGGGTATCTCTTAACCCAAGAAGTGTAATTTTATGGTGGCATAAAGCAAACTCTTGGGCCACGTGGTTTCAAAGGATGGCATCACAATTGATCCTGAGTGCATTTCAGCCATCTTGTTTCTTTCCTTGCTAGTACACAAAAAGGCCTTGCAGTCCTTCCTTGGCAAGGTCAACTTCATTAGGTGCCTTATTCATAACTTTGTAGGACTAGTAAGGCCTATCACCTTGATGTTTGAAGAAGGATACCTATTTTAGATGGATAGTATAAGGAAGAGAAAGTTTCAACAGAATCAAGAAAGATATTTCTTGTACGCCAACACTCATCAACCTAGATTATTCCAAGGATTTCATCCTTTATTCTTATGACAAAGGATAGGAGTATTGTTGTTGCCATAACACAGGAAAATGAACAAGGGCTAGAGAAACCAACGGTTATATCTAACAAGATGTTGAAGGATTAAAAATTAAGATATAGTCACATGGAGAAACAAGTCTTCACCATCATGCGCACACTAGAGAAATTCAAGAGTATGCTCGCCAAAAATCATATCAAGGTGTTAGTCTCCCATTCTTCTGTTAGAGACTTCATCATGGGAGTAGAGATCAGTGAAAAGAGAGCACAATGGGTGAACAAAATCATGGAGTGTGATGTGACTATAAAATCCACAAAATTGGTAAGAGGTAGCGTGCTTTGCAGGAAGATTTTTGAGGATGCGCAGAATGAATATGAGACTTTATTATTTATAGATGAATGTCTTTCACATGCAAATCTTGAGTAGAATAAATATCCGACACACATTCCTGGATGAAGGACATGATCACATTCATTTTTGAGGCCGTATACCCTCTTGGTTTGAATAAGGTAAAGAGAAGACATATTAGGTTACAATATATCCCTTATGTTTTGATTGATGGAATTCTCTTCAAGAAGAATCTTGTTGGCATTCTATTGAGGTGTATCAATAGCACACAAAATGAAAATGTGCTATCAGGATTTCACGATGGATTATCTGGTGGACACTTTTCTACCAAAACTACAACAATGAAGATCATAATGGAAGGAATCTTCTAGCCTACCCTATTTGCAGATGCACACAAGTGGGTCACAAATCTGTAAGGAATGTTCTTTCTTTACAGGAAAGAAAAAATTGGCAACACTTCTCCTTCGACCAATCCAAGTGGATCATCCTTTTACAAAATGGGGTCTTGACTTCATAGGTATGATCAATCCAACTTCAAGCACTAGACATAAGTAGGTACTTGTGATTCTGAGACTATTTCACCAAATGGATAGAAGCTATCACACTAAAGGAAGAAACTGAGTCAGTCATCCTTGACTTTCTCGAAGGTATAGTAATAAGGTTTGGAGTTCCTCATACCATTATCTCCAATAATGCAAAATCATTCCTTGAAACTAAAATCATTAATTGGGCCCTATGTTTGGGCATCTATCTCAAGATTTATTCCAACTATTATCCCTAGGAAATGGTTTTGTAGAATCAACAAACAAGAACTTGTTCGAATCAAAGTGCACAATGAACACTAGCCAAAGACACTGGCATACAAAGGTCTCACACACACTCTAGGAAGATAAAATTACAGCAAAAATGGAAATAATAAATTCACCTCAAAAGCTTATATATGACAAGGAGGCTACCCTTCCTTTGATAATAGATTTTAACTCATTGGCACTTGCCTAGTAGTTGGAATTCAAAGGCGCAAACTAGAGAGAAATCAAAATGATAGAGTTGGTTAATCTTAAAGAATCAAGAAAGTTTGCCATGATCAAGCTATAATAACATCAATGAGAAAAAAATGGTTTGACAAAATGGCTAGGCCTCAAGTTTTCAAAGTTGGGGATTTGGTTTGAAAATGGGATGTTGACAGAGCTAAACGAGGGTTCCATTCAAAGTTTTATGTACTTCAGTTCATGTAAAGATGATAACTCTTTTTAGTTAATTCATCTTAATGGAGGTGTGATTAAATTCCCATTCAATGGGATCCATCTCAAACCATTCCATTAAGTTTGATGCATCATTATGTATATATTTAAGTAGTTTCAATTCCTCTAAGTGCATTGCGAGCACATTTTTTTTGTACATAATTCTTTCTTTTCATGTGGTTCCTGCACGTTCTCTTCTTTCACTTTAAAAATGTAAATCTTCTTTCAATAGTTGCAGGATTCAGAATAGAGTTAATAAATGATCCTTCATGTGGCTTCAAGGACAATTATTCAAATGATTACATGATTGAATGCATGCCTAATGGATGATTTAGGCTACTGATATCCTTCATCTAGCAGGTAGATGGCCCTGAAAGTCACCAAAAATGTTATCCAAATAATTCTTCTAGTGATTTGGATAAATTATATACATCTTCTAGTTCTGAGATCTTCATTGTAAGATTGCATGTGCTCAAGTTCCCTTGGCACATTCCTTTCTTTTCCTTGCGTGACCTTGCACACTTCCACTTCTTCCTTTCCTTTCCTTTTCTTATTTGTTCCATATTCCTTGTGCACGTGTCTTCTACGCATTCACCTTATTCTTGAAATTTATTCACCCTCACGCACACCTCCACATCGTCTTATAATGGTTGTGCATTGACCATGCATTTTCTTCTCACTAGTTTTCCTCATTTCCTTGCATGCGTCTTGTGCGTTCCTCTGCTTTTCTTCCACGTACCCCTCCTTTGCACCCTTCTGTGTCAGGTTGTCTTCAGACATTCTTGAGTGTGCTACACACAACCAGTTAAAGTGCACCAATAGGGCACCAAATCATTGCAAAAAATCAATAAGTCACATATGGTAGAAACGAAAAACATTTTGCACAGTTGGCCATCCTTTAGGCCAATTCACACGCGCCACGTGTCTTACATCCGCAGAAAAATTTGACATCCTTTGATAGCAATATCTTTTTCTATAGAGCTCTGTTCAGCATGTGCTTGGAATTTTTAGAGAGTTGCTGACATCAACCACAGTGCTAGACATTCAAATTAAAATTTTGGTGGACCTGGTAGGTGAGAAATGGGAAAACATATTTCTAAGAATTAATGAAGAAGATATGATTGCTTCAACCACCTGATTTGATATGATCTGCCCTCCTTCCTCCTCCAACACACCAAACAGACCTGGGGAAGTGTATTCAATAGATTCTCAGGTGGATTTTCATGCATTGAATGCTTCTTATTGGTGGTTGTATTTCAAATTTGAGTTTTCCCTCCTCTCACCCTTCCATAGATTCATCTATAAATGTAAGAGTTGGGTTCATTATTAATGTTGGATACTCTAAATCCTTACACATTTTGCTAAGGACTTCATATTTTCTACATTTTGAGTTGCAAACCTCTAGATCTGGCTCATGCATGTGGATATTGGCCTCTTTCACCATTGTAATAGCTCTGTGCATTTCTAGAAGTAATAGAAGCATCGTTTTGTGACTATTCTCTGTCCTAATGTGTTTGCATTCCTTCTTCTTACCTTTTATTTTGCATTGTGTGTTTGTTGTGCCACTTCATGTCCCTTGCAGTTCCTTATTTAGTTGTGTTATATGAGAATGATCTAGTAAACACATTTTCAATTGTGCTACTCATACCTAGCCTCCTCTCATGCAACCCTTTTTCATTCCAGCTCAGAACAGATAGCGTCCATCCCTTTTTTTCTAGTGCTATCACCTTATTTAGTGTAGTTTATTTTCATGTTATCCTTCTACCCCTAGTCCCTTGGAATTTATTATCTTAGTTTCCCCTTTCATTACTAGGAGTAGAAATAGTAGTAGAAATAGATACGAGAACCAACCTTCTCTGAAGATCCTTCCCAAGCGTGCAAGGTCCCATAACTTGGGGACAGTTCCAATGTTGTCACAAACAACTCAAGTCTTTCAAATCCAAGACGCGGGTGCAAGTTTGAATACCAATAAGATCTTGATTTGTGTTTTTCCCTTATGTTCATGTGTGTGTTAGGGTTTTTCCTAATGATATTCATGGGTTGATTATACTTACATTTAGTTGATCATGTTAATCTATGCTTAGAATGCATTAGGTTAGGAGTTAATGATTATATCTTAAATTCCATGAATGAATGCACTTATTCTCTGGTTATATTACATCCTTGTGTAAATAAGGAACATTCTCATGAAGCTCACATAAAGGAGGGACTTGGTGCTGTGTGCACCTCCGGTGAGCTCTAGACTAATCTGGATGATATGCTAGCATGCTTGGGATTGGTTGCTAAAATAGGAAGTGATAATAGAGACTACAATTCACATTTGTCGGACCTATGAAATGAGGGTTAACGAAATGGATTTGCATAGCTCTTCACATTATAAATTGTAAGTCCGGGGACTTAATTTTTTATTTTGGCTTTGAAGCGCTTCCACATAACCCCCTTTTGACTTGGTGACTTTGCAGACTTGATGAAATATAAAATTTGGTTTATCCTATGTACTTGAAAGCATAGAGGATCCCATCACCTTAGGAATGGTTTTATGATGCCTTCGATCTACTCTGTGTGTCCTCATTACTTTTGTTTGTACTCCAGATTTTAATCTTTTTGCATAACACTAACCCTTCGACCTTTGTTTTGTGGATTTTAAACATATAAACCATCAATGAATTTAACCTTAGTATCCCAAAGGTTTACATATGTCAACAATCAGTGATTTTGGGTAATGGAATTTGATGGTTGTATAACAATCCCGACACTGCTAAAAATGGCTAAGTCATTTTTAAGCCTTTTAGAGAAAAATAACATAGGGATGATTTTTGATAACACTCACTTCTTCTGCAATTCCTTCACATGATATTTTATCACGCATGTATGTTGTTGGCCATTTGCAATCTAAAGTTCAATATATTAGTCTCAAAAGAAAAGTGTGTAATGTTTCCATTGAAACTAACTCTCTTCATGGAAATCCTATTCTAAAGAAAATTCACAATTCCGCTTTTCCTAAGGATTTTATCATGACTACCATTTCAAGTTTTAATGGCACTAGAAATCCATATTTACATTTTAAGCATTATCATTTAGCTATGACTTATTATTCTCATGATCGATTGTTAATAAAATATTTTTTTCATAGTCTTGTTGATGATGCTCTTCAATGGTATACCCCTTTTCCTAATAGATATATTAGTACACATTGTGAAATGAAAGATTGTTTTCTTAGATGCTTTATGCTTAAAAATGGTCCTATATTTAGACATGATCACTTACCTATCTTTTTTCAAGGAAAGAAAAAACATATTATAGATTACATTTTACACTTCAATTATTGCATGCATCAGTTAGTAATTCAGCCTATTGATCTAGAGAAGCAATTTATATTTTGTCATGTCTTGATTCCTACATTAAATGAAAAATTACAATATGATACATGTAAATCATTTACACTTTTATTCTATAAGGTCATTGATGTAGAACAAGATTTAATTTTTGTGCATGTTAGAGGTCACCCTTCTATTCCTTCTACTGCTTCATCACATTCAAATTCTTCTCCTCTACCATCTATTAAGTGTCCTCCGGGTCTCCTTCTCCTTCACCTCATAATACGGTTCCACCACCCTCCATCAATTAAGAATCCTCCATATCCTCCACCATGTCAGTATCAGCCTAAGTCTTCTCCATCTCATACTAAGGATCCATTACATTTCTTACATGCTACTAAGCCTCATGATTTATTTGATAAACACTTAATTCTCATACCCTCTAATCAACATCCTCCTCCTCATCACTTACATCACTAGCGCGATCACCATTATTGTAATTTTCACAACATCAATGGCCACAACAAAAATGAATTTTGTGTTATTCATGACAACTTGCAAAAATTAGAAGATAACGGTGTCATTTCCTTTGTCTCTCACTCTCGTGAGTTATCTCTCTCACACATTCCACACAACCATGCTTCCACTTTACTACTCACTTTTTGCCTCCACTAACTTCTAAGGTTTTCATTCTACCACATCCTAAGATCATTATCCATCCACATCCTCCACCCAACACATCTATCTCTACATCATCTCATCCACATCACATTGCTACTACATCTCATTAAATTCCTAATCCATCAACATATGTTCCTCCTACCACTTTGTATCTCCCATTATTGGCACTATTTTATCTCGAAATTAAATTTGGTCACATTACACTTATGATGCTACCACCTCACATGCTTCCACGATGCATTGCAGGACTCTCCATATTTGGTAGGTGATTTCCATATGATCACCTCATTTCCTAATGATGCACTCACATTCTTGAGGTTATTACATGACCGTGAGGGATATTTTACAATAAGAAACTCACTCAATATTTAATCTCTATTGTTCATTGATATATCTATCTAGTGCACACTATCAAAGCATTTACCAATGATGCACTCTTGTTCTATGGTTCATTCTTGATTGTCGAGGGGTATTATATAAATGAACCTCATTTTTCTATACAAACAATGGGGGAATCACTTTTCTTACACCCTCTTCATTATAATTTCACACACTTACATAAATCATTTACATCTCTTACACTTAGTAATGTATCATTCTACTATACCATGGCTCATTCATTTTATCTACTACACTATATCACATACATCTATGAATATTTATAATTAAAATATCCATCTTCCTTCATGCATACAATCTAATTTTCAAGCATTACTACATCATCATCTATTTCAAATCAACATAATCATTTACGTAATACAAATCAAACATCACAAACAAACATATGAACAACAATCATTTAATCACATAATAATGAACATCAATAAAACACAATAAAACCAATTATCCATATATATATATATATATCATAAAAATCATGGTTACAAAGATACAATCGCTGGGAGAAATCCCCATACATCTCTACATCCATATATGTCATACATCATCATCAATGTAACTATACACAATTGTGGGATATCTAGAATTAGATGTTTCAACGCTCAATATACATCGCTCGTTGTGGCCCCTATATCCCTCTACATGTCTGCATAAAATAGACACCTTGGTACATTCTACTCTATGAACTAGCCTTATAGCTCCACATGTTTCATAAATATATCCTAAGCTATGCCCCCTCATCATATGGCTTGTATGAATTTCTCCATATCCACTCAATCCTCATTACGCTCACTCAATAGCATAGTGAATTTAGATACTACTATCACCATCGATCAAACAGGATGGGAATTTTTGTCCATGATTGTATCTAATCTATCTATGCACGCCTCCTTGATGAGAACATCTAGCGGCACATTCCACATTAACATGATGATTGATGAATCAATTATCATGGACTAATACACATCATCTATAACCATCCAATACCACATTAGTTATCGGACATGTTTACCAATATATAATAAATGAAGTAACAATAAAAAATGAAAAATGAACAACACTTACACTTCATTAATTCCAACTTTGTTAGGCCATCTCCATCAAGGGAAGGTGCCTACCCATGTTATTCCTACCAAAATTCCACCCCTACATCTATAAAAATTGTAAATAATAGCACTCATCGATGTACTATCCACCACTCATTATAGGTTTAGATACATCTTGCATCATCCCCTTGTATTGGTTTTATGGCCACATCCTCCCGATATGGAAAAGGATGCATTGCCAATGCTTCTTTCAGTCCTAATATCCCTTGGGGACTCCTAAGTGCTCTAGTCAATCTCACTTATACATATGGATCCATAGGAAGTTTCTGGGCTATCCCAAACTACCTCAACACATGATCTTCCGAAACAACTTGGTCACTCCAACAATCTTGTCGGCTAAGCACATGGTGTGTCGAATGCATCAAAACTCTACTCCATCCTCAATTTAACCACCATAGTCTCTATATGGCCTCCATATGATCACCCCTAGACCCATATGATCAAACATAAACATATAGGTGGTTGTGTTTAATCACCTACTACACGTTTCTATCAACCTTGTTACAAAACTCTCGAGCCTCACCCAATCAGCTCGTGGCCCACCAAGTGGCCTTAATATCATGATATGCTCATAGGAACATACATGTAACAATGTGATTTCTCCAAGTCAACCCTTTTGGTCATCCTAATTGAATCTCTATAGATCTTAGTATAAATGGGCCAACATACACCTCACCCATGCATATATGGTCCCATACTCCTCTATGCACTAAAAATATTATGCAACCTATAAAATATGCCCACTCCACCACCCTCTATTGCCAAAGATGAAACAATCACAAGTTTAATAAAATTCTACAACCACGGAACACACTGATCTCAATATAGAATCCATACTAATATGGGTCTCTATCTATACATGTGTCCTGTAAAGTATCGCATAGTTTCGTCATCTACCTCTGAGCATCCACTACATCCATCACTTGGACTCTATCTCAAACAACTGGTAGTCACAATATATGACATGCCTTCTAGGGCCACTTTCATCTCCCCATTAGGCAACCATAAAGTACATGTATCTCGCACACCACTTTGTTCACACAATACATTCACCATATGAATATTATCGTACCTCCCCCAATCTCATTATGTACCAAAATTTGACACAATCTAGTATGTCCCACTCAGCATCAAATAATCCCAAAGTCAATAATATGCTCAAATACCACCGACCTCAGTGGAACACCCTCAAATGTATATCTCACTGCACAACACAAAAAATGATAAAATATTGACATTGATATTGTTGAATTGAGTGGTAGAAAAAGAAAACAAATACAAGGAAAAGAACTTTTATGACTGAAATCATCAATTAAGGAATATGTAGATTGAGGATTATATGTATCAAAGATATTTGTATTTACCGTTGGATGAGAAATCTAGACCTACAAAGAAGATTGATGAAGAATGGAAGATTGTTGACGAGAAAGGATTTGGGATCTATACGATTGAGCCTCACAACATTCATGCCTTCCAATATTACACAAGTGACTTCTACGGTAGGGTTAATGAAATCTCTTGCTAATTTATATGAAAAACCTAGTGCTTCAAATAAATTTTATTTGATGAAGAAACTATTTAGTTCTAAGATGCATGAATGCGGATCTCGTATCTAGTCATTACAATGATCTCAGATCTATTATAAATCAATTAAAATCAGTTGATATACCATTTGATGATGAAGTGAAAGCACTTTTATTCTTATGTTCTTTTCCTGATAGTTGGAATAACTTGGTAATGGTTGTTAGTAATACAATATCTACTAATAATAATTTGAAATTTGATGATGTGGTTAGTATAATCTTGAATATGGAAATTCACAGGAAGAGTACGGAGGAATCATCATTCGGAATGCTTTGAATTTAGAAAGTAGGGGAAAACAGAAGGACATATCTAAGAGTAAGAGTAATGGGAAATCACAGTCGAGGGATAACAGATCTAAATCCAGAGGTAAGGAAATTACTTGTTGGAAATGTGGAAAGAAAGGACATGCGAAAGAAAGATTGTTGGTCAAAGGATAAATAGAACCAACAACAAAAAAAAAAAAGCAAAGAAACAAATCTTATTGTAGTAGAGGTAATGTAAGATGATATTATTATTTTTATATATATTAGAATTGAATCATGGGTTTTAGATTCAGGAGCTTCTTTGCATCAACCCCTAATAAGGGTAATTTCAGAAATTATGTCCAGGGCAATTTTGGGAATGTGTATTTGGGTGATGATGAACCTTGTAGTATTACTACTAAATGGAAAGTTCATCTAAAATTACAGAATGGAAATACATGGTATTGAAATATTTGAGGCATGTACCAATCCTCAAGAAGAATCTTATTTATATAGGGCAACTAGGTGAATCTAGTTACATGGTTACTTTAACACGAGACTCTTGGAAATTCACCATGTGTGCTTTTTTGTGGCAAGAGGTAAGATGGTAGGAACATTATATTTATCTACCTGTGTTACTAATTCCTTTTTTGCATTATCTACTTCAGATTCATATGCATGCATATGACATAATTAGTTGGGACATATGAGCCAAAAAGGAATGCATATCTTAAAGGCTAAGGGTAAGTTATTAGATTTGAAAGATTTAGATCTTGATTTCTATGAGCATTGTGTCTTTGGAAAGAAAAAGAGAGTGAGATTTATCAAAGTTGGGGAAATGAAGAAGGAACAAAATTGGATCTTGTACACTAAGATATGTGGGGACCAGCTCATGTAGATTCTCATGGAGGATCCCAATATTATGTTATGTTCATTGTTGATGTTATAAGAAAGGTATGGGTTTATTGTATTAAAAGTAAATTTTATGTTTTTGATACTTTTAAAATATGGAAAACCCTTATTTAGAATGAATTAAATTCTATGTTAAAGTTCCTTAGCTCTCATAATGGTGGTGAATATTGTAGAAAGGATTTCAATGATTATTGTTTAGTGAATGAGATACGCAGAGAAAGAACAACTCTAATAACATCACATGATAATGGTGTTGTAGAGAGAATGAACATGATGATCATTAAATGTGCTAGAAGTGTGAGGATACATTTAGGATTGCCCTTACAGTTTTGGTAGAAGAAGTTGATATAGGGGTTTATTTAATTAACCATGGGCCTTCAAGTTCACTAGAAGGAGGAATACCAGAGAGAATATTGGACCAGAAAAGAGGTATATCTATATTTTATTATAGTTTTTGGTTCAACATCTTTTGTGCATGTTGATAAAGAAAACAGGAAAATGTTGGATGTAAAATCTAAGAGATGCACTTTCATTGGTTATGGATATGGTGATTTCAAATTCTATTTTTAGGATTTAGATAATTCTAAAATTATTAGGAGTCATGACATTGAATGGAATGAAAAGAGAATGTACAAGGATCAAATTTTGGTACCCAAGGATGAATCGGTTGAGAATTTTGTGAATGAAAATGAACTCTTGGATTTAAAATTAATATCGACAAGGTTACATAGTAACCAATATCAGTTGACCCCGACCAACATCGAGTTAATCTAGAACGCATCGATTATAGGTGACTGAAATCGGTCACTAACAATGTATTCAGACACAAATGTTGAGGAGGACTAGATTGATCCTCTGTATGCCAAAATCATGTGAGAAGGTCACAAAGGGTAAGTAAACCTCCACAAAGATTTACACCTTCTCTATTTGATCTATTATTGAATGATAATGGTGAACCATAATGTAGGATAAGACCCACGTCTAGTGGGAGCATGGTATGGATGAGGAGATGGACTCCTTGGAACAAAAATATACTTGGGATTTGGTTAAGTTAATAGTAGGTAAGAGGACATTGTAAAAAAGTGGGTTTATAGGATAAAGGAAGAAGAGGGTCGACAGAAAAGGTACAAGGAAAGGCTTGTAATAAAAGGATTTGCACAAAAACTAGGCATTTAATTTGGTGAAATATTTTCTCTTGTTGTAAAGATGGCTTCTATTCCTACTTTATTGAGTTTAGTTGCAGTAGAGGATTTGAATTTAGATAAAATAGATGTGAAGATAGATTTTCTTCATGGTGATTTGGATGAAGAGATGTATATACAACAATTTCTTGGGTATGAAGTCAAGTGTAAGGAGAAATTAGTGTGCAGGGTGAAAAAGATACTATATGGGCTCAAGCAAGCTCCAAGACAATGGTACATGAGGTTTGATAGTTTTATGCATGGGCATGGTTACTTGATATGTGAATCTAACCATTGTGTTTATTACAAGAAGATTGAAAATGGGAGCTATATTATTTTGTTACTATATGTGGATGATATGCTTAAGGGAAAAATATCTCACACATTTTCTATGAAGGATTTAGGAGTTATAAAAAGAATCCTTGACATGTAAATACACGAAGTGGGAAAAATAAGAAATTGTATTTGTCTTAGGAGGATTATATCTATAAGGTTTTAGAAAGGTTCAATATGCAAAAGGCAAAACCTGTTAGTACACCTATTGTTGGAAATTTCAAATTGAGTAAATATCAGTTTCCATCATCACATGGAGAGGTAAAATACATGACATGAGTGCCATATGCTTTAACAGTTGGGATTTTCATGTATGTTATGGTTTGTACTAGACCAACCATTACACATGTAGTTGGAGTTGTGAGTAGATAATGGCCATTCCGTAAAAGCATTGGAAAATAGTCTAATAGATACTCGTATTTGAAAGGGACATCTAACATGTGGTTATACTATGGAGGTTCAAATATTTCATTATCATGTTATGCTTTTGACTCGGATATGGATATAGATCTCGGATGGTAGAAGGAGCACCACTGGATATATTTTCACAGTAGGTGGGATGACAGTTAGGTAGATTTCAAGATTGTAGAAGGTTGTGGCTTTGTCTGCTACAGAGGAAAAGTATGTTGTAGCTATAGAGGCTAGCAAGGAGATGATATGGATGAGTAGGTTCATGGAAGAGTTTAGAAAGGAGTATGATGGTTACAAACTATTAAATGACAAGAGTGTAATTCATTTTCTAAATAACTCAACGTTTCATTTGAGAACAAAATACATTTAGTTGAGGTATCACTTCATACTAAATGTATTGGATAATGGGTAGTTGAATCTAGAAAATATTCATACAAGTAAAAAACCTTGTGGATATGCTAATAAATCCATTAGCAAAAGAGAAGTTGGAGCCACATTCCACTTCTATTGGTCTTCAAGTTTGAGACTTGAAGAGGAATAAGGAAGGATCCAAGAATGATGTTATACAGGTATGGTGTAGTAATTAATATCCAAGTGGTAGATTGTTGAGTTGTGAAGCTCAATTAGTTTGGATTAACATGCAATATGAAACTTACTGGAAAACATAGTAACCATCATCAGTTATGGAGGGAATGGCATCACCACCTATGACAAACATCGATCAGAAAGGAGGAACCAATAATGGTTAGGGATAATCGACATCGGTTACTTGTGGGGAGTGTTTTATTTAACTCTTGGGAATTAGATTTATTTTTAGTATTAAAGTAGATATATTGATTGTAACTACATGGCTAAGTGCCCTAAGTTTGTATATGCCGATATAAGCATGAAAGATAGGGTTTAGAAGTAAGAAATAAAAAGAACTTGTAAAAGTTAATGATTATAGTGAGAGAGAGAATTCTTGGAGAAGAAAAATATTGAGAGAAAGAAAGTACTTTACATTTGAGAGGTGTGGAAGATTGTAAATCGTCAATTGTATATCTTGTCAAAGCTTTGGAGAATAGATTGGCTTGTTTTTTGGTGGGCGTAGCCCACACTGGGTGAACCATGTTAAATCTAGTGTTGAGTTATATCTTTTGTTCTATATATCTCTTATGGTAGAATATCTATTTTTATTTGCATGTATCCTTAGATATGATATATTATTTGCACAACCGGTTTACTAATCCCAACAACTAGTATCAGATCTTTGTTTGAAGGTTTTGTGTCTTGACATATTTACTCACATAAAATTTTCTCGATTGAGTGAGAGCTACAACAATGGTAGAAAAAAAAATACAAGGTAGAGAAGTTTGATGGAAAAAATTATCAATTATGGATGATGCAGATTAAGTATTATCTATATTAAAGAGATTTTTATTTACCATTGGATAAGAATTTTAGACCTACAAAGATGAATGATGAAGAATGGAAGATTCTTAATAGAAAGACTTTGGAATCTATAAGATTGATCCTGAAAACATCCGTGGCTTCTAATATTATATAAGTGACTTCTAGGGTAGGGTTAATGAAATCTCTTGCTAATTTATATGAAAAACCTAGTGCTTTAAATAAAGTTTATTTGATGAAGAAACTATTTAGTTCTAAGATGCATGAAGGTGGATCTGTATCTATTCATTTGAATGATTTCAGATATATTGTAAATCAATTAAAATCGGGTCATATACCATTTGATGATGAAGTGAAAACACTTTTATTATGTTCTTTGCCTAATAGTTAGGATAAATTGCTAATGGTGTTAGTAATACATCATCTGCTAATAATATTTTGAATTTTGATGATGTGGTTAGTATAATCTAGAATAAAGAAATTCACGGAAGAGTATAAATGAATCATCATCCTGGGAATGCTTTGAATGTAGAAATCGGGGGTAGCGAGAAGGAGAGATCTAAGAGTAAGAGTAATGGGAAATCAAATTCAAGGGATAACAAATCTAAATCTAGAGGTAAGGGAATTACTTGTTGGAAATATGGAAAGAAAGGAAATGCAAAAAGATTATTGGTCAAAGGATAAATACAACCAACAACTAGAAAAAGATAAAGAAGTGAATCTTACTACAAGTAGAGGTAATGCAAGAAGCTCTTATTATTTCTTTAGATAATAAAATTGAATCATGGGTTTTAGATTCAGGAGCTTCTTTCCATGTAACCCCTAATAAGGGTTGTTTCATAAATTATGTCTAGGGAAATATTGGGTTGTTTATTTTTGTAATGATGAACCTTGCAATATTATTGGTAAAGGGAAGTTCATCTAAAATAGCAAAATAGAAATACATGGGTATTGAAAGATGTGAGGCATGTGCCAAGCCTCGGAGAAATATTTTTGCGGGGCAGCTACGTGAATCTAGTTACATGGTTACTTTTAAAGGAGACTCTTGGAAAGTCACCAAGGGTGATTTTGTTGTGGCAAGAGGTAAGAATATAGGAACATTATATGTATCTATATGTGTTATTGATTCCTTTTCTTCATTATCTACTTCAGATTCAGATACATGCATATGGTATAATCACTTAGGCTATATGAGCTAAAAAGGAATGTAGATATTAAAGGATAAGGGAAAGTTATCAAATTTGAAAGATTTAGATCTTGATTTCTGTGAGCATTTTTTCTTTAGAAAGAAAAAGAGAGTGAGATTTCTCAAAGTTGGGGCAACTAAGGAGTAAAAGTTGGAGCTTGTACACTTAGATGTGTGGTAACCAGCTAAAGTAGCTTCTCATGGAATATCCTAGTATTATGTTACTTTCATTGATGATTCTACAAGAAATGTACAAGTTTATTGTATTAAAAGTAAATTTGATGTTTTTGAGACTTTTAAAAGATGGAAATCCCTTGTTGAGAATGAATCAAATTCTAAGTTAAAGTTCCTTAGATCTAACAATGGTGGTGAATATTATGGCAAGTATTTCAATGATTATTGTTCAGTGAATGGGATACGTAGAGAAAGAACGGTTCCAAGAACACCACAGGGAGAACGGTGTTGCAAAGAGAATAAACAGGACAATCATGGAACAAGCTAGAAGTATGAGGATACATTCTAGACTATCCTTATAGTTTTGAGCAGAAGCGAGATGATATAATGGTTTATTTAATTAACTTTGGGCCTTCAAGTTCACTATATGGATGAATAAGAGCGGAATCTTGGACCGGAAAAGAGGTAGATCTATCTTTTCTTAAAGTTTTTGGTTTAGAAGCTTTTGTTAATGTTGATACGAGAAAATAGGAAAAAGTTGGATGCAAAATCGAAGAGATGAACTTTCATTGGTTATGGATATGGTGATTTCAGATTCCATTTTTGGGATTTAGAGAATTCTTAAATTATTAGGAGTCATGATATTGAATGGAATGAAAAGAGAATGCACAAGGATCAAATTTTGGTACCCAATGATGAATTAATTTAGAAGTTTGTGAATGAAAATGAGTTCTCGATTTAAAAGTAATAACAATAGGGTTACACAAATGAACGATGTCGATTAATCCCTCGATCGACATCTATTAAGCGAATCGACGCGTCGGTTATAGGTTCATTTGTCGGTTAAGCGGGCCATGATTCAGATACAAATGTCCAAGAGGACTAGATTGAGCCTATGGTACCCAAAACTCATGTGAGAAGGTCACAAAGGGTAAGTAAACCTCCAAAAATATATACACCATCTCTATTTAATCTATTATTAAATGATAATGGTGAACCAGGATGTTTTGAAGAAGTAATGCAGGATAAGACCCATGTTTAGTGGGAGCATGACATGGATGAGGAGATGGATTCCTTGGAACAGAATTAGACTTGGGATTTGGTTAATTTTCTAGAAGGTAAGAGGAAATTACAAAACAAGTGGGTTTACGGGATAAGGGAAGAAGAGGGTGGACGAGAAAAGGTATAAGGCAAGGCTTGTAATAAAAGTATTTACACAAAAACTAGGTATTGACTTTCGTGAAATATTTTCTCCTATTGTAAAGATTACTTCTATTCATACTCTATTGAGTTTAGTTGTAGTAGAGGATTTGAATTTATATAAAATAGATGTGAAGATGGATTTTCTTCATGGTGATTTGGATGAAGAGATTTATATACAAAAATTTCTTGGGTATGAAGTCAAGGGTAAGGATAAATTAGTGTGTAGGTTGAAAAAGAGCCTATATGGGCTCAAGAAATCTCCAAGACAATGGTACATGAGTTTTGATAGTTTTATGCATGAGCATGGTTACTTGAGATGTGAATCTAACCATTGTGTTTATTCCAAGGAGCTTAAAAATGGGACCTATATTATTTTGTTACCATATGTGGATGATATGCTTATTGTATGATCTAGTATGCATGACATTGGTGAGCTTAAGTGAAAGCTAGTTCAAAAATTTTCTATAAAGGATTTAGGAGCTACAAAAAGAATCCTTGGCATGCAAATACACAAAGACAAGAAAAACAAGAAATTGTATTTGTCTCAGGAGGATTATATCTACAAGGTGTTTGAGAGGTTCAATATGTAGATTGTAAAACATGTTAGTACACCAATGGATGGAGATATCAAATTGAGAAAATATCAGTGTCCATCATCACATGAGGATGTCAAATACATGACACGAGTGCCATATGATTCAACAGTTGAGAGTCTATGTTATGGTTTGTACAAGACCAAACATTACACAAGCAATGGGAGTTGTGAGTAGATATATGACCAATCTAGGTAAAGAGCATTGGAAAGAAGTCCAATGGATACTTAGGTATTTGAAAATGACATCTAGCATGTGGTTATGCTATCAAGGTTTGGATATTTCATTATGTGGCTATGTTGACTTAGATATGACTAGATATCTGGATGGTAGAAGGAGCACTACTAGATATATTTTTAGAGTAGGTAGGACAATAGTTTTTTGAATTTTAAGATTTTAGAAGGTTGTGGCTTTGTCTAGTACAAAGGAAAAGTATGTTGCAAATACAGAGGCTAGAAAGGAGATGATATAGATGAGTAGGTTCATGGAAGAGTTGTGAAAGGAGAAAGATGGTTGTAAACTGTTCAGTGATAGTCAGAGTGTAATTAATTTGGAAAAGAACTCAACGTTTCATTCGATAACGAAACACATTTAGTTGAGGTATTACTTTATATGGAAGGTATTGGAGGATGGAAAGTTAAATTTAGAAAAGATTCATATGAGTAAAAACCCCACATATATGCTAACAAAGGCATTAAAAAAGGAGAATTTGGAGATACACTCCAATTCTATTGGTCTTCGAGTTTGAGACTTGAAGAGTAAGAAAAAAAAGGTAAGGAAGGATCCAAGAATGATGTTGTACATGTATGGTGTAGTAATTAATCTCCAAGTGGGAGATTGTTGAGTTGTGGAGCTCAATTACTCTAGATTAACAAAAAATATGAAACTTGCTTTGGAAAACAATGTAACCGTGATTAATTATGGAGGGACCGACATCGGCCACCTATGACCGACATCAGTCAGGAAAGGAGGAACTAACATCAGTTAGGGATAATCGACATTAGTTGCCTGTGTGGGAGTGTTTTATTTAACTTTCGGGAATTAGATATATTTTTAGTATTAAAGAAGATATATTGATTGTAATTGCATGGCTAAGTGCCCTAAGTTTGTATACACCTATATAAGCATGAAAGCTAGGGTTTAGAAGTAATAATTAAGAAGAACTTGAAAAATTGATGATTACGGTTAGAGAGAGAATTCTCGAGAGAATAAAAAAATCTTGAGATAAAGAAAGTACTTGTACATCTAAGAGGTGTGGAAGATTGTAAATATTTAATTGTATATCTTGTCAAAGCTTTGGATACTAGATTGGCTTGTTTCTTGGTGGAAGTAGTCCATCTTTGGGTGAACCATGTTAAATCTAGTATTGATTTATATCTATTGTTATGTATATCTCTTCTCGGTAGAATATCCACTTTTATTTACATGTATGCTTAGATTTGATATATTATCTATATAACTCAGCGTGCTAACCCCAACAAGAATTATGGAACTAAATGTGGTATTTATCTATTTTTAGCGGTTGGACTTGTTGAGGATGTATTCTTAGATGGAGAGTTACACTAGATATCTCTCCCCAACACTCTTCCTCTAGAGGCGGGATGCCCAAATCCTATCTTGACTGAAATTTTACAAAATTGGGTTGGGAATTGATCACTCCCAACCCCTTCAAATCTCCATTCGTAACAATTCAAAACATCAAAATTTTCTAAATCAAATAATCAATTTCTCCAAGTTCTCCTTACAATAGTTCCCTAGATGTATTTATGAAACATGTATCGACATGTTGATCCATGGTTTTCCATGCCATATGTTTTTATATTTTCACGTACTTCTACACCAGGGCTTCTTCATACTTCTCATAGGTATGTTTATTAATTCCCTTACACTTACACTACTTGAATTTCATTCAAATAGTATAAAGGGGGAAAATGTAGACATAAAATCATGCACATATTACTATTTTACTATACCTCCAAGTATGTTGTTATATGCATGGATCTTGAGTTGGAAAAGTATTCATTGGTGACACATTCTCTAGTCTTTTCAATTTCTTTCGTTACTTCTATTGTCTTTATCTCTCACATATGTCACTTCTGCACCTAGTTTTGGTAAGGTTGTAGGGATCCCTATTTTTCGATCTTCTTAAATATTTTGTCAACTATCCCAGAAACAAGAGCCCAATATGGACACTAATGCACCGACACTTACATCTATCCCGGGTGCTCTTATAATATTTTTTCTTGGTCACATTTTTGACATTTTTGGTTAGCCTTTTTGGTTAGCCTTTTTGGTTTTATTACACCTATCTAGAGGTCCTAGTCTCGCATGTCATATCACTAGTGTCAAAATTCAACAATATATCCCTATATATACACAATATGCATATTGCGTATTGTTATCCAAAATTTTCCCCCAGGTAAATTTGATAACATGCATTAGATTATTCAGTCCCGAGCAAGTAAGATTGATTCGAGGCCCAAAATCATGTTTTTGGGGTCCCCTCACCTTTTTTAACTCCCCACCCAAGAAGAGATGCCATAGGTTGAGATCATGGAAGAAATGCAAAAATAAGGTTGCAGGACGTGTTAAGGCATTTTGGGTCCAAGGGCTCGGGTTGTACCAGTTCGGGTTGAATTGAGGTTCGTCATACCAAGCTTGGGGCCAAAAAGTAAGAAAATCGGCTAAGTCCTAGTCCAGGCATTTGCGGGACAGTTGGGACGTCGGGATGCGTGGGACGCGAAAAGATGAATCGGCCAAAGAAGGGAAAAAAATTGCCTAAGTCTTCGTTTCGCGCGGTTTGGGACATCTGGGCCGAAGGTACGCGCGGGACGTGAACTCAGCCAAAAGTCAAAGACAGTCCATTTCGGGCGGTTCGGAGATATTTGTCCCATGCATCCCGGGACAGTTGGGACAAAAGTATGCGGAGGATGTAAACCGCCGAATCGGCCGAAGCAGGAGTCTTTCATCCGAAATAGTTTGGGACATCCGGCCAAAAATACGTGTGGGACACGAAAAGCCGAAAGAGCCACATACGAATGGAATCTCACCACGTGTCTTCACCTCAAATAGGAACAAGGAAGCCCAAATCAGGCGGTTCAGAGATATTTGTCCCAGGCAGTTTGGGACAGCCGGGCCAAAAGTATGCGTGGGACGTGAAAAGCCGAAAGAGCCGCCAACGAATCAAATCTCACCACGTGTCTTCACCTCATCGGCCCGGCGGGAAAATTTTAAAAAATTTTCCAAAGGCAAAAACAAAAGGGAAATGGTCAGGAAGGGCCCACGTCCAATGAAATCATGCCATGTGGCACTTGAGTGGTGGAGCGCGGGGGAGAAATGGGAAAATTTTCCCAAAGTAAAAATACCAAATTTTCGAAGGACAAAGTGCGCCCCTCAGACCCGAGCCAATAAAATAGTGCCATGTGTCCAAGTGGCAAGAAATTAAGGAAGGGCCTGAAATAAATTTTCAAAGGATGAACCCACAAACGAATCAAAGCCTGACATGTGTCATCCAAGTGGCAGAGCGCGGGAAAAATTCAAATATTTTCCCGCCGATCCGTTTTGGTTTTTTGCCCTAAATCTTCAGATTGCCATAACTTTCGATCTAGTGCTTTGATTTTCGTGTTCTTTATATCAATGGAAAGCTGGTGAAATTCTCTACATGATTCCGGGGTCAATATTGCATTTTGGTTCAGTTTGGAGAGAGAAAATTGAAAAATGCCTCTGGCACGTGATAATGGCTAGAAATGACATTTCAACAACCAGCTTAAATGCAAAATATAGTTCACCGCTTTTGCTAGGGTTCTCACCTGCCACCATAATGAAATGAATTAAATGCAACCTAGAAGTGGTTAGGGTAGATCTGAATTTCCTCTCTCTTCCCTCTCTCATTCTTCCTATAAATTGTAAGGAGGGGCTTCTTTCTAAAGGAGGTTGTTCATCTTTTCAGCTCTGCCCTCCCTTCTTTTCTTCTCCAGGGTTGAAAATGGAGTTCGAACCTCCTCCCCTACTCTGTAATGGCATTTTTTCCTTTTACCATTAAAATGATGTTCTATGCAAACTTCTGAAGCAACAAAAATGTGTTTCGTGATGCATCTGTCCATCCTTGCTCGTTCTTTGCTTGTCTTTGTTCTTGCCTCTCTTCATTGAAAGTATTCATGCATGTTTTAATACTCATTACAGGTTTGGAGCTGTGTTCATGGAGTTTTGGGACATTTTTTGTGTGAAATATATCCTTGGGCTTGTGATGCATATGTCCATCCTTCCCATTGCTCACCTCTCTTTGTTCCATGGTAGTTTTGATAGATGTTCAACATCTTCCTTCTCTGGTGTATCACCGTTTCTTGTAGGATTTGTTTTCCCTTTTCTCTCTCTCTCTCTCTGTCTCCTTGGCATGGTTAGATTAGGATTAGATTAGCTTGCCTACACTGGAATAGCTTGTGGCAGGTAGTTTAGGAATAGGAACCACCTTCTCTGGAGATTCCTTTCTCATTTTTGCAAGTCCCACACTTGGAGAAAGGATTCCATGTTGTGCAATCAAAAGCGGATGCTAGTATGATCAACCTAGAAATATGATCAACATCTAGGGGTGCTTTGTGATTCTGTACTAACAGTTTTGGCATGCCAGTGGGACCTTAGAGGTCTTCCACTTCATCTTTTCTAGGTTGGTGTGTTCCTGTGAAGATTTCAGCCTTTGGAGGCACTTGTAAACACATCTCGGTGACTCCATCCGATCAACAACCCATTTCTGAAGTTGCAGACCTATTTTTCATCCATTCCCATCCATCCTTCTTTCCATCCCTTTCATTTCCATTCCATGAAGTTGTGCAATCATGACTTCGTTTCCATCATGGAATTCACATTTTCAACAACGAAGCAATGTTTCCCACCTCTAACATGTTTTTTAAATCCTCCAAATCATCATTTTGAACAAATTCAAAATCAGCATGCATACCCATATGAGCAGCAATGGACAATGGACAGCGAAATAGAGGCCTATACACTTGTTGTTGAACAACCTTGTCAATGGGTAAGTTCTACACCATCATCCGGTTTTTCTCTTCCCATTACTCAAGCAAAGACCATGTCATTTGGAATTACAAATTCTAAACTCCCCATCTACTGTCCCAAATGTTGATCCCATGTCTCCACCTCTCGGTATTCCACCACACCTCAATTCTTCCTTCCTTTTTCCTTCCAAACAGTCATCCCCTCCCACAAGAGCTAAAAGAAATACGCTCTCCCCAAAGAAACAAGAGGTTTCACCTCCTCTACCACCACAAAAATTGCCAAATCAATTGAGTTACAACCCATCCCCCTCTTGCATTCCCAATTCCATGTGGGGAAGAAGAAAGTGCAAAAATCGGGCCATGAAGGACAGCAAGAAGAGGAGCCCAACAAAAAAGAAATGACAGACAACTTGAGGGTTTGGGCTGCCAAATTTGGGATGACAAAGATCCCCTTGATGGTTAAACCTACAAAAGAGGCTAAGGTTGAACAAATGGTGGCTAAGACTGATTTTGTGGCAGCAGAAGAAGAGAAAAAGAAGAAGCGAGATCAGCGATCGCTTTTCTCAAAAAGTAGTCTCCATGTTGGCACTCTATTTGAAGGGAATGCTGATTCAATTCAAGTTGCACAACCAGCCATAAAGGAAGAAAGCTTAGAAGAAGATCTTGCAGTCCCAACTTGTCCTCTAGAGCAGCAGATTGAAGAGTTTGACTTGAAAAACTTCGTGCTAGAGGAAGAGTTCTATCAAGAGCAAGATTGTCTTCAAGTAGTAGAGAAAGGAGAAGCTGCTCCAGATCCAAAAGAAGAGGAGCACATTCTAGTTGTGGAGGAGAAAATTACAGATCCAAGGGCTTTAAGCACAAAGCAGGCTACAAGAGAACCTTCAGTTATTCTTTCTACTTCACCTCTCTCAAGTTCTAGTACTGAAGAGGAGTTTGATCTCTCAAACTCAATGTTGGAGGGTGAAAGAAACCATGGTGGTCAAGTTATAGATCAAGAAGACACCATGGAGGAAGTGGAGCATTTGCAGCTAGGACAACCATGAGGTAGTTTATCTGTTAGATTTGGAGGACTGTTTTGATGGAGAAGAGCTGGTTGAGTTTCCACCATTCTCTCTTTCATCATCCACATTCCAAACACTTGAGTCTACTGTCATGAAGGAGAACATTCATTTGCAGTAGCTTGCATCTTATAACAGCTCTTTGGAACCAAGATTGGAAGATTTTAATCTTTCATGTCCTTCACTGGAGGAAGAGAAAGGGCACAAAGATTCTACCATTGCTTCCACACCATCCATTCAAGAAGGTCTACAAGAAGACTCCATTTTTGGAGTTGAAAATCAGAGCTATGGGCACATCAAACGGACCATACCTTGCCCAATCGGGTATTTGGATTTATTGGAGCCAAAGGAGAAGTCACAACTAGTCATGCTTGCTTCGAGCATGAGGGTGAGCTACAAAGTACCAAGGATCAGCTGTCATACCTCTTCAATCCAAATGCGAGAAACTAAAAGAGGTATTGAATTTACCTTCAAATGATACCTTGATGATTTCGGTGGAAGACCAACTTCTTGTTGATTTTCCATCCATCCAATCAGCCATGTTCAATGCCGATCAATTACATGGCTGCCACTTTTGAGAAAGGGAAGCTATTTCTCACAACCAATTGTAGGGTTTGTTTAGCTTGCCTTTGCTTCCCGCTAGAGTAGAGTAGGTAGGTTTACTTTTAGCGGAAGAAGTGCTTGTGCACACTCGCATGTTCCATTTGGAGCATGTATGATTTTTAGTTCGTACATAGTTTTTGTGGTGCTAGTTTTGCTCTTGCATAGTCCATGTCGTGGCATTTTGGTGAGAACGACTCCATTTCAAAGGTTTCAGTGTGGCTCGAGAGGAGGTTTTCAAAGATCGATCGGTTTCTAGGTGATAACTCATGATTCCATGCCCAAGGGATGCTTCAAGCAACTGGTAACTTCATCCAGTAGGCAGATGACCCCATTGAGTCGCCAAATTGTTATCCAAAATTTTCCCCCCAGGGTAAATTTGATAACATGCATCAGATTATTCAGTCCCGAGCAAGTAAGATTGATTCGAGGCCCAAAATCATGTTTTTTGGGGTCCCCTCGGCCTTTTTTAACTCCCCACCCAAGAAGAGATCCCAACGAGTTGAGATCATGGAAGAAATGCAAAAATAAGGTTACATGACCGTGTTAAGGCATTTCGGTCCAAGAAGGGCTCGGGTTGTACCAGTTTGGGTTGAACTGAGGTTCATCGTACCAAGCTTGGGGCCGAAAAAGTAAGAAAATTGGCTAAGTCCTAGTCTAGGTGGTCTGCGGGATAGTTGGGATGTCGGGACACGTGGGACGCAAAAAAGTGAATCGGCCGAAAGAAGGGAAAAAAATTGCCTAAGTCTTCGCTTTCGTGCGGTTTGGGACATCCGGTGAAGGTACGCGTGGCACGTGAACCAACCGAAAAGCCAAAAGATACCATTTCGGCGCTTTGGAGAAATTTTTCCCAGTGCACTCGAGACAATTGGGACAAAAGTATGCGGAGGACGTGAACCGCCGAATCGGTCGAAGCAGAGTCTTTCGTCCAAAGCAGGTTTGGGACATTCGGCCAAAAGTACGCGTGGGATGCGAAAAGACGAAAGAGCCGCCAATGAATAGAATCTCGCCACATGTCTTCACCTCAAACAGGAACAAGGAAGCCCGAATCGGGCAGTTCGAGAGATATTTGTCCCGGGTAGTTTGGGACAATGGGCCAAAAGTACGCGTGGGACACGAAAAGTGAAAGAGCTGCCAATGAATCAAATCTCGCCACGTGTCTTCACCTCATCGACCCGACGGGAAAATTTTAAAAAATGTTCCAAAGGAAAAAAACAAAAGGGAAATGGTCGGAAGGGCCTGCATCCAATGAAATCAGGCCATGTGGCACTTGAGTGGCGGAGCGCGGGGAGAAATGGGAAAATTTTCCCAAAGTAAAAATACCAAATTTTCGAAGGACAAAGTGCGCCCCTCGGACCGAGCCAATAAAATAGTGCCACGTGTCCAAGTGGTAAGAAATTAAGGAAGGGCTCTGAAATAAATTTTCAAAGGATGAACCCACAAACGAATCGAGAGCGACATGTGTCATCCAGTGGCGAGCGCGGGAAAAATTCAAATATTTTCCCGCCGATCCGTTTGGCCTATTTTTGCCCTAAATCTTCGATCGCCATAACTTTCGATCTAGTGTTTTAATTTTCGTGTTCTTTATATCAATGGAAAGTCTGGTGAAATTCTCTACATGATTCTGGGTTCAATATTGCATTTTGGTTTAGTTTGGAGAGATAAAATTGAAAAATGCCTCTGGCACATGATAATGGCCTGAAATGACATTTCAACAACCAACTTAAATGCAAAATACAGTTCACCGCTTTTTCTAGGGTTCTCACCTGCCACCATAATGAAATGAATTAAATGCAACCTAGAAGTGGTTGGGGTAGATCTATATTTACTCTCTCTTCCCTCTCTCATTCTTCCTATAAATTGTAAGGAGGGGCTTCTTTCTAAAGGAGGTTGTTCATCTTTTCAGCTCTGCCCTCCCTTCTTTTCTTCTCCAGGGTTAAAAATGGAGTTCAAACCTCCTCTCCTGCTCTGTAATGGTGTTTTTACCTTTTACCATTAAAATGATGTTCTGTGCAAACTTCTGAAGCAACAAAAATGTGTTTCGTGATGCATCTGTCCATCCTTACTCGTTCTTTGCTTGTCTTTGTTCTTGCCTCTCTTCATTGAAAGTATTCGTGCATCTTTTAATACTCATTACAGGTTTGGAGCTGTGTTCATGGAGTTTTGGGACATTTTACAGTGAAATCTATCCTTGGGCCTGTGATGCATCTGTCCATCCTTCCCATTGCTCACCTCTCTTTGTTCCATGGTAGTTTTGATAGATGTTCAACATTTTCCTTCTCTGGTGTATCACCGTTTTAGTGTAGGCTTTGTTTTTCCCTTTTCTCTCTCTCTCTCTCTCTCGTCTCCTTGGCATGGTTAGATTAGGATTTGATTAGCTTTCCTACACTGGAATAGCTTGTGGCAGGTAGTTTAGGAAGAGGAACCAACCTTCTCTGGAGATTCCTTTCTCATTTTTGCAAGTCCCACACTTGGAGAAAGGATTCCATGTTGTGCAATCACACTGGATGCTAGTATGATCAACCTAGAAATATGATCAACATCCAGGGGTGCTGTGATTTTGTACTAACATGTATATATCCACATAGCCATGAAATAAGAAAAATAAGAAAAATACACATGTGAACTAGGACCTCTGGATAGGTGTAAGCATGAGGTATAAGAAATATATAATGTAAGCATGAGGTATACAAAATAAGAAAAATACACAATATGAAATAATTTCCTATATATATAGCCATGAAATAAGACAAATAAAGATCCAAGTGTATGATCACAAGTAGGGTTCACCACATGATTTAATTTAAATTAAATTAAATATAAATATTGTAGATTCAATCTTGAACCAAATGACATATAAATTCTGAAATAAATAAATGACACAAGCAATCTAAGATGTAATATTTGAAAACCAAATTAAAGAAGAAGGAGAGATGGCTTAGTTGGTTTCCTCACATCTGGGACTAATATGAATCGGGAAAAGTGTTGAACATGTTAGATAGAGTGTTGTTATTGCTCATGATAAATTATGGAACTCACATATACTATCGGACATGGGTGGATACAATAGGAAAGGGCGATTGGGTGTGGAAACTTCTTCTAGGAGATGTTGACTACAAAAATTCTTAGAACCTGATTTATGTAGTGTCACAAAATATTTGATGTTACTTCCTATTGATTTCCGAGAGTCTCTCCTTAAATTTTGAAGGTATATGTAACCTATAAAATATAATTTGACCTACACAATCCCAAAACCACATGAAACCTAAAAATAAATATCCAATATGGGGATCTAGATTGACCTCGATGGTCAACCTTAGAGTGAACTTACAACCGAGCACTACAATACATCTCAAAATCCATGTAGTTCATGTGAGTGTGTGTAGGATTTGTGCCCTATTATGCCCTTGTGTAAGTTGGAATTCATAGCAGGATTTAGCTAAATGTAGTAGAATGTGTGGATGGAATAGGATGAAATAACCCTTACTATGTTGTGTATGTAGAGTATGCAACCCTTATCTATTAAGTGAATTCTATATGGATGCTTTAGAGTGATTTAGGTTCCTTTTGAATGTAAGATTAGGTGATGATAGTAATGCTTATTGATTTTTCTTGATTTTGAACACATAATTATGTATTTATATGATTCCCTTGTTTGAATCTTGTACTTGAAAATTGAAAGGCTGACCCATAAGTGAAAAATATTCCCAAAATATAAAAGAGACCGAAAATGAGTGATTAAGGTGAAAAGGGTCCTGGTAAAAGCACAATAAAATGTCCCATTTTTTGGTATGTTTTGTACCATTATAAACAAGAATTTTCAGTTTCATTGATTTTCTAAAGAAAATAGCCACAAAATTGTACACATTCATGCAATTACATAAACTAACAAAATGTTGTGTTTAGAGTTTAAAATACATGTAAATTTTTTAATTTTTTTGTTTAAAAATGGTGTTTTTCTTTATTTTATTCATACTTTGTTTCTTATGTTATAAAAGAGGAATGACTGTCCCCCGAGTAGTTTTTTTAAATGAAAATTTATTTTTTCACTATGAAATTAATTATTTAGTAAAAATATTTTCAAATAAATGGTGTAGAAATTTTTATACCAATAACTTTTAAGATTTATATCGAAATTGAATTTTTTTCACAGTAAGAAAAAGACTTCAACAAATAGTAAGTTTATTTTTTCAATTTTTTTGATATATTTTGCTATTTTTCAAATTGGGTTGATTGTGTTCGATCGATTGTCCTAAAATACCATATATTAGTAAAATATAAAAAATAAATAGTAAAACAAATTTTTAAAAAATGAAAAGTATATTTTTTGAAAGCTAATAAAATTCTATATTTTGTGTTAAAATTTTGTAATTTTATTCATTCTTTAACCCTAATTATGTGGCACCTAAGTGGCACATTTTGGCATAAAATTATCCTCCAAATGGATTTGGAGCTAAAATGTGCCACATAGGTGCCACATAGGGGGTTTGCACGAAGGGGGTTCACCCGAAGGGGGTTCACGCGAATCCCCCTTCACCTAAACCCCCCATAAACCCTAAATTTTCCACCCAAAACTATATAAATATCTATACATAACTCTTTGTCGCTAAAATTATTTGAACCCTAAGGGGTTCGTGCAAAGGGGTGTTCACGTGAACACCCATTCGTGCGAACCACTTTCTTTGGCCTATGTGGTAGTTTAGGTGAAGGGGGTTCACGCGAAAGGGGTGTTCACATGAATACAATCAAATTTTGATCCCACCGAACCTCTTACTCACATTTCTAGGACACGAAGTGGGACACAACATTATGGTTTGACCCGAAAGGGGCACCCAAAGGGGACAAGAGTGTCTGGGAGCTACCATCCTGGCTGGGTGCTAGTGTTTACAGCCATAAAATATAAATCAATAATATATTGATGGGGGGTGTAGGGTGTGTGAGACCAAATACAAAACAAGAAACATAGAAAAGAGGCCAAAGACAGTTGTTAATTACTATTTTTATTGTTTAGGAATCATATGAATGCTAATATGAATTTAGTACCTAGAAATGTACCCAAGTGTGTGAGTTGGTGTCTACAACATCAATGACAATATGAATGCTAATATTTTTTAGTATTTCAATTGACCATATCAACTCTAGTCTGCTCAAAAATCAATTAAGTCTTCCTATCTCCCTCTCTTGCTTAAGGTTTCACATTATACATGCTTGTTTTCTTGCATTTTTACTATAAATTAGCATTTGTATGTCACATATTACAATAGTTACTCTTTAATTAGATTTAAATTAAATTAGAAAGACCATTAACTCATACCCTTAAATTTTTATATATAGAAAAAGAGAAAATAAAGAGTGGACATTAGATTGTTCTCAACAAAGAAGAAAACTAACCACTTAGAAAACCACCAAGGAAAACCAAAATTAATTTTTTTATAATATTTATAGGTTCCAAAGGTTACTTAAATCAAATTCTATTAGACCATATATGAATGTGGGATATACATTTCAAGATTTACTAGCTTCATTCTTTGTTTGAGAAAGACTTCATGCCTAAAATTACTAAAATTTGTCCTAAACGCACATATTGGATTATAATTGAATGAATATACTTGGTCTTGAGTGTGATACTTTAATAAGTTCACATGACACTAACCCTAATCCTCGAGTTCATAGAACACTTTTTTAAGAGCCGAAACCAATCTTCTTGAAAACTTCAATTGAGGAGAATATGGATCATCCTCCTCCATGTCCTCCCTTTAGAGTCAAATATTTCAAACATATTAACTTCAAGGACATGCCTATATATCTTAATGAGTCCACTAATGAAGTAGTAAATAGACTACCCAAGTTATAAGGTAACAATTCTATTTCTAGAAAGCATCACCTTAGATCCTTTCAAAATATCATTGATGATTATGAGATTGAGTATGAGGATGTTTACTTGAAGTTATTTGTACAAAATATTGAAGAATATTCTATAAAATGGATTAATGAATTTCCTCATGGGAATATTAACTCTTGGGAGGAGATGATGAATGCAATTAGAATTCAATATGGTGATATATCAAATTTGAGGTTTCTTTTGTATGAATTTGAGAATATTAAGAAGAATCCTAATAAGTGTGTATAATAATTCAATAAAAATTTCAATAAGACATTGATGAGGATTCCAACCACTCTTAGGCCACATAATGAGTCTTTATTGGTAAATTATTGTGATGCTTTGGATAAGAATACAACTTATTACCTAAGAGATAAGGCCCCATTAATATCAGGAAATATTTTTGCATGGCCATACAAATTGAGAACTATATCAAGGCTATTGATAAACATCCCAAAAGAGAAAGGTTTGAGCTTGTGTATATTAAAAATAAACAAACTGGAAAACTATCCAATTTAGAAGTGATAGTGAAGACTCTAATCGGTGTTTTTAAAGACATTTCTTATAAGTTATCCAGATCAAAAAAAAACTTTTCTATGGGATGTGAGACTCAAAATAAAAACCAACCTTCACCTCATACTAGAGGGGATGATAGAGGAAAGATAATTATGAGTCAAGATGATATGAAACAATAATTTAGAGACACTAAAGGGGTCCTTAATCCTATAAGTTCTCAAGTTTCAATAATAGATGAATCTCCCCTCATTAAATGGTGTGACAAATGCCTCTCACCCCATGATCCATGTGAACAAGTGGACTTAGTAGAAAATGGTAAGGAGTATGGATCTAATCAGGACTTTGATGATGCATTAATGTGTGAAGAGATCCTAGACCTTGAGGGTGGAGCTACCTCAACAAACCTCTTGTGTGAAAATATTATAAACAACTTTTAGACATTTGTGAATAAGGTATGATATTATACCATTAAATTTGATTATGAAATTAATATGAATCATGATTTTTAGTTTCCCAATCATGAATTTGAGTACCCAAGAAATTTAATGATTAAGAAATATGATGGGGGAGTTCCATTGGTGGAGGATAGGAAGTTATCAATTAATGTTTCAATAGCTCAAGAAAAGGAATATAACCCGAGAAGTAAGAAAAAGGTGCCCCTACCCAAGGCATTCTACTGATCCAAAAATCAGGTATAAAAGTAAAGAAACCCCTAAAAATTTGAATTTCATAGCATCCCTAGTAAGTTTGTTTCTTCTTCTCAACTTTTCAAACAAAAGATTTCTTTTTATTCTTCTAAAAATAAGATGCACTTGTGGAATAATGTTCCAAATAGTTACTGGTACCCCTAGAAAACCCCAACCATGTAAAACACTTGATAAAGAACTTGATTCTAATATACCTTCTACTATATCTATTTTGAAAGAATGTATGACCTTTAAAAATGTGTTCACTCTTCCTCCCAATACTTACCTTCCTAATTATAATGTTTTTGACATGACCCATATCTTAAGCCATTTGTAATCAATTATTCCTTTGATATAATTTCTTAGGAAATTTGATCATAATCAATGATCCTTATAGTACTTAGGGATTTATGAGAATATAACTAAAAATGAAGTTAGCTAACACATTCCTATTGAGAATGGAATTTAAGAATCTCAAGAAATTATTGAACCTCCCCTTGAAGTTTACTTGGGTACAACCTTGGTTGAGATCTAATTGGATGTTAATCCTTTTTATACAACATTGTTAGTTCATGGTTGGCTCTTTCACAATTGTATGTTTGATTTTGGTGCATCTTGTAATATTATGCCATTAGTAGTTATGAATGAACTTGGAATAAGAATATCTGCTACTTATGGGTGATGTTATACATGCTTTAGAAAATTTAATATTAAGTTTTCTAGATATATAAAGTTTATTTTATAATTAAATAAATTATAATATTATATATATAAATTTATTTAATATAAAATTTAGGTTTATGGTTAATTGGTTTTTAATTAAATTAATTTATTTAATTGGGGTACTTATCGAGAAGACACACCCAATCATATAATTTATATATGACCATTCGTCAAATGATTTTAGATCATTGCAATTCATAATTCACCTGGTGAATTATTATGGAGAGATGTGAGCAGCTTTTAGGGTATGGCTGGATTGAATAATTTTTTTATTAATTAATAAAAATTCTCTTTGACTATGGTGTTTTACCCCTCAAGGATTTGTCCATGTTATATCTGTGTTCACTGTGTAATTTATTTTCTATTATTTAATGTTTATTGTTATGTTTAATTTAATTTCATAAGGTTGGTTTTTGTTTAGACCTCACATGCTACTAGAGCATGGTTCTAGGTTATAATTAATTTAATTTAACTATTTCTTAAAGGTTATAATCATTAGAGGTTGGTTACAACCCATAAACTATTAAATCCCTCCCTCTCATTTGACATACTAACAAACTCTTTCAAATATTTTTCCCATGCATGTGAAAGACTCTCGATGGTGAAAAAGTTCTCTCGGGATCTCTACAAATAAAGGTAAGGGTTAAATATTTGTGAAATATTTTTTATTTTTGTATAGTTCTTAAAATGTGTAGGAAAAAGTATAAATGTGAGATAAAACAAGTTAACTTCAAGTTAAAGGAGGTCTTCCATAGAGAGACAACCTTCCTCGATTAGAACAATTTAAATTTTCCTATTGGCCTAGTTGAGTACCTATTTGATGGGGCAAAAAAAATACTATATTTAATTTCAATAACTCTTGCAAAGATATGTCCAACTTTGGTCCCCTTATTTTCACTTTTCTATGGTTTATAACTATAGGTTTAAAAGATATGTTTCCTATAGTTTTTTAAAGCCTAAATTCCTAACTATAACTATATTAATGTTTATAGTTTTCAAACTATACTCTATGTTATATCTTATTGAACTAAATATTAAGTATATAACCCTTATATGATTTTAATACTATATTTTTTAACTATAGTATGAACCCTTAAACTATGTAAATGTGTTGTTTTTTATTAAGTTAATATATATATATATAAGGGTCGCATTATATTTTGACCCCCATCCTCCATGACCCATTTTGGCCCTCAATGACACCCCCCCGCCATGAAAAAACCTTCCTCCTTCAATGGCATGTATGTCGGCATCCTTGCACCCTCACCGCTAAAAGCCTTTGTGCCATGTGGCTGTAGGATCTACTTTATTTTTTTGGTTTAACGGGAATTCAGTCCCATATTCAAAGTGTTGGGTGTGTTGGTGGTGTTTAAATGTTGGTTTGAGTATGTGGTTTAATGTGGCTTTAGCCACACTTGTGATTTTTTTAGGAGCTTGTTGAGCATGACATTGAGCTTGTTTTTGAAAGTGTGGTACTCGGTGTTGGACTTGACCGAGGTTGTTACGATTGCCATATGGTTATGAAATTTTTATAAGATCACCTTAGTTGTTAAGCTCATACCATGAATCTAATTTTATGTTGATTGGAAAATATTAAGTTAGTAATAGTAACCATGTGGCAATGTTGAATTCATTCAAGTTACCATATTATCTTGGTCATGAGATTAAAAAAATTTCTTACTATATATTTTTCAAAGACAACTCCCATTTTTATATCAATATATATATTTAATCATCTTATTAAATGATTTTTTAATTTTGTAGCTAATATTAAAATGGACAATATATTTTTTTAGTAATAAATATTTTTTATGTATCTTTTACGAATTAAAATCTTATACTCATTTTTATGACATCAAGTAGGTCATTTTATTGCAAAACTAAAAAAATAACTTACACTTCAATGAATTTTCCTTATAGTGAAAATAATATGTTGTTTATATAGAATATTTGCTTGACAAGTCTTATTTCGACATGAATAAGGAAAATACATTGAAATATGACTGTCATATTTTTAAAATGACATGGGGAATTTCTCAATTGCTATTACTATAAACCTCATTGTTCTTATTTTTGAAATTATTTAAATGAAAATGGGATATAATAATTTTACAATTGAAAAGTACTGAGATGTTTAATGTAAATAATTATAGCATCTGGAAAATAAGAATGAAGGCATAATTCATGGCACACAAGCTTTGGACGGTCGTGAATGGTATGGAGAAATCTCGACCGATAGACAAGTGACAAAGTGGAAAATGTACTTGCATATAAACATAAGGTGTAGGAAGACATTTCCATTAAATTATAGAGTGTGCATGATGAATTCCTTCTTCGAGTTAGTAATCAAGAAAATATGAGTAAGGATTGGACACAACTAAAATCAATACATGAAATTACGTGATTATAAACAATTATAAAGCTGATTCTAGAACTAATGATGAATCCCATGAAGGGAGATGAAAAAGTAGTTAAATTTTTAGAAAAAAATAAATACATTAAATATCAATTAGAAGGATGTAACATAACTTGATTCATGATAAATTGTTGTATTTAATTATTCAAATGAATATCCATGAAAGGTTTAGGAATTTAATTAAAATTCTACATTCCAAACATCAAATTGAACAAGATATCCATGATTTTCAAACTCGAGTGCTCTTCTAATCCAATAAGACAAGGTTATGAATAATTTGTATTTGAAAGAGAATGCCACACAAGAAATTATCAAATAGAAATATAAAATTCCTTACGGACTTAACAAGAATCAAAAACCAAACTTTAAACCACCTAGTAAAGAAAATAAACCTGGAAATTTGAGAGTTAGTTTTGATGGAAAATGTTATAATTGTAATAAATTTGGTCACAAGAAATAAGAATGTAAATTCAAAAAAAAAAATTCAAGAATAAAAATGGAATAAACCAAATCAAAATCAAAATGAGAATGAAGAGAATAATCATAGATCTAATGTAGTAACTCTATAAACTACATCTATCACTACTAATGAAAAGCAAATGTTTTTTTGCGTGTGTTTTGTATTGAATTGAAAAATAATTTTCTTTCATTCACAGTTAACTCATAATAACTATAGTGTAATATTGTTGAAAGATAAACAATTTATTTAAAATAATCTTAATATCACTATAGCTGAAATATGTGATTAAATATTTTTTCTTTAGATTTTTAGTTGTTTATTCACAAATAGAAGTTTTGTTCAATTTTGGTATGAAATAATAAGATAATATTTAAGGATTAGTATGACATGTCTCAGCTTAAATATGCCACCTATCTTTCATGAAATGTGTGAAGGGTACTTACATGGTAAGCTATCACCAAAACCCTTCCTCATTCATTTTTAAAGCAAAACTCCAAGTATTCGATGGAATTTTTCAACAATATTATTACAGGATATTTTGTTTCAGTGTATGCTATGATTATTCTTGCATGATTTGGTCATTTTTTTAGATGTGTTATCTATCAATCTTATCACATTTTTAAAGGTTTAAAATAGATAATGAGAATATATATGTTGTTGATAAAGCATTTCTAAATTATAAATTAGTACGTGATTACTAAAAATATTATTATATGCATATGGAATGACACTTAGATAAACTTTGTGTTTGTATTGGAGATGTCCAATATTGATTGCATCTAATATATATTTTACAAGATTAATATGTTGAAATTGTTCAACATATTGGTAATATAACATGGTTAGTTGTTAAACATATTGTTATTTAAGTTATTATACAACTTGTGTTTAACCTATCAATGTAATTTTTATAGATGGTTAAAAGTGAAATCAATAATGATTTATATTATGCTTATTATGATGTTTATATGGATATTATGACTCTAACCATGTTGATGTTATGTTAGATATAAAATATACAACTAGATATGTGTTCAATATTTTAGTACATATGGCATTACTTGTAGCCAAAAGTCTTTATCTCTTCTACTGAGGGTAGAGTCTAGTAGTGCAATGGAGGTTGGGAAAGAAGCCATGTGGCTAAAGCGGTTGTTGGAAGATATACACATGGAAGTTAAAGGAAGTACTACTATTATATGTGTTAGTTTTAATTACATTACTCTTCTTTAAGAATTCAGTTCATCATTAGATAACAAAGCATATATAGATTCATATGCATTTTTTCTGAGAGAAGGTTTGCTATGGTAATATAGCTCTCTATTACTGCTTGATTGAAGATCAAGTTATAACTATGTTTACCAATCCATTTTGTGCTATAAAGTTATGCAAGTTTTGTACAATTCTTGGCTTTTAAATGTTTCCATTGGGGGGAGTGTGCATGACAATTCCACCACTTAATGGTTGATTGTGTGTTATCTCCTTCTCCTTTATAATTCTTATCCATTGTAAAAGATATTTTTAGAATCTTTGTAAAAATTTCACTCTAAGTTTATGGTGTACATTCTAGTGTGTTGCATCTATTGTAAAGGAGGTCCTTATGTTATAAAAGGATCCTAGAGATGTTGGTAGATATTTTCCATGAGAAAATGTGAGATGTAGTCTCACAAATCATGCTTAGCCTAAATCATTCACTACTTGATTTATGGATTCGAATTCTTTTTACCAAAAGGTAAGTTGAGCATGATGAAGGTGTATAAATCCTTCAAATGTGATATGTTATCCTAAACCTTCACTATGGTTTATGGATTTGTAAATCCTATTATATAAATAGGTAATGTTGGCATATGTTCCCCACTTAATATTAAGGGGGAGTGTTAGAACATTTATTTATTAAGTGTTTTAGATATATAAACATTAGTTTGTAATTTAATATAATTTAAATTATATATTTTAATTTATTTAATATGAAATTTAGGTTTATGGTTAATTGGTTTGTAATTAAATCAATTTATTTAATTAGGGTGCTTCGTGAGAAGACACCTGATCATATAATTTTTATTTGACCCATAAGGTTAAATGATTGCAGATCATTGTAATTCATAATTCATGAGGTGAATTATTGTGGAGATAAGTGACGAGTCGGAGGGTGTGGTTGGACTGTGTAAAATGTTTCTTAATTAATTTAAACTCTCTTTGACAATGATTTTTACCCCTTGAGGGTTTTTCCACATTATATCAATGTTCACTATGTAATTTAATTTGTATGCTTTAATTTTTATTGATATGTTTAATTTAATTTCATAAGGTTGGTTTATTTTCTTTGACATCACAATAGAATGGAATGAAGATAAGTACTAGTAGTTGGTTATGTTAAGGGGATGGTTGTACAATTTGATACCCATCCTAGTAATTGCCTAACCATGGATGTTTTTGTGGTTGATTTGCCCTCCCTCTGAGTGGGGGATGTTACTATTAAGAAAGTGGGATGCTAGGGTGAGTGAATTGTATAAATGGTTCTATCATATGGTACTATTCCTTTAGAAGAAAAGATAGAAAAACTACATAGACAAGAGACATTAATACATTTGGTTGAAGATCCTATTAATGAATCTAATAAGGCTCATTATATAAATGTGGATTTGGAAAATTCAGTTATAAAAAATTATTTTATTTACCATTTCCTTGACCTTGAAATACAACTTAAAGACCCCGATTCTCATTGAATTATGTTTTTTTGATGGATCATGTTCTAATTTGGGTAATGGGGTTGGTGTGGTGATTTTTATTGGAAGCACACTGAATGAGGGTGAATCAATCCTTTAAATATTTCATTCAATCAAGTACAAACAATCATAAACTTTTAAGCATTAACACCATGAAACAATGCACATACAATCAACCACATGAGAAATTCACACAATGAGACAAGATGTATGTAGGAAATGATCAAGGGAAAAAAACCCACTGAAACTTCTATATATATTACTTAATACAAAATATCACTTTAGTGAATCCCCAAATTAACATGGAGAACCAATCCTTACAAATTTAGGGAGACACCATACCCTCTTTAGTAGAACACCCACTCTGAGGAGGATCAACCCCCACGATGATCAAAAACCCACTCAATTATAAAAATATGAATATCAGTTGATGAAATTGTTACTCAACTAATTGATTGTGATCACTATTTCAATCCTTTCTACTCAAAATCTCTCTCAACTACTCTCTTTCCTTCTTAGCTCATGTATGCACCAAAATGTGTTAACTAGATCATATGACCTTGAATCTCTACTCCTATGCTCTTATAAAATTATCATGACTTTTATCTTATCTCCTCTATATCCCCCTAAAATATTCACACACTACTATTTCTTGCTCAAACATCGATTCCCTAAACTACTACACATGAAAAATAAAAGTTATTCATGACTCATGCAACAAGCCACTCTAGGTTAGAAAATAACATTAGACCATGCAAGGTAAGTTATATAAAACATATAAGAACTCATTAAAACCATTAGAAAGTGATTTAAATGACCTTTTATGTCAGCATAATCCTTACAAACATAAACATTCTCAAATTGGCCTAAAAATTAGGTCTTCACTTTCAATAGTGAAAATGATAACTTCTAGGAACTCGATCCATCATGACTTCACAAGCTCTGAACACTTCAACAACATATTCTCAAAATAATCTTATGCACAAAACACTTTTCTCTATCAATCTTTAGTATACACCACTTAATTTGGAAAGCGCCACATATTAGGTATAAGCTCCTAATTTACCAGTCTCCAAAAGTGAGTTGGTTCACACCTCAAAACACCTCTTCATAACACATGTGTCACATCAATGGAAAGCTGTTAACCTAAAAAAATCAAAAATCTTGTGAAAACATTCAATTCAAGTACTAGTACCCAAAACACTTCCTTCTCTGATAGTGCTCAAACCTCCATATAGGACTCAAGAACCAATATTAAACTTATTAAGATCCAACACCTCAAAATCCACTTCCACACTTTTCCACGACATGGAACACGTCACTAGAGACCTCATGTAACATCTTCAAGAAATCATATGTATATGTCATATGAGATAAACCATACTTGCATACATGTTCCACAAGCCTTCTTGACAATCCTAAATAGGATGATTAGGCCATTATATATTAAGCCAAAATACACCACTTTTGATCAAACCACGAGCTCAAAAACATCATTCCCGAGAACTATACAAGCTATCTATACTTGTATTTCATTTGCTACACCATGAATTTATACTATAACCATTATAGACCTCCATGACTGGTTTCACACCATTTAGGCCATTAGCGGTAGGAAAATTTGAGAGAAATATTTCCCAAATTTCTTACATCGATCCTATCCAAATAATGTCATGGACATTTAGAACACGTCCCAAGTGTGAGGAATCAATTGGTTTCACTTTGTAAACCTTACTGACACATACATATACATGAAAATATTCACAAAATAAAGGTTTTTGTTGTATCATACCATAACACCTAGAGCATTTCACCACCACAAAAATGAGTTCTAAAGAATTTTATGCATGTCTAAACCATCATAATATCCTTCCAATGCCATTTGGAGATGAAATCCTTCATATTTTGTCCATCGTTATCACACAAGGGGTATAAGAGGGTTTAAACCCACTTAGCTTCTTAACAATGGTTCATAAAACTTTTAAGACAAAATGAACCCATTACACTTGGAAAATATTCTTTGCTCCATCCCATAACATCCAAAAAATATTGGGTCACCTTGTAGAGTACACCCTGTGTGGGTGAGTACTCGAAGTTGACCATTGAGTTAGGAAAGGTAGTTTTGAGATCTCGATAGAGCTCAAATTTTTTTCCATGCTTCCTCATTTGACCTCTAACCTGAAACTTTTCATACACCTATAAGATGACCTCCTCCATGATTTCTAATTCTCACCCATACAATAATTCATTTGGAACTCATCATGCTACCTTGTTTTCCTATGATACCATACTTGGTCTTCTTTCCCTTACCTCCAGGACATAGAATATACACTATACACTTGAATCATGACCTGGTACACCTTACACACATGAGATGCAATATCACAATACTCCTCACATTCTTACATTGACTTTTCCATGCTTGATTTTATTCATACCTCAAGCTATGTTTGCACTAGGTCTAGGTATAGGCTTAGTTAGGATTTCTTCAACCCGTGTCATACTCAAAATGACCTTGATATCACATTGTGGACACACATAAACCTATAACATATCTCTTTAAACATTTTAGACACCATACAAACCTTTTGGAACCTCTAGATCTCACTTACTAGACCACACAAGATGAAACATGTAATAAACCATGTATATGCACCAAGACACCATGTAATTACACCAATGAAATATTTTATGACACCAAAATAGGACACTACCAATAAACCTTCATGATACTTGATGATTGAAACCTCGTGATGACTTGTATGACACCTAGAAACCATTTAACATAAATGAAAAAACCAATAACACTATGTCCAAAAATATCACCCTTTGTCATTTATGTTAACCATATTCATAAACATTGATGGAAACCAACCTTGTAAATACCTTCAAGAATATATTTTATTCTTTCTCAATTCAATATCCCCCTTTAATATCGATGATAAAGGATCCTACAAAAAATTGAAAACAAAATTGCAATTGTTTGTGATCATTTTAAAGCTCATCCCTTCAAGTTTTAAATATGCCTCCAAAAATTTCATACCTGTTTACAAAAAGACGTTTGTGTAAAATTTATTAAAGAATCATATTAATCATCGCAAAAGTCTCCTTGTGTGTCATCCTTTGTTAATCCTTGTGAAAATTGCACTTTATTTCCTGAAACACGAAGACACATATAATTTTTTTGTTTTCTTCATGATATCAGACCTAATTTGAATGTTTGCAAATGTAATGTAAATATGTAACGTTCAAAATAATTCCCAAGGCTTGATGGGATACTAAAAGGAATACTCATATGAGCATAATGTAAAATGTGGACACATCCCTTGTTCCCCAAAAGGAAACATTTATAAAGGTATTATTGGACCGGGAGGTGATATTTTTTCACCTTTTCACTTTACACTCAGTAAAGTGAAAACTGAAGTTATAAGTCTGAGGCCCAAAAGAGGATGTGTAACCTTGATAACCAAGGTGAATAAGTAAGAGGAAAGAAATCCATGAAGGGGGAGATCAAGAAGCCGAGAGAAAGGTGAAACAAATCTTATGGATCTTTGGGTGTACAATTGGTAAAATTAAACCTAAGTTCCGATGAATTAGGAACATGAACCAATCATATAACATACATGAAAATGGAAAAATAAGTTCATTTTGCATATTACGGTGAAAACATGTGGATCATTTTGTAAAAAATTTCTAAAGCTCGATAAGATCTAGGAAAGGGGGTTCATTAATGTATTATCTGTATAGGAGTAAGGCCCATTAATATGAAGTAGAATCGTGTAAGGTAAATACATAGATGATAGGATGCAAAAATATTGCAACAGTTGAAAAGATGAAAATTATGAAATTTACCCATGAACGTAATCTTCAACATTAATGCATGAATCTGAGAGCCGTTAATAAGGTAAATTGTTATAAATAAATCTATTGGTACTCCTAAAGTTTAATGCTCTGAAAGGATTTTCAAGAGATATTAAAGGATAACCAAAGAAAGTATTAACTTGATGCTCGAAATTTAGTTGCGAAATTCTTGACCGGAGTTCAAGCAACGATTTCATCTTTGTTAATAGGTGAGCTCATCAGTTCCCATATCTTCTGTGATCTTTTGAAAGTTGGTTTAAGAGGTCAGTTTTTTGTAAAAGAGGTGTGATAAAATTAAACCAGAATCATGAAGATTCATGTATTTCCCAGAGAACATGTTCTAGTCTTAATTCCCCTAGGATAGGATTGCGAACTACGATATTAGATCTATCGACCTAGAAGATTTCAAGAAAAGGCTAAAATCCCTTGAAAGAAGTGATACCATGACCCAAATAGATAATAGTTGCATTGACCTCACTTCCATTTCCCTCCTGCTATATCATTCCCAAAACTTATAAGGGTATGTGATCAACATTACAATCATGAAACTAGAGAAGTTTGGGATAGAAGAGGAAAGTTGATTTTGTCTTTCTAGGAGCATGAATTTCACAGAATGATGTGTTTTCATCCCACAAGGGAAGAGGGTTCTATTAGCAAGGATTCAACACAAGATTATTTGAACACTCATTTAAAAAAGTGGAAAATTTTTATGAATGACCATTGGTTGAATAATCCATGAACTTCTATCCCCAAAATGACAAAGAAGTTGAATAGGGTTAAATTTATTGAGGAAGTTGAAGATGTGATTACACTTCTAAATTGAGTAATGGGAATAGAATCTACTTCTTTCATTCAGGAATGGATGTTTCATTCATCTAGGTGATAATTGTAGAAATTAATCTGATCTAATCTGAAAGAATCCATGAAATAACTACAAACCATAATTGAAATCAACAACTCTATATTATATGTTTATTATTTATTCACTATTACATTACACTCCATTATATAGGAGATGTAAAATAACAATCCTTACAACAACATTTGTATTCACGTCAACCATACACCCATATGGTTTGACCTCTCACCAATATAATAATAAAACAATACTAATTGTTTTATTATTCTAACTTACTAACTTACCACGTACTAACCACATTTTACATTTACTATTTACATTTACATAGTAAATGTACTTTCACTAATTTACCATAATAATAATTACACATGTAATTATTATTCATCCGTCATCTGAATGGAGCACTAAGATATATTTCCTAACATTCCCCCTTAGTGCGAACATAGGGAAAACTGCCTTATACTTGCACTTTGCTCGCTGATCGATGATTTTACGGATGATCATAAACCTAATAGATGGTTTTTCATAGGGTTGACCATAAACCAAAAATTATGGTTTTGCAGATTGGTTTACCATAAACCAAAAAGGGTGATGGTTTTGCATAGGGTTTACAACAACCGAAAATGGTGGTTTTACTGAAGTGGTGTACCACAAACCAAAAGGGAGATGGTTTTGCATAGGGTTTACCAACAACTGAAAATGGTGGTTTTACAAGTGGTGTACCATAAACCAAAAATGAATGTTTTCAAGTGGTTTACCTCTGACCACATCATGATATGCCAAGTATTATTCTTAGCCCTCATCACATCTCGATACGAGGAATAACATAGGAAATTATGCTGCTCATATATAGAAAATACGAGAAATGTAGAAAACTATAAATGGAACATTGAGATCATGTTCCCCCCTCAATGTGAAATTTCCTTTATTTTGTAAACCACAATAGGAACACTGCAACCAAACACTCTGCCAGAAATACAAAAAAACAACAAGAACGCACTGTATAAAAAAATAATCACCATAGCTGATACGGCCCCGTCGTTGGTGACTGACGAGAGGTCGCTGAATGACCTCCAACCTCCTATGCCTCCTTCCTCCAAGAACTTCACTTAGAATAGAAATTCTTCAGAATTATAGTCAATTTCATCTGTTATTCGTTCATCTCTAGTTTCCCATTCTACAATTTTACTTACATCTGTAGGTGCTTTTTCTTTTCCATCTACTATCCTCCATAGGTTTTTATTCATTAACTGCATCTGGATTTTTACTCTCCATGTATGGAATTTCAGCCCATTAAATTTATATAATGGTGTATCCATTTTATTGAATCTAAATATCCAAAAAAATTGAATGTAGATTTGAATTACCTTTGATTCTCTGATTTCTTCAAAAAAACAGCAGTGATCAATGTGCTGTATAGTAAATTGCACGTTTCTCCCAAACTACGAACTGGGTTTTTCTGAAATTTCTATTGTAGCTTCCTGTATAACATATTGTTCCATAAATTTTTTTGGAGAAACCCAGATCGTAAAACAAAAGTTACGAGATCATCTTCGAGACAGATTTAACCTGCTCTGGTACCAAATGTAGAAATTAATCTGATCTAATACAAAGAATCCATGAAATAACTACAGACAATAATTGAAATCAACAACTCTATATTATATGTTTATTATTTATTCACTATTTCATTACACTCCATTATATAGGAGATGTAAAATAACAATCCTTACAACAATATTTGTCTTCATATACAACCATACACCCATATGGTTTCACCTCTCACCAATATAATAATAAAACAATACTAATTGTTTTATTATTCTAACTTAATAACTTACCACATACTAACCACATTTTACATTTACTATTTACATTTACATAGTAAATGTACTTTCACTAATTTACCATAATAATAATTACACATGTAATTATTATTCATCTGTCTACATCTGAATGGAGCACTAAGATATATTTCCTAACAATAATTACCAATAATAACCCTCTCCCTAGGAATAAATCATAGATAACTATATTCATGAAAAAATGATGGGAGCTACCCAAATTTTGAGAGGAGAAAAGCCTGAAATGGTAAAATTTTTCATGACTTCCTACCTTGTTTACAATATTGATTTTCACATAGAATTTGAAGAATTGCTAATGGAAGGGAATCTTAATAGTTCCAAGGTGTATGATGTATTTTATCATCTGAAGATAGAAATTTATGATGTGCACTACATAAACATTTCCAATCATTTATTTGCACCTACAATTTGTTTATACCACCCTAAATGGGATATTGAAAGGTTTTAACTTGATTCCAAAAGAGTCATTACTCAATACAAGTGTTACTTTAACTAATTCGGGACTTATTAATATATATCGGTCGAGTGGTTTTGATGGGAAACCTTAAGTGTTACCTAGGTGTGTAAATGACAAATGGGCATTAATGAAATTGGTCGACAATTATTATCGGTAAAACATTTCATTTCCCGAGAAGAATCTACCATCCCTAATGAAATTTCCCATATTCATAGGAAATTACACATGTCTGAACATCCAGAAGGAAAATATGTTGGAAGGAGAGACGAACAAATGAATGCTAGATAAATTTGAGGACAAAAAAATTATATAAAGCGAGATATTGCATAGTATTACACCCACTTAGGTAGAGAAAAAACCTCATTATGAGGATTTTTGGATGAACTGTAAAGATGAAAGGGAGGTCAGAAGAAGAGAATATTCAAGAATGAATTTGTCTCAGATGAGTGATTTTGGGGTCATCCAAACTCCTGAAGGGTTAGAGGATGATGGTAATGTGGTCAATGAAGAATACATCTAGGAAAATATTTCCTCTTAACCTTTTCCACCAATAAATTGGGACATTAGTGAGAAAATATATAACCATGAAAGGACTACAAACCCCATTCAACTTTATATAAGGTGGTTATTTTCAAAAGGAGTTGATATAAATTATCAACATACCGATTATTAAGAGAATATAGAAATAAAAATATGATTGATGATGTTATCCCCACATTCCACAGGGTTTATGCCACTAGGGAGGTTTCATGGAGATAACAGATTAAGAAGTTGGATTCATTTCCAATAACAAGTGATATAAGTTCCTAGAGTAGTAGAGTTAGAAATCCCTCCTTATACAACAAAATGAACTGGAGAAATGATTCGGGAAGGTATTTTTGATGCCCTATTATTCATGTTACTCCCTTACAGATTATTCCAGCATCCACTTTAGGATCGAAAGGAAAAGAGAAAATAATGGAATCCACTCTTAAGAATCCTAAGGAGGAAAAATTGTTTGAGACTCCCCATATTGGCTTGCAGGAATCAGAGGAAGAAAAACAAGTCTAGTTTCAAAAAAGGAAGTGAACTAAAACATCTGAATGGGTTGATTTAGAAGAAGAAGAGACCCTTAGACAAGAAATGAATCTTGATACCCTTTTTGTCTCGTCTTCCATTACCTAGTCTCCTATAACTCTTCTCATTGAATAGCTTGTACCTATGATGGAAACCCTTTCCATTCCAGCAACCCCAGTTGCTTCATCCATCAAGGAACACCCCTTAAAAAATTCTCTCATACCTGATGCTTCATCTATTTCACAATAACATGTTGAGACCACCTCAAAGCCAACTCCAAGTAGTGTGGAGGAAGAAGAAGAGTAGAGTAGTAGACATGAAACAAAGAATCATGCCTAGGAAGTTCCAGTATAGGAAACATAGGAAGAAACTACAGATTTCATAGTTGCGGTAGCACCCTAGGAAATTGAAGTAATTATAGGAATTTTGGAATCTCACATTCCCATAATTGAAGCTATCTTTAAGGGACCTAGCAAGAAAATTCTTGTTCTAGTGAGAAGATGGGTGAGGAATTAAAGCACGGGTAGACATGGAATTTAAAACCAAAAATCCCTAGTAGTTGAATAGATAGGGGACCAATTTGAGCCTATGGATGTAATTGAAAGTTAGGGAAGATCTATAGATGTAGGTGTTAAGAAGGAACCAATACTTGCGGTTTGAGAAGGTATGTCCATACTATCATCTTCCTCCAATTCCCTTACAGTTTTCCCTATGACCCCAGTTCTACAATCACTTGATGAACATGAGTCTCCTATAAGAGAATGGATCAGTAGTACTCTCCCAAAGAAGAAGGAGGAAATATGACTGGATGATGATGATTTACAAAATATGGCCCTCCTCACTCCAATAAGACCACCTAAAAAGAAAAAATCATCCCTAGAGAATCCGTAAGAAATACACGAGAATGATTTGTAGATATTGAAACTCCCAAAGATAACGTGCCTTGAGGGGAAGCATCCCCATCCAATTTCCAGTCTCTAGGATCTCACTAGGCAAAACTTCTATTGAAGAAATGAAGTATGATTTTTCTATAGCAGTAGGAGTATTCCAAAGGATTGATGAGTTTAAAGAAACAAAAAAGGATTTAAAATCCAAGAATGAGGCACTATCCAACTTGGTTAAAATTTGACTAGAACTCACCATGAAGGACAAACTGAGGTCCCATAGATCACTAATGATGACATCAAGAGAGTAAGTGACTTGAGTGAAAGAGGGAGGATACTATCAAATGGGAAAAAAAAATTGTTGCCATAGGTGAACCAATAATCATAGAATTTGTGATATGGGATTCCCATAATTTTGAAAAGGTAGAAGCAACCAAGGCATTAATGGATAAATGTGAGGCTGAGAAGTTAATGTGGCGTGATATGCTACTAAAAATGGAAGTTATCAAAAACTTAGGTGATGACATAGTTGTTAAAGAAGGTATTGTGTCCCCTGATTCTATGGGTAGTCAATATGAATATTACAATATGGAAAAAGTAAGAGTGGAAATCTTATAAAATTATTTACCTAAAACAATGTATTATATCGGTCGCCTTCATGCTCTGATAGATAAATTTATTGGGATAGATAGTGGAGAAATAATTAGAATGGAGAGCACCAAAAATTTTATTAGAATTTTCAGAGAATATGTTATGGGTAAACCAAGAGAGCCAAGAGTTTTTAATGTATCTCTCATACATGACATGTCAGGTGTTGAGTTAACAATTGATAAAGTAATAAGGAGGATGAAGAAAGAAAGATAATCTTTTAATGAGATTGATGAAGTAAGTATGAAACATAAAATAATCTTCAACTACCACTCAAGACCCAATGAAGAAGTTGTAACTCAAATGTTTGAAAGGTATGATGCCTACATGAAAAATTTAGGAGAAATATTACATCAATCCACTAAGAAGAAGCAAGTGTAGTGAAGAGGGAGCGAGAGAGCTCATTAGAGACAAAATAATATCTTTTCTATTTATTCTAGGTGTCACCACATGGTTTGTTTTCATGGGAATATTTTCGATTAGCGAGGTACTTCTTTTATAGATTTTGAATTATGTAGATTGGGGATTCAAGGGCATTATAAGATGTTTTGGGGGAAATCATATAGAATAATAGTATAAGTATGAGGGGTCTGTCCTCATACTAAAAGGGGTTTTTTTCTTAATCTTTTTTCAAAAGACAAGAATTGATATATTTTGCTATGACATTACTTAATTGTCTCCTAGAAATACATTTTAATTTTTTACTCTTTCAAATTCAGATGTTAAGATTATTACAGTGAAAATTCATTATCAAACATTGAGATCATTCATTTTCTTTTTCCCTTGTCAATAATTTTGTGGATTTAAATGAAATTTGTCTAACTATGGGTTTGGTTTTTATGTTTTGGATTTTGAGTACTTGAACATTTAATTGATCAATTGCATTTTCTTTGTAATTTTGTGTTTCTTGCTTCTCTGAAGTACACTAGGCCTATCCTTAGTGATTAATATTTGGTTATTTGTTCAATATTGTGTTGTGATATTTTACTTTACAATATTGAATGCAATTATAAAATCCTTTCTGAAATCATTATGTTAATGGATATTTGTAAGATTTTGAGTGTATCTTAAGTGTATGACATCGAAGGAAGAAAGACTTCATTAGAATATTTGCATGATATTTTGTCTTGAATATTTTAAGGATTGTTTGAAATATTTGTCATAGTTGATTATCGGTGAATGAAAATATTTCTTTAAGTAAAAGACGTGATGAATTGATGAATTGTTTTTTTGTTGTATGGAATGTCATATGTGTTTGAACAAGTACTATGAGTATTGTTAGTTAGATATTTATCAGTTTCCAAATCCCCATTCTTATAAACAAAAACATTGAGTCTCATCACATGATACAAATGTTTTGTTGGTCACCTGTATTGTCCTTTACAAATACTATTGAAAGGAAACCCTGATTTTACCTTCTCCTTTCATAATTATGTAGGAGTAGACAAAATTTCCACTGTCTAGAGTAGCCTGAGTCCTATTTAAGTGACATTTGCATTACTTAGTATGACAACTCGTGAGAGTTAAATAGTGCATATATTGACCATGTTCACTCAGGACTAATCCTTAAATTCCAAAGAAAAGACTAAGAAACCATGATTACACCTATTCTTCTTACAAATTTAGGTTACAAAATGGGTTCTCTCACCCTGGTCAAAGGCATGACCTAAAGTAGTATGGAAGCTCATCCCCTTTGTATGTGTCACTCGATGCCTCTAAATTTAGGTCCAAACAGTTTTTTCAAACATCTTCCTTGGCTATAAACATCATTCATTTGATCTACCACCCTTAAAGTTCATCGACTCCTCTATTGATAATGTCCGCCCCCAAGGGGCGTAATTTTAGTACTAAAAACAAAAAAGCATACTTATTTACTTTCTCCCGGTGATATTATGTTCACCTTATTGACTTCAAAAATGCAACATATCCTTGGACATGGTCTTAAAACATTCACAAGACTCTCCCTAAGAAATACATACATTATTTTTACTTTTCACCCGTTACGAGACATCCTTTTGAGTCCTCTTATACATGAATCTAGTATACCAGCTCCCATTGACACTTTTCAAAACTTCTTGGAGAATATTAATCATTTAAATTTCTCCCCTTTAACATTAATGAAAAATGATCTTATAAAAAATTAACATGTAAACAAAATAAAAATGCATAAAATCATACTTAAAATCTCCCCCTGGTTTTTACTCACTCTCTTGACATCATTTATTGTACATGATCCTTTAAATTACATTGGAAGAACAATGAACTAAGGGGGTGAATCGGTCCTAATTTTTTTACTTCATTAAAAAATCCAAACATTTATTATATCATTCATCCATTTATTATTCATTAGGTGTGTATAAAGCATTCACAAGAACATGATCCTTGAACAGGTGGCTGGGTTCTTAAAAAATGGAACAAACATAAGGAAGATAAAGATTCAAATAAGGGTTTTGAGCAAAAAAATGTAGGAATAATAGGGAGAATAAAATGGGAGGTTCCACGTGCCAACTGGAGTCTTGCAGTGATCCGGCTTGGAAGAACAATGAGGAGCTATGTAACCTCCTACAAAAGGGTGGAATTTCCAATTTTATAGAACACATTCAGGGGCACGATCAAAATATTTTGGTTCATTTCGCAATGGACTGGAAGGATAGAAAGGTGGAATATGGTGGTCACCGTGTTACTATTAATGAAGATTTGATTGTTGAGGAAACATGCCTCAAGTTGGAGGGATATTATTTTTTCAACAAAAGGATTGACAGGGCCACCGAGGCTAAGAAATTCTCTAAAGAGGGAGAGGAGCTCAAATTTGTTTCTACGGGTGTTAGGGTAAGTTCTATCCCCAAGCCATTTGATGAAGTTACAAAAATGATGGTTAGGTACATTTCTCTGGAAGGGTGATACAAAACTATCCCTGTTAAGCACCTGGTCTTTCTTAATCACTTTAGAAGGAAATTTTTGGTTTACTTCCTGCATTACCTACTAAATTCCCTTCAACACTCCATTTTGGACTTCCAGAAGCACTCTCGTGCTATCCCTCTCCACCAGGGCCTCATCTTCCTACTTCATAAGCTTTGTGTCTCGAATTCCAAGACTTCCCATCCTCTCCTAGCGATATGCACATCACTACCTCCACTGCTCCCACTCCCATTCTGAAACCTCTTCCAAACCCAAGACTAAGAACCCAAAACTTCCCAAAACTAACATCCCTCACTCTTCCCGGGTTCTTAGAAGCACCAAAGAGCTGGAAGTTGCACAAAATTTGTTACATATTAGTAATGTTGGCTGGATATGGCCCTGCATTAGGAGGGGAATAACATACCTCATAGGTTGGAATCTCTAGAGAAAGAGATGAAGCAGTTAAAGAAGGACCTGTAGTGCATGGACAAGCAGAAAGGAAAAAGAAAAATTGATGATGATAATGACATTGGGAAGGATCAGATTGCTGACATTTACAAGAAATTGAACTCTTTGGACAATAGATTGGGGAGAGCCAAAGACATGCATGATCACAACATGGATATCTTCAATGCCATTAGTGACTTCTTAGAGTAGCATGTTTGTAGCATTACCATGCTTAGCGGGATCCCTGACACTATTTGGGGGATGAAAAGAGAGAAGCTAGACCATATCGAAGCTAAACACAACTGACCCCATGCACATCACCACTTTGGTGTTGTTCACTTCATTAGTAAACAATCCAATCCAGGATCGACAAAGCTTCCAAGAAGTAATCTCCCTTGGGATGGAGGGCATCATTTTAGTTCTTTGCTTTTTTAAGGTCTTTTCTTTGCTTCTATGCGGATTTTTCTTTGTATTGTTGTAGTTTCGCTTGCTTTTTATTTTTACTTGTAACTATCTTTTGGTTACTGTTGGACATAGTGTTTTATCTAGATTTTGATCCTCTTTTGTTGTTCCTATATAGCTCTATTTGGCTGTTGAGCCCTTTTTGTAACAGGGTATAGTCCCTTCAAAACTATTTACCAATAATAATAAAAAAGAACATGCAATAAAGAATAAGACACATGAACACCATATATAAGTGGGAAACCCTCACAGGGAAGAAAACCCACTGAAATTTTTCTTATATTACAAAATAAAAGAAGTTTATTGAAGCACTAAATTCATAAGGAGCACCAACCCTACAAGGAGCACTAACCCCTAATTTAGTGAAGCACCAACTCTAAAAGGAGGATAAACCCTTTAGGATGACCAAGAACAAGATTATCCTCCTTTAGATGTTTGATCTCTATTTTTCTATTGCCATAGCTGATGGAGATCACATTTTCAACTCAAAACCCTAGCTCATACCCTAGGGCATAAATATTTCTCTTTCTTCTTCCTTTTCAACTTATCTTTCCCTAATCAATTTGCTCTCTCCGATATGATGCCTTCCTCAATTTGAAAAAAATATTATCATCATTCAAAATCTTCCCTCATACTTGAAAATCACTCTCTTCTAGGTACCACTTCTCCCCCTTGCAAGACTAACTCTCAAAATGAGCTAAAACTTCATTTTTATATGAAAATCAACTCACAAACCCAAAGGAGGTAAAATAATGAAACATTAAACCAATACACCTTAATTAAATTAAAATTTAATCATTCAATGGTCACATATGACCCAAGTAGTTTGACCTAGTTATAAACCTCATTATATGTGCCAAAATGGCTCGAGACCCCATGGGCACAAAGATAAAAATTCCCTTAGATAAAAAAATACATAGTCATGACCCATAAACAATTAAACATTATTAAAATAAAATTTAACATTTTTTTTATTATTGGCAAATAGTTTTTTGAAAGGGACTATACCCTTGAGTACAAAAGATGGCCTAGGAGCCGAATAGGAATGAGAACCAGAGAGAAAAGGATCAGAATCTAAATGTGACAATGAAGCTCGAAGTAGCCCAAAAAATGCTACCCAAACGAGACAAAATAGCAAAAATACTGCAAAAAAGCAGTAGAGAGACCGCAAAAAAATAGCATAAAAAATACAAGAACAACTAAAGAATCTACAACTACTTTTTGCAGCTTTTTGAATGCCGGTCTTGATATTCTTCCAGAGTGGAACATACCCAAAGTTGTCATGCTGGTAGCGTTAGTATTATCTAGCTGCTCAATGGTCCTTTTGCTTTCCTTTTCATTACCCCAAAGTGTTTCCGGAACACTGCTGAGGTTGGAGACACTTTTGACATGTTGCTCAATGAACTCCTCATTCACCCGAAAGATGGCCATGTTGTAATCATGTCGAGTTTTGGCCTTCCCTAAATGGGAGTCTAAGGAGTTCAACTTCTTGTAGATATCATCAATCTGGCTGCTATCAATATCTCCCTCCTCCTCCTTTTTCCTCTTGCCTTTCTGTTTAGCCAAGTTCTTAACCTCATCCTTCAGCAGTTTCATATCAGCCTCTAAGGCATCCAGCCTTTTTGAAGAGCTTTCCATATGCACATCCTGGGACCTGCACTGCTAATATTCAGAAGGTCATGTGTAATTTCAATTTCATGAGGCCCCTTCTCCACAGCAAGAGTCTCAAGGTTGAGCTTTCTAGAAGCCACAGTAATTGTCATTTTGAGGTGGATGAGAAGTGGGGGTGGGAGCAATAGTAGGGGGAATGGAAGAAGAATCTTGGACAGGCCGCGGGGGTGACAACAGCGGTGGCGGGGCGGATGGAGAAACAGGGTTGGCAAAGAACGAGCGGGAACCCGGCGAGGGGGGAACGAGCTAGGAGAGGATGGGAGACTAGGATACTTAAGAAGACAACATTTATGAAGCAGAAAAATAAGCCCTTGGTGTAAAGGAACCACCCAGGTATGCTTCTGAAACTCCAAAATGGAGCGCTCAAGAGAGTTCAACAAGTAATGGGGAAAACAAACCAAGCGATTCCTACGGAAGTGGTTAAGAAAGATAAGATGCTTAGCAGGAACAGTGACAAACCTTCCTTCCAAGGAGATGAACCGTATCATCATGCGAGTAACCTCATCATAAGGTGGAGGGATCGAGCTAACAAGTAGGCCCACTGTGACATAGATCAGCTTCTCAGATCCCTCCACAAATCTCCTCTCTTCAGTATCTCTGTCGACCCTTTTGTTAAAGCAAGAGCCCTCCAAACTAAGGCCAGTCACTTTAGCAATAAGTTCTTCATCGACCAAGATCTTCTGCCCCTCATATTCAACAGTCCGCTCCTTCCATTCCTTCGCAAAACACACGAAATGCTTTGATCATGCCCCAAACCTTCTTCATGAAGTTGGTGATGCCACACTTGCTGAGTATGCTCCATAGCTCAATATTTTCCTTCCATGCAGGTCCGCACTAGGCTCAATTTTGCAAGGGGGTCCCCTCATCTTCTCTGTGCTTAACTATTTGCAACAAACTCCCAACTTCTTGTGAGCGCTGAAACCTGTCCGCTTCTTGCTATTGTAATCCGCACAATATTGGAAATGAGAGCCGTTGCTTTTCCCACGAACGGCTGCGTGTCTGCTGAACTGAGTCTGTGGAAAATCACATGTGGGAATAGCCCACTCCCTGTCATCAATCACATTACTACTGTCTTCAGTTTCCGTGGAGCTTTGTATCTGGATTTTAGCAGTCGCAGTGCAGCCCGCATGCACGATTTTCAAATCAATGTAACTCCACTTGGAATTCCCCATATATTTCACACTATCTTGTTTATTTGACATGATTTGCATCATCATATTCTTTAAATCACCATGTGTTGGAGTATTATTGATGCTAATCCACACCCAAAAATCATGACTCAAACTCTAGATATTACTTGCGTATAGAAATCCACATGAATGCTATTTTGAAGCTGCTTAGGGATGCTATTATTATCCCAAGTAGTGAGGTTAACATTAATGCCATAATTAGCCAGTGCATCCACCAATTTATTACCCTCCTGGTAAGTATGCAAGATCCTGATGTTATTGAAAGTATGACTAATACTTATGGACTCTGAGATAAAATCCTTGATGCTCCAACTTGGAAATGAGCACTGTTTAAGAAGATTAATTCTATTCAGGGAGTCCCCTTCAATAATGAGGTTCTGAATATTTTGATTCTGGGAAATTCTCAGGCCCCATAGAGTAGATAATGCTTTGGAAAAATGATTAGTTTGAATTCCCATTTTCCCAGCATACGCAACAATCAGATTACCTTTATAATCCCGTATCGCTCCTCCTCCTGCCGTAATCCCAGGGTTTCCCTTAGAGGCCCCATCAATGTTCAACTTATACCAATTGAAATTAGGAGGATGCCATTTAATCGAAGATCTATCAATGCTATTCCCGGGATTTCTCTGACTGTTGATAGTTCCAATCTGCCAATTGGATAAGATGTATTCTTCATTCTCTGGATATCTCTTGTTCTTGGGGGGTTTAAATCTAGCAATATTCTCTTTGATACCATTAGAAATTTTACCAATACTAAGTTTAAAGTTTTTCTTCTTATTTCTGAAGATAATATCATTTCTATCCTTCCATATCCTCTAGATTAAATGAGGGATAACCAGCTTCTAGATCCTTTTAACAACACAATGCCTAAAGGGTGGGTTCCATTGAGTCCATAGCTGATTAAGATCCTTCGGCAACACCCAGAGAGCTTCAAATTTAGAGAGGGAAAAACTCCATATTCTGGTGGCATATTCACAATGTATGAACAGGTGGCTGATATCCTCAGAATCATTCTTACAAAGATGGCACCTATTAGGAATTATAAATCCTCTTCTCATCAGGTTGTCAGTGGTAAGAATCCTGCCTCTGATAGCCAGCCAAAGGAAAAAATTTTATTTTGGGAGTTAATTCAGACATCCAAATCTTGTTCCAATTGAACTTTGTTTGACTACTATGGAAGAAATTATTATATCCAGATTTGACAGAGTAATTCCCATCATTGGAATTATTCCATACCAGCTCATCCTTGGAATCCAGCTGACTTAATGGAATAAGATCTAATTGATCTTGAAGGGAGGAAGTAATTTGCTTTAGATCAATTCTCTCCACAATAAGTTTTTTCCAATTCTTGCTGGTACCATTTCCTTCAATATAGTCCTTGATTTTAATGCCATACTTGCTTATGAGACTATCCTTAACCGCCCCAAATCTATCCATGAGATTGCCATTAAACCAATTATCCTCCCGTGTTTATGTCCCTACCATCCCCCACTTTCCATTTACTGCCCTTCTTGATGAAATTTCTGCTCTTGACCAGATTATTCCAAAAAATGGAACCATAGGGGAGGTGCTCATCTTGAAGGAAAGAATACACAATTTGATGATTTAAATATTTTGCTTTGATTAAATCAATCCAGGGTTGTTTCTCAGACAACATTCTCCATCCCATTTTAGCAATGAGGGCCTCATTCATTTTCTCAATATCTTTTATACCCAGACCTCCCATAAACTTCGGGGTGCAAACCTTATCCCAAGCCACTAAGTGAAATTTGAACTTCTCTTCCATGCCTTGCCATAAATTTTTTTTTTTGAATCCTTTCAATTTTGTCTCTGAAGGAAGAGGGGATCTTGAAGAGTGACATGACATAAATGGGTAGATTTTGAAGAGTACTTTTGATGAGCAGGCACTTACCAGCACTAGATAAAATGGCTCCTTTCCAACCAGCCATTTTTTTTTGGAATCTCTCCAATAAATCATCCCACACCTTACAAGAGACTTTCCTAGTGCCGAGAGGAAGGCCCAAGTAAGTGGCTGGAAGCGCACTTATTTTACAACCTAGAATTTTAGCAATTTTGAGCTGCCTTTCCTCAGGGGTGTTGAAAAAGAAGATGGTGCTTTTATCATAATTAATCTCTTGCCCAGAAGTAGATTCGTAGAGCTGCAGTAAAGCCTTGATAGCCTTAGCTTCAATGACTGACACCAGAAGAAGAAGGATAGTGTCGTCCACAAATTGCTGATGGGAGACAACTTGACTGATGGAAGTGGGCTTAGAGCCATTTAAAAGCCCGTCATTAACCGCTTTGCCAATTGTTCTACTAAGGTGTCAGCCACCAAAAAGAATGAAGAGTAAGGGGGAGATAGGGTCCCCTTGTCTAAGTCCTCTGCTGCTAGTGAAAAAACCCACAGGCTCACCATTAACTACCATAGAGAATCTAGCCGTAGAGATACAAGCCTTAATAATTCTTCTAAATTTTTCTGGAAACCCAAATTTTGTTAAGACTTTGTCAAGGAAAACCCAAGAGACCTTGTCAAAAGATTTATTCATATCAAGCTTGAGGACCATATTTGCCTTTTTATTATTTTCCATAGAATGTATGGTCTCGTGAACCATAATCACTCTGTCTTGTATAATCCTGCCTTTGATGAAGCCACTCTGCTGCCTTGAGATAAGTTCATTCATAATGAGCTGAAGTCTAGTAGTAATAATTTTGGTAAAAATTCTATAGATGGCATTCACAAGGCTGATAGGTCTGAAGTCCTTGAAATCTTTAGCATCCATTTTTTTAGGAGCCAGCACAATGTGAGTGTTATTAAGCTCTTTTAAAATATTTCCCGTTCTATAGAATTCATTCACCACTCTGAGAAGATCCTCTGAACAGATTTCCCAAAATTTCTGGAAAAAATTTATAGAGAACCCATCCGGACCAGGAGCCTTGTCACCCTCTAAAGCAAAAACAACTTTTTGCAGCTCTTCAAGCGTGACCACTTTGGTGATACTTCTGAATTTCTGATCCTCAATTTTATTTTGGGGAATGGCCTCCAACATAAAAGAAATAGCTTCAGAGTTGATGATATTCCTCTCCTCAAGAAGTTTTTTATAAAAATCAAGCGCTTCTTTCTTAATGCTATTGGGATCTTTTATGATATTTCTGTTGTTTTTAGAAACTTCTAAGATCCTATTACAAGCTCTGTGCTTCAGAGTAGTCATATGAAAGAACTTCATGTTCCTGTCTCCCTCTTTGAGCCAAATAGCTCTAGATTTAAGCCGCCATAAAGATTCCTCTCTGCTGCAGATCGTATGCAACTCTGAAAGAATATTCTTTTCATTTACTTCATCTTCAGCCAATCTCCCCATAGTATCCATTTTTAATTCCAGATCCTGAAGCTTTTGTTTTAACTTTTTTATTGTCAAATACATTACCAAAAACACTTTTATTCCAGATTTTGACTTGCTTTTTGACATTTTTGAGCTTTTGAACCAATCTAAATTGAGCAGTGCCTTCGCCATTCCATCCCCACCATTATTTTATCTTGTCATAGATATTGTCATGCTCCATCCACATCTTTTCAAATTTGAATGAGCTTCTGGTGGGTTTAGTCCAATTGAGAAAATTTAAAGCAATCGGATTGTGATCCGATCCAACTCTGGGTAAGGAAGAGAGGTGGAAGTCTTGACTGAGAATCCAGCTCGCTGAAATTAGTGCCCTATCCAATCTCACCTGAATAAACTCCTTTCCCAACCTTCTATTATTCCAAGTGTATTTATTCCCATGAAGATCCACATCTAAGAGGTTATGTTCAGCAATAAAATCAGCAAAATCCTCCATACCAGTAGAAAAGCTGGAGGTACCTCCATACTTTTCACCTGGGTTTAGTGGAGAGTTGAAATCCCCCATAATAAGCCAGTTAGTAGAACAATACTGGTTTCTAAATGTTTTAAGGTCAGCCCAAAGCTTCCTTCTACCACTAACCGAATTAGGGGCATAAATGTTAGAAAGGATCCATTCACCATTATTCTCAATAGCAACAATTTTGATTGCAAGATGATTAATACTAGCATTGAGAACCATACCAGTACAGTGTCTTTTATCCCAAAGAGTAGCCAGTCCTCCAAAAGCTCCCTGGGAGTCAACAACCGTCATTTCAGAGTTATCCCAAAAACTCTTTTTAATAGTTTCAAGGGTCTTAGCTTTCATCTTAGTTTCTTGCAGAATCAAAATACTAGGATTACTGGAATCCCGTAACTCCTTGATGGTTCTCTGCTTGGAGTTTCCATTTAGGCCTCGGATGTTCCAAGAAATAATCTTCATTTGGAATGATTGGTGGTTGGAATTTCCTGATGGTTCAACTGACGCTGAACTCCATCTGCAATGTCCCTCTCCGTTCTTTTAGATCTAAGAGCCTTTTTAGAGGGTCTTCCTCTTTTTGTACTTCCTCCAAAGTCAACTATTCGTCTAGCAGAAGATCTAGTTGTTCTAGATGTAGAGGTGTCCCAATTGTCTTTTTTCTTTTTCTTATCACTGTAAAGTGATTCTGGGATCATTTCAAAACCTTTCATTCTTTTTTTCTTTTTTGAAATGACCTTTGTGAATCCAGAATCTGGATCCTCCTTATCCATGATAGGCGTAACTTCTCCCTCTTCACGTTCTTTCTGAATCCTATCAGGTGTGCGTGTATCAGCTGTTCTGGTGCTGAAACAAGCGTGAAACCACTGGTATGTTTCTGGAACAAGGAGGTAGATCTGCATTACCATCTCCCCTAGGAGAGTTTTTCTTCAAAGGTTCTTTAAGAGCCATACAGTCCTTGTTCGAAGTTTCCTCAGTGATGCACATGACTAGTTATCTTTCTCGACTATCATACTGCTCTGAAATTGCTCAATAGGGACTATATTAATCTTCACAGAGCCATCTTGCTCGTTCACCACCATGGATACCTTCACAGGATTTTCCAAGTCTTCTTTGTTAGGTGCTTCAGGCAAAGCTGCTGCTGAGACTTTGGGACGCCAGACGAGATGTTTCCTTATTTGAGTTCTAAAACCCCTTTTTTTTCCTTTTCTATTTAACTCCAAATCCTTCTGACTAGGGGCTTTGTCTTCATTCTAGCTATCCGTGCTTGGAACCCTACTATCCTTGTTCAGAACTGAGCCCTCCCTAGGCTGTTCAACATCCAAAGTAGGGATCTTCTTCTTGGAATAGCTTTTGTCAGAGTGTCCAATGCTATGACAATGTTTACATCTCAAAGTTTCAACCTCAATTTTTTGGGTCCATATCCCATATCTAGATTTCAAGATTATGTGCTCCGAAATTCTGTTCCATAGCAGAGAAAATGTAGAACCGAGAAAAAGCAAGCCTGGATCTGTTTCTCATGGGTCCATCCAGCCCGATAGGTGTACCTAAGGATTTTGTAATATTTAGCAGAATTTCATCATTCCAAAAATGCAATGGTAGTCCAGGTAACCTACACCAAATAAAATTTAACATTCATACATGGTTATAATTTATTTTAACCAATGAAATTATTTCATTTAATGGGCTCGATACTCTTTGTATCTCCCAAAACAATTGTTTCCTACACCATTAAGCACCTTGGAAACTTAATTATGCCACCAAATAATTTTTACTCAACCAACCCATTAAACTTTACCATGTGATTGAATTTATAGAACATTTAAAAATCTTCTAAGAAATTTATAAGCATTGAATCAATCACTGCTCAAACCACAATCACTTTTTTCTTCACCCAATCAAGCTTCCAAAAACGTTGTTTCCAAAGTTTAGATCATAATTTTTTTATGAAATTTAAATACCTATATATTTATCCATTTTATGAAAAATTAATACCTCTTCACATTCCATGTGATAGCATCTCCCAACCCATATCATGCTTTAAAAAACTCCAAACTTTCAACAAAACACATCGTGTCCTGCATTGGGAAAAAATTCCTATCCAAATAATGAATTGAAAAAATATCAAATCACTTCATCATGGGAAAAAATCATATCAATCTAAATATATATTAATACTATTTCCAAAGCATTTTGAATCATCTCAAAATTCCCCATGTAGCTCAAGTTATGAAATTTTTAATTAGCACTACTTTTCAAGGCCTTAAAACTACCCTTTGACCAAATCAACCTTTGAATGGACCTCATTTGACCATGTGCCTAGATGAATATGTAATGGAACCTCCATGTAAATAAATATTAGATAACATATATTCCATAACATCAATATTTATCATACCTCATTTGAACAACCTTGTCTCAAAACACTCTTCTTGAATCGCATCTGTTTGAGTGAGGCCCACTCATCACCATGATCTAAATCATATATTTATAGAAATATAAGAGATTATCCTACATTAATAAGTAATAATTTTTATGAATAAATCAAAAGATGATCACCATACCTTTTTTATTTAATTTTTTTCCTAGCTAGGGTTTAGTTAGGGTTTCAAACCACTTTATCTTCTTAACAATTGTTCATAAAAATGTGATGATAAAACCACCTCATTAGTTGTTTGAAACCTTAATATATTACCTAAGAATATATTAAAAATATATCAGGACCCCATGTAAATTATACGATTCACAACAAGCATCGAAGGTTCAATTTTACTTTAAAAACACACTTTGAAACTTACCTAGTTTCACCAAATCTTGCATATCTTCAAAATTATCAAAAATAATGACCTAAAAATTGGAATGAATCACAATTAAAACATAATATAAATTATAAAACTCACTACATATCCAAAATTCATCTCATTATCTACATCCAATCTCATTTACCTATGCTAAATTGATTATTTCTCACTTGTAGCTTCCGAAGGACCCCGTAGAAGCACCAAACCATTGAATGCAAACACAAACTCACTATACATGCCCCGTATACCATAAGCATGTTCTAAGCATGATTTTATAAAACTATTTGGGTCCAAATCTCACATCTTCATCTCATTCAACATGGTCAAGGGCTAGAAAGAAGCCTTAAATTGACTGAATCAATGCATATAAGTCATGAAATGACTATGACGACTCAATGAAAACCCATAAACACCCATGAAAAATCATACTATACATGCTTGACCTTATTACACACTCTAATAATCTAAGGATGTATCAAATCATGATTTTTCATACTTAACCAAACATCAAGACACTATAAAAACTCAACAAACCACTCAATCAACATGCTTTAACAATTGAGTGACATCATATGGAAACTCATACATCACCATAAAACCCTTTGCCATCAATGGGATTTGACATCAAAGACAACACTAACCCAAACTAGCCAACAATCTTCCCTTTTTTCATTGATGGAAACCAACAAGACTAACCCCTACATGACCTCAAAACCATGTTTCTAATGTCTCTTCCCCCTTACCATCTATTAAAAAGGCTACATTGACCCAACTATACATGGAAATGACAACACAAGACAATGCACAATGGAAAAAAGTTATTATGGAAAAAAGTTATTATGACTTACTTGACTTAGAAAACTCCCCTAGGACTGTACATGCTCTTCTTTGACTCCTTTAGAATAAAAATATGATTCTATGAACCTCATATAAAACTTTCCCTGAGAAGATAACCTCCATTTTGGCCTTCAATTTTTTCAAAATCACCTTCTAGATCTATTTAATGCTTCAACCTATAGCTTATTATACCCAACATTAGGACCACTATCCCTAAACAACCTCTTCAAGGAAAAAATAGCCAACTTATCCATGTTATGAAACTAACTCAATTATATAGGAAAACCTCCAAATGCCCCCTAAGAGGATTCACCCTTTCTCTAATAAAAATTAAAAAATTAGGCTACTTACCTTACTTGCAGGCCATAAAGAAACTTACACACTTTGTCCCAGCTCTGAAGAATTCTTTCGGTGATTTATAACTCTTTCGTATGTTATTATTGCTTTATTACAGGACATACATCTAACTCTTCCTACAAAAATACCTCAACTAAGTCAATCTATAATACTTGTATGATAACCAACTATGGCTCCCCCTACTATAGGTAATCCTTCATAGTCATGAACCACATGATTTTATTTCTTTTATAGTCACTTGAGAGTTTAAAACCAATTTTCACAACATCAGGACACTCTTTTCCATAGATTCTTTACCTGTAGGTATACATTTATTCTTCACAGTCTCTGTATATTTTTATTTTAATCTAAATAGTGACTCTTAAGATCCACCATTCTATGTCTTTCTCGAGTCATGCACAAATTCATTTAGTAGAGACACATTTATAGGTCTCCATATTTTTGAACATAGTTGACCATTCCTCATACTAAATGTGTTGCATGAGTAGTATCTTGAGACACTATCCATTAAAATTATGCAAAGTGATGACTTCCAAAACTTCATCTAACCATTAGGACTTCAAAATTAAATCCTTTCAACTACGAAGTGTTCACAAACCATTACAAAGCCCTTTCCATAGTATTTCTTCATGTTTAAGGAAAAATAAGACCCAACTAAGCATATCCTATATCTAATAGGACACATTTGACATATTTAAAGAGAGATAACTCTAAAAAAATTATACCACTGAATTATCAATTTCTTGATGACTGTGAAGTCCTCTCTCTTTGAGTTAACAACAAAAATCATCACCTAGGACACTTTGTCTTGAAGACCACATTTATCATACTATTTTTTGCTTCAAGACTCCTTATATACCTATAAATGCTTCCTTTTAGTCCTTTAAAACAATTTGTACTAACATTTTTACGACATTGGTTATATTTGATATTAGCCATTTAATCTTTTCATAAGGTTCACTCATCTTTGCACTAAAGAGAGTCTCGATCTCTCTGATAGTATATCTACATCATTTGTTCCTGTCAAAGTAAATAGAGGTTTCAAGACTTCACATGAAGATACACAACCCTATAGCATAAACTAATTTGAGATACCTTCATAGCTTTATGAATTGTAGAATATCTCTTACAATAGTGTATGATCATCTCTATGTATTGAGATAAGCTTTCTTTAGACTTGTACAACTGATACTTCACCTCTTCAGGTTCATAGTACCTTACAAAAGTTTAAGATTTTTTTCTCAACTTACCTTGTATTTTTTTTTCCATAAATACCTTATAGAGACATACATACACCTTTGCATACCCAAGAGAATGGTGTATCTCCTTAGAAAATTGTATCTAATTCCATCTTCAAGTATTCCATCACTATTAGTTTCAAAATTTTACACTTGTAGACATCATATCTTCATAGCCGAGAAACCTTGACAAGATTAAGCATCTTGTAGTCATTTTTATGCCATTAGAACAACAATCTAATACCATGCATGCCAACCTATCACCCAACGGGTGTTGGGTGACCACAAGAGGCATGTGTGGATGTCGAGCCTCTCCTTTATATGAGTCTTATGAGAATACATTGATCAATGATAGAAAATTAGATGCAAAAATGTAAAGAACCATGCATTCATTCTAAGAGCTTAAGATGAGGTATTATATTAATATACCCATTAATACAACCAGAGAAACATTATACGAATAACAGATCTGATCCATACTAGAAAGGAAATATATTAGGATTCACACCCATGAAAAATTTATACTTAGAACAAAATCTTATATTCATATTAGTCAAAGTTTAGTAACCATATTACATTCACCAAGCCATGACAAGCCAATGTAATAATGCAGATCAAACTTATGCATCAAAAACCCTAACTATGCTCCCATATTACAAAAAGGTTTTTACAAACCCATCCCTCTAGATAATATTTTACTCCTACAGTCCTATAAATGAGAATATTAACTCTCTTAAACCTTCTTATCATTCCTGCAGAGCTTCACCTTTCATTCTCTCTATTTATGTCATCTCTTCTTATCGCTTGAGAATATCTATATAGTTTTATTGCCCAGCTACACTATGCATTTTTGAAATAATAGATCGATTATCAAGTGTCAAGGTGGTCCTCTAATGGAGCATGTTTCTTCTCCTCTAAGCTCTCCACTCTCTGTAATGATGTATTTATGGATTCTTCCATTGTATGGAATATTCCTTTCTTGAGCACCAAGTTACTAGGCTGGCACCTTATCCACTATGCATGCTTAGTCGGGTCACACTTTTCTCATGTGCTTCTGGAATGCCGAATATGGTTATGTCCTAAAACCCTTTTATTTTATGGGTGTGTGCGCACCATGGGTTTTATTAAACCCTTCTAAAACCCCTATCCTACGCGCCTCTACCCTACATGACCTTCTTCATATTGGTTCCACACACCCACACACCCTTTGGAACTTAGCCAATATTATGAGGCCCAACATCACCCCACACTAAGCTTGTTCTCCATCCTCGGGAACACCTTCCTTTAATGAATAAAGAATGGAGGAATCTGAATAGTTGGAATAAAGAATGAAGGAATGAAGAATGAGGAATGAACTAATTAAATAATGGATGGAACACGAAGAATTTGTTTATTGTTGAAGGAGGAGTGGGAAATCCTTTCCAATATCTTCCTTGAGCTTCTCCTAGGCATCTACCTCACTCTACGCTTGCTGACAGAGGTCACCTACTAGGGTACTCACCTCCTCAAAACTTAGCTTCTCCCCCTTGGAACTCATCATATCAACAATACCCTCCAGTTGGTTTCCAAGGTCATCGAGTGCATCTATTTTGTGGGTGATCTTAGGATATAACTCCTTGAGCCATTTTTTCATTGAGCCCCACAAGGTATCAATAGATTATGATTTATTCTCCACTTTGGCTAGGATCTTATCCCTCTCTGCTCTGTTCCCCTTATTCTTCTCTTAAAATTCCTTGAGCTCTGCTTCATGTGTAGAAACTAAAATGTTTGCTACCCTATCCCTATCAACTCAATTATCATAAGTGGCCTCGCCCAACTTATGCGTGCGGCCTTTACATTGGTGAGGAGTTTGGTATACCGAGTAAAGATATCTACCACCTTAAGTTTCTCCTCCATTTCTTGGTGCACTAGATCCTCTTCTACAAATTATAAGATGAGTTTCTACCTCTCAATTGTTAGGATCCGATTAAAATCATCCAAGCACCTTTGCAAGTTGGATTCAAAAATTTTCTCGGGTGGTGCTAGGTCGAGGATACTTTAAGACAATATCATCTATAATTATTGAAATTTTCTTATATACTTCATGCACCCTTACCTTCTCTTCTTTCAGTTTGTTCCGTAATTGTGTCTGATTAGTTCTTCTTGTTTCAAATCCTTACTTTTCTTGAGAAGCTCTTCCTCCTTTTCCAATTCCACCTCTAGGAATTTCACCCTATCATTACTTCTAAAAAGTCTGGTCTCAACCTCAACTAAAACCTTTTTGAGTTCATTATAGACTTTATCATCTGAAAAATGTTAAGAATTTACCAAGGGGTTTATCCCTTTTATCTCTACAGTATCTTCATTAGTGCCCCTTGGCTTACTTTAAAATCAGGTTCATTGATATGGGATTCAAATGCCTAAGATAACATTTTCTTGGTTCATGGGTATTGGCGAGGGAATTTTTCGGGTGGAAAAATTTGTGAATTCCTTGCCAACGCTCTAGGAATCTAAGTCCCTCTACTTAACTAGTGTAACTACCGTATGTGCATGCACGAGAAAATGTGGATTTATGTGGTGGTCTTTCGTAGGGGATCTAACAGGGGCACTCCACTAATCATGTGGTAAAGCTAACAATATCTTGCTTTGGGAATATTTTTTCTGAAAGTGGGAAAGGGAGTGAGAATTGAGGTAGGAGAACTAATGTTGTAGGTAGAAAATCATATTCCTACACACACACTAGTTAGAAACTTCATCACATGTATTTATGGGAAGAAACAACCTGCAAATGACAACAAGATCAAATAGAATTTGATGAACAAAAAGTATATTGAAATCCCTTAGTCAAAGAAAGCTAGAAAATCCTTATTTTTGTATTGATTCTTAAACAAAGGTTGTACATAGTGGAGAAATGGAGGAAATTGAGAAAGGGGGAATGGAAGAAAATGGCTATCTCCTTTGTTCTCTCAAAGTACAATATACTCTTGAGTTTACAAGATCAATCACCAACCCATCCTCCTTTACAATTGCGTGAAGAAGCCATTAAATATTTTTCAAGAAATGGTTACAACCTATTCTTTGTTAGCAAGAAAAAATTTACAATCTTTTCAATCATTTTCTTTCATTCAGATTCTTGATTCGTGAAGAAACGCCAATGGTGAGAAAAACTAGACTTTTCATAATGTAGCCGTTACACTCGTTTTGTAACTTTGAATTTGAACCGTTCATCTTGCCTTTGAAAATTTAAACCAGAGTCATCCACGTGGGAGAAATTTACTGGAGCGGGCATGGAGGATGCCTTTTGCATTTTGTGACTTTATAGAGATTTGACATTTTTTACATTTTTGGTCTGCTCACCCACTTTTGATATGGTCTTGACACGTGGCCTTACTTGAGTGGAGACAGAGTCATGGGTCACTTTTATAATTTTACCTTTTTTCAATGCGGGCTCAAAAACACAAATTTCTCAGCGCTAACCCACCTCCCCACTTTATTTGTTGATCAGGGATTAATATTTTACTTTTTCCTTGCAATGGGAAAGGTTGTGTGGGTTAATTTTTAACTTTAAGCCCCTTTAATGAAAACAAGGCTCAAATTCTCAAATCTCACACGATGGTCTACCTCCCGCTTTGACTCTTTTGATGTAGGATCAACATTTGAATTTTTACCTCTTGTTTGGTGGGGCTGTATATATAACCTAGACACATGGAGAGTGACACTCATTTGGAACATGCCATTTTTTTCCTTTGAAGTTGCGCCAACATACACGTGGAGAGCTCCGCCAGATATTTTATACTTAGCCGATTCGGGATTACTTCCCACTTGACTTATGTTGACCTCTAGACACATGGAGAATGGCACTCATTTGAGTTTCCGCTTTGATACGCCTCCTAAAATTACACTGAGCTGACACATGGCTCCTTCCGCTAGTCCTGGAATTTTCAATGGCTAACTCTTGTCTCTCCATTGACTTTGACCATGTGGCAAGATGATGCTCATTTGAAGATTGGCCCTTTGGTTTCATTACTGAAATTATGTCATTAAGGCATGTGAAGGCTTCCGCCAACTTGCTCATAGTTAGTAAATTTCAGAAATTGGCTCTATCTCCCCCTTTTTTTTACACTGGACATATGGAGGATTGGCACAAGTTTGAGAACTTCCCCTAGCTTTGACCCTTGAAATTGCACCGATGAAGCATGTGGCATCATTTGCTGAACCTTCCATACTTAGCCGATTTGGGCTTGTTTTGTCTTCATTTTGGACCCTAGACACATGGAAAGCCTGTGCTTATTTATGGACTGTCCCTTGGGCCCTACCCTTGGAGTTGCATCATTTGGACATGTGAAGGCTTCCATTATTTCTTGAAACATGGCCATGCTGCATCCAATCAGAGATATCCATGTACTACTCGTGGATGCTGGGGAAAAAATTAACGGGGAAGATATGTCCGTCATTCCCGACTGTGGGAAGAAATAAATAGAAGAGGAAAAACTCCACCTTTACACCCAAATTTCTAATTTTTATCCTTGGATTAGAAAAAATAAAACAATACCAGGCATCAATGTGATCCAATACTCCACGGTATTGACTCAAAAATTTCAAAACTTGACTTCAAAAAGAGGGGAATTTTGAGGATGACAAAATCTGGCTCTAGCTTGAGGACATGACATGGACTGAGTATAGAGAAGACATGACATGGGAATCTAGAATCTCAATCTTAGACCATATAATTTGTTGACCAGTGCCTTATCCATTGGGCCTTACGGAGTCATGTACAACCTATAACAAGAGAGAAAGAAGAAGGAAACACACACGCACATGAAAAGGATGAAAGGAAACACATGACACACAATAGGAAGGGAAACACACCTAGCAATCACCTATGGTACAAGGTAGGGGACAACCCACTTTCACTGAAGCACTTTCTGTTTCTCAAAAGTTACTTGTGAGTGGGAAACACTAAGTGATGATGTTCTACAAAGCCGTTGATGGGTTCCAGAAAGTACCCTCCCCTCCTCAATTGTTTATAGAATCCAGGTGCTTCCATGATTGTACTTTTACTTTGTAGGAGTGATTCCATGTGAGCTTCTTGATGCTCAGGTCCTTGCTTGGAAATTCCACTGCCTTCATGCCCTTTAAAATCAATTTCATCATGCGAATTCCTTCCATGTTTATCCATATAGTTGATTCTCCATCAAACATCTCATTGCTTCCTAGGGATTCTTTTCATTCAAATTCCTTGTATATTCTGAGTTACTTTTGTTTCCGGGTCTATGCTCATTGACATCTTCTCCATGATAAAAATTGATTCATTCTTTATGTCTACTTCACAGGGGAAAATCAAAGGGAAAATAATATTTTTCTTGTATGTCCATGACACTAGTGAAGAGATCATTAATCAGCTCAGGATCTTCCACAACTTCTACTGCATCCAATATTTTTAGAGTTATGCTTCATTGTTTCTGGAGCTCCTCTTTGTATGCCTTTGAAGGATTTTTATTTTGCAGCTCAAGGAAACTATCTAGAGGGATTACCTCATCATCTTGGGAACCACTGCATTTTATCACTCCTTTGTCTAGAGGAGCTTCAAATTCAAAGGCCTCAAAACTTCTTGCTTTAGTTTGTTCATCATGGAAAGATTCTTCCTCTTCAAATGGGAAAGAAAATACCTCCATTTTTTTATTGCATTCATCAATCATTAGCTCAAAAGTGGCATCATACTTTTCAATATGGCCAACCTTCACATTGGTTAAGGCTTCCAAATCAGCTTCACACTTGTCTTGCAGATTTGTGGCTTGCATCAGGAGATCAAGACTAATCTCAGGGTCTTCTATTTCTTCCGCAGCTCTTAGCAGTCCTTGTATGGAGATTTATTTCAAGCCTTTCAAAGGCTCATCACAAGCTGATTTTGTCTCTCCATAGATGGCCTGACTGAGATCATCTTCATCCCCAAATGGGAATGAGAATAACTCCTCATCTTGGAAAAGCATATAGGCTGATTTTTCTTCTTGAAAATCATCGATAACCATCTCCTCTTCCTCGTGGTCTACATCATCTAGAAATTTTGGGCTGCCCTCTTGTAACTCAAATCTCCTCAATGCTTCTTCAAAATAAAAATCTCTCTCGAGAAGGCATATCTGGCCCTATCAAGATGGGAATATCTTCTTCCTCCTCGGTTGTCACCAAGTGATTCATCTGCCTGCTATCTTGATACAAGATGTTAGCTTCTAGGCTTCCATACTTTCATACTGTGTACCTCATCTTCTTCTCAGGAAGTAATTTCTCCATGTATCCCTTCACTGATATGGTTTTAGAAGACCAATTCATATGAATTTTCCCTCCCAAATATCGGTAGAAATTTCTACTAAGCAACATTCCGAATGAGGTTGGGACGTCTACTACCAAAATCATCGTTGAAACTTTCTTGTCTAGAAATCTGGTGAGAGCCACCTATGCATCTTTGACCTTCCCTACAAGTGGGACCTCTTTTGACTCCAAAGAGTAACAAGAGCCACTGGGTGGAATCATGGAAAGTTTGAGAGCCTTGGCGAGCTTCAAATGCATCACATTGTCTAAGGCACAAAATCTATTATGCAATTGTTCAGTACATATTCTCCAACAAGAAGGGAGACATAGAAAGGTTCAAATTTATCAGTCTTTGATGCACTTAGAGAAAGCATGTTCTGTGAGGGAGGTGTAGGTGAGTTTGGTAGCATGCCTTTGGAACTAGATGTTACAGCATTGGGTGTTAGACTACCACTCTTGATATATTAGACGAACCTCTCAAATTGTTTATGATGAGCACAAAAATATTCAGTTTTGGTAATCTACACTTTGGCTTTGTTTGCATATTCTATGAATTCAAAGGGAGTAGATGCGGACAAGGGGGTGAAGGGATTGATTTTTGAGTCTAGATAGGCTTGGGAGAAGGATTTGATTTTTGAGGAATGGATGATATTTTGAATGGTACACTAGGAGCTTTCAAGGTATTAGATTTTACAAGAGAATATTTAGATTTAGACTTGGAAGAGACATCGAAAGACTTACTTGGGATTGTGGGCATCTTCTTACTTGCTACAGGGTCAAGCTCCAACAACACAGACTTCATGGAAGATGGAAGTGGGGATCCTCGAATGATTATTTTATTTTGCGGAGTCACCATAGGAGGATCATCAACCTTGTTTTCTTTTGTAGCAGTGGAGGAGATGCTCTTTTCTTGGAATGAGAATGAGTGAATACCACACATGAGAAACTAGGTGCATCCTCTTCATCTTCTTCATCACATCTAGAATACTCACAAAATCTGATTTGTGCATTGTTTTCAAACTCATTATTTTCTAGGAAATCACCACCTTCACTTTCTTGTTCAAGCTCTTCTTCATCTTCTTGAAATCTGCAAGATACTTGTTTAAATAATTCCCTCTTCAAAGATGCCATATCATTTGCAAACTTTTGTAGTGATGGATTGGTTCTCTTTTCTCCGGGATGTTGGGTTTTCCCTTTGATGGATTCTTGATCTTTCTAGAGAGGATGAGATCGTCATCAAGTTTAATGGCCATCATTTTTTCTTCTACAATGTTCCTTGGTTGGTCTCTTCACAACAAAAGTACTTATGATGATTGAGCATTGATGAAGAATCTCTTGACATTATTTTAAGATGCCAAATCCTCTTCGGTGTGCTACAAAGCAACCATTTAAAATGAGCCAAAAGTATCTCAAGGTTTCATTTTCTCCTTTTCTCATTTGAGCTAAGCTGCACTTTGAGAGGTCTTGACAATATTCAATTGATTTAAATATTTCCTTGAAGGCGGTGTTGATTTCATCCCAACTAGTGATGGATTGGGCAGGAAGGAGGTAGAACCATTATGTTGCTTTTTCTTGGAGGGAATCCACGAATAGACTCATGGAAAATCTTCATGTTGGACACCAAGAATTCCACATGATGTCGTGAAAGCAAAAATGTGTTCTTCAAGATGTTGTGTGTTTTCAACTTTGAACTTCGGAAAGTTCTTGCAAGAACTTGTTGGTAGATCATGGAGAGGTGGTTCAAGAGCAAGTGGGCCTGTATTCCTTCCCCATGGAATAATGGGTTAATGTATTTCTTCTTCGTCTTCTATTGTCATTTGTACTTCATTGTTGCTTTCTACGAATTCTTCTTGAAATTCTTCTTCTTCTAGAAGCTCAATGCTCAATGGTGGTTTAAAAATGGGATAATTTGAAGAGGGAGTGTCCACGGGGAGTTTTGATAGGATTTCTGGTGAACTTCATGAAGATCTAGATGGAGAGGAGGCTTAAGAGAAGTATGGATTATCTTTAATTCAGTTTTTCTGATTTTGTGAAGCCTTGAAATTGAAATAATCAACACCTCTAAACCTACTCAACCTGGTGTGTCTTCCTTCAGCCAACTTTTTGAAATTATTGAAGTGGGAATATGAAAAGACACGTGAAGAAATCAGCAGTGTGTCTTTTAGAAATGGACTTTCATGAACTCTTTTTTTTTTTTTTCTTTTTCAATATTTGATTTTTTTTTGAATTTTCAGACCTTGCGGTTGTATATTGGGTGCACTACTAAATCTGCCCCACGGTGGGTGCCAAAAACTGTTGGTGAGGAAATTTGTTGGGTGGATTTTGTTTTGAATTCCTTTCCAACACTCTGGGAATCTAAGTCCTACTTAATCGGTGCAGTCTGTTGTATGTGCATGCATGAGAAAATGTGGATTTATGTGGTGGCCTTTTGACCGGGTATCTAACATGGGTACTCCAGGTGATCCTGTGTGCAAAGATAACAATCTCTTGTTGGGGAATAATTTTTCTAAAAGTGGGAATGGGAGTGAGAATTGAGTTAGGAGAACTACATTGCGGGTAGAAAATCATATTCCTACACACACACTAGTTAGAAACTTCATCAAATGCATTTATGGGAAGAAACAACCACCAAATGACAACAAGACCAAATAGAATTTGATGAACACAAAGTATCATGAAATCCCTTAGTCAAAGAAATCTAGAAACTCCTTCTTGTATTGATGCTTAAATAGAAGTTGTACATAGTGGAGAAATGGAGGAAATTGAGAAAGGGGGAAATGGAAGAAAATGACTCTCCTTTGTTCTCTCAAAGTAAAATATACTCTTGAGTTTACAAGATCAATCACCAACCCCTCTTCCTTTACAATGGTGTGAAGAAGCCATTAAATATATTGCAAGAAATGGTTTACAATCTTTTCAATCATTCACGTCTATTTAGATTCTTGATTCGTGAAGAAACACCAATGGTGAGAAAAACTGACTTTTCATAATGTAGTTGTTACACTCATTTTGTAACTTTGAATTTGAACCATTCATCTTGCCTTTGAAACTTTAAACTAGAGTCATCCATGTGGGAGAAATTTATTGGAGCAGGCGTGGAGGATGCCTTTTGCATTTTGTGACTTTATAGAGATTTGGCATTTTTTACATTTTGGTTTGATCACCCGCTTTTGATATGGTCTTGACATGTGGCCTTACTTGAATGGAGATAGAGTTGTGGGTCACTTTTTATAATTTTACCTTTTTTCAATGTGGGCTCAAAAACACAAATTACTCTGCCGGCCTGCCTCCCCACTTTGACCTTCGATGTGGGCTTAATATTTGACTTTTTCCTTGGCGTGGGTGGGGCTGCGGGTCACTTTTTAACTTTAAGCCCCTTTAATGAAAACAAGGCTCAAATTCTCAAATCTCCCTGATGATCTACCTCCCCACTTTGACTCTTTTGATGCGGGCTCAACATTTGAATTTTTCCTCTTATTTGGTAGGGCCATATATTTGACCCTAGACACATGGAGAGTTGGTGCTCATTTGGAACCTGCCTTTGGATTTTTCCTTTGAAGTTGTGCCAGGCTGACATGTGGAGAGCTCCACCGGTTCTTTTATACTTAGCCAATTTAGGCTTACTTCCCACTTGACTTATGTTGACCTCTAGACATGTGGAGAACTGGTGCTCATTTGAGTTTCCGCTTTGGATACGCCTCCTAAAATTACACCGAGTTAACGTGTGGCTCCTTCCGCCGGTCTTGGACTTTTCAATAGCCAACTTTGTCTCTCCATTGACTCTGACCATGTGGCAAGCTGACACTCATTTGAAGATTGGCCCTTTGGTTTCATTACTGAAATTGTGTCATTGAGGCACGTGGAGGCTTCCGCCGACCGCTCATACTTAGTCAATTTAAGCAATTGGCTCTATCCCCTTTTTGGACCTGGGACACATGGAGGATTGGTGCAAGTTTGAGAACTACCCCTAGCTTTGACCCTTGAAATTATGCCAATGAAGCACATGGCACCATCCACTTTGAACCTTCCATACTTAGCTGATTTGGGCTTGTTTTGTCTTCATTTTGGACCTTGGACATGTGGAAATCCTACACTTATTTGTGGATTGTCCCTTGGGCCCTACCCTTAGAGTTGTGCCATTTGGACATGTGGAGGCTTCCATTGTTGCTTGAAACATGGCCATGCCACATCCAATCAGAGATATCCACGTACTACTCATGGATGTTGGGGAAAACATTAATGGGGAAGATATGTCCGTCATTCGACTACAAGAAGAAATTAATAGAAGAGGAAAATATCCACCTGTACACCCTAATTTCTAATTTTTATCCTTGGATTAGGAAATAACAAACAATACTAGGCTCAATGTGATCTAATACTCCACAGTAGTGACTCAATTTTTTCAAAACTTGACTTCAAAAAGAGGGGAATTTTGAGGACGACAACAATGGGTATTTGCCTTCTACATCAAATGAGGTTATGGCTAGGATTTTTTATGTTGGCATAGTGCTGGAAGCAAGAACATAGCACCATACTTGGATCATTGATGTAACCCATTCCATGCCCCTGTGCTACCACTACGCTCTTCCCACATGTTTGCAAAACCTTTGGAAAGCTTACTGCTAGGTTGGGGTCTCCACCCATGCTGAAATAAACTTTTCCAATGATCTCCTCTTCTATCTCCTTGAGCACTTCATCCATGTTATGCTCTACCTCCTATTCCAAAAATTATTTTATAATGTTTGCCACTTCTTTCTTTGTGGCCTCTTATATTTTCTCCTTGGTTAGGCTTAAGGTCATCTAATCTCTCGTGTTCACTTCTTTTCTCACTCGTTTATCTTGAGAATCTACTTTCTCCTTGCCATTATTCTCTATGCTTCCTTCTTATTTTGAATCTTGTATATCATACACAAGATGATTCTAAAATTATTCATCCTCCTCATTATCCTTCTCACCCCTGTAGGTCTTCAAGTCCTCCATTTACCACAGAGTCGACCTCTCTTCCACATTTTGTTTCTTCCTAACTGGTGATTCCATTATAGGAGACTCTTCCTTCTCTTTCTCTCCAGTAGACGACTCTTCCCTTGGTGACTCTTCTAATGTGGGAGGTTCATCTTTCTTTGGAGCCTCTTCTTTTAGGGTCTTCTCCCTAACTGGGGACTTCTTCCTGTGTATGTAAGTGCTTGGCTTAGTGCTTTCTTCTGGTGCACCCATAGATTGTGATGTCTAAACACTTGGTTCCTTCTTCTCATGAAATTCTGTCTCCCTTTTCTTTGGTGTAACCTTATTTTTCCCTGTGGGGTCCTCAAGAATGGAGACATCATTCTATAGGCAGTTCCCTTTTCAAACTTTGGTTTGATGTGCAAGTATGCTCTTCTGTAGTCTTTCTAGAAATTGGTAGTGTTTAAGGCTTCATCATCTGTACTTTTTGGGAGACAGTTCTCCATATGTGCATGCTTATTCGGATATAAGAGCTTTCGACACGAGATCATGGTGGTCTTGGTCCACTTCACTCATGTCAAACCTTAACCTTTTGGCCTCCTTAAACCGGTTGACCCCTGCCTAGAAATACTGCATGGTGAAAGAGAACAAAAATTTGCACCATGGAATTTGAGTCCCATCCATCAAAGTGAATCTTTCAATGCAAAAATTTTGATACACACCAAACTCGGGCACTTCACCTACAAGAGCACATTAAGTTGGTTAGGTATTGTCCACTATTCGTGAATGCATTGTGTACTCACTTGTACCATTTTTCTAGGCATGCCTTGTGGGTGGTCATTATGGTATCACAAGTATACTTATCAAAAAAATTCATGGGAGAGGGATCTTATTCTGGATACTCCCATATAAACTTCTCGGCCCATCAGGCACTCTAATTTCGAGAAGATAATGGTGAGGAAAACATTGCTGAAAATTATCTTGTCACCCTCCCGCATGCTTCTAATGATTTCATCTGCAATAAAGGTGGAAAAGTTATAGATGGTTCCTTATGAAATATTCTGGCATACATTTAACCATGCCTTGTTTAGTTGTGTCCACATTTCTTGACCATTCAACTTAGTAACCAAGTGCGCGCACCATTCTTATTATAGGTTCGGGAATATCTACTATATCAAAGTATCTTGAACCATTCTTATAGTCATATTCCTCCATATTATCCTTGATGGCCTCCTTATCATCCAATTCATCATCTATGGAGTCTCGTTTGCAAACTAGACCAATAAAATTTGATATGAGCTGAGGGTTATGCACATTTTATGGCAAGAAAAATAGAAGTGGTCTTCATGCACACATGACATCAACCACTGGTATAACCACTTGGGATTTCCAAAATAGGGAAACTCATATAGTTGCGAAACTTGGCCTTACCCAACTTTACCTTCACCTCATTGTTGTAGATCAACATACCTTATGGTGTCTTTGTATCAGTTGGACGAACCAGTTCCAACACCATTTCCTTCTCTATGGTACTCATGTGATGGTTGTATTCACTCATGGCCATCTTCTTGACATGTGATACCCATTATTTCCCCAAATACTCCATCTGGGTACTACATCTATGCATACCACTCCTCATTAAAACTAGCTTACCCACAGCTTTGTTTCCCTTTACCCTTCTTCTTTAGTGAAACAGTTGCCTTCTTTGTTTCTAGTTTTACTTGTTGGGTTACAATCTAAACTCTTCTTGCTCCTCTTTCTTTCTCTTCTTGATCCTGTGGCTCAACTCCATGGAAGAATCCTTCTACTTTTGTGCCCTAGCTATAAAACCCTAAACTTGGAAAATTCTTCCACAAGATGGCATGCTCCTCTAAAACTTTCTTCTCTACGCCTAGTGTACTCCTACTCTGGTTTCTGAGATCAACCCTAGTCACGTACTCAGATCTCTATGATTCTTTCTTCACACAAATATCTCTTCACGGATTCCCTAGTTTACAAGATATCTTCAATTTCGTAATCACAAGGTAAGTAATAACGTTCTGAATTCATACTTATAGCTTTTTCCACCTTTTCGGCAATAAATACTACACAACATACCAACATACTTAGCATTAAATGTGGATTTTTCTGCTAAATCTGACCTTAAGCACCCTTACCCACATGCCCAATCCTACACAAAACATTCCACAACATTATGGCATGTAAAAATAATTCCTTATTGACTGAAGACTCTTACGTGCACATCTGCAACACAAGGCACTTCTTATTTACTTGACCCAATTTTTGCCCTTACCCACCTCATGTTGGTCCTCCATACTTATTATCTTTTGTATGTCATTTAAGTTGTCTTGAAACCAAAATTCTTATCCACTGTTTCCATCCACATTCTTCTATCTATCGTGCCTTTAATCCTTTCATCTGGGCCATACAAATTTTATACCATCTTGTATCACACTTCGTACTACTCCGCATCACTCCACCCCACACTTTGAATCATATGCATTAGCCCTTGCACATACACAACATTTTGAAAGTAATAAGTGGTTCTTGGTACACAAGGCATAAAATAAAACAAAAATAAAGGAACAAGCATCGAGAAAGGGAAAGGAAATGCATAAAGGGAAATCCTAAGCTAATCGCGCAATACTACCTTATTTACAAAAACAAGGAAGACTTATTTATAATAGGGATTTATCCTACTTCCATTTTAATTTCCAAGTAACCTTTTCCCATATAGCACTTACAACTGGAAGGCTCTGAGTCAAGGATGTAGGAGATGATGTAAGGGCCACCACCAATGTAATTTTAACTTCCCGGGATGATCTTTGAAACTTGGAATCATACAACAACACCATCTGCCCAACCTCAAACTACTTATTATTGATATGATGATCATGTCATTCCTTTTATCTGGCCTTTTCATTCTTGACTCTATCTAGCAAGTGATCATCTCTTTCTAACTACATTAACTTATCGTTCCTTTCCTTGAGCACTTGTTCATATGCCAATCCTCCTGCGTGCATTATATGTAGTGATGGTAACATGAATTTAACGGAAAAATATCCTATACCTGAAACACCAATTGAAACAGTGTGTCCTTATTCAACCTCTTCTAGGTTGTCTTGTATTCCCATAAAATTACGATACATTTTCATCCCAATATTACCTTCCAACATCACAAATTTTGGTCAGAGTGTGATTTAGTATTTTGTTAAACACTTCAGTAGTTCCATTCAATTAAGGGTGACAAGGGGTAGTCTTGTGATGGGCCACCATAAATTATGCTAACAGAATCCTAACAGTTTCACTTAGAAAATGTGTACCCTTATCACTAGTCAAGATTAAAGGACATACAAACTCTGTTGATTATGTTTCCCCATTAAAATATAGAAGTTGTCACTATAGTGCAATCTCTTGTAGGTGTTTCCTCTACCCATATTGTCAAGTAATTAGTGCAAGTGATGATGTAACGTGATCCAGTCCTTCACACGATAGCTGAAATTGGTCCTACAAAGTTGATTGCCCATTTTTCAAATGGCTCTATGTTGGCTATAGGTCTCATGGGAATTTCATCCATCCTTCTAGGTTTTTCAAGGCACTGGAAGTGGTCATAGGCCTTGCAAAACTCAATATAATCCTAGTAAATACTTTCCCACAAAATCCCATTGAGTATAATCTTTCACACGGTTGCATTTCCTACATAGTGTCCTCCTGCAATCCCACCATGCACTTCCTCTATAATCACCACACACTCATGTTCTAATATACATCGAAACAAAACCTCATCATGTCCTAACTTGTATATATATTCAATAATCAGCATGTAGGCTGTGGTACGGATTGCTAACTATTTTCTCCCAAAATCCTCATCTCATCTAACTCCACGCATATTTTAAAGAACGATACAATATATTCTAAGTCTCGAGGGCATGTTCAAAAACCTAAAAATTTGTGCATCTAACATGGTATCCTCAATGGACTGCACATCCTCTCTAGATCCAATCCTTGATAAGTGGTTAGGTCCTAAATTACTTTATCTTGGTTTTACCACAACTGAAATACTCAAATTATTTAAACAAAATGACCCAGCAACATATGTGCTCTTGCAAAATGGGATTATTTATCAAATACTTCATTGTCATGTGATTTATGTAGAATATAAAAGGTTTTGCCAATAGATACTACCTAAACTAATGCAACACAAAGATCATTGATAGTGCCTCACACTCAGTAGTTGTGTAATTTTTGTTCTATTGGTGTTAAATTTTGAATTGCAAAATAAAGGGGGTGATCAACAATCCCCTCAGTAGGTTGTGCTATCACTGCTCTAATAGCTGTTCCTGAGGCATCAACATGCACATAGAAAGAATTATCCCATGAAGGGAAATGTAGTATGGGCGCAGTAATAAGCCTATCCTTTAAAGTGGAAAAAACCTTCAGTTGCACTCCCCCTAGTCAAAGGCACTCTTGTACTTAAGTAATTATTCCAAGGGCATGATGATCTTGGAATATCCTTTGATGAACTTCATGTAGTACCCCATATGCCCAAGAAATATGTGCACTGTGCTCTGACTAGTAGGCTCTCCCAATTCCATAATAAAAAAACTTTGGCGGGATCCACTAACAATCCTTCCTTACATATAATATGTCATAACAGGGTTCCAAATGGAGTAGTAAAGACACATTTCTTAATGTTGAGGGATATCCTCAATGCTAGCATCTCTCGAACACCGGTCTCAAATTGTCACAATGGTCTTTCACTAGCCCATAAACCATCCAATCATCTAGGTAGAGTTGAAGAAATTTATGGGTGATGTCCTCAAACACTTATACCATGATGCATGAGAACACAACATGCACATTATTCAATCCAAAAGGCATAATCATGTATGAAAAACTTCCCACCTAGTGGAGAAAGTTTTCTTTCTATGTTTTTATTTTGTAATCCTAACTTGGTGATACCTTGAGAACCCATCCGTAAAGGAATAGACCTCACGCCCATCTAATCCTTCTAGAATCTATTCAGTGAATGGGGTTGGAAAAGGCTCAATGACACACACTACATTCAAGTCCCTATAGTCAACACAAATCCTTATCCTTCCATCCTTATTAATGCTTATAACCATTACACTTACCTATTATGATTCTTCCACAGCCTCAATGATACGAGATGCTATCATATTTTCTATCTCCTCATTGACTCTTACATGTAAATTTGGATTCATTTGATAGGGTATCTTCCATATCAAGTGCAGACCTTCCTTAAACTTGATCCTCATCTCCCCTAAGGAATGGTGAATGCATTTGAGCTCATGGTACCAACGTGAGAATAGATTCTCGAAACTTGCACAATGGATAAATGATTTTTGAAACCTCTTCCTCGACCAATAATCCCCAAAGATAGTTTCCTTACATTTTGTCTCTATCCCAATGTTAAGATTATTTGTTTTTAATGGCTCATTTTAGGTGCACATTCACTCATCAACACTATCTATGACTTCGTGCATATGTTCGAATGGTTAACATCCAAACTTTCCATTTCTTCACCATCTGCTACATATACCATCTTTTCTTTTTCCTTTTCAATAAATGCGCGCTCAAGCTATATATCTTCTGATTTTTCTTCTTTGAAAAGTGTCTCCAAAATAGGTTCTCCCAACAAATCTAGTAACCTATCTTCTGCCATAGCACTATCTCCCATTGTAAGGTGCTTGAAAAATTGTAACACCTTATCCACTAATGGCTTGGTACTCCGATACTTAAAATATTAAATGAGATCAGCTATTAACTCTTACCAATTCCTTGTTTGATGGCGTGTCTCTGAGTGAATATACCACACGTGCACATAACCTTGTAATGTGGAATATAACTTATGCACCATAATGAAGGTGGTAAAGCTTCATGCCTTCCATCTAGGACTTCTCACATGATTGGATATGGGAAGAGGTAGGTTATTCGCTATGGTAGTCTTATATAACATTGGGCACATTACTTCTACAAAAACTATAGAAAATGTGACTCTTTCCTCGTACCACTCTAGGAGACTCTCGCGATGTATTGCCCACCAATGCACCGCAGTCCTAAGAAATTTAAAGCCGAGAATTCTTCTCCTTTCATCCTAATTTTCCACTGAGCCTTAATTTATCGCAAGAAATCATCAAGGATTCCTCATACGGAGTAACTTGGTAGCTTCTTCCCCCCGGAACTTGATTGAGAATGCCTTCATCACACTTGTTATAGATCCTCTCAATTTTCACCCAATTAACTCATAAGTCTCGTGCACCCAATTTTCACATGCTATGATAGTTATATCACTCATCGAATGAGCATCCTAAAATTGGATAACTCCTATAGGATGAGTTATCTAAGGGTCTTTGATGGAGGGCACATAGATTCTATCAAGTAATTCCTATCCTAAGGTCTTAGTATAGGGCGTTTAATTCCCATCTATTAAAGGTATGATCGCCCTTTCTTCCTTGTTCTTGAAAATGATATACCCCTTGTTAAACCATAGGTCAAAATTATTGTTATAACACCAAGGGTGCCTAAGTAGTGCTGGAAAATTATCTCGCCTTGGTAAATGCCAAGAATTCAAAGTCCTCGAGTGAACTTGGCCCCTTGAATAGTGATAACCACATCCTTCAAGACATCAATGGGCATTGATTTTTCTTGTTTTCCATACATAGCACATTTAAAGATGGTTGTAATCGGGGCCTTTGCATTTGATGCCAAAAATTTAGTGTTAGAACATTAACCTCCACTCCTATGTCAATGAGGATATTGCTCAAAAGCCACCCATCAACAATTACATTCAATGTGATCTCTTTATCATAGTCAAGGCTATGAAGAGGAAGGTTGGCATGTGGAACATGCCTTTTGTATTCTCTCCTGACGCATGGTACCTTATCCCATAACCATTATCCTAGCAAGGGAATGATATTATCCTACCTTAACATTTTTCACACTTCCCTGACCTCATCCAGATCCTTCTACAGAGCCTCAACATTCTTCCTTTGCTCCAACTACCTTGAATAATCCTTTAGACACTGGATCTCTCCTTGTAATCCTTGAATCACATCCATAGTCTCTTGATATACCTATTTCTAATGAGTAGGGTTTGATACTTCCCATATACCACTTCTTACCTAACAACCAGTTTCTATCTTGGCATATCCTCTTGCGCATGCGAACCTTTGCTCATGTTGTCACCACTACAGGTTATAATCTTGACTCATGTGCCACTCTTGGAATCTAATATGGGTTGGAATTATTTATTCTTACCATCCCAACACTTTTATCCTTTGTGTTGTTGGCTCATGTGTTCAAACATCTCAGGACACTCCTCGTACTTATGCTTCTTTCTACACCATGAGTATTACAACAGTTAGGACACTCATGTTTATAATGCTCCATTGATCCACAATTATAACATGTTCCACATAGGAACTCACTTATTCCTCCACCATGATTACTGTGACCACAAAATCCTCCATGAGAACCTCTTCTACATGCCCCTCCATCTTCATGAATTTCATAGCCATGATCATCATCCTTGGAACTACCTGTAAGGCTAGTTTGGCACACACCAAGATCAATGACATCATGAATTATTGTCAATCATCCTACAATCCTTGGTGTCATGGTTTATAGTGGTACAAATATTACAATCACAAGACACATTCTTGTGGATTGTGAATTGTAGTAGAGGAAACCTACTTGCATCATGATCCCCATGACATATTTCACAGTCTGTTGTCATGGCGTGTACCACTTTTTGGGGGGAACTGTCATTTGTATGCCCTTCCACTTCATAATATATGTGCCAAAGACCACTACGAACCTCATGCACTGAGTTTGTAGACAACGTCTCCAACTGTTTGGCCATTGCAGCAATTTAAGCTTCCAGGAAAGGGCTCACACCGGTATTAATGCTCCCAACAGAATCAACACCCAAGGAATATTCCAAGTCCTTACGAGGGTATTTGAAAGTCTTGTGTGACAGTTCCCTTCTAAATGGTGTTATCAATCCCCCAACAAACCATTGAGTGTGTTGAGAGGGGTGTATGTCATAGGATAGTTTTGATAAGAGAGTTTTGAACCATGCATTGTACTCTCACACACTCTCTGTCATTCCTTGCTGGATCTCCTTCAGAGTGCTAATGCTCTTTTTCTTGAACTTAGGGATATGGAACTCTACTAGGAAGGCATTTTTAATGTAGTGTAATCCATGACCATCTAATGGGGGTCATACTTGTGGTACTAGCTATACACGTGCCCCTATAATATTGTTACAAATTGACTTGCCTTTTGCTCCAAGATAGTGATCCCCTTCACATGCCATAGAAATTCACACTTGTGAACATGCTATGTAAGATCCTCAATGCCTCTATAGTTAGGTAGGTGAAAAGACATCTTGAAAAATACTTATGGGGATGGCTGAGGTCCTTATCCACCTAACCCAGATCCTTAGTTTCCTCCTATGTATCCTTTCTTACTAGATCCATTAGACCCATGAGGTCTTGTCCCTCCTGACCCACCAGATCCTCTAGATCTGCTAGGTCCACTAGGTCCTCTAGACCCTACACCACTAGATCCACCTCATGTAGCTAGAAAATGGCTTGAAGTGGTCATGCCTAGTGTCCCCAATGTCCCATTGAACTATGCACCGATGGTTTTGATATTTCCTCGCTACTAGTTATGTGTCCCGTGCCACTCGAGACACGATACCCAAAATTTTTGTATTTGCACCTTGTCTAAAAATTCCTCCAAATATGGGAATGGTTTGTGTATCCATAGATGTCCCAAATGAGAAATTATATCTCCTAGGTGTAGATTGGTTACTCCCTCCGATACCAACTGGATTAATAATACTTACCTCTTGATCTAGAAAAATAAGTGCCAAGGGTTGGTCACTAGGTGGGTTCGATGCAAATCAATGGGTTTCCTTACTCCATGTGATGAACTCTCATTAAAGGCTGAAGGGGATTCTCCCCGTGCTTACCAAGATAGGGTAACATAGTCTGCTTAGGTTCCATATCCTCTGTGTGAAACTCAACTCCTTCCCACAATATCTTCCTCTATTGATCCATCATACTTACACCTCACATTTTCTAGCCATCTCCCTTTCACGAGCTTCACTATACTTGAGTCATCTCTCTTCCCTCTCCTTTTCAACTGCAATGTATGCCATCTTCCTCCACCCTAGCTTCCTTTCCCAACACTCAGAGAAGCTTAGCTAGCCATAGGAAATACCTCTAAACTTAGGGTAATGATCAAGATCTTCATAGCCAAAGGGACATCACGTAAAAATGATCCTTTGGGTTCCCTTAGGAACTCGAATTTAGAAACCTCTAGACAAGAATACGTAGAAATGGCATATTCTAGAGTATAACTTGTCAACACTCCTTTCCACCAGTGGTCAACACCACATGCACAAGTCATATCTCGCATCCAACAACGTTTTGTAATCATCATGGGTTCACAAGTGCAATCTATAGTACTAGCTTGATTTAGATGTATATTCTAAAGTAATTCATATAATTATGCTAGAAAGCAACATGAGAAAGTCACATAGAGCTTATGGTACAGGTGTTCTTTTACCCATCTACATGCATCAAACTTAGGTCCAAGATCTTGAATGTTTGAGTAAAATCATCCTCCATGCTTCAACACTCTTCAAGGTCAGGCACTCAGTCATCACACATCAATGGAACCAAGATGTAGATGTATCCATTTCTCACAACTTTAAAAATAGGTCCTGATAATGGAACCAAGAGGAAGTCATTTTTATGACCTTAGAACAATAGTCTAATCCCATGTGCATCGGAATATCACCCGGTAGATGTTGGGCACTCACCGAGGCACGCGGGCACCAAACCCCTCCTTTATGTGAGTCTTGTGAGAATACATTGATCAATGATAGAAACTTAGATGCAAAAAGGTAAAGAACCATGCATTCATTATGAGAGCTTAAGATGAGGTATTATATTAATATACCCATTAAGATAACTAGAGAAACATTATATGAATAACATATATGATCCATACTAGAAAGGAAATATACTAGGATTCACACCCATGAATAATTTATACTTAGAACAAAATATTATATTCATATTAGTCAAATTTCAGTAACCATATTACATTCACCAAGCCATGATAGGCCAATGTAACAATGTAGATCAGACTTATGCATCAGAAACCCTAACTATGCTCCCATATTACAAAAAGGTTTTTACAAACCCATCCCTCTAGACAAGATTTTACTCCTACAATCCTCTAAATGAGAACCTCAACTCTCTTGAACCTTCTTATCATTCTTGTAGAGCTTCACCTTTCATTCTCTCTATATCTGTCATCTCTTCTTCTACCCGAGCATCTCTATATATAGTTGTATTGCCCACCGCCATGCCTTTTTAAAGTAACATATCAATCACCAAGTGTCAAGGTGGTTCTCTAATGGAGCATGATTCTTCTCATCTAAGATCTCCACTCTTTTCAATGATGAATTTTTGGATCCTTCCATCACACGGAATATTCCTTTCTTGATCACCAAGTTACCAGGTTGGCACCTTATCTACTCTACATGCTTTGTCAGGTCACTCTTTTCACATGTGCTTCCTAGAACGCCAAATATGTATAAGTCCTGAAACCCTTTTCTTTTCTAGGTGTACACACACCATGGGGTTTACTAAACCCTTATAAAACCCTTGTCATGCATGCCTATACCCTACACACCCTTCTTCATATTGGTTCCACATGCCCACGTACCCTTTGGCACTTAGCCAATCTTCTCGAGGCCTAACACATCTAACATAAACTTCAACAATCTCCTTGAAGGACTTGGGCTTACCTCTCATATGTTGTAAAGAAATTTGACTCAGTTAGATATCTTATATTTTGACCTTGTTTAAAATAATTCACACTTCACAAAATTGATGAACTATCTTATGCCTACATGTTTAACCGATCATTATTTTCTTGACATGCTACAAAATTCAATGAAAAGTTTTAGATATCTCGATACACTTACATATTTCAATTGTAATTAAAAATATTTATTTGTTTTATACCACAAAATGCTTCACCTTCAATGATCAAAATACCTTAAACAAGAGTTGCCAATCAATCTTGTACTTTTTTTTTAATTTTATTGATGAATAACTCTTTCCCTAGGGGCCTCAATAGCCTTGATTTTTCACAACCATGTATGACTTCTAGAAAACTCAGTAGCTAACCATTTTTATATTTTTATCACTTGATGATCTAAGACATCTTGAAAAAATATCTCATAGATAAACACTTTAGTTGCATACACATCGTAGATCTTGAGGTACAAACTAACCTCTTGGTAGACCTATGAAGACAACTAATTGCACATACAATGAACTTTCATGAGGCCAAAAATTTACTAGCATGCTTTACGACAAGACTCATACTTCTCATTTATGCTTGGAAACACTTTGAATCTTTCATCTTGACCTTGAGGATCTCAAACTTGGACTAATACCATCATACAACAATATTGAATTCATGATTGACTTAACGGACCTTAAGGATTAGCCTTGACATGAACATACTTAGACCACATACATGAATATAGAAAACTCATCACTACATACAAATTTATGGAACAAAGATTTTCTTTGACAAATAAAATATTAATTTGACCACTCATATTTTTAATCTCATACATAATCACACAGTTCGAATAATATTTAGAACAATGTTCATCAAGACGTTATTTTATCTAAGCAATAGATCTCTTAAGCATGGTATATCATACTTTGAGGGGAACTACGATGTTGTGACACATTGATGACATATGTTAAGATTTAAAGCATACCATGACAAACATAAATAGAATTTAGAAACTAAAAGGGAAAAGAAACTGACTTATACCACAAAACATTAATACTTCAAGATATGACACAAGACCTATTAACTTTTTCATGTACTTGTGACAATTACATACCTTGACACCTTATTGAACATTTTACAACTTGTGTACCTTTGATACTTGAAATAACTTGATGCAACTTGGACAACAAACTCTTGAATTGATGAGGACAAGGACATTAACAATACTCATTTCACAACATGACAGATCAAACACCCCGAGTTTACAACATTATGATGCTTTTACTAGAAATTGGACTTCACATAACTTCACATGAATCACAAAATCCTCATACATGATAGTGACAACATACTCAAATCAAGGGTACAATTATTTCATAAGAACAAATAGAAACTCAAAGTCAATTTTTCTTTCCTTGATACATGTATATACACCTTATATTGCAAACATATAAATCATACTCCTTGAGCTCAAACAACTGAATCATAACTTGTTCATCGTGTGTGGACATGAAACAACACTAGATCACTCAGCACATGCTTCATCAAGGAAAGACTCAACCTTGTATTACACTATTTCATAGAAGGATTTTGAGAAATCAACTAATGGCCCATCATACTTAATTCATTTGATGACCCTAAGAACAACTTCCATACCATTCAATTTTTCTTGTGAGACTAGGGTTAATGGAATTTGACATATAATAGACCTAACATACTCTTTCAAGGATATATATTCAATTTGACTAGTAAAATTTCCACCTATCACCAATATAACCTTTTAGATCATGTTCTTGGACTCACACAACAAATATTCATAAAGTGACAGCTCAAAGATAATACAAACTTGATGGATGGAAAACACTTGTCTACCCACTTCTTAAACTCAAATGTAATGAACAAGATAATAAGACATTATGCACAAGAAGCTGCTAGACACACCTCATACCAAAACTTTCATAAGAATGTACATGTGAGAAAAATGGATTTGCATACATAAACTTCCAAGGAAAATGATATACTTTTGAAGCTCCAAATCGTGTCGATTACACCTCCTTTAATTTTTCCATAGACCCATGATCACATAGCTTGTAGAAGAAATTAGGCTCAATTTTTTTTATCATATACCTAAGATGATAGAAACCACTTTTCCTTGTTGGTGAATTGGTAAAAACATATTCAAATGGATCCTACAGTTGAATGATGACATCTTCATGCATATAATATCTTAAATTTAGATTTTCCTTGGGCATATAGACCTTATATTTCATCTTGAAAGCATTTAAGGTACACAAAACATCATATTTACCTTTCCATACCTTTATCATACTGACATGTTCCTCATAACATGTTGTGTTTACTTCATGATATTTTTTAACCTCATCATAACATATATTCATGGTTAGGATTTTAGAGCCTAATTTATCTTCCTCTACATATTTAAACATATTTAGGACATATAGGTCATCATCATCACCTTAAAGATATGTACCTTGATCATTTTAAACTATTTAATTCTCACTTTTAGGGAAACCTGATTCAAATCAACATAAAAACTTGTTGTGTCTCCTTCACGAGACTTTTCATCAAGCTGGATTGGAGATGGAAGTGAAAACACCAAGAACATTATAAAAATGTCAAAACTTAAGGGTTTTAAGTAGGCTCTAAACTTCACCAATGGATTTACATAATCTTTATCTTGAAAACTTTCCATACTTGTGCTTGAGTAGGATCTCCTTCAAATGGTGAAATTTTATTTTCAAGGACCTGCTCGATACCAATTTTTGAAAGCAAAATGGACTGAGAGGGGGGTGAATCAGTCCTAATTTTTTTAACTTCATTAAAAATACATACATCAATTATATCATTCATTGATTAATAATTCATAACCATATGTTCATATTAGGTGTGTATTAATCATTCACAAGAACATGCAATAAAGAAGAAAACACATGAACACCATATATATCTCAGGAAACCCTCATGGGGAAGAAAATTGATTGAATTTATACTTATATTACAAAAATAAAATAATTTTAGTTAATCAAAAAATTCACAAGGAGAAACAACCTATTAGTTACTTAGGCACTAACCCCACAAGTAGCACCAACCCCTAGATTTAATAGAGCACAAACCCTACAAGGAGCACCAACCCCTAACTTAGTGAAGCACCAACTCCAAAAGTAGGCTATAACCCCTTAGTATCAGAAAGATCCAACTCATCCTCCTTAAGATGTTTTACTCAATTTTTCTATTGCCATAGCTGATGGAGATCACATATTCATCTCACAAACCATAACTCATACCCTAGGGCATCAACCTTGCTCTATTTTCTTCCTTCTCAACTTGTATTGCATTTATTCACTATCTATCATGTTGCCACACCTTCACCAATATGAAACACATCTAATCAAAATTCAAAATATTCCCTCATACTTGAAAATCATTCTCCTATAGGTAACACTTCTCCCCATTGCAAGACGAGCTCTCAAAATGAGCTAAAACTTCACTTTTATATGTAAATCAACTCACAAACCCAAAGGAATTAGGTACCTCATGAAACATTTGACCCATACACCTTGATTAAATTAAAATATCATCATTACAATGGTCACATATGACCCAAGTAGGTTTCCCTAGCTAAAAACCTCATTGCATGTGCAAAAATGGATCAAAACCCCATGGGCACAAAGATAAAAATGCCCTTATATTAAAACCATACATAGTCATGACCCATAAACCCTTAAACATTCTTAAAATAACATTTAACATTCATACATGGTCTCAATTTATCTCAACCAATCAAATTATTTCATTTAATGGGCCCAATACTCTTTGCATCTCCCAAAATAGTTGTTTCCTACACCCTTCAGCACCTTAGAAACTTTATTATGCCACCAAATAACTTATACTCAACCAAAACATGCCATGTTACCACTTGATGGAAATTCTTGAACTTGTAGAACACTTCTAAGAAAGTTACACATCTGAGTCAACCACCCGATTAAACCACATCCACTTTTGTCTTCACCAAATCAACCTACCAAAACATTTGTTTTAAAAGGATAGCTCATAAAAATATTTATATGAACATTAAATACCTATAAATTGATTAATTGGATTAAAAATTAATCCCTCTTCACATTACAAGTGATATAAATCATCACCCAATCCATCTCATGCTTCAAACAACTCAAAAATTTCATCATAATGCATTTTGTCTTGCACTGCAAAAAAATTCATGTCCATAGAATGACCTAGAAAAATATCAAAACACATCATAAAGAGTTAATAATAATATAAATTTAAATATCTCTTAATCCTCTTTCCAAAACAGGTTTAATCATCTCAAAATTTGTCCTATAGCTCAAATTAGGACCATTTTACATAAGACTTGCTTTTTAAGGCCTCAAAATTGGCCTTTGACCAGTCAAAATGAATGGACCTCATATTACCATGCACTCGCATGAACATATCCTGAAAAATACATGGAAATACATGTAATTTCATATAAATTCCATAACATCAATTTATCTCATACCTCATTTAGACAACCTTTTCCCAAAACACTCTTCTTCAGAAACTGGCCTATTTGAGTGGGGCCCACTCATCACCATGATCTCAATCATACATTTATAGAAATATAAGAGATTAATATAAATAATAAAATCATAAATTTTTATTGATAAATAAAAACATGCTCATCATACCTCCTTTTCTCGTAAGCTTCTCCTAGCTAGGGTTTAACTAGGGTTTCAAACCACTTTACCTTCTTAACGATCATTCATAAAAATGTGATGATCAAACCACCTAATTATTTTTTAAAACATTCATAATTTACCTAAGAATATATGAAAAATATCTTAGGTGCCTACGTAAATAATACATTCACAACGAGCATTAGAAGGTTCACTTTTGCTTGAAAAACACACTAAAACTTACTCGGTTTCACCAAATCTTGTATATCTTCAAAAATACTCAAAATACTAACTTCAAACTTGGCATGAAGCACCATGAAAACATCATCTAACTTTTAAAATTCACTAACTAGTCAAATGTATATCAATCTCTCCATCCAATCTCATTTACTTGTGTTAAACTACTTGTTTCTCGAGTTATAACTTCCCAAGGACCCCTTAGAAGCACCAAACCATTGGATGTAGATATGAAAATCACAATACATGCCCTGCATAACATCACCATTCTGAAACCATGCTTGGATAAAAATGATGGGGTCCAAATCTCACATCTCCATCTTATTTAGAATGCTCCAGGGCTAGAAACAAACCTTGAATGACCTAACTCAATGCATACAACTCATGAAATGACTATGATGACTGAATGTAAACCCATAGACACCCATGACACATAATACCAATTTTTTTACCACATGACACAGTCCAATAATCTCGAATGACTCAAAACATGATTTTTCATACTTAACCAAATATCAGGACACTATGACAACTCACCAAACCACTCAATCAACATGTTTTAACAACTGAATGACATTATGGGGATAATCATACATCACCATGACACCATTTTACATCAATGGGATATGACATAAATGAAAAAACTAACTCATAATGGCCAATAAATTGATCTACGACCGTTCTCATTGCTCCCCTTGAACAAATACATACCAATTTTGTTGTTTATTATTGATGTAGACCTTTGTCAAAATCTTGTTCCATGTTTTGAACATGTTTTCAAAGATTCTTATGTATTTTAAAGCTAACTATCCCCCTTACATTGTTCTTACTTCTCATGAAGACATATTGTAATAGTTTTGTTTCATCTAGCTTGTACTTATGATCCTTTTTTACTCATATGGCCACTTTAAGCTCTCAAGGACTACTAGAACACATAGTTTAAGGCACATATAAATCATAGATATGTCAAGTAATCATCATGCTTCAAATGATAGGAAAATGTATCCATGAAACATAATGGAGGAACTCATTTCAACACAATACATTTATTGATTCAAAACACCCATCTCCTCATGCGACATTTCACCATACTTAAGAATACATCTCCTTGGCTGTTGTGTGCATATATCCCTATCATCCATTGGTAGTATTCTTTTCCTGATAGGATTTATTTAGGTTTTGTAACAACAAACAATACTCTTTGACCAATAGGCTCATCATGACTAGAACAAGCTACTTTAAGTACTTTAATTAATTCCTCAACATGGTTAGACCTTACATATGCCTTCCTTTCATAGATATTCTTCCTCCATTTATAGTATCTTACAATATTCCCAACATAGTTACAATTGAAGAAAAAACATGATTCTTGCATTCATATCTCTAGTTATGACTAAGTGGCTCATGACGGCAAAGATCTAACAATGTGACCCTTCTCATGGAATTTATAGTAAGTATTGTCTCTTGACTAATATGAGTGGTAATTTCAAAACTTACTCTGTGGATAATAATTCTTGACTACCCTTATACATTCCCTAGCTCTATGAAAAAAATATTGTATGAATAAAAAAACCATTAAACTTATTTGAGTATTTTATAGCATTATTCTATCTAATGAAATTCTTGTGCACATTATCATTCTCCTTTGATTTTGTAGGTCATTGAATTGTTCCATCATGTTTCACCTCTTCCTTTGTATCTTCCTTGAATCCCAAACTAGGTTTTTCCCTAAAAGGTTTTTGACTATTCAATAAATCATCAAGATAAAAAGTTCTCTTCTCGGTCTTTGGTAAATTTTCATCTTTCTTGAGGCTATCTCTGGCTTTGATTTTAAGGTATCCAACTCGCACTCAAATTTCCATAATCCTTCTCTATGGATTCTATACTTGCAATTGTCGATCAAGATGATGTTCAATATATTTTTGATTTATTTATACTCGTCTTCCTTATTATTTAGTCTCTTTTCTAGAAAATTTATATGTAGTTCATGATCCTTAATTATTTATCTTAAGCTTTGATTCTTCTTCCTTATGATTTGTAAATCTTTTAAGGAACTAACAAGTCCAACTTCAAGATTGAATCCTACCTCTCCCTCATTTGAATCATCCTCACCAACTTGGTCCTTTCCTTTTGAACTACTAACATTTTCCATAGCCATGAGTAATGTGACATAGTTGAAATAATCATCTTCACTCTCTGAGTCAATACCTCTACTATCATTAGAAGAAATACAATTTTTTTGTATAGAATATTTTCTTGTTCTTAGAAAAATTCTTTTTTCCATTGAACTTTCTGAATTTCTTTTATCTCTTACTAGACCTATTGAACTACTTGCCTTCATAATAATTCCTAATCTTCTTCATCACTCTCAAAATTATACTTGTGAGTACATTTGTTGGAAACATTTCCGATATCACCATAGTTGAAATATTTGAAAGATAATTTACCCTTATAATTACTCGAACCAGTCTTCAACTTCCTAGAAACATAATAATTAATTCATCATCATCAATATCAAAATCATCATCATTAGTGGTATTCTTATCTTTATAATTCTTCTTATCCTTGAATGCAACATTGTTCTTAATAGTTTTTCATGAATGCTCCCCATCTCATAGGCATGTCAAAACACTATGGATCTTATCCATCATAAAATTACTTAGATCCTCATCTTCCTTAGCGATAGAAAATTTAGGATCAAACTTAGGAGTAATATATCACGACACATTTTGTACCACCACAACTTATTTTACATCTTCACCTAATATTCTAATTGTATTTATAACTGATTAACTCTAAGAAGATATGCAATAATGGTTTCTTCTTCCTTCATCTTCAAGATTTCAATTTGACTTCTATAACTAAGGAGCTTTGCCATATTTACCTTATAGTCACCTTCATATATTACCTTTTATTTTCACACATGGAATTAAATTGTGTATAATGTATCACTTTTACAAGTTTTGATTCTCCTAAACCACATGAGATAACATTCATAGCTTTAAAATTATCATTTCTAGCTTTCTTACCTATTGTATTTGTTGGAGGAGTTTGAGTAACAATATACCCATATATCATTGATTTCAAAATATCACATCCCAAAGAAATTATGTGAGTCCTCATCCTGATACTCCAAAATCATAATTTATCCCATCAAACGTAGGTTCTTTTCTATAAGAGGAACCACTCGGTGACTTTCCATTATGTGTTCTTCAAAGGATCATCTCAAGGTTATTAGGCTTACTCCAAAGGCCCTACTATGATACTAATTTTTAAAATAAAAATAAATGGGGGTGAATCATTCATTTAAAACTTTCATTTAATCAACCATGCACAATTATAAACCTTTAATCATTAACAACATGAAACAATACACATATAATTAGCCACATGAACAATTCACACAAAATACAAGATGTATATGGTATAACCTCAAGGGAAGTAAACCCACTGAAACCTCTGTATATACTACTCAATAAAAAATATTTCTGTAGTGAATCACCAACTTCACAAGGAGAGCCAACCCTTACAAATTTAGTGAGGCCCCAACCCCACAAGGAGCATCAACCCATGTTTAATAGAGAACCCACTCTACAAGGAGGATATAACCCCCCAAGATGATCAACCACCCACTAAATCACCTAAATATGAATATCACATGATGAACATGTTCTTAAACAAACTAAATATGATCACTCTTCCAGTCTTCTTTACTCAAAATATATCTCAAATTGATCTCTCCTTCCTAGCTCATGTATGGACCAAAATGTCAAGTATCATTATTTCATATGACCTTGAAGCTATAATCCTCTAATATTATCAACTTCTCAAGAATATATTTTTTTCTACTCTGGATTCCTTTGATATCTCACACACTACTCTTTCTCGATCAAATATCCATTCCATCAACTATAAAAATGAACAAATATGACTTACTTTTATACACGAGTCATGCCACAAGCCACTCTGGGTCAAAAATACCATTATAAAATTTAATTTAGGTCATAAAAACATATAAGAACTCATTACATACATTAAAAAGTGATATTACATTACCCTTTAGGTCGGTATAATCCTTACAAACACAAACATGCTCAACTAGGCCTAAAACATTTGTCTTCACTTCCGAGGGTCAAAATTTGAACTTCAAGGGAACTCATCATCTCCATCATGACTCCAAAAGATTTGAAAAATTCAACAACATATATTATCACAACCATCTACATGCATAAAACACTCTACTCTATCCATCTTTAATATACACAACGTCACTAGGCAAACACCACCTATTAGGTCTAAGAACCTAATTTACAAGTATCTAAAAGCTAGATGGTTCACGCCTCAAAAAACTCTTCATAATATATGTGGACCATCATTGGAAAGGTATTAACCTCAGGAAACTCACAAGACTCATGAAAACCTTTAATTTAGTGTAGAAAACCCCAAAACACTTCCTTCTATGAAACTTCTCAAACCTGCATATATGAATCAAGAATCAATCTTGAGTTTATTAAAATCCAACACCTAAAAATCCATTGCCACACTCTACCAATGCATGTAACACTTCACTAGGAATCTAAAAACATGTCAAAGAAATCATATGCATATTTCTTATGAGATAAACCATGCTTGCATACTTGTTCCATAAGTCTTCTTGATGAGCCTAATCAAGCTGGGTCGATTTAGGCCATTAGAGCTTAAGCCAAAAAAGACCACTTATGATCAAACCATGAGGTCAAACATGTCATACCTAACCTCTACAAGATATATATGTTTAGATTTCACTACTACACCATGCATTCTTACCGAAACCCTTTTAGACTTCTATGATTGGTTTTACACCCTTTAGACCATTAGTGGTATGTAACTCTAGGAGAAAGGTTTCACTAATTTATTGCACAAAACCTATCCAAATATTGTCATAGATATTTATAACACATCCCAAGCCTAAGGAATTAATTAGTTTCACTTCATGAAACTTGCAACACATACTTGTACATGAAAATATTCACAAAATAGTGGTTTTATTATAGCTTACTATAACACCCGAAGCATGCCACCACAACCAAAATGAGATCTGAAGAATTTTCTACATGCTTGATCAAACATACTATCCTTAACATTACATTTGGAGATAAAACCATTCATATTTTGTCCATCTATATCAGATTAGGGATTTAATAGGGTTTATACCCGAGTTAGCTTCTTAAAAATGGTTTATAAAAGTATCACGATGAAATAACCCCATTATATATGGGAAATATTTTTATCTCCATGTCCCAACATCCAAAATAATATTAGGTCCCAAAGAAAATTACACATGTGTGGGTAAGTACTTGAAGTTGAGCATAGATTTGGGAAAGACAGTTTTGAGAGCTCGAGTAGAGCTCAAAACAACTTTTCATGCTTCCTCATTTGACCTCTTACCTGAAATTTTGCATAAACCTCTAAGATGACCTTCTCTATGATTTACAATTCTTATCCATGCTTAAATTCATCTGGAACTCATCATGCTACCTAGTTTTCCCCTTCTTTCTTTCCTTGTCTTCTTGCACTTGCCTCCAAGGACCTTGAATATGCACTATACACCTAAATAATGAATTTTTACATGTTCCATAAATTATATGTAATGTCAAAATACTCATCACATGCTTACACTGACTTTACTTTTCTTACTTTGCTTCATACCTCATGCCTATATTGCACTAGTTCTAACACTAGTCCTAATTATTCTTGTTTCAACGCATTTCATATTGAAACCGACCTTGATATATCCTTGTGGACACCCATACAAATTTGAAACCTCTCTAAACATGTTAAACACCATTAAAACCTTTGACCACCTCTAAATGTCACTCATTAGACCACACAAGCTTAACCATGCATAAGCATGAAGACACCATACCATTACACTAATGTAATACTTCATAACACAAAAACAAGACACTATTAATCAACCTTCATGATTTTTGATGATTGAAACCACATGTTGACTCTTATGAAACCTAGAAACCCTTTGAAATCAATTATACTTGACATCAATGACAACACCAATGACACTATTTCTTATAGTTGCATTCCCCTTACATGGGATCCTTCAAATTTTCCTTTAATATCCGTTTTGCTTGAACTAACAATATTTTAGAATATGAGACACTCATATGTATCTTAAGGATCACTCAAAGGAATGGAATTAAAGGGGATTATGAGTTGATTGTGAAACAAATAAAAATATATACAACAAAATTTAAGAGATCGAAGGAATATAGGAATTAAGATTAGGACTTAAGTGAAATGTTTGATTCCTTCAATATTGTGTATCATAAAAGGAGTCAAAATGTAACTTTTGATAGGTGAGAAATGTTATCCTCATAATATTAAAATGATTTAGTGACCCTATATTGTAAATTTGAAGATGAGTTGTTATCCAAGCCTTCTATACCTGATAATATAGAACATTGATAGGTATTTGATGATGAAAATCATATCAAGAGGTTCCTAAATTATGAAGCTGAGTTTTCTAATCAGTTGAATGATATAGATCCCATGATGGAAACTTGTGAAGGTAATTTTTTTTTCAAAAAGAAATAATTCAGTTAAAGAAAAAACAATTCCAAGAAGGTTAGTTATCCTTGAATCTTATTTCGATAGTTTTGATAGAGTAATGAATAAATATAGCCTTGGGCTAAGAGATGTGACTAAGTGTAACTTGTATACTAACAAGGATCCCAAAAAAGTGTTAGTTGGGTATAAATTTAAGTGAATATTAAAAAAGGCCGTTACCAAACTTTTGAATAAATATCGGGAGTATTTGGATTATTTATATTCAAATTTGAAGGCTTATAGGGGATGATATCTTTCAACATTTCATTCCATTAGATCCTAATAAGAAATTTAGGTAGAAATAAAATCCAATAAACCCAATGCTTGCACAAATATAAAAGATTAACTTAAGAAGATCAAGAATGGGGAATAATCCAACACACCAAATATTTAACTTGGGTTGATAAATTTGTCCCATTCTATAAAATAAATGGTGACATCAGACTCTTTTTTATTAAAGAATATTCTTTTATGGACAATTGCCCTCTACATAACATGGATAATCTATCACAAGGCGTAATAGGGTCTGAGGTGATTTTAACTTTGGATGGTTTCTCAAGATACAATCGGGTGGTGGTCAAGGAAATATGAACAAGATAAAATTACTTTTACCACTCCTTGGGGAGCTTATGTTTATGTCATAATTCCCTTTGGTTTAATAAATGGTGGTGATACTTTTCAAAGGGATATGGATGTTGTATTTTCTAGGTTGATTAATGATTTTATTATCATTTATTATGATGACATTACATTTTTATCAAATGAAAGGAGTGATCATTTAAAGCATCTTGAGAAAATATTTATTAGATTTAGTGAGTTTGACATCTCTCTAAATCATAGGAAATTACATTTTTGTGTCCAAGAGGCCAAATTGTTAGGACATGTTGCATCTCATGAAGAGTAATATTTTTTATAGAATTGGTTAAAGATATTGATAGCTATCCTATCCTACAATCCAAGAAAGTTATTTAATACTTCTTTGGTCATATAAAATTTGTCATAAGGTTTGTGTCTATCTTTGCTAAAATTACTTTTCCCATTACAAGTATGTTGAAGAAGGATCAAACTATCAAGTGGGGGTAAGATAGTGTAAGATTTTAAAGGAGTAAAGTATGTATTTAAGAATTCCCATGTCTTATCCATTCCTAACTACAAAAGGGAGTTCCTAATCTTCTCTTTTTCATATAAACATACCATAGCTTCAGTCTTGTTGCAAAAGGATGATGAGGGTAATGATTTTTTTTTCCTCCTTTAGCAAGGCCTTGCAAGGTTTCAAGTTTAATTATACTATAATAGAAAAGTAGGATATTGATTTTGTAAGAGCTACTTGATATATTCATAATTTATATTTTAAGTTCAAAGATCATATATTTTTACCACACACCATGGTTAAGGATATTATAACACAAATATAAGCCTCTAGTAACGATTTAGATGGGTGAATAAGATTTAGAATTTTGATATGGACATAAAAAAATACCAAGTTAGTAAAAGACCTTGGTTTGGATAGATTTATGGTTGAGGTGAACTTACAAGCTATGGAGGTGAACCACATTGTTAGTAAGGTTGAGTTTCCTCATAAAAGTTTTGTTATTCTATTTTCTACAAGGACATTTTTTATTATCTAGAAAATTTGAATTATCCTTCTATTTTGGATAAAAAAATTAGATAAAAACACATAAACTAGTCTACCAAAAATATCTCTTGATCGACCTTGGTTTTGCATAGACAAACCCAAAATTATTCCTCTTGAGATGTGTAATATTAGAAGAGGGTCCTAGGATAGTAAAAATTCTCATAATGGAATATGTGGTGGTCATTATTTTTACAAGTTAAGTGCTCATAAAATTCTTAGAGAAGGTTATTGGTGGTCCTCCCTATTCAAATATGTCTCCTAAATGGTAAGAAAATTTTAGGACTACCAATTTTTTTCTCGTAAGATTAAAATCCTCTCGATCTCTCCCATTGCAACCCGCATCTGTCAAAATATCCTTTTAGATAATGGGATTTTGGTTTCATTGGTGAAATGATATATGTTTCTAGTGTTGGACATAAATGGATATTAGTTTCCACTAATCACTTTACTAAGTGGGTGGAAGAAGACCCTATGAAGAAGGATACACATCATGTAGTAATAAATTTCTTGTTGAACAACACCATATGTAAGTTTGGTGTCCTTATAAAGTTAGTTATTGAAAATGCTATGATTTTCAAGGCCAAATCCCTTCTAGCCATGTGTGAGGATTATGAGACAGATCTCACTTATGCCTCTAATTACAGTCCCTAGGGAAATATTTAAGCTAAATCAAACAACAAAAAAATCTCAAGATACTAAGAAGAACACTAAAGGTCAACAAGAGAATGTGGGGTGAGAAACTAAAGTCTTGTTTATGGGCTAACCAAATCACACCAAAGAAATCTTCCAAGTTTTTTTATACTTATACTTTAATTATTTCATGATTTTCATTCCATGGTAGTTTCCGAGGATATTTGTAATAAAGAGGATGATTGACAATATTCTAAGAATGGATTAACTACTATATTTAACCAAATACTATTTCTAAAATTATTTATCTAAGTAATGGTTGCTAAGATAAAAAATATTAATGAATCTATGGATTGAAATTCTTAAAATGGTGGAATAATTTGTCAAATTAAAATATGAAGAAAAACATAGGATTAAAAAAAAAGAAAGGTCTTCCTTTACGTTGGGAGGATCAGACCTTGCTCCTTCTTGTAGACATAAAATCTACGAACTTGGGTAAATTTATATGTACTAAAGCATGCTAATATATACATGAATCCTATGAAAAAAACTAGCGGTTGACAACTCCTTTTGGACTTTTTGCTTTATCTCATGCATTATAACTGGTCTTCCACATCTTAAAACCTTTCCAATCCTTGACTAATTTATATTTTATGGCCTTAGACACTAATGCCCGACTAGGACGGAAGCACCTAGGCACTCCTTTCCCTCCGGAAATTCCTTACACTATCTATCCTTTTATTACTATTTTGAGTCACTTTTAATTCTTGGTCACATTTTAGTACTTTGGGATAGCCTTTCAGTTGTCAACTACAAAATTCAAACAAGGGAATCATATATATACTTAATCATTTATCTCAAAGAGGAGGCCATGCATTAAGCATTATCTATCATCACTTAATTTTACATCCTAAGGAAGATGAGAATTGAAAGGAATCCATCTAGCACATTCATACAAGAGACAATGGCGACATCACTTTATATATAAAACATAGGAGGGGAAGTTCATTTTATTCCATATCACACATTTGCATACTTGGTGTAATATAGATTTAGGCCAATTTATTAGTACAACTTGCACAAGGGAAACCTAGGGAATCATTATGCACACATACACGTAGAACTATATGGAGTCCGAGATGTAGCACAAGAATTGGTCAAAATATCACTCTTTGGGTTATTACCGAGGCAAATATGACTCCCCATTCTACATATTCTTTATTAGGTTGATGTGGTTTGTGGGAAAGTGCATTTAGCTATATATTTTATAAGTTACAGGTATGATTAGCAATATTAGAGGGAAACCATAGTGAAAAAAGAGGATCAACAATAAGGCTATTCCTACCTAAAGAAGACTAGGAATTGAGTATCTAAGTGGATACTAGCACCCAGTGTGTTCTTTTCCTCCCATGGGTGTTTCTTTCCTATGTAGTTCTCGGTTCCAAACCCTCAAGTGTGCCTTAAAAATAATCTCTCTAGTATGTTCCAATAATTTCTCATCTTATATCATTTCCAGATCACTCGAAAAATCAGCTAAGTCACTCTCTCTCTCTCTCTCTTTCTTATGGTTTCACATTATTGCATTGCTTGTTGTTTTTTCCATTTGCTATATATTATCATTTGTATATCATTCATTACAATAGTTACTCTAAAATTATATTTAATTCAATTTATATTATATCATTTGGTGAACCCTAACTCATGATCAACAACTTATATCCTCATTTTCCCCATTCTATCTACATCAAAGTTAATATTCATATCTATTGTTTATCATACCTCTGATATGCATATGTATTCCTAGGGTTTCATCCTTGGTCTTATCTTTCTAGGGATCTTATTTCACACATTACCTTTTATTTCATGGCTCCTAAGGTTCCTAAATTATCCCTATATCAATTACTTCAAATGCACCCACCTTGCAAATATGTTTTCCAAAAATTCCTAGACACTATCTAACTCCCTCAAGATACACTACCTTCACAAGTAAGTTCCATTTTCAATCGTATCTTAGACCCACATGTTTTTCCTGATAACACATCTTATCAAGCTATCTTAGAGTCAATTCAAGATTTACACCATGATTTTCAAGATAAATGGAAAGCTACGGATACTATGAGTACATCCCTAAAATATGGAGTACAACATCTCAAGGATACTTCTCATGCCCAACCTTATCCCATGTCTAATATATGTTCTCATACGAGTGAGGTAAAGTTCTTACCATAACAAGAACCTCTCTAATTCGATCAAAATGATGAACATTATGATATGTTATTTTCATTACTATATAATCACTTAATTAATTTGTTACCTAATAATTAACACCCTCCTCATTAAGTCATTCAATATAAAAGTAGACCATATTGTAATAACCAGGGGATTATTGGACATTGAGAAAAATATTAATATGCTTTAGAATGGAAAAACCACATCTGGAGTGTAAGGGTTTTATTTCATTTGCTACAAATCATTATTCTCCACGCTCATCTCAAATTACCAAATCCCAATGGGTTCTTAAATTTGATCACTTTATGTCTAGTGAGAATCATGCTATACTTACTAATATTCCTTCTCTCGTAATTCAAGATCCACATATTCAGCCTAATATCATACTTGCTACCCCATTATATACTCATATTATGTCATCTACATTGTTACCGATCACAAATATGTAACCAATTTCAAATAAAGCATAACCAATTCACTCGACACAAGTTACATTCAAATCACTATTTAAACTTCCTTTGTTAGACCCAAAATATAATGTTGGTCATACTCTTACTTCTACCTACCATTTTGCTAACTATATATTTTCTTATGACACATTTCAAAATCTTCCACCACGACAAGGTTTATTTCACATCATCACATAACTCTCCATCACTTGCACACTTGGGGCAATTAAACCCACCCATAGTTGTATATCATAATCAACACTTTCCTATCCATAATACTCATATACATATATTTTTCTTTGCAATTCATGGTAATATTTCTAGCAAAACTTTCTCTTATCTACACTATGAGCACACCTTGCTACATCTATCTATGCTCTTATCCCACTCACTACATGCTTTACTCCTCATGCTTACTTATGGATCCCCGTTATTCATGATGCACATACTATACATTATATGTACTCTGGCTATTCTTACTCTTATTGATCACATCTATTTTCTATTAGCTCTTGATATACACACTTGGGGGAATTGTACCTTTTCTCCCCCCTCCATTACTATTTTATGCCTCTCATAGATTATTTACTAAACTTCACACTTAGTGCTTCATGATACATATTTACTAGCATATACTCTCATAAAACATACAATACAATCATTACATGATGAAAAAATCTAGTTCTATGGTTCATACTTGAATTTTGAGGGTATAATTCTATAATAAACATCACACCATCTACTTATGCTATACTTCATGCTCTATGCTTCAAAATACATCTTTCCCAACATATAATCTCAATCGCATACAACACCTTTAATTTCCAATGAAACACACTTGTTCCATGGTTCAAACTTGAATTTTGAGGGAAAAATTCATAAATTAACCTCACTTTTCATATATTGGATACTCTCTATCGTTCCATGCTTCATGACTATATTTTTCAGCATTACGACATATTTGGTTCACATAATTTATCTTCATTACTTGAAGGAAAAATCTTGTTCTATTGTTCATGTTTAACTATTGAGGGTAAAATTCATCCATGAAACTCACTTATCACATCTTGGATAATCTCTCTCACTCCATGCTTCATGAATATCTTTTTGAGCATCACTACATCTCTCGGTAAAAATTTTTACCATCATTTCCCAATGGCACACTCTTATTCCATGGTTCATACTTAACTTCCGAGGGATAATTTCTGAATTAAACTCATCTCACACACATCCTCTAATGGAAACATGGCCCTCTCATCTACACATTTAACATATCGCAATACGCCATAACGTTTTCACATAATTCACACATCTTGGTTACATCTACTCATGTTAGCTTACACTATTCATATGTTACAATTTTTTTCCTATGTTAGTTGGATACCTAGTATTTCATTGTATTTTTATATACCAACATGCACATTCACTTGGTATATTAAGGTGAATGCATGACCTTGTACATAATTTTTACATGATGCATGATGCTCGACACTACTTTTACTAGTCCCACTAAGGCTCACATGGGCATGTATATTTAATAATCTTATACTCTATGCATCAAATGTTATATTGTTACATTATTTACTACTTTTCCTTACTATCACTTTACTTTTAGATGATCTATACACAATTTGAGACATACTACTTATCATTCTAAAATGCTAATGGGTGCTTCATATATAGAATTTTCCTTACATGATTATATACAACCATGGTTATCTATCACTTTTTGTTGGCTATTGATTACTAATGTTTTCTATTGTTAACATGATATGCCCTATGTCATGCTTGATCAATGTTTTCTATTTGCCACCTTGTCCATGATTATCTTGTGACATTGTGAGTGATTCCCCATGTATGAAACCCACTTTGTTTGGTCCCTATTGTCTTCATACCGACTTGGTACACTCGTATTATATTACATGCTATATTTTCTACACTAACACTTATTTCTAGCCTATATTGTTTATATTTAACTTTTTTATACCATGCACATCCCCCCCCCTATATGTATCCAATTTAAGATATGCATATCGGTTTCATTTCTTATCGTTTGGGCCACATCCTTCGACATTTTTCACTTGACCCCAAATGAAGGGGGAATCTATTAGTTGAAAAAATGACCCTATAACATTTTAGAGCTCTAGAAAAGATCTGAAAAATACAAAATTGGCATAATTACATAGTTACAAAGTGGTCCAAAATCAGACTTGGATCAAAAATAAATAACAAACAATAGCACTCGGTATTGGACAATAGTAGTGGCTGATTGTGTCCCCATAGGTCTTTGCGTCTTAGAGAAAATAATTAATTTCTCAGTTCAACACAACTTCTAGCAATTTATAATATAGTTCTATAGTAGTAGACACTTGTCTCAAGTCACATAATGTATTTTATTAGTTACAAAATGTTATAATAGGTTACAACATGATACAAATTATGGTCGTGCCATCTTTAGTGGTGGCTATTGTAGAATTGTATTGGATAGAGAGAAAATATTCCTCTCTCCCTATTACTTTTCTATTAATGTGAAATCACCAAAAAAACTCAATCATGGTGTGAGATCACCCAGTAAAACTCGCTCTTAGCATGAGATTTCCCAAAACCTTTCTCTTAGTGTGATATTTCCCAAAAACCTCACCATCAACATTCAAATATAGTGACATATCAAAAGAAAATAGAATATATTTTCCATCTCATACTATTTTACACATCCGGTGCATTATTTCCTTTACAAAATATTTACTTGCTTATATACACATTACTCTAATTTTTCACACATGGGACTTTGATTAATTTTCCACTCTTGTTTTGTAGGTTCATCCTTAATACATAATCAGAAGCAACCCATATTAGAAATTACAAGATCTAATAGAATGTTACTACACATAAAATTCACCCATAGAATCAAATTCCTTCTCCTATTTTCCAAGCTTCACATTACGATCACTTCACGCTTCACTTTTCCATTCGACATGCTATCGTAAACACTCCTTTACATAGGATTATAAGGTACCTATCTTCTATCTACTTTATGCTATGGAGTATTAACTTAAGAATAGAAAGTGGGACTTGGGGAAAATGTAGACACACAATCTATGCACTTGGGTACATTTATACGTCATAGGGCATGTTAATATATATGATTCTTAAGAAAAAAAAATTTGTTAACAACTCCTTTTGGCCTTTTTTATTTATCTCTTACGTTCTTACTAGTCTTACACATCTTACACATTTATTTGTACTTGACTAATTTATATTTTATGGCATCATACACTACTGCCCATTTAGTATGGAATCTCTTAGGTGCTCTTATCCCTCTTGAAACTCCTGGGCCTCTCTATAATTTCCATAAAATTTTAGGTCTTTTTTTCTTCATGGTAACCTTTTAGTACTTTTGGTTGGCCTTTCATTTGTCAAGTATGAAATTAAAACAATCGAATCATATATATACTTAGTTATTTCTCTTAGATAGGAGGACAAACACTAAGCATTATCTATCATCACCTAATATTGCATTCAAAGGAACGATATAAAGTTATATGGCATCCATCTAGCACACTCATATAAGAGACAATGATTTCATCAATATGCATACATAACATATGAGGGGAAGTTCATTTTATTCCATCTCACACACTTTCATACTTGGAGAAATATATATCTATCTTGATATCATAGTTTAAATTTCACAAGGGAAGCCTATGGAATTATTACACACACATACATATATAACTATATGGATTCTGAGATGTAGTGAAGAAATTTGTCGTAAGATCACTCTTTGGGTGACTATTAGGGTCAGTCTTACTCCCTATTCTTCATATTCTTAATTAAAGTGATGCAGTTTATGGGAATTTGTAGCTAACTATCTATTTTGAAGTTTATATGTATGATTGGTGAAATTGGAGTGAATCTAAAGAGAAAAAAGAGGATCAATGATGAAGAGCTCCCAACCCGAGAAGGTGAGAAGGTGAGTATCTCGAGTGGACACTAGCCACTAGATCATTAACTAGTGCCTAAGAACTCATGTCCTCTTGTGGGAGCTTATGTCTTATGAAATTATATGTTTCATAACCCTTGGTGAGCGTTAATGACACCCTCTCTAGTCTATTCCAATAGTTTCTCAACTTAGATCACTTCCACATAACTCAAAAATCAGCCGAGTCACCATGTCTCTCTTGCTTAGGGTTTCATATTATTGTATTGCTCGTTGTTTATCCATTTACTATATATTATAATTTGTATGTCATTAATTATAGTATTTAATATGAAATTAGATTTAATTCAATTTACATTAAATCACCTCCCTTTGATTCAGCTTTCAGATTGAAAATTACATGAGTGATATTTTACTCAAAATCATGCACTTTATTGAATTTAATACAATACTTCCTTCCATCAACAATCAACCATATTAATTATGTAACAAACACTTATTATAATAAGCATAATTATTTTCACTCTAAAAGAGGAATTATTATTGCAAAATATAACTAATAATTAACTAACATGTTTCTATGAGAACAAATTCTTGTTAAGGAGTGACAAGTTCGAAAGAGTAAGTGCATACCATACTTGGATTAGATTTGTCTTCTTAACTCCAAGTTGATTCCTTAAATAAACGCTCAATTAAGATGATTTATTTATTTTATAGGATTTCAAAGATCATGCATTAAAATCTTTTAAATAATGATGACTGATATTTTGTGACGTCCATTTGTTCCACATTTCCAATCAAACTTGATGTTAAATTAGACTCTCATAATCTGCACAAGTCACATGCTGAATAGATAATAATACACATTCAATGATCCTTTCATCATGAAACTTGTGTGCTTACTAGATAATCTCATCACCTCACTATTGTAGTCCTTTTATTCCTTTATATGAGTCACACGATTCCTTAACATGATTCATATGCTCTAAATTGAGTCATGTGCTTTGTAGCGTGAGTAATGTGTTAGGATTTAAGTGAGTCTAGTGCTAGTGCTTAGGTGATTCATGTGTTAGATATGTATGAGTCATGTGATAGGATTAAGATATGTCATTTATTCATATTTTTAGTGCATATATAGATTTATTCTAGCCCATTCAAAGAAGCATATGTAAGGTAAAAAAGCAAGGTTTATGCACAAAAATTCTTTCTAAAAATATTATAGTATTAATTTTAAAATGCTAATATCAGTCTAATTATGAAATGATGATACAAAAAGGGGTTTACATAGGAATTAATAAGGTTAATCAATCCCCATACTTATGCATTAATAGGTCCTCCTGCTATAAGGTTTTTGTTCAAGGAATCTACTACTCTTGTGTAATTATATTTATTAGTGAAAGTAAGCCATGTTTCCTCTTCTGGATTTCTAAACCTAGAAAATTTGATCACCATTTCCTCCATATTTATTAAATCTTAGTTGGCTGGTATTGTGTGTTAGTTTATCTAGGAATTCTTGCTAATATCAGTGGTGGTTGAAATACCCATCCATTTATCTACATTTCTAGCATGATTCTGCACATTTCTTTTTCTCTCTTGACTAACCACTAGAGGTTAGTTAGAGATATAACCTATTTATTTTTCCATACTTATTAAATTAATGCATATTTTTTGGAAAAAAAGAATAATATGTTAAAATTTGGAGGTACATAACCCCTGAAATAAGATACATAAGTGGATATTCTTTCTTTATATTTGTCCACCAATTGTAGGTAATAAATTTAGGTAGTATATTTCCTTAAGAAAATTTCTGGTGTTGGAAGATCATGCCTCATTAGGATGCCTGCATTATTTTATTCTTTGGTGTAATATCCCCTTTAATCCCACCATATGGATTGATGCCTCAATGTGGAAATAAAATATCTTAACTGTACCTCCCCTACATACAAGTTAATTGGTATTTCTACCTGTTTAGGGAACACAAATTTATGAACATAAAACTCATGTCAAAGATTTTTCCCAACCATATCAGATGTTACATGTGATCCCATGATTTTTTTTTCATTCTCAAATTTTGGGTATTTGATGGATCAAATTCTAGATGATTTCTATTTTAAAAACCATTCCTTCATAAATAAAGCATAAAAATTTGAGGACACTCTACAAGAAAGGGATTGTTCATACAAGTGGTAGAGAATAATTATATTATCCTAGAGTATTTTTTTCTCTTAATAAATCATTATCATCTTCTACTTTCATGAAATCATAAAATTTATACATTCATTTGACCACCCCCTTAATATTATAATTTTTGAAATATAAAATCTCTTTATTTGGCCAAGAGCGGTTATAGGCTCTATTCTCTCTTTCTCTATTTGTAAAGTGAATGTTTAACATATAGTTATTCATTATTAGAATATATTGGTTTATTTCCTATTATTTTTACTCTATAGATTTTTGAAGTTGTTGGATTATTCCATATTTATGATCTAATATTTATTAGAGCTATTTAATTCTATTATCTTTTTCTCGCCTCCAATTGATAAATGCTTGCATCTTTTTCTTGTAGGATGAGTTCCAATTGGTCAATCCTATCTTAATATTTTGTGTAGCTCATACTCCACTTTGGAAATGGATAACACTTGAGGGATAAAGGTTTCAATATCAATCGGTGAGTTAAGGTCACTTTAAACATATGTGTCTTTCCTTTGTCAAAGTGGAGAGATTCTTCAAAGAATGGTTGATGTGTTCACAATGTCTTCTTCAAAAACATGGTATGGAGGGGATGTAAAGGAATATGGAGAGTTAGGATTTGTTTGGTTTAAGGTTATAGTTTTGGTTGCTACCTCTTGTTCCTCGTGTGGGGGGAACTTTTTAGTTTGTTGTTCCTCTATAGTAAGGGTTGTTGCAGATGACTTAAGCCTTTTATTATTCCTCGATGGGATGGAGGGTCATGTTTCTTGAACTATAAAAGGTTCAAGGAATATTTATTTTGAAATTTAATCCATTTTTAATTCCATTATGCTTCTTGATGAATTGATGCATATAAATAAGGTGAATGAGCCCTTGAACTCTAGATATGTGGAAATTCAATGGAATTTTTTTCGGTGGTAGAGGAAACATAATCAAACATGAGCCATGGGATATTAATTTAGTTTTGGTCTTTTTATTTTATATGGCGTAGGAGGATGAGAATTCTTAGCACTGGGCCAAAGAGAACCTCATATAGGACTTCATAAGTAAAATATTTTTTACCAATTTTTCCACATCTATCAACAACTCAGGAAAGTGATTTTCTTGATTCCATTTCCTTTCCTTTGTTATCGAAATATAACTCTAGTTTTTTATTTATTCCACACAATAAACATTTTATTGATTTTAGAGTAAGCATTCCTCAAATTTAGAAATTTCCTTCTTATGGAATACAAGAAATTTGACTAATAATAGAGGAACTAAATAAGGATTTTGTACCTTTCACTCTTGAGTATCCCTCCATAAATTTTGTTGTAAATTTCTCCATCATCATAGGATCAAAATATTTATATGAGAGTATAAAATCCATTTGTCCCACTTTCTTGAACATTGCCACTTATTTTATGTCCGATAGAAATTCAACTAGGATTGAAGGTTTGTGGCGAAGCATAATCCCCATTTTGGTATGAAAATAAAATTGGTGGTTGCATAGGAATAGAAAATACTGGAGCATAGGAATGGAAATGGTGATAACACAAGAGTGACATGAAAATGGTGAAATAGTGAAAATGGGGAAAAGGAAGGAATAATAATGGTTTTATGCACAAATAATTATGACTGGATATAATTAATCAATTTGATGAAATGGTATGAAGTTTGGAGAATAAATGGGAACATGTGAGTGATTAATTAGGAGCATGTGAGATATTTATTAGGATGTGGAATGCGTGAGGGGACATATGAAGTGGAGGATCATGATTGGACATCGACCAATAGTTAACATCCTATAATTAAACCTTTTTAACATTAAAAAGAGAGTAATGACACATACCTCATTAATAACCACTTATCAAATATGCTTATCAACACTAGATTTTTATTTTTACGTTGTCTTGATATAGTTATTCATGACATGATTCCTAGGTGACCGCCATTACTAATTTTCAGCCACTTGCATTTTATTTTTATTTCTTTTTCTTTTTTAGAAGGAATGGCCACCATTTTTGGTTTTTAATCACTCCTCCATAGGAATAGGGCTGCCATTTTTGGTATTCAACCATCCCTTATTTATTATTTTTATTTAAAGATCAATTTAGCCTTAAGTTGAATTGGACAAGGTAAGCTTTTCCAAACAATTCAGAGCTAAATTATCATGTAGCATCTTTTTGAATTCTTCCTTTGATGCTTTGGATTTTAGTATTTACATATCCTATGACCATTAAATAACACCACCCTTATTTCTCCAAAAAAATTTATGAGTTGTACCATTCCATTATTAAATACCTCATCAAACTAGTAGGGGCCCTTCCATATTTTATGTAACTTCCCATTAAAGTATTTATACTTAGAATCAAATAACAGATCCCAATCCCCTTCTCGAAACTTGGTGAATCATGTGGTTTTCTTCCAAGTGGTGTTGTAGGCCCATATTACCTCATGCAATTTCTGAACCCAATTCTTCCTTGAGAGGTCTACTATTTTGGTCAAAATGTTCTCCAATTAGCTGTTAGTGACTTCAAATTAACCATTGGATTGAGGGAGGTATAGATATGATTTCTTATCCCTTAACCGATATATTTCCACAAAATAACTTATTACACTTGACATGAACTATGGTCCCTGATATGAAACAATTGATATAGGTGCTCCAAATCACTAGAAAATGTGTTCATACAAGAAGTCTTCCACTTTCTCATCCCTTGCATATTGGAGAGCTTGTACCTCGACCCATTTTTTAACATTGTTTTTGAAAACAAGATGTCAAAGATTCCCTTGAGGTGTGTCAATTGGTCTAATGAAATCCAATCCCACTTTCCAAATGGCTCTAAAACTACTTGAGGTTAGAGTGGCATCTCTATTATAAGTGTTGGTTTTCCCATATGTTGGCAGTTCTCAAATTTCCAAGCATACTTTTGACATACCTATGTATAGAAAGATAACAAAGCATTTTAGCCCCCGTAAATTTGTGGATCGTTCTTTTGACTGAATAGTGTCCCCCTGATGGTTCATCATGACATGTTTTGAGTATATCAAAGATATCATCTTCAACTAAACACTTGTGTAATACATGATTAGGTCCATAATTGAGAAGCATTCCATTGAACCATATATACATAACACTTTGACTAGTTAACTTTTTTATTTGTTTATGTGTGAGGAAATATAGAATCTTCCATAAAGCTAGGTAATTAGACATATATGTGAACCAAGGAGAAACAATTGAAATTGCAAATAGATGTTCATCTTAAAAATCATCATTGACCTAATCCTCTATACCCAAAAAATTAGCCTTGAGAGAAAATCAGCTACCACATTTAATTTTCTTGGTTTACCAAAAATCTTTATGTTGAATTATTACAATAAAAATATCCATACAAGAATTGTACAATGTACCAAGGGTTTATTTATCAAATATTTAATGGACGAATTGTCTTTATGAACAATTAATTCATGACTGTAATGTAATGGAGAAACTTGTTAATTGCATAAACAACTATAAGAAAATCTTTCTCTATGGTAGTATACTTTCTTTCAGCTAGAGAGAGGAGCTCACTAATGTAATAGATGACATACATTTACTCTCCTTCTTGTTTTCCTAGCACCAATATTACTACCTCATTGGAAGAATATTTTTGAATGTGAAAGGGCATCTTCCAATTCAAACCTCTTAAAACTAGAGTTTTGATTAATTTGTCCTTGATGATGTAAAAATATTTTTGACATGATTATGTCCATTCAAATTTAGAATCTTTTGTTAAAAGGGAAAACAATGGAGAAGCTATTTTACTGAAATTTGAAATTAATCTTCTATAATAGCCCACATGTCCTAGAAAGCTTCTTACTTCAGTTTTATTCTTAGGGGATGGAATTTGCACAATGATACTGAATTTATCTAGGCCCAACTTAATTCCCTCACCTGAAACATGGTGTCCTAAGACCAGCCCATACTCCATCATGAAATTTTTTTCCTCTAATTTTAGATATAACTGGTTTTTTTCACACCTAGAGAGTATTTTTTCCAAGTTATCTATTTCCTCTTACAATGTGGCTCCATAAACTATGAAATCATCCATATGAATCTCCATATAATCATGAGTGAGATCAGTGAAAATTGATAACATGGCTCTTGAAAAATAGTAGGAGCATTACATAATCCAAAAGGTAAGACTATGTAAGAAAATTTCCCCCATGGGAAGGTGAAGGTATTCTTTTCTTGGTCTTCCGGTCCAACAATGATTTGAATGTACCCACATAAACTATCCAAGAATAAAAATACCTTTTTCAAGATGAATTATCTAAAACCTGGTCAATAAAAGATAAAGGAAATGATATCAATGTGTTGCCTTATTCAATTACTTATAATCCACACAGACCCTGAATTTATCATATTTCTTAAGCACTATAACTAATAGGGAGACCCACTATCTATCTAAAATTTTATAGATAAATCATACTTGAAGAAGTTTCTTAATCTCAATTTTTACAATATCTCTTTAAAGATATTGTTTATCCTCCTTTGTGTCTATTTGAATGGTCTAGAATCAATTGTATAAATTTTACATGTATAAATAATGGAATTAATACCCTTCATTTCATTGTATTCCTCAAATAAATCTTGAGGATGAGAGCATAAAATCTTGAATAGTGTATTCTCCTCTTGACTATTCAATCGACTATTTTTTTGGAAAAAGTAATAATGGGATTTTGAAAGGACCTATATTCTTTTACAAAAGGCCCTTAAGAAAGGATAAAAATTGAATCATGATAGAGAAGAATCCCACATGAATCAAAGGATAAAGGCCACAAAGGCACAAACAAGAATAAAAATAAAGGCGATAACACCTATACCTGTAGCACTAAAAATTACACTAGAGGATCCCAACCATGGGATTGTAATCTCATTTTAGGGAGAAAAATTCCTTTATTTTTTCTATTTACTATTGTCCAATCATCACTCTTATTAGGGTCTAAATTTTCATCTCAGTATGAGTTGGAATTTGAATAAAAGAGGAATCCTTTTTTCCAAGATTTAAATCCTCCTTCAAGAATTTTTTTTAGAACAATCATAATATACCCCAAAGGAGTGTCACCACCTATTCTACCTTTCTTAACCCAACCAACACCACCGCATGAGGGGAAACATGAGTCTCAACCAAGTGTATGAATATTTTTGTCATCTAAATCATGTTCTTCAAAACCTCTACCAAATATTTCAAAGAGGAATCTGATTCATCCTCAACAACCAACTAGATGAGTTTGGAATCTTTCTACAAAGAAACTTCTTCCTTTAAATTCTAATTAGCTTTCTGGCATTTTGAAGCAAGATTCCCTAGGGAATTTTTTTTAATGAATCTAAATGACAAGTCTTCATGGTCAAGTGGTTATGACAAAATCCTATCCAAAATGTTGAGATCAATGGAAGAAGGTAAATCAAGAGAGGTATCCATATCTACTAATATTCAAGCATAGGTAGTAAGAGTGTAGAATTCTATTTTGGAATCAACAAATAAAAAATTTCACAAAGAATTTTGAATACCAATCAAACACTCTTCCCCAAAAACTGCAAAGGTGAGATGAGGTAAATGAACCAAGACAAGATTGACATTGAATGCAATAGTTAGAGGATTAAAGGATGGAAACCATGGTTTCATCAATAAGTGATGTTTGTAGTTCACATATATTGGAGAGGATATAATCCCTATCTTCAACATAGCTAAAATGCATAATAAAAACCCCTTACACAGGGGTAAATGTTAACCCTAGTAGACAAGAAAGGATGACTGCTCAAAAAATCCATAGTGAAGAAGAAGCGCCTAGACAAAAGGCCATTGAAAGGGTAGATCAACCCCTAGTTGGAGAAAAAATATTCTACCTATAACATCAAATCCCCATAGAAAACCAAAGGAGAGGATTTGAAAATAGTAAGAGGTTTAGAAGATGAAGGGAAGGAGGTAAAAGTTACAAAATGAAAGAATGACTAATTCACCTTGGCTAAACCAACTTTCAAGACAATCAGTTCTAAAACCATAATAGTCATAGGGATCATAGACCAATCACAACCATTTATACCACCATTTCCAAAGGTAGTGCCACCAGATACTTATGCGGTTAGAGATCAAAAGTTTCCACTTAAAGGGAAATCATCACCATTCATAGCAGGCTTTGAAAATGAATCACAAAGAAGTGTCGTGGTTAGGGTTCATGAGAGAGCCATTTTGAATAATTTTTAAAAGTGGTTTTGGATCATTCTCATTCCATAATTCCATAACATGCCTTATCAACATTGAGATTCATTCATAACATTGAGCCACGTTACATTAAACACCAAGTTGATTTGGTACTAAATCGATAGACCACCTCTGCCACCAAATAAACTGAACCACCCGGCACTACATAACCGAGTAAAAATGAGCTATAGAGTTGGTCATCTCGAGGGAATGGACCCTAAAACCTCCCACATATAACCCAAATTCCCCAACACTAGGGTAAACCCAATGGGTTGAAAAGGGTTTTGGTAAGCCATAGTTATAGTTGAACCAGAGATGTATCACCAAGATCATAAGCTGGACATTATGCCTCAAAACATTCCTTCGTCACCGACTAGACTATCCTCCACCTTTTATTATTCAACCAAATATTAACTACCAATTTTTTTGTTAGAAAAATAGGTAGTTGTTTTATGTTTGGTTAGAGAGAATTCACCGCTGGGTATTATCTCAGTAATGAATTTAAAGGATATTCATAGGGAAGAAATCAGTGGATTTTCAATGATGTTTTGAAATAAAAATTAGTCATATATATGTTTTGAGAGAAAGGATAATTTATTGATTACATTTTTAATCTATCATAGCTTCATTTATCTGTAATGGTTATTACCACAATTTAAAAGGATCCCAATTTTGGATATGTTATGAGTGTTCTTGAATTATAACCACAACTAGTGAGGAAACAACATCCTCTTCTTCCTCTGAATCATCCTTCTACAATTTTGTATTCAATAGCAAAAGGTTTTACATCTAGATATATAGATAGTTTCTTTGAATCATTTCTAATTGTAATTATCATGTTTCCTATTTGAAAATCAATAACAACTACAACAATGGCTAACCAAGGGTATTCTAAAATAAAGGGATATATAATTTTCATATTATTTGTTTTAATAATCATAAAATATACCAAATTATCCCATGTTTCAATGGTGATGGTCACATCCTCTATGACCCCTTTAGGTTTATAAAAAAATTCATCAACCATTTCTAACACTATTGGAGTTGATTATAGATTAGGAAGAGATAATGTGGACAAGGTATCAGTAGTCGTCGAGTTGATTGCAGCCCTAAGTCAATTCAAACATTTGGAATCTTCACATATTCAATACCAAATGTAGTAATTGGACTCCCAAGGTCACCATATTTTGGAGGGGTCATCTTCCCTTCTAATATGCTAGTCATTTTTCCATGAATGTGGATTGTTTCTAGGATGATTTTTTCTTCAACATTTGGTTTTAACACAAAATTATTTTATAGTTTTATTTAACTTTGGAATATCTCCAACATCTTGAAATAGAGGGATTCTAATAATTAATTTTATTATTCCTTGAATAAACTTTGACTCGGTATTTCTTGGGTTACAGATTGCATCTTTCCAAAATTTTGGATGGGAATGGTTTGTACACATTTGGTTCAAACATTTTTTAGGAAAATATTTAGGTTTTGTCTCTTCTGATTTTTTATTTTTCTTCAGGGACTTGTTAGTGCAAAATCACAGCACCCCTGGATGCAGATCAGGCTTCTAGGTTGATCACTCAGGCATCCAGTGTGATTGCACAACATGGAAACCTCTCTCCAAGCGTGGGACTTGTGAAATTGAGAGAGGAATCTCCAGAGAAGGCTGGTTCCTGCTCCTAAACTACCTACCACAAGCTATTCTAGTGCAGGAAAGCTAATCTAATCTTAATCTAACCATGCCAAGGAGACAGAGAGAGAGAGAAGGGAAAACAAGAAAAGCCTACACTAAAACGATGATACACCAGAGAAGGAGAATGTTGGACATCTATCAAAAATGCCATGGGACAAAGAGAGGTGAGCAATGGGAAGGATGGATAGATGCATCACAGGCCCAAGGATAGATTTCACACAGAAAATGTCCCAAAACTCCATGAACACAGCTCCAAACCTGCAATGAACATTCAAACATGCACAAATACCTGCAATGAAGAGAGGCAAGAAGAGAACAAGCAAAAACGAGCAAGGATGGACAGATGCATCACAAAACACATTTTGTTGCTCCAGAAGTTTGCACAGAACATCATTTCAATAGTAAAAGGCAAAAATTCCATTACAGAGCAAGGGAGGAGGTTCAAACTCCATTTTCAACCCTAGAGAAGAAAAGAAGGGAGGGCAGAGCCGAACAAGATGAACAACTTGTCATGTCCCCTTTTGAAAGAAGCCCCTCTGTACAATATATAGGAAGAAAGAGAGAGGGAAGAGAGGAAATTTGAAACTACCACAACCACTTCTAGGTCACATTTTAAATCATCTCATTATGGTAGAAGTGGCGGATCCTGGCAAAACGGCGGGCTGTCTGCTGCATTAAAGCTGGTTGTTGAAGCATCACTTCTGGCATTACCATGCATCAGAGCTATTTCTTAACTTTCTCTCTCTAAAATACACCAAAATGGAAGATTGATCCTAGAATCATGTAGAGAATTTCAACAGCTTTCCGTTGATATAAAGAACGTGCAAATCCGAGCTCTGGATCAAAATATATGACGATTTGAAGATTTAGGGCACGGAACAGACCAAAACGGATTTTGAAATATTTTCCCGCACTTCGCCACCTGGACGACACATGGTAGGCTCTGATTCACTGAATAATTCTCTCTCCTCCACCTTTCCGTGGGCTTTCCTTTGAAATTTCTTTGTGGGTCCTAGTTGGGACACGTGGCACTATCCCATTGGTTCGGCCGACCTGCTTCAAAACTCACCCTTTGACTTTTTGACCTTTTCCTTGTGACACGTGTCATGATTTGATTGGTTCGTGGGCCTGCCGCCGGCTCTTCGCCCTTCACGCGTCTTTATGTCCCGGATGTCCCAAACTGCTTGGGCCAAAAACTTCCGATCCGCCCGAAATGGGCTTCCTCGTCCCTCATTTGGTCGATGACACGTGGCGTTGTTTGATTGGCCTTCGGCTCCTTCGGCGATCCGCGTCCCGCGCATCCCTTCGTCCCGGATGTCCCAGTACGAACTTTCTCTGTTTCGGCCGAACCGGCCGGCTTAAATCGTCCATTTTTCCTAAATGTCCCAAAGCTTTGGGGGAAAAATTCTTCCGGTTCACCCGATCCGCCGATTCGCGTCTTTTTCGTCCCACTTTTCCCACATTGTTTTGGATCAAGCTCTCCATTTTGGCCGAGTCGGCTTCTCACCCCTTCGCATCCTTCGCGCCTTTATGTCCCGGATGTCCCGCTCGCAGCTTAGTCATTTTTCTTCCTCTTTCGGCCGGATCGGCTTCTCGCACCTTCCGCCGCGTGCACTTGTCCCCCTTGTCCCTTTGCTTCATGGGCCGCTGGAGGCTTTTCGCCGATCCGCGCCTAGATGTCCCACATGTCCCCATTGTCCTAAGGACTAGGACTTAGTCATTTTTATGATTTTTCCTGCTCAATCTACATGCCTTCTGCAACTTTTTCTGCATTTTCTCAGAGCTCGTTCTTTTCGACCTGGACAGGGAAGTTAGAAAAATTTCTGAAGGGACCCTAGAAACATGATTTTTTCCCTGAATCAATTTATCTTCCTGGGACTTGAGAATTCTGATGCATGTTATCAAATTAACCCTGGGGGGTGAATTTTGGATAACAATTTGGCAACTCAGCGGGGTCATCTGCCTGCTAGATGAAATTACCAGTTGCCTGAAGCATCCATTGGGCATGGAGTCATGAGTTGTAACTTGCAACTGATCTGAACTTTGAAAACCCCCCTTTGAGTCACTTGGAAACCCATTGAACCTGGAGTGTTCTCACCAAGATGCCACTGAAACGAACTGTGCAAGAGCAAAACCAGCACAACAAAAACTATGTACAGAACTGAAAATCATACATGCTCCAAATGGAACATGTAGAGTGTACACACGCACTTCTTCTGCTGAAAGCAAACCTACCTAATCTATTCTAACTGGAAGCAAAGGTAAGCTAAACAAACCCTGCAACTGGTTGTGCAAAATAGCTTCCTTTCTTCAAAATTGGCAGCCATGCAATTGATTTGGCACTGATCATGGCTGTTTGGATGGATGGAAAATCAACAAGAAGCTGGTCTTCTATCCAAATCATCAAGGTGTCAACTGAAAAATCCAATACCTCTTTTAGTCGCTCTGCATTTGGATTGGAGAGGTATGGCAGCTGATCCTTGGTACTCTGTAGCTCACCCTCATGCTCAGAAGCGAGCATGACTGGTTGTGGCTTCCCCTTTGGCTCCAATGAAGCCAAATACCTGATTGGGCAAGGTCTGATCCATTTGATATGCCCATAGCTCTGATTTTCAACTCCAAAAATGGAGTCTTCTTGTAGATCTTCTTGAATGGATGATGTGGAAGAAATGGTGAAATTCCTCTGCCCTTTCTCCTCCTCCAATGAAGGACATGAAAGATTAAAATCTTCCAATCTTGGTTCCAAAGAGCTGCTATAAGATGCAGGCTTCTGTAAATGAAAGATCTCCTCCATGACAGCAGGCTCTGGTGTTTGGGATGTGGATGATGAAAGAGAGAATGGTGAAAACTCAACCGGCTCTTCTCCATCAAAACAGTCCTCCAAATCTGACAGGTAAACTACCTCATTGCTGTCCTGTTGCTTATGTTCAACTTCCTCCATGGTGTCCTCTTGATCTGTAACTTGATCACCATGGTTTCCTTCACTCTCCAATATTGAGTTTGAGAGATCGAACTCCTCTTCGACATTGGAGCTAGAGAGAGATGAAGTAGAAAGAAGAACTGAAGGTTCTCCTGTAGCCTGCTTTGTGCTCAGAGCTCTTGGATCTGCAATTTTCTCTTCCACAGCTAGATTGTGCTCCTCTTCTTTTGGATTTGGAGCAAATTCTCCTTCCTCTACTAGTTGAATACAATCTTTCTCTTGATATAGCTCTTCCTCTAGCATGAAGTTTGTCAAGTCAAACTCTTCAATCCTGCTTTGCTCTAGAGGACAAGTTGGGACTGCAAGATCTTCTTCTTCAACAAAAACAAATCCTCACCACCATTTGTTCAACCTCGCCTCTTCTTCGTAGGTTTTACCAACAAAGGGATCTTCTCAATTCCAAATTTAAGAGCCAAACTTACTAAGCTCTTAATCATTTCTTCTTTTCCTGGCTCTTCCTCTTGCTGTCCTTGATGACTGATTTTTGCAATTTCTTCTTCCCCACATGGAATTGGGAATGCAAGAGGAGGGATGGGTTGAAACTCAACTGATTTTACAATTTTTTGTGGTGGTGGAGGAGGTGAAACCTCTTGTTTCTTTGGAGGAGGGGGTATTTCATTTAGCTCTTGTGGAGGGGGTTTGGATTTGGAAGAGAAGAGGGCGGAAAAACTGAGATGGGATGGAAGACTGAGAGATGGAGACATGGGATCAACATTTGGGACAGCAGATGAAGGTTTTGAAACTTGACACTGCTGAAATGATACAGATTGGGAAAGAGGAAATAGAAAGGCATGAGATGGTGTGCTTACCCATTGACAAGGTTGCTGAATACTCCTCTCATACACCTCTATTTCTTCAATCCACTTTGCAAGCAAAGGCAGCATTGCAATCATGAAGTCAAGCTTCTCCTGAGGGCTGTAATGCCTTAGAAAAGGTCCCACCCATGGACAAGGTGCTCTGCAACCGATTCCAAATGCTTTCATCTGTGCCTGAGCCCTGGACTGCACTATGTTTACCTCCATCTTTTGGATTTTCTCCAACAGACCAACATCTTGCATCTGATGGTCTTCATTGTATGCATACTCTTGCTCTTGGAAGGCTCCATAGCCAAACTGACTTTGGCACTGCTGCTCATATGGGTATGCATACTGATCTTGAATCTGCTCAAAATGTTGATTTGGAGGATTTGTAAAACATGTTGGAGGTGGAATATACTGCTGTTGTTGATGTGAATTCCATGATGGAAATGAAGTCATGATTGCACAACTTCATAGAATGAAAGAATGATGGAAGGAAGAATGGATGGAAAATGAATGAAAATGAATGGAAAGGAAGGTCTACAACTTCAGAGATGGGTTGTTGACCAGATGGAGTCGCCAGATGTGTTTGCAAGTGCCTCCAAAGGCTGAAATCTTCACAGGAACACATCAACCTGTAAAAGATGAAGTGGAAGACCTCTAGGTCCCACCAGGCGTGCCAAAACTGTTAGTGCAAAATCACAGCACCCCTGGATGTAGATCAGGCTTCTAGGTTGATCACTCAGGCATCCAGTGTGATTGCACAACATGGAAACCTCTCTCCAAGTGTGGGACTTGTGAAACTGAGAGAGGAATCTCCAGAGAAGGCCTACTCTCTAAACTACGTGCCACAAGCTATTCTAGTGCAGAAAGCTAATCTAATCTTAATCTAACCATGCCAAGGAGACAGAGAGAGAGAGAGAGAGGGAAAAATAGAAAAATCCTACACTAAAATGGTGATACACCAGAGAAGGAGAATGTTGGACATCTATCAAAACTGCCATGGGACAAAGAGAGGTGAGAAATGGGAAGGATGGATAGATACATCACAGGCCCAAGGATAGATTTCACACAGAAAATGTCCCAAAACTCCATGAACACAGCTCCAAACCTACAATGAACATTCAAACATGCACAAATACCTGCAATGAAGAGAGGCAAGAAGAGAATAAGAAAAAACAAGCAAGGATGGACAGATGCATCACAAAACACGTTTTGTTGCTCCAGAAGTTTACACAGAACATCATTTCAATAGTAAAGGCAAAAAAACCATTACAGAGCAAGGGAGGAGGTTCGAACTCCATTTTCAACCCTAGAGAAGAAAAGAAGGGAGGGCAGAGCAGAAAAGATGAACAACTTGTCATGTCCCCCTTTTGAAAGAAGCCCCTCTGTACAATATATAGGAAGAAAGAGAGAGGGAAGAGAGGAAATTTGAAACTACCACAACCACTTCTAGGTCACATTTTAAATCATCTCATTATGGTAGAAGTGGCGGATCCTGGCAAAACGGCGGGCTGTCTGCTGCATTAAAGCTGGTTGTTGAAGCGTCACTTCTGGCATTACCATGCGTCAGAGCCGTTTCTTAACTTTCTCTCTCCATACTACACCAAAATGGAAGATTGATCCCAGAATCATGTAGATAATTTCAACAGCTTTCCGTTGATATAAAGAACGTGTAAATCTGAGCTCTGGATCAAAAGATATGACGATCTGAAGATTTAGGGCACGGAACAGACCAAAACGGATTTTGAAATATTTTCCCGTGCTTCGCCACCTGGATGACACGTGGCAGGCTCTGATTCACTGAATAATTCTCTCTCCTCCACCTTTCCGCGGGATTTCCTTTGAAATTTCCTTGTGGGCCCTAGCTGGGACACGTGGCACTATCCCATTGGTTCGGGCCGACCCTTCAAAACTCGCCCTTTGACTTTTTGACCTTTTCCCTTGTGACACGTGTCATGATTTGATTGGTCCGCGGGCCTTCCGGCTCCTTCGGCCCTTCGTGTCTTTATGTCCTGGATATCCCAAACTACTTGGGCCAAAAACTTTCGATCCGCTCGAAATGGGCTTCCTCGTCCCTCATTTGGTCGATGACATGTGGCGTTGTTTGATTGGCCTTCGGCTCCTTCGACGATCCGCATCCCGCGCGTCCCTTCGTCCCGGATGTCCCAGTACGAACTTTCTCTATTTCGGCCGAACCGGCCGGTTTGCGTCCATTTTTCCTAAATGTCCCAGTGCTTCGTGGGAAAAATTCTTCCGGTTCACCCGATCCGGCCGATTCGCGTCTTTTTGTCCCACTTTTCCCACATTGTTTCGGACTGAAGCTCTCCATTTTGGCCGAGTCGGCTTCTCACGCCCTTCGCATCCTTCGCGTCTTTATGTCCCGGATGTCCCGCTCAGCAGTTAGTCATTTTTCTTCCTCTTTCGGCCGGATCGGCTTCTCGCACCCGCCGCGTACTTCTGTCCCAGATGTCCCTTTGCTTCATGGGCCGCCTGGAGGCTTTTCGGCCGATCCGCGCCTAGATGTCCCACACGTCCCTACTGTTGCAAGGACTAGGACTTAGTCATTTTTTATGATTTTTCCTGGCTCAATCTACATGCCTTCTGCAACTTTTTCCGCATTTTCTCAGAGCTCGTTCTTTTCGACCTGGACAGGGAAGTTAGAAAAATTTCTGAAGGGACCCTAGAAACATGATTTTTTCCCTGAATCAATTTATCTTCCTGGGACTTGAGAATTCTGATGCATGTTATCAAATTAACCCTGGGGGGTGAATTTTGGATAACAGGACTTCTTCTATAATTTGAGGTGATGGTTTTAAACTAATATTCACAAACCATAACAACATGTTTCTATAATCCACAAAATTTATAGTGGGAATCTTTTTAGATTTAACCATGTTTTTGGGTTTCCTACCTTACATTCTTCAAAATTTTAATGGTTTGAGATAGAAACTTTTGTTAGGAAGGTTGTTTGAATGAAGCAATAGTTATATGTCTAGTTAACAAATATTATTGTCCCTAAGGTCTTCTTAGATTATAACACTTTGCTAACCATTTCCTTGAGGTGCATTCCACGATGTTGTAATTGTGGGTTAAATTGTTGGAATGTTCAAGGTTGGAGTCCATGGTTGTGTATAATAATTTTATTATGCATTCCACTAAGGAATACATTCTTGTGGAATTTTTCAGCCTAAAGTTGGGGGTATGACCATGTTGTATTCCATTGGTTTTAGACCCATTTTGTTTTTGGAGCATAAGACTGATGTTGATTTGAAGGAAAATCTCCTCTTTACCCGTGAAAAATAAGTAACCTCGATTCACTTTGTGTATTATATTTTAAGTGATTCTTTAGCATGGGAAACAATCCACATTGATCATTGGCATGCTTTAAATCACATACAATGAATATGTTTATTTTATCAAAGGGGAAATCCTTAAGCCCATGTCTATCCCTACATATTAGAAAATATATCAACAATGAATCTATATTCCTAGATTTTTCCCTATCCACATTTGTGTTAATTTTAACTAAGAGATCCATTATTAAGTTTGAAATATATTCTCTTAATTTAGATATGTCACCATTGGAAATCTTACCTTTCTATTTTCAAAAATTTGGAGGAGTTTGAAAATAGTTTCTAAAGAGGTAAATGATATCATTGAATTCCTTATTTTTCATGTCTCTTTTTCCCATTAGATTAATTGCCTCTTGTGTGTATTCATCCAATCATTTGAGGAATAGGATTTTTACAAGAGTAATGTCAAGACTTGTACCAAACTTCATGTGAAGGAAGATGAATCATTAAATATATTCCTCAACACTCTCATCCTCATTTTGTTGTATCCTAAAGATTTTTTCCTTTTGATCCCTAACCCTACACTAATATTGGTGTTTATCCAAAAATATTTTTTCCATCTCTTTCCATGGATGCATAAAGTTGGATTTTGGGCCCATGAACCACCTCATGGTTGTGTATTTGAGAGTTGAGTGAAATAAAATAAATTTTTCAATGTCTTAGGTATTGTTATAAGTTTGGAATATCACTTTTAACTCAAATAGAAATTAGTCATGATATTCTGAGACTAGTTCCCTAAAGGTTGTTAAAATTGAAGGGGATATTTTATTCATGGGGGCTTGGTCATTAGGTTCAAGTTATAGGTGATAGGTGAAATTAATTAGTAGTGGGGGTTTCATTTTTTCCAGCATTGGTATTTTCCACTCCATCAACCATCCTTCCTCATAGATAAATTTTATCCACATGTTGACTTTGAGGGGGTTTTTGTAATTTTATTCTAAAAAATCTACCTCTACGATATCTAGGTCTAAACATACACCTACCATTCTCAATAAAATATCTTAACTATAAGTGCTTAAGTGATAAAATTTGTTCAACATACTCCATAGCATAGAAAATAATCTTTATGTCACAACAAGGTATTTTATTTTGAAATAAAGAGCATAGAAAAGATATTTCTTAATGGAAACTTACTAGGATATCAAAGAGTACATAAGTTCGTACCTTGATATTTGCTAAAAATTAGGATCCCAACAACAAATCCAAAATTTGATTAGTGTCATTGATAATTTTAATTTAAATATTTAATGATTTTCAGTCCCGTTGTTGTGCAAATGTGTAACAAGGAAATTGGAAGTTTCCAAGCATGACAATTATACCCCTGTGTCAAAATTTTCATGTTTTATCATTGCAGTGTACCTCAAGCCAAATCATTAGTCCGGTCACCTATTATTTGATGTCAAATTGGTCCCCTAGGTGATTTAGTAAATTCTATTCATTCCACCTAGGTGATTTTAGGAAGTTATGAAAAGACACTATCTTCTAGCAGTATAGATAAGGGCTATCACTGGCCTTCTCAGGACTGGATCAACCTCCTGGAGTGGAATGAAAGTGAAAAGTTAAACATGGATGTGAATGGAATAACTTATAACATCATGGAAATTATTTTGGAAGGCTTAGGGAAGTTTTTAAATACTTTGATCACCCGAGTAAAAATCGGGTTCACAAGCCTAGGCAATTCACATGCCTAAAACAACCGATGGGCTTCAAGAAGATTTCAAGAGCTCCAGATGGATTTAGAAGTAAAAATAAATACCACTGGAAAGAGGATTCAAATAAATTCATGATGGTGAAATCATATTTTTCACAGCACGTTGGGGAATTGGTTTGGAAGGTAGTTTTTATCAGGTACAAGTGGATTCTTAAATCACAAATCCAATTTTTAAAGGATCAGATGACTAAATAAAGAAATGATACCCCCACCATTAGATTCAAAAGGAAATTTATAGTTAGGATCATAAAAACTTTCACCAATAAATTCCATTGGGAGATCAAGTTATCTTCTTTCTAAGTTGCCCTCTCAAAGGTAGTTTAGGACTTAGTCATTTTTCGAGAGGACATGTGTCAACACCAAGAGCCTGGTGGGATTTCATGTCCCTGATGTCCCTGAGGTCAGGTACACAAACCCATAAAAATTTATCACATCCCACATGTGAACTCTTAGACCCTCATATGACCTCCAAATTCGGCAGTTCATCCCCGAGGTGCATTTTTGGAACATCCATTCCTTCTTCCGTCGGATCGTGTGCCATGTGTTAGCTCCAAGAACACCATGGAAATTGATGTCCCTTATTTCCCTAAGGTGGGGAAATAAGACATGGAAAAATTCTCCCATCCCCTATGGGGAGTCATTTGGACACCCACATGACCGACTTTCAGCCCCCAGGTGCATTTTTTGAGAATCCATTCCTCGTAGTGATCGTGCACCACGTGTTAGCCCTAGGACCACCATGGAAACTGATTTCCCTTATGTCCCTAAGGTGAGGGACATCATACATGGAAAAATTTTCCCATACCCCTATGGGGATCCTTTTTGACATCCATGTGACTGACTTTCGCATGCAGTGTGTATTTTTAGAGCATTCATTCCTGTCGTTGGATCGAGGACACATGACATCACCTTGACCACCGTGGAAATTGATGTCCCTCACATCCCTAAGGTTAGGGACATCGAGACATAAAAATTCACCCAGATCCTCCATGTGCATTTCTTTGAAAATTTAAATACGGCACTTAGTCGTTTCTTCCCCCTCATTTCTCCTTCATAGCTTCATACCTTTCCATGACTCTGCAAGTGATTATCCAGACACTCACCCACCATTGTTTCTTCAAACTAGCTCCTTCATGGCCACATAAAATCTCCACACCATGAATTCATAGTAATATGTAGGCCTCAGAGAAAAATGGAGTGAAATGATGAAGAACAAAGAGAAAATGGAGATTTTTTGCGAGATAACTACGAAGCCACCCGATCAAAAACTCATCATATCTTGTAAAGTACAAGTCAGATCGAGATGCCATCTTTTGAAGAATTTCAAATTTTTCAAGACAATCAAGATGCAACAAACAAGAGGTCAAATGGTTCCCAGAATCATTTGTTCTAACAAAATCCCCACTTCGTGCATTGGCTCACATTCATCAAATTTCCCATCATTCTGGCAATAAGAGTGAGCTAAAAACTCACACACAAGATCCAAATGAAAAACCTATCACAATGGAGTTGTTTTCATCTCAAATGGGGACAAAAATCAGACCAGTAAATTTCAAGCTCCATTATTGGGCGCCATGGTAGCTTTGTGCCCAAAGCCACCGCTGTGTCAAAATTTTAAAATTTATTTCCAATTATTCTAGACGGAAAAACTATGTGAAATTCGGAGGGCATGATCATAACAAAAAGACTAGTCCAAAAATTATGTTCCATCGTAAATCGAGCACTTTGAAACACACTTTCTAAAAATAGTAATTTTTCCTATATAGACTTCTTGCTATGTTTAAAAGTCATCATCAAAAGAAGCTGAGACAAAGGAAACGGGAATTGAAGATCATGAGGAAGTTAGAATGAGTGTTTAGAGTAGAAAACAATGAAAATAACCACTTACTAAAAATAGTAAGTCCTTTATATGGGTGCTTACTAAAAATAGTAAGTCACCCCAAGAAGCAAATTTTCCGAGGCAAGGGCAATTTTGGCACAATGGGACATTCGAACTTCATCGCATCGAGCTCCCCATCAACAAGGATCATCGAAATTCATCAGAACGATATATCCTCTTCTTCTTCTTCTTCTCTCTCTCTCTCTCTCTCTCTCTTTCTCCTCTTCCCCTCAAATTTATCTCACTTTCAAATGTTCTAATTCTTTATTGGGGTTTTCACTTTTACAAACATAACGTAAATTAAGTCACCTTGATTTTATAAAAGGTACTTAAATATTTGATAGGAATACAAATAGTCCAAAGTTATAAATAAGGCATATAGAGGGTCACAAGGAGGTGAAAATTTGATTCTATTCTATAAATTGTAAAGCCATTCCCATTTCAAAGGGTTGGTCATTAATCTTGTAAGTTCAAGAGTGTATTCTACCTTGAGAGAACAAAGGAGATAACCAAATTATTCCTTTCCCCCTTGTCAATTTCCTCCATTTCTCCATTATGTACAACTTTTGTTTAAGAAATCAATACAAGAAGGAGTTTCTAGCTTTCTTTGACTAAGGAGTTTCTTGATACTTTGTGATCAATAAATTCTATTTGGTCTTGTTGTCATTTACCAAGTTATTTCTTCTCATGAATGCATGTGATGAATTTTCTAACTAGCATGTGCAAGAATCTAATTTTCTACCCGTAGCATTAGTTCTCCTACCTCTTTTATCACTCCCCTTTTTTCTCTTTAGACAAATTTCTCTCTTGCACGTATCTGCAAGCTTTGCTGCGGCAGGTCGGTGGAGTGCCCTTGTTTGATCCCACTTGCCGAAAGGCAACCACAAAAATCTATGTTTTCTAGCGTGTGCATATATGGTAGTTACACCGCCAAGTAGAGGGACTTAGATTCCCACAGCATTGGCAAGAAATCCAAAAGTTTTTCCTCCCAACAAAATTTCTTGCCAATAGTTTTTGGCACCCACCATGAGGTAGACTTGGTAGTATCTACACCCAAAATAAGACCGCAAGGTCCCAAAAATTCAAAAAACCAGAAAAAGGATTTCATAAAAGTCTGTTGCCAAAAGATACACTGCTGATTTCTACACATGACTTTTCACATTCCATAGTTTCCTTCTTTGTTCCCACTGCAAAATTTTCCAAAAGATGGCTGAAGGAAGATACACCAGGTTGAGCAGGTCAAGAGGTGTTGTTGATTCAAATTTTAAGGCTTTGAAAAATTAGCAAGAACAAATTAGAGATAATCCATACTTCTTCTCTCAAGCCTCTTCTCCATCCAGCTCCTCAAATAGTTCACCTGGATATCCTGTCAAGACTCCTATTGATACCCCCCTTCAAATTCTCCCATTTTCAACCACCATTGGTCATTTAGTTCCCAGAAGAAGAAAAATTTGTAGCAGTAAGAGAAGAAGCAGAAATGAAAATGGAAGACAAAGAAGAAATACCTCAACCTATTGTTCCATGGGGAAGGAATACATGCTCCGCTTGATCTTGAACCCCCACTTCACAATCTATCAACGGGTTCCCACAAGAAATTTCCAAAGTTTAAAGGTGACAACACACAACATCCAAAAGAACACATCACTGCTTTCACAACATCATGTGGAATTTTCAGTGTACAACATGAAGATGTTGCTATGAGATTGTTTGTGGAGTCTCTCTAAGAAAAATTGGTAGAATGGTTCTACCTCCTACCTGCCCGATCCATCACTGGCCGGGATGACATCAAGACTACCTTTGAGGAAATATTTAAATCAAATAAAGACTATCAAGACCTCTTGGTGCAGTTGGCTCAAATAAGGAAATGAGAAAATGAAACAATGAGAGACTTTGTGGCTCATTTCAAATAGTTTCTTCACAGGATACCTAAAGAGGATTCGCCATCTCAAAACAATGTCAATAGATTCTTCATCAATGTTCAATCACTAGAATTAGGGTTTTCCTACATAGAGCCCAACCAAGGAACATTGTAGAAGAAAAAAATTATGGCCATTGAACTTGATGATGATCTCATCCTCTATGGAAAGATGAAAACCCATCAAAGGAAAAAATCTAACATCCTGAGACAAGAGAACCAATCAATCATTGCAAAAGTTGGAAAATGAAATATCATATTTGAAAAGGGAATTATTTGAATGAGTTTCCTCCCAAATAAGAAATAAAAATAAGATTAAAAGGGCACCCCGAAGGCTTGCCTTGGAGGCCCCACCTGTCAATGTAAGTTGTAGGAGTAAGGAAAATGAAGAGGAGTTTGAACAAGAAAGTGAAGGTGGTGATTTCCTAGAAAATGATGAGTTTGAGAACAATACACAAATCAGATTCTATGAGTATTTTGGATGTGATTAAGAAGACAAAGAATATGCCCCCAATTTTTCATGTGTGGTATGCACTCATTATTAGTATGAGAAAGTAGTCTCTTCCTCCACTGCTACTAAGAAAAATAAGGTTAATGATCCTCCTGTGGTGACTCTGCAAAACAAAATAATCAGTTGAGGATCCCCACTTCCATCTTCCATGAAGTCTGCATTGTTGGAGCTTGATCCCATAGCAAGTAAGAAGGCCCCCATAATCCCAAGTAAGTCTTCCAATCCCTCTTCCATTTCTAAATCTAAATCTGCTCCTACAAAATCTAATACCTTGAAATCTCCTAGTGTGCCATTCAAAGTACCCTCCATTCCTCATACATCAAATCCTGCTCCTAAGCCTATCAAGACTCAGAAATCAGTCCCTTGACCCCCATTTTCCACATCTAAACCCTTTGACTTCATAGAACATGCAAAAAAATCCAAAGTGCATATTACTGAAACTAAATATATGCAGACCCATCCTGATCAGTTCGAGAGGTTTATTCAATACATCAGGAATGGTAGTCTAACACCCAATGATGTAGCTACTCAACGTAAATGTATTATACCAAACCCACCTACACCTCCCTCACAAAACATGTTTTCTCTGAGTGCATCAAAGACTGATAAATTTGAACCTTTCTACATCTCCTTCTTGTTGGAGAATATGTACTGAAAAATTACATAATAGATTCTAGTTCTTCATATAATGTGATTCCTTTGAAGGTTTCTAAAGCTCTCAAAATTACCATGAATCCACCTAGCAGCTCTTTTTACTCTTTGGAGTCAAAAGAAGTCCCACTTGTAGGGAAGATCAAAGATACATAGGTGGCTCTCACTAGATTTCTAGACAAGAAAGTTTCAAAGAACAATTCTTCTAGTAGACGTCCCACCTCATTCAGAATGTTACTGAGTAGAAGTTTCTACTGAGACTTGGGAGGTAAAATTTAGATGAATTGGTCATCTAAAACTATACCAGTGAAGGGAGACATGGAGCTATTACTTCCAGAAAAGAAGATGAGGTACACTATGCAAAATTTTAGAATCCCGAGGAAGTTAACATTTTCTACCAAAATACCAGGCGGATGAATCACTTGGTGACAACCAAGGAGGAAGAATATATTCCCATCTTGATAGGGCCAAATATGCCTTCTCGGAGAGATTTGGATTTTGAAGAAGCATTGAGGAGATTCAAGTTACAAGAGGGAAGCTTGGAATTTCCAGATGATGCAGACCACGAGGAAGAGGAGATGGTTATCGATGATTTTCCGTAAGAAAAATAATCCTATATGATTTTCCAAGATGAGGAGTTATTCTCATTCCCATTTTGGGATGAAGATGATCTCATTTAGGCCATCTATGGAGAGAAAAAATCAGCTTGCAATGAGCCTTTGAAAGGCTTGAAAGAAATCTCCATACAAGGATTGCTAAGAGCCATGGAAGAAATAGAAGACCCTGAGATCAGTCTTGAGCTCCTGATGCAAACCACAAATCTGCAAGACAAGTGTGAAGCTGATTTGGAAGCCTTAACCAATGTGAAGGTTGGCCATATTGAAAATTATGATGCCACTTTTGAGCTAATGATTGATGGATGTAATAATGAAATGGAGATATTTTATTTCCCATTTGAAGAGGAAGAATGTTTCCATGATGAACAAACTAAAGCAAGAAGTTTTGAGGCCTTTGAATTTGAAGATCCTATGGAAAAAGGAGTGATAAAATGCAGCGAGTTCCCAAGATGATGCAAGTAATACCTCCGAGATAGTTTCCTTAATCTCCAAAATAAATATTCTTCAAGGGCATACAAAGAGGAGCTGCAAGAAATGACGAAGTATAACTTTATGCAAGAAATTGTGGATACACTGAAATTTGCGAAGACCACGAGATGATTCTCGGTCTCTTCACTCATGCCATGGACATACAAGACAAGTATGAGGTCACTTCCAACCCTTTCTTTAGTACTCAAGCACCTCATAGTGGAGTAATGGAAAAGGATAAGTCTGAGGTTTCTCATGAAAAATATGTCAATGAGCATAGACCTGAGAAAGAAACTCATAATATAAAAGGAATTGGAACAAAAATCAGCTCTGGGGAAATGATAGAACACTCGGTGGAGAATCAACTATATGGATAAACATGGAAGGAAACTGGCACTATGAAACTAATTTCAAAGAAAATAAAGGCAGTGGAATTTCCAAGAAAGGACTTGAGCATCAAGAAGCTCACATGGAATCACTCCTACCAAGTACATAGAACATTGTGAAATCACCCGGCTTTTATAATTAGTTGAGGAGGGAGATTACTTTCTGGAACCCGTCAACGGATTCACGAGAACATCATCATTAAGTGTTGCCTCTTTAAAAGTAACTTTTGAGAAATGAAAAGTGCTCAATTAAAAGTGGGTTGTCCCCCACCTTGTATCGTAGGTTATTTTTAGGTGTGTTTTCCTTTTTGTGGCATGTGTTTGTGTTCCTTCCTTCCTTTTCATGTGTGTGTGTGTTTCCTTATTCTCTCTCTCTTGTTATAAGTTTTACATGACTCTGCAAGGCCCAATGGATAAGGCAATCGGTCAATAATTTATGAGTTGATATTATGGATTCCCATGTAATGTCTTCACTATGCTTAGTCCATGCCATGTCCCTAGGCTAGAGCCGATTGTTGTTGTGAAAATTTGCAACAAGGAAACTAGAAGTTTGTAAGCATGAAAACTATACCTATGTGTAAAAATTTTCATGTTTTTATTATTCCCACACCCCAAGCCAAATATGTTAGTCTGGTCACATGTTATTTGATGTCAAATTTGTCCCCTAGGTGATTTAGGAAAATCTATTCATTCCACCTAGGTGATTTTAGGAAGTTCTGAAAAGACACTATCTTCTGGTAGTATAGATAAGGGCTATTGTTGGCCTTCCCAGGACTAGATCAACCCCGGAGTGGAACAGAAGGGAAAAATTCAACATGGAGGTGAATGGAAGACCTTAGAACATCATGGAAATGATTTTGGAAGGCTTGGGGAAGTTTTGAAATACTTGGAGTAGTCTGAGTAAAAATAGGGTTCATAAGCCTAGGCAGTTCACATGCCTAAAAAAACTATTGGGCTTCAAAAGAAGATTTTTGGAGCTCCAGATGGACTTAGAAGTAAAAATATACCTCCAAAAATAGGATTAAAATACCTACATGATTGTGAAATAATATTTTCACAACACCTTGGCGCATAGGATTGGAAGGCAGTGTTTATCAGGTACAAGTGGAGTCTCAAATAACAAATCCAAATTCGTAGGGATCGGATGAATGAATAAATAAATAATACCCACACCATTTTCTTCAAAAGGAAATTTACAAATGTGATCATATATCATTTCACCAATAAATTCCACTGGGTGCTCAAGTTATCTTCATTCTAAGTTGCCCTCTCAAAAGTCATTCGGACATAGTCATTTTTAGGAGGACACGGTCGGATCCGAGCTGACAGGATTTCATGTCCCTAATGTCCCTAAGGTAAGGTATAAAACCCTCAAAAATACACCCATCCCCCATGTGACCTATTGGACCCTCATATGACCTCTAGATTCGGCGCTCAACCCCTGTGTGTATTTTTGGAGCATCCATTCCCTCATCGGATTGTGCTCCACGTGTCGATTCTAGGACCACCATGGAAACTGATGTACCTTATGTCCCTAAGGTGTGGGAAATCAAACATGGAAAAAATTAGACACCCACGTAACCAACTTTAATCCCCATGTGCATTTTTGGAGCATCCATTCCCTCGCTTGATCGGATTGGGTGCCACGCAGTGTCGACCCTAGGACCATCGTGGAAATTGATGTCCCTTATTTACTTGAGGTGAGAGACATCAAACATTTAAAATTCTCCTATCCCCATATGGGGAGCCTTTTGGACATCCATGTGACTGACTTTTCAAACCCTGTGTGTATTTTTGGAGCATTCATTCCTTATCATCAGATCGAGGACACATGGCATCACCTTGACCACCATGGAAATTAATGTCCCTCAAATCCCTGTGGTAAGGGACATTAGGGACATAAAAATATGCCCAGCATCTCCATGTGTATTTTTTTGAAAATTTAAATATGGAAATTAGTTGTTTCTTCCCCCTCATTTCTCCTTCACAGCTTCATACATTGTCATGGCTCCGCGAATGATTGTCCAGACACCCGATCCACCATTGTTGCTCCAAACGAGCTCCTCCATGGCCACATAAACTATCCAAACCATGAATGCATAGTAAAATGCAGGAATCAGAGAAAAATGGAGTGAAATGATGAAGAACAAAGAGAAAATGGAGATTTTTTACCAGATAACTATGAAGCCACCCGATCAAAAACTCATCATATCTTGCAAAGTACAAGTCAGATCGAGATGTCATCTTTTGCATAATTTCAAATTTTGCAAGACAATAAAGATGCAACAAACAAGAGGTCAAATGGTGCCCAGAATCATTTTCTCCAACAAAAACCCCACTTCATGCACCAGCTCACATTCATCAGATTTCCCATCATTCCGGCAATAGGAGTGAGCTAAAAACTTGCACATGAGATCCAAATGAAAAACCTATCACAATGGAGTTGTTTTCATCTCAAATGGAGACAAAAACTAGACCTACAAATTTCAAGCTCCATTAATGGCCACCATGGTAGCTTTGTGCCCGAAGCCATTGCTAGGTCAAAATTTCAAAATTTATTTCCAATCATTCTAGATAGAAAAACTATGTGAAATTTGGAGGGCATTGTAGACACTAAAATTAGGTCACACTCCCCTTTGGTCCCTCGAAAAATAAGCACCCTTCATCATATTAACCTAGCCATGGCCCCCTTCACTCCACTAATATTAATTTAATTAATTTAATTTAATTAATTCATTATCTTCACCATATTTATTATTTAAATATCTTAATTAGGATAATGTCCACATACATCTCACCTAGACACCTAATCAAGCCAACTCACCCTAAGACCTATTCTTAGTAAGTTTCCATAACTAACTAAGACTTACCCAAACCCTAAAAATCAATGCCTACATTCCCTCTAACCACATTCCCACATGCTTACAAGAATCTTCCAGTCTAATCTGCGGGTTAACAACATGAGATCCCAGAAAATCAAGGGGATCTACCTAGTTTCGTAAACCTAGGAAATCCCACCTTGACCGACGTTGGTTACCCCTAACCATCACCGGTTAAGCTAGAACTATCGTTAGTCAGCTTTTAACCCTCAAAACAACCTTATTTTGGAGGTTGGCAAAAACATTGGCACATTCTTGAGAGATATCACATCTTCTGATAACAAATTTAAGTGAGAACACACATATAAGGAGATCAAGAATTTCCTCTTACACAGAATCCAACAATCATCTAAAGAACCCATATAGCATTCACCCTAGCATGGATTTGATCCAACCAAGAAAAAAGGAATGCACATGCAGCCAATGCAGAAGCTTTCCTAAGTTTGGTGAGCATTTGCAACCTTAAACCTCTTACCAGCACATTCATTCCTCACTCGCAGGCATCCAAAACCGGGTTCCAAGTAAGTAGAATGTTGTACTCCTCTAGTTCATTGGTTTCATCATTACATTGTCACCCTTTTGTTTCCCTAGCCACCCATTGATTACCTTTAACACTCACCCCTCCATATCCCCATTAAAACTTCACCAAATCCCACCCAAACCACCTAATACCTCATTTCGACCAACCAAAGTCCTTTGTGCAATCACAAGGGGAGACCCAAATTCATTTTTGTGGCATTCTCGCTTTTCCATAAGAATCGCACCGCTTACACCCAATCGCATCATTGCTCACCCTTAACCGGTATCGGTCTCGTATCTACCCATATAACCCGAATGCAGTGACCTATCCATCTATTCCCACATTACCTTTGTTCATCTATACCTACCCGAGACCTCTGCATCGGACCTACGAGACTCAAAACTAGTTACTTGACCTTCGGATCTTATTTTAACTTAGCCTATTAGATTAGATCTTTATTATTGTATTTTGGATGAGATACCCAAATCATTTTAATTACAATAGTTTTTCTTTATTATCCACATTAAATTGTTTTAAACAGTGGACTGACAACTATCTAGGAAGTATCACACTTCCTAGATCTAGCACACGCTAGGCGAGCTTCACTTTGCACATATTGTTTAACTCTTTTCGGTGGTTTTTCTTTTCATTACAGGTAGTTCCTCCTAGCCAAAAGGAAGCTCTCACGATCATCTATGGATTCAAAAGTTATATGCATGCAACAAATAATCAACCAACATTTCAACAAGTATTCCTCCTACACCCGTTACCCTATGTGTTTCATCAATATTTCAAAGAAATGTCTAAGAATTGTTTGAAACATTTTGGCACACTTGGCGGGACCCATTTGGGGTTCCTTGCATTTTTTTCATTCCTAGGAAAATTTGTGTGTTTGTTTCCCTTTTGAAAAGCATACACATTAATTTTCTTCCTCAGTAACCTACCTTTTCTTTCTATTTGCTCTAAAAGGAATCTTTGCTTTGTTGTACTTAAAAAGAACCATTTCTTCGTGTTTTTCTGCATTTTAGTGAAAGAGCATCCCTCTTCCTCTTCATCTATTTGTGTCATCCAAATTGACATTTTGATTTGGGATTAAAATACATGCATTTAATTTTTGATTCGTTGCATTAGCTCACATTAATTGAGGGAAACCTATATGCTTTGGAAGTCATGCCCACCGATGGTTAACAAACAAATCGTAGAAAGCACATCTCTCTCTCTCTCTCTGAGTCATACCAAATTGTACAAATTCAAAAAAATAAATCTTAAACAACATATTTCCTGGGAACACTGTCAATGATCACACTTTGTTCCAAGGATTGGCGTACTCCCCATCTTGCTGCTCTATCGATTCATACTTTAGAGTGAAGCCTACCCCACCTTAACATACCCAAACCTCACCTTTTAGATCTCCTTCTTTATAGGAAGCCATCCTCACCAAAAATTATATTCTACAGTTCATGAGTCAGTCCTTAAATAGCATAAGATAAACAAATATAATAGAAAAGGCACTCCTAGGATCACATTTTTCTTAGTGTTCCTGCTTGGCTTGCATTTTGAGGTGAGAAGGCATGTTCTTCATTTATTTTTGTTTCTCCTTGTACACTCCTAATCATATTTGGTGTATTCCAAGTCTTTCTGAGTGGGCTTGGACCATATTCTCATCATTCTTAGAATTCTGGGTTTGATTCCTCATCATATTTTAGTTCACAACCACTTTTATTTCATCACTATTTCAATTTCATAGTAGTATGTCGGTCTGCGGCTGATCAATCGTCGCCACCCTATCACCGTTTTTGGTTATACCACACCGACGGTTTCGGTCATTTTGTTAACCTACCCAAAAGGACATTTTATTCATTTTATTCAACTTTTCAGAGTCCATGTTGCTGCTATCATTCCCATTGGCCTTGTAAAACTCATCGATTTGGAATACCTACCGGTTTGATCATACCTATTTTTCACTCACTGTCCATTTCCCACGGTGATCGACCACGATTACACATGCTTGTAACCGGTGTGAGTTTACCCTAACCGACATCGGTTAGCCTTGTGTCATTTTCCAACTAAAATTTAGTACCTAATCCACTTTTTACCACATGTTTCACCTATCCCTACTGTTTTTTTGTGTCATTTACAGAGAATCACCAACTCGATCGATCTTGGTTCACATGGTGCTAACTTGAAGACAAGCAAGCACACTCATATTCCACGCCAATTGTCAACCACTCCCACCTAGTCCTTCACCACCTTCCATTTTATCACCAGCCATAGATCCTATCCAACCTATCACTATCACTACCAGAGATGAGGAGTTCACGTGACTCCTTCACCCAAACCACACCGCCTTGTAGTTTTATCTTTCCCACTTGTCCACTCGAGATTCCTTGGGTCGGTTGATATATGGAATGCTCGTATCTATCCCCCGAATCTTGGTCCCACTCCTACACTAGCCTCATCTCGCTCCATGCTACCCACATCTACCTTACCCCAGTCATTTCACAGCCTAGGGCCTATACCCGCTATGACTGCCAAATCCACCATACCTTCGACAACCACCGAAAACACAACCTCGTCTACCCCTATGGTCTCACATATAACCGTAGCTACACTACCACCTCCTATGTCGGTGACCCTACCCTTTTCAAAACATTGTCCTTTCTATTCCATAATCGTTAGCCCCCATTGCCACTAGGGTTACCACGACCCTTCCACCTCCATATACATACTATCAGCAGCCTCTGTTTCATCTATTATTCACTCTGGGTATGTACCCCTATTTCACTACCTCCTTCTCAATCTACCTACATGGAAGCACCATATACTAGAGTTCCACCCCCGTTATATGCCCAAAACCAACCCTCTCATGCTACAAGAGGCACCCAATCATCGCAACCTACCAACGACCTAATCAAATTGATGTTAGACAAGATGCAGACATTGGAGGCATTGGTTTTTTGCTCCCATAACACTCTCACCTACGACAAAATTTGTAACAAGCCCATCCACCCATCCATACCTCATACATTGGGATATGCCTAAATTCAACCACTTTAATAGCAAGGAAGACCGATAATAGCATTTGTGGTCGTTCAAACACGGGTGCAACCTAATTGTTCATGATGATGCTTTGCTCCTAAGAACCTTTCCCATGTCTCTCGAATAGACTGCGCATTAGATTGGTATAGTGGGTTACCTAGACACTCTATATTCTCATTCAATTAGGTAGCCGAGCCTTCTTGGATCACTTCTCCATCAATATTGTCAAGAAGGTTACCGTGACTGACCTATACTCCACGCATCAATATGAGGAAAAATCTATCACAAATTTTGTCGCTCGTTGGCATAGCCTGATCAATCAACTCACCTTCCAACTACCACAAAAAAATCATTGAGCTCTTCATGCGGGTTTTTGCTAGAAATATCTTGCCAACCACAGTAGGTCTAGACCTTTCGAACATCCGTAGAAGCATTCATCATGGCACGAAAGTTAGAGATTCATGCCATAGAAGAGAAGAAAAGAAAATTACATAATAAGAATTCGACATTCAATTCAAATGATACCTCTTCTTCTTCCAAACCACAAAATAATTATTCAAAAGCTAAGGGCACTTTGCTAACGTAGTGGTACTAAAGGCCAACCCAATTCATCCATGTATAGATACTAAAATTAGGTCACACTCCCTTTTAGTCCCTCGACATATAAACACCCTTTATTACATTTACCTAGCCATGATCCCCTTCACCCCACTAATATTAATTTAATAAATTAAATTAATGAATTATCCTCACTATATTCATTATTTAAATATCTTATTTAAATAATATCTACAAATATATTTCATTTAGACACCTCACCAAGCCAACTCAACCTAAGACCTATTCTTAGCAAGTTACCATAACTAACTAAGACTTACCCAAACCCTAAAATTCAATGCCTACATTCCCTCTAACCACATTCCAACATGCTCACAAGAAGCTCCCGGTCTAATCGTGGGATAACGACATGAGTTCCAAGAAAATCGGGAGGATCTCCTAAGTTTAGCAAACCTAGAAAATCCTGCCTTGGCCAGACATCGGTTACCCTCCCATCACCTAGCCGGTTAAGCGGAACCATCGTCGGCTACCATTTTAACCTCAAAACAACCTTATTCTCAAGGTTGGAAGTTGGAACTTAGAAGTTGGAAAAAAACTTTGGGAGAAAGTTGACAAGCAAGAATAAATCTCGGAGAGATAACACATCTTCTGACGATAAAATTATAGCGAAAAATCACATCTAAGGAAGGAGATTGAGTATCTTCTCCCGCCATGACCATCCTAGCCACAATCCAGATCTATCCAAGCAAAGAGAAGTGTGCATGCAGCCCATGCGAAGCTTTTCTTCGAGTTGGTGATCACTTCTAGCCTTCAAACCCATCATCAGCACCATCTCACCTCCGCCTTCAGAAATGAAATCCAAGTAAGTCAACATCATACTTTCTTGGTTATTTCATTTCATTATTACTTTATCACCCATTGTTTATCTTGCCCCTATTGACCTTCTCCAACATTTTCACCTCCATAGACCCATTAAAACCTCACAAAAGCCTACTCCAATCACCCAATACCTTGTCCCTACCTGACCAAAATCCTTTGTGCGAATCACAAAGGATACCAAAACCCTATTTTGTGACATTTCCAGGATCTCATAAGTAATCAACACCGTTATACCTAACCACCGTCGATCAACCCCGACCAACACCGGTATTTGTTTTCCCACATAACCTTAAACAAAGACCTACCCACCTAATTTTACCTCACCCTCATTCACCGGTGACCTACCGAGACCTTTTTCGACTTACAGAGACCCAGAACCAATCATTTGACCTTTGGATTCTATTCTAGATTAGCCTATTAGATTAGATCTATTTTCTTATTCTGTTTTTAAGTGAGATACCTAAATCATTTCAAAATAACAATAGGATTTACTTTGTTTACATCATTAATTTTTTAAAACAATGGAATGACAGCCATCTAGGAAGTACCATACTTCCTGGATCTAGCATACTCTAGGTAGTTCACTAGCCATATTGTTTGATTCCTTCGGTGGTCTTGTTGTCATTATAGGTAGTTTCTCCTAGCCAAAAGGAAGCTCTCATGATCAGCATTTGTGGATTCATAAGTCATATGCGTGCAACAACCCATCAAACGAAATTTGAACAGGTATTCCTCCTACGCCCATTACCCTATATGTTTCGTTAAAGCTTGAAAGAAACAATCTAAGAAAAAGGTGAAACATTTTGGCATGCCCAGTGGGAACCATCCGGGGTTCTTTGCATTTCATTCATTCCTAGGAAAAAATTGTGTGTTTGTTTCCCTTCTAAAAAGTGTACACACTAATTTTCTCCCCCTGGTAATCCACTTCTTCTTTCTATTTTTCTCTAAAGGAAACTTTTATTTTGGTGTAATTAAAAAGAATCATTTCTTCATACTTTCTACATTGTAGTGAAAGAGCATCCATCTTCCTCTTCATTTTATTATGTCATCCAATTTCACATTTTTGATTTGGGTTTAAAAACAATTGCATTCCATTCTGATTTATTGCATTAGCTCACATTAATTAAGGGTAACCTATACATTGGAATTCATGACCAGCTGATGGTTGACAAACGAATCGTAGAAAAGAACTTATATCATTTTCTCTTTCTCTGAGTCTTACCAAACTACACAAAAATTCAAAATACATATGTTCTTAAACAACATCCTACCCGGAAGAAGGCATAGGTAATCACACGATCATGATCAATGGGCACCCATCTCGCTGTTCCGTTGAGTCATACTTGAGTGAAGCCCGCCCCACCATAACATACCAAAACCTCACATTTTAGATCTCCTTCTTTATAGGAAGCCATCCTCACCAAAAACTCTATTTCAAAATTCATGTGTTAGTCCTAAATAACATAAGCTACACAAACATAATAGAAAATACACTCCTAGGATCGCATTTTCTTAGTTTATGCTTGGATTGTGTTTTGAGGTGAAAGATCACGTTCATCACTTTTTTGTTCATCCTTGCACGGTCCTCATCATAGCTAGAGTATTTCGGCTTCACTGAGTGTTCTGGGCTATATCATCATCATTCCTAGAATTTTGGGTCTAATTCCACATCAAATTTTAATTCACAACCACTTTCTTTCATCACTATTTCAATTTCACAGTAATCGTCATCGGTTACCTCTGACCGCCATCAGTTATACCCAACCGACATCGGTTCTAAGTCCTTTTGCTAACCTACTCAAAAGGACATTTTACTCCAATTTTTCAACTTTTCACAATCTCTCTCATCCACTATGATTATTCCCATTGACATTTTACACATCTACAGATTTGGCATACCTATCAAATTTTATCTTCTACCTCGTTGTTTACTCACTATCCAATTTCTACAATGACCGGCAATGGTTACCCCTGACCGATGTTGGTTTTCCCTAACCAACATCAGTTATCCTATTTCACATTCCAACCACCATTTGTTACTTCATCCATTTTTTGATCACTAGATTCACCTGTTCCTACTGTTCTCTATATCATTTACAGAGAAGTAGCCCTACCTAATCAATACTAGTTCACATGGTGCTGACCCGAAGATAAGCAAACGCCCTCATATTCTATGCCAGTTACCAACCACTCCCACCTAGTCCTTCACCACATTCTATTTTATCACCAGCCATGTATCCCATCCAGCCTACTACTATCACTACCAAAGATGAGGAGTTCACACGACTCCATGACCAGAACCTTGTCACCTTGCAGTTTTACCTCTCCCACTCGTCCACTCAAGATGCCTCGGGTCGGTTGACATATGGAATGCCCATATATATCCCCACGAATCTTGCACCCACTTCCACATCAGCCCTATCTCGGCTCCGTGCTTCTTGCATCCATGTTACACCCAGGTCATTTTACGAGTTAGGTTCTATACCTTCTATGACTAGCGCATCTGTTACCTCTGTGGCACCTATCACATCCACCATACCCTCAAAAACTACCCCAAACACAACCTCATCCACCCATCATGTCTCACATATACTGTAGCTACATTCCCACCTCCAAAGCCTCGATTAATCCTACCCCATTTCGAATGTGGTTCTTTCCATTCCACAATCATTAGCCCCTATTGCCACTAGGGTTACCATGACCCTTCCACCCTCATATACATATTACCAACAAACTCCTATTTCATTTATTATTCATTATGGGTATGTACCCCCTATTTCACTATTTTCTTCTCCACCACCTTACATGGCAGCCCCATACACTAGAATGCCATCCCCATTATATGCCCAAAACCAACCTCTTCACGCTGTAGGAGGCATCCAATAATCACAACCCACTAATGACCTAATTAAATTGATGTTGGAAAAGATGCAGAAATTAGAGGCATCGGTTTCCGGCTCTTCAGCAACACTCTCACCTATGATGATATTTACAACGAGCCTATTCACCCATCCATTCCCATCCATTCATACTCTATGCATTGGAAAATGCCTAAATTCAACATGCTTCAATAACAAGGAATACCCACAACAACATTTGCGCTCGTTCAAATATGGGTGTTAGCTAATCGCTCATGATGATACCTGCTTTTGAGAACCTTTCCCATGTCCCTCACTTTGGACCTGCATTAGATTGGTATAGTGGGTTACCCAAACACTTTATATTCTTATTCAATTAGGTAGCTCAAGCTTTCTTGGATCATTTCTCTATCAATATCGCCAAGAAGGTTACCATGATGATCTATATTGCACATGTCGATCTGAGGAAAAATCTATCACAGATTTTGTCACTCACACACACTGACCTAATCAATCAATTTACCTTCCAACTGACACAAACTGAACTCATCAACCTCTTCAAATGAGCTTGCACCAGACATATCTCCCTAACCTTGTAGGTCCAAAATTTCTGAACATTCAATGAGGCATTCACTATGGCATGAAAGTTAGAGATTCGGGCCATCGAAGAGAAGAAAATCCAATTATAAATCAATAATTTGACATTCAAGTTGAATGAAACCTCTTCTTCTTCCAAACCACCAACCAATTATTCAAAGGCTAAGGGTACCACTAATGTAGTGGTACTCAAGGCCGACCCAGCTCATTCATCTAATCAAGTTACACCCTCATCTAATCTATCACATGTCTAGGCTTTTCGATTCAGACAAGAGCAGTGAAAATATACCCCAATTGGGGAACCTTAATCTTCTATCTTAGAAAATATTATCAAAGCTGGAGCAATCACCCTTCCACCCATAAAACCACACACCAGTTTTTACCCTGCTCACCCCATGCTCGCATGGTATAAAAAGCATGATTTACGTAACTATCACTTTGAGTAAAGGGTCATAGTGATGGAAACGCATTACATTCTAGAATATTATCCAAGAAATGCTCGAGAAATGTGAGTTAACTATGGATAGTCCCAATGCCACCCCCAACTAAAATCTACAAATCTTGAAAAAACCATTTCCCAACCATGCCCCTTCATCTAATCAAACCGGTGAGACATCCACTCATGATACCCATACTCGTGAGGTTCACACAATCTTTAATGAGGTACCTGTCACCTCTCAATTACCTCACATCCCTTCTATAGAGGAAATCCTAGCACGAAATCCTCCTTCAACATTGGAACCAACCTCCACTTGTTCCTTCGCCAACAGAGGAACACCTTTTATCTCCTTCATCACCAACGGAGGATTCTTCCACTAACATCAAGCCCCTCTCACCCCTAGCTTCACCACTTAGAGAGACTTTACCTACCGTACCTCCTCCACCCATAGAGGAGCACCCACTACCTCCTCCACCCGCAGAGGAGCACCTATCCATTCCTCGACTTATAGAGGAGCTCCCATCATCTCTTCCACCCATCATAGACCTAGTGGAGATACCTTTGCCTCTTGGCGAGCATTCTCTATTGGCTACCCAACATCCATGAGACCTACTTTCAGCTCTCTTACCCACGTAAGGAGGGTGGCCAATTCCCCATCTCTAAGATGCATTTTATGGGAATTCACATTAGGTTCTCGACTCCACCCACGGACGTGCCATTCTCACATTTAGGCTGATCAATTAGATTATGTGGATATGGCTTTACTATAGGGCGCCTCTTACTCCCTATCTCAACATAGATGCAAAATCCCTCAATGACACCTCCACTATCTACCCAAACACATTTCCACCCATCAAACCAAATACAACCATCTTGCCATGAACCCCTTCCACGATACCCATTAGCACTCACACCACACCCTTACCCATAACCCGACCTATATCTAAACCCAAATATATACCCACAACATCTACCTCCACTAAACCTATTACCACTTTAGGGGTCACCCCGATCACCACCTCACTCATCCACCTATAAAACTAGATTTAGCTACATCATCTAACGTAAATACCACACCTAATTTGACACCCAAACCAAAGAAAAAACTCCTCAACCTCATACCCCGATCGCACCAATCACACCTACACTTGTCTTGTCTACCTTTAGACCTCAGCTTCCCAACATGGTCAAGCACCCTTCACCCATCCATAAACCAATAACACAACAACCCATTCCTTCCTCACAAACCTCTAACCTACCCACGAACACAACATGACTTATACCCACACTGTAGTCTCCTTACCACCAATTACTTCAATACCTTCAGCTATTGCTTCACTACCCACTACACTTCAGTCATTTTCCCTCACACCCCAAGCACGACCAATGTCATCTACCTTCATAGCACCCCCATTATCCCCATGGGTAACTTGCCGTCTTCCTCCATCTTCTTTTCCTTCTAGACCTCGTACACCCACATCACCTTTACCCAAGAAGGTGTAACCCAAAAACAAAGCCCCATTACCCCACAACAAGGTAGTCAAAACAACCCCACATCCTCCTACCCATCCATCTACTTGTACCTCTACCCAAAAATGAACCCGACCGATACCTCAAACCACACTGGCACCTAAACCCATAGCTCAACCCATTCCTACACTTCCAAAAACAATCCCTCGACAACCAACCACACCTACACCCAAACCTACATTCACTTCCCATTGTGATCCACTAGCAGGGTCCTATGCTAAAATTTTAACTAACCTCCTCGAGACTTTTGTTATCACATTACCACCACTCCGACCTTATGACACCCTCAAACCAAAGCCAAAAGGGTTTGATGATACTAAAATTTGTGCATACCATCATGTGCTAGGGCATGATGTGGAGAACTACAAGGCCTTGAAAACCATCCTTATCCAATTGTGTCCACCAGAAACCAACTTTGACGATGATGACCTTCTCGATGAGGATCTTGCTTCACCAACACCCATTCCCACACTGCCCACTCAATAACCACAACCTCTACCCTCATAGCTCCTAGATCCACCCTCAAGATTTGAAATTAACATGGTTCACATCAGAGAACTTGCCACGCCACCACCCAAATGTCATTGCACCCAACTGACCTCACAAGGATTTTCTCCTCTAGTAGTTTTTTCCTTCATGTCGTTATACCACTCACCCTACACCTTCTCCATTTTCCAACTTCCCTCGAATCAACATGATACACGTCACTACACGTGCGCAGAAGGGCAAAGAAAAGGTAGCTGACCCACCAACCAATCCTATACCCAACATACCATCCGCACCCATACCTAAAATCACTATCCACGGCCCCACATACCCCATTTATAATGGCATCACACATCGTACCATGCTCAAACAACTACACCAGTCTCCCCTCAAAATGTCCTTATACGACCTCATCCAAACCTCAAAATCCCATCATCAAGCGCTCATGGAGGTTCTTCAATCTATTGAATTTTTACCCAATGACCCTACACCCGTAGCCTCCATCATCACACCCCATCATGTAGCCTCTCTCACCAAATTACTACCTTCATCCTCACCTCACCTTGTTCATAAAGTGGCCTCCTTAGCTTCTTAGAGGAGGAGATTGCACCACACCAAAATGATGACCTGGACCCAACCCTCTTCATGTCTATCCACATTAATGACATACGGGTACACCTGTGATGATTGATGGAGGTGATAGCATTAATATCATTTCATCCGATGCATTTTCTCAAATGCACATACCTAATAATTACATGCATAAACATCCGGTCATGTTGCGTTCATTAAACGATGCTTTCATCTCCACACTAGGCATTATCATCCTTCACATTCGCGTGGGCCCCCGCACTTTGTTCGAGAATTTTTATATGTTTTGGAGGGGGAATTCCAATATAACTTGTTTCTTAGTAAACCACGGATCCATGTCATGGGTTATGTTCCTTCCACTTTGCATCATTGTATAAAGTTTGAACATGAAGGAAACACTTATACCATTTCGGTGACCCATCACCTTTCAAAACATGCAACATGCTTAACCAACCCAATGATGTTCTCATACTGTCAAGTAGTCTACTTCCATAACCAATAGCGCTCCACCTACACCTCCACCTACTAGTATAGCCAGTACTTTTACCACACATACCTCCTCCATTCCTATCATTCTATAACCTCCACAATGAACCATTAGCTTCCCAATCTGCTAACCCCACCTTCGCATCAAAATCTAACATATCATCCATACCAGCTACTTAAATACCAACCATTGATTCCTTAGAAGGTTTTTTTCAACGCCTCACTATGGGGGTACCACCTATATAGTGTCAACACATTCCTTACTCCGAACAGTATGGAAGCCTTCACCAACACCCTTGCTATGATCACTGTATAGGAGAACACCTCCTTTATGGTCCTCCTCATCTTTGTACTAGTCTCACCTATAGGGGACTTGATACTACCACTTACACACATGAACCACCATCACAACCCCACCCATTTTTGTTGACTTCCAATCACTTACCAATCAACTGTTTCACCAACACCTTCCTACACCGCAGATTCATGGAAGGGTTTTAGTTTTGGATTTTACGAGAAAGGATGCCATACTATTATTCCATGTACCACCCGCAAACATAATGATTATAGTGGTATCGGATTTCCCAAACCTCCTACCAAATAGGCCCGCATTGAACTCATTGAGGACTCTAGCCCTTCTCCACCTTCATCACCACCCTCATTGATGGAGTTGATGGATCCTGACTCTATCCCTCCTAAATTTTTTTTTCATAAACACCATTTCCTTGGGCCTTTTACTTATCAACGCAAATGTGAGGCCCCTTCCACTCTTCCATTCTTGTATTCTGAGATGATCAATGATGACACACCTACCATTAATGTCATTCAATGTCAGGATGATGAATCCATACTCTCCTACCTTGGTGCAGAAGACTCATATATTCATCGGTCATTACCCTCTAAGACACAAACAATGTTGAATGAATCTACTATCGAGATCGACATTCATACTCAGGGACAACCCACACATCCTAAAGATCAAAAAATCTTTAGATGTTGCTTTGAACATGATGCCATCACTTCTTTTCTCGAGATCATAACCATGCTTTCACTTGGTCTTATGTAGACATGCCCATTATTGACCCCACCATAGTGGTCCATAATATCATAAGCATTCCCGATGCCAAACCTATAAAAAAAAGATGAGGAAAATGTACTCTTGCATTGCTCTTCTCTTCAAAGAATAACTTCAACACCTTCTTTCCATTTCCTTCATCTTACCCATTGATTATCCTCGTTGGATTTATAAAATTTTCCTATTACTAAAGCAATAGGGGAATCCGCATTTTCATGGAATTCCATGACCTCAACTTCACCTATTTGAAAGATGAATTTCCCTTGCCTGGTATTGATCAACTGGTTGACCTCACTTTGCTGGTCATGAGATGCTCTCACTCATGGATGGCTTCTCGGGCTATAACAAAATTTTCTTGCACCGGAGGATCAGCACAAGAATGCATTCATTACCCCTTGGGAACCTTTTGCTATCAAGTCATGCCCTCTGGCCTTAAAAAATCTGGTGCTACATATCAGTGTGCTATGACTTACATCTTCCATGATATCATGCATTACATATTGGAATATTACGTGGATGATCTCTTGGCCAAATCTAAACGTCGCGTCAAGCACCTTTCCTTCCTCAAAACCATCTTTGACTGCCTCATTAAATATTGCATCCACCTTCAACGTAAAAAGTGCATCTTCATGGTTCTCTTAGGAAAACTCCTGGGATTTATTATTTCTATCCCTAGTATAGAAGTTGACCCTACTAAAGTCAAGGACATTATGGAAATTCCTCCACCCACTAACCTTAAAAACTCCATAGCATGCAAGGTAAATTACATTTCATTCACCATTTCATTTCACAATTATCTGATCGGTGTCAACCATTTCATCATCTACTTAGGAAGGATGTCTCCTTTAAACGAGATGATGACTCCACAAAGATTTTGAGGCCCTAAAACAATACCTTCTCCAACCACCCATACTCATTCCACCTAAAGATGATTAACCTTTTTACCTATACATATCAGCTATCGATCATTCCTTGGGAGCCATGCTCGCTCATCGTGATGAACAACATAGGGAGCATGTGGTTTATTATATAAGCCATTATATTTTGGACTATGAAACCCGATATAACCATCCCAAAAAGCTTTTCTTAGCCTTAGTTTTCATTGCCACCAAACTTCGCCATTACCTACTCAACCAAAAAACCTGTCATGACCAACACCGATCCCTTACACTTCATGTATGCCAAACCTTATCAAAATCAGTGTGCTACGTGATGGCTTATGCTTTTAGATGATCTTGACCTTGAATTCATTCATCAAAATTCCATCAAGGCCCAAGCTATCTCCGATCAACTGGATAACACAAATATTTCAAGGGACCAACATTCTAATATTGACTTTCTCGATGAGTCAATTACTACTCTTTCTCTGGAAGAACCCCCTTACCATATGACACTGTTCTTCGACGGTTCCAAGTGTCAGTGTGGGGGAGGGGCTAGTGTTATCCTCATTCCTCTGTATGGAGAAACCATGCCTTTGTATTTCGAATTATACTTTGAATGCACCAACAATATTTCCAAGTACAAAACACTCATACTAGGTCTCCAAGATGCCTATGCCCTAGATGTCAAATCAATCCACATCTTTGGTGATTCACAATTGGTTGTAAAACAAGTCAATGGTATGTACCATTGTCGTAAAGAGATACTTCAAAAGTATAAACATCATGTAGAAATACTTTTGACCACCTTTGATCGTTACACCCTTCAAACCATCCCACATTCAACCAACAAATTTACTGATACCATGTCTTGTTTATCTTCTTAAATACCCGCTTCCCTTTCCGATTGCAAAATATTTGTCACCGTCAATGCCTCCATTCACCTTATTATTTACCTCACGATGTTTACTCAATCGAAATGACACCCCGACCCAAGTGCCATTTGGTTCAAACAATACTCACTAACTTTCCATCTCCATCTTACCTCTTGATCTCACCCATAACAGACAATGCACCTTCCTTAAAAAGGTCTCCCATTTCGTTATCCTGGGGGGACTCCTCTATAAGTGTGGCTTTGATGGTATTCTCTTACGATGCCTCACAAGTTCTAAAATTCCTTATACCATTAAGGAGGTTCATGATGGCATATGTGGATGTCACTTTAGTGGCCTTGCTATTGCTAAGCGTATTCTTCATCCAGCTACTCTTGGTGACCCTTAACCATGATTATTTTGACTATGTCAAATATTGTGTGAAATGCCAACAACATTCCAACCTTCATCATACACCTAGTCATGTCTTATAGGTCACTCATGACCTTTGGACCTTCTTTCAATGGGGTTTGGATCTTGTCGGAGAAATAAATCCTTATTATTCCCAACACCATCAATGGATCATAATCTACTTCTGCCGAATACTACACAAAATGGCTGGAAGCCATACCAGTCATCTCCATGAAAGCTGAGAAAATATGTGAGTTCATTAACCATCACATCATTTGTTGCTTTGGTGTCCCTCATAACCTCATAATTGACAATGGAAAATAATTTAAAAAAAAACATTACAAAAACTTTGCATGACGCCTTCGGCATTTAGCTTGGTTTCTCATCACCTTATTACCCACAAACCAATGGCCAAGCTGAATCCACTAATAAAACCCTCAACAAAATTCTCATGAAAGTGGTTGACAATACTGGGAAGGATTAGCATACACACATTCCTTTTGCTCTATGGGCATACCGCACTATTATTCACACTTCCATTGTGGCCACACCCTTTTCGCTGGTCTACGGTACACGGGATACTTTGCCATTCAAGTACGAGATCCCCTCACTCTACATTTCTCTCCATGACATGCTTACTGATGATGAAATTCGTTAGGACCACTTAGCACAACTAGAGTTATTAGATGAATGTCATATTAATGCTCGGATTACCTTCAAGTTTACCAACAACATATCAAATGTGCTTATGAAATCCTTGTTCATGAGCACACCTTCCAAATCGGTGACCTTGCCTTGAAATAAAATCAACACGTAACCAAAGTAGAAAAAAGTAAATGGGGAAAATTTTCTCCTAATTGGCTTAGACCATACATTGTAACTCATACCTATGGATCGGGTGCCTATCATTTAACCTCACTTGAGGATAAACCCAAACCTGAGCCCCTTAAGACATTACATCTTTGACCATTTTATTGTTGACTCGTTATCCTACCTCACCCTTTGTCTCTTTACAGGCTCATCCCTTGAGTGCTATCCACTTCATACACCTCCCTAATGATTAAACAAGAATCATGTGAGTACCCGTCACTTGTTATCTTCTCTTGAATATGTGTACCATGGCACTACACATAACATGATTCTCATGGATAATTTTCATCTATCTTTAGATGAGATCCCATGGTCGTTCCACCTTGCCTTTTGAACAAGAGTCCTATCCTTCACCTTGGTCTTGTCCATGATTTCAAAGACCTCCAATGGGACCAAACTCCTTGAGTCAAACTTCTAATAAAAAAGATGACTCCCTCAAAAGGACATCTTCCTCTCGACCAAATTGCTACTATAAATAGACTGCTCCCTTGAAGGATAGCTATGTGAAGCTTTCAATAAAAAAGAAGAGAAAACCGAAGCTTCTTGCATCGATCATCTTCACGAAGACCTCAAGGAGTACCATATTATTTATCCCATATAAAATTTCCACATCGATCAGTCTATCAAAACAAAAAACCTTTTAGTCATGGACTTGCCCATTGTGACCTCGGACCTCTTGCCCAAAACACCTGTCACTCAAAACATCTAAAATTAACTACCTTTCACCCACCTTACCATTTCCACTCTCATTTCCTAAACTACCTCAAGGGACATCTTGGAATTTTGACATTTGGTGATCTTGTGAGTACTTTCACCATAGAACTGTTAATCATGTAATACCTTTTGGGTCTTGTGTTCATCACCTGTCCACGGTATGATCTACTCGTATGATCCTACCCAATCAAGTGGCTTTATTGCCCCCTCTTATCTTTTAACCATCTTTGTTGACATTTTGGTTACCTTAAACAGGACTTGGTCCTTGACGCTTACCTTTGGGGTAGTCCTCCCCTTTCATCATAATCGCCTTCACCTACATCAATTTACCTATAATCTAACCACATCTATTACACCTAAACCAACTACATGCCCACAAACCTACCAAATCATTTTCATATTCTTCCCTAGCTCATGGGAGAACTACATCGGCTTGAGGTTCCTTTTCGCTGGGACTATATAGGCAGTGAAGACTGCAAGGCATGGAGCCCTTGGAGGTTAGCTCACCATTCTATACCCTAAAAATTCCTCAACCATCCTAACTCACCATTTACCCCACATTTCACTTAGTTCCCTTTTCTAACAAAATTGGAAATTAAGCCACATACATAACAAGTTGTTTACCATTTTATACATTTATTACACCTACCATCCCTCTATTTTCACTATGCATAGGTTATACAATATTTCCCATATGAACCATAGTATCATTCATTGCAAACAATAATGAATCATAAGCAAAACTAACACAACCATGCCTATATCCTAACTAAACCATGCCTAAACCAACTTTGACTCATCCATGCCTACCAAACCTAACTAATCCATGCCTACAAAACCTGACTCAACCATGCCTATAACCTAACTCAACCATTCCTCTAACCTAACTCAATCTATGCCTATAACCTGACTCAACCATGCATATAACCTAACTCAGCCATGCCTCTAACCTATCTCAATCCATGCCTATAACTTGACCGATCCATGCCTACCAAACTGACTCAACCATGCCTATAACCCAATTCAACCATGCCTATAACTTGACTCGATCCATGCCTACACTGACCTAACTCCATCATGCCTAACTCACCTAATTTCCATCCATATCAAAGTAACACATCCATATCTCATCTAACACAAGCCATAAAACTGATATCTCATAAACACATTAAAACATCACCAAATACCATAAATCTCATCGTATAAATCAATAAATGTGTATCTCAAAATACATGACTATCTCGTCATGTTCATCATCTCACAAATGTCGGCACATAGTCCGATATATAATACAAAATGTCATCGACACGCAGCCAGCCTCATATATATAAAAATAATGAATGAATCAATATAAATATATTCAACACGTAGTCTAGTATATGCTCACAATATACAACAATCACTTGTACATCCTCACTATCTTCGGCATGCAGGCCAACATATATATCAAATAATCACTAATATACATAAAAATCAGGTGGCCACATATCAGACATCTCACCGGATGTCCTCCATCTCTATGTCACCTGCACCCTCAGCCTCCTGTGTCCCTGTTGACACATCACCTAGCTCTGGTCACCATGCACTGGTGGCCTCACCCTGATCAAGCCTCAGAGCTCACTACCCTCCTGTGCTCTCCACACTATGTGTGTGGGATCTCATCCTCTCACTGGATGCATGTTGTGCCTTGTACTCTTCGTAAGAGAGGAAGTCTATCCTAGCTGCCATGAGATGGTCTTGATAATATCACACCTCACCTAGGGCATCATGTAGCCTATATATATGCATGTTTTGTGGTGGTCCCATAGGTCTTGGCCCCTGTATCTACTCTACACCAACCTATGAACTGGGACCAGCTCTTTGCGCCTATGGTGGTGCCCCCTGCCCCTGTGCTTGTGGTGGTGCCCCTTCCTTGTGCCTGTGGTGGTGCCCCCTATCCCTATTCCTATATCTAGGCCTGTAAGACCACAATTTGTGCCTAGGATATAGTCAAATGGCCCTATAATCCTACCACTCGAGCCTATAAGGCTGCCACCGTCCATCCCCTGTCTCCATCTCCTCCATCACCTCCATCTCCTCCACCCCCTCCATCTACCATCTGGCTTGTAGATTGGCCACTTGTACTCGTAGCTCTGCTACCTCTACCTCGACCCATGTAGCTATGTTTTTAGTATACCTATCTACGTGATCAATGTCGCTACCTACCTCTGTAGGGTGTCTCTACACCGTCATGGTAGCTAATGCAGCTGCCTCGATCTAGGTGGTATGGCTCATAACTGAGCCACCCACCACCGCGTATACCTATCTATGTGGCCAACATCATCAATCTACCAATCCATTGGCTACTCTTCCTCTCGTATAGGCACTTTGTAGGTTGTGGTAGAAAGAGAGGCCTCTCCACGTCATCTCTTCGATACTATGGGAAGGACGGAGGGATATTCTCAGACAACCATGAACCGCCGTCGGACCTGTCAACCAAGATCATCTCATCCTCAAGACGAAAACCCGTTATCCACCTCTCTAGTTGGAGCTCAACTAGATCCTCATGCATGTGCCTATATGAGGGGAATCCCACATATGGTCTCCAGATAATGACCACTTCGGATAACCCCTCCAACAACTTTCAAAATGGGCCACATCATATGTCGGCCTATCCGACCTCCACTCTCCTGCAACCAACACCCATCTCCTGTATCCCAACCGCACACATCTTGGTGGGAATGCATCTACTTGGGGCATCCCTATAGGTCAAACACAGACTATGTTCTTGTAGGCCCATCAATGCAGTATAAATGTGTAGCACAGTTGAACCTATCTGCAACAACCCGACGCCCACACCTCTTTATAAAGCTGCACCAAGAATGCTTTGGTTCCCGGAAAGCTATGTCTCATGCACCATCATATCATGGAGCACCCCCATCAGTGATCAAGGAAAACATCCACCCTCTACATCGGGTAGTGTTATCCAAAATTCACCCCCCTAGGGTAAATTTTGATAACATGCATCAGAAGATTCAAATCCCAAGCAAATTGATTGATTCAGAGCAAAATCAGGTTTCTAGGGTCCCTTCAGGTATTTTTCTAACTCCCCTGGCCGAAGAAACAGGGAGCAAGCTCTGAGAAAATGCAAAAAAGTTGCAGAAAGGCAAGTAGGTTGACCCAGGAAAAAGTGTGAAAATTGGCTAAGTCCTACTCAAAAAAGCGATTGGGACATCTGGGCCGCAAAGGCGCGAACCGGCCGAACCGGCCGAAAAGAATCAAGTCAGTCCGAAGCAAAGTGAGACAAGCGGGCCAAAAATGCCCGAACCGGCCGAATCGGCCGAAATGATTCCAAAGGGCCCAAAATCAAATGGGACATCTGAGACAAATGGACGCGAAATGCCCGAATCGGCCGAAATGAGTCCAAAGGGCCCAAAATCAAATGGGACATCTGAGACAAATGGACGCGAAATGCCCGAATCGGCCGAAATGAGTCCAAAGGGCCCAAAATCAAATGGGACATCCGGGAAAAATGGAGGCAAAGTATGCGAAGGAGCCGAGGACCAACCGAGAAGCTACCACGTGTCCTCACGGAGAAAAAGTCAAAAGGTCAAAGGGGCGAGTTATCGAGCGGCATCAACCAATGAAATGGCGCCACGTGTCCAAGTTTAAGGGGCCCACAAGCAATTTCAAAAGGAAGGCCCGTGAAAGACGGAGGACAGAGAATTGCTCGTCCAATCAGCACGTGCCACGTGTCGTCCAGACGGTGAAGAGCGGGAAAACATTTTAAAATCTGTCTTGTACGCTCAGTGCCCTAAATCTTCGAGATCGCCATATCTTTTGATCCGAGCTCAGATTGCCATGTTCTTTATATCAGCGGAAAGCTCATGAAATTATCTACATGATTCTGGGGTTAATCTTGAGTTTTGGTGCAGTTTGGAGAGAGAAAATCAAGAAATGGCTCGACGCGTGATACAATGAAGTGGCGTGACGCTTCAACAACCGGCTTTAATGCGGCGACGACCGCCGTTTTGCCGAGATCCGCCGCTTATACCATAATGAGATGATTTAAAATACAACACGGGGTGGTTGGAGTAGATCTGACTTTCCTCTTTCTTCCTTCTCTCATTCTTCCCATATATTGTAAGGAGTGGCAAAATAAAAGAGGTGGTTCATTCTTTCGGCTCTGCCCCCCTTCTTTTTCTTCTCTAGGATTGAAAATGGAGTTCGAACCTCTTCCCTTGCTCTGTAATGGCGTTTTTGCCTTTTACTAATGGAATGATGTTAAATGCAAAACTTACGGAGCAACAAAACGTGTTTTGTGATGCATCTGTCCATCCTTCCTCGTTTTTGCTTGTCCTCTTCTTGCCTCTCTTCATTGCAGGTATTTGTGCATGTTTGAATGTTCATTGCAGGTTTGGAGCTGTGTTCATGGAGTTTTGGGACATTTTCTGTGTGAAATCTATCCTTGGGCCTGTGATGCATCTATCCATCCTTCCCATTGCTCACCTCTCTTTGTCCCATGGCAGTTTTGATAGATGTCCAACATTCTCCTTCTCTGGTGTATCACCGTTTTAGTGTAGGCTTTTGTTGTTTTTTCTTTCTCTCTCTCTCTCTGTCTCCTTGGCATGGTTAGATTAGGATTAGATTAGCTTGCCTGCACTGGAATAGCTTGTGGCAGGTAGTTTAGGAGCAGGAACCAGCCTTCTCTAGAGATTCCTCTCTCGGTTTTACAAGTCCCACGCTTGGAGAGAGGTTTCCATGTTGTGCAATCACACTGGATGCCTGAACATCAACCTAGAAGCCTGATGTGCGTCCAGGGGTGCTGTGATTTTGCACTAACAGTTTTGGCACGCTGGTGGGACCTTAGAGGTCTTTCACTTCATCATTTGCAGGTTGATGTGTTCCTGTGAAGATTTCAGCCTTTGGAGGCACTTGCAAACACATCTGGCGACTCCATCTGGTCAACAACCCATCTCTGAAGTTGCAGACCTTCCTTTCCATTCATTTCCATCCATTTTCATCCATCTTTCTTTCCATCCCCTTCATTCTTTTCCATTCCATGAAGTTGTGCAATCATGACTTCATTTCCATCATGGAATTCACATCAACAACAGCAGTATATTCCACCTCCAACATGTTTTACAAATCCTCCAAATCAGCATTTTGAGCAGATTCAAGATCAGTATGCATACCCATATGAGCAGCAGTGCCAAAGTCAGTTTGGCTATGGAGCTTTCCAAGAGCAAGGGTGTGCATACAATGAAGACCATCAGATCCAAGATGCTGGTCTGTTGGAGAAAATCCAAAAGATGGAGGTAAACATAGTGCAGTCCAGGGCTCAGGCACAGATGAGAGCATTTGGAATCGGTTGTGAAGCACCCTGTCCATGGGTGGGACCTTTTCCAAGTCATTACAGCCCTCAGGAGAAGCTTGACTTCATGATTGCAACGCTGCCTTTGCTTGCAAAGTGGATTGAAGAAATAGAGGTGTATGAGAGAAGTATTCAGCAACCTTGTCAACAGGTAAGCACACCATCTCATGCCTTTTCTTTTCCTCTTTCCCAATCTGTTTCAGTTCAGCAGTGTCAAGTTTCAAACTCTCCATCTGCTGTCCCAAATGTGGAATCCATGTCTCCACCTCTCAGTCTTCCATTTCATCTCGATTCTTCTTTCATTTTCCCTTCCAAACAGTCATTCCCTCCACAAGAGCTAACAGAAATACCCCCTCCTCCAAAGAAACAAGAGTTTCTACCTCCTCCACCACCACAAAAAAATGTAAAATCAATCGAGTTTCAACCCATTCCTCCTTTTGCATTCCCAATTCCATGTGGGAAAGAAGAAATTGTAAAAATTAGTCATCAAGGACAACAAGAGGAAGAGCCCAGAAAAGAAATGACAGACAGCTTGAAGGTTTGGGCTGCCAAATTTGGGATGACACAGATCCCTTTGCTGGTGAAGCCCACAGAAGAGGCTGAGGTTGAACAAATGGTGGTTAGGACTGATTTGGTTGCAGCAGAAGAAGAAGATCTTGCAGTCCCAACTTATCCTCTAGAGCAGCAGATTGAAGAGTTTGACTTGACAAACTTCATGCTGGAGAAGGAGTTCAATCAAGAGCAAGATTGCCTTCAAACATTGGAGAAAGGAGAAGCTACTCCAAATCCAAAAGAAGAGGAGCACAATCTAGCTATGGAGGAGAAAAACGCAGATCCAGGGCTTTGAGCACAAGCGGGTTACGAAGAACCTTCGGTTCTTCTTTCCACTTCATCTCTCTCAAGTTCTAGCCTTTGAAAAGGAGTTTGATCTCTCAAACTCAATATTGGAGAGTGAAGGAAACCATGGTGGTCAAGTTGCGAGATCAAGAGGACACCATGGAGGAAGTTGAACACGAGCGACGGGACAACAATGGGCGGTTTACTGTCGATTTGGAGGACTGTTTTGATGGAGAAAAGAGCCGGTTGAGTTTTCACCATTCTCTCTTTCATCATCCACATTCCAAACACAAGAGTCTGCTGTCATGAAGGAGAGCATTCATTTGCAGCAGCCTGCATCTTATAGCAGCCCTTTAGAACCAAAATTGGAAGATTTAAATCTTCCATGTTCTTCATCGGAGGAAGAGAAAGGGCGGAAGAAGGTCCTACCATTTCTTCCACGTCATCCATTCGGTGGGTCTACAAGAAGACTCCATTCTTGGAGTTGAAAATCGAGCTATGGGCATGTTAAACGGATCGACCTTGCCCAATCGGTATTTGGCTTCATTGGAGCCAAAGGAGAAGCCAACCGGTCATGCTTGCTTGAGCATGAGGATGAGCTACTGAAGTACCAAGGATCAGCTGCCATACCTCTCCAATCCAAATGCGAGAGCAACTAAAAGAGGTATTGGATTTTTCAGATTGATACCTTGATGATTTGGATAGAAGACCACTTCTTGTTGATTTTCCATCCATCTAAACAGCCATGATCGATTGCCAAATCAATTGCATGGCTGCCAATTTTGAAGAAAGGAAGTTATTTCTCACAACTGACGATTGCGGGGTTTGTTTAGCTTTCCTTTGCTTCCAGTTAGAGTAAAGTAGCTAGGTTTGCTTTCAGCAGAAGAAGTGCTTGTGCACACTCTGCATGTTCCATTTGGGGCATGTATGATTTTCAGTTTTGTACATAGTTTTTGGTGTTGCTGGTTTTGCTCTTGCACAGTTCTTTTCAGTGGTTTTTGGTGAGAACAACTCCATGTCCGGTGGGTTTCAAGTGGCTCAGAGGGAGGTTTTCAAAGTTCAGATCAGTTGCGGGTTACAACTCATGACTCCATGCCCAATGGATTGCTTCAGGCTACTGGTCTTTTCATCTAGCAGGCAGATGACCCTGCTGAGTCGCCAAATTGTTATCCAAAATTCACCCCCCTAGGGTAAATTTTGATAACATGCATCAGAAGATTCAAATCCCAAGCAAATTGATTGATTCAGAGCAAAATCGGGTTTCTAGGGTCCCTTGGGTATTTTCTAACTCCTGGCCGAAGAAGCAGGGAGCAAGCTCGAGAAAATGCAAAAAGTTGCGAGAAAGGCAAGTAGGTTGACCCGGGAAAAGTGTGAAAATTGGCTAAGTCCTACTCAAAAAGCGATTGGGACATCGGGCCGCAAAGGCGCGAATCGGCCGAACCGGCCGAAAAGAATCAAGTCGATCAGAAGCAAAGTGAGACAAGCGGGCCAAAAATGCCCGAACCGGCCGAATCAGCTGAAATGATTCCAAAGGGCCATAAATCAAATGGGACATCTCGAGACAAATGGACGCGAAATGCCCGAATCGGCGAAATGAGTCCAAAGGGCCATAAATCAAATGGGACATCTGGGACAAATGGACGAAAATGCCCGAACCGGCCGAATCGGCGAAATGAGTCCAAAAGGGCCCAAAATCAAATGGGACATCTGAGACAAATGGAGGCGAAGTACGTGAAGGAGCCAAAGGAGCCGAGGACCAACCGAGAGGCGCCACGTGTCCTCACGGAGAAAAAGTCAAAAGGTCGAAGGGGCGAGTTATCGGCGGCCAATCGAACCAATGAAATGGCGCCACGTGTCCAAGTTTAAGGGGCCTGACAAGCAATTTCAAAAGGAAGGCCCGCGAAAGACGGAGGACAGAGAATTGCTCGTCCAATCATCACGTGCCACGTGTCATCCAGACGGTGAAGAGTGGAAAAACATTTTAAAATCTGTCTTGTTACGCTCAGTGCCTAAATCTTGAGATCGCCATATCTTTTGATCCGAGCTCGATTTCCATGTTCTTTATATCAACGGAAAGCTCATGAAATTCTCTACATGATTCTGGGGTTAATCTCGAGTTTTGGTGCAGTTTGGAGAGAGAAAATCAAGAAACGGCTCTGACGCGTGATACAACAGAAGTGACGCTTCAACAACCAGCTTTAATGCAGCAGACAGCCCGCCGTTTTGCCAGGATCCGCCGCTTATACCATAATGAGATGATTTAAAATACAACCTGGGGGTGGTTGGAGTAGATCTGACTTTCCTCTTTCTTCCTTCTCTCATTCTTCCTATATATTGTAAGGAGTGGCAAAATAAAAGAGGTGGTTCATTCTTTCGGCTCTGCCCTCCCTTCTTTTCTTCTCTAGGATTGAAAATGGAGTTCGAACCTCTTCCCTTGCTCTGTAATGGCGTTTTTGCCTTTTACTAATGGAATGATGTTCTGTGCAAACTTCTGGAGCAACAAAACGTGTTTTGTGATGCATCTGTCCATCCTTCCTCGTTTTTGCTTGTCCTCTTCTTGCCTCTCTTCATTGCAGGTATTTGTGCATGTTTGAATGTTCATTGCAGGTTTGGAGCTATGTTCATGGAGTTTTGGGACATTTTCTGGTGTGAAATCTATCCTTGGGCCTGTGATGCATCTGTCCATCCTTCCCATTGCTCACCTCTCTTTGTCCCATGGCAGTTTTGATAGATGTCCAACATTCTCCTTCTCTAGTGTATCACCATTTTAGTGTAGGCTTTTGTTGTTTTTTTTCTCTCTCTCTCTCTGTCTCCTTGGCATGGTTAGATTAGGATTAGATTAGCTTGCCTGCACTGGAATAGCTTGTGGCAGGTAGTTTAGGAGCAGGAACCAGCCTTCTCTGGAGATTCCTCTCTCGGTTTTACAAGTCCCACGCTTGGAGAGAGGTTTCCATGTTGTGCAATCACACTAGATGCCTGAACATCAACCTAGAAGCCTGATGTGCATCCAGGGGTGCTGTGATTTTGCACTAACAGGTAGTGTATAGCAGCACACTGCCTCCATCAACAAAAATACTAACCTTTTCTCATCCAGACGGGCTATGTAGATCATGCCATAGCTCAACCTAGGGCTATAGAAGCTCAACTCCGTTGCCCCCTTACCAAATAATGTCTCGATTAGCTCCTCGAGGCCTCGGAGGAGATAGAGTACACCTGGGCCCCTAATATGGGTAACCTCAAAATCTGGAAAACATCCTCCAGGGTGATAGTCATCTAACCCATCAAAAGGTGGAACATGTTGGTTGCAGAGTCCCATCTATCGATGAGTATGACCATTAAACTAGGCTACCAAACAGCATGTCGGTAGCACCGAATACCACTTAATCCCACTACCTCCATGTGCTATAGCTCCAAAGGATTCTCTAGGCCACATAATGTCACTAGTAGCGGTAGAACTGTGTCCCGCATGTGTAACTGTGATCAACCCTATATCTAATCCAAAGCACAACAATCATCTACCTTTACCATGACCATATTCATCACTTCTCCTTACCTACCACCCTATTTTTACCTTACCCATCTCAACCACCTAACCTACATCATTTTTTAGACCCTCTTGCTTAAAATCGTGACCGATGTCGATTCATCCTAACCGACTCCGATCATCCTTAAAGCGACATCGGTCACCTATTTGGTGACTGATACCGGTTCACCTATACTCACCATGGTTACCACTTAATCGACATCGGTCACCTATTTGGTGGCCGATCTCGATTCTACCCGATTGATGCCGGCCAATCTTGGTCGACGTCGAGTCATTGTCATAGAAAATTCCATGACTTCCCAAAACCCCCTTTTTCTAAACCCTCCCACCTATCCATTTTACCCCTCCTACAATGACCTACACTACCCCAAAACCCCTACCCACCCCACGTATCCAATTTCTTAGCCCCCTTCGTTTTTTCCCATTTTTCTCCCCATACCCAATTTAACTTTTCTTCCCGCTCACAAAATATTAAAAACCCACAAAAACCTCCAAATACCAACTCTTACACCCTCTACTCTATCTACTTAACATTATATAGTTAGGTGCTTACCTCTTCGCACTCTCTGCCTCAGTCTCGGTGACACGTCTAGCCATTGTCTTTGGTGGTCCACCCGATCCCTCTCCTGCCTCTACCATCACCAACTATCTACCCAAAACCTTCAACCAATCAAATATCTCACCAAAATCTCATGGACCCACTACTCACCAACCCAATCACATTCAAATCCCACTGCCAACTCACTATCCCATTTCCTCCAGACACTTTTCTCACTTCTCTCTCTTATTTTTTCTTTTCTTCACTTCGTAAATCACAAATGAATAATCAAAACACAGATTTTCTATTTTTATACCAAACCCGACATAACCGACATTGGTTCCCCTTGACCAAAATCAGTCTTGTACCCTACCTCACCATTTTCGGTTTTCTATACCGATGTCGCTTATACATGACCACCATCGGTCACCCTTACCTACACATTGCCCCTAATTTTCCATTTTACCCCACCCTTTACGTTACTCTACCTTTACCCAACCCATTAGCTTACCTTTCCCTTGTCACTTCCTACCTCCATTTTTCCTCCTTTGGGGACTCATTATTGTACCCTTACCTCTTCCTTACCTATGTCGTGACCTAGATATTTGGACTCGGACCATCGCTAGTGACTTTTGACCTAATGTGTTCACTATACCTTACATCATTGTTACTGTGTTGATTGACACGATGACCGTTTATCTTGACCCTACCTTTGGTGTACCGAAACATACCTAAATGTTCCTGCACCTAACCTACATTGTGTTTCCTGACCATATCCTATACCTTGGATACCAGATTCACTTTAACCTTGTTTAGATAAACCTATTGACCTTAGACAATGTAGAGTTTTCCTGCTCTTCAACCCGGTAGCATGCTTTGTAGTTTATACGTGTACGTGCATTTGATTGTTGCTACCTTTGACCCTGACCCATTACCTAGATTTCCTGAGTAGACATTTCACCCCTTTTCCCCTGTACCTACTTGCATTTTCTTCACATTTACCTTTATTAAACCACTCACCGCTTCCGCTTTGTTGCCTCGTCGGTTCCTAGTTTGAGGGGATCACCTTTACCCTCACATGGGGCAACCACATCTTATTTTTATTAGCATCACTTACCAATACAAGCTACACAAAAAAAGGGGCAAAAGGTAGACACTAAAATTAGGTCACACTCCCTTTCATACCTCGACATATAAACACCCTTTATTACATTTACCTAGCCATGGCCCCCTTCACCCCACTAATATTAATTTAATTTAATTAATACATTATTCTCACTATATTCATTATTTAAATATATTATTTAAATAATATCTACACATATAGTTCACTTAGACACCTCACCAATTAAACTCAACCTAAGACCTATTCTTAGCAAGTTACCATAACTAACTAAGACTTACCCAAAGCCTAAAAATCAATGCCTACATTCCCTATAACCACATTCCTGCATGGTCACAAGAAGCTCCCAGTCCAATTCGTAGGATAACAACACGAGATCCAAGAAAATTAGGAGGATCTCCCTAAGTTTAGTAAACCTAGAAAATCTTAGATTGGACTGATATTAGTTACCCTAACCTTCGCCGGTTAAGTCGGAACCACCATCGGTTACCATTTTAACCTCAAAACAACCTTATACTCAAGGTTGGAAGTTGGAACTTGGAAGTTGGCAAAAAAAATTGGGAGAAAGTTGACGAGCAAGAACAAATCTCAGAGAGATAATGCATCTTTAAAGAGAAAATTCTAGCGAAAACTCACATCCAAGGAAGAAGATTGAGTATCTTCTCCCTGACCATCCCACCACGATCCGATCTATCCAAGAAAAGAGGAGTGTGCATGCAGCCCATGTAGAAGCTTTTTTTCAGTTGGTGATCGGTTCCACCTTTAAACCCATCATTAGCACCTCCTTCCTTAACACACAGCCTTCGGGAATGAAATCTAAGTAAGTACAACATCATACTTTCCTAGTTATTTCATTTCATTATTACTTTATCACCCATTGTTTATCTTTCTCCCTATTGACCTTCTCCAACATTTTCACCTCCATAGACCCATCGAAACCTCGTAAAAGCCTACTCCAGTCACCCAATACCTTGTCCTAACCAACCAAAATCATTTTTGCATCACAAAGGACACCAAAACCCTATTTTGTGACATTTCTAGATCTCACAGTAAGCACCATTGGTTATACCTAACCGCCGTTGGTCACCCCTGACCGACACCGGTCTCTGTGTTTTCCCACACAACCTTAAACAGAGACCTACCCACCTAATTTTACCTCACCCTCATTCACCTGTGACCTACCTGAGACCTTTATTAGACCTACAGAGACCCATAACCAATCATTTGACCTTTGGATTCTATTCTAGCTTATCCTATTAGATTAGATCTATTTTCTTATTGTGTTTTAAGTGAGATACCTAAATCATTTCAGAATAAAAATAGGATTTACTTTATTTATAGTATTAATTTGTTTAAAACAATGGAATGATAGCCATCTAAGAAGTACCATTCTTCCCATATCTAGCATACGCTAGTGCGGTTCACTTGCCCATATTGTTTGATTCCTTCTCGGTAGTCTTGTTTTCATTACGGTAGTTCCTCCTAGCCAAAAGGAATCTCTCTGATCAGCTATGGATTTGGAAGTCATACATGAACAACAACCCATCAACTGACATTTTAATAGGTATTCCTCATATGCCCGTTACCCTATCTATTTTGTCAACACTTCAAAAGAAAATCTAAGAAAAAGGTGAAACACCATCAAATCAAAGCTACCCCCTCATCTAGTCTCTCACTGTCCAGGACTTTTCAATTCAAAAGAAAACAATGGAAATACACCCCAATTAAGGAGCCTTACTCTTTTGTCTTAGAAAATCTTATCAAAGATGGGGCCATCACCTGTGTTGCCTATAAAACCACAAACTGGTTTTATCATACTCACCTCATGCCCGCATGGTATAAAGAACATGACTTCAGTAATTATCATTGAGTAAAGGGTCATAGTGATGGCAATCGCATCACTTTCAAAAAAATTGTCGAAGAAATGCTTGAGAAAGGTGAGTTAATTGTGGATAATCCTAATGCACTTGCCAACCAAAACCTACACATCTTCAAGAAACAATTTCCCAATCATGCCCCTTCATCGATCAAACCGGCGAGGCCTCGAATCATGATACCTATACCCGCAAGGTCCATGCTATTTTTAGTGACGCACATGTTGCCTCCCAATTACCCCATATTACTTCCATTAAGGAGATTCTAGCCCATAATCCTCCTTGAATGTCGAACCAACCTCCCGTATTCCTTCACCCATGAGGAACACCTTTTACCTCATTCCTCACCTATGGAGGATCCTTCTACTAACATCGAGACCATTTCACCTTTTGCTTCTCCACCTAGGGAACCGACACCCACAATACTTCTTCATTTCATGGAGGATACTTGTTCATCTCCTCCACCTATAGAGGAACACCTATTATCTCCTCCACCTATCATGGACCAAGTTGAGATACCTTTTCCTCTTGGTGATCATTCTCCATCAGCTACCTAAGATCATGTAGACCTACTCTCAACTCTCTTACCCACGGAAGCTAAAACTAGCCAATTCCCCATCTCTAAGACACATTTTATTGGAATATCCATTAGGTCCTAATCAATTCCACCTACGAGACGTGCCTTTCTCACATTTGGTGATCACTTAGATTATGTGGATAGGGCCTTACTTTGGGGGAAACTTTTTCTTCATGTCTCAACCTAGATATATATGTCACTTGCTGATACCTCAACTATCTACCCAAACATATTTTGACCAAGTGAAATGAACACAACCACCTCTATCATAACTTCTTCCATGATAACCATCATAGCTCAACATACACCCTTAACCATAACTCAAACTACATCTAAACCCAAACCCACACCTACAACATCTTCCTCAACTAAACCTATTACCACTTTAGGGGTCACCCCAACCACCAACCTTACTCATCCACCTATCAAACTAGATTTAGCTACATCCTCCAAAGTCAACACCACACCTACTCTGAAACCCAAACAGAAGAACCAAACCCATAGACCTCATAGCCCGGCCGCACCGATCACACCTGCACCTGTCCCATCCATCTTAGGACCTCAGCTTCCTAGCATGGTTAAGAAACCTCCACCCATCAATAAACCAAAAACACAACAGCCCATCCCTTCCTCACAAACCTCTAACCTACCGAAGCACGCGACACAACTTACACCGATACCGCAACATATTTACCACCCATACCTCCAATGCTTTCTGTAACTTCTTCACTACCAATTACACTTCAGTCTTTATCTCTCACACCCCCTGTATGACCCGCATCATCTACCTTCACAGCACCCCCATTATCCCCCTGGGTAACTCATCTTCTTCCCCCATCTACTTTTTGTTCTAGACCTCGTACACCCATATCACCTTTACCCAAGAAGGTGTAACCCAAAAACAAAACTCCGCTACCCTCCAATAAGGTAGTTAAAGTAACCATACACCCTCCTACCCATTCATCTACCATACCCATACCCAAAAACATGACCAACACCCAATACTACTCCAAATTACTCAAAACCATGGCTCAACCCACTCACCCTCCTACAAGGACCATTCCTCAATAATCAACTACACCTACACCCAAACCCACTTTCACTTCACATTGCAACCCACTAGCAGGGTCCTATGCCAAAATCTTAACCAACCTCCTTGAAACTTCTGTCATTACATTACCACCACTCAGACCTTATGACCCCCTCAAACCCAAGCCAAAAGGGTTTGATGACACTAAAATTTGTGCCTACCATCATGTGTCAGGGCATGATGTAGAGAACTATAAGGCCTTGAAAACCGTCCTTATCTAGCTATGTCCTCTAGAAGCCAACTTTGACGATGATGACCTTCTAGATGAGGACCCTACTTCACCGAAACCCATTCCCACACTTCCCACTCAATAACCATGACCTCTACCCCCACATCTCCTAGAATCACCTCCAAGATTTGAAATTAACATGGTTTGCATTAGAGAACTTTCCACGCCACTACCCAAATGTTGTTGTACCTAGCTCACCTCAATAGGATTTTCTCCTCTAGGTTTTTTCCATTCATGTCCTTGTACCACTCATCTTACACCTTCTCCATTTGCCAAATCCCCTCAAATCAAGATGATACACATCACTACATGTTCTCATAAGGATAAAGGCAAGGAAAAGGCAAGTGACTTGCCAACTAACCCTATACCCAACATCCATCTCGCACCTACACCTAAGATTACTATCCATGGCCCCACATACCCTATTTCTAATGGGGTAACCCATCACACCATGCTCAAACAATTACACCAGTCTCACCTCAAAATGTCCTTATATGACCTCATTCAAACCTCGAATCCCATCATCAAGCTCTCATGGAGGTTCTTCAATCTATTGAGGTTTTTCCCAATGACCCTACACCGTAGCCTCCATCATCATGCCTCATCATGTAGCTTCTCTTACCAAATTACCACCTTCATCTTCACCCCACCCTATTCACCAAGTAGCCTCCCTTAGCTTCTCAGAAGAGGAGATCGTGCCACACCAAAATGATGACTGGACCCAACTCTCTTCATCTCTGTCCACATCGATGACATATGGGTGTGATGGGTGATGATTGATGGGGTGCTAGCATTAACATCATTTCATCCCATGCATTCGCTCAAATGCACATACCTAATAATTACATGCATAAACATCCTATCATGTTGCATTCATTCAATGACGCTATCACCTCTACACTAGGTACCATCATCCTCCATTCTCGAGTTATTCTATGTCTTGGAGGGGGAATTCCAATATAACTTGTTGCTTGGCAGACCTTGGATTCATGTCATGGGTTGTGTTCCTTCCACTTTGCATCGTTGTGTAAAGTTTGAGCACGAAGGGCACACCTACACTATCCCAACTAATCCATCACCTTTCAAAACATGCAACATGCTCTACTGACCCAATGACATGCTCATACCCATTAAAGTGTCTACCTCTGTGACCACCTCGCCACTTTGTCTATGCCTCCGCTTACCAATACCGTTGCCACCTCCACCGCACATACCTCTTCCACTCCTATCGATGCCACAACCTCCACGGCCAACCCATCAGTCTCCCAATCTGTTAACTCCACCTCCACATCAACCTCCGACACATCATCTATTCCCACTACCCACATACCAACCACCGATCCCTTGGAAGGTGTTTTTCAATGCCTCACTGGGGGAATACCACCTATATAGTGTCAACATATACCTTACTTCACAAGAGTGTTGGAGTCTTAACCAAAACCCTCGCTATGATCACTTTGCATATGAGAACACCTCCTTTATGGTCCTCCTCACCTTCGTACTTGTCTCACATACAGGGGACTTGATACTACCACTTACACACCCGAACCATCACAAATCCACCCATTTTTGGCTAACTTTCGATCTCTTACCAATAGCCGTTTAGCCCACACCTTCTTGCACTGATGTGCGTGGAAGGTTTTTGGTTAAGGATTTTATGAGTAAGGCCACCATACCATTATTCCATGTACCACCCACAAACATAATGACCTTAATGGTATTGGCTTTCTTGAACCACCTACTAAATAGGCCCGCATTGAACTCATCAAGGACATTAGCTCTTCTCCACCTTCTTCACCAGCTACACGTTCATCACTACCTTCACCAATGGAGTCGATGGATCCAAAATCTATCCCTCCTAAGTTTTTTTTTCATAAACACCATTTCCTTAGGGCATCTGACTTACAAAATTGACGGCGAGGCCCCTTCCTCTCTTCCCTTCCTATATCCTAAAATGATCGATGATGATACACCTTTAATTAATGTCATTCAATGTCAGGATGATGAATCTATACTCACCTACCTTGGTGCATAAGACTCATATATTCATCAGTCATTACCCTTTGAGATGAAAACCATGTTGAATGAATTGACTATCGAGATCAACATTCATACTCAACATGACTGCGTATCCTAAAGATCAACCAATCTTTAGATGTTGCCAAACAATAAGATATCACTTCTTTTCTCAAAGATCATAACCACGCTTTTTCTTGGTCTTATGCAAACATGCCTCGTATTGACCCCATCATCGTGCTCATAATATCATAACCATTCCCGATGCTAAACCCATCAAACAAAAGTTGAGGAAAATGCACCCTCACATTGCCCTTCTCGTCAAAGAAGAGCTTCATTGCCTTCTTTCTATTTCCTTCATATTACCCATTGATTATCCTCGAACATTTTCCCTGTCACTAAAGTGACGAGGATTGCGCATTTGTATGGACTTCGTGACCTCAACCTAGCCTTCCCAAAAGATGACTTCTCCTTACTTGGTATTGACCAACTAGTCGACCTTACCATTGGTCACGAGATGCTATCACTCATGGATGACATCTTGGGTTATAAAAAAATCCTACTTTCCCTAGAGGATCAACAAAACCGCGTTCATCACCCCTTGGGGACCTTCCTCTACTGCGAGTCATGCCTTTTGTCCTTAAAAACACCGGTGCCACATATCGGTGGGCTATGACTTACATCTTCCATGACATCATGCATCACATATTGGTAGATTACATAGATGACCTTCTCACCAAATCTAATCACTTTGCTCTGAACACCTTGTCATCCTCAAAACCATTTTTGACAACCTCATTAAATATTGCGTTTTCCTTAAGCCTAAGAAGTGCATTTTTACGGTTCTCTCGGAAAGATCCCAGGATTTATTGTTTCCTTATGTGGTATAGAAGTCAACCCTACTAAAGTCAAGGCCACTCTAGAAATGCCTCCACTCACTAACCTTAGACAAATCCATAGCTGCGCAAGGTATGTTGTAGTGTATTCGCCGTTTCATTTCACAATTATTTGATTGGCGTCAACATTTCATCATCTGCTCAAGAAGGATGTCTCCTTTAAATGGGATGATGACTGTCAAAAATATTTTGAGGCCCTAAAATAATACCTTATCCAACCACCTGTTCTCATTCCACCTAAATATGATCAACCTTTCTACCTATACATCTCAACTCTTGATCAATCCTTGGGAGCCATGCTTGCTCATCGTGATGAACAACACGGGAGCACGTAGTTTACTACATAAGCTATAATATTTTGAACTATGAAACCTGATACACCCATCCTAAATAACTTTTTTAGCCTTAGTTTTCATTGCCACCAAACTCGCCATGACCTACTCAACCACAAAACCTATGTTGTGACCAACACCGACCCCTTACACTTTATGTATGCCAAAACTTATTAAAATCAATGTGCTACACAATCGGCTTATGCTTTTAGCTGACCTTGACCTTGAATTCATTCATCAAAAGTCCATCAAGGGCCAAGAAATTTCCAACTAATTGACCGAAACACCTATTTCCAGGGATCAACCCTCTAATTTTGACTTTCCATATGATTCAATTGCTACCCTCTCCTTGGATGAGCCCACTTACCGATGACACTCTTCTTTGATTGTTCCATGTGTCACATGGGGTGGGGCTGGTGTTATCCTCATTCCTCTTGATGGTGAACCCATGCCTTTGTCTTTCAAACTAGATTTTGATTGTAAAAAAATATCGCCGAATACGAAGCACTCATATTGGGTCTCCAAGCCACTTATGCCCTAGATGTCAAATTAATCAACATCTTTGGTGATTCTCAATTGGTCATAAACCAAGTAAATGGTATATACCAATGTCGTAATGAGTTGATTCAAAAGTATAAACATCATATAGACATAATTTTGACCACCTTTGATCGTTACACCCTTGAACCTGTCCCACGTTCAATCAAAAAAATTACGATACCATGGCCTACTTGGCTTCCCAAATACCCACTTTGCCCACCGATTCTAAAATATTTGTCACCATACAATGACTCCAATCACCTTCTTATTTACCATGTGAAGTTTACTCTATCGGAACCACTACCCTAGACCCGAGTGACCTTTGGTACAAACAATACTTCGACTATCTTTCTCTCTCCATCTTACCTCTTGATCTCACTCGTAATGGACAATGCACCTTCCTTAAAAAGGTCTCTTATTATGTCATCATGGGGGCTCCTCTATAAGCATGGCTTTGATGGTATTCTCTTACGATGCCTCACAAGTTCTGAAATTCCTTATACCATTAAGGAAGTTCATGATGGCATATGTGGAGGTCACTTCAAAGTGGCCTTCTTTGTTCTTATATGTATTCTTCGCCTAGGCTATTCTTTGATGTCGACCCTTAACTATGATTGTTGTGACTACATCAAACATTGTGTAAAATGCCAACAACATGGCAACCTTCATCACACACCCAGTCACGCCTTAAAGGTCACCCGTGACCTTTGGCCATTCTTTCAATGGGGTTTGGATCTTGTCAGAGAAATCAATCCCTATTCTTCCCAATGCCATCAATGGATCATCACTGCTACCAAATACTACAAAAAATGGGTGGAAGCCATACCACTCATCTCCACGAAAGCTAAGAAAATATGCAAGTTCATCAATCATCACATCATTTTCTGTTTTGGTGTTCCTCATCGCCTCATCACTGATAATGGAAAACAATTCAAAAACAAAACATTGTAAAAACTTTTACAATGCCTTCGACATTCACTAAGTTTCTCATCCCTTATTACCCACAGACCAATGGGCAAGCTGAATCCACTAACAAAACCTTAAACAAAATTCTCATGAAAGTGGTTAATGATACTAGGAAGGACTGGCATATGCACATTCCTTTTGCCATATGCGCATACCTATACGTAAACAAAATTATAGGTCTTGCGCACCACCGGAATGATGTTACACATGCCCAATGATGATACAGGTCACCTCACAAGGTTTTCGGGATCCGAAGAATCTCACGTAGTATATGTTGGCATCCCAAATGCTTTATCCAAGTTCTTTATGCTTTTTTATCCCTTGCCCCCTTTTCTTTTCTTTTTGACCTTGAAGAAAACCGCCACCCTTCTAGGGTGATGATCCTGTAACCACCACCATGCTTAGGGTGGCGGTCCTTCACGCATACTCTAGCACATTCCTTTGATCGTGACTTGTGTGAATTTTCATCGATTACCAGCTTTTCTCAATTGCCTTAGCTTGCATTTATGTTTTTGGTTCCCTATAATAGTGTTTGTCCATTGTTTAATGGTAACAGAGTTCCATTCCAAGTTACCCTTTGGTGAATGGGAATTCTATAAATAGCTGGTTTGTTTTCAAACAAATGGCCCCTCATCCTCTCAATTCTCTTATTTAGTTTTTCAATTCTTTGCTTAGGATTTTGTTAGTTTTAGGTTTTTCTTCCATTGTTGGCACTTTGGAGGTCATATCATCTTCTTGTTTCAGTCTTGTTTCATTGCTGCTGCATATAGTCAGTTTAAAACATAGAATAACTTCATTTCTAGACTAGAATCCATTAAAATTACATGTTTTATTTTGTCACAAGGATAATTTCTGAAACTCTCGGTACACTTGTGTTGTATTCCCACAATAAATCCCACTAGGAATTTCATAGTCAAGCTCTGTTCACTTGCACTATCCCTCTCCTACTCACATTATATTCGGTCTATATCTAAAGCTGCCATTGTTTGATTGCTATCTTCTGTTGATACTATCATATACACACTTTCTAGATTCACAAGGACACGAAGGAACGAGGAGATCACACTAAGGGGATGAAATCACACACAACTAGATTTACCACTATTCTATAAATGCCAGGTTTGAGATATCAAAGTTCTAGTTACAACATATCAAATATAGTAGTGAATTATTTTATTTTAGTCAAAAGCTTGTTCTCGATATCGCCAGGGAAGCTATGGGGATTGATAGTTTTGAGAAACTATGATTCATTCCTCACTTCTGAGGTAGAATCGAGAGTCTTTAAAATTAATATATTTAGTATAATATCACAATTGCACATGCAAATAGCCATACCATGCTACTTTGTTTGTTTTCATTTTGTTTCTAGATTAGTTGTCCATTTTATAGATATACTAGAGTAGCTGCTCTTTAATTTGACTGAAATACGTCATCCGAAAAATAAAAAAATAGCGGGATGCTTACATAGTGTAAATACCTCTTTCATAATGAATTTATTTAATGTTAGTTAAAAGTTAAATCATTTTGTATGAAAATCACAGGACCTAGAGAGCCTAGAGAATATATATTTGAACCTATAGCACCTCAACCAAATTTACCCATGACTTTAGTTGATATAGATCAATACCTTAGGATATAGGTCTTTCGAGCTGCAACAAACTTACAAGAAATTAGTGAACAACTAAGAGGATTAAACATTGAAGATGATAAGGCATATACGTTACGGTCGAATCATCCCAATTATAGATTGCCTTGATAGAATATCGAATGACCGTCTGAGGTTTGAACAAGAACAAACATTGGGTTTTGATCCTTTGGTTCCATAGCCTAATGTAGGAGACCTCCTCATTGATATAGACACTAGATTACATATCCAAGTTACCAGAACACCTGTTAGGTATTCCAAGAAAATTATACAACTTCTAGTTCTAAACGTAGAAGCTGAAAAGGCATACGATTACTAGATAGTCAGAAGAAGGGATTGATTCTTCACATGACCATAACAGGTCCACAACAACCACACACTCATGGTTGTGATCCCCAAGTCCCACAACCTAACAGTAAATAAACTAGTCAAGTATTGACATCAAGCTTCGAACGCTAGTGTTTAGATCCTCACCACTCTGCCCCGGATATTATAGTATAGTTCTTTGTATTAAACATAGAAGCTAATCAATCCAATATTTTCTGGGCTAGACCAGAAAACCATCCATAGCTAACCAAAAATCCACTAAAACGACCTATCACCATTTTATGACCTTGTCTGGAGATATATACAAAGCTCCCATAGGACACTTCCCACGTATCCAACAACCAAGAAACAGGATCTTGGCAGAGCTTGACATTAATTGGAGCCTCTAAATAGCCATTATATCTTAACAAGCCATTACACCAATCTAGGTTAGGAGGGCCTTCTTCACCTTAGATTCACATATTCCATTATTGCGTATTGAGGATCTAAGATTATCCGATTAGCTTATCTGTATCCATTCACATTTTAGCATCCATCGGCTGTCTCGACACGACCTCGGGAGGTTAGGTACAAGGAAGAGGTAATTGTAGATTCCCATGCTCACATGTCACTTTTCCATCATAAAAAATGGTGAACTCGATGTGATACAAACTCATATTCCTCTTTTATTTTCATTTCTTCCATCCACCTTCGCTCTTTCCCATTATTCTCAGGGTATTCATATACCCCCTAATAAGTTGGGATATGATGCATATGGTAGACCTCTCGTAGGTCTCAAGTAAACTATAGTCAAACAAATAGACAACCATCACCCCCTCTTTTGCGTGGGCTTATAACTATTCGAGTTATTACTTGTCATCTCAAACTCCCCTCACATAACTAGTTCTAGTTCTTCGTTCCAAATTGAGGAGTTTGATCGGTTTGCACAAACACAATAGCCGATCCATCGAGGCTCTAACAATATGATGTTTACTGGAGAATCTGCTTCATCTCCTTGGGTCTTGTTCGGACCACATATTAGTAAATAATCAGACCCACTCCCCTTTTTGGATGAGGAGTACTTGACATGCTTCACTAAAAGTGAAAAATGCTTCCAAAATATGTATCCAACTTTAGGAAGTTTACAAATACAGTCTGATGCCCTATTCCGGAAGAGCACCCCAATAACTCCACCTATGGGAAATACCCTTGGTGAAGCTTGGCAGGTTAACGACCAATTCATAGCAGGGTATCAAACCCCTTTACAACCTCAAGATATACAACAAACACCCTTAAGGCAAAGCACTACGTCTTCACCGATGGAGGTGATTTCAACCTTAGTTGACAAGGTTAGAGGGCTAGAACTTTCTCAAGCAAACCAAAATCCATATTTTGGACAAGAGGGAATCCCCAACCCTCTGTATCACCCTAGTCAAGTTGACCTCCTTATAGGAACATGCACGTTAGGCATGCCTCCTCAAAATCCTTATAATTATCCACAACAAACGCCAACTAGGACAACATTTTCAAATGCCACTCTAGTTGAAAACATGACACCTCCTAGCTTGGCACCAAACAACCCGTACCAAAACAATGCTCCTCCTTATTTAAACATCTATTCAAAATCACCACAAGGAGACATGTTCTCTTCTCCCGGGATGTTCGTTCAACCACAGGGATTCCCTTATATCCCTACAAATGCATATGCTATGCCATATCAACAACCCATTCCACCTCAACCCCTCAAAGCAGCTCTGTCGATGGTTGAGGCCTACATAGTAGGGACTTAGAATATTTGAAAGAGCCCCTAGACTTCACCATACAAAGTGTTATGCTTCGAGACCTCTTCTCAATTTTCCTAAATACAAAGGGGAAGGGGACCCAAATGTATACATTAAGGCCTATACCACACCCACCATATGGGAATTAATCCTTGGGATGGGGTTGTCACTAAAATATTCCCTAAGACCCTAGAAGGTATTTCCCTTAACGGTATTACGAGAATACAAGCTTCGATATAATAATTTAAACAACTCATGTCATAATTCATCAAAGCTTTCAACATGAACAAATTGTTAAGAACGGGAATCAGGGAGTTCTTACATATCAAACAAGAACATAATGAATCTGCTGCTCATTTTATCCAAAGATGGCGTATGGTTCTCTACTCATCAAAGAGTGATCCAAATATGGATCAAATGGAACTATGCAATTTATTCCTTAATTCACTCAATAGAGAGAAAAGGAAGAATTCTATAAGTTCCTACTAAGAACTTACGATGAAGTACTTGAAAGTGCTCTCGAATCGATGAAGCGGTGATTGATTGTGGTCATAAGACATATGGGACAAATGGGAAATTAACCACTCCCAATCAAAACATTGTGGCCTATCCTAATGTTGGGAATGCTAATCAAGGACCTAATATCCTTAACAAGAACCGCGGGGTTACAATAGATGGAGTAACTGACCAAGCTAAAAGGGAAAATGTTTTAAATTTTTCACCATCTGTTAATAATCACCGAAATAATAATTTTACCCCAACAATCAACATGGTGGATTTTAATTGTCCACCATAGCAAGAACAACAACGAGACAAGTCCGACGAAAAATTCTAAATCAAAACCCAACCGGATATCAGAGTCAAAACCAAAGGCAACAACCTCAAAATTTTATCTCTAAAGACCAGCAACCTTATCAGAATTTTGGGCCACAATAGGTTTTAAATCAATAGCCTCAAAATTACAACCCCAATCTATATTGTGGCTTCCACAAGATTCAAGGCCACAATATTAGGACTTGTCGTGAATACAATAAATTCATGCAGCGTTTCCCAGAAGATCAAAAACAAATATTTATAGATATGTTTTTAGAAAATTCTATAGTACCCACACCAAATGCTTATGCAAGGGTAGTTTCCCCTCAAAATACATCCCTCAAGATCTTAAATGACCCGCTCCCAAACTATTCTAACAACAACAGGTTAGATCCTAACGGAACAAATAAGGGTGTCATGACAAGAAACAATGATCATGAAGCTTCAACTTCATTAAATCCACTAGTCGCACCCCAATTAGGAACTCAACCTCAAACTAAGATAGTTGGTTTAGTGGAGTTAGATGCCAAGCTACCGTAGAAACCATAACAAGAACATGGGATTATTCTTCTCAACCAACTCCAAGTTATTCATTAGATCCAGACAACACTAAACAAACATTGCTAAAACCCATAGGTGCCTATGATTTAATTAATGACTTAACTAAAACCTTCTCACACATCTCCTTTTTGGATTTTTTAAAAACTCTCCCGCCCATAGGGCTTCCCTCTTAGAAGCATTAGGCCTTGGCCATTTAATCAACATCACTCCTCCTCTGGAAACGTAAGTAAACCATGTGGATTTTGACATTTATCCTCCAGGGCAGCCATATAGGGATATTGAATTTATATTCGATATAAGCAAAATGCCAATAGATGCTGAAATTACAGGAAGAGGTGACTCAACTTTACATTTACAAGTTCAGGTCTACAATAATTATGTTAAACATGCAATGGTTGATGATGGGGCAGTAATCAACATAGTCCCCTTCACTTTCCTTCAAAAGTTAGGATATGGAGAGACAAACTGTTCCACGATGTGAAATACGCTAAGAGGTTATGATAGCCTTAAAGCCACTTCAATTGGAACCATAGTTTTATCGGTCACTTTAGGACCCAAGACAGTCCTCACTGAGTTTTATATTATAGATCGGAAACCAATTATAATATGATCCTTGGTCAGCCATGGATACACCACATGAAGGAAATCCCTTCCACATTATTCCAAGAAATAAGATTTCTACACTTAGGGAAAATATTCGTGGCACAAGGTAACCCAAAACCCTTTGATATACACCTAGCTGATTTGAAGAAAAGACCAAGTGTTCACTCCGAGTTTGAACTCCCAACAAATCAGCTTGTTAAGCCAACTAATTCACAACCAAAAGAAAATCGATACCCACCACTGAGTTGGAAATTACAAATCCAACCGAGGACATTCCAGTACTAAAAATGAGACCAATGCTATAAAAGTAGTATCACTAGGGACTACCACAAAAATTGTTGAGTTGCTGGAGAAAGACTTACCTATTCTCCTACCATTTGATTCCATGGGTATAGGACACACCCTGGGAATCGCTTCTCTTCCATTAGATGAAGTTTTTATGGTAGAAGTAACTAAAGCAGAAGAAACAGATACGACAGATATCCCAACATCCATTTTTTCAAGAAAATATTAGACTCTCCACTTTTATGGAGCTAGATTTTTCTTTGGAGCTTGGGCGGGGTGATATTTACTTCACCTGAGGGAAAGATCCTACCTTTCACCTTTAAATTAAACTTTGAATGTATAAACAATGGAGCTAAGTACAAAGCTCTCCTCCTTGGCCTCATCCTAGCTAAAAGAATGGGTGTCAATAACATTAGAGTGCTAGGAGACTCACAACTAGTCACAAACCAAGTCTCTGAGGTATATGAAACTAGGGCTGAACATTTACAACTATATAAAACAATAGTATTATATCTAAGTAAGGGATTTAACTTCATATCAATTGAAGGAATCCCACGAGAGTAGAACCTTCTTGCAGACTCAATAATAACCTCAGCTTCCCATTTCACCCCAAATAGTGAGTTGGAGGACATAAATTTCACAGTATCACTTTGTCCCAAACCATTAGTGCGTAAAATACCAACAAACTCACTCCTAGCTCATGAAGAAGATGAGGATGATTTTTTTATCATGGGTCACTTTGACGATGATAAAGTCACTCTCGAATATCTGAAAACCTATGCGGAGCTACACCTTACTCACCGTATAGTCGATCTTTCCCTAATACCTCATTCCTCTTCGTACTTTGGAAATTCCACGGTAGAGTCTCCTCCACGAGAGGATCTCAATATCTACGAGATAGAAAATAGAGAAATCTTGGAGCTACCTCTAGCCCCACCTAAATTTGAAGAAGGTAATGCTTCTTTGATAGAAGAAACCATTGACATAAATATTGGAACAAAGGAAGAACCAAGAATTTTGAATTTGGGATCCTTGTTAACTCTAGAGGAGATAAAAATACACACCCGAATCCTTAAAGAACATCAAAAGGATTTTGCATTTAACTATAAAGAAATGAAGGGCATTGCACCACAAGTCATGGTACATAATCTTGTCACTAAACCAAATGCAAAGCCAATTAAACAGAAGTCAAGACCAATGAAGTGAAAAGTGGCTCTCATGGTAAAAGAGGAAGTAGTAAAACTTCTCCAAGTAGGATTCATCAAGCCCATTGACTATTCACAATGGGTATCTAATATCGTTCCTATCCTAAAAAAGAATGGGAAAATACGTATTTGCATAGATTTTTAGGATATTAAAAAAGCTTGTCCCAAGGATGATTTCCCATTACCATCCATTGACGTTATCATTGATGCATTAGCTAGATTTGAATAGTTATCCCTCATGGATGGGTTCTCAGGGTACAATTAGATTAAATTATCAGAGCAGGATCAAGCCAAAACCACATTCATAACTCCCTAGGAAACTTATTATTATGATGTCATGCCATTTGGTCTTAAGAACGCAGGTGCTACATATCAACGGGTAATGAATTATATATTCCATGATATTATCTATAAAATTGTGGAATCCTATGAGGATGACTTGTTGGTAAAAGCCAAGAAAAGTTGTGATCATCCTCTCGGGACTAATTGAGTATGGCATCACATCTAAAAAGTGTGTTTGGTGTGACAAGAGGTAAACTTCTAGGATACATTATATATTCATGAGGGATTGATGTTGATCCCACAAAAATACGGGCTATTCTCAAAATGATCCCACCATCGACGAGTCTAGAATCAGGTCATTTCTTGGGAAACTTAGTGCAATATGAAGGTTCATCCCAAATTTAAGCTTTGTCAGTCATCTAATCAGCAATCTACTCAAAAAATATTATAGTGTCGATTGGATTGAAGAATGCAACAAGGCCTTCGAAGAAGTTAAGCGGTTCTTCTTGTCACCACCCACGCTAATGCCTCCCAAGCCATACCACCCTTTGATCCTATACTCACGAGCCACTCATGTCTTGCTGGCCTACGTGCTGGCTCAAGAAGATGATGACAAGTGAGAATGCGTGATCTATTTCATTAGTCGAATGTTGCTCGATTATGAAACACGTTACACACAGGAAGAGAGAGAATTCCTTGCCATAATTTTTGCAACAAAACGTTTGAGACATTACATGTTAAACTAGGAAACAAGGGTCATTGTAAAGATAGACCATTTACAAACATTTCTCACACAAGGATCTTTATCTAAAAAAGTTGGCCGTTTCATAACCTTAATGGGAGAATTTGAGTTAACATTCGTGAACCAAAAATCTGTTAAGGGACAAATCATTGTAGACTGGTTAGCTAACAATCCACTAGATGGAGGTGAGTTGGTAGATCTAGACTTTCCCGATGAGTGTGTATACTTTATCGAAACCAGGCCCCCCATTTCTACATGTCCCTAGTATACTGATATCATCAATTTTATCATGGACCATACATACCCAGAAGGTGCCATGTCACAAAAAAGAAGGTAGTTACACATTATTACCACTAAATATGTTGTTTTAGACCAGGTACTCTATCGTAGAGCCTTCGACGGCATGCTTCTAAGATGTGTCGACATAGAAGAATCCAAGAGGATTATTCATGAATCCCACAGTGGGATATGTGGGGGCCACTTCATTGGTCACGCCACCACTCATAAAATAAATCAGATGGGCTAATTTTGGCCCACTCTCGAGCATGACACGGTGGAATTTGTACATAAGTGCCACAAATGCCAAGAATTCTCTCATGAGATTCACATGCCAAAGACAATCCCTACAACCAATAATGCGACTCAGTGGCCCTTACGTACGTGGGGTCTAGACTTGATAGGGAAGTTCTCTCCCTCATCAACTAATGGCCATAATTTTATAATCACAACCACGAAATATTTTACCAAATGGGTGGAGACCATGCCTCTCACCTCCGTACCAGGTTCGGTAATTGCCAGATTCATTTTGAACCAAATTATCTGCAAGTATGGTGTCCCACAAGTCATTATCTCAGATAATGGCATGTCCTTTAAGAATGAAAAGGTACGTGAGTTGTGTAGCAGGTTCAAGATAAACCGTCACATGACCTCTCTTTACTACCCTCAAGCCAATGGGCAAGCCGAAGTGACAAACAAAACATTGAAAGCTATTCTCCTCAAAACAGTCAAGGAGAACAAGCGAGATTGGCATTTAAAACTATATCCGGCCTTGTGGGCCCATCGAACCTCAATAAGAACACCAACAGGAGCAACTCATTTCTCACTAGTATTTAGGGTAGAAGCAGTTCTTCCGCTTGAGGTTGAAATACCCAGTCTCTGTATCTCATTACAAGGGATTCTAGATGAAGAAGCTTATAGGGAGGCACGCCTCTCTCAACTAGAAAGCCTTGACGAGGCCAGGTTAAATTCCGAACAATGGCACAAAACCTATTCTGACCGGATGTGCTGATAGTACAACAAAAAGTTCTATGAGTGAGAAATATATGAAGGAGATTTAGTTCTAAGACTGGATGGCTGGATCGATAAGAAAACCAAAGGTGAAGGAAGGAAGTTTTGGCCCAAATGGTAGGGCCCATCTTGAGTCATGAAGGACTATGGAAATAGTGCGTATCTCTTGTGCACACTAGAAGGTGAGGAATTCAAGTGAAACTATCAATTCCTTGCATCTTAAGTGGTTTTACAAATAAAACCTAAAGTCATTACTAGTACATTATAGCTACTTACATTGCATTAGTCTCTTAGCTGCTTCATTCTGTCCATTTCATAAAAATGGTAGTCCAGGAGCTTACTCTTAAAATAATTTGTTACAAATTTCTGAAATATTGGCAAAAGCATTCATATCACATCTCTCCATGCATCATCAACTACTTTCAAATCTTCTCATCAAATTTGATAGAAAAACATTGATGGAAACCATACCAAGATCCGCATACTTGGCTTTGCTCTTTCTTTCTACTAGGTGAAGTTGTCCTTGCCCACAGTCTATTTTTAAAGCTTCTTGGTGTCACATCTATCCCTCTTAAATCTCTTGTAACAAAAGGATATCCCAAATTCATAAATTAGAAATGTCAAAATCAAATGAAATCAAAAGCACCAAGCAAACAAAATATTTTATTTTACACACTTCTTTGCCCCATCAACCTTCGGTGATAAGCCCACATCTCTTACTAGTGATGTGAGGTTGGGAAAGGAAAGAAGTGCCCTTACTCACCATATCTTTCCTTTGGTGACAAACCCATGCTTCTTACTAGTGGTGTGAGGTAGGGTGTGGGGGGTCCAGTCACACAAACTAACAAATCTTGGTATGCTAAAAACACAAATCAAATTCTATTAAGAGGAAGCAAATATCCAAATATCCAAATTCCAAAGAGATCAAATCCTCAAAACCATATTTTGTCAACCGAGTTTCCATTTATGAATCTATAAACTCAAAATTCAAAGGGCCTTCTAAGCTTGGTAGTAGTTCGAGTAGGGTGGGTGTGTAGGTCCAAATTTGGTTCTTATTCTTTGGTTTGTCTATCTCTCATCATTCCATTCAATCAAACTCATACAACTTGTTCCCTTCCTAAACTCTTGGTGTTGAGCCCTCGCGTCTTACTAGTTACGTGGATTTGGGATTGGGGCAGGTTCATCTCTTTATCATTATGCATTCATCACATTTTTCCAAAATAAGAAGAAATTATAAACATTTCCCAAAGAGTTCAAAAGTTCAATACTACCATATGTTAGTATCATCTCATATCAGCATTACAAAAACATACAGAGTAAAACATTCTATCTACTATCATTGGTTATCCATTGCATACATTCTAAAAACATGAACAATAATATTCTAAAAGCATCTAAATACACATATAGAAATGAGTCCAAAATTTGAAATTCTAGGCACCAAGAGTTTGGATCCAAAGATATATATATATATATATATACAAATCAAGTTTTGTATACAATGCCATCATGCACAAGGCATGGTCAAAATGCTCAATGAGCCCAGAAAGTACAAAAACACTCATATAAACATCTAACAAAATACTACAAAAATAGTCTCTCAATCCCTATGGGATCCCTTAGAGGGTGCACGGCCACACCTAGGACTCCGGCTACGCTGGCACTCCAAATGCACTGAGGGCTTGTGGTCACACCCGGTAGCTGCCATCTCGCTATAAGAATGGCTCCTCATCATGTGCTTAGCTATCCTATATCTAGCCACCTCCGTGTGGAGAGAATTCATAATCTTCGCCGCATACCAGACAGAGGCAAAAACATTGGTGTGCCTACCGGCTGCTGAGGGCTCCCCCACGTCCACAGAAAGCTCAACATGAGTCTTCTTCAAGGGGAGAAGCAGGGTATTGGTACACACTCGATGAATCAAGTCTCGCCACTCATCAACAGTCGTTGCAAACAAAGGAGAAAACAAGTTAGAAAATAATCAATGATAGAATCAAGAGTAAATGAAACAAAAAGAAATAACAAGCTAAAATGAGTCTAACTAGAGAAAATGTCAAGAGAAGAGTGAAAACTCACTAGGATCGTCAGGCCTCCAAGAAGGATCTCTAGGATCCGCACATGCCACTAAGCCACCACCAACTGTGCCCCTCTCCCATGTCTGGGGAAATGTGACGGCCTGCAACAGACTCACCATCTCCACCTAGGTCCCGAGAGAGTAACTCCTCTGAAACAAGAGTCACCCTCTCTACACTCCACTCTACCCTCTCAGCCTGCAGGATCTCCTGGGTATCATGCCACTCAGGATGACTATCATCCCCCCACTACATGTCTCATTGATCTCCATGTCCATTGTCTCCTCCTTGGTCTCTCCCCGGTGAACTCCTCGGACTCAAGTCCACATCGATGGGCTCATCACTGCTATGATGGGGGACCAAAGGGAAATATGAAGTAAGGGTGCCTGAGGAGCACCAAATCTCCCTCGTGCATGTACCACCCTCCTGGCTACAATAGGAGTACCGAGTGTAACAATAGTTCAACCTCAACCTCTAGGACCTCGGCTGAGCCTTGTGGATAGATCTATACACCGGCACCACCGAAGGAAGCATGTCACTATAGGGAGGCCAAACTCTTGTGGAACTCACAAAGGGTTGTATCTCCAACTTCCCGCCTGTCTATCAATCAACCGGTGGTGGTATGGTAGGAAATCAAAGTAATGGTCTCCTCTCCCCATACCCCTGCCATGGCCTAATAAGGAGTGGCTTCCATGTTTGCGGTAGTCGGGAAGCCATTGGGCTGGTGGGTTGCTCTAGGAACTATCATCCCTATCCACCTCGTTGCCACGAAAACCTCGGTATCCTCCACCTCTACACCTCTCCCATATGGGATAATGTGATCAGACACCCAACTCATGACAAGATTCGGATGGCTTAGTGATTGCCCCTATAAACAGACTACCCTATATAAGTCATGATAGGTAGTCCCAAGGATATCTACTCCCTAGGCATAGACACGTCCATGGCCCTTAATCTGTGTAATAATGGGGGGCTAGCAATATAAGAGGGTGTCCCCTCCCTTATCCCCAATTAGTCTGGATGCAAGGATGCCCATGATGGCCTTACGAGCAAGGGAATGTCTGACTCAATAATAGAGCGGATCCTCACGCCCTTCTTTGACCCCATCGATACAACCGCATCTCCCATGTAGGTGGCCCACTAAACCACCTATGATCTAGATACAGCTATCTTAAGAGACAACCACCACCCAAGGATCGGAACCCCCAGTATATGGTAAACATCCTCCAGGGTGATAGACCACTCACCCCTAACTCCTGGAAATCGGAAGGTGTTCCGATCTGCATCCCAATATGAGAACAAGTCACACAATATGTGACTAGTAGGTGTAACATGAGGAACCTGTGTAATCCTCCATATACCAACCCTCTGGAGAGTATCTTGCTCTGCCTGGGAGAGTGCCTCCAACACTGCTTAGAGAGCCAATCAAACTCCCTCTCCCAGCTCCATCTAATGTACTCCTCCTTCTGCATACACCCAAAAACATGCAAAAAGGAGTAAGTATCAAAATTGCATTGGAAAAACTATTAAGAACATGCAAGAATGCTAAAAATGTAAAAACAAGTTAAGTAAAGTGTTGTTTTGACACTCAATGGATCGCCACCTGTGTAGGGTAGCGGTTCTGTAACCACCACCTTCTAAGGTGGAGATCCCATAACCGGCCCCTTGCTCAGGGTGGCGGTCTTGTCCCGTGTGTTCAAATGGGTCATGTGCCCTAAAAATGCTCAAAAATGCAAAAATTGACCATTTTAACTAAAACAAAAGCCTACCCATTAGCCCCCTAAGTGACCCTATTAACACTAGCATTTCTAAAAATGACCCCCAAGACAAAGATTTTGACATTTTAACATTTTGGGTGTAAAAATGGTAAATCAAGAAGAACTAACCTAAGATCTCGTAGGTCGACGTTCCACTCTCGGAGGCATAATCGTTATCTCACCATGAACGTTTAAACTATACTCTCATCGAAAACCATCACCATGGGTCCCAAAGCTCAAAAACTATCAAATCAACATGCAAAAATGAATAGGAAAATGAGCCCATTATATATATATATATATATATATATATAGTGTTCTGACTCATTTTTGAATGCCCGTTTTGCAGGTTTAGAGCACCGACAGAGGTAAGTTCTTATCCCCGCGCAAATGGTAAGTCCTCATTTCATATTAATTTAGTATTTATTTTCTTGACTTATTTTATCTATCTGCACTTGAGTCCTCTTTTCATTTTGTAGGTAGCGGGAATTTGGATGGCATCATTTCGACATACGGGCGTGTCAGGTATAATTTCTAGCTTCTCGTTTTGGGACTGCCATACTTAGACCCACCATTTTACGCCTCTTCCTGGCTAAAACACTTCTCTGAGGGGGAAATATGTATATACCCAAAATTGTAGGGTACTACGCCATCGAACGATGTTACACATGCCCCAATGATGATACAGGTCACCTCACAAGGTGTTCGGGATCTAGAGAAGCTCATGAAGTATATGTTAGCATCCCAAATGCTTTATCCAAGTTCCTTGTGCTTTGTTTTATCCCTTTCCCCCCTTTTCTTGGATTTTTGACCTTTAGTAATGAAACTGCTGCCCTGCCAGGGTGGCGGTCTCGTGATCGCCGCCTTACCAGGGTGGCGGTCCTATAACCACCACCCTGCTCAGGGTAGTGGTCCTTCACGCATTCTCTAACACGTTCCTTTGATCATGAATTGCATGCATTTTCAACATTTTCGAGCTTTTCTCAACCGCCTTAGCTTTTATTTATGTTTTTAGTTCCCTATAATATTTTTTCTCCATTGTTTAATGGTAAAAGAGTTCCATTCCAAGTTACCCTTTGGTGAATGGGAATTCTATAAATAGTTGGTTTGTTTTCAAATAAATGGCCCCTCATCCTCTCTATTCTCTTGTTCAATTTTTCAATTCTTTGCTTAGGATTTTGTTAGTTACAGGTTTTTCTTCCATTGTTGGCACTTTGGAGGTCATATCATCTTCTTGTTTCAGTCTTGTTTCATTGTTGCTGCATACAGTTAGTTTAAAACATAGAATAGCTTCATTTCTAGACTAGAATCCATTAAAGTTACAAGTTTTGTTTTGTCACAAGGATAATTTCTAAAAATATTGGTACACTTGTGTTGTATTCCCGTAATAAATCCCACTAGGAATTGCATAGTCAAGCTCTGTTCACTTGCGTTATCCCTCTCCTACTCGCATTATATTCGGTCTATATCCAAAGCTGCCATTGTTCGATTGCTATCTTTTGTTGATACTATCATATACACACTTTTTGGATTCACGAGGACATGAAGGAACGAGGAGATCACACTGAGGGGATGAAATCACACACAACTGGATTTACCACTGTTCTGTAAATGCCAGGTTTGAGCTATCAAAGTTCTAGTTACAACATATCAAATAGAGTAGTGAATTATTTTATTTCAGTCAAAAGCTTGTTCTCGATATCACCAGGGAAGCTGTGGGGATTGATAGTTTCTGAGAAACTGTGATTCATTCCTCACTTCTGAGGTAGAATCGAGAGTCTTTCAATTTAATATATTTAGTTAGATATTTAGTATAATATCACAATTACACAGGCAAATAGCCATACCAGGCTACTTTGTTTGTTTTCATTTTGTTTCTAGATTAGTTGTCCATTTTATAGATATACTAGAGTAGCTGCTCTTTAATTTCATTGAAATACGTCATTGAAAAATACAAAAATAGTAGGATACTTGCATAGTGTAAATACCTCTTTTATAATCAGTTTATTTAATGTTAGTTAAAAGTTGAATCATTTTGTATGACAATCACAGGACCTAGAGAGCCTAGAGAATATATATTTGAACCTATAGTACCTCAACCAAATTTACCCATGACTTTAGCTGATATAGATCAAGACCTTAGGATACAGGTCTTTCAAGCCACAACAAACTTACAAGCAATTAGTGAGCAACTAAGAGGATTAAACATTGAAGATGACAAGGCATATACGTTCTGGTCAAATCATCCCAATTATAGATTACCTTGATAGAATAACTAAATGATCGTACAAGGGTTCAAACGAGAAAAAACATTTGGTTGCAATCCTTTGGTTCCACAGCACCTAACGCAAGAGACCTCCTCATTGATATAGACACTAGCTTACGTATCCAAGTTTCCAGAACACCTGTTAGGTACTCCGAGAAAATCATACAACTTCTAGTTCTAAACGTAGAAGCTGAAAAGGCATATGATTACTGGATAGTCGGAAGAAGGGATTGATTCTTCACATGACCATAATAGGTCCACAACAACCACACACTCATGGTTGTGATCCCCAAGTCCCACAACCCAACGGGCCAACAAACCAGTCAAGTATTGACACCGGCTTGCGAATGCTAGTGTTTAGATCCTCACCACTCCCACCAGATATTATAGTACAGTTCTCCATATTAAACATAGAAGCTAATCAATCCAATATTTTCTGGGCTAGACCAGAAAACCACCCATAGCTAACCACAAAATCCACTAAAACGACCTATCACCATTTTATGACCTTGTCTGGAGATATATACGAAGCTCCCACAGGACACTTCCCACATATCCAACAACCAAGAAACAGGATCTCAAAGAAAGCTTGACATTGATTGGAGCCTCCAAACAAACATTATATTTGAACGAGCTATTACATGAATCCAGGTTAGGAGGGCCTTCTTCACCTCGATTCACAGATTCCATTATTGCATATTGACGATCTAAGATTACCCGATTAGCTTGTCTATATCCATTCACATTTTAGCATCCACCATTTGTCTCAACACAACCTTGGGAGGTCGGGTATGAGGAAGAGGTAATTATTGATTCCCATGCTCACATGTTAGTTTTCCATCATACAATACCGCACTAGTATTCGCAGTTCCACTTATGCCACACCATTTTATCTGGTCTATGGTGCAAAGGTTGTTCTACCTCTCAAAGTCCATATTCCCTCACTCCGTATTTCTCTCCATGACATGCTTAAGGATGATGAATTTTGTCATGACCTTTTAGCACAATTGGAGTTATTAGATGAACTTCATCTTAACGCTCTTAATTACCTTCATGTTTACCAAAAACGTATAAAATGTGCCTACGAAAAACGTGTCCATGAGCGAACATTCCAAGTTGGTGACCTTGCCTTGAAAGAAAATAAACATGAAACCAAAGCGAAAAAAGTAAACAGGGGCAAATTTGCTCCTAATTGGCTTGGACCATACATCGTGACTTATACTTATGGATCGGTGCTTATTGTTTATCTTCACTCGATGGTAAACCTAAACTGAGCCCCTTAATGCATTGCATCTTTGACCATTTATTGTTGACTTATAGTCCTACCTCACCTTTGGTCTCTTTCCATACTTGTCCCTTGAGCACTATACACTTTATACACATCACCAATGATTAAACAAGAATCATGTGAGTACCCATCATTTGTTATTTCCTCTTGAAATATGTGTACCATAGTGTTGCACATAGCATGATTTTCATGGATACTTTTTATCTACCTTTAGATGAGATCCCATAGTCATTCCACCTTGCTTTTGAACAAGAATCCTATTCTTCACCTTGGACTGTCCATGACTTTAAAGCCCCACATGAGACCCAAATCCTTGAGTCAAACTTCTAATATAAAAGATGACTCCCTCAAAAGGACATTTTTCTCTCAACAACCGCTGCTATAAATAGACTGCTCCCTCAAAGGATAGCTATGTAAAGCCCTTAAAAAAAGGTGAGAGAATTTGAAGCTTCCCGCATCAATCAGCTTCACAAATACCTCAAGGAGTTAAATTCCTCATCCCATATAGACTTCCTACATTGATTAGTCTATCTCCAATACAAGTCAAAATAGAGAACTTTTTAGTCACGGACTTTCCCATTGTGACCTCGTATCTCTTCTTTGAAAGAGCATGCCACCTCATACCATATAAAAAATTAACCACCTTTCACCCTTCTTACCATTCTCACTCCCATTTTCTACTGCCTCAAGGGACCTCTCGGAAACCAAGACATTTGGTGATCATGTGACTACTTTTCACCTTAGAACATTTGATCATGCAATGTCTTTAGGGTCTTACATTCACCGCCTCCTCCAAGGTATGATCTACTCAGTATGATCCTAACCAATCAGGTGGCTTTATTTCCCCCTCTTATCTTTTAACCATCTTTATTTACGTTTTGATTACCTTATACAGAGGATCTAGTCCTCGACACTTACCTTTGTGGTTTTATTCTTCTTTTTCACAATCGGCATCACCTATATCAATTTACCTCTTACCCACACACACCTATGAGACCTAAACCCACAACATGCCTAAAACCTACTCACTCATTTTTATACCTAATCATATTCTTCCTAGCTCATGGGAGAACTACATCAATCTAAGATCCCTTTTCACCGGGACTATGTAGGCAGCACTCCGAGGGCATGGGGCCCTTGGAGGTTAGCTCGGCCACTCTCTACCCTAACCAATTCATCTTTTCATCTTTCTAAAATCACATTTTTCCCCTACGTATTTTCCTTTTTATATCACGAGAATGGAAATTAAACCACACGAACAACAAGTTTTTAACACTTTTATCATCATCACAACCTTCATTTATTATGACTTCCATTTATCTATTATCATCATGCATAAATTATCAAACATCTTCAACATGACCCATATCATCATCCTTTGTACAAAATAATACATCACAACTTCAACTACTTTAAGCACAACCATTCCTATAACTTTGACTTGAACCATGCCTATGACCTAACTCCACCATGCCTAACCAAACCTAACTCGATCCATGCCTATGACCTAACTCAACCATGCCTAAAACATGACCTGACTCGATCCATGCCTATGACCTGACTCAATCCATGCCTAAACCAAACCTAACTTCATCATGCCTAACTCACCTAATTTCCGTCCATATCAAAACAACAAATCAAAAGTCTCATCCAAACATCAACAAATCAAAAATCTCATGTATCTCATCATATAAATAAATGTGTATCTCAATACAACATACATGGCTATCCCATCATGTCCATCATCTCAAAATTATCAGCACGTAGGCCGATACTCAATACATCAGCACACAGGCCGGTCTCATATATAATAAAATAATGAACCAATACAAAATCTCTTCAGCGCGCAGGTGGTATATGCTCAAAATATACAACAAAAACTCTCATACATCCTCACTATCTTTGGCACATAGGCTGGTATATATAAAAAAATGACTATAATACATCAAAAATCAAAAGCCACATATCAGGCATCTCGGTAGATATCCTCCATCTCTGTATCACCTATACCCTCTGCCTCCTCCGCCCTGTCTGGTGACCTACTAGCATCTCCCCACCCATCATAGGTGGTGGCTGAGTCCCTGCTAGTGCCTCACCTAGAGCTGGTCTCCATGTACTAGTAGCCTCTCCCTGATCTGGCCTCAGAGCTCGATGGCCCCCTATGCTCTCCACACTATGAGTGTGGGATCTAGTCCTCTCACTTGACACTGTGCCGTGCCCGGTACTCTCCATAGGATAGAAAGTCTATCTCGGCTGCCATCAACTGGTCCTAGTAGTATCTAGCCTCACCTAGGGCATCCTGTAACTTTGGAAATAGGCACATGTCTATGGTGGCCTCATAGGCCTCACCCACATACTTATCTTACGGGACCCTATCCCACTCCTACCTATGAACAATGACCCTATCCGTGCACTCGTGGTAGTGCCGCTTGTGTATGTGCCTATATCTAGGCATGTAAGGCCACAATCTATTCCCGGGCTATGGCTAACTAGCCCTACAACCCTGTCACATGTGCCTGTAAGGCCGCCACCTGACCATTATCCTCCTCTCCATCTCCATCCCCACCACTAGCCATCTGGGCCTACAGACTGGCCACCTGTACATGTAGCTCCGCTACCTCGCCTCTGAGTTTGCAAATTATGTCTGCACCATACCCAACTGGGTAATTAGAGTAGCCACCTACCCATGTAGGGCATCTCTCTACATCATGATGGTGGCTAGATCCGATTGCCTTGGTCTGGGTGGTATGGCTCATAAATGAGCCACCCACCACTGTCTATACCTATCTGTGACCCCAACATCATCTATCCACCAGTCCACTACCTAGTCCTCCTGCCCTATGGGCACTTTGTAGGCTATGGTAGAGGTAAGGGCCTCTCCACGTCATCTCTCCTATCTGCGGGAAGGGTAGAGGTATGTCTTGTAATAAACTTTGAACTCTTCTTTGACTCTGTCCACTAGGATCAACTCATGCTCCCGACAACAAACTCAGTATCCATCTCAATAGCTAGATCTCAACTAGCTCCTCACACATATGCCTATATGAGGGGAATCCCACATATAACCTCTATGTAATGTTCATTATGGAAAACCCCTCCAATAACCACTGGAAATAGGCCACATCATGTGTGGGCTTGTCTAATCTCTGCTCTCCAATAGCTGGCACCCATTGCATGTACCCCACCCACAAAAATCTTAGTGGGAATGCATCTTCTCGAGGCATCCCTACTGGCCACACACAAGCTATGTGCTCATAAGCCCAAGTAGTGTAGTAAGAAGGTACAACATAGGCTAAACCTACATAGCTACCCATATGCCCATAACTCTCTGTACAGCGGTTGCACCAGGAATGCTAGTGCCCAGGAAAAGTGGGTCTCATCTATCATCATGTCGTGGAGTACCCCCATCAACGATCAAGGAAAATGTCCACCCTCTGCATCTGGTAGTGCAAAGCAGCACACTGCCTCCATCAAAAGAACCACTAGCCTCATCTCCTCTGGACGGGCTAGGTACATCTCTCCATATCGAATGCTGGAACTATGGAATGTTAGCTCAGCCATCCCCTCACCAAACACCATCAGCATCATCTCCTCTAAGGCCTTAGAGGAGATAGAGTAGACCTCACGTACCCAATATGGGTAGCCATAGAATCCTGAACACGTCCTCCAGGGTGATAGTGATCTCACCCGTTGGTAGGTGGAACATGTTGGTTACGGAATCCCATCTATCGATGAGTGCGACCATCAAACTAGGCTATTAGACTACATGTTGATAGCGTTAGACTCCACTCAGGCCCACCACCTCCACATGTTGTAGCTCCTTAGGGGTTGCTACATTGTGCACTATCACTGGCGGGGCGAGAACCACTGTCCCACATATGTAGCTGATCTCTCCCTACATCCAATATAAACAATACATTAATCTACATTTATCACACCCATACTTTCCCCCTATCGTTTCCCAACAACCTATTTTACCCCTACCCATCTTAATCACCCAACCTATGGCACTTTTGGCCCCTTATCCCCCAAAACCCGACTAGTGCCGGTTCTCTTTAACCGACCCCAGTCACCCCTTAACCAACATCAGTCACTTGTTTAGTGATGGATAATGGTTACACACTAACGACGCCAACCAAGCTTTGACGCGCTTGATCACTATCGTGGAAAAACCCCGTGACCCCCAAACCCCCCTTTCTCAAAACATTCCCACCCTATCCCTTTTACCCACCTAAAAATACCTACACCTCCCTTACACCTCATTCCTTCCCCTCCTCTCCCACTTATTTATTTCCCCCTTCCTATTTAACCCACTTTACCCTCCCATTTCAAAAATTATTTTGCCACCCAAAACAAAAACCACAAAACAATTTGCAAATCCTCTAATCTATCTAACCAAATCCAACTAGAGTTGGACACTTACCTCATCGTCTTTCTGTCATTTTGGTGGCACGTCTGGCCACTACACCGGTGGCCCGCTCGATCCCTCTTTGGCCTCTGCCATCACCAAATCTCCACCCGCATCTCCAACCAATCGAATCACATGCACCGATCCTATGGACCCACCTCTCACCAACCAATCACCACCATTCACACCGCCAACTCAACACTCCATTCTCGCTCTGGACACTTTTCCCTCTTTTCTCTCTCTTTTGTCATTTTCTCAAATCACTATATGACAAATGGATAACAAAAAACATGGATTTTTTGTTTTTATAACCAACCCAACCTAATTGACATCTATTTAACCTTCATCGACATTGATCGCATGCCCTACCTTACCATGGTCGGTTTCCCTATACTGGCGTTGGTTACCCTTGACCAGCATCAACCACCTTCTCTTGCCTAAAACCCAACATTTTACCCTATGACCTTGCCCATCACTCTTTTTCCCACACCTAAGCCTTAGCTTCGATCATTTTCCCCACCTAACCTTTACCCAAACCATTTACCTCACCCTCCTGGCCTCGTCATTTCCTTCCTAATTTCATCCTCCTTTAAGGACTCCTTATTTTACCCATACCTCGGCCTTACCCATGTCGTGACCTATATTTTTGGCCCTGGATCATCGCTAGTGACCTTTGACCTCATGTGTTTGTTATACCTTGTGGCATTGTTACTGTTTTGTTGACCTAATGACCTTACCTAGCCTATTCCCATGACCATTTTTCCTGAACCTACCTTTGGTGTACCAGAACATGCCTAAACATTCTTGCACCTTACCTACATTGTGTTTCTTGACCATATCCTATACCTTGGATAATGGAATCACTTCGACCTTAATTGGATAAACCTATCAACCTTGGACGATGTAGAGTTTGCACTGTTCTTCAACCTAGTAATGTGCTTGTTGTTTATATGTGTGTGTGAATTTTTCACCGTTTACTACCTTTGACCCTAACCCATTACCTAGATTACCCAAGTTGTAGCGCCCGTAAAACCAACCCACTTTGTAGATCTATGATTAACCTAGGCTTAGTTAGCTAAAAGAGGAATAATTTTTTTAAAAATTATTTTCACAAGCATAGTCTAAGACACACACACATTTGATTCTACCAAAAGAGGAGATCAAAGTTATGATTTTGCATATATTTAGTTTTATATGTTCATTAAGATCTAATATACTTATTTACTTTGGTGAATCTTGTCTCTTATGCAAATTGATGTTTCTGATGTCTCCATGTACAAAATACAAGGTACCATAAGATTTTGAAGTAGTAGGCCCTAGCCCATAGAAATTCTAGCTATGCTCCTATAAAGAGCCCGTAGTAACTAGCTATCTTCCTATAATAGCCCCTAGCAACTAGATGTACTCCTATAGCAGCCCGTATCAACTGTTTATGCTATACTGATACACTAGCTCAGCAGAACTGCAAGCCTTCCTATAGAAACTACAAGCCTTCCTGTAGCAACTCTAGCTGTGCACCTACAGCCACCCATAGTAACTCCAAGCCTTCCCATAACAACTTTGGTTGTATACCTACAACCAAATGTAGCAACTCTAGGCCTGCTTTCGTGAACTCTGGTTGTGCACCAACAAATGCCGTGTGAACTCATGGCCTACCCGTAGCAAGAAATTCAAAATGCTATAACCTATGATTAGAAACTTGGTTTTTGATAAAATAGGAATTTTTTGAAAGGATATGAAGTCCAATTTACATAGTAATCATAAAACTTAGGATTGGATGAGGAGGTTTAGACAATCATTTTTGCAAAAGCAGATCTGTGGCTCCTACAATCAAGACTGACAATTATCTGAGTGAATACTTTTGTTAAATTTGTTTGATTGAAAGCTTATAAGGTAAATTCCTTGAGTGTGTAGGTCTGTCTTGGATCTATTTTGGTCTTGCAAGGCTTATTTGGTTCACTTCATTCATTACTTAATGGTTTAAGGGGTTGTTTGGTTCATTCTTTGGTTGATTAAGCATACATGCATAGTGAAGTAAGGGAAGATCATATTACTACATTCTAACTGACTGAAACAACAACTCTTAAGTATGTAAGAACATCATTTAAATTCATTTCATGCTAGCTTAAAACAAACTTCTTTCTTTAACGATTGATAACAAGATCTAAACAAAGTCCTTCATATTCTTTATAGATTGAACGTTTCCCAGCAAGACAAGTAACAAGAATAACATAATTAACTTATGCAAGATTTGCTTTGAACATTATAAAATAGAGAATTACATGCATTTGAATGATTCTTACTTACATCAACTCATACCAATGGATGCAACAAAGTAATTCTTTTAATCATTTCAAATGTAATATACAAAACACAACTCGATCCCTTTACATTCTTTCAAGCATGAAGTTACATTACGATTGAGAAATCAAATTGGAAAAATGCAATCCAATGGAGGCAGCAACATATCTCTTTTCATTATGCCATGAATGCATAAATACAATACCATTACAGTTCTCTCAATAGTAAGAAGACAAGATTATTTCCCTTTCTCAAATCAAAATACATCTTGCATGGTCAATACAACATCTTTACAATATAATGAAAGTTACAGTCCATCCACATAGAGTGGGGAAAGGAAATTACAGAAAGAAGTAAACTAACAATGATGGATGTTAACTTTGCACCATGACTGATTCCAAAACAACAACATGCTTTAGATGTTTCCTTCGATTGATCACAACAAGAAGAGAGGGGGAAAGACAATGCTCTCCACCCAACCAAGATATCCAATGAAGAGATGAATCCTCTCTCATCATTGGCCCCCGAGCCCCAACCATAACACAATGAAAGATGGGGTTCAATGCATAGCAACATCCATAGGCTTCCATAACACACACATGTATATTTTTAACAACAAGACAAACAAGACACACATACAAATTTCCACTGTATTTCACAATCAAATAGCACATAGGCTCTATTTAATCAAGCCAAAGGATCAAGGACTATGGGGGAAGCTTCTTATGCCTCCCAATGAGAAATGGGCATCCACCTGAACATCCCTCCATGAAATATCATCACAGAGATCCTTATGCCCCCACACAAAATCACTTGTGCCCCCAAAAGTAAGAAATGCAAGCTATTTCTTTTCCATGGTGGACCCCATTCTCAAACTCCCTCCTCAATATCTGATGCCTCTAGCATTCCCTTACTCCCCCATAATGATTCCCCATAGCCTTCTCCTACACCATCCCTAGGCCATCTACCCAACCAGACAAATGAAGAAGAGACACACATTTACATTCCATAATAACATGCAAGAAAATAACAGTTTAAAGATGAACAAGCTCTTACCTTTCCATAGCAATGACAACACCTTTGCAAGAAAGAAAAGACAACCCCAAATATTAATTTGAATGTCCACAAAACAGTCTTCAAAACAACAACAGAATGCCCAACTCACAGTTTAGAAAAAATAGTCTTCAAATACAAGAATGCAGCCCCAACAGTCACTTGAATGTCCACCAAAACAGTCCTCAAAATAACAACAAGAATGCCCAAATCACAGTTCAAAAACAACAGCCTTCAAATACAAGAATGCAGCCCCAACATTCACTTGAATTTCCAACAAAATAGTTTTCAAATTAGCAACAAGAATGCCCAAATCATAGTTCAAAAAAACAGTCCTCAAATACAAGAATGCAGCCCCAACAATCACTTGAATGTCCAACAAAATAGTCCTCAAGACAACAACAAGAATGCCCAAATCATAGTTCAAAAAAAGCAGCTTCAAATGCTAAGAAGACAGTCCAACAACAAGCTTGAATGAAGACAAAATGACAGTCTAAAACAATTGCTCTCTCCAAAAATGCAAGTGAAAAATAATCATCCCCAAAATTTGAAAACCAAAAGGAATGTGATGTCCTCATGCCAATCAAATCAAATTTACTTGTAAGCCTCCACTTACACCTCAAGGACAACCAATTAAATTTTTGTAAGAAAGTACACTTACACAAGTAAGATTGAAAAGCAAAAATGCATTTAAGAGGTAAAAGTAAACACTCCAATCAAGATAAAGTTGGTAGGAAGCTTTTAATAGGTGTGGGACAAGTTTAGCTTGTCCCACAAGCTTCCAAAAACACCTTCCAAGGACAAATCCGAGTTTTAAGATGGTGAAGTGTTTTATACTCCAAAGATCAACTCTCTTACACACATTAAATGCAAGGATCAACACATTAATAACTATATTTAAGCAAGTCTTATTTAAATTTATCTTTCACATTCTATTTAAATAAAGGAATGGAAACATTCACAAATAAAACACATGTAAGATAACAATAAAAGAAGGACCACATACTAACACAAAAAAACCCCCATGGTCACATATAAAGGTGATCCCCCATGGGAACCCCCAACAAAAAACAACGCGCAAACGACTAGTTGCCATGGTGATCGTGTTGAATCCAACTGAAATTCCATTATGGTTAGTCTCTAATCCCCCAATGTTTGCTGTGATATAAAATAGCCTACAAAATACAAATACCTCCTTTGGCCTCATGGCCATATCAGAATGCTCAAAAATAATATAATATAAATCTAAGCATCGTAAGTATAACTGCATAACACAACATCGAAATAGTGACTATATCATTTTATAATTAAATCAACCATTCTATCATCATTTAAAATTTTCATTTTCTATATATAATCAAATGATTAAACATCACATATCTGGATAACATCAATGATATAACTACATCAAATAAAGCATCAACATGTAAATATATATATATATATATATATATATAATGTTTATAATAATCATCATGCATCCTGTATAAGTTCAGTCAGTAATGAAGTCCATAATCCAACATCATACTAAACCAAGCCAAAATAGTGTCTAATACATAATCCATATTCTGATGATCAGAAAAATAGTGTCGAAGGGAAGTGGGCACTACATCCCCTCCCCTTAGACTTGACTTCCTCCTAGAAGTCACTTTGAATAGATGTGTTAACAATGCCATAGAGAAAGGATCATGCTCCTTTTGGAATTGTTTTGCTTCAACAAGTGTGGGTCTATAGAAATCTAGTTTGGTCTAATATAATTCAACGAAGAAGGGAGATTACAAGGGTTGAGTTCTAAACTTTCAGCATGCAAGGATATGAACATAATAATCTAAGGAGTAACTTTACTCTATCAAATAGATACAACACAACAATACAACAAGAAGAGTTCCCAAAATATCATCAAGAGTAGCCACCAAGAAGGGATTTACAAGGAAAATTTCCATAAACTTGAGATGACCACATATTTTCCCACTAATACACATACCACATTAATAAAATTTAAGGTTTTTACACGTTTAAGCCATGATTTCAAGGTTTGTTGTCCATACAAGGCTAGAAAAATCAACTATGACCAATTTTGCACGAGAAACAAGTATACACAAGGTCCCACAAATTGAGATCACACAAGATGAGGTTAATCAACAAGGACACCTAAATCAGAAAAACATTTACAATCAAGGAACTATTCAAGGAAAGCACTTCTATAACTCGAGAGGGTACAATTAACTTTTCATGGTAATGCAAGTGAAGTCAAGACCACAAGGTTTTCTTATAGTCTGATTTTTACACTTTTGTTTTAAGAATCAAACACACCATACCAACCAAATCTAAAGAAGTCAACCATATAGCAAAGATATATATATATATATATATATATATCTCCCCTAGTGACTAACATATCAATTCAAGAACCATACATTAAAGTACAATGGGGATTATTTATCTTATTTCCTACTCAAGCTCAAAATAATCATAAAGAGAGCACAAGGAACACCAAGGACCATTCAAGGTTGCTAGGGAGAAGAGCAAGTAACATAGGGTCCAATCAAATCCAAGGGTGAATAACATCATCTTGCACTTTCCATCCTAATGGGAAGAAGGGATACAACAACAAGGTGACCCAAGAAAATATGAAGAAAAGAAGACTTCCTAAAGTTATCTTTTATCCTTAACATATGTTGCCTTAAAATTACAATAACTTAGGTCTCTAAGGACAAGACAACACGCATGGTGGTTGCTTCTCAAAAAAGATAAGTCTCAATCCAAAAAGGAACAAAACTCACATTTTTTGAGCTACGGGATGATAAGGGTGTGACGACCCAAAACTCCCACAAGAAGGCACATACATCCATGGATAAGAAGTAATAAGCAACTAGAACACATTATTGTCCACCAGGTGTTTCACAATTTTAGGTAGGTGACAAAACTACAAGTTCAACTATATATTACACTCAATACACATAAATTTTATGCATTTTATAAATCAAATTATTAAGTCAAAAGTTATAGCTTTTCTTGTTAAGAACATTCCTTTCATGCTTCCTTAGTTACAAACTTCCTTCTATTATGACATCATCAGTTTACATTATAAAGAGCACCACTAAGGTGGGCATGATGTCTCACCATTTTGTATAGGTAGAGAGCATTTAATTTACTTGCAAGGAAGGTGGATGGACAAGATTTCCTTTTTATTCTTCTACATGGTTTTTATTTCTTTTATTAATCTACCAAGGGTATAACAAGGATCACTTCCCTTTTTCTATGCTCCAGTTAAGTTCCAAGGTCAAATCTCCTTAATTATAGTTTTATGGTGTTTTGGTTGAGTCATCTTATCAATCAACTTTTGATGAGAATGATGGTTCAAACACATCAAAAAATTACTTTTATGGGAAGGAGATACAAATCAACACACCACATTTTGATTCTAAAGGAACAAGAGACATTCAATCATAGAAAACACATTATTAATTTTTTTGTAAGAACTAGGAAACAATGAACCAACATGAATCACACCAAGATTTCAAAAATTCACTAAATAATTTCAAGCATCATTAAACATTCTTAGTGGGTCTCCACAAGTTTCATAAGAAATTTTCAAGAAAGGCTCATTAAAGAGGTATAATCTTACTTTTACGAATCTATTAAGGTTTTAAATTTTTTTTTTTTTTTTTTTTGTTTAGGATGGTAACATTTTACTCCCTAATAACCAAAGAAGGTTTTCCAATCAATACTCATGTCCCCACAAGATAACACCAACCAAGCAACTAGATGAAAATGCAACTTTACTCCAAGGAACCACATCCACACTAAAAGGCATCCAATGTAATGGGGAAACCAAATAATTTACCAAATCATGAACTTAACAGCCAAGAGTTATAGTTTTTTTAAAAAAAGAGGAAGTACAATATAAGCACCACTAAGATTATCTATTAAGATCTACCAAACTAACATTTCTAAGAGAAAGATCCAAAAGACCCAAAGCATCCATAAGTGTTTCCAAGTAACCCAAATATTAATAGGTCATAGAATGTTATTCATAGTAAGGAATATTTAAGGTAAGGGTAAACTTATTTATAAGTCAAGAGAGTAAAACAAGTACACTTAAATAAACACACTTCCTGAAAGGATTAAATCTATCCATAATTACCAAGATGCATACATTCCACGAGTTAAAACTTTCTATGATGCAACCAGGAACCCAAGATACAATTAATCATGCCATCGATGAAAAGTCACTATCAAAACAAACACTTTTCCAGTAACATTTATAGTCAACCAAAGGCAATCCAATCCTAACAAAATCTAAAAGCCCATAAATAAACACTTCTACTCTGATGAGGGTCAAGCTCTTACCAGATTGAAATAGAATCACCACTACCATTGTCAGACTGCCCTCTAGACCACACCACACAAAAAACTTTCTTTCTAGCAAGGTCAAGCAACAAAAAGGGTCACTCTAAGACCTTAGACACACTCAAGGTTCCATGCATCCATAACCAAGGCATGACTTTAAGCACCTAAAAGGAAATTCAAGACACCTAGGGTGTACCCCCATATGACAAAATATTATGAGACAAACAACATAGGGCCAACTCAACAACATGTAAGTGAGAATCACGTAACGTTTGACCAAGTATCCAACAACATCATGAGCTCCAAGTCATTAATCAAATAAATTCCAAGAAACATTGACAATCAATAAAAGTGGCTAAGTAGCCACATTGCAAAGATTGAAAATTCTTACAAGAAATATAAATAAATAAAATATCCTTAGATTTTCTTCAATGCAATCATAAAATAAGATGCTGGTCCTTGATAAAATACACAAGATTACGAATGTAAAACACAAAATTTAACACCACATTCACTCCGTATTCTTTCATGGCCGCCATAGGGGTACTCTACCTCGAGGTTAGCTCCAGAACACATACACATGATTGGGTCATAGAGCGAGACCAAGACTTAGTGTCCACCCTCTCATATGGGTAACAACATGGAAAATTGACAACCAGACCCTCTTTCATAACCACTCAAGGAAGGAAGCTCTAAACAACTTCTAATTAGCTCTTCCCAACCCATAACACAACCACTACTTGTCCAATCACAAGGATCACATCATACAAATCATCATTCCAATAAATCCAATAAGGAAGGGTCTCAACAAAGGGCTTAATACATCATACAATTTAAATCAAGTTTTAGGACTTGTAAAACAACACATTTTCAAAGGGGAACCAAGTTTCCATTATACTAGAAGTTCACAAAATCAATTTAATCTGACATTCTTAGTTACCCCAGGTTTAGAAAAATGTCACTAAGTAAGCACAACAACTCAAAGAACTTATTATTATTATTTTATTATCATTTTAATTCTAGCAGTTCAAATGAATAGAGTAATGTAATATTTCTTCATACTTATTTCTTCTTCAATTTTCAAACAAGTTTGTTTTCTTAGATTCAAAAGTGTGCTAGGTTTACAGTTCATGTCTCAAGTTTTCTAGTGTTCCCAATGGCCCAATATTTTGAACCACTACTCTGATACCAAAGTGTAATGCCCGTAAAACCAACCCTCTGCAGATTTATGATTAACCTAGGCTTAGTTAGATGAAAGAGGAATAATTTTTTTTAGAAAAATTACTATCACAAGAATAGTCTAAGACACACACATGTTTGAGTCTACCACAAGAGGAGATCAAAGTTATGATTTTGCATATATTTAGTTTTATATGTTCATTAAGATCTAATATACTTATTTACTTTGGTGAATCTTGTCTCTTGTGAAAACTGATGTTTCTGATGTCTCCATGTACAAAATACAAGGTTCCATAAGCTTTTGAAGTAGTAGTCCTTAGCCCGTAGCAACTCGACATTGCTCCTATAGCAGCCCAGCAATGGCTATCCTCCTACAACAACCCATAGCAATTAGTTGTACTCCTACAGTAGCCCATAGCAACTGGATGTATGCCTACAGTAGCCCATAGCAATTGCAAGCCTTCCCATAGAAACTCTGGCTGTGCACCTATAGCCACCCATAGAAACTCTAGGCTTTCCCATAGCAACTCTAGTTGTGCACCTACAACCACATGTACTAACTCTAGGCCTATCCATAGCAACTCTGGCTATGCACCTATAGCCACCCGTAGCAACTCCAGAATTGCCCGTAGTAGGAACTTCAAAATGCTATAACTTTTGACTGGGAACTCATTTTTTGATAAAATTTGACATTTTGGAAAGGCAATGATGTCTAATTTTCACATGAATCATAAAAACTAGGATTAGATGAGGTTTAGATAGTAAGTTTTGTAAAACATTCTTGCAATCTGTTACGATCAAGACTGTAATTTTATGAGTGAATCCTTTTGTTAAATTTGTTTGATTGAAAGCTTCTAAGGTAAATTACTTGAGTGTGAAAGTCTGTCTTGGGTCAGTTTTGGTCTTGCAAGGCTTAGGTGGTTCACTTCATTCATTACTTAATGGTTTGAGAGGTTGTTTGGTTCATTCATTGGTTGATTAAGCGTACATGCATAGTGAAGTAAGGGAAGATCATATTAGTACATTCTAACGGACTGAAACAACAAATCTTAATTATGTAAGAACATCATTTAAATTCATTTCATGCTAGCCTAAAAAAATTCTTTCTTCAACAATCGATAACAAGATCTAAACAAAGTCCTTATTCTTTATAGATTGAACGTTTCCCAGCAAGACAAGTAACACGAATAACGTAATTCCCTTATGCAAGATTTACTTCCAACATTGTAAAATAGAGAATTACATGCATTTGAATGATTCTTACTTACACCAACTCATACCAATAGATGCAACAAAGTAATTCTTTTAATAATTTCAATGTAATATACAAAACACAACTCGATCCCTTTACATTCTTTCAAGCATGAAGTTACATTACGATTGAAAAATCAAATTGGACAAATGCAATCCAATGGAGGCAACAACATATCTATTTTCATCATGCCATGAATGTATAAATACAATACCATTACATTTCTCTCAACAACAAGAAGATATCATTTTTCCATTTCTCAAATCAAAATACATCTTGCGTGGCCAATACAACATCTTTACAATATAATGAAAGTTACAATCCATCCACATAGAGTGGGGAACAGAAATTACATCAAGAAGTAAAATAAAAATGATGGATGTTAACTCTACACCATGACTAATTCCAAAATAACAACATGTTTTAGATGTTTCCTTCGATTGATCACAACATGAAGAGAGGGGGAAAGGCAATGCTCTCTTCCCAACCAAGATATCCAATGAAGATATGAATCCTCTCTCATCATTGGCCCCCGAGCCCCAACCACAACACAATGAAAGATGGGTTTCAACACATGGCAACATCCACAGGATTCCAAAACACACACACATAAATTTTTAACATCAAAATAGCCAAGACACACATATAGATTTCCACTGTATTTCACAATCAAACAACACATAGGATCTATTTAATCAAGCTAAAGGAGCAAGGACTATGGGGGAAGCTTCTTATGCCTCCCAATGAGTAATGGGTGTCCACCTAAACATCCCTCCATGAAAGATCATCACACACATCCTTATGCCCCCCAATAACCTCCTTATGCCCCCCACAAAATCACTTATGCCCCCAAAGTAAGAAATGCAAGCTATTTCTTTTCCATGGTGGACCCCATTCTCAAACTCCCTCCTCAATATTTGATGCCTCTATCATTCCCTTACTCTGCCTCATAATGATTCCACATATCCTTCTCCTACACCATCCCTAGGCCTTCTACCCAGCTAGACAAATGGAGAAGAGACACACATTTACATTCCATAATAACATGCAATAAAACAACAATTTAAAGATGAAAAGCTCTTACCTTGCCATAGTAATGACAACACCTTTGCAAAGAAAGAAAAGATGGCCCCAAATATTAATTTCAATGTCCACAAAATAGTATTCAAATATAAGAATGCAGCCCCAAAATTCACTTGAATGTCCACTAAAACAGCAACAAGAATGCCCAAATCACTTTCAAAAACAACAGCCTTAAAATACAAGAATGAATGCAGCCCCAAACAAATCACTTAAATGTCCACCAAAATAGTCTTCAAATCAACAACAATAATGCCCAAATCACAGGTTCAAAAACAACATCCCTTAAATAAAAGAATGCAGCCCCAATAGTCACTTGAATGTCCACCAAAACAGTTCTCAAAACAATAACAAGAATGCCCAAATTACTTGTTCAAAAACAACAACTTCAAATGCCAAGAAGATAGTCCAACAACAAGCTTAAATGAAGACAAAATGATAGTCTAAAATAGTTGCTCTCTCCAAAAATTCAAGTGAAAAAATAATCATCCCCCAAAAATTGAAAACCAAAAAGGAATGTGATGTCCTCATGCCAATCAAATCAAATTTACTTGCAAGCCTCCACTTACACCTCAAGGACAACCAATTAAATTTTTGTAGAAAATTACACTTACACAAGAAAAATTGACAAGCAAAAATGCATTTAAGAGGAAAAAGTAAACACTCCAATCAAGATAAAGTTGGTAGGAAGCTTTTAAGAGGTGTGGGACAAGTTTAGCTTGTCCCACAAGCTTCCAAAAACACCTACCAATGACAAATCCGAGTTTCAAGATGGTGAAGTGTTTTATACTCCAAAGATAAACTCTCTTACACATATTAAATACAAGGATCAACACATTAATAACTATATTTAAACAATTCTTATTTAAATTTATCTTTCACATTCTATTTAAATAAAGGAATAGACACATTGACAAATAAAACACATGCAAGATAACAATAAAAGAAGGACCACATACTAACACACACAAAACCCCATGGTCACATATAAAGGCGATCACCCCCATGGGAACCCCCAACAACAAACAACATGCAAACGACTAGTTGTCATGGTGACCATGTTGAATCCATCCAAAATTCCATTGTGGTTAGTCTCCAATCCCCCCGATGTCTATTGTGATATAAAATAACCTACAAAATACAAATACCTCCTTCGGCCTCGTGGCCATATCAAAATGCTCAAAAATAATATAATATAAATCTAAGCATCATAAGTATAACTACATAACACAACATCGAAATAACAACTATATCATTTTATAAATTAAATCAACCATTCTATCATCATTTAAAATTTTCATTTTCTATATATAATCAAATGATTAAACATCACATATCCGGATAGCATCAATGATATAACTACATCAAATAAAGCATCAACATCTATATATATATATATATATATATAATGTTTATAATAATCATCATGCATCCTGTATAAGTCCAGTCAGTAATGAAGTCCATAATCCAACATCATACTAAACCAAGCCAAAATAGTGTCTAATACATAATCCATAGTCTGATGATAAGAAAACTAGTGTCAAAGGGAAGTGGGCACTACACAAGTAGACCTTTAACCCTTTTTCCCCATACCCCACCTTCTCATTTCTCACATTCACCTTTTATGAAACCACTCACCGATTCTACCTTCTACCTCATCCGTTCCTAGTTTGAGGGGATAACCTTCACCCACACATGGAGAAACCACATCTTATTTTTTTAGCATCGCTTACCAATACATGTCACGTAACAGTAAGGGGAAAAATATAGACACTAAAATTAGGTCACACTCCCCTTTGGTCCCTTGACAAATAAGCACTTTTCATCACATTAACCTAACCATGGCCCCCTTCACTCAACTAATATTAATTTAATTAATTATCCTCACCATATTTATTATTTAAATATCTTAATTAGGGATAATGTCCACATACATCTCACCTAGACACCTAATCAAGCCAACTCACCCTAAGACCTATTCTTAGTAAGTTGCCATAACTAACTAAGACTTACCCAAACCCTAAAAATCAATTCCTACATTCCCTCTAACCACATTCCCACATGCTTACAAGAAGCTTCCAGTCTAATCCATGGGTTAACGACACGAGATCCCAAAAAATCAAGGGGATCTACCTAGTTTAGTAAACCTAGGAAATCCCACCTTGACCGACGCCGGTTACCCCTAACCATCGCCGGTTAAGCCAAAACCACCGTCAGTCACCTTTTAACCCTAAAAAAACCTTATTTTGGAGGTTGGAAAAAACATTGGCACATTCTTGAGAGATATCACATCTTCTGAGAATGAATTTTAGTGAGAACACACATGCAAGGAAGGAGATCAAGCATTTCCTCTTACACAGGCATCCAACAATCATCCAAAGAACCATCCAGCATTCACCCCAACATGGATTTGATCCAACCAAGAAAAAGGAATGCACATGCAGCCCATGCAGAATCTTTCCTACATTTGGTGAGCATTTGTAGCCTTCAACCTCTTACCAGCACCTTCATTCCTCACTCATAGGCATCTAGAACCGGGTTCCAAGTAAGTAGAATATTGTACTCCTCTGGTTCATTGGTTTCATCATTACATTGTCACCCTTTTGTTTCCCTATCCACCCATTGATTACCTTTAACACTCAACCCCTCATATCTCCATTAAAAATTTTCCAAATCCCACCCAAACCACCTAATACCTCATTCTGACCAACCAAAGTCCTTTGTGCAATCACAAGGGAGACCCAAAACTCATTTTGTGGCATTCCTAGTTTTCCACAAGAACTAGCACTTTTGATTACACCCAACCGCCGTTAGTCACCCTTAACTAGCATCGGTCTCTATATTTACCCATACAACCCAGAACAGTGACCTATCCACCTATTCCCACATTACCTTTTTTATCTATACCTACCGATACCTCTGTCGGACACTGCAAAGACCTAGAACTAGTTACTTGACCTTCGGATCTTATTTTAACTTAGCCTATTAGATTCAATCTTTCTTATTGTATTTTGGATGAGATACCCAAATCATTTTAATTACAATAGGTTTTCTTTACTATCCACATTAAATTGTTTTAAACGAAAGGGTGAAAGCCATCTAGGAAGTATCACACTTCCCGGATCTAGCACACGCTAGGCAATTCACTACACATATTGTTTAACTCTTTTTGGTGGTCTTGATTTTCATTATAGGTAGTTCCTCCTAGCCAAAAGGAAGCTCTCATGATTAGTCTGGATTTAGAAGTTATACATGCCCAACAACCAATCAACCAACGTTTCAATAGGTATTCCTCCTGTGCCCGTTACCCTATCTGTTTTGTCAATATTTCAAAGAAATTTCTAAGAATCAAGTGAAACAGGCATGATTGTAACAACAAGACGAGTCCAAAAATTATGTTCCATCTCAAATCGAGCACTGGAAACACACTTTCTAAAAATAGTAATTTTTCCTATATAGACTTGCTATGTTTGGTAAGTCATCATCAAAAGAAGATGAGACAAAGGAAACATGCATTGAAGATTTTCAGAAATTCAAAATAAGTTTTGAATAGAAAACAATAAAAATGACCACTTACTAAAAATAGTAAGTCCTTTATATGGGTGCTTACTAAAAATAGTAAGTCACCCCAAGAAGCAGCTGAGGCAAAGGGCAATTTTGGCACAATGGGAAATTCAGAAATTTATCACATTAGATCTTCCCATAAACAAGTATCATCGGACTTCATCAGAATCATCCTCCTCTTCTTCTTCTTCTATGTCTTTCTCTCTTCTCTTCCCCCAAACTTTATCTCACTTTCAAATGTTCTAATTCTTCATTGGGGTTTGCAATTTTGATATGCCTTTAAGTCAGATTAAAAGTGACTTTAGAAACATATTGTAAACTAATTCACCTTGATTTTATAAAAGGGACTTAAATATTTGACAGGGAATATGAATAGTCTAAAGTTATAAATAAGGCATATGGAGGGTCATGAGGAGGTGAAAAGTTGATTCTATTCTAAAAATTGTAAAGACATTCCCATTTCAAAGGGTTGGTCATTAATCTTGTAAGCTAAAGAGTGTATTCTAATTTGAGAGAACAAAGAAGATAGCCAAATTCTTCCTTTCCCCCTTCTCACTTTCCTTCATTTCTCAACTATGTACAACTTTGGTTTAAGCAATCAATACAAGAAGGATTTTCTAGATTTCTTCAACTAAGGAATTTATTGATACTTTGTGATCAATAAATTCTATTTGGTCTTGTTTTCATTTACCAAATTTTTTCTTCTCATAAATGCATGTGATGAATTTTCTAACTAGCGTGTGAAGGAATATGATTTTCCACCTGCAACATTAGTTCTCCAACCTCTTTTCTCACTCCCTTTCCCACTCTTAAGACGAGTTCTCGCTTGTAGGTATCTCAATCTTTTCCGTAGGGTCATTGGAGTGCCCCTATTGGATCCCCTGTCAAAAGGCCACCACAAAAATCCATGTTTTCTTGTGCATGCATATATAGTAGATGCACCGGTTAAGTAGAGAGACTTAGATTCCTAGAGCATTAGAAATAAATCCACAATATTTTCCACCCTACAAATTTTCTCGCCAATAAGTCCTAGGTGGTGTATGAGGATTTTTTTAGCAAAGAGGATGATTGAAATTATTTTGAGCACACATTAACTAATATTTTTAACCAAATACTATTTCTATACTATTTTATCTATGAAATTGCTGTTAACATAAAAAAATATTAGTGAATCTATGGATTACAATTTTGAAAATGATGGAATGATTTATCAAATTAAAATTCTGAAGAAACAATGGAATAAACAAACAAGCAATAATTCCCTTCGAGGTTGGGGAGGATTGACCCGTGATCCTTCCCTCCGATTAGGTGTTAGGAATGAAAATTACACCAATGATATTTTATTCAAAATGAGGCACTTTATTGAAAGTAATATAATACTTCCTTTCGATAAAAACCAACCATACTAGTTCTATTAGAAACACTTTTTTATAATAAGAACATTTCTTGTCACTCTAACGAGAGGAATTATTATTTACAAGAGCTAACTAATAATTAACTAACATATTTCTATGAGAACAACTTATTGTTAAGGAGTTACAAGTTTGAAATAACAAGTGCATGTCGTACTTGGATTAGATTTATCTTGTTAAACCCAAGTGGAGTCCTTAATAGATGTTTAGTTGAGATGTTTTAGCAATTTCATATGATTTCAAAGATCATACATTCAAATGCCTTGAATATTAGTGACTGAAACTTTGATTTGTATATTTGTTCCACTTCTCCAAACAAACTTGTTGGTAAGTTAGACTCTCATAATTTTCATAAGGCGTATGATGAGTAGATAATAATAAAAATTCAATGCTCCTTTCATCATCACGCAACCTATGTCTTGACCGATAAGTTCATATCCTTATTGTTTGAGTCCTTTTGTTCCTTCATATGAGTCATGTGCTCTAAAGTGAGTCCTACGTTTTGTATCATGAGTCATATGTTGGGATTGAAGCAAGTGTATGCCAATTCTTAGGTAGGTTTTAAGCCTTCTCTGTATGAATCATCCACTCGGATTAAGAGAAGTATTTTCTTCACATTTATTAGCGCATATATAGATTTAGTTCAACCCATTCAAATAATCATAGATAATATGAAAATGAACAAGTTTTGTGAACAAAAATCCCTTCTAAATATATTAAAGTATTAATTACAAAATGTTAATATCAATCTGATTACAAAATGATGATATTAAAATTGGGATTATATAGGATTTAATAAGGAACATCAAGATCCACCGGAAAAATACCATTTGAGTATGTGTATGGTGTCCTGGAAATTTAATTTCTCCATTTGTAGTTATCAAATTATCGACTTATTCAACAATTTGTAGATAAGGAAGGAGTTGATCCTTATGTTATAAGGGTCAACCAAATCATTTAACTTGATGAGGGTAGAAAATAATATCATCAAAGACACATCATATTCAAATAAATATTTAACAAGAAGGCTTCTCCAATAATTTTCTAAATTTGTGATCTGGTTATGCTATGGGATAGAAGACATGAAGATAAAGAAAAACATGGTAAATTTGATGCTTTGTGGATGGGTCCTTATTCCATTCATGTTAGGATTGGAGAGAACACTTTATTATTCATGGATTTGGATGGAGAATTACTAGAATTTCCTAGATTAAGTGTTTCTCTTTATATTATTATATATTGTATACTCTCTTTGGTTTTCTACTTGCCTTGTTTTTTTCTATTCCCTACTAATATTTTATGGTCATATTTTGTTGGATTTTTTCCTCATGATGTTCTATATTGATAATAACCAGGTTTCTTCTTATGTGACTTCTTACCCAATGGATAGAAATTTGGTCTACCTCCCATGAGTTTTTGTGGTCATTTGCACACTACTGGGGAATTTTTCCTTGAGAAATAGCCAATGTTGATTTCTGATTTGGTCCGGTCAAAATCTTGGAACATTTTTGTTAATTTCCCTGAGTATATTGAGTAACCAAATCACTTTATCATTTTCTTGTCAATTTGTGAACTTCTTGTGTGGTTCTATGGGCCTAATTTTGTAATTTTGTTCTGTCTCAACCATGCTACGTCAATTTTATGTTAACATCTTGACATTTCCTTTGATTTTAGTATTTTGATGAAGTTTCATGTTTTATGGTGTGGGTGATGTATTTGAAGCTCAATATTATTATCATATGTTTAAATTGGAGATGTCCATGTAAAGTACATAGTATTTTTGTACATGGATTTTACATTTTACAAATTTACAAACTACATTTCTACCCTCAAAGCACACAAAATGGAATATTAGAAGTATGGAGGGAAAGTAGGGTGTTATAACAATTTTACATTTATGAAAAGTTATAACTTATAAATACAAGTCCAAACCTTATAAAAATAATATTCAAGGTACATCCTTCCACCCGCTTAATTTTTTCGAATAATACAAAGTTGATGTAAACAATAAGTTACAAGTTCATCCCGAGTCTCGAAAAAAAAATATTTGGTAAATCTAGAAATTTTAGAGAATTTAATGTAACTTCAAGTTTTTGTATTTCGTAACTTTACGGTTCTTCAATATTTAAAACTTTAATTTTTTCCCTAAAGTGTGATAAAGGGGGACACATGGAACAATATCATAACTACATAAAGGAAATGCAACTTCAATTTTATGGTTCGTAACTTTATATTTTTACAAGTTTTTAAACTCTAAGTTAATACCGAGACTCGAAATGGAATATTTGGTAGATATCAGCACCATATATTAGAAATGAAGCTTTGAAGTTGTTGCAAGGTTGAAATTTCATCCTGTAACCCAATAAGGTGGACACATGTGAGTATCTCATAAATTTTTGAAAGGAAAGTAACTTTTTAATATGTAGGTTTACAAATTTACATTTTTATAACTTTGTAAATAGTTTACGTAGATTTCGCACCTAAGAAAGGTGACTAAGAACAAGTAAGAATTTTAAATATGCCATGTACGATGATTATAAATCCTAAAAATGAGAGAATGGCATGTCATTGAAGTAAAACCAAATGTAATGAATATTTCCACTTGTAAGGAAAAAATTGAAAATTGGGATTAAATGATCAAAGAACATGAATGTAGAATCCACAAAAGAAGATGTCACCATTAATGATTACATGCAAAGGAAAATATATGGCTAGAATCCATGGAAATCTATAAATTTTCCTCAAAATTTTGAGTTTTTGAAAATCTTTAAAGCCCTAACATGAGTAAAAGATAAAATTCATGCATTTGAACTATGAAAAAAACATTTTGGATAGTTGAAGGTGATGTGGTTGTTATTTTCATCTCAAAGGAGAATTGTGGTGGTGCTTGCATGGGTAATTGTTCTAACAATGATTGTGAATATTTTGTGTTATCGTAGTGTGTTGGTGAGAATTATTAAAAGGGTTGAGTACATTTAGAATATTGAATCCATATTTTAGTAGACATTTCATCCCTTCACCATAAAAAATGAAGATTCAATTACTTGATGTCCAAAACACCTCTCATTTTACCTATGATTTGAACAAGGTCATAGATACAAATTGGGGAACATGAACCTAGTTGAGTTCCAATAGATATTACATGTCATAGATAGAAATGAAATAATGGGGAATATCGACTAGAGTGGAATCACCGTAGCTGTTAACTTTCCCTAGGTTTCACCAGATTCTTAGCAAATTAATGAAATAGATAAGGGTAGAAGGCCAAGGAGGAATACCTATTTGTAATGTCAGTTGAAGGTTGTGTGCATGTTCTGATTTCCTGATCCAAGTTGACTATGAGAGCTCCCTTTTGGCTAGGAGGAACTACCTGTAAATGCAAAACAATACCACTAGATAGAGTTAAACAAAACAATGAGTGGACTACCTAGTGGAAGCTAGATCTAGGAAGCGTGATGCTTCCTAAACAGGTTGTCAATCCAATTTTTATATAACAATATTAATGCTATTAAAAATATACATGAAATAACGATCCTATTGGAATTGAAACAATTTAGGTATCTCATACAAAACAATAAGAAAGGTTAGGTAAAAGGTGATTGAGGTCAAAATGGGTCAGGTGATTGGCTAGTGTTACATTGCAGGTTTGGTACAGGCTGTGGGTAAGGTCTGGAAAAGATTAAGAATGGTTCTAGGCTATTGGGAAGTGGGTATGAGCTCATTGGTCTAAGGTATATTTCCAGACATAGTAACCGATGTCGGTAGGAGGAACGATGTCGGTTAGGTAGAATGACTAATGTCACCGCTAACCGACGTTGGTAGGGGTGCTTGAGCATAAAGATCTTAAAATTGGTTTTCATACTTCTTGTGATTACAAAGGGGTTGGAAATGGTGAGGGTGAAGTTGTAAGATGGTCTTGGAGGATCGAAATGGTTAGAAGAGGGTAAATATAGGTAATAGGGCCGTTATGGTAAGGTGATAGGTTGGTGGGAGTAAATAAGTATACATGTATGGAGAAAGATAAATTACTGAGATGAATAATAAATCTTACTGAAATAAAACATAGATAAATGAAGAGGTATTAGGTACTTACTGAAGAGTATGTTTGGAGAATACATGTTATGAGGAATGTGATGGTAGAGATCTAGAGAGAAGAGACATTGTGTTCATGCCACTTCAGTTCAAACCTTCATCCTTCTTTGTATGAATCCATGATCATGAAGAGTATGAAGAATTCCAATGGATGTTGGTAGTGCTCCCATGTGTTTTCCTTTTCTTGGGTGCTTTAGAAATTTGATTGCTCCAAGTCTCTATTTGGATGAGATCTTGAATCTTATGAACAACCTAGGAAAAGGCTTTGGGAAATGTATTTAAGCTAACTGGTAACGGTTAGGTGATCGACGTCTATTAAGGTAGGAATCTCTAGGTTGGTGAAAAATAACCTATTGCTACTATTTTTGGCATGGTCTCCAATCTTCATCCGAGTCTTGAGCGATAGATCATGGGAGGATAAGTAAGATTCTTTTAGGTTTGTTAATAGGAGTTAAGTATAGGTTTATACTAATTCCCAATTGGTTAGGATAGGTTTAGACTTGGTATTAGGTCATTAATGAGGTTTGAGTGGGTCATTTGAGTGAGGTGGATAGGTGAGTTGACCGGGAGAGGTAGTTAAGTGAGGATATTAATTAATTTAATTACTATAATTACTTTAATTAACATGTGTACTAGGGGATATGAATGGGTAGGATATGGTTAATTTAATTGACAAGGTTTTAATGGAAGTATGGCCCAATTTCGGTGTCTACATTTTCCCATTTTTGTCACTTAGCTTCTATTGGTAAGAGACACTAACAAAAATAGGAAGTGGTTCCCCCAAACATAGGTAAGAGTGGGGTTGTCCCAAATAGTGTAGAAGGTGATCCCCCTCAAACCAGGAGCTGATGAGGTGTGAAATGGAATCGGTGAGTGGTTTGATAAATAGGTAAGTGATGAAAGTGAAAGTAGGTGAGTTGTAGGTAAGGGTATGGGAACTTTGGGTAATGTGTAAGGGTCAAATTGGGTAATGGGTAATAGGAAAGGGTCACATTGGGTAATGGGTAATGAGAATCGAATGCATGCACATGTATAGATTGTGACATGGTACCAGGTTGAAGAGATTACAAACTCTACATTGTCCAAGGTCGATAGGTTTATCCAAACAAGGTTGAAGTGATTTAGGTATCCAGGGTATAGGATATAGTTTGGAAACAAAACTTAGGGTAGGTGCAAGAACGTTTAGGTATGATCCGGTACACCAAAGGTTTGGTCGAGATAAAAACACGATAATATGAAAGGTGAGGCCATTAGGTGAAAACAACACAGTAACAACATTGCAAGGTATAGTGAGTACACAAGTTCAAAGGTCACAAAAAGTGGTTCAAGTCAAGATATATAGGTCATGGCATGGGTAAGGCCAAGGTATAGGTAAAATAACAAGTCCCTAAACATAATTAAGGAAATGTATGGGTAATTTAGGCTTGTGGGTAGGGTGTAATAAGTGTTGGTAAGGCCAAAAGGTATGTGATAATAATGATTTTAGGTCAAAATGGGAAAAATGTAAATGAAATGGTAATAACAGGGTGAACAATTCTGGTTATAAGGTAACCGACGCGTCGGTTTTGGGTGTCGACACTGGTCATGTCATGTTAGGGTTATAAGGTTGAAATTCCATATTTTAAGGAATCATTATTGTGTTTTGAAATTGAGAAAATGAAATAGCTGAGTGAATTATGAATTTTCTTGGAGAAAAAGACAAGGCATTGTACCTGGTTGAGGTGGAGGTTACTAAGTGGTGAGAGGATCCAGGTAGATGGGTCCACGAGAGTGGTTGGAGATGTGTGATTGGTGGAGATATTCGAGTAAATTTCAGCATGGCGAGGCAAGAGATTGTTTAGGTGGAACACTAGCATAGCGGCCATACATGCCACCATGTAGACATCGTCACGATGAGGTAGGAGGTGATCCAAAACCGCTATTTGATTAAAAACAGTATATGTGAAATTATTTAGGTTAAAAATTTGGGTGGTTGTTTAATTTTGAATTTATGGGTAAAAATTAAGGGAATGAGGAGTGAGAAGGTCACATAGTGGTTAAATAGGTTTGGGAATTAAGTTAGGATAGGGTGGGATGGGTAGATTAGGGTTTTTAGGTAATGTTTTGTCAATTTTTTAAAATGGGGGGATAGGTTTTTGGTTTTTGACATTGCAATAGAGACCGACGTTGGTCAAGGTTTGGCCAACGTTGGTTGGAACTTTCCGAATCGATCAAGGCTTAGGTGAATGGAACCGGTAAATAAAGACCAATGGCGGTCAAGTGAGTGACGTCGGTCAACTTGAGGAGAAGATAGGAAAAAAAGGATATGTAGGTGAGAAACATAGGAATGAAGGTTGAAGTAGAGGAATTTGGGTAATATGTTATGTCAGCAATGTGGGGTGGGGAAGTAGGTGAACTGAACTAGAATAGGTGAGGATGGTAAGGAGAAATGGGTGTAAAATTGGGTTGGGTAAAAGGGGTAGTTGGTAGGGTTTTTGTGTGGGTATGGTGTAATAGGTAATATGTGTGTTAGGTAATAGGTATTGTGTATAATAGGTAAGTCGGATAATGGGTCTATTGATATAGGAAAGTCTTGACAATATCTTGTTTGGATGATGCATGTGAGATACCATCTTCGGATGTGTGAAAGAGTACCACATGTATTGGTAGTTGTTAGTGCCATTTCTGAGCTTGCATTGTGTGCCCTAATTTTTCATGTCTGATTTTTCTCAGAAACATTTTATTTCTCAAATTGGTGATCTACATTTTCTCCCCTTGGTTGAATGTTTCAAAAATTCCCATAAACTTGTTGTTCTACCCTGGTTTAAAAGAGAAATCCATGTGTGCTCTTATTTGTGCCCTAGGTTTTTCCAATTCATAGGTTGTGTCGTTTCCCCTTTACCGATCGTACAAAATAAAAATTGATCAAATCTTAATTGTAAGGGTTAATTTCCCAATCCTAAGGTCAAAAATAATGTATAAACATGATTTAGTTGATTCAAAATCAAAAATTTGCAATCCTTGCTGAAAAATTTGTTTTCTAGGGCATCCTTTAAGTTTTTCATGATTTGATGATCATACAGGTGTTGTTTTCCCATCAAAATTTATCATCACAAGGCAATGGCAACATGGTTGGTTATTATGGCGGGGGTTGTTGGTAAATGTATCTAACTTATAATTTTTTGAAATTTTGGTGAAAGGAAAATTTTGATCCACGACTCTATCTTCTGCAATGAAGTTCCTACGTGGCACATTTTGATTGGCTAGGGATTGGCGGGTGGCGAGATTTCCTTAGGAATTTTGGTTTGAAGGCCCACAATTAATAGGAGAGGACACATGGCACGGAGGGCATGTGGACAACGGAGGTAGTTGGAGAATTTTGATGTTTTATGGCTCAAAGTGTTAAGGTGGAAATTTGGCCTGAAACTCGTGGCCAATCACAGGTGGACACGTGTCTAGGAAAGGTCAGGATGGGGCAGTGGGTTTCATGATGAATTTGAAGTTTTTAACTTCAAATGGTAAAAGTGAAAAATTGGGCTGAAGTTCGAACCAATCAAAAGAGGACACGTGTCCAAAATTTACAAAAATGAAGGAAGGGGCCGAAGGAAAACTTGATGATTTTTTGCTTTGTTTTCTAAAAGTGAAAAATGGATTATAGCCCCACTCCAATCAGGTGGAGACACGTGTCCAAAAATTCAAAATTCAAATGCCTTGTGTGAATTTTTGATCAAAATGAAGAGGTGGAGGTTCGGACTTTGGGGGAACTTTGGCACTTTTGCATTTTAGGCGAAAGGTTTTAAATTCAAAATTTTGTGCGTGACCCCAAAAAGGTGTAAATTTTAGGCTTGTGCAGGATTGTGGGCCTTTGGAGGTAAAAGGGAAAATTTTCCTTTTGACAAAATAGGTTAAAAGTATAAAAGGGAGACTTAGCCCCACAACGAATCAGAGATCGCCACATGGCATTGGGAAGACGGAAGTGCGGGGGATTTTGGGAAAAAAATATTTTTTCCAAAAGGAGGTAAAATTGTTAGAATTGGTCCACGGTTTCAATGGGACCCACCTTTGGACACGTGGCGGGTCCAGGGGAGAAGTGGGGATATTTTGCAAAATTTTCCAAATTTTCAAAAGGTCGCAAACGCTTTTTTTAAGGCGGGGCCTGATCTAATCATTTTTGACACATGTCCCGCTTGATCCAAAGTTTAAAAAGGTAATATTGAGATTATTTTTAAGATGGAATTTTCCACGTGGAGGGATGATACTAAAAGGTGGATGAGATAGACAAGCATTCTTGTGCATTCGTTTGTTTAGGCTACCATGGGAGCTCTAAGAAGCTTGAAATCATTATTTCTTCATCAAATTTCATCAAATATTATATGATTTTGTGTTGCCTTGGCCTTCTCGAGAACAATGGCATAATTTCATGACCTAATTCTTCAATCTATGATGTTTTTGGTGTAATTTTTTCTCGTGCCCGAGAAAAAACGTGAAATGTTGACATCAAAAGTTACAAAGGTAAAATTGAAAAGGGGAAAAGGTAAAATGATGAATGAAAGATGCTTGCATGTTTGAATGATAAAAATGTACCATGGGGTAGATAATGATCTGAATTTTTGCAATGATTTAACTTTTTATGCGGACACTGCAACCTACGAGCTAGTTTTCCATTTGGTGTCACTTTGTCATTAAATCATGAGGTTTTTTGTGATAAATTTTATCCCATAGCATATTATTTTCTTGGGAAGGAAGGATACAATGTGGCATAGAGTATATAGGGAATTTTGGAGAAATTTGTAAAGGTCAGGAGTTGAAAATCACGAGCAAATTTTGAGAAAAAGCTCATTTTCTGAGAAAATCTGCCAAAGAACCAGGTTAATGTCTCATGTGTTGGAAAATTCATATATGTGGGTTGGTTACAAATGCATAGCCACCACACGGCTCGAGATTGTTCATGTAACTATCCCCTGTTGTTGAATCTAACAATTTTGAACTAAACCTGTGTCTTTCTTTAGCAAGATATGATCTCATTATCAATTTTAAATGCCTTAAAATAAATTTTATTGTTGTTGGTGCAATCTTGCATTGAAATTATTTAGAAGTCACACAGATCTCCATTTCTGGTTGATAGTTTAGTGGAATTTGTAATCTCATACTCGGAAGAGCCTTCATCCGATAAGGAGATAAAAAAATTAAAATCACTTTACCTTCATCGATATTGTAGAGATTTCTTAAAATCCTTTGGGGTACCTTAGGCATGGTTTGATCATGTATTTTTGTACTTAATTTAGTTCTTTACTTCAATATTTTGTGGTGGGTTCCCAAATATTGTGTGAAGAATGTAGCTGGGCTTCCATTTGTTCCTCTTTTGGCTGAAAGAACATCCTGATTATTTTAGGCATTTCATCTGATAGTTGTTCAAGTATTGTATAGATTATCAAAGATCTGATCTATTCTAGTTTTTCTTATCAATCCACCACCAAAAATCATCTAACAACAAATATCCTATCATGTAATATCCCTGATTTGCATGTGTATACCCATGAGAAGATAAAAATCTATTTGCAAAAGTATGCATAATAGATTAGGATTTTCAATGTCTCTAGTAACATTTGCCTTGTTTTGAGAACATACCCATGTTTTGAGAAGTGAAAACTTGTGAGAGTTCAGATCTGGGGTGTTGATCATGTTTTCATCAAGGTATCCATCATAGAATTTCAAGCAAAGAGAAGGACATCTTCATCTCCTTCACCATTACAAGGTTACAAAATAGGTCCTCTTACCTTGGTTAAAAGGCACAACTTGAAATAGCTAGGACAAGATCAAGTCCTATTGGAGTGCTATCCATTTCTCCACAAACCTGAGTGCTAGCTAGACCATATCCCCAGCTACCAATGACATACAACATGGTCTAATCTATCTTTAAGCTCCATGACATAACTGTGGTGCTGCTTAGACTGAAAAGGAGAAAAAATTTGGATACCAACACGAGTGGCACCATTGTCGGGGACTTCTTGGAATTTATTGGTGTTTTTGAAGTGCTTAAGGAGTTTGAGAATTTGTGTATTCAAGTTTTTGAGCTGCTACATTGTTAAAATATTATCCTATGCTTTAGATCTATAAGTTTTTAAACAAGGTTTTCAAGTTTTGTCTACCATTTTTCCATTTACTAGTAGTTCATACACTTGGGTGCATTGTGATTGATCGGTTTAAGAAGAATAAGGTCTGATTTATAAGGATTTGAAAAGTTTTTCAGTGCTAGAAAACATTTTACAGAATTATTTTAGTGCATTCTTGCACAACTAAGGTGAAATTCCTTAGTGGCGACTCCATGCTGATTTGAATTTGGAAATACCAGTGTCTTAAGCTTTTTGTCATTTATTTTTGTGTTGTTGATCTCTACAAAATTGGAGGGAAGAAGATCTCTCTTCCTTAAAGACTCTACTAAGAAATTGTTCTCAGATTCAAGAAATTTAGAGTTGGAAGGGAGAAGAGTTTGGAAAGTGGTTAAAGGTCAGACATCAGGCAAAGATATAGCCATTGGTGAGAGAGATCAGCCTTTGGTAGAGGACTATCACTCTTCTTCAAGTGATTCTGATTCAAGAAATCCTCTCATAAACCTATTTGCCTTAGCTAGTGAAGGTCCTTCTACTATACCTGGTAAGTTCCTTCTCCAATCTACACCTCTATGTTTTAATTCAAGTAAAAATTTCCAAGAAAATCAGCACTTAGAGGATACCAGTCTTGTGAATCACATTCTTGAGCCCCAAAGATATAACACCCCTCATCAACTTCTCTCACCTCTAAGATCACCCCCACCAAACAATATGGCTCAGCCTAGACCTCCATTTATTGTTAACACCTTTGGTCCTATAAATTTTAGAGGAATGGATGGTTACCCAAATTCTGTCCCACAAGATGTCAAAAATAGGTTGCCAAAATTCCAGGGTAACAATGCTATTACTGGTGATCAACATCTCAAACTTTTTGATAATATGATGGAATATTTTGAGATAGAGTTTGAAGATGTGTATATTAAGTTATTTATTCATACACTTGAAGAAGATGCTAGGGATTGGTACAAAGCTCTACACGATAACTCTATTGTTTCATGGACTAAAATGAAAACTCGTATTTAGGTTGCAATATGGTGACAGGACTGATCCTAGATTTCTTCTATCTGAATTTGAGAATATCAAGAAGAACCATAATGAATCATTCCATGAATTCAACATAAGGTTCAATAAAACTTTGAGAAGGCTTCTGTTGGTTTGAGGACTTGTGATTAATCTTGTTTAATCAAATATGTAGATGCATTTGATAAAAAGGCAGCCTATTACCTAAGAGACAAGAACCCAACCAATATAAGACAAGATTTCACCATGGCACTTCAAATTGAGAACAATATCAAGGATTTTAGGAAACCTCTTAAGAGAGATGGTGTAAAATTGATAAACCTTGAAAAACCTCAAGCTAGCAAAGGTGTTGATTTAGAAGAGGTTGTGAAGACTTTGGCAGGGATGTCAAGGAAATCTCATACAAGTTGGCAAGAGATGAGAAGGGAATTGGGAAAACTTCACAAGGTCAGCCTAGGTAGCAAGCACAAGATAGATTTGGCAATCACCATAGGAATGAGCAGAGGTCTGATGGTAAGGGTAAAGGTCTTGTTGGATCTGTAAATAGACAACCCCAAACACGTGAAAATAGATTGGTTCTTGACCCTCTAACTGCTAGGGTTGCTATTGTTGATGAAGTTGTTGATATGGATTGGTGTGATAGATGTTTTCTTCCTCATCCTCCATGTGAAGTGGACCAACAAATTGATGAAGCTAATAATGAGGATGGAACTGATGATGATATTTTCATGGTGGGTTGTTCTTCAAGCTCACAAGGAGGAGCAACATCTATTGAAGTAATAAGTGCTAGGACTGCTACTACCTTTTGGGATTGCATCAAGTGGGTACAAGTATTTCTCCCCCCTCATGCTCTTGAAGTTGATGTAGTGAAATCTTTTGAAATTCCTAACAATGACTTTGAATACTTGAGAGATTTGATGATTAAGAAGTATGATGGTGGTATCCCTTCAGAGGAAGATAGAAAATTGTTGATGAATGTTGTTGTAGCTCAAGAGAGGGAATATAACACTAGAAGAAAAGTTGTTAAGGGAGTTTTGCCTCAAGCCAAACATAAAACACCCTTTCTTACAAGCATTCCAAAAGAAGCTCCTAGGAAAGAAACACTTGCTAGAAGCTCTGTTGTTCTCGAGCAAAAATTACAGTCCTCATCATGCCTAAGCTGCCAAGAATCCTTTGCCATCTGATGAATCTTCTTGTATCCCTTCCAATGTTGTTTTTCCAAAGAGTTTCCCCTATGACATAGCCCAGGTATTGAGCCAAATTAAAGTGAGTGTTCCAATCATTGAGTTGCTTAGAATTCCTAAGCATAAGAAGAGAGCATTTGAGTACTTGGGATTGAAAGAAGAGAAGATCACCCCAAGCAGAAATGTAAATGTTGTTGAGACTCCTCTTCAAATCATTGCTGACCTTGAAACACCACCAGTAGTGGAAGATCTTGGAGAGACACTTGAGGTATATTTGGGGACATCCTTGGTTGATTCCCAATTGAATGTTGATCCATTTTCACAACTTTGATTATAAAGGATAGGCTACTTCACAATTGTATGTTTGATTCCAGTGCATCATGTAATGTCATGCCTCTAGAAGTCATGAATGAGTTGGATATCAAGGTGAAAACTACCTATGGGAAGTGTAATACCATGGATTCAAGGGAAGTGCCGTGGTTGGTTGTGTGAAGGGTTTAGTAGTGTAACTTGCGGCCTATCCGGGTAAGAATTTGAAATTGGATGTTGTAATTGTTGACTTCCCTGTCAAATGGGGTATGATTTTGTTAAGAAAATGGGTTGCAAGTGTTGGTGGCAGTGTTCATATGGATATTTCTTTTTCCACCATTCCCATTGAAGGCATCCTAGTCAAACTATATGGTGAAAAGAAGATGTTGCACCTTATTGAAGATCCCAACAATGCTTCCTATGAAGTATTTTTTGCTGATGTTGATGCTGAGAATTTTATTGGTTTTGATAATGGAAAAGAACACAAGATGGATAGATAAAAGTTCCTTGATATGGTAGGTTCTCCTTGGACCTTGCTATTTTGATGGAGCTTGCTCCAAATTTAGAAATGGTGCCGGTATAGTTCTGCTTTCTCCTAGTTTGGAAGAGTTTGATTTTTTCCTTCAAACTTAATTTTGAATGCACTAAAAACATTGCTAAGTATGAGGCATTTTTTTGGTTTAAGGATTGCATGGAAGTATGGAGTGAAAGAAATTTTTGCAAAATGAGACTCGAGTTGGTTGTCAAATAAATAAGAAAATCAGTATGCTACAAAAAATCAGCGTATGAAACAAGATAAGATGCGATCTAGGATCTAATTGAAATGTTTGATTCCTTTAACATTATTTACCATGACAGAGGTCTTAATACTACTACTGATAACTTGGTAGTGTTGGGTTATAGATTTGAAAATCGCGTTCCATTTCACCTTATTGTGATTACAATGTTGAAGTCTTTGACTAGGTCAAGCTGTCACGATAATGTGAAACATTGGCAAGTTTTTAACAATGATGCTCAAGTTCTTAGGTTCTTGAAAAACCAAGGTGAGTTTACAAATTAGAATATTGATTGGGATCCAATAGTATGCATGACTAAATGAAGAGAAACTTTTTTGGAAAAGATATCATCCAATTGAAAAAAACACTATTCCTAGAGGTCTTGTTAAACTTGAGTCAAATTTTAACAATGCTGATTGCATCATAAATAGAAACATGTATGCCTCAAGGGATGTGGAATGGCATGAATTATGAACAAAGGACAAACCAAGGAGGGTTTTGTTGGGCATAAATTTTAGTAAAGAATAAAAATAGTTCTACACCCAACTCTTGAAAAATTATCAAGACTGCTTTGCCTTGCTCGGTCCTATTCAAAGATGGAAGCATATAGAGAAGATTTATTTCAGCATGAGATCCCTCTTGAAACAAATGAAAAACCATTTAGATAGAGGAAAATGCCAATTAATCCACTTCTCTCCATGAAAATGCAAGAGGAGTTAAAGAAGTTCGAGAGATGGAGGTATTATTCATCCCACTAGATATTCATCTTGGGTTGCAAACCTTGTCCCAGATCGGGAATAAAACGAAGAAATTATAATTTGTGTGTATTTTATAAATCCAAACAAAGCATCCATGAAGGACAACTACCCCTTGCAAAATATGGAAAATATGTTATAGCTTGTGACAGGGTTTGAATTTCTTTCTACATTAGATGGTTTCTCCGGATATAATCAAGTGGTTGTTAAAGAATCAGAAAGACTTAAAAAAACATTCACTACTCCTTAGGGGACATATGTTTTGTTAGGATGCCCTTTGGTTTGATGAATGTTGGTGCCACTTTTCAAAGAGCAATGGATGTAGATTTTTCTCATTACATCAATGAATTCATTGCGGTTTACCAAGATGATGTGATTGTATTTTCAAGGCAAAGAGGTGATCATTTGCAGCACTTGGATAAGATGTTGATCAGATGTAGGGAGTATGGAATTTCTCTTAATCCAAAGAAGTGTCATTTTGGCATGCAAAATGACAAGTTTCTTGGTCACATTGTTTCAAGAGATGGTGTTATGATAGACCATGAGAGAGTGGAAGCAATCAACAAGGTACCTATCCCAAGAACCAAGAAATGCATCCAGTCTTTATTTGGTCAGTTTAATTTTATTAGAAGGTTTGTTTCCAACTTTGTGGAGTTGAATCTTCCAATCCTAAGCATGCTAAATAAGGACAAAGTTATAATATGGGAGGAGGCTACCATTCAAGATTTTGAAAGAATTAAGGATGCACTTAAACATGCACCTATTTTAGCATCCCCAAACTATAAGAAGCCTTTCCAATTTTTTTCCTTTTCTTCTAAGTATACCATTGCTTCTATTTTGCTACAAAAGGATGAGAATGGGGCTGAGAGGCCTATTTCCTTCTTTAGTAAGGATTTACAAGCTACTTGAGTTAAAGTATACAATCATGGAGAAACAAGAATTTGCATTGGTGAAAGAAACAAAATTTTTAGGCCTTATATACCGAGTTCAAAAGTTTTTGCCTATGTTCTCCACACCACGGTGAAAGAAATCTTATCGAGAGTTGGAGATCTCAAGTAAAAGATTTAGATGAGTGAACAAACTGTAGGAGTATGATATGGAAATCAAACCATAAAGTTGGTAAGAGGTTTGGGTATTACTAATCTCATGGATGAGAGCAACTTGCGAGAATTTGGAAGTGAATCAGCTAGAGGAAGAAAGGGTAGATGTGCTTGCAAAGTTGATAAATTCTAAGTGTTACAAGGATGTAATCTTTTACCTTAGACACCTTTGTTTTCCTGATCATTTAAATAAAAATCAGAAAAGATCCCTTAAGCACCTCTCAAAAATATATCATTACTGGACCTTGGGCTAGCTTGGAAGAACCACAAGGTGTCCTCTTGAAATGCATAGCTGAAGATGAAGCTCCCAAGATAGTTGTTGATTTCCATGGGGAGTTTGTGGAGGAAACTTTGCTGGAAGAGTAACATCACATAAGGTTTTGAGAGATGGTTATTGGTGGCATTCTATTTTCAAAGATGCAATCCAACTGGTTAGAAAATGTGATAGTTGCCAACATTTCTCTGGAAGACTGAAAGCTTCAGGTTCCCTTCCTTTGTAGCTGTATCAATTGAAGCTCATTTCAAGAAAATGGGAATGGACTTCATTGGTGAGATTTCAAATCCTTCTAGTGCTAGTCATAAGTGGATTCTTGTAGCCACTGATTATTTTATAAAATCGATTGAAGCAATCCCATCTAAAAAGGCAACACACTAAGTGATAGTGGACTTCTTATTGAATCATACCATATGTAGATTTGGAGTTCTAGTTAAGATTGTATCTGATAATGCCATGTGCTTTAGATCCTAACCTTTAATGGCAATGTGTAATGAATATGGAATCAATATGACTTATTCTTCAAACTACAACCCCCAAGGGAATGGAAAAGCTGAGTCCAGTAATAAGAACTTGCTAAAGATCATTAGAATAACCTTGGAAATGAATAAGAAAAAGTGGGGAGAACAATTGAAGTTTGCAGTTTGGGCTGATAGAATAACTCCTAAAAGAGCAACTGGTAAAATCCCATTTGAAATGGTGTATGGAACTCAAGCTTTTCTGCCCTTACACCTGTAATTATCTTCATTTCAGTTTTCCCAACAATTGGAAGATCAAGAGCATGACCCATATGAATCAAGGATCAATCAGATTATTGAGCTTGATGAGGAGAGAAGAGCATCCCATCAAAGGCATATCAGATTTAGAGAGAAATTGAAGAAATTGTTTGACAAGAAGGTCACTCCTAGAGCCTTCAATATTGGAGATCTGGGTTTCTATGGGATAGTAGGCATGAAGACAAGGAAAGCATGGAAAGTTTGATGCATTATGGATGGGCCCTTATGCCATTGATATCAAGATTGGTGAACATACCTTTTTTCTCAAAGATCTAGATGGGGAATTACTAGAGCTACCTGTTAATGGCAGACATTTAAAACATTTCTTGGATTAATCCCCAAAGTGAGGTATGCACAAATTGTACAATTGTATAGTCTTTTTTTTTTCTCTGTTTTTTGTTGTTTGGTGGTTTGTGGTTTTCCCTTTGTTCTTGGCAACCATTTTGGTTGGTTTCTTAGCTCATTTTTGTTGGGTGGTTCTAGTTTTTTGGGCTGCCTTGTGTTTTGAATCCTTTTCCCAATGGTATTTTTGCACTTGGTCTACGTTTTGTCCTTGTGGCACTCACTGGGAGTGCCCATCCTTGGCGGGAGTAAAGGTTAGTGCCATTTCGAGCTTGCATTGTGTGCCCTAATTTTTCATGTCCAATTTTTCTCAGAAGTGTTTTATTTCTCAAATTGGTGATCTACATTTTCTCCCCTGGTTGAATGCTTCAAAAATGCCCATAAACTTGTTGTTCCCTAGGTTTAAAAGAGAAATCCATGTGTGCTCTTATTTGTGCCCTAGGTTTTTCCAATTCGCGGGCTGTGTTGTTTTCCCTTTACCAGATCGTGCAAAATTGAAATTGATCAAATCTAAATTATATGGGTTAATTTCCCAATCCTAAGGTCAAAAATAATGTCAAAACATGATTCAATTGATTCAAAATCAAAAAATTTGCAATCCTTGTTGAAAAATTTGATTTCTAGGGCATCCTTTAAATTTTTCACGATTTGATGGTCATACAGGTGTTGTTTACCTATCAAAATTTATCATCGCAAGGTAATGGCATTGTGGCCAGTTCCTTGGCCAAGGGCTGTTCGGAAATGTCTCTAACTTATCATTTTTGAAATTTTGGTGAAGGGAAAATTTTGATCCGCATCTCTGCTTTTTACAATGAAGTGCCTACGTGGCACATTTTGATTGGCTAGGGGATTGGCGGTGGTGAGATTTCCTTAGGAATTTTGGTTTCATTTTGCAAAATTTTCAAAATCAATTTTTGGCCCGAAGGCCCACAACGAATAGGGAGAGGACACGTGGCATGGAGGGCATGTGGATGGCGGGGGGACTTGAAGAATTTTGATGTTTTATGGCTCAAAGTGTTAAGGTGGAAATTTGGCCTCGAAAATCCATGACCAATCATAGGTGGACATGTGTCCAGGAAAGGTTAGGATGGGGTAGTAGGTTTCGTGATGACTTTGAATTTTTAAATTTAAATGTTAAAAGTGAAAAATTGAGCCGAATTTCCGAAACCAATCAAAAGAGGACACATGTCCAAAATTTTTAAAAATGAAGGAAGGGGCCAAAGGAAAACTTGATGATTTTTTGCTTTGTTTTCTAAAAGTGAAAATTGGATTATAGCCCTACTCCAATTAGGTGGAGACACATGTCCAAAAATTCAAAATTCAAATGCCTTGTGTGAATTTTTGATCAAAATGAAGAAGCGGAGGTTTAGACTTTGGGGGGAACTTTGACACTTTTACATTTTGGAAAAAGGTTTTAAAGTCAAAATTTTGTGCATGGCCCCAAAAGGTGTAAATTTTAGGCTTGTGTGGGATCGTGGGCCTTCGGAGGTAAAAGGGAAATTTTTCCTTTTGGAAAAATAGGTTAAAAGTATAAAAGGGAGACTTAGCCCCACGTGAATCAGAGATCGCCACATGGCATCAGGAAGACAAAAGTGCGGGTGATTTTGGGAAAAAAATATTTTTTCCAAAAGGAGGTAAAATTGTTAGAATTGGTCCGCAGTTTCAACGGGTCCCACCTTTGGACACGTGGCGGGTCCAAGGAAAAAGTGGGGATATTTTGCAAAATTTTCCAAATTTTCAAAAGCTCACAAATGCTTTTTTTAAGGCATGGGCCCAATCTAATCATTTTTGACATGTGTCCCAACTGATCCAAAGTTTAAAAAGGTAATATTGAGCTTATTTTTAAAATGGCATTTTCCACGTGGAGGGATAATATTAAAAGGTGGATGAGAGCGGCATTCTTTGTGCATTCATTTGTTTGGGCTGCCATGGGAGCTCCAAGAAGCTTGGAATCATGATTTATTCATCAAATTTCATCAAATATTATATGATTTTGTATCTCCTTGGCCTTCTGAGAACAATGGCATCATTTTCATGACCTAATTCTTTGATTTATGATGTTTTTGGTGTAATTTTTTCTCGATCTGAGAAAAAACATGAATCGTCGACATCAAAAGTTGTAGAGGTAAAATTGAAAAGGGGAAAAGGTAAAATGATGAATGAAAGATTCTTGCATGCCTGAATGATAAAAATGTTCCTATGCGGTAGATAATGATCTAAATTTGTGTAATGATTTAACTTTTTATGCATACTTGGCAACCTGCGAGCTGTTTTTCTATTTGGTGTCATTGTCATTAAATCATGAGGTTTTTTCCAATAAATTTGATCTAATAACATATTCTTGGCTTGGAAGGAAGGCTCTAATGTTGCATAGAGTATATAGGGAATTTTGGAGAAATTTGTAAAGGTCGGGAGTTTAAAATCACGAGCAAATTTTGAGAAAAAGCTCATTTTCTAAGAAAATCCACCAAAGAACCAGGTTAATGTCTCATGTGTTGGAAAATTCATGTATGTGGGTTGGTTACAAGTGTATAGCCACCACACAGCTATGAGATTATTCATGTAACTCTCCCCTATTATTGAATCTAACAAGTTTTGAATTAAATCATGTTTTTCTTTAAGCAATATGATGTCTGTTATCAATTTTAAATGCCTACAAATAAATTTTATTGTTCTTGTTCCAATCTTGCATTGAAAGTCCTTGAAAGTCACACAGGATCTCCATTTTTGATTGTTAGTTTAGTGGCATTTGCAATCTCATAATCGGAAGAGCCTTCATCGATAAGGAGATAAACAAATTTAAAATCACTTTACCTTCCTTGACTACAGAGATTTCTTGTAAGCCTTTGGGGAAACCTTAGGCATGGTTTGATCATGTATTTTTGTGCTTAATTGAGTTCTTTACTTCAATATTTTGTGGTGGGTTCTCAAATATTGTGTGAAGAGTGCAACTTGGGATTCCATTTGTGCCTCTTCTAGTTGAAAGAACATCCTGATTATTTTAGGCATTTCATCTGATAATTGGTCAAGTATTGTATAGATTATCAAAGATCTGATCTATCCCAGTTTGTCTTATCAATCCCCACCAAAAATCATCTAACAACAAAGATCCTATCATGTACTATCCCTGATTTGCATGTGTATACCCACAGAAGATCAAAATCTATTTGCAAAAGTATGCATAACAAATCAGGATTTTCAATGTCTCTAGTAACCTTCACCTTGTTTTGAGAACATACCCATGTTTTGAGAAGTGAAAACTTGTGAGATTTCAGATTTGGGGTGTTGATCATTTTTTCATCAAGGTCTCCATCATAGAATTTCAAGTAAAGAGAATGACATCTTCATCTCCTTCACCATTACAAGGTTACAAAATAGGTCCTCTTACCTTGGTTGCAAGGCACAACACAACAGCCAAGACAAGATCAAGTCCTATTGGAGTGCTATCAATTTCTCCACAAACACGAGTGCTAGCTAGAGCATATCCCTAGCTACCAATGACATACAACATGGTCTAATCTATCTTTAAGCTCCATGAAATAAGCTGTGGTGCTACTTAGACCGAAAAGGAGAACAAATTTAGATACCAACAATAGTGATGCGGTCTAGATTATTGCGGAGGATTGGGAGCATATGACAGATGTTGGAATAATTATAATTCAGTGCTATATGTGTATAACTTGAGATCCTCCCTTGATGGTCACACTCATCAATAGATGGGATTCAGGGACTAACATGTTTCATTTACAGATGGGTGAGCTGATTGTCAACCTAGAGGATGTGTACAAGATCTTACAACTACCAATTATTAGGGAGCCCATGTATTCTATTTCTTCAAAGGCATTACTGGAAATGATAATGGCTATATTTGAGGAGGGATTTGGTGAGCTGAGGTACCACAAAGACGAGCCTTATCTATGGAGACATGTATGTAGCCCATCCTCAGGAGATGAGGTTGGTGGTTTTTATGATGGAGGTAATATGTTGTTTTGTCTTACCAAATTATGAGGGTGGGAAATTCCCATGAGAAATGATGGGAGTGCTCTGGAATATGATGGAGGAGAGGATCTATTTTTTGGGTGTTAGAATTCTTAGTGCAGCTATACGAGGGGAGTTGTGGGCTTATGGGAGATTGTGGTGGTTTAGCTTGTGCTTTGCACGTTTATACTACACTTGCTAGGCATATGAGCACATTGTATGTGTACATCCAGTTGGTTTTCCTTGACATAATTTGTTCGGGGGTGATCATGTCGAGTTGGATACATATGGTGGGTACTAGTTGGTGGGCGATGTACAAAGTGGCTATGGCCACACGTGATGTTTTATATTACGAGAAGGTTATTGGAGGGTATTTTAGGTGTCAATATTACATAGAGAGCTTACATTGGCTATCCATCCTACATAGGCATGGTAGTGGAGATAGAGGAGCTATATTTGGAGAGGTGGATATAGGGTGGCGTAGTGATGAGCATAAGTTGATACCTATGGACAAGGTTAGATGAAAAATTTGTCTACCACATGATGTACCCTCACCTTTTCCATAGTAAAAGAGAGATGACGTGGATAGAAATATGTCTCTACCGTTCTCAAGTGTGGCAATAGGGAAGGAGGAGAAGGATATGAAGAGGTGGATTGATGATTTTGGTGTTACTGATACATATAGAAAGTGGTGGGTGGCACAACTATGGGTGGCACCACCAAGGCTATGGAACCCAAACTTAGCCACCATCACAGTGTAGAGGATACTTTACGGGGGTCATGTGGTATCCCTTCAAGCCTAGATCATACCTTTACGAAGCTTACCGGAGTCGAGGCACGAGTTACCATTTTACGTGCTCGGTGATGGCCTTATAGGAATAGGTAACATAGGGACCGGTGCCTACATAGGGTAGAGATGGAGATGGGGAATAGGTAGCCACCTTACAAGCATAAGCAGTAGGTTTGTAGGGCTCGTTGTCCACTGTACAAGCTTAGGTTGTGGCCTTATAGGCCCAGGTTGCAACGCAGACACCTCCAGAGACTCAAGGATAGGTTCCCACACTATAAGAAGCTACGGTGGGACATGGTCCCATGGTATAGGGAGGAGGATAGTGATCACGGTATAGGGTGCCGAGGCCGAGTTAGTAGGAAAGAGCTCACAAGTTCTTTGTGAGAACTATGGCACTACCTCGAGATGGTACTAATGGTGAGGTTCGGGATGTCTTGAATAAGGGATGGTATTACCGAGAATCATCCGACAAAATCCAAGATAGATGTCCCCTCCTATGTTGAGTAAATGAAACAACAGGAAACAAGTGTGATGGATAGATCCCACACTCATAGTTTAGAGAGAACAAAGGTTTGGAAATCCCGAGAGATAGGGTCGGGGGTGAGGATACGAGTTGATGGAGGCTAGTCCATGGTGATGGTTAGGCGAAGACTAGACTAAGACCCCTAGAGGGTGGGGAGATGTTGGCGGGGCATCGAATCGAGGAGAGGAGGAGGAGACAAATGAGATAGATATGGATATCAAGTGAGGTGACGATTAGTCATTTGATATGATCAGTGTATTGATTTTTGTATATACCAACTTGCGTGCCGATGATAGTGAGGATGTATATGAGGGTTTTGAGATTTTGATTTTATACCGGCCTGCATGTCGAAGATAGTGAGGATGTATATGAGAGTTTTGAGATATTGAGTATTTATTTGTATCAGTGTACATTTGTATTGATACAAAAACATTCTCATTGTTATAGATGATGATATTTATGGTATGGATGATGTAATTACATTTGAATTTTCATTTTTATTGTGTATGTGATGGAAACTAGGTGAATTAGGCATGATTGAGTCGAGGTCATGTAGGCATGATGGAGTCAGGTATAGGCATGTTTGAGTTAGGTCAGTTAGGCATGGTAGAGTTAGGTATAGGCATGATTGAGTCGAGGTCAGTTAGGCATGGTTGAGTTAGGTCAGTTAGGCCTAGTGGAGTTAGGTCAGTTAGGCATGGTGGAGTTTAGGTGAGTTAGGAATGGTGGAGGTTGGTTTTTGGTTTTGATTTAATTTTGAGGTTATTGGTAACATGAAAAAATAAATGATGATGAATATGTATGGTATGATGTTGTAAGAAATAAGTAAGTATACATGCTTATATACTTGTATGTTTGTTTAATTTCCAAGTAATGTAGAAGGTGGAAAATAACTAATGGTAGAATGTAAATAAATAAATAAATAAAAGTGGGGGAAAATTAGTTATGGTAAAGAGTGGCCGAGCTAACCTCTAAGGGCCCCATGCCTTGAGTTATGCCTACATATCCCCGACGAAAAGGGGCCTCGGGATGATGTAGTTATCCCATAATATAGGGAAGAATATTATGGGGTAGAGAGATGGTTGGTAGGTTTTAGGTATGGTTGAGTCTAGGTCAATTAGGTATGGTTGAGATTAGGTCACTTAGGAATGATTGAGTCTAGGTCATGAAAGCAGGGGTGAATTGAGTTCATTTAGGTATGGTTAAGTTGAGGTGTCGAAGACTTGGTCATGCATAGTATAATCAAAAAGTTAATGAAGAAGGTGAAGGGTAAGAGGTTACTAAAAGAGACACCTAATTGACAAGACTATAACAAGTTTACCCTACTCAAGATGGGATTATGAATGAAAGACCCTAAAGGTTTTACATGATGGGCTATTCTAAGGTTGACGAAAGTCACATGACCTTGAAATGTCACATTTGTGACACATACCTTGAGCAAGCAAATAATTAGGGTAAAAAGGCTATGAGGTGAAATTGGTTGGTTTTAGAGTAACCTAGTGTGGGATAACATACTTAATTGGTAAGAGACTCAAGATCAAAATAGGAAAGTTCATGAAAAAAAAGTAATAATTTTTCTTCTTGCTTATACTTTTATTTTTGTTTTGATAGACTAATTGATGCAGGAATTCTATATGGGAAAAGTAGATGATATCCTTGAGGTCTTCGTAAATTTGATCAATAGGGGAAGCTTCATAATTTTTTTGTAAGAATAGTCTTCTTTTGATGATAGAGTAAGTACAATATGGCTAGCTTTGTATAGCTGTCCTTCGAGGGAGAAGTCTATTTATAACAACAAGATATAGAGAAAGATGTCTTTTTGAGGGAGTCATATTTTTATTAGAAGTTTTACTCAAGGATTTGCATCCCATTTTACTTTTAAAATTTGTTTTTTTAGACTTTTAAGTCATGTAAAAGACTATATATAAATATAGGCTCTTGTTTTGGAGAAAAACTATAACACACGTAGGTTAAGTAGGAAAGAGAGGGTTTAAGGAATGAACAACCATGGGATTCCATCATGATAAATATGAAAAGTATCCATGAGAATCATGCCATGAGTAGATTCTTCATACTCATATTGAAGACTAGGCTGAAAAACTAATGGGTAATCACATGATTCTTTTTTATCGTTAATCCTTAAAATGGTGCTCAAGGGATGAGCACCTAATAGACAAGAGGTGATGTGGGACTTAATTCAATAGTAGAATGGTCAAAGATGCAAGGCATTGAGGGGCTCAGGTTTGGGTTTACCTTCAAGTGAAGACAAATGATAAGCACCTGATCCATAAGTATGAATAACGATATAAGGTCTAAGCCAATTAGGAGAAAATTTTCCCTGTTTACTTTTTTCCTCTTTTGTTACATGTTGATTTTCCTTCGGTGAGGTCACTGAATTAGAAGGTTTGTTCATGGAAATATTTTTGTAGGCATGTTTGATACATTCTTGGTAGATTTGGAGATGGTCAAGAGCATTGAAACGGTGTTCGTCTAATAACTTGATTTGTGCCAAACGGTCTTGGCGAAAGTCATCATCATTGAGCATATCTTTAAGTGAGATATGAAGAGAAAAAATATGGAATTTAAGAGCCATAATAACCTATATCCCATAGACCGAGAGAAAGGTGTGGCTCTTTGTGGATGTACGAATACTAGTACAATAAGCCCATAGGGCAAAAGGAATGTGTGTATGCCAATCCTTTCTAGTATCATCCACAACTTTCATAAGATTCATTTTAGGGTTTTGTTGGTTGATTTAGCTTGACCATTTGTTTTAGGGTAATAAGGTGAAGAAAAATAAGTTGAATGCCAAAGGTGTCATAGAGTTTGTGTAGGTTTTTGTTTAACTTCTTTCCGTTATCGTGTTGAGATGATGGGGAACACCAAAGCAACAAATGATTTGATGGTTGATAAATTCATATAATTTCTTGAATTTTTTTGAAATAAGAGGTATAGATTCTACCAATTTAGTGTAGTATTCATTAGTAGTAATAATCCATTGATGGAATTTTGAAGAATGATGATTTATCTCCCTAATAAGATCCAAACCCCATTGAGAGAAAGGTCAAAGGTCTCATGTGACCTGTAAGACATGACTAGACGTGTGATGAATATTAAAATGTTGCTGGAAAATTCACATAACTTTTGACATAATCAAAAGTATCATGGTTTAAGGTTGGACAATAATAGCCTAGGCGGAGAATTCATTTAGTGATAGCTAAACCATTGAAGTGACCTCCAAAAATTCCATCGTGAACTTCCTTGATGGTGTAGGGAATTTCATAACTTTTAAGGTATCATAGGAGGATACTATCAAAGCCAAATTTATAAATAATACCACCCATATTGACATAGTGAGAGACACTTTTGAGAAATGTGTGTTGGCCATTGCAAGTAAGGTTTGGAGGTAGAATTAAAAGGGAAAGGTAGTCATCAAACTGCTTATACCAAAGGTCACGTGGGTTAGGTTGAATGGTTTTGACGAGGTTGACATCTCAAAATAGATAGGAAGGTGATTACATCCTTTGTACTGTGACAAATATTTTTGAGTTGGAGGGTGAAGTGGGTATTTGAGAAGTAAGTTGAGAAGCAAGGAAGGCCATGGTATCCAAAAATTTGTTAGTGGAACATGGAGTAGTTTGAAGTTCATAGCGGTCAAAGGTAGTCAAAATTATGTCAACATGATGTTTTTACTTTTGAATTATTGTATTATAACACTATTATATACCATTGATTTGATTTACCATCTAAGGTGATGGCGGTTTAAAGGCCTAATATAAGTACTTCATATTTGGTGATATTGTTAGTACATTCAAAATCTAGTTTGAAAGATAATGGCATAGGATCACCATCGAGAAGAATGAGGATAACTCCAATACCACCCCCATGATGACATTTGTAATCATCAAAGAATAAGATTATCGGGTAAATGATATCGTCAAAAAGAGGGTAGCAATGGATTCATCTGGGAAATCAAAGTTAGAGGGCTGATCTCTGGAGAGAGGTGCATCTATAAGTTTGTCAGCGATAGTTTGGCCTTTGATATATTTTTGATGAGTGAATTTGAGGTCTAGGTCTACAAGAATCATGAGCCAATGTGTAACATGCTTTGATGTTGGTAGGGTTTGGCATACATGTAATGTAAGGGGTCTGTATTGGTGACAACAAAGGTTTTGTGGTTAAGTAGGTAATGGTGAAGTTTAGTGGTGACAAAGACTAAGGCTAAGTAGGTTTTTTCAGCATGGGTGTATCAAGTTTCATATTCTAAAATCATACAACTTATATAATAAATGGCTTTCTCCCTGTGTTTCTCATCATGATGAGTGAGCATGGCTCCCAAGGAATGATCCGTAGCAGAAATGTAAAGGTAAAATGGTTGGTCATCCTTAGGAGGAATGATTACAGGTGGTTAGAGGAGGTATTGTTTTAATATCTTAAAGGATTTATGACATTCATCATCCCATTTAAAGGAGACTTCCTTTTTAGGAGATGATGAAATGCGTGGCAATGGTCAAATAGCTGTAAGATAAAATTATGAATAGATTGCAAATTACCTTGAAAACTACATAGTTCATGAAGGTTATTAGTTTGAGGAATTTTATGAATATCCTTGATTTTAGTGGGATCGAATTCTATGCCACATAAAAATGATAAAGCGAAGGATTTTTCCTAAGAGAACAACAAAGGCGCACTTCTTCGGTTGAAGTAAAACACAATACTTGATGAGACAATAAAAGATGACCTTAAGGACTATAAGGTGTTCAACTCAATGCTTATATTTAGTAAGAAGGTCATCTACATAATCTTCCAATATGTGATGCATGATGTCATGAAAGATATAAGTCATAGCCTCGCTAATATGTAGCACCAACATTTTCAATGCCAAAAGGCATGAATTGAAAGTAAAGCTCCCTAACAAGTGATGAAAGTGGATTTGTGTTGATCTTCTAGGGTGAGTAATATTTGGTTATAACCTAAGAAACCTTCCATGAGTGATAATATCTCATGATCGGTGGTGAGATCAATTAGTTGGTCTATACTAGGTAGAGGAAAGTCATCTTTCGGGCGAGACAATATTAAGGTCATGGAAATCTATTCGGATGTGGAGTCCTCTTGTCACTTTTGTGAAAATAATGATGTTAGAGATCCATTTCAGGTAATTAATGGGTAGGATGAAGGAAATCAAGAGAAGGTGCTAAAGTTTTTCTTTGACAAGAAGGAAATGCGAGGATGAATTTTTCGCAGCTTCTATTTTACGAGTTGGCTTTAGAGTATAGTTACGATATTGTGGACCACAACGTTTTGGTCAATATCGGGAATATAAGTGTAGGACCAAGAAAATTTATTGCTATGATCTCATAGGAATGAGGTACAAGATTCTTGTTCAACAAAGATCTAAAGATTGGCCTATCTTTACACTATTCAGAGTTGTCTTGAGTGTTAATATTGATTTCGATGGTCTATTCATTTAACATGGTTTGTGTCTCGAGAAGGTAATGACCGTAGTGAATATAATAATTCTTTGCACTAAGGTAGGTGAGAATAAAATCACCGTATTGACATTGGATGACATTAATAGAAGGTGTATCATCATTGATCATGTTAGGATATAGGAAGGGAAGGGAAGAGGAGCCACACCATTGCTTTTATAAGTTAGAGGTCCCAGGAAATGGTGTTCATGAATTTTTTTAGGAGAAATGGATTCTAGATCCATAGACTTTATGGAAGAAGGTGATGAAGTTTGTAAATGGGGTGAAGAAGGTTTTCCTCTGAATGAGTTTGATGCGGGCTTTCTTATAAGATGGTTCGAAAAACCAATACCTCTATGGTTGTTCTATTTACATGTGGTACTTGGGATAACAATATGGTGACCATGTTTGTAGAAGCCAAATCCAAATCCCTTGCATGCGCAGTGATGGAGGAAAGTGTGGGAGAAGCGGCGGTTGGTGAGAGATTGGAGGTTAGAGGAAAATGGTTATGTTTGGGAAGGTGGCTTGGGCAAGTAGGTAGAAGTATCAATTCCCCATATGTTAAGTTTGTACAAAGGTGGGGAGGACCATAAGTGAAAATCTCTACTACACAGTGATCATAATGAGGATGTTGGAAAAGGTTACCATACTCTTGAGGAGTAAGGAATGTGTTGATGTTGTATAGGAAATACTCCCCTAGAGTGAGACGTTGAAAAATATCTTCTAAGGGATCGAGTAGTTGGTATATGGGTAGTGAGAATAGATGAATCACTAGGAAATTAGGTAGAAGAAGAATTGGTTAGTTGATAAGTAGATTGGTCAATAGATGGATTGGCTACAGATTCTATGGTGGTATTGGGAATAGAGGAGGCAGGCACATAAAAGGCAACGAAACATTGGTGGATGGGGTTGTGGGTGAAGGAGAAGGGGAAGTAGTGATAGATGCCTTAACAAGTACATGGACATCATTAGGTTGGTACATCATGTTGCATGTTTTGAATGGAAAAGGTTCAAGGAGATGGTATCGTTATGTCCTTCATGTTTGAATTTTACACAATGATGTAAGGTTTAAGGAACATAACCCATGACGTGGATCCAATTTCGGATAAGAAACATATTGTATTGGAACTCCTGCTCTAAGATATATAACAGTTCTTGAATGGTATAAGGTCCCACACAAACCTGGAGGATGATGGTTCTGAGATTAGAAGTGATGGATTCATTGAATGAATGCATCATAACTTGGTTATTATACATACAATTAGAAGTGATGTGCATTTGATTATATGTGTGAGAGGAGATGATGTTGATGCTGACACCACCATCGATCATAATGTAAATATTATCAATATAAATGGAAATGAAAAGGGCGGGATCATGATCATCTGATTAGAGAGGTATAATATCGTCATCAGAGAAACTGAGGGAAACTACTTGATGAGTGGTAGGGGGTGTAGAGGAAGGTGATGAATTGTTAAGAGAGGCCACATGGTGAGGTGTGATAATGGAGGCCACAGGTGTAGGGTCATTGTGTAAAACCTTAATGGATTGCAAAACCACTATTTCACCATTTTCTTTATGTCTTGAATGTGATGAAACAAATAATGTTTTGGGCTGATGATGGTTGGTTTGAAGGTTATGCATGTGTTCGACTTCTTGATCCGATGTTGACTGTGAGAGATTCCTTTTAGCTAGGAAGAACTACCTAAAATAGAAAACAAGACCACCAAAGAAGAGTTAAATAATATATGATAGTGGACTACCTAACGTATGCTAGATCCGAGAAGTGTGATACTTCCTAAAGGGATGTCAATCCACTATTTTTATAAAACAAATATGAAATAACTAAAATACGTACATAAACAAATCTAGTGCTAGTATTCTAATTTAGGTACCTCAGATCACTATCAGTATTGATCTAATTAAATACTAAAAAATATACGGGTCAAGGTCTTTAGGTAAGGTTGCAGGTTCTTCAGGTGGTCTGCATATCACAAATAAGGTGTTAGTAGGGTTGGGTAAGGTATTTGGGTTGATTTAGAAGGTAGATTGGTTTTGGTTAACACAATATTGGTAGGCATAAAGATTGGTGTCGATCGCGTATGACCAACCATGGTTAGGAAGAACCGATGATGGTTATGGGTAACCAACATCGGTAGAGAGCGCGGCTGATAAAACTCAATAAGATCTGGTTGTGGGGTTTGAGGTGAGGTCAGGAAAAGATGACAGAGGGCATGATGAGGTATGTGGGGATTTTACGAACACTCAGAGGTATGTAGAGGTCGGTATAGGTTGTTTTACGATGTGGGAGGAGGAATAGTGGGGAAAATGGAATGTAAGTAGAAAATGACAACAAAAATGACAAAAACCTTTAAAATAAGACAAGGATGAAATAACACAGGTGATAAACATACTTACTGATGTTGCAAGTCCAATGGCTAGGTGGTGGTGATGATTGATTGGTGGGAAGGAGCTTGGTGTTGCATTGGTGCTTCCCGGAATGCTACCATGAGAGTGATACCTCTAGATCTATCTTGATGTTGGCTATGGCTGCTTGGATGTGTGAAAGAGATTTGGTTCTTTCTTACATGCAAATATCCTTTTGCTCCCAAAATTCTAGAATGTGGCTAACCTCTCTAACAGGTTAATAATGTGAATAAATTGTAACCGATGATGGTTCTTGGTTGACTGGCATCGGTTTAGGGATGACCGGCATCGGTTAAGGTGAGATTCCCTAGGTTTACTAAAAATGACAGATCTTGCAATCATTTGGGCCAGGTCTGTCCATTTTCTCATGGATCAAAATGAACGTTATCTTTTTATGAGTAGGAAGGTGGTTAGAGGAATAATAGGCATTGATTTTTAGGGTTAAACTAAGTCTTATTCATTTATGGAAACATGTTATGAATAGGTCTATGGTGAGGTGTCTAGGTGAGGTGTGCATCCATTTAATTAAAGTAACTAAATTAAATTAATAAATGGGGTGAGGATGGGTATTAATTTAATTGTAAATAATTAAATTAATATTAATGTGGGGTATAAGGGTCATGGTTAGGTGAATGTGTTTAAGTTGGTTATTCGAAAGAGGACCAAGGGGAGTGTGACCCAATTTTGGTGTCTACATTTTTCCCCTTTTTGTCACGTGGCTTGTATTGGTAAGCGACATTGACAAAAATAGGAAATGGTTATGTTGAGTGTAAGTGAGGGTGGTGTTTCCCCAAGCGTGGGTGAAGGTAACCCCCCTCAAACTAGGAACCGATGGGGTGTAAGATAGAATTGGTGAGTGGTTTGATAAAAGGAGGAGGTGGGAAAATTAAGGTCAGTGGGCACATTGGGTAAAGGGTAAAGGTCAAATTGGGTAAACAAGTAAATGGTCTAGGGTCGAAGGTAGTGGTAGTTGAATACACGCACACATTGGAAATTGTGACATGATACCAGGTTGAAAAGCATTCAAAACCTACATCATTTAAGGTTGATAGGTCTATCCAAACAGGTTGAAGTGATTCCAGTATCCAAGGTATAGGATATGGCATGGAAACACAATGTAGGTTAGGTGCAGAACCTTTAGGTATGTTTTGCTACACCAAAGGTTAGGTCGGGATAAACAACATGACAATAGACACGATAAGGTTAGTAGGCGAGAATAATGCGGGTATAAATTTTGTAAGGTACAAAGTGAGCATAGAGGGTCAAAGGTCAAAAAAGTGGTTTAGATCAAGGTATATAGGGAACAGAATGGGTAAGGCCAAGGATTAGGTAAAATAAAAATTCCTAAGACGCAAAGAAAAAATGTAGGGGTAGGTTGGGTTTTGTATGTATGGTTCATAAGGTTTCCAGAATGATAAAAAGGTGTGGTAGCACTAATGGTTATAGGAAAAAGGAAGCTTAGAAAGACCAAATAGTTATAAGCATGGATCGATGATAGGGTGACTGACGTCGGTTGGCTAGGAAAAAATAGGACCGGTAGTGGTCGAGTTTGGTTGGGTTTACAAAACAAAAATATCATATTTTAAGGAATCATTGTTGTGTTATACCGTTGAATAAAAATACGAGCTATTTGAATTTTGGTTCTTTTTCTAAGAGAGAAGGACAAGGCATTATACCCAACTAAGGTGGAGAGTACAAGTTGGTGAGAGGAGCTAGGGAGATGGGTCCACGAGCTCAGGGGGAGTGATTTGATTGGAGTGCGGGAGGAGGGAATTTTGTGATGGAAGAGGCGGGAGAGGGATCTAGTGGACCACCGGTGCAAAGTGGCAGACGTGCCCCCATGGAGATGGCATCATGACGATGTAATATTGGATCTCATTCTTTGTTTGCTAGGTGATTTATTTGTAGAAATTGGGTCTAGGTAAAATGTGTTTGGGGTGGGAAATTATATTTGAATTTGGAATGTATAGGGAGAAAATTGGAAGGGAGGAAGGTGTGTGTAGGTTAGGGAGGGGTGGGGATGGGTTGAGGGGAGATTTGGGTAGGAATGGGGGGTAGTTAGGTAGAAATGGTGAATTTTTAGAGAAATAGGGCATGGTTTCCCGGATTATCACCTTGACAGTGACCGATGTCGGTTAAGGTTGGCCCGACATCGGTGGGAGTGAGATGACATTGATCATAGATGGGGTGACAGATGCAAGTTTTACGAGACCAAAGTGTCGATTAATAGGAACCGATGCTGGTCGAAATTAATGAAAAAGAGTCCATGAGATGAGATAGGGTGGGTGGGGAGATATGTCATGTGATAAGAAGGTATTGTTGACTGAAAATAGCTTGGGAAGGGGTACAAATAGGTATGGTCGAGGGGTGTGAACTTGAGATAGGGGGAAAGGTAGTCTGTTAGGGTTGGGGTGGGGAAGAGAGGTCATGAGTGGGAAAGGTCTTGGGAATAGGTTGGGTGGTCATGGATGAAGTTGGGTATGGTCGGGGTCTAATGATGTTATGGTTTGTTAGATGTAGATGACAGACTAGTTGAGGATGTGGGATAGGGTACCCCCATGCTATTAGCGAGACGAGGGAGTGTGACAATCAAGGAGTGGCACCATATTGAATATGTGGGCCTGATTGGGGTTAGACACTATTAGAACGTGGTCCAAGAGCTGAGTTTGATGGTCTCCCTCATCGATAGATGGGATTTAGTGACCAACACATTTCGTTTTCTGATAGGTGAGATGACCATCACCTTAGAGGATGTTTATAGGATTACAAAGCTACCAATAGTAGGGATGTAGGTGTATTTAATTTCCTCATAGGCATATGAGGAGTTGATGCTAACATTATTTAGTGAGGGGTTGGCAAAAGTTGAGGTTCCATAGTGCCAACATGAGTTATGGAGATATGGACTAGGCCCATCTTAAGGATATGAGGTTAGTAGTTCGATGATGGAGGTAGTGTTGTGTTGACCTTTTGGAGCAAGTAATATTTGATTATAACTGAGAAACCATCCATGAGTGATTGCATTTCATGGCCGAAAGTGAGATCGGTAGTTGGTTGATGCCTAGTAGGGGAAAATCATCTGTGGGACAAGCTAGGTCGAGGTCACGGAAGTCCATGCAAATTCAGAGTCCCTCTGTCACCTTTGTGATAGGAAAAATGTTAGAAATCCATTGGGTATAGTCAATGGGTAGGATGAAGGAAATTGAGAGAAGGCACTAAATCTCTTCTTTGACAAGAAGAGCAATGCGAGGATGCATTTTCCACAACTTTTGTTTGATGGGTTTGGCATCAATAATGGTTACGATATTATGGACCAAAATTTTTGGGTCAATACTGGGCATATTGACATAGGACCAGAAAGTGCATTGCTATGGTCCCGAAGGAAAGAGGAAAAAGCTTCCTACTCAATAGCATCTAAATATTTGCCTATATTTATAATGTGCGGGGTAATCTTAAGTGTTAATGTTGATTTCAATGGTCAATTCGTTCAACATGGTTTGTGTCTTAGAAGGTAACAACTGGTGAATATAAGAATATTCCACACCAAGGTGAGGATGGACTCATTGTCTGAAATTGAACAACATTAGAAGAAGGTATATCATCATTGATCATTTCAGGGTACAAGAATGGGAGAGAAGAGGGAGCCTCATGATCACATTGATAGGTTAGAGGTCCCAGGGAAATTTTGTTTACGAAAAAAAAGTTAAGAGGAATAGATTCAAGATCTATGGACTCCATGGGTGAAGATGGTGATGTGGGTGAATGAGGTGGAGAAGGTTTGTCTTCCTTAATGAGGTCGATGTGAGCCTTCTTGGGAGGTGGTGCATTAAATCCAATGCCACTACGGTCATTATGTTTACGAGTGGTACAAGAGATGACATTATGGTGGCCCTATTCGTAAAAACCAAAGCCAAAGCCTTTCCATGTGCAACGGTGAAGGAAAGTGTGAGTGAAGTGGTAATTAGTAAGGGAGTGTAAGTCAGATGAAAATGGTTGTGTTTGGGATGGAGGTTCAGGTGAATAAGTGGCAATATCATGTTCCCCATACATTATATTAGTGTGAAGGTGGGGAGAAGCATAAGGAAAAACCTCGCCTATGTGGTAGTCATAACTAAGGTGCTGACACAAGTTCCCATACTCTTGCAAAGTGAGGAACATGTCAATATTTTATAGACGGTACTCCCCCAAAGTGAGGCATTGAAAAACACCTTCTAAGGGATCAATATTTGATATGTGGGTAGCTGGGATAAATGAATCACTATATGATTAGGGAGTAGGTGAGTCACTATATAGAGGCTATGGTGGCGGTAGAAATATTAGGGTTAGACGTGGGAAGGGTGGTGATAGCCTTGGTGGATGGGCTTGTGGATGAAGGTGAAGTGGGGGTAGCGAAAGATGCCTTGACCGAGACAAGTACATTGTTAGGCTGGTATAATATGTTACAGTCTTAAAATTCCACGAGTCGATTGGGATGGTGTAATTATGTCCTTCATGTTCAAAATTGAGGCAACGGTGTAAATTCGAAGGGACATAACCCATGACATATATCTAAGGTTGGTCAAGTAATAGATTATATTGGAACTCTCCTTCTAGGACATAGAATAGTTTTGGGACAATGTGGGGTCCCACACCGACATGGAGAATGATGGTACTCGGGGTAGAGGTCATGGTGTCATTGAAGGAGCACAACATACTTGGGTTACCATACATATAATTGGTAGGTATGTGCGTTTGGTTATATGCATGGGAGGAGGTGATATTAATAGTAGCACTATCATCAATCATAACACGTCGTATGTGTATATTATTGATAAAGACGCAAATGAAAAGAGCGGGATCGAGTCATCATTCGGAAGGAGGTGATGTCTTCATCCGAAAAGATGAGGGTAACTACTTGGTGAGTAGGTGGAGGTGTAGAGGAAGGTGACAACTTAGTAAGAGAGGCTACGTGATGGAGGGTGATGATGGAGGCTACGGGCATGGGTTCATTTGGTAAAACCTCAATAGATTGAAGGACCTCCGTGAGGGCTTGATGATGTGACTCAGAGGTTTGGATGAGGTCATATAAATACATTCGTGGGAGGATCGGTGCAATTGTTTTAGCATTGTGTGATGTGTGACCCCATCAGAAATAGGATACATGGGACCTCGAATGGTGACTTTGGGTGTGGGTGTAGATGGTATGTTGGGTATAGGGTTGGTTGATGGGCTAGTTGCCTTTTCCTTGCCTTTTTCTTTCGGGTGTGGGTGGTAATGTGAATCATGTTGATTTTGAATTTTAGGGGTGGATAAAAGGGTTGCGGGGTGGAGATATTGGTCACTAAGTAGGTAATGGAAGAAGATTTGGGGAGATTGGTGAAGGTGGAATGGGGTCCTCATTAAGAAGATTGCCATCATCAAAATTTTCTTTAGGAGAAAATAAATGGACAAGAGTAATTTTTAAAGCCTTATAATTCTCTACATTGTGTCCTGACACACAATGGTAGGTGCAAATTTTATTTTCATCAAACCCTTTTGGTTTTGGTTTGAGCGGTCTGTAAGGTCTAAGAGGTGGTAATGTGATGACAGTTCAAGGAGATTGGTTAAATAATTCGTGTATGACCTCACTAACGGATTGCAATGGGAGGTGAGTGTGGGTTTGGGTACAGATGTGGATGATTGTGAAGGAAGAGGCTTTACATGAGGGGGAATTGGTTTGTCCACTAGTTTGGTATGTAGAGTGGTCTTTGGTCTTGTAGGCATCTATTTGGGTAAAGGTGGGGTAGAAGAGATGGCGATGGAAGGTTTGGTTGGTTTGACTACCTCATTGGAAAGTAGTGGATTCTTAGCTTTGGGTTATACCTTCTTGGGTAAAGCCGACATAAGGGTATGGGATGTAGAAGGAAAATCGATGGTGGAAGGGGGTGAGTTACTAATGGGGATGATTATGGTGTAGTAGTAGTTGTTGAAAGAGATCAAGTGGAAGGTGCGAGTGAAAGAGACGAGATTTTTATGGGTAGTGAAGAAGTTATGGAAGGTAGTGGTGGTATGGGTGGTAAGAAATTCATGAGTGATTGTAGGGGTTGTGTGGATTTCTTGGGTATATTAGGGGGTCATGATGAGGAGGTGGGCTCTTGTGTTCTTGGTTTACCAGTGTAATAGGGTTACTTGGCTAGGGTATTGAGATGAGATCATAGGATTAATATAAGGGGTGAAGGTGACAATGGTGGAGTAGGCGAGGTTGGTGTATAAGGCCTAGTAGGTTGGGTCTTCATTTTAGGCATAATAATGAGCTTAGTGTTGGTTTGGGAAGATGTGGATAAATTTAATTTTATGGGTGGATGATTAAGGATCGATTTCGACATGACCCTAAGGTAGTGATGGGTTTAGGTAAGGGAGATGATATAGGCATGGGTAGATGTTTAGGTATAGGTGTGTTTTGGGTTGTGGGTAGAGGTGTGTATTGGGTTATGGGAAATGACATGGAATGTGTTCTAATAGGCATGGTTGTTTTTTTTTTTTACTTGAAACACTTTTTGATAGACTTTGGAGGTGTTGGTGAGTGATAACTACATTTGGGTTAAAGTAGGAAGTAGAAGATGTCCCCAAAGCAAGGCTTTATAAACATAATCTAGGAAATCGAAAAGTGTTAAAATGGTACTATTCTAAGTGGCGATGATTTGGATCAAGTAGAAATCCCCATAAAATATGTTTGAGAAATAGGGAAATGGTTAGCTTCGGACTCTATGGGTAAGAGAGCCGAAAGCAAGTCACAGGATCTTGCAAGGCTAATCGAGAATGGTCACCTAAATTCAATGGTGTTTCTATAGGGTCCTCTATGGGTAAAGGAGATGATAGGAAATATGAGGTAGACTCTCCTTATGATGGTGTAGGGAGTGGACATGTGTCTCTTATGGGTAGGAGAGGTGTTACTAACGACTGCTCGGTAATTTGAGAGGCTAAAGGTGGATTGCTAATTATGGGATATTTCATGGGTGAAGGAAAAAAATGAAGGGGTTCCTCTATGGGTGGAGTAGATGAAATAGGTTCTTGTGTAGGTAGAGGAGTTTGGGATATGGTTTTTCTATGGAAGTAATAGGGGAAATTGGGAAGCAACTGGTATGTCATCGAAAATAGCATGGACCTACTGAGACATTGCTATCATTGGTTAAACTATCACTAGTTTCATTGGAAGATGGGGCATGATTAGGGAATGGTTTTTCAAGATATATACGTTTTGGTTGGCAGTGCATTTGGGTTATCCAAGACTAGATCTTCGTTGTCTAATATTTTTGGATGATATTCTTGAAGGTGATGTAGTTACCTTCGCTATGACCTTTGACATGATGATAGTTACAAAATTCATGTTCTTTCTACCACACGGGTGTTGGGCGATCACGGTCAAAACTAGTGTGTGGTTTTATAGGTTGAAGGGTAATGACACCAACCTTAATAATATTTCCCATAATAGAGGACTATGGTTCCCCTATTAGGGTGTACTTTCATTATTCTTGTCAGAACTGGAAAGTTTGGACATGCGAGAGATTAGTAGAAGGTTTGGCTTGGTTTGATGGGTGAAAGTGTAACATTCCTATTTTAAGACTTTATAAAATAGGGAATTTGTTTTACACAATGTTCTCTATTCTAAATAAAACATCATTTAAAACACACATTCCATTCCAATCAATCTTATAATAGATAACCATATGCAGTTTGTAATGACTCGGTAAATTACCGATCTCTCATTTCATGACTCGATTCTTGTGATCTATCATGTTTGTCTTAAAGTATAGAATAATTTATGTATACTACATATACTTGGTTTTCCTACCCTATTCTAGTACTTGAGTGTTTTTTTCAAAGAACCTATCTTAATATTTCTTACCAATATTCATTTGACATCACGTTTCTTTAAACTAGGTGACATAGGACAACGTAATTAGAAGCTTGCAATACTTTGGTCAAATATTTTCAACATACTATTCATGTCACTATTCCTAGACGACATACATGTCAATTTAGAATACATCCTTCACCTCAGTCCACTATTTTCTAGAATTGTCTTTACTAACTTCCTCGCTTCATTTGCCCAAGGTTTGACCCTAACCCAAGTTAGCGACATAATTTGTTATAGGGAGACACTCATGATGACTTAGGGTATATGGGCATACTCAACCAACCTAAGTTTATCGAATGTGCCAAGGTACCTGGGTCATAGAAAGCTACTTACTATTATAATCATGCTACTAAATTGATCTAGAGAGAAACTAAGTTCAAGTCTAGATGTGTGTAGATCTAGATGAACAAATTTGGAAGGGTGTTACCACATGTCAAATACAACATTGTATCCTCGAGAAGCCCTTAGTCTTCTTGAAGGTACTATCATGTAGTTGGTGTGTGCTAACATCCGTTAGAACTGCTTCATTATGATATACATACCACTTGGTGGTCATTAATGCATAATTAAATTTGGATTAAGATTTAGATTGCAGCAACCATGCCTAACCCTAATTCCAACATTCATTAAGTTCTTTATCCACAATTAATCTGATTTAATAATAATAACTTTATTAACCTCATGATTGCTTTTATGTTCATTAACTTGGCATAATAAGTAGTTATCTAAAAATAGGGCAGCAAACATCAAATGGTTAAATTTTAATGCAACTAAGTTGTCCAAATAAGGTGTATCATCCCATAGGTTCAACTAGAGTTTACTTCATATAAAATGAAGTACAAATATTAACGATCATAACCACCATTCCTTTTATTTTTCATTCTTTTGAGAGAGGAAGAGTCTTCCTCTACATGATTAAATGTTAGGGTTAACATAACCTTTTTATCATTCACCACTCATATAGTTTAATTGTATGTCCAATACATATTTCATTATTATACTATAATTGTTTAGATAGAGAATGACATCTTTATGCAATCATTATCACCATATTCATAGCACCCCGGATGTTGATCGATTTCTAGTTTAATCATACTAGCATCCAAAGGTGTGATTGCATAACATTGAATCCTTTCTCCAAGTGTGGGACTTGTAAAAATGAGAAAGGAATCTCCAGAGAAGGGCTGGTTCCTATTCCTCTATTCAGATGCACACAAAAATGCAGAGGTTTACTCAAAGTCTAATCTAACTTGCCAGGGAGATAGGGTAAGAAGATGCATAAAAATAAACCTAAGCTAACAGAGGTGATGCACCGAGGAATGAAGAACACCTATCTTGCCAATAAACACAGACCATTCAAATGTGATGCAAGATCATGCACAGATAAAAAAATTTGTAGTGAAAGACCAAGAGGATGCAAATGAACATAGAGAGGGTTGAGAATCATCCACAGACATGCATTACTTGCTCCAAAGATTGATACAATACACTACAAAAATGCCAAGAGGTAGAGTCGCATTACAGTTTCAAATGGGAGGTTCGAACTCCACAAATTCACCTGATAAAGAGAAGAAGGGAGGAGCAAAACAGGAATGTTCGACCCTTAGAAAGAAGCCCCTCTTTACAATATATAGGAAGAAAGAGAGAGGGAAGAGAGAGGAAAGTCAGATCTACCCCAACCACTTCTAGGTCACATTTAGTTTATCTCATTATGGTGGTGGGTGAGAACCCTAGCAAGAGCGGCGGACTGTATTTTGCATTAAAGTTGGTTGTTGAAATGTCAGTTCTGGCCATTACCATGCGCCAGAGACATTTCTTGATTTTCTCTCTCCAAACTGAACCAAAATGCAAGATTGACCCTGGAATCATGTAGAGAATTTCACTAGCTTTCCATTGATATAAAGAACGCAAAAAACCGAGCTCTGGATCGAAAGTTATGGCGATCTGAAGATTTAGGGCAAAAACAGACCAAAATAGATCGGCGGGAAAATATTTGAATTTTTCCCGCGCAATGCCACTTGGATGACACGTGTCGGACTCTGATTCATCCACGGGTTCATTCTCTGAAAATTCCTTTTGGGCCCTTAAACTTGGACACATGGTACCATTTTATTGGTTCGGGCCTGAGGGGCGCCTTTAGTAACTTTTCAACCTTCTGACACGTGGCATGTTCTGATTCGTTGGCAGCTTTTTTAGATTTTCACATCCCACGCATCCCTTGTGTACTTTTGGCCCGGATGTCCCAAACCATCAGGGAAAAATTTCTCCGAACCACCCGATTCGGGCTTCCTTGTTCCTATTTGCGGCGAAGACACGTGGCAAGATTCTATTCGCTCTCGGCTCTTTCAAATTTTCACGTTCCACACATACTTTTGGCCCCGATGTCCCAAACGAAAGTCCTCTATTTCGACCAAACCAGCTGGTTCCCATCCTCTGCGTACATTTGTCCCAACCGTCCCAACTGTGTGAAACAAAGACTTGGCAATTTTTTTCCACTTTCAACCGGTTCGCCTTTTCGCATCCCTCGCGTCCCGACGTCCCAATCGTCCCTGAGATGTTTGCGCGAGACCACCTGGTGGCTTTTCGGTCGATTCCCACCCCGACATCCCAACTATCCCAAGTGCTTCCTGGACTAGGACTTAGCCGATTTTCATGATTTTGGGCCTTGAATCAATCTACTTGCTCGAGACTAAATAATCTGATGCATGTTATCAAAATTACCCTGGGGGTGAATTTTGGATAACAATTTTCGCGACTCAGCGGGGTTATCTACCTGTCAGATGAAGAACGGCTAGCTACTTGTAGTAATCCATTGGGCATGGAGTCTGTTTGATAACCACTCATCTGATCTGAAATTTGAAAACCTATGTCCTTGAGCTATTGAAACATTTGTTGAGTTGGTTCTCCTGTGGCTGCAAATTCTCTTCCGAAGGATTGATGAACTACAAACATGCACATAATAGAAGCAATAGGACATGTGCACAAGCACTTAGGGAAATAAAAACTACTCTAACAGTAGTACAATGTGCATAAGCACTTAGAGGAATGGAAATTCTAAATTAATATTTACAAGGGTGAAAAGTTTTCTTTCTAGTAGCAACGTTTGAGATAGATCCCATTGACTGGAATCTGTAATTCTTCACCATCCAACTTAGCCAGTCGGAAGGCATTGCTACCTTTGCATTCAATGATCATGTAAGGGCCACTCCAGATGGCATCGAACTTGGAATGCTTTCCTGGTTTTGCACGATCTGCATCCCATTTCAACACTAGATCTCCAATCTGGAAGGTTCTAGCCTTGGCTTTCTTATCAAAAGTCTTCTTGATCAAGGCTTGATCCTTCTCTATTGCTTGGGCTGCATACTCTCTAACTTCTTGGAGCTCCATTAATTCTGCATATCTAACCTCCATGGGTTCAAACTCAGCTAGTTCCAACTGTTTCATGAGCTCCAATGCTGGCAACTCAAGTGATATAGGTAGAACTGCTTCTTTCCCATACACAAGCTTGTATGGAGAGCTTCCTGTAGACCTCTTGGGTGTGATCCTATCAGCCCATAGGGCTGATTTGAGCTTTGCATGCCAAGTCCTTTGGTTTTCATCCAGAGTCCTTCTGATGATTCTTAGTAGGTTCTTATTTGTAGACTCGGCTTGACTATTACCTTGAGGGTAATAGTTCGATGAAGTGCTGAGATACACACAATTCTTGACAGCCCATTCAGTGATCTTTGTGCCAAGGAATGCCAATGCATTGTCTGATATGATAGTGGCAGGGGAACCAAACCTCGTGACTATCCCTTCATAGAAATCTAAGATATTAGATTCATTTTCCTCCTTGAGTGCCACTGCCTCGGTCCACTTGGTGAAATAATCCGTTGTTGTAAGTATCCACTTGTGGCCTTGACTTGAATTGGGATTGATAACCCCAATGAAGTCCAATCCCCATTGCATGAATGGCTGATTTACTGAAATTGGACGAAGGGGCAGCACTGCTAACCTCTCTTTCCCTGTGAAGAATGCACATCTCTTGCATTTTTTGACCCATGAGTAGCAATCATTGAACACAGTAGGCCAATAGTAACCAACTTTCATGATTTTGAGAGCTATCACTCGTGGAGAAAAGTGGCCTCCTGCTTCCCCATCATGGAACTCGTGTATGATCTTCTCAACTTGACATATTCCAATGCATCTTAATAGAACACCATTGATGTCCTTCTTGAACAAGATACCATCAATGAGTACATACGGGATAGCTTGTAGTCTGAAGTATCTCCTCTTTGCCTTGCTCACTTCTGGAGGGCACAAGCCTATTTGGAGGTAATGCACAAGGTCTTGAGTCCAACATGGAATGGGTGCATCATCAGCTGGTTGTTCTTGATCATTCTGTAGTAGTAGGACAACATCCTCTTCACTTTCTGAGCCGTCTGGTTGTTTGGAAGTGAGCTGCTCACACAAACCTTTGCCATGAACCAGTTTGGTTACTCTGATTTCAATATCATATTCCATCACCCGAGTGATCCAACCTGCTCTCTTCTCATTTAAATCCTTGTTTAGGAGAAAGTCCTTGACACCAGCATGAGACACCAGCAGCTGAATCTTATTGTTTGAGACCAAATGTCTGAACTTCTTCAAGCTCCTGATGACAGCAAGGACGTGCTTTTCGATGAAAGAATACTTTATTTTGTAATCTTCCAAGGTTTGACTGAAGAATGCTATGGGCTGTTCTGAACCTTCTCTATTCAGCTGTGTTAAGATAGCTGAGATTGTATCTGATCCTCCAAACGCATACAACATGAAGTCCTTTGAGAAGTCAGGTTGATAAGAGTTGGAGCTTGTGATATTACATGCTTGATGTTTTCAAAATTCTTTTTCCTTCTGCTATCCATTTGAATGCCAAATTCTTGTTTAACATCATGGTTAAAGGCTTCACAAGAGTGGCAAAATTAGGCACAAATCTGCGAACAAAGTTTTATCCTTCCCAAGAAGATTTGAAGAGATTTCTTGTGGTGTGGTAGTGGAAGTGTTTGGATGGCTTCAACCCTTTCAAGATCAATTGTTAGCCCTTCCCTAGAGACAATGTGACCCAACAATTTTCCTTCATGTGCCAAGAATATACACTTATTTGGATTCAATGACACTCCGAACCTTCTACACCTCTGAAACACTTGCCTGAGGTTAAAGAGATGGTATGCTGCATTCTTTGAGAAGACAGTGATATCATCTAGGTATACCAAAGACTATATTGTTGATTAAGCCTTTGAATGCCATATCCATAGCTCGTTGAAATGTTGCTCCGGATTTGACAGGTCCAAATTACATCTTCTTGTAAGCATACGTGCCCCATTTTGTAGTGAAGGCCATCTTGAATTGATCTTCTTCCTTCACCATTATCTGATTATAGCCTGAATATCCATCTAGCAATGAAAACCTTTCTGAACCAGCTACAACCTGCAATATTTGTTCCATTGATGGAAGCGGATAATGATCCTTGAGAGAGGCTCTATTCAAGTCTCTGAAGTCAACACACAATCTGATCTCTCCACTCTTCTTTCTGACTGGAACTAAGTTGGCAACCCAACTAGAATGCTTGATTGGGAATATGATTCTTGACTCAATCAACTTCTCTAATTCTTTCCTCATGAGAGGCTCCATGTGTGGATTAACTGGTCTTTGTTTCTACCTGACAGGCTTAGTATTTGGATCCAATTCGATGGTATGCTGAGCTAAGTTGGGATTGAAACCTTTCAAGTCTTCATAGCTCCAAGAAAACATGTCAGGGAACTCTTGACACAACCGTATGAACTCATACCTTTCTTAGTCGGTTGTCATCCTTCCAATTTGCAATGGTTTGTTCTCTTCTACCAAGATGGATACTGAATCCTCTCTCTTGACTTGAATGTTTGCTTTCTCCTTTCTAAATTGATCATTGGGATTAAAAATGGACTCCAAAGTGATAAGTCCCTTGGGTAGCTTGTTAGTTCTCAATTTGTACCACTTGGTCACCATCTTGTTGTTATAATTTTTCTTGATTCTTAGGCCGAGAACTCAGCTTCTTCTTAAGAAATGGATGATTTTCTGGTCATTCTCAAACACTTGCCAACTAACATTGTTATCCGCAATGAAGGCCTCACAATCACGTGGATGTTTGGCTGTACCTTGTCTTGTTGAATGCTTTCCACAATGTCAAAGGCTGCCCCTAATGCTGCAAGCCTGTCAGCAGCTTGATTCTCTTTCCTAGGAATGGATTTGATGCCAAAACCCTCAAAATATTCCATGAGGTCCCACACCCTATTCTTGTAGCACTTGAGTAGATCATTCTTGGAAGCATGTTGTCCCCTGACCTGATTTACAATAAATTCACTTTCCCCAAAGACTTGCAAGTTCTTTATTTTCTTCTTGATTGCCCAATCCATCCCTTGCACCAAGGCTTCATATTCAGCAGTGTTATTGGAGCATGTAAACTGAAATCTAAAAGATGAATAGTACTTTAATCCTCGAGGTGAAACAAGCAGGGCTCCACCTCCTGCACCTTGTCTACTCCTTGATCCGTCAAGAAACAACTTCCATACCTCATTGTCATCCTTGTGGTTTGGCTTGGTGATGCTAGGAATAGGTTGATTTTCTTCATGTATACAATAGACCCCTAGCTCAGATTCTTCTACTTCTTGATAAGGATCAAAAGCATGTATCTTGTTTGCCCATTCATCAAGAGTTAGATCCGGGATGCTTCCAACCTTAGTGTCAGCTTCATCAGAGCTTGGGTGATCTTCTTGATCAAATGCTGAGCAATTGGCATTAATCTGACTTGGAGTGTAAGGCTCAATATGGAAGTTTGCAATAGGTTCTGACCTGATTGTGGCTTTGGTTCCATACCTCATTCTAAACAGCATGTGTGACCAATCAACAGACAAATATCCTCCAATCTTGGCTGTGAAGTCCCTTGACAAGCAAAGGGAAAAGAGTGGTGGAAGGTCTATGACTGATACATCTTGTAAAACAACGTTTGGACATGCATGCAAGGTAAGACTCAAGTTTTTAATCACTCCAACTGCCATTGCTACTCTTTGCTGTCCCATCTAGCTACACTACCACTTTGGATATTGTTTCATCTTTGGAGCCCTAGCTGATCAGCTATTTGTTTAGGCATTACTAAGCTACTTGCCCCGGAGTTTATCATGAAATTATACACTAGCTGATTTCAAATGATCAATGAAACATAGAAAGGAGGGGGTTTCAACATTTTACCTTGTTGTCCTCCATGATTTCCCTTAGGCTGGGAAACATTTGTAAGCACTTTGTCTTGCATTTTCTGATTCAAAGTTGGCCAGTCCTTCATGGAAGCTTGCAGCGGATCTCTTTGGCCTAGGATGGATAGGGATTCCCACATTGATATATTGATGTTTGTCTTCTTCATCTGATCAATGATACTAAATGGTGATGAAGGATCTCTTTGTTGTCCCTTGGTTTGCACATTCACTCCTTACACGTGGGCAACAATAACTAGTATTTGAGTTGGCCTAGGGGCTGTTCTTGGCTGCCCTTGTGCATTTGAAATCGGACTTTGCTTGCCAACCATTTGTGGAACCATGGGAGGTTGTGGATTGGTTGGGGCTAATGGCTGTTCTTCACCCAAATTCCTCCTTTTTGACCTTGTGTTGGCTGCAACACCTTGAGAAATTACCTGGTTCATGCCACAAAAATCCTCTGCTTGCCAATTTACCAATGTGGTGTCATTTGGGGCTGATTGCTATTGGAATGTTTCTTGTTGTTGGCTATTTCCTTGACTGCCCTCACCCTCCACACCAGTAGTTGTCACCATTAATGCTTGATTGAAAGCACCATTGAAGCACATGGATTGGTTATGAGGCTCATTGCATGGAAAACACCAATTGTACTCCTGGGCAATGTTGTTTTGTGTTGGCACCAGTGCCTTAGAGGAAGATATGGCATTTGGATTATAGGGCTGGAATGGTCTATTGGTAGGAGGCCTTATTTGATTCATATTTGCAACTGGATTAGGTGGCCTTTGTGGTTGGTATGGCTTCCTGTTAGGATGAGTTTGGGGCTGATAAGAAGGTCTAAAACCTTGGGCTTGTTGCCTCTTGAGAGTAACCAGCTCATTGCCTAGGTTTTGCAATTGCTTCATGACTTCTTGAAGCTCATTTGGGGCACTTGGAGATGAAGTGGAAGCTTCATTTGAACTCGATTTCTAGGAGTGGAAGAAGGAGCCAAATTAGGTGCTTGATTGGTGATTGGATTCTCTAAACTTGGAAACAAAGTGGCATGGGAGGTCTAGGGGCAAGTTTGCCACTTGGATGAAATAATTTTCAGCCCTAATGGCAATGCTATAAGCCATAAGGATAGTTATGCCTCCCATGGACTGAATCAACATAGAAATATCAAAATTTAGAGTTTTGAGATAGTAGAGAAAAGAACCTTCTGTTGTTTGTTGGCTTTGCCACCGGGAATTCTCTCCCAAGTCTTTTAAAATCTGAAGTTGAAATCGGTCAGCTGCTCATTGGGAGCTCTCTTGATGGTTGTCAACTGCTCTAAAAGAGACAAGTTGTCTCCCTTTTCTCCAAATTGCTCATGAAGTGCTATACACATCTGATTCCAATTTGTGATAGAACCAGCTCCAAGGCTTCTAAACCATTGCAATGCTTTCCCCTTGAATGAAGATGCCATCAATTTGACAGCCACCTACATCTCATTGATTTCATGGATTGCACAAAGGTTAGCAATATCTTTAACATGATCACCTGGAGTAGTCTGATTTTCTCCAGTGAAGTATGGAATGTTCTTCAAGGTTGCAATAGGAAATGGATGTTGTGCATTGAGGGCAAGTGGGCTGTTAAGCGTGAAGTTGACATAGGGGTTGTTTTGTGCCATTCTAATTAGTCTTAAAACCCTTGTTGACCGAATGAAAGGCCTACCAGTGGAGGAGTTGAGAGAGTTCTTTTTGGTGGAGATGGGGACCTTTGAATCCTTCTTCCTCTTTGCCTTCTTCTTAGAGATAATTGTAGGTATTCAAACAACACTTCTTCTTCTCCAACTCTTGGCCTTGTGACTCTTCTCATGAGTTTTCAGCCTGCACCGCCGAAACCAGTTGATTCTTCCCCTTGGAGTCGCCAGATATGCAAATAATAGCTCTTTTCAAGCAAGAAAATTGCAGCAGATGCACATCAACTTTGCTGCAATAAAAATGAGACCTCTAGTGTCCCACCGGTGTGCCAAAACTGTTATCACCAAATCACAGCACCCCTAGATGTTGATCAGATTTCTAGGTTGATCATACTAGCATCCAGTGTGATTGCATAACATTGAATCCTTTCTCCAAGTGTGGGACTTGCAAAAATGAGAAAGGAATCTCCAGAGAAGGCTGGTTCCTATTCCTCTATTCAGATGCACACAAAAATGCAGAGGGTTTACTCAAAGTCTAATCTAACTTGCCAGGGAGACAGGGTAAGAAGATGCATAAAAATAAACCTAAGCTAACAGAGGTGATGCACCGAGGAATGAAGAACACCTATCTTGCCAATAAACACAGACCATTCAAATGTGATGCAAGATCATGCACAGATAACAAAATTTGCAGTGAAAGACCAGGAGGATGCAAATGAACACAAAGAGGGTTGAGAATCATCCACAGACATGCATTACTTGCTCCAAATATTGATACAATACACTACAAAATGCCAAGAGGTAGAGTCGCATTACAGTTTCAAATGGGAGGTTTGAACTCCACAAATTCACCTGATAAAGAGAAGAAGGGAGGAGCAAAACAGGAATGTTCAACCCTTAGAAAGAAGCCCCTCTTTAAAATATATAGGAAGAAAGAGAGAGGGAAGAGAGAGGAAAGTCAGATCTACCCCAACCACTTCTAGGTCACATTTAGTTTATCTCATTATGGCGGTGGGTGAGAACCCTGGCAAGAGCGGCGGACTGTATTTTACATTAAAGCTGGTTGTTGAAATGTCAGTTCTGGCCATTACCATGCGCCAGAGATGTTTCTTGATTTTCTCTCTCCAAAATGAACCAAAATGCAATATTGACCCCAGAATCATGTAGAGAATTTCACCAGCTTTCCATTGATATAAAGAACGTAGAAAACCGAGCTCTGGATTGAAAGTTATGGCGATCTGAATATTTAGGGAAAAAACAGACCAAAACAAATTGGCGGGAAAATATTTGAATTTTTCCCGCACAATGCCACTTGGATGACACATGTTGGACTCTGATTCATCCATGGGTTCATTCTCTAAAAATTCCTTTTGGGCCCTTAAACTTGGACACGTGGCACCATTTTATTGGTTCGAGCTCGAGGGGCGCCTTTAAGAACTTTTCAACCTTCGACACGTGGCACGTTGATTCGTTAGCGACTTTTTGGATTTTCACGTCCCTCGCATACTTTTGGCTTGGATGTCCCAAACCATCTGGGACAAATTTCTCTGAACCGCCCGATTCGGGCTTCCTTGTTCCTGTTTGCGGCGAAGACACATGGAAAGATTCTATTCACTCTCAGCTCTTTCGGCTTTTCGCGTCCCACGCGTACTTTTGGCCCGGATGTCCCAAACGAAAGTCCTCTATTTCAGCCAAACCGGCTGGTTCGCATCCTCCACATACATTTATCCCAACTGTCCCAACTGCACGTTAAATAAAGACTTGGTGATTTTTTTCCACTTTGGTCGGTTCACCTTTTCACGTCCCGCAGCGTCCCGACGTCCCAATCTCCCTGATGCTGTGTGCACCGCCCGGCATATTTTTAGCCGATTCGCGCCCGACATCCCAACTGTCCCAAGTGCTACCTGGACTAGGACTTAGCCGATTTTCATGATTTTGGGCCTTGAATCAATCTACTTTCTCGGGATTGAATAATCTGATGCATGTTATCAAAATTACCCTGGGGTGAATTTTGGATAACAAAGACAACTTAACAAGTTACACTTTAGTAAGATAGATTGAACTATTCCGTTAATCCAACTTATTAAATGATAATAGTAATAGGTATACAAAACAGATATAAGAGTATTGACAAGATAGAATTATTATTTCCTTCATACAAAGTACAAGAGAATTTACATCAAAATTTGGAGTCAGTCTCCAAACCTTTCAATTCATCATGATAAAATATACACTTTACAAGACTATGCATTTCAGGCATACTGCATGTTGATCAACATTAAGATCATAAAATAACATAACTTTTCTTTTCAATACAACTCAAGAATGAATCAAAATTCTTTACAAAAGAACTAGACTTTAAATCAGCCAATACATCATAAATGTTTTTTCCTTCTTTTATCACTTACGAAGTCCATCTGCAAAAATTACTAGCACAGGTTAGTTCATTGAACTGAGCATGATAAGCACTAAGCATTAAAATGAATTGTATTCCACTAATTGTTCTATTAAAACAAATTTTCTTTAATGAAACAATTAATATAGCATAACAATAAGCATAAGTAATAACAATAATAAAAGAAGTACAACTAATAAGTCTGAAATCAATTTTAAAAAAGAGCATAATATAATCAGCAACTACTACATCGTATACTTATTTAAAAAAACAACGAGATCTTGTCGTCTAATTATTTCATAATTTTTTCGAATTGAAATACGAATTTAACTTTACTATGTAACGAAAAGAGTTACTTTCAAAACTAAAAACCTTATTTTCATTTTTCCAAGTTTCTAGAATCATTTACGACAATTCATTTCAGCATAGTACATATTTAGGATGATTCATCCTACAAATTAAATAAATAAGAAGAAGAATCAATACAGACTATCCACGATTCACCATTCATCTAAGAGATAGAAAACAAGTTTAGAAAGTACATAACTGATTACCTACATAATTGCATCAATCAAGGAAACCAATAAAAGGATTCACCATTTAAGAGACAACATTTGATAACAAGAATCCCAAACCAATCTGAGAAGGGAGAGAATCAAAACAGTCATCATCCTACTTGCAAGCCTTAAGTATATTCTACATTATAGAAGATATCATTTAGAGATCTGAAACCATATGTTCCAAAAATAAAAGCAAGCCTTACACAATAATTATATCTTACTCATGTCCATCTAGGGAAGATTCATAATATTATTGAGTACACAGAAAGGAGGCCATCCAAAAACAATATCCTAATGATGCATGACTTGTTCATTCAATACAGTCAGACTATAAATGATTACGTTTTCCTTTCTATAGGACAGACTCAACTCCACACTTCCCAAATTGACATGACCATTGATTCTATACAAGTTAGCTGAGATCAAGAAAGATCTAAGGGGATGAATTGGTTTTCCCAGTAGCAAAAATGACAGTCCCAAAGTTGCCTAAACATACAACTATTCCCATGAACTTTCATAACCAACTAGTAACAAGTTAAACTAAAAATTCACAACAAAATTTCTATTTCTGAAGAGTGAGTTCACATTACTTCATACAAGATAGAAAGTGCGAAAAACCAAACTCAAGAAGTCGAATAGGCCTAGGATAGTAATCACCCTACAACATGGAAGAGAGAGTCGATCTACAGAGAAGTTCGAACAACAGAACTTAACTTCCCAAAAGTTAAAGGAAACTTAATAGAAAAGATCCAAACCTAGAATTCATTCACCATTGTATTATCAATTGAATTCCAACTTCCATTTAAAACTCAGAAGTTCTTTCGCAAGTTCCAAAAGAGAACACAAACCAAACGTGAAGTTTTAAAGAAAACAATACTTCTATTTTCCTTACAAATTCGAACCTTATCAGAACATCAATACCAACACCATCCTAGTTCAAATACAAATAGAAATCTAGGACGCATATAATACCAAAACCACATTCATCTATTCAACATTGTTTTAACATAAGTTCGAGTTCATACTGTAGAGTAGCTATACAATACAGTCCCAAACTAGAAGTATAAAATATGGAAAAACAAGATACAATCCACAAGATTATTAAAATCCTTTCTCTATTTAAAAACCCATAAATCCATTCACATGAATCTAAAAGAGAATTAAAAACCCATCACAAGTTTAAGGCAAACACAATTTCAACATTACCCATGAACTCAACTATAACGAAATCCCAAATATAATAACTTTCATAAATCTATCTAGAACATAAATATCGAGGAAGATAATTAAAGTGTAGAGAAGGTAATTGTTCTATTCAAATTTAACAAAAGTTGAAGTAAAAACACAACACTTCCATATACTTCAAAAAATCATTATCAATTTCTTTCAAACAAGCTCAAATTCATACCGAAGAGTAATTAAAAGTATAGTCTTGAACCAGAGGTTATATATCCTCACAACAAGATATAGTTACATAAAAGGTCATGCACCCTTCTTTCAAAACAATCAAAGACTTACAAATAAAAACTAGACACAGGTTACCCAAAACAGGAAAACATGATATCCTCAAACATTTTCACGCCATTACATGTTCAAAGTAAATTGTACATTCGATACATGAGTGATACTTCTTCTTCAAACTCAAAGATGCATCAAAGAGAAGATTTCATAAGAGACTACCAGTTCAAACTCAACCAAAAACCATATACTCGAGCTATTTTTTGAGCAGACAATCCTAAACGTGAGTTCTAAATAAAACACAAAAGCCTCAACATTGAACTTGCTCAGAGAGAGAAAAACCCAAAAATAATATTATCATACAATGGATTCATATCTAAAAATCATAGAGATTCCATCAACATGAAGTAAATAACCAGAACAAGACAAATAACCATATATCTCAAGAGAGTAGAGTTATTTTAATGAAACATTTAGAGGAAAGCAAGAAATATTAATGGGTAGAGCCTATCATGCCTGATAGTGCTTCTACCAATTCGAAGGAGACTTCTAGCTGAGATTCCAACTCTTCTTCTCCTCGAAGAAAGATCAACAACCAAAGATATCTTTCTCTAATGCCTCATTTACTTTCCTTGAATCGAAAATAGACTAGAGAAACCAAAAATAGCCACAAAGTGAAAATCAAACTACTGGTTCGAAGAACCAGATAGCTCCATGCAGAGAAAAAATCGCAAAGCATGCAAGACAAAAAACCTCCAACAAATCCACCCTCATTATTTCCAAGACAATTTTCTCACAAAAATCCATATTCATTAATTCCATTACTCCCCAATCTCCCACCTATCTCTCCTTGCCACCACCTCCCAAAATTGGTGAATGATATTTCAACCTCTACATGCATTTCTAATTTTAACTATGATTCCATGTAATCTTTAACCAAGTTTACATGTCTCTGCCAAAACTTGCAGTAATTCCTATTAATTTGAAATCAAATCAAATAAATGCCTTTAGAATTGTCAGCAACTTGCCATGTGACTCTTATGTTCCTTTCATTAGTTTAGGATAGATATCCATAACTTAGGTTATGACCTTAGGTTAGTCTAAAAAGTAATTACCTTAGGTTTAAAAACATTGCCTTAGGTAATTTGCCAACTTAATATAGGGTATAATTCAAACCAATTTAGTAGTAGGTAATAGGTTAAGAGTATACCTAACATCACCTTAGGTTTTCCCCATCCCAACATAGAATATGAAGCTTAGGATAGATTGTCACCGTATAAGTAGACATAGCTTAGGAAATAGGTACATTTACCTTAGTTTAGAATACCATTAGGATAAATCCCATAGGTTTAGGACTTAGATTCCCTTCATAGTCATGAAGCAGGATTCATTCCACTTAACATCATTAAATTTCCTAAAGAGATCAATCCAAAATATCCGAGCACAAAACATACAACAGAATGCAGGCATGATCTTACAAGACCATAAATAATTTGTAAACATAAAAAAGTTCATTCCATTACGTCTCTCAACCTCTGAATGTCAATTTACCATTAAAACCAGGTAAGGATATTTAAAACATTCCTTGGATCAATGGAATTGATCCAAGGATGAGTCAGTTAATAGAGATAAGTTTGCAACCATCATAACCCGATTACAACTCACCTATCTAAAGTGAAAATGGATTATCACAGGCATCAACATTTTAGTCTAATGAATCCAAGAGAATAAATTATTTATCCTTGGCAAGCATGATTTTCATCAAGAAAATGAGCACACCACATCAAGAAAATCACATGTCAATGCTTACAATGCAAAAGAGAAATATAACAATTTCTCAAAGGTGTTACAAAAAGGGTCCAGCCTTGAGGACCATGAAATTAGAAGATCCTTTAGATTTTGAATAGTTGTTCTGGGGTTTCAAAGATGAAGAAGCCTCATTCGATTTGAACGCGGTGTTTTTGTTACGTAGCTAAATTTTCTTCTCTTCAATAACATGAATCTCCAATTTTTATGCCATGGTGAATGCCTCATCAAATTTGTGGAAGGTCTACACTGTAGGGTTGGTGAAATGTTTCTAGCGCAAGCCTGAGTAAACAACTCTATGATCTCAATTTGAGGTAATTTAAATGTGAGATAGTTAATTACACTACGCCAATGAGTAATAAAGTAAGCTATAGACTCATCAAGTCATACTATCGAGTGGAGTAGAGATCAGTCATGGTGACTTTCTTGATAATGTTGATTAAGAAGTGGTCTAATAAGGCTTGGGCTACTTGATTAAATGAGTAGATGGAATGTCTAGGTAGCCCATTGTACCAGTCTAATACAAGTCTTATCACGGACATTGGGAAGGTCCGTAGGAGTAAGGCGTCATCATGGGTGATCAGGTAACACCCATGTTTGAAATACCGTAAATGTTTCTCTGGGTCTTCTTTACTATTGAAGGGGTTGAATTTTGACATTTCCCAATGTATAGGGTATGGATGAATAGGAATGGATGGATGAATGGGCTCATTATAGATTTCATCATATGTGAGGGAATTGCGTGAGCCAAAAACCGATGATTCTAATGTCTGCATCCTTTCCATCATTAACTTGATGAGGTCATTGGTAGGTTATGATAGGAGGGTACCTCCCATGGTGTAAGAGGGTTGGTGTTGAACATGTGATGTGGGTGGCATTCTAGTGTATGGTGATGCTAACTAGGAAGGTTGGGAATGGGGTACTGACATGGAGGGCATATACCCAGAATGAATGACAAATGATATAGGAGGTTGTTGATAATATGTATATGTAGGTGGAGCATTCAAAGTGACTCTAGTAGTGATTAGGGGAAGAGACTACAGGATGAAGAGGACAAGATTCTGGAATGGGGTAGGGGTCATTAACACCATGGGTGGTTATGTTGTAATTGGTATATGTGAGATAATCGACACGGATGGGGTTATTCTCTAGGTGTTTAATGAAGGAACAATCGATACTATGGGTATGACCAATGTTGCAGATTCAACGGTCATAGCGGGTGTGGGGCCTAGCTGCGAAACCACTGGGGTAAAGTAGGTGAGGGTAATGCCGAACTAGTAGGGGCTGATGCAAAAGTGGGGAAAAGGGAAGGAGAGATAGATACAAGCATGCCACATATCAACTGACATGAGGAATTCTGATTGGATGAGTGGGAAAGATAAAATTGTAAGGCTATGGGATTCTGATCGAGGATTCATGTGAACTCCTCCTCACCTATAGCAATGGTGGTAGGCAGATTCAGATCCATGGGTGACAAGATAAAAGGTGGTGAGGGACTAGGTGGGAGTCGTTGACGACTGACATGGAATATAAGAGTGTTATTTTGTCTGTGATTCAACACCATGTGAATAAGTGTTAACCAAGAGAGACTGTATTTTGTAAATGACACAAAAAACAATAGGAATAGAGAAAAATGACATTGGGAGCATGAATTCGGTCAAAGGTTGGATTTTGAAAAACAAACATGACACCGATGATCGTCATACTTGACCGGTGATGGTTAGTGGGGAACCGACATCGATCACAAAAACGATGCCGATTCTTCGTGGAAAAACACCGGTTTGAAGTGAAACAACACCGATGAATGTGCATGGAAGTAGTGTTGTATGAAAGTAATATCAATTAGAGGAAAGTTTTATGAAAGTAATATCAACTAGAGGAAAATATGTTGGTGCCCTAAGGGCCAAAATTAGAATAGAATGAGTGAATGAAAACTATCCTAGGAAAGATACCCAAAAAGATAGAAGCCAACACCGGTTATGGTGAATCGATGACATTCGCTAGACCGATGCCACCTCTGTGAAATTTAGAGAGAATGGATAAAACTAGATTTTGTGAATTAAACCAAGTGAAGGAATCAAACTTAGGAATTTGAGAATAAAAATATGGGGCCCTGACACACTTAGATAAAGTCAGAATACTCCAACTATGATGGTGGAGTGTGCAAGGAAAAATAGGAAAAACGTAGAATTGTAGCCTCTCACCTCAAAACACAAGTCAAGAAGAAAGATAAGAAAAACATGATCCTAAGAGTGATTTTTTTCTTTATGTTTGTATAGATTACGCTATTTAGAACTAATTGTATGCACTTTGAATATAATTTTTGGTTGGGAAGGCATCCTATAAAGAAGGATATCTAGAAGGTGAGGTTTCAAGTTATGTTATGGAGGGGGAGCTCTCTCTGATGGGGTACTAGATAGAGATAACTAGTTGGGGATTACCTATCAATCCTCTGATCATGTGATCATTGATAGGTGTTCTAGGTAATATGTTGTTTAAGAAAGTGTGTATATTTAAATTTGTGCAATTTGGTGGAAGAAGAAAGAGAGTGCTTTCTATGATTATTTTACGTCAACCATCAGCTGGGCATGACTTCCAGCATATAGGTTGCCCTCATTTTAATGTGAACTAAATGCAACATACAAGAAATGCAATGCACGTGTTTTAAGCCCAAATTGAAATATGATATTCAATGAAGAAAAATGATGAACAGGAGGGAGGGTGCTCTTTCACTAAATGTAGAAAGAAAGAAGAATGATTCTTTTTAAACGCACCAAAAGAAATATTTCATTTAGAGAAATTAGAAAGAAAAAGAGGATTACTAGAGAAGAATATTTAGTGAATAACAATTTAGAAAGGAAACACACAAGATGCAACCTATATGAAAAGAAAGGGAACCCACAAATGAGGGTCCCACTAGGTGTGCCAAAATGTTTCATTGTTTTCTTTACGTTTTTGAATGTGATGAAATAGATAATGTTATGGGATGAGGAGGAATACCTGTTATGATGGTTGGTTTGAAGGTTATGCGTGCGTTCTAACTTCTCGATCTGATGCTAATTGTGAGAGCTTCCTTTTGGCTAGGAGGAACTACCTGAAATAGAAAACAAGACCACCAAAGAAGAGTTAAATAATATATGACAGTGGATTTCCTAGCGTATGCTAGATCTAGGAAGTGTGATACTTCCTAGAGGGATGTCAATCCACTATTTTTATAAAACAAATATGAAATAACTAAAATACATACATAAACGAATCTAGTGCTAGTATTATTATTTGGGTACCTTAGATCACTATCAGTGTCAATCCAATTAAATACTAAAAACTATGTGGGTCAAGGTCTTCAGGTCAGGTTGCAGGTTGTTTAGGTGGTTTGCAGGTCACAGATAGGGTCTTAGCAGGGTTAGGTAAGGTATTTGGGTTGTTTTGGTAGGTAGGTTGGTTTTTGGTTTACATAGTGTTGGAAGGCACAAAGACCAGCATCGATTAGGTATGAATGACCACCATTAGGAAGAATCGAAGACGCTTATGGGTAACCGACATCGGTAAGATCTAGTTATGGGGTTTGAGTTGAGGTCAAGAAAATATGATAGAGGGCATGATGAGGTATATGGGGATCTTAGGAACACTCAAAGATATGTAGAGGTTGGGTATAGGTGGTTTTATGATGTGGGTGGAGGAATGGTTGAGTTTTCGAAAAAAGGAATAGTGGGAAAAAGGGAATGCAAGTATAAAATGACAATAGAGCTGACAAAAACCTTTAAAATAGGAAAAGGATGAAATAACACATGTTATAAACATACTTACTGATGTTGCAAGTCCAATGGCTAGGTGGTGGTGGTGATGATTGATTGGAGGGAAGGAGCTCGCTGTTGTAGTGGTGTTTCCCAGAATGCTACCGTGAGAGTGATACCTCTTGATCTGTCTTGATGCTAGTTATGGCTACTTGGATGTGTGAAAGAGATTTGGTTCTTGCTTGCATGCAGATTTCCTTTTGCTCCCAAAATTCAAGAATGTGACTAACCTCTTAAACAAGGTTACCAAAGTGAATAAATGGTAACCGATGGCAATTCCTGATTAATCAGCGTCGGTTTAGGGATGACCAATGTTGGTTAAGGAGGGATTCCCTAATTTTACTAAAAATGATAGATCTTGCAATCATTTAGGCCGTGTCTGTCAATTTTCTCATGGATTAAAATGAACATTATATTTTTATGAGCGGGAAGGTGGTTAGAGGCATAATAGGCATTGAGTTTTAGGGTTGAACTAAGTCTTATTCATTAATGGAAAAATGCTATAAATAGGTCTATGGTGAGGTTTCTAGGTGAGGTGTGCATGCATTTAATTAAAGTAACTAAATTAAATTAATAAATAGGGTGAGGATGGGTATTCATTCGATTGTAAATAATTAAATTAATATTAATGTGGGGTATAAGGGTCATAGTTAGGTGAATGTGTTTAAGTTGGTTATTTGAAAGAGGACCAAGGGGAGTGTGACCAAATTTTGGTGTCTACAACTCCATGAGAGCATGTCAATGAGATTCACGAGTTTTGGATGAGACTATATAAAGACATTTTTAGGGGGATTGGTATAATTGTTTTATCATTATACGATGTGCGACCCCATCATAAACGGGGTATGTGGGTCCCTTAATGGTTATTTTTGTGTGGGTGTAGATGGTATGTTAGGCACGAGGATTAGGGGATGGGCTAGTTGTTTTCTCCTTTCCTTTTTCCTTTTGGGCGCGAGTGAAACTTGGATCATGTTAATCTGAGGAAGAGAGGTGGATGGAGAAGGTATGTCATGAGTAGTATAACGACATGATTGACAAAACCTAATGTGGGGTAAGAACCTTGTAAAATGAGTAGGGTGCACTAGAATTTTAGTGAGGTTTTGGCGACCTCTCTTATGTAGACCAAGTTGATCTCGAATTTTAGAGGTGGATAAAAGGTTTGTCAAGCTAGTGATGTAGGTCATTGAATAGGTAGTGGGTGAGAATTTGTGGTGATAAGTAGAGGTAGGATGGGGTCCTTGTCTCAAATATCATCATCATCAAATTTTTATTCGGGAGGAAAAGTTGGAAAAGAATGGTTTTTAGAGTGTTACAATTTTCTACATCATGTCCCTAGGCACACGATGGTAGGTACAAATTTTAGTATCATCAAATCATTTTTGTCTAGGGTTTTAGTGTGTCATAAGGTCTAAGGGGTGGTAATGTGATGACAGAGGTCTCTAAAAGGTTAGCTAGAATGTTAGCATAAGACCCTGCCAATAGATCACAGTGTGAAGTGAGTGTGGGTCTTGATTGAAGTGTGGGTGATTATGATGTATGAGGTGTAACATGAGGTGGAATTGGAGGTGAGATAGGTTTGACGACCGGTTTGGTAGTTGGTACTATTTTAGGCTTGGGTTGTACCTTCTTAGGTAAATGCGTAGTATATGAACTAGCAAAATAAGGTGTTGTAGTCTTAACTACCTCTTTGGAGGGTAGTGGGTTTTTCAATTTAGGTTGCACCTTCCTAGGTAAAGGTGAAGGAGGCATACGTGATGTAGAGGGGAAAGTGGATGGTGGTAGAGGATGAGTTAGCCAAGGTGATAAAGGAGGTGTGGTGAAGGTTTTGGGTTGGAAGGTATGGGTTGAAGAGAAGGAAATATCATAGGTACTAATGTTGTTACTGTAAGTGGTGGGGTATATAGGGGTAAGAAAGATGTGGGTAATGGTGAAGGTGTACATTGTGCTAGTAGGTTGGGTGTAATAAAGGATTGTGATGAAGAGGTGGGCTGTTGTGCTTTTGATTTTCCTTGGATAGGTAGTTATTTAGCTAAGGTCGATGGGTGAGGCCTAGTATAGACAGAAGAGGAAAAGGTGACAAATGCGTAGTAGGTGAAATTGGTGTATGTGTTCTAGAAGGCTGGATCTTCCTTTTAGGTGGAGGCATGGTTTTTGCACTATTTTGGGAAGATGTGGCTAAATCCGATTTGATAGGCGGATGAACTAGACTTTATGTCGGCATGACACCTAATCTGTAATGGATCTAGACGTGGGGAGGTGTAGGTGTACGTATGTTCTTAGGAATAAGAACAAGTTTAGTTGTAGGTAAAGGTTTGGATGCAGGTGAGGGTGAGAAGAGTATGTTTCAACAGGCATGATCAAGGTTTATTGGGGTTCTTGAAATACCTTTAGATAAATCATGACATTATCCATAGGTGACATTTGCATTTGGATTAAAAAGGGGAGTTGAAGGAATCCCTAAATCATGGAATTTTCAATGTAATATAAGTGGTCAATCAAGTGTGAAAATGAAAATGTTGTAAGAGAAGATGACATTGGCTTAGTAGAAATTCCTATAGAATTTGTCTGTGAGACAAAGAACTGGTTGGCTTCAGACTCTGTAGGTAAGAGAGTTGAGAGAATGTCAATAGGATCCTAGAATGCTAATGGTGAATTTTTCCGAAAAGGTAGTGGCATGTATAAATGATCCCATATGGGTAGAGGACATGGTAGGTGAGATGAGGTAGGTTCCTATTTGGCGGAGACGAAGGTGAGTACAACTCCTCCATGGGTAGGAGAGTTAACACCATGGATTGTTTGTTAGGTGGTAAGGTGGGGGTAAAACACTATCAATAGGTATTGTGGTCTCTTCCATGGGAAAAGGTGGAGATGAAGGGAATCCTCTATGGGTGAGGGAGTAGATGAAGTAGGATCCTCTATGGGTAGAGGAGATCATGCTAGAATCTCCTCAATAGAGGGGATTGGAGGAAGAAGCAGATGGGATAGTATGGTTTCAAACATAACATGGACCTCAAGGACATTATTATCATTGGTTGAAGGTTCACTACTTTGGTTAGATGATGGGGTATGATTAGAAAATGGATTATTTAATATATACAAATTCTAATTTGGAGGTGTGTTTGGATTTACCAGACAAGATTTATTTGTTTAAAATTTCTGGATGATGTTTTTGAAGGTGATACTATAACCATCACTATGTCCTTTTACATGATGATAGTTATAATAGGCATGTTCCTTGTACCATGTCACTTAGGATGAGCGGGGTTAAAACCAAGATGTGGTTTTATGGGTGGAAGAGAAATTGCTCCACCTTAAGAATTTTTATAATACTAAAGTATAAGGTTCCCTGATTGGAGTTTATTTTCATTCCTCCCGCATGAACTAAAAGATTTGAATGGGAGAAAGGTTAGAGGTAGAATTTGATTGATTATAGGGGTGAGATTAACCAACCTTTAAAACTACCGCATTGGCAGATCCTTCGACTTTTGAATAATTATTTTGAGGTTTTGAAGAGGAAGAAGAATAATTTTATTTAAATTAGACATTTTTTACATAATTGAATTTTTTTCTCTTATGGCTTGTATCTCAAGCTTTCTAGCCATAGTGAATGATTCATAAAAGGCACAAAAGTTTTTTACTTGCTGAGTTGGTGGTATTTTCCTTGCACCAGCTCTAGTGAACAACTCTATAAGCTTGGTTTGAGGAAACTGGAATGTTAGCTAGTTGATGAGGCTCCACCAACGAAGACAAAATTGGTGATAGACTTGTCATCGTATTGTCGAGTTGAGTACAAGTCTTTCATGGTGACCTTATTGATGATATTTATTGAAAAGTGGTCCAAGAAGGATTGAGCCACTTGATTAAATGAGTAAATGGAATGTTGAGGTAAACCACTATACCAATATCTAGTAGGTCCCATTAAGGACATGGGGAATGTTCGTAGGAATAAAGCATCATCATGGACGATTAGTAATACTCATGTTTGAAATACCGCAAGTGTTTTTCTGGGACTTCTTTACTATTGAACCAGCTTAAATTTGGGCATTTCCCAATGTGCAAGGGGGACCCAATGTTGGTGTCTACAACCTCCATGAGGGTCTCATTAATGAGATTTAGAGGTTTGGATGAGACTATACAAATACATTTTCAGGGGGGATGGTATATTTTTTTATCATTTTACGATGTCTAACCCCATCATAAATGGGGTATGTGGGTCCCCTAATGGTTATTTTTTGTGTGGGTGTAGATGGTGTGTTAGGCATAGGATTAGGGGATGGGCTAGTTGTTTTCTCCTTTCCTTTTTCCTTTTGGGCGCAAGTGGAAACTTGGATCATATTAATTTGAGGAAAAGAGGTGGATGGAGAAGGTATGTCATGAGTAGTATAACGACATGATGGAAAAAAACCTAATGTGGGGTAAGAACCTTGTAAAATGAGTAGGGCGCACTAGAATTTTGGTGAGGTTTTGGTGAGCTCTCTTATGCAAACCATGTTGATCTCGAATTTTGGAGGTGGATAAAAGGTTTCTAAAGCTGGTGATGTAGGTCATTGAATAGGTAGTGGGAGAGAATTTTTGGTGATAGGTAGAGGTAGGATGCGGTCCTTGTCTCAAAGATCATCGTCATAAAATTTTTATTCAGGAGGAAAAGTGAAAAGAATGGTTTTTAGATTCTTACAATTTTCTACATCATGTCCTGGCACACGATGGTAGGTACAAATTTTAGTATCATCAAACCATTTTGGTTTGGGTTTTAGTGAGTCATAAGGTCTAAGGGGCGGTAATGTGATGACAGAGGTCTCTAAAAGGTTAGCTAGAATGTTAGCATAAGACCCTACCAATAGATCACAATGTGAAGTGAGTGTGGGTCTTGATTGAAGTGTGGGTGATTATGATGTATGAGGTGTAACATGATGTAGAATTGGAGGTGAGATAGGTTTGACCACCGGTTTGGTAGTCGGTACTATTTTAGGCTTGGGTTGTACCTTCTTGGGTAAATGCATAGTATATGAACTAGCAATATAAGGTGTTGTAGTCCTAACTACCTCTTTGGAGGGTAGTGGGGTTTTCAAGTTAGGTTGCACCTTCCTGGTAAAGGTGACGGAGACATACATGATGTAGATAGGAAAGTGGATGGTGGTAGAGGATGAGTTATCCAAGGTGATAAACGAGGTGTGGTGAAGGTTGTTGGGTTGGAAGGTATGGGTCAAAGAGAAGGAAATATCATAGGTACTAATGTTTTTAATGTAAGTGGTGGGGTATAAGCGAATAAGAAAGATGCGGGTAATGGTGAAGGTGTACGTTGTCTTTAGTAGGTTGGGTGTAATAAAGGATTGTGATGAAGAGGTGGGTTGTTGTGCTTATGATTTTCCTTAGATAAGTAGTTGTTAAGCTAAGGTCAACAAGTGAGGCCCTACGATAGACGAGAAGAGGAAAAGGTGACAAAGGCATAGTAGGTGAAACTGGTGTATGTGTTCTAGAAGGTCAGGTCTTCCTTTTAGGTGGAGGAATGGTTTTTGCACTATTTCAGGAAAATGTGTATAAATCCAATTTGACAAGTGGATGAACTAGACTTGATGTCGGCATGACACCTAATGTGGAAATAGATCTAGAGGAATGGGGAGGTGTAGGTGCGGGTATGTTCTTATGAATAAGAAGAAGTTTAGTTGTAGGTAAAGGTTTGGATGCAGTGAGGGTGAGAAGAGTCTTTTCAATAGGCATGATCATGGTTTATTGGGGTTCTTGAAATACCTTAGATAAATCGTGATAGTATCCACTAGTGACATTTACATTTGGATTAAAAAGGGGAGCTGAAGGCATCCCCAAATCATGGAATTGTAAACATAATATAAGTCATGTCAATAAGGTATGAAAATGACACTTTGTTGTAAGAGAAGATGACATTGGCTTAGTAGAAATCCCTATAAAAAAATTTGTGAGACAAAGAACTGGTTGCCTTCGGACTCTGTAGGTAAGAGAGTTGAGAGAAGGTCAATAGGATCCTAGAATGCTAATTGTGAATTTTCCCGAACAAGTAGCGACATGTCTAAAGGATCCTATATGGGTAGGGGAGATGGCATGTGAGATGAGGTAGGTTCCTCTTTTGGTGGAGAGGAAGGTGAGCATGACTCCCCCATGGGTAGGAGAGTTAACACCATGGATTGTTTGTTAGGTGATAAGGTGGCTGGTAAAACACTTTGTCAACATGTATTGTGGTCTCTTCCATGGGTGAAGGGGGAGATGAAGGGGAATCCTCTATGGGTGAAGGAGTAGATGAAGTAGGATCCTCTATGGGTAGAGGAGATTGTGCTAGAATCTCCTCGATAGAGGGGATAGGAGGAAGAAATAGATGGGATAGTACAGTTTCAAACATAACATGGACCTTAAGGACATTATTGTCATTGGTTGAAGGTTCACTACTTTGGTTAGATGATGGGGTATGATTAGAAAATGGATTCTTTAATATATACAAATTCTGATTTGTAGGTGTGTTTCGGTTTCCTAGGACAAGATTTCTTTGTTTAAAATTTCTGGATGATGTTTTTAAAGGTGATACAATAACCATCGCTATCCCTTTTACATGATGATAGTTATAATAGGCATGTTCCTTGTACCATGTCAACTTAGGATGAGTGGGGTTAAAACAAATATGTGGTTTTATGGGTGGGAGAGAAATTGCTCGACCTTAAGAATTTTTATAATACTAAAGTATAAGGTCCCCGATTGGATTTTATTTTCATTGGTCCCGCATGAACTAAAAGGTTTGAATGGGAGAAAGGTTAGAGGTAGAATTTGATTGATTATAGGGGTGAGATTAACCAACCTTTAAGACTACCGCATTGTGCAGATCCTTTGACTTTTGAATAATTATTTTGAGGTTTTGAAGAGGAAGAAGAATCATTTTATTTAAATTCGACATTTTTTTACATAATTAAATTTTCTTCTCTTATATGGCTCGTATCTCAAGATTTCGAGCCACGGTGAACGCTTTATAAAAGACACGGAAGGTTCTTCTTTGGCTGAGTTGGTGGTATTTTCCTAGCACCAACTCTAGCGAACAAATCTATAACCTTGGATTGAGAAAGCGGAATGTTAGCTGGTTGATGAGGCTCCACCAACGGAGACAAAATTTGTGATAGACTTGTCATCGTATTGTCGAGTTGAGTACAAGTCAGTCATTGTGACCTTATTGATGATATTGATTGAAAAATGGTCCAAGAAGGCTTGAGCCACTTGATTAAATGAGTAAATGGAATGTCGAGGTAAACCACTATACCAATATCATGCAGGTCCCATTAAGGACATGGGGAATTTTCGTAGGAGTAAAGCATCATCATGGGCGATTAGATAACACTCATGTTTGAAATACCGCAAGTGTTTTTGTGGGTCTTCTTTACTGTTGAACCAGTTAAATTTGGGAATTTCCCAATGCACAAGAGGGACCCAATTTTGGTTTCTACAACCTCCATGAGGGCCTGTTAATGAGATTCGAGGTTTGGATGAGGCTGTGCATAAAGACATTTTCAGGGGATTGGTATAATTGTTTTATCATTTTATGATGTGCGAACCCATCATAAATGGGGTATGTGGGTCCCCTAATGGTTATTTTTGTGTGGGTGTAGATGGTGTGTTAGGCACGGGATTAGGGGATGGGCTAGTTGTTTTCTAATTTCATTTTTCCTTTTGGGCAGCAAGTGGAAACTTGGATCATATTAATTTGAGGAAAAGAGGTGGATTGAGAAGGTATGTCATGAGTAGTATAACGACATGATTGACAAAAACCTAATGTGGGGTAAGAACCTTGTAAAATGAGTAGGGCACACCTGGAGTTTTGGTGAGCTTTTGGTGACCTCTCTTATGAAAACCATGTTGATCTCGAAGTTTAGAGGTGGATTAAAGGTTTGTAAAGATGGTGATGTAGGTCATTGAATAGGTAGTGGGTGATAATTTGTGGTGATAGGTAGAGGTAGGATGGGGTCCTTGTCTCAAATATCATCGTCATAAAAATTTTATTCGAAGGAAAAGTTGGAAAAGAATGGATTTTAGATTCTTACAATTTTCTTCATCATGTCCCGCACGGATGGCGAGTACAAATTTTAGTATCATCAAACCCTTTTGGTTTGGGTTTTAGTGAGTCATAAGGTATAAGGAGTGGTAATGTGATGACAGAGGTCTCTAAAAGGTTAGCTAGAATGTTAGCATAAGACCCTGCCAATAGATCACAGTGTGAAGTGAGTGTGGGTCTTGATTGAAGTGTGGGTGATTATGATGTATGAGGTGTAACAGGAGGTAGAATTGGAGGTGGGATAGGTTTGACCACCGGTTTGGTAGTTGGTACTATTTTAGGCTTGGGTTATACCTTCTTGGGTAAATTCATAGTATATGAACTAGCAATATAAGGTGTTGTAGTCCTAACTACCTCTTTGGAGGGTAGTGGGTTTTTCAATTTAGGTTGCACCTTCCTAGGTAAAGGTGAAGGAGGCATACATGATGTAGAAGGGAAAGTGGATGGTGGTAGAGGATGAGTTATCCAAGGTGATAAAAGAGGTGTGGTAAAGGCTATTGGGTTGGAAGGTATGGGTCAAAGAGAAGGAAATATCATAGGTACTAATGTTTTTAATGTAAGTGGTGGGGGTATAAGCAGTAAGAAAGATGTGGGTAATGGTGAAGGTGTACGTTGTGCTAGTAGGTTGAGTGTAATAAAGGATTATGATGAAGAGGTGGGATTTTGTGCTTATGATTTTCCTTGGATAAGTAGTTGTTAAGCTAAGATCGACAAGTGAGGCCCTACGATAGACGAAGAGGAAAAGGTGACAAAGGTGTAGTAGGTGAAACCGGTGTATGTGTTCTAGAAGGTGGGTCTTCCTTTTAGGTGGAGGAATTGTTTTTACACTATTTCGAAAGATGTATATAAATCCAATTTGACAGTGGGTGAACTAGACTTGATGTCGGCATGACACCTAATGTGGTAATAGATCTAGATGAGGGGGAGGTGTAGGTGTAGGTATGTTCTTAGGAATAAGAAGAAGTTTAGTTGTAGGTAAAGGTTTGGATGCGGTGAGGGTGAGAAGAGTCTATTTCAATAGGCATGATCATGGTTTATTGGGGTTCTTGAAATACCTTAGATAATTCATGATAGTATCCACAGTGACATTTACATTTGGATTAAGAAGGGGAGCTGAAGGCATCCCCAAATCATGGAATTGTCAACATAATATAAGCTTTCAATAAGGTATGAAAACAACATTGTTGTAAGAGAAGATGACATTGGCTTAGTAGAAATCCCTATAAAAATTTTCTGTGAGACAAAGAACTGGTTGCCTTCGGACTCTATAGGTAAGAGAGTGGAGAGAAGGTCAATAGGATCTGGAATGATAATTGTGAATTTTTCCAAACAGTAGTGGCATGTCTAAAGGATCCCATATCGGTAGAGGAGATGGCATGTGAGATGAGGTAGGTTCCTATTTTGGTGGAGAGGAAGGTGAGCACGACTCCCCCATGGGTAGGAGAGTTAACACCATAGATTGTTTGTTAGGTGATAAGGTGGGTGGTAAAACAATATCAACAGGTATTGTGGTCTCTTCCATGGGTGAAGGTGGAGATGAAGGGGAATCTGTATGGGTGAAGGAGTAGATGAAGTAGGATCCTCTATGGGTAGAGGAGATTGTGTTAGAATCTCCTCGATAGAGGGGATAGGAGGAAGAAACAGATGGGATAGTATGGTGTCAAACATAACATGGACCTCAAGGAAATTATTGTCATTAGTTGAAGGTTCACTACTTTGGTTAGATGATGGGGTATGATTAGAAAATGGATTCTTTAATATATACAAATTCTGATTTTTAGGTGTGTTTGGGTTTTCCAGACAAGATTTCTTTGTTTAAAATTTCTGGACGATGTTTTTAAAGGTGATACAATAACGATCGCTATGTCCTTTTACATGATGATAGTTATAATAGGCATGTTCCTTTTAACATGTCAACTTAGTATGAGCGGGGTTAAAACCAATATGTGATTTTATGGGTGCAAGAGAAATTTCTCGACCTTAAGAATTTTTATAATACTTTGAAGTATAAGGTTCCTCGATTGGAGTTTATTTTCATTGGTCCCGCATGAACTAAAATGTTTGAATGGGAGAAAGGTTAGAGGTAGAATTTGATTGATTATAGGGGTGAGATTAACCAACCTTTAAGACTACCGCATTGGCGAGATCCTTTGAATTTTGAATAATTATTTTGAGGTTTTGAAGAGGAAGAAGAATCATTTTATTTAAATTCGACATTTTTTTATGTAATTGAATTTTCTTCTCTTATATGGCTCGTATCTCAAGCTTTCTAGCCACAAAGAACACTTTATAATGGACACGGAAGGTTCTTACTTGCTTTGAGTTGGTGGTATTTTCCTAGCACCAACTCTAGTGAACAACTCTATAAGCTTGGTTTGAGGAAACTGGAATGTTAGCTGGTTGATGAGGCTCCACCAACGGAGACAAAAATTGTGATAGACTTGTCATTGTATTGTCGAGTTGAGTACAAGTCAGTCATAGTGACCTTCTTGATGATATTGATTGAAAAATGGTCCAAGAAGGCTTGAGCCACTTGATTAAATGAGTAAATGGAATGTTGAGGTAAACCACTATACCAATATAATGCGGGTCCCATTAAGGACATGGGGAATGTTCGTAGGAGTAAAGCATCATCATGGGTGATTAGATAACACCCATGTTTGAAATACCACAAGTGTTGTTGTGGGTCTTCTTTATTGTTGAACCGGTTAAATTTGGGAATTTCCCAATGTGCAGGGTATGGGAAAATGGGAATAGATGGATGGATGGGCTCATTACAAATTTCATTATAGGTTAAAGAGTTATGAGAGATAGAAACTGATGCTTCCAATGTTTACATATTTTCCATCATCATTTTAATAAGTTCATTGGTAGGATTTGATGATGGAGAACCCCCTACAGTATAAGGAGGTTGATTATGAATGTATGATTTGAACAACATTCCAAGATATGGTGGTACTGAGTATGAAAACTATGTGGGAGGAATAGATGCGGTGGAAAATATCCCAAATAGGTGATAGACATGATTGGGGATTATTGATGGTATGTGTCAATATGTGGGGTGGATGTAACAATCCTTGTATTTATTGGAGGTAAATACTTTGGGAATGGAGATGATGATGTTTTGGAATGGGGTATGGGTTACCGATACCATGGGTGGTTGTGATGAAATAGGTATATATGAGGTGGTAGGTGTAGATGGGGTTATTCTTAAGGTTCTTGTGAAGGGAAATTTGACACCATGGGTGCAACCGACATCAAAAGTGCAATTGATTTTGTAGGTGTAATAGGTATTGATGGCATTGGGTCAAGTTGGGATACTACATGTGGTAAGGTAGAAGAAGGTAACACTTTGAGTTAGTACTAGTTGATGTGGAAGTAGGATCAAGGGTAGGGGGATGGATATAGGCATGTTGTATACTAGTTGTCCTGATGAATCCTGAGTAGATGAATGGGCAAGATAATGTTGTAAGGAAGTGGGGTTATGGTCAAGGAGTCTTGTGAACTCCTCATCACTGGTACTAATGATAATGGGCTAAGTGGGGTCCATAGGTGATAGGATGGAAGGCGGCGATGGGCTAGGCAGGAGTGGTTGAAGGCTTGCATGGAATAAAAGGGTGTTAGTTTGACTACGATTTAAAACCATGTGAGTTAGCTTAGGCTTGGTAGTCTGTTCTCTCTCGTAAATGGCATAGAAAAATAAAAGAAATGGGGAAAAATAGGTTCTAAGAGGTGAAACAGGTCGTTGTTTTAATTAAAAATTAAAACAAAGGAATCGAAATTGGTTGTGATAACCAATGATGGTGAAAGGGTGACTGATGACGCTTACGGTGACCGATAATGATTACTATAGAAATTAACAATTTGGAAAATGAGGAAAAATTTGATGAAAATGAAGTAAAGAAGTTATCTTCAACTGTGATTTTAAAATTCTAGGGGTATGATGATGTCCTGAGAACTTCAAAAAGAATAGAAGATGTGATGAGTGTTGTTTTTTTGTAAAATGACCAAAAAATATGGAAACTGACAACAACTAGGTAAACTGATGATGGTCAAATGTAAACCGATGATGGTCAATGGACCTAAACTGGTTAATGTGAATTTTGAAAATAAATGAAGAAAATTTGATTTTGTGAATTAAGTCAGATGGAATATCAACCCAGAAACTGAGTGTGATAGTAATGGACCTTGAAACACTTAGAAAAAATAGAAATACACCAGCTATGATGGTGGAGTGTGAAAGGAATAAGAAAATGAATAACAAGAACTCGCAACTCAAGAAAACTATAAGAAAAACATGAAATCCTATAAGTGAATTTTATGTTTTAGCTTATGCTATTTAAGACTAACTTATGAATAGAACATAGTTTTTTGGTTGGAAAGGTGTCCTATGAAGAGGCAAGATCTAAGGGTGGTTTCAGGTTATGTTTTTGTGGGGGCAGTCCTTTCTTTGAGATAATGACTACACAGAGAAACTAACCGGTAGCCACTATCAATCCTCTAATCGTGTGATCGTTGACAACTTCTTTCTAGGTAAGGTGTTATTTAAGAAGATGTGTAAATTTATATTTGTGTAGTTTGGCAAAGAGAGAGAAGAGAAATTTCTCTACAGATTCAATTATGTCAACCATCAGATAGGCATGACTTACAACATATAGGTTTCCCACATTGTTAATGTGAGCTACAAAATACAAGCATAGAAGTATAAAATGTAAATATTTTTAGAACCCAAATCAAAATATGATATTCGATATAAAAAAGAGTGAATAGGAAAGAGAATGACTTTCACTAATGCAAATGAAAGAAGAAAAAGAATGATTCTTTTTAGTCCCGAAATATAAATGTCACTTAGACAAATAGAAGAAAGATAATATTTCTAGGGAGAGAATTTAATGTTAACTTCCTTTTGAAAAAGAAAAAAACATACAATGGTTCCCTAAGAATGAATAAATGCAAGAACCCTAAATGGGTCCCACTAGGCATGCCAAAATGTTTCACCAGATTCTTAGCAAATTAATGAAATAGATAAGGGTAGTAGGCCAAGGAGGAATACATGTTTGTAATGTTGGTTGAAGGTTATGCGTGCATTCTGATTTCCTGATCCAAGTTGATTGCGAGAGATCCCTTTTTGCTAGGAGGAACTACCTGTAAATGCAAAACAATACCACCAGATAGAGTTAAACAAAACAATGAGTGGATTGCCTAGTGGAAGCTAGATCTAGGAAGCATGATGCTTCCTAAACAGGTGTCAATCCACTTTTATATAACAATATTAATGCTATTTAAAATATACATGAAATAAAGATCCTATTGGAATTGAAATGATTTAGGTATCTCGTACAAAATAATAAGAAAGGTCGGGAAAAAGGTGATTGAGGGCAAAACAAGTCGAGATGATTGGATGGTGTTGCATTGCAGTCCGAAAATATTAGGAATTATTCTAGGATGTTTGGAAGTGGGTATGAGGTATATTTCCGCACACATTAACCTATGTCGGTAGGATGACCGATGTTGGTTAGGTAGAATGACCGACGCCGCTTATTAACCAAGTGTCGGTAGGGTACTTGAGCATAAAGTTATTAAAATTGGTTTTTAGACTTCTTATGATTGGAAAGGGGTTGGAAATGGTGAGGGTGAAGTCGTAATATGGTCTTGGAGGATCATAGATGGTTAGAAGAGGGTAAACACATGTAATAGGGCTAGGTATGGTAAGGTAATAGGTTGGTGGGAGGAAAAAAGTCTACAGGTGTGGCGAAAGATAAATTAATAAGATGAATAATAAATATTACTAAAATAAAATAGAGATAAATGAAGAGATATTAGGTACTTACTAAAGAGTAGGTTTGGAGAATGTAGGTGATGAGGACAGTGATGGTAGAGATCCAGAGAGAAGAGATGTTGTGTTTGTGTTGTAGCAGCTCAAACATATGTCCTTCTTTGTATGAACTTTGTGATCGTGAAGAAGATGATGAATGATAATGATTTTTAGTAGTGCTCTCATGTGTTTTCCTTTTCTTGAGTGCTTCCTAAATTTGAGTGCTCCAAGTATCTATTTGTATGAGATCTAAAATAAAATGACCAGGCTAGGCAAAGGATTTTGGAAATGTATTTAACCTAACAGTGATGGTTAGGTGACAGATGTCGATTGAGATATAACTGGCATTGGTTAAGGTGGGATTATCTAGGTTGGCCAAAAAGATCCCGATTGTCGCTATTTTTGGCGTGGTATCCAATATTCATCCAAGTCTTCATGATAGATCACTTGATGATAAGTAAGATTCTTTTTAGGTTTGTTACTAAGAGTTAAGTCTAGGTTTATACTCAGTCCCAGTTGGTTAGGATAGGTTTAGACTTGGTCTTACGTCATTAATGAGGTTTGAGTGGGTCATTTGAGTTAGGTGTCTAGGTGATTTAGCTGGGTGAGGTGGTTAAGTGAGGATATTAATTAAATTAATTAAGATAATTAATTCAATTAACATGTACACTAGGGGATATGAATGGGTAGGATATGGTTAATTTAATTGAAGGGGTTTTAATGGAAATATGACTTAATTTTGGAGTGGAATCAACCTAGTTGTTACCTTTCCCCCATCTACTCAATATATAGAATTGTTATGGGTGTGTGTGAAAAATACAACTCAAATAACAGTATGTTAGGGATAGAAGTGTAGTCACCAAATCATGCACTTGGGTACATTTCTAGGTCCTAAAAGAATACTATGTATCATATGATTCCTAAGCAAGAAAACTAGTGATTGATAACTATATTTGGTTTCTTTTCTTTGTTTCATGTTTTCTACTTTGTCTTACACACCCTACAATCAGTCAAAACTTTACCTATTTATCTTTTATGACTCAGAAACCATCTCCTAGCTAATACAACAATGCCCAAACACTCATGTCCCCTTTGGTCACCCCCGACCCTTTTTTACCTTACTTGCTCTTTTTGGGTCTCTTTTATCTTTTGGGCATTTTTTTAGTTATGGGTCTACCTTCTAGTTAACAATTATGAAATTAAAACAAGGGAATCATACAAATACATAGTTATGTGTTCAAAATTAAGGACCAAACACTAAGAATATACTATCATCACCTAAGATTACATCCAAAGGAACTAAAGAGAACTAAATACATCCATATAATACCCATTCAAGGACAAGGCCACATTATTTTACATACATTTCATATGAGGGGAAGTTTATTCTATTCCATATCACACATCCTAACATTATATATCTAGCCCTCTATTATTTGTGTAGTTTACACAATGACATCCTAGGGAATCATTGAACAAACTACACATAGTAATGCATGGAGTCTGAAATGTAGTACATTTCTTGGTTATAAGTTCACTATATGGGTGACCATCGGGGTTAGTTTGACTCCCCATTTTTCATCTTTGTTTTTAGGTTTGTGGTTTTGGTTTTAGTAGGTAAACTCTTCTTTTGCAGGAGTTACAAGTACCTTCAGTGATCATAGTGAAAACAACAAGAAATTAATAAAGAGTAATTGAAAACCCTTGTGACACATAAACAAATAGATTAAGATATTTTAAGCAATCATAGGTTCCTAGATCTAGTCACCAATGCCCAAACACCCCTAAGTTGTCATGGGCACCCCTACTCATCATTGTTCGTGAGTTTCAAAATTTATATAGGTTAATTACGATGTTGTTTGCATCTTGTTAATCACTTCTAACTACCCATATCAGTTCTACGTTATGTGGATATTAAGTAAGTTATTCTATCTCCCTCTCTTGCTCGGGGTTTTACATTTTAAATCTTTGTTTACTTTTATTAATTCCATATTTCAGTATTCACACATCATTTATTTAAGTAGTGACTATGTAATAATTAGATTTAGTTAATTTAAATTCAATTAAATTAAATCGTTTGGTGAACCCTAACTCTTGATTAGACACTACGATATTTCTTTTCCTATTCTCTAAAATTCGTCCCAAACCATAGTTGTATGAAGGTTATTATTTCTATTTATTCTAATCTACATAATTCTTCTTAGGTTTCCTTCTTCATTCTATCACGAGATCCTAAAAATCCTCCAATATCCTTGATTTGGCACCTGTTGGCATGCTTTGATAGGTTGCGTGTTGAACACTCAAGTCCGATAGATGATAGCATGGCACAAAGACTAGCATAGAAGAAGGCATAAGGTGCAGAAGAAAAAGGAAAACACATGAAAGGTAAACAAAGGGAAGGTGCATGATGGAATAAAAAAAGAGGGTGTGTGAAGGAGCTAAGTGTATGCAAGCGTACAATATGAATTCTAAGGAGTTATCCATTTTTGAAGGCAAGTCTATAGAGGTGTGTGCAAGGACCGCATGACAAGATATGAAAGAAAGAGGGCTCGCAAGAGGAAGGTGAAAAGGGAAAAAGTAGATAGAATTATGTAAAGGGATAAACAGAAGGCATGTAATGGTATGCAGAGGAACTGCAATCATGTGCCAGGGTATCCAAAGAAAAATCTTGAGTGTGTGTAACCTGAAATGTAAAACATCAAAGTTTGAATGAAAATATAATTTATCTAGATAACTAGTAGAGTTATTTGGATTAAAGTTTTGGTGACCTTTGGGGGCCATCTACTTGCTAGATGAAGAGACCAAGAGTGGACCACCCGATCTACCGATCTCTATAGAGATTCAATCCACTCTCTCGCCCATATAGAGAGAGGGGGATTCGAGCCCTCTCTCCCCCTTTATATATATCGAGATCCGAGATAAGATAGAATAGAGAGGGGGGGGGCCATATCTCTATACTAGCCATCTATTTCTATAGAAGTAGCTTTAGAAGTCCATGTGGCATGAAGCCAAATGCTAAAATTGAAGATTTTATCTATGACTTACGAACATCCTTGAAGTCACTTGAAGATCTATTTGAACTCGAATGACGAATCCGCTGCTCTCATATGAATATATTCTCAATTAGATTGACGAGAGTGAAAGTACCGACCATTATAACTTCATCTTCCAAAATTAAAAATTCATCCCAAGAAGCAAAAAAGGGGCACACAGTGTAACAGAAAGGAAAGGCACTAGAGGGAGCACACCAAAACAAAAGCACAACACTATGTACAAAAATAAAAATCATACATGTCCCAAAGGGAACATACAGAGTGTACAAAAGCACTTTTTTACTGAAAGAAAACCTAAACTAACCTAGTCTAACCAAAGGAAAAGGGTTCTAAAGTAAAACCTACAATAGGCAAGGAGAATTATCTTCCCTTCCTCAAAAATTGTGACCATGAAATTGATTTTGTGCTCGACATGGTCTGGAACAAAAGTGAGAAACTGATTTGCAGTTAGTTTCTCACCCTTCTCCTCAAAGTATCAACAAACAAAACATACACCTCCTAGAGTTGTTCTGCACTTGGATTTGGGAGGCACTATTATTGACCTTTGGTGCATTGAAGCTCTACCTCATGCTCTGAAGTGAGTTTGACCAGTTGAAACATTGTCTTTAGCTCTAGACTAGCCAAATATTTGATTGGGCATGGTCTGATCCTTGTGATTTTACTTTTATTTTGAAGCACAATCCCATAGATGGGATGTTATTATAGACTCTTCTTATGAAGGGGAGCGCTTATAGGTGGGTTGCGTAAAGTAGTGGGACATGCATGGTTCTACCTCTATAAGAAAATCAATACCCTTTAGGAGTGTGCCCTTTAGGACTAACTACTTTTCTTTTGGAACAAGAATCCATATTGTTTCCTCTTCCCGATCGTAGTCACATGAGTCATTCCATTCTTCAACTATCCTATAGTCATTAAACATGATGACATTGGTTTAGAAATGTGTGTTTGCATGGGGCATTTCATTTATGGTACAATAAGATAAAGGGGACTTGGATGAAAATGGGAGCATGGGTGTGAAAGGTGTGGAAGGAACACACATAATTGAAGTGGAAGCACACGTAGGAGGGGTGATGGTAGAGAAATGAAGGTGAGAGGACGGAGGATGGAAATCTCAATGTGTGTAGTGCACAAGAAGTTGAGAGAAAAACAATGGGCTGAGATGATGTAAGTTGGTGCGGAGGAGTGGGAGGGTTGTAAGATGGTAGTGCAAGTCTGCCCCATTGATAAGGTAGCCACAAGCTTGATTTTTGAGCCTCCATTTATTTTTCCCACTTTATAATCTGGGTAGCATCTTAGTGATAAAGTGTATCTTTGTTGGGTAATAAACCACTGGTACAATAATGACCCATGGACTGGGACCTTGTAGCCAAATTTAGCTGACTTTTTGAGCACTTGAATCTAAGATGCATCATGTCCATCTACATCCTTTTCACTGCCTCTCAAAATCATCTTCTTCTAAGGAGACACCACCATCATCTCATATAAAAAATTTCTTCGAAACATTTTCAGTAGAAAAAATTGGGTTATATGCATTTTTAGGATAATGGGGCTTATAAAACTTATTTGAAGGAGGATTTTGAAACTGTGGTGATGGATAAAAATAGTTTTTCTGCTGCAAATTTGAATTCTAGGAAGAGAAAGAAGTCATAATTACACAACTTAAAAAGAGGAAGGTGAAATGATGAAAAAAGGAGAAATGAATGAAAGGAGGGGAGATTGGTCTGTGACTGAAATAATGGGTGTGTTTGAATCAAAGGAGTCACTAGATGTGTTTAAATATGCCTCCAAAGGTTTGATATTAGAAAAACACATCACAATTGCTAATATGAATATGTAAAGCTCATCACTCTTGCCCCACCATGCCGAGAAAATGTTGGTCATTAAAACATGCACCTACATCTTAGATCCAGAAGAGTTGAGTTGTTTGAGACCAAACTGGAACCATCCCCAAGTTGTGGGACCTTGCACACTTGGGATGGATCTCTGAAGAAGTTCGGTTCCTCTACCTACCTCTAATGCTACTGCTACTCCTAATGCTGAAAGAAAATCCTAGACTAAACATGTCAAGGGAATAGGGATAGAAGGATGTGCAGAAAGGGGAAATCCTAAGCTAAGGAAGGTGATAGTGCTAGGGAAAGGGTCAATCTCTCCCCATGAGTGATGAAGGAAAAAAAGAGGATGCAAATACAATAGGACAGATGATGCACACCACGTATCAACATGCGGGTTCATATTTCTAGTGCACATAACACATGAAAATGGGGACCGTAAGCGGGAATACACATAACATGCCAAAAATGTAGACAAAGAGGTGAGATGCAATGAAAATGAGAAAGGGAAGACAAGAGTTCCAAAAAAACATGATTTTATTTCTTAAGGGATGCACAATCATTTACACTCATGGCAGGAGGTGAGAATACATTGCAGAGACCATGCTAAGGTATGAGACCCATGGGAAGTTGGCCACAATTTTGGCATGATACTGTTAAAAGAGAGAGGGATCCTTTTTACAAAGCAAAACACTCCTATTTATAAAAGAATGAGAGAAAAGAAGGAGAAAGAGAGGAAAAATCAGATTCAAATCTTCAACCACAAACATCAAATTATAACTGCATGCAAATCCACCTACAAGGATTTCATATGTACTTCCCCATTTCTGTTTGGCATGTAGATTATGAAAGAAAGCAAGATCTAATTGAAATATGGTGGTTAGGGTTGATTGGATGTGTGCATTAATGATTAGAAATACGTTTCCCTATTTTCTTCCTACCAAATCTTGCCTAGATTTGAACTTTGATAGTCCAATGTGTAGTTGATGTCATCAAATTTCAAATGATACTAGGAACACAAGAATATGAGTAATACAATATAAGTTATGGATGTGAGAAGTCTACAAGTCGCTCTAACACATAATAACATGTGGCATGCGCAGAGATTGACTAAAGGAAATCGGCCAACTATTGATTTGTTTGGTCATTTCTACCATGTTTCATGCATTGGTTGGTTTTTGAGATTTGGCCCCTATTGGCACACATTGATATGTTACATGTTGTACACTCAATTTTGACAGATGATGACATGGTGACCTCGCACGAGAAGAAGGTACAAGGTGCGAAGAAAAATGAAAGCACGTGAAAGGAAAGTAGAGGGAAGGCACACGACAGAAGAAAAAAAGAGGGCATGTGAAGGAGCTTAGTGTATACAAGTGCACAAGAGGAATGTCAGGGACTTAGTCATTATGGAAGACAAGTCTACAAAGGTGCGCACAAGGAGTGCACAATGGGATAGGAAAGAAAGAGGGAACGTAGGAGGAAGTCACAAAGGGTAAATGGAAGGAGATAATATAATGAAAAGGAATAAGAAGGAAGTTGTGTAAGGGTGTGCAGAGGAACTAAAACTATGTCAAGGTATTAAAAGAAAAATCTTGAGTTTGTGTAACTTGAAATGTAAAACATTAGAGTTAGAATGAAAGTATAAGCTATCCAGATAACTAGGAGAGTTTTATGGATAACATTCATATTCTTCAAATTGATCTGTATATTGTTTTATGGTGTTCTTAAATCCTTGGTTTGCAAACATAGTTTCTACCCATGATGTAAAGCTTTCATTTTATTAAGGAGCATTATTTTTCCATGTAGTCATTGGGATGAGAAACAAAGGAGGTCTAACCTATGTTCCAACCCATTCATCATTATACTCATTTTTCCTTTTTGTGCTAACTTCGAGTAATTTCCACAAGTGCATCTCCCCTTCTAATGATCTTGTTGAGATTTTGAGGAGAAATCACTTCTCTTATCTTCAGTGGAAGATTCAAGGTGTCCCATCTCTTGTCATAGGATGTCATAGCTTTGACCAAAGTTTTTCTAAAAGTAAGATGCAAATTCCTAGACACATTTTTCCAAGATATCATAGGTGTGTCTACTAATGTTAGCCTGGTAATACATAGACATAAAATCCTTCTTCATTAAAACATCATTTTGGTGCTGAGGTCGAATTTAAAAACCAATAGTTTTGGCATGTTGTGTAAAGATGTCAGTATGTTCTTCCCACACAATTTGATTCCTTATCAATGACTAAAAAGATTCAAATGAAACTCTCCTATTGATATATTTATGAAAAAATCAAAAACATTTAAAGCCATCATGTTATGGAGATAAAATTCACATAATAAGTTTGGTACTTCTGGAGTACAACTGTGATAAATATATAAAAAGGTTTTTCCATCAGGAGCCTCATTAGGCTCTCGATAAAAAAATTCTATGCAGCTACCATGAATAATATTAATCTTGAAGAAATAAACTATAAAATGAAGATGGTTTTCAGGAAGCTAAAATTTTATAAGCTAAAGGACATATATACTCAACAATTGCTTCCAATTTTGTCTTTGCATTAGAGCTAGATTCAATTTCATCCTTGAGTTTTTATTTATTTTTACTTTCTATTTATTTTTAAGAGAAAGTTGAGTCCAATGAAATGATAAATCATCCCATGATTTCAAACCAATATCTTTATATCTCTTTTAACTAGTAACTTCCATTCTCAACGAATCTATTTCTTTCTCTTCTTATATATTCTTTTGCACAAAATAATTTTGAAGAGATAAATGAGTTGCTTCCATAGCTCTCGGTTTATATTTTAGAGAAAAAAATTCCTCTTGGTGTTTCCACAAAACTTTATCTTTGTGAAGAAGAGAATTTCTTTGTGATTCCATATGTCCAATTTGTTGTGCAACATTTTTTTCGTAGCTATCGTTTGGATTTCCGAGTTCTAGGAATATTGTTTGGAGCTTCCAAATGAGTTTCTAGTGCCTCTGCATCATGGATTTTTTCCTTAGGAATGATCGATGTAAACTCAAAATTCCTTGACTGATCTCCTAGGGTAAACGAAGTCTCAATTCCAACAAACACTTCTAAAATCTTGGTTACACCTTCATTAGGTAATGTAGGTCTAGGAACTACATCCTTCCTTGGTAAACTAGATATTGTCTTTCTCACCAAACTCGAGAAAGGGTTGACATGATATAATTTTTCTTAAAATTTCTAGTCTCAGGGGGTTGTTTATCTTCATCTACAAAATCTTTAATAAACATAGGGAAAATTAAGGATAAGATTAAATATTAGGCTGAGAGTTATGGGCTGGTTTGATTGAAATTAGTGTAGGATCCCCTTTGACCTTATTTTACTTGGACCTTTCTCTTACAATCATATTTTATTCTTTCATATTTTGTTTCCTTGAGGCCTGGTGTGTGCAATAAATTGAATAGGCCTTGGGTGCTTAATTACAACTTCACCACCTCCAATTTTATACTTCTATATCACTTTATGATAACATCTGCAAGATATTTGGTAAATTTCAATTTGAGCTCAAGGTTTTCCTTGTCTCTCTTTAAGTGGGTCAAAATCTTTAGGGCATCACCTCCCAATACTATTTTTTTCCGTCACAAATGAAATACCTATTCACCCAAGAAGTTACCTCCTTCCAATGGCATGATAAGTTGTCTCTTTTAATACCCTTCTGAATCCTTGGGGATTAACTATTATCTCAGGAAGAGGTTCCCCTTCCTCATGAAAAAGGGCTATCAAATATTTGAGGGGGAGTTAGTTATAACCTTAAGTCTAAAATATCGAAGACCAAATATTGTGCTAAAATTTTTCCTATCTATTTCAATCTTTTTCCCTCATGCTCTAGAAAAATTTGCTTCAAAATTTGACAAAAATGCTTCAATCAAATATTCATCAAACTATTCAAAATTTTAAATAAAATACAACCATCCTACATCATGAAAACCCTGAGAGATGAAAACATTCCTTAGCAAGCGGTGGTTCAGTATATTCCAGTTCTAAATTATTCTTATTCCCCATTGAATACATTAGTTTTTAATAGAAATTGAAAAGTCTACAAGGAGGTATATTTTCATAACAATGGTCATGGTTTTGTGAAAGAGGCGGAGTATTTTGGAGCAATTTCAATATCTTGAGTTTGAAATACCCGTGAATTTATGATAACATCATAATGGCATAAAATAACAAAGTGAAAAGGACTGATGTGATTGTTGAAGGTGGTGATATTTTAATTCATGAACATGGTTCCCACACTTCTATCCTTGTCACTTGTGCCATATGTCATCCTTCAAAAGAGTGACAACATGCCTTTACTCATTCATCATTACCTCTTATTTCTCCAATTACTCTATTAGATTTGTTTTTGTGTTTTTAATCAAGTGCATTGGGAAGTTCAAATATAGTTAATACCTTTGGTAAAAATTAAATACACGTCACCTTACCAGCTCAATGTCCTTTTGACCATTGGTGCTCCACCTCCTACATTTGAAAATTAATTATGGTTAATACACATTTTGATAATTTACACTTCTAACCTTTATTTGCATGCATAAAAGAAAACATATTTTTGTGTTTTTAGATATATGGGGAAGAGGATTATATCATAGCTATGATATTCTCCCTTTATTTGCATATTCCTAATAAACTACTCATGGATAGAAGATTTTAAGTCTTCCACTGAATCAAATTTCTATTACAACAGTATGTTCTTAGTGAAGGTTTCTTTATCATGGGGTTATTGATATAGCCTCATTTTATGGCCATTCACTAAAAAGTTCTTTTTCACCATAAATTGGCAACAACCTCAAAAATCCATTATCATATATCTTTTCTATTTGGTAAGGTTAAACCCATCTTGTCCTCGCTTTTGTTTGAATTGCTGGAATTTTGAGTCGAACAAGAAGGCCTGGTCTCCTTCTTTGAATATATATTTTTGATATGAGAATGATGTCGACCTTCCTTTGATGTTGAAGGATATCAGTTTTTGTGCATCCATCCACATCTCATCCAGTTCATTTAGCCACATCAATCTATCTCACTGAGCTTCATCCAGTCAATTCCTATCTTTAGTATTGTCCTCTAGGTCTGTATATCAAATTCCACTGGGAGCAATGGATTCTTCCTATATACTAGTTCATATGGAGAAAAAGTTGTGTAGTATTCCCGTATTGCTTGAAGTCTTGGCATCCATTTTTTATATGCATTTATAACTTTAGTCAATATTTTTCTAGTTCTCTATTGGTGACTTCCACCAACCCATTAGATTGGGGTGGTACGTGATGATTTCCTCCTATTCATGATTTGGTAAATTTTTTAAAATGCCTCAATAATGTTTGACATGAACTGAGGTCCTTGATCAGATACTATGGCTCTGGGAGCTCTAAACCTTAACATGATCCTATCATATAGAAAGTAATCTACAATGTCCTCATTGGAAGATGTTAATGCTTGAACCTCAGCCCATTTAGTAACATAATCCGTGCACACCAACATGTATTATTTTCCATAGGATGGGGTCTATAGATCCAATGAAATCAATCCCCCATTTCTCAAATGGCCCTAAGACCAGTTGAGGATTGAGGGCATTTCAAAAGACAAAGTGGGTTTCCCCATTCGTTGACATGCATCACATTTCCATACATATTTCTTGAAAAATTTGTGGAGAGAGGGCCAATAGTACCCAGCTCCAAGGAACTTATGAATTATCCTCTTTACTGAGTAATGTCCTCCTCTAGGTTCATCATGGAATGCTCTTAGTATGTCATATACTTCATCTTCTCAAACACACCTCGGAAGAACCATGTCACAAAAAAAAAAATTACACAAAATTCCATTACACCACTTATATGTAGCACTATTTATTACTAATTTTTTTATTTTTTTATTAGTGAAATAATATGGAAAATCCTTGTAGTTACATAATTGGAAAGATTAGCAAACCATGGAGGGTGTGCTAATAGTACAAACAAGTGTTCATCTAGAAGTGATCTTGAATTGTCTCACCTTCTCCTGAAACATTCAATCTTAAAATAAAGTCAAGCAACAACATTATCCTTTCCAGGATTATCAATAATGCTCAAGTTAAACTCTAAAAAAGAAGCAACCACCGATAATTATGCCCCTTAATACTAGTTTTTTCATTAAGTATCTTATGACCGAATGGTTTGTATACAAAAAAATATTATTTCCAGTAATGTAGTGTCTGAATTTTTTAGAGAGTAAACAACAAATAAAAATATTTTTCCATAGTGGTTTAGTTTCTCTCTATAGGATTTATATTTTTTGATGAAATAGATGGCATACGATTACTCTTCCTCATATTTCTATCCAGAACAACTCCCATTGTAGTGTTGGAAGTGTCAATGTGAATATGAAAAGGATGACCCCAATTGGGTCCTCTCAAGACCGGGGAAGTGGTCAATTTCTCCTTTATAACTTTAAAAGCTTGTTGAAATTGAGGATTCCATTCAAAAACACAATATTTTTCCAGTAGAGAGAACATTGGTGTATAAATATTACTAAAATATTTTATAAACCATATGTAATAACTTGCATGTCCAAGGAAAATTTTTATGTATGTTTGATTTTTTGGTGTAGGCAACTTAGTAATGAATTTTATCTTCTTAAGATCAACTTGGATACCTCTAGAAGAGATGTGATGACCCAAAACAATCCCTTGATCAACCATTATCAAGATATTTTCATGACTTAAGGAAATTTGGTGTTTCTCACATCTGGTTAACACTTTTTCAAGATTTCTCGAGACTCCTCAAAGGTAGACCCATGGATAGTTAAATCATCTATATAAACTTCAACACATTTCATTGGTGATTTCTAAAAATATACGTAAAATTGATCTCTAAAAGGTGGAAGGTGCATTAAAAATTCCAAATGGTTGAACTCCGTATGAAAATGTACACCAGGGACAAGTGAAGCCGGTATTATTTTGATCAGAAAGTTCTATACTAATTTGGTTGTATCCACTAAACCTGTCCAAGAAGGAGAAATATTTCTTACCTGCCAAATTACATAAAACCTGATCTATAAAGGGAAGGGTTAAATAATATTTATTGGTGGCTTTATTAATCTCCCTCTAATCTATACAAATTCTCCACTTACAATTTTTCTTAGGAACTATAACAAGTGGTGATACTCATTGACTATCAGATATTGGATAGATGAATACTACCCTAAAAATTTTCTATATTTCATCTTTGATAATGTCTATTAGTGTTGGGTTAATCCTTTATTGTGGTTTTCTGATTGGTTTGACATCTTCAATGTAAATATGATGAGTGCATATGCTTAGATGAATCCCTTTCATGTCAGCATAATCCCAAGAAAAATATTTCAAATGATTTCTCAAGATGTATATGACCCTAGTCTCTTAGTTGTCTTATAATTTGTTACCAATAGTAAATACTTTACCTACCTCAATAATTACTTATTTAACATCTTTCAAATTATCCAGTTCTATCTCAACAATTAAAGAGTTCAATGGAAAAGCATGTTAAAAGATATAATCTTGTCTAAAGGATAATGAAAATAAGTTGGTGTTTGGCCTTCATGGTAATCACAGGTCTCTCCACAACCTTCTATATAAATTTCAATTACTAAGGTGATGTTGTTCTCTTCTAATTTTGAAACAGTCATTTTCATTGCCACGCTTTTGGTTTCTATAGCCATGGTTTTGGTTTCCATAGAAACAATTTCTTCTTTTTCAAACATAAGATATGTCTTAGTAATTTCATCCATATGTTTGTTTACTACAATGGTGGGTGGATAAGTAGGAATCATATCATTTTTATCTACAAAACCCACCCACACACATTCAAAAAAATCCACATATGGCTAGGCAGGATGACAAAGAGAAATAATTTTTAATTTTTTTCCCATTTGAAATAGTCATTTTTCCTAACCTATTGTCAATGTATGTAGAAAAATAGCTATCTAGGGTCTTCCTAAGATAAATGGATATCCCATATTTTAATTTTTAGGTTTTAAGACCTTAAAATCTATTGAAACTCCCAGGATTCAACCGTAACCATTATGATTTCAATTATTCCATCTGGTACAATAATAGATTGATCTATTAAATGTATATTTCTTCAAGATATATATCAAAATTCTTTATGAGATACAATTTATTTTATGTGAACTATATCTATATAATTATGCTTTAGAGTATGACATAAACTAGATACCTATACTCTATATTTGGGATATAAAAATTTTGGCCCTTTTTTCTTTCTTTAACAATGAGCTATATAGGGAGAAGCAGATGGTGTCTTAGAGACATTTGTGTAAGGTAAAACCTTTGATGATAAGGGAAGAGGCAAGAAACAGTAAATCAATGATTTAGGAATATGGAAAGTTCATGGTAATTCAGCAAATTAAATAGAGGGTTTATCGATGAGACAGGAATTCCATGATGAAGTAAGAAACTACATTAAGTTTAATAACATAGAAATAGTACAGGCTTATAGGGAAAGATGGGAAGAAATGTCAAAAGAGATGTAGAGAAAGGAAATGCATTCTTATCCTAATATCATCCCCACTTTCAGGAGGATAAATGCATACATTGAAATCTCTAAGGGATTTGGAAAGAATTGGTTTCTTATTGGTTATTATCCACTAATTTTCCACTATCCTATCCCCCATTGGTCTAGAAACATAGTTGAATGAGGACTTGTAGAAAAAAATAATGGAGAGGTAGAGACAAAATGGATGTTATTTAATCATGGAACTAGAAAGTACCTCAACACCAATGGACATCGGGATATTTTACAAATGCGTCATCCAAGAATATCCTAAGCTAAAGCGAACAACCCAAAAAATATTGAATGAGGATGTTCAAGAAGTTCAATCTGGGGTTTGATGAGCCCTTTTATTTACTTTTTAAAATGCCTCATCTATTGTATTTTTTATCCATGTGTATCCCTGAACTTTTGTTTCCATAAAACGCCGAACATATCTATTATATCTTGAACTTATGGAACTTATATTAGTTAATATAATTATACTAATTTTAATTTATTTTGTGGATTATGGATGCATTTATTTGTATGAATTCCATGTGATGATTAAATAGTGATTTGTATAAAGTTGAGTCTTTATTGCCAAATAGTTGTTACGTGTATCCACTAACATGTAGCCAAAGAAAATCATTCACAATGTAAATGGACTCATCTCGCAACAATTGATATGCAACAACTAGGACTCATCCTTAGCAAAGAACTTGTAGCCAAGGGAGGTCACACACATATATAAGGCCATAATTATGAAAATATTTAACAATGTGGAACTTCACTTGAGTTTTCATGTGTTGCTAAAGAAGAAATTATGTGAAAATGAAAAAGATTCAATTCCATCACCTAAATATGCTCTACAACTCCAATAAGTAACTAGTTGATTTTATTTAATAATTGGTTTTTGAAATTGATTTGTTTGTTAAGTTATGTCATTGTATGAGGAAACCTTTTAACAGTTTTGTTGCATGCATGAGAATCTCTAGATTTCTTGGTCATGATCTTATACTTAATCAAATTATAATTTTTAGTAATGAGGAAGTCTCTTCATGTATCTTTTGAAGGGAAGAATATAAAAAATAATGCTAAGGCTGTAGAAAAGGGATCAATCCATAGGTAGATATTTTTCTGTATGTTCCATTTATAACCTTCATGCTATTGAATAAAATATGAGTTTTGTTAAATTTTCTTAGACACGGGCCTTAGGAGGGATTAACACCCAAGGTAGGGCCCACTTTTGGTCTACTAACCCTCTCTCTTTTTCTGTTATAGTTTCTTTCATGATTGGAATATATATTTGCAAAAACTTATTCTTTATTTATGATCTTTATTTTATATACTTTAATGATAGCCATAGTATTCATTTCTAGTCATAAACTAGTTCATTTCCAGCATTGTATTTCCTAATTATAGTGACAACAATTTTCCCTTATACCTCCCAACATCTGTAACTATGCATACAACACTAGAAATATTGAAAGTTTACATCCCTAGGTATGATAATTAAATGACTATGATTTAATAAAAACATACTAATTAATGCAAATTAATTTTCACCACCATTTTTGGCATCGTTTTCGGGATACTTCCAAGTTATGATTTTTTAAAGAAGGTTTTTGTAATTTCTTAGAAGCGAGTCTTGATTTCAGAATTAACCTCAAACTAAACCCCCTACTTATTTCTATTGAATGAGTTGAGTAGTTGATGCATGCATCGTCTAGAGAATGCATATGGTATATTTTTACCTAATCCACAAGTAGCACATATCTCTTCATTTACATCTGATTATTATGAATATTCTAAAGAAGAAACCCCATACTAGGTTTGGTTTTTGAATACAATCCTCCAAGGGAAGTCTTTGAAATAGATCTTAAACAACTTGGGATGGTAGAAGAATTAAATCAGAATTCTCAAAATGGGGCAACCATCTTCGATTTCCCCATCATTGACAACAATTTAGTTGTTGGTATGAAGAATATTTCTCCTCAACCTTACTTAACTTTCATAAATCCATGGCGAAGACCAAGACACCTTTATCTCCAAGTTTGATGTTTTGTGTAGAAGCTATGATTATACTATTGATGCACATAAATTAAAGCTATTCAATATTACACTTAAGGATTCAACGTTGAGATGGTTCATGGGATTATGAATAAATGTTGTAACCATGTGGGCACAAGTGAAGGATAAATTCCTCGAGGAATACCAATATTATTGTAGACCAAGTAGCAGAGGAGGTGATCAAATCTATAGAATGACACAAAAAGAGGATGAACCATTGGAATAATATTTGGAAAGCTTCATGTTATGTGTTTAGAATTCAGAGACACCACCGACATACCACATGAATCTCTTTAATTAATCTTTTTGAAGGGACTAAGTCGAGGAGGACATGGATGCTCTAGATCCGATAGAGCAAGGGTCATTTTAAAAGGTACTTTTGAACAAATTTTTGAATCCTGTAAAAAATACTCAAGAGCTATTATGAAGAGGGTAAGAAATGTAAGATCAAGAGGAGGATTAGCTACCTAAAAAAGGTAAATATCCAAGTTAGACATTGTTAGCATGTTCAAAAACATGAAGTAGAATATTTTGAATGATATGGACAATAAACTCGATGCTTTACATGCAACAAAGAAGAACGAAGATGCAAATGAGACACTCACACAATACATCCATGCATGAAGAAGAAATAAATCAGAATGTAGATGCAAATAATTAGTCAAGATTACTCAAGAAATGGAGGGTTCACCTAATTTCAAGATGTTAGAGAGACAGAGGATGGGAAATTTTTCTATGTTTCTCAAAGAAAATAATGGCCACCAAGGCAAGGAGGTGTGACATAAAACCCTATGCATTCATTTAAAAACTTTTCTAATAATTCATATATGCAAACCACACCTTGGGCTAACCCTCAAGGATAGGCCCCATATCCTAACCAATACAAAAACAAAGTGACAACCTCAATTCCAAGGCCAACCACAAAAAAATAAAAATAACCTCGTCAATCATGGAAATAGCCCTAGAGGGGAGTGTAACAATGGAAAAACCCACCTCCTAATTACCAAAAAGCTTATTCATATCCTCCTTATCAACAAAAATAGAAATCTATGATGTCAAAACCCCAAGCAGGCTCCCAACAAAAATCTATACAAATACCTTATCAACTAACACCTAATCCTAACAATAAAGCTACTTAGTCACTTATTCCACTAAACCACTCAATACCCTACCTATTCTGTTGGCATAAAAATATCCATCTTCACTCAAGAAGGGAACTTCCTCCACCTAGTTGGACCCATCATTACCGAAATTGTAGATGAACTACAGCTTGTTGCATGATGACCCACAACAAATCCAAAAGACACTACATGTTGATCCGTAGTAACCTACGTAAAATTTCAGAAGGGTAAAATGTAAGGTATTGAGCCACCATTTCCTGAAAGGTTATAAGAAAATAATATTGACCTAAAATATGAATATGATTTGATTTTTTCAACTAATTAAAAGACATTTGTGTCAAAATTCCATTGATTCAAGCTATCAAGGATGTTCCCATCTATAACAAATTGGTTAAAGATCTATGCATAAAGAAACCAAGGAAAAAGGAAATATCCATCTACTATGTAGGTCATTGGACAATTAGCTGATATTATGCTTGGGAAATCAATGGAATAGTGATCAAGAACACACTAATTGACTTGGGTACAAAAATAAATGTAATGAAAAAATAAATTATGGAAGATTTGAAGTTAGAAGGACTAAGAGAAACAACCACAGGTCTTACAAACTTGCAAAAGATCAAAAATTAAGCTTGAAGGAGTTTTGGAGGACGTATTAGTAGTGGTGGACTCTTGGGAGTACCCTGCTGATTTTATTGTTCTTCAACCAAAAGAAAGTTTGGGAGGATATTCTATCATCCTAGGAAGACCATGGTTAACAAATATTAAATTTATAGGATGTAGTTATGGTAATATGATCATCTCTACTAGAATTGGCACTAAAAATAGTATGTTTTACCCCCTACACAACCCTTTAATGAATAATACCAAACAATTTGGATGGAAGAACCGAGAAGAAGATCGATCTCAGTTCAACAACTCATGATGCTAGATAAGTCATACATAATTAAAGGACAAGAAGAGGATGTGGTTCTTTATAACTTCCTGTAGAATAATTATAGTAAGAATGAAGAAGAAGATGGAAAATTGAGATACATAAGCTATCATCAGAATCAAATCTTATCGCAGTAGAGTACTATAAATGTTTCGAGTAAGAACTGCATCCTACAAAAAATTCTTCCACATGATTTTATATTAAATTCTATAAATAACAACATATACTTTATGAATGATTTTTCTAAGAAATTTGAAATTACACCGGGCAAGTCACTCAATGTTTAAAAAATGTTGAGCATGCAAAGAAGATTAGTTGTTAATTTCTCTTTTTAAGAAACATGAGACTACATTTACATGATATCAGTGGGTACATGCATAAAATCCATCCTAAAATTTGTACGCATAAGATACATATAAAATACAATTGTAACCAATAAGATAGCCACAAAGGATAATGAACCCAATAGTAAGGGATATAGTGAAGGAAGAATTAAAGAAAGTATTAGATGTTGGATTCATATATCCAATTTCATATAATCAATGGGTGTTAGCCCTTGTTATTGTACCTAAAAATAATGGTAAATGGATAATTTACATGGATTATAGAAAGTTGAATGTAACAACAAAGAAGGGTCATTTTCCACTTCCTTTCATTGACCAGTACTTGAAACTCTTGTTTTTAAGAAATATTTTTCTTTTCGGACTACTATAGTGGCTACAACCAGATTCAAATTACACCAGAGGACTAGGATAAGAACACTTTCACATGACCATGGTGGACATTTGCATACTTTGTTCGTCCTTTTGGTTTGTGTAATGTACTTGCCACATTTTAGAGAGTAGTTCTTAACATCTTCTCATATCTAACCAATGAATGCATGGAGGTATATATGGATGATTTTACAGTCCATGGAAGTACTTTTGATAAAGCAATGAAGAACCTAGAAAATTTTCTCAAGAGATGCATGGAGCATAACCTTTCCTTAAGCAATTAAAACTGATACATGATGACTTCTGATGGAATAGTTTTGGAAAACTATCTATCATCTTTTGGTATTCAGGTAGATCCATAAAAAATATCTTTGATTATAAATTTACCAACACCTAAGAATAAAAATTATGTGAGGAGATTCTTAGGTCATACTCGATATTACCGAAGACTCATTCAACATTTCATTAGAGTCATGCAGCACCATTGTTTTTCTTATTGGGAAAACATGATGCCTTTTTATGGACTAATAAATGTGAAGTTACATTCAAGACTTTGAAGAAAATGTTAACCTTTGCACCTGTGTTAAGAGAACCAAATTAGAGTTTTCCATTTCACACACACATTGATGCCTTAGACCACACCATTGGAGTTCTAGGAAAAAGTATGGGATCCTAAATTTTACAATGTACTATGTCAGTAAGATCCTGCAACATGTTGAACTCAACTATATAGTCATAGAGAAGGAGTTTTTGGTGGTTGTATATGCCATTAACAAGTTTATACACTACATCACAGGTTATCTAGTATTTATCCACACTAACCATGTTACCATTAAATATTTGATCAACAAACCAGTTGTAAGCAACAAAATAATGAGATGGTTGTCGTTCCTACAAGAGTTTGATTTTACAATTGTGGATAATCCTAGTAAAGAAAATTTTTTTGCTAACTTTCTCTCAAGAATGGAGAATAATACTGAAGAGCAAGTAGTGGATGACTCTTTCCCAGATGAACACCTGATTTCCATATCCACTAAAACACCTTGATATGTTGATATAGCTAATTATTTGGTCTTAGGTAAGACACCTCCACATTATCTATACTCTAATAAGAAATATATTGTTGATGTAAATTTTTCTTGGATAGTTTGTTTCCTATTCCACCCAGGGAAATATAATGTTATGAAGATATGCATAAATGATGAAGAAATATATGACATCCTCAAATCTTGCCATAGTGAACCAATGGAGGACATCTTGTTACAAAAAAATTATCACAAAAATTCTTGACAATAGGATATTAATAGCCTACATTACACAAGGATGCAACATTGTATTCCATAAGGTGTGATAAATGCCAAAGAATGGGTCGGCCTACCAAGACAAATGAGATGCCACTGCAGCCTTAGTTGGTATTGTAACCATTTGATAAATGGGGATTGGAATTCATTGTTCCAATAGATCCTAAATCCCAGTAGAAAGAGTACATTTTGGTGTGCATAGACTACCTCACTAAATGGATGGAAGTAAAATCATTTCCAAATAATAAGAGTGATACATTTTCTAAATTTATATATGAACACATCTTCACAAGATATGGTGTGCCAAGATAAATTGTTATGGATCAAGGTACACACTTCATTACTGAATTCATTTATGATTTAACTATGGAATATGAAATCATGCACTTGAAATATGCACAGTGTCACCCCCAATCAAATGGCCAATTTGAGGTTAAAAACATGGAAATAGAATCCATCTCAACTAAAACCATTTCACTCCACATAAGGGATTGGTCAAAAAGACTTACAAAAGTATTTTTTGTGTTCAATACAACACGAAAGACAATAAATGGAGTAAAACCCTTTGAATTATGTATGGTAAGACTGTTGTCCTCCCTATTGAGTTTAAGCATAATACAGTAAGGAAAACACTTGAATTAGGTATAGATTTTTCTGAAGCTCAATGACAAAGGATTATCCAACTCAATAAGTTGGATGGAATGTGGAGGCAAGATGCTCATAATACAGAGGTGCTATAAAAGCATAGGATAAAATGTCATGCCAAGTTCATAAAAACAAGACAATTGCAGGAAGGAGATTGGGCTATCTTATTTGACTCTAAGTACAAGGACCACATGGGAAAACTTAGAACAAGGTGGTTAAGGCCATATGATATCCATAAAATCTTTCCTAATGGGGTTGTGAAACTAACCACCATATATCCTATGAGATTCAAAATAATGGCTAATGGTTACATATTGATGTTGTACAAGAAGCTAACTGATAGGAGAACTTTCATGCAATAATTCAAAGGAGGTAAAAATAGGATGGAGATGAGAAAAATATAGTTAAGGTCATAATTTGAACCTTTTGGTTCATCTTTTGAAAGTCTTGAAGAATGTGATTTTTGGGGGCCTTGGTATATTTATTTTTCTTAATACTCTAAAGATGAATAAAATTGGTGTGATCAACCTTCATGGTGATCAACAACACTCTTTTAACATGTATTTTTTTCTAAATTTTTTTCAAGTTTTGGTGTATTTGTTCCAAGGAGTGCATACTCTCTGATACAATGAGATGATGCAAATACTAAAATGTCCACTTACAACAACATTTATCAAAGATCTATTTTGTTTTCCTTTGGTATAAATCATGATTACATGAATAAATAAGGACCAAATTGTGTATTAAAGCACTTATGAAGAATATTGGTACCATAAAAATTTAGTCTTCCCTCTCTGAGAATTAACTGATTTTACTAAGGGACCTCTAACATACATTTGCGAGTACTCTATCCAGAAATTTTATAGAAACATAGCACCTCAACTTGTAGTGTCATGATGACTCTGCATGTAACCAAAGGTGTAAATTCTAACAAGGCACATATCACAATAATCAAACATACTTCTTGAGATAAGTTCACTTAATCCACTTTATTAAAGTAGTGATAAAATAATTATAAGTGATTAATTTTTGTGCCATATCATCAATAAATTTATTTTCCATAATTTTCTACCACCTTCCATAATGTGAGATGTATCCCACATCACCCCATTTTGTCACCTCACATGGGAGCATCCTTCAAATCCAATTAATATATGACCTTTTGAGATGCGTGTAAGTTGGCTACAAGCTTCGGAAAACACCAAGTACTCGATATATTTACACTCATTCAAATTTTTAAAAATCAATTCAAACAAAAAATATTTCTTACCTCTCAGATATGGAAGAAGTTATAGGATTAAAAATGGGTGGAAACCTAATTAGGAACGAGCCTACAGATCATTCACAACTCCGTAATCAACCACATATTCTATAGTATTTCCATGACAATGGTTGGATGAAGTATATCAATAAATTTCAAGGATTTAATGAGTCAATGGTAATAAATTTTTCCACCACCTTCAAGGATGGAAAGGCCACAATGAAGGGTTTGACAATCAAGGTAGATGAAAGAATTATGGCTAAAGTAATTGGACTCCTAACAAAAGGAGAGTTGTATCCTGCCAAGGAAAATCTAGATGAAGCTCACACAAAATTTGGAGACCCAGATGAAAACTTCATCAGTGACAGACAAGGTACCTTACACACTTCTTTAAAATCCTTCTGGGATGATGTTGCAAACTATGTTATAAAGTACTTCACCTATGAGGGTAGGTACTCATGGTTAAACATTGTGCATTTTAAATTTCTCAATCATTTGAAAAATGGAAAACATGTCAATGTACCTAACTTCCTACATGAAATCCTAAATAAAATGAGTAAGGAATCTCAAAGGGGTAGGTCTACATTATCTCACCATTGTCTTATCACCTTAGTTGTGAAACATGCATTGGAAATGGAACATCCTATAGTAAAATGGGGAGAGTTTTCTAGGAAAAACACCTAAATGATTTATTGGGGAAGGGGAAGAAAAAAGGAGAATCTCAGCTAGTTATTCTATGGTTGCACCTTAAACCTTAGCTTCCACCTCCATCCCTACAGAAACCTCTCTTCCTACAAAACTTTCATACCTACAAAAACTTTTGTTCCTAACAAACCTCCATCTCCTAAAAAGGACCCTATTATAATCTCCCCTAATAGAATTATTATTGCTGAAACCTTTCTAAATATATCCAAACCTGATTCCTCTTCTGCTAAAGGAAAATATAAGTCATCAAGAAAAACCTCTAAACCATCAAGGAGGTTCCATAGGCTATGTACTAAAAATACCAAAACCTCAAAGCCTAGGAGAAACATTCAAATTTTTTGGATAGTGATGAAGAGGAGCTAAAAATACTAAGGAAGATATTCCCATAGATATTGAGTAGGGAGATCATGTAGACACATGTGAAGACATAGGCATGGAAGATACAAATAAGGAAGTGGAAGAGAGAAAAATAGGATGAGTTAGATGAGCAACCTACTCATGAGTTCCCTAATGAACCAATTGGAGTTCAAATAGAGGTTTTTCATGCTGGGAAAACCCACATACAAATTGAAAGAGAAGTATCTATGGAAGAAATGTAAAATGCAACCAATGGGACCATAGATAATAAAGAACATGACAAGGAATAACTAGAACACTCAATAACTGAACCAAAAACTAATGTAATGGACACTATGGATGATTTTCCACAAGATATTAAGGACACAATTGAGAATATTGTCCAAGACCTTGAGACATAACCTATTAATGAACCTATTGAGATAGAACAAGTGGACATTCTTACAGCTGCCCAAGATAAAGTTCATGAAGTCTTTGAGCCTGTGCATCCACCATTTCCAAAGCACTCAACTTTCAGCCATAAGTTTTTCTCAAGGATTTTCAGAGAACCTCCTAGACCAACTTATAGGGACATGGCAACTCAAATCACCTTGTTGAATTATTAGGTGCATCAATCTAAAAATTATGTTAATAAGTTGTAGTGAAAGTGGGAGAAAGATAAGGAATAATTTATCTTCCAACATCAACAATATATTAAAGAGAAGGATAGGAATCCCTGGGATAACGATAATGAGATTGCTAGACTAAAGAAGAAACAACAAGATATAGTTCAGGTAATAAATGAAATATTTAAATGTAGACCACCATCTAACATTTATGATTTCTTATTGAAAGAGATAATTTTGCAGTTAAAATATACATGTATCAACAATGATATCTCATTTGATATTAATTGAGCCAGATATTTATTTAGGATATATATGAAAATGCCTCATGAGATACAATTTATTTTATGTGAACTATATATGTATAAGTATGCTTTAGAGTATGACATAGATTGGATCATGTAAAAATTTGGGCACTATGTTCTTACTTTAATAATGAGCTATATAGGGAGAAGCAGATGGTGGCTTAAAGACATTTGTGTAAGGTATAACCTTTAATGATAAGGGAAGATGAAGGAAATAATAAATCAATGATTGAAGAATATGGAAAGTTAATGGTAATTCCATAAATTAAACAAAGGGTTTACCAGATGAGACATGAATTCCATGATGAAGCAAGGAACTATAATAAGTTTAATAACATATAAATAATATAGGCTTGTAGGGAAAGATTGGAAGAAATGTCAAAATAAATGTAGAGAAAGGAAATGCATTCTTATCCTAATATCATCCCACTTTTAAGAGGATAAATTCAGAAATTTAAATCTCTAAGGGATGCGAGAAAGAATTGGTTTCCTATTAGTTATTATCCACTAATTTTCCACTATCTTATCCCACACTAGTCTAGAAACACAATTGAATAAGGACTTGTAGGAAAAAATAATGGAAAGGTATAGACAGAATGCAGGTTATTTCTTCACAGAACCAAAAGGTACCTCAACACTAATGGACTTCGTGAGATTTTGCAACATCATCTAAGTAGATCCTAAGCCAACAGAAGAACCCAAGAATTCTTGAAGGAGGAAATTTAAGAAGCTCAATCTAGGGGTGTGATGAGCCCTTTTATTTACTATTTAAAATGGCTCATGTGTTGCATTTTTTTATACGTGTGTACCCTCCGAACTTGTGTTTCCATTAGCTATTGAACATATCTTTAACTTATGGAATTTATATTAGTTAATATAATTATACTAATTTTAATTTATTTTGTGGATTATGGATGCATTTATTATTCTCAATGCAATGTGATGATTAAATAGTGATTTGAATAAATGTCATCCTTGATTTACAAATATTTTTCTATGTATCCAATAACATACAATCAAATAAACTCATTCACAATGTAAAAGGAACCGTCCACAATAAATGACATGTAGAAACTTGGCCTCATCCTTAGTAAAGCACCTATAACCAAGGGAGGTCACACACATATACAAGACCATAATTATGGAAATCTAAAACAATGTAGGAAATTCACCTGAGTTTTCACTTGTTGCTAAAGGAGTAGTTATGAGAACACAAAGAAGATTCAATGCCATCACCTGAATATTCTCTGCAAGTCCAATAAGGAACTAGTTGATTTAATTTAATAACTGGTTGTTTAAATTGATCAGTTTGTTAAGTTATGTCATTATATGAGGAAACCTTTTAATAGTTTAGTTGAATTCAATAGAATCTCTAGATTTCTTGGTCATGATCATTTACTTAATCAAATAGTTACTTTAAGTAATGAGGTAGTCTCTTCATGTATCTTCTAGAGGGAATAATATAAAAAGAACGCTAAGGCTATAGAAAAGGGATCAATTCATAGGTACAAATTTTGTTGTACATTCCATTTCTAACCTTCAAGGTATTGAATAAAATATGGGTTCTGTTAAATTATCTTAAACAAGGCCTTAGGATGGATTAACAACCAAGGCAGGGCCCACTTTCAGTCTCTTAACCCTTTCCTTTTATTTTTTATTATAGTTTCTTGCATGAATGGATCAAATTTACAACAGCTTACTCTTTATTTATGATATGTATTTTATATGATTTAATAATAGCCATAGTATTCATTTCCAGTCATAAAGTATTTCATTTCCAGCATTGTATTTCCTAATTTTAGTGACAAAAATTCTCCCTTATACCTCCCAACATTTGTAATTCTGCATACATCATTAGCAATATTGAAAGTTTACATCCCTAGTTCTGAACATTAATTGACTATGGATTAATAAACATCATACTAATTTCTAACTTCCATTTCTTGGTGTCTTTATGTAATGGTTCATAATGGTTTGGTTTAATTTAGGAATGTCCCTTATTTCTCTCAAGAGTGGGACCTCTATATTTATTTTGTCGGTTCTGAACCAGCTTTTGTCTCTTACCCATTCTAAATTTATTTTAACCTCTCTAGGAAAGGACTTGCATGCACATTCTTGTCTTTTCCCCATCATCCCTAGCTTCTTGTGTTTGTGGAACATGTTAGGTTCCTTCCCTTTCCTTAAGTACCTCAATAATAAGTACTCAAGGATTGTTCACTATTTTTCAAGATCTCAACTACAAGTTATTAATGACATTAACTTGCATTGTCTCACCCCGTCCTACTTCAATGAATTGAAGTTTTTTTTTATTTTTGGAGTTTGAGACAGGTTGGGATTGAAGTTGTGTTTGTGTTGCTTTCCTTGCTAGTGATTTTGTTGTGGTAGTGTCATTAAAGCTTTTGTTGTGTAAAATCCTTAGATGATTATAGTTATACTTTGGATGACCATTTTGGTTTGGCCATGGATGTGCATTAGCTAATTGTGTCTAGCCATATTGATTATATTAAGGCATCCATGATTATGGATTTAGGTAGGCCATACGGTTTGGTGGTGTACAATCAGGTTGTTCCCAAATGGGTGGAGGGGTATTATTGGGCAATAACATCATCCATGGGTTATGAGCAGGTCTAGGGGCATAAGTAGATTGATTATTTGATCTTTGAACAAAGTTTACTTCTCCATTTATTTGAGTCATATTGTTTAAAATTTATCTCACTTGAGTTAGGAGAGTACAATTGATGGACATCCTTGGTGAATAGAGCCTTCAGAGTTATAGGAATCCTTAGGTTAGTGGGATGTGTGTCCCAAGGAGACCTTCAGATTTTAAAGAAGCTGGCTCTTCTCTACAGAGGGAGATAGGGATTAGAAAAACTAGAAAGAGAAAAAAATATAAAAAAACTAAGGCAATGCTCCAGAAAGAATAAACCAGGAAGCCAACCGAATACAAAATCATCTCAAACTACTTGAGCACAACACCAAAGGTTGCAACAACACCCAAATATGCACAGTTTCTAAATAAAAATAAAGGTGATCAGAGATAATAAAAATATGTGAATGATGAACCAGAAACACCACGAAAACATATATATTAATCCAATGGTTGTGCACGTAAAGATTACATCGAAATAGGCAAGATTTCTATTACAAACTTAAGAATAAGGATAGATTTACATGATCTATGCCTTTTACAGAAGAGAAACTTATGATAGAGAGGAAAATATTAACTCTCCTAGTATCCAATTAAAACTATCCTCTAACCAAAATATAGCATATATCATCTCTATTTTAATCAAAACTTCATTACAATTTATAGGGTGAGGAGGAGGTAAGAGAGAACTTTGAAACTCCTTTTCAACTGCCCCTTAATTATGATAAATGATATGAAGTGAAAAAATAGATTTCCTCAAATATTTCTCACAATTTGACCCCTTTGGAAAAGTGAGCACCATGCCTATTTAAGGCATCTTAATTATTCTACAACCGAATCCCTTGAGATGGACTGCCTTTTGAGAAGAAACAATTTTGGATATTTATTACACAAATGGCCGATATTTCAACCCTTTATGTATTGGTGCACGTTCCTTGACCCAAACGGTGCATATTTTTTTATGAAATGATCCTTCACCTCTAATCTTTTGAAAGAATCTTGAGCATTAAATCTTACAGATAAGACCCTAAATCACTTATATGTGGCGGGTGTCTTGTCATCTTTATGGCCTACTTCAAATATGGAGTCCATTTTTTTCTAGATCCACGTGGAAGCCTCACACATCCTCTTGACTCTGATTTTATTTAAGGCTTTATAAGATACATCGGGTGGACACTTGGCACCATCTCATGGGGATCATTGTCCTACTCCTTTGTTGGCTCATGTGTCGATCCCATGCGGGAGTTTGATACTTTATATCCTTTTGACTTCGAAGCCGTGTCGTTAACACTTGTCGTGGTCTATGAGTCATTCGTTTCTCTTTATAATTTGGTGAATTCCCCTTTTTTATTAAATATTTAGCTTCAAATGGAGTTTTCATAGCTGTAAAAATTAAAATAATAGTCTGGCAACTCACTGGGACCATTTATCTTGTTAAATGAAAAGAACCCATGATCTTTCGCTATGAAACTTTTGTTTTGAAGCTACTCTAAATTGAATTCTATGGTCCTTTAAGCCTTCTATGGAGTATTCATAATTTCCACTGACTTTTATTCTTCCTACTCTCATATTGAACTCAATAAGTTTTTATTTTTTCTGAGAGTAGAAAATTGAAAAGGGTGGCTAATGGAAACCTTTGGCTGATTTTAGTTGCTCTATATTTGGTTTCAAGCAAAAACTGCAACTGTCTTTAGCTGATGGTGATTTCCTTGGTGAGATAGATCCTTTATCAGAGCTGGCACATCCCTTTTGGAGTAATATAGGAGTGGGACTATACAAAAGAAAAAACATACATGTCTCAAATGAGATATGCAGTGCACACATAGACACTTATTCTGCTAAAAGAAAACCTACTCCTACTCCTAGTCTAACTGGTTCTACATAAGCTAAATGAAACCAAAAAAGGAAAGGAAAAGTAGCTTCCTTTTCTTATAAAATGCGGCCATGTGAATAATTTGGTGATTGATATGGCCTGTAGTGAGAGTGAAAATTTGACCTTCACTCTTCCACCCACGGTATCAGTGAACAATATGAATACCTCCTCTTGTTTATCTTGTGGCTGGAGGTGTTGCAACTGACCCTTGGGGTCTTGAAGATCATCCTCATGTTCTGAAATGAACATGACTATTGCTAGAATTTTTATCGATAAGATAAAACCTAATTCAGGGCTTGGTCCTACCTTATGCTTAAGTCCATCATTCTGGCTAGTATCTCTTCAATCAAGGATCCCTTGTGGATCACTTTGAAGGGCTTCATCTTGTTCATCTTCTTTCCACTCTCCCTTTCTAACAGCTTCACAGTGATTCCATGCTCTTTGATTGAAAGCAAAAAGCTTCCAATGATACTTTCTTCTAGAGCCTCTGAATTAGGTCTAGAGAAAAGGTCACGAGAAAAAGGTGGCATATATCATGAGACTGATGAAGTGAGAACATATGTGATTTTAATTGGGTCCTCTTCATTGAGACATTCCCTAGATTTGATAAGAACTTGAGCTTATCTCCTTCCTCTAAAAATCTTTATGCTTTAATGTGATGGTTTTTGAATATGTGAATTCTCCATCATATGTGGATTTATTTTATAGAATGAAGCTCGTTGATAAGGATAATTTTAGGGGAGTTACTTTGTAGGGATGAAAAATAGAGGAAAATTTTGTAACCTCTCCTCTGTTGGAATAATGACATGAACCTTGTGAGTGTGTATCACTTCCTACTATATGCTCCTCTTCTTTTGGATTTAGAGCCTTTATTTGTTGGTGTGTGAGGTATAGCTGCTCGAAGATGGTGGTAGTGCAGAAATTGTGGTTTGGAGATGAACAAGGGGAGGATCCCTTGGTGGTAATGGAGTCATGATTACATGACCTCATTGGATGAAGAGAAATGGGAGGTGTGGAAAGGTAGATGAATGAAAATGGATGAGAGGGAGCTTTGTGAGCTTTTGTAATGATTTGGTCAGACCCTAGGGAGTTTCTTGAGGTGCTCCACAACCATATTTATCGAAGCTTGAAATTTTTGAGAATTGACCAAGTTGATTCCATAATAAAGTATCACTCCGAGTTGTCCCACCAAGCGTTCCAAAAAATGTTGACAGACATTCTTGGCAAATAGATCTATTAGAGTCGTAGGAATCCTTAGGTTACTTGGGACATGCATCCTAAGGAGTCCTCAAAATTTTAAAGAAGCTGAGTCTTCTTTATGGGGGAGATAGGGATAAGAAAAATGCAAAGAGAAACAAAACATAAAACAAACTAAGGTGATGTGCCGAAATAATACACCAGGAAGCCAACCGAATACACAATCATCTCGAACTACTTAAGAACAACACCAAAGGTTGCAACAACACCCAAAGATGCACAATTTATAAATGAAAATAAAGGTGATCATGAGACAATAAAGATATGCGAATGATGAACTAGAAACACCATGAAAACATATATATTACTCCAATGGTTGTGCACAATATTACATCAGAAAGAGGCAAGATTGCTATTACAAACTCAGGCAGAAGGCTAGAGTTCCAAGATCTCTACCTTTTACAGAAGAGAAACTTGCGACAGAGAGGAAAATATTAACTCTCCTAGTATCTAACTAAAACTATCCTCTAGCCGAAATCTATCATATATCATCTCTTATTTCATCGAAACTTCATTACAATTTATAGGGTGAGGAGGAGGTAAGAGAGAACTTTGAAACTCCTTTTCAACTACCCCTTAATTATGATAAATGATATGAAGTGACAGAAATAGATTTCCTCAAATATTTCTCACAATTTGACCCCTTCGGAAAAGTGAGAGCCATGCCTATTTAATGCATCTTAATTATTCTGTAACCGACTCCCTTGAGATGGACTCACCTTTTGAGAAGAAACACTTTTGGCTATTTATTACACAACCCTAGATATTTCAACCCTTTATGCATTGGTTCACGGCCCCTTGACCCAAACGGTGCATATTTTGTGATGAAATGACCCTTTACCTCCGATCTTTTGAAAACATCTTGAGCATTAAATCTTACAGATAAGACCCTAAATCACTTATACATGGTGGGTGGCTTGTCATCTTTATGGCCTGCTTCGAAGATAGAGTCCATTTGTTTGCAAGATCCACATGGAAGGCTCACGCATCCTCTTGACTCTGATTTTCTTTAAGGCTTTAGGGGATGCATCAGGTGGACACTTGGCACCATCCATGGGCTCACTTTCCTACTCCTTTGCTGGCTACGCATGTTAGTCCTATGGGAGTTTGATACTTCATATCCCTTTGACTTCTAAAGTTGTGTCAGGTTAACACTTTTCGCAGTCTATGAGCCATTCGTTTCTCTTTATAATTTGTTTAATTCCCCTCTTTTGGAAAATATTTAGCTTCAAATGGGTTTTTCTTAGCCGTGAAAATTCAAATAACAAGTACAATGGTTAGTGTCATGTTCAGGGGACATCAAAAATTAATCACATTTCCATGATATCTAGAGGAAACTCTTTTAAAGAATATATTTTCCGTATCTTGGACAAAATATGTCTAGAAGTTCTTTTTCAACTTTTTCCTTAGCTTTCATCCATCCATGGTTGAAGTTAATTGTGTTAAATAAAAAATTTCATCTTGTCACTCCTCTAGAAGTTATGATGTACTAAAGGCATGTTTTTATGTTTTCTTTCTTCTAATTCTTCCCCTCATTATAGAGTATCATTTATATAACTTAGTGATCTCTTCCAGGGTGAGTTTATGTACATCACATCCTCCCATGAGATGGAGGGATTTTTGGATTCATCATCAAGTCCTTTGATGAATATTTTCTTTCTTATTTTTGCATTTAACTCATAACCACTTCTCCTATGGACAAGAAGAAATTTTTCCAAGTAATCTTCCATATTTTCATCTTCCTTATGTCTCATCTCGAAAGAATTATTCCTTTCTGCTCCTCCCCTATAGTAGTCTTCATATTTGTCCAAAAAGGATGTCTGCATCTTTTCCCATGAATGAATAGAGTATGAGGGAAATTCCATAAACCACCTCATGGAAGATTCCTTGAGGGTGGAAGGAAAGAGCGTGAGTTTCTGTTTATCTATTTTATAGTCATATGTTTGGCATAGAAATTTGAATTCAAACAAGAATTGGTCTAGATATTTTGTGGGAATTCCTCAAAAGATAGGAAGAATGGATGGGGAAATGTTTTTCATAGATGATTCCTCTTCATAATTTAAGATAATAGGGTAGGTAAAGGTTCTATCCAAGGGTATATCATCATAATTTCCATTTTCTCCCATTTGTGCAAACTATTCAGTTCTAAATAAGTTGATTAAGATTCAAGTTTCACTCGTAGGAGTAGTATTATTAGTGTTTACTATACACTCTCTTATTGGGGATATTATTTGAGTGTTGCGAGGTATATATCTCCCTTGAGAATACCTTTTACTATACATCAAGTTTTTATCTATAAGAAAAGGCTTAGGATCTATATTGATCACATGGCTCAACTTCAATAACACCCATAGCATAAAAGGTGAATAGAATGGCATGTTTTTACTATGGTAGTCACTAAAAATGGCACCAAAAATGATGGATCATTGTAAGTTCCAATAATTTAATCAACCTATTCAAATGTTGATGTCATTATAGACCGTGGTTGTGTTTAAGGTCAGTATGCAAAGAATTTCATATGCAACTCGGCACTATGGTGGTTCTCTTTATAGGGTTTTTTTGTATTGATTTTCTTGTTCTACACTACTTGACTACTATAAGAAAGTAGAGGTCTAAAATAATAAATATCAAAAGATTATGAACTATCGAATGGAAAATAAAGTATAAAAACTACATCTACTCTACTTTTGAAAAAAGTTACTAAATTAAATTCTTGCTAAAGGAAATGACAAGTAAAGAAAATTTGATTAAATGAAGAGATGCAAGGTTACATTCAGATAATTACCAAACCAAGATATTAAAATGGAACTTAGTAAATGTAAATATTTTTCATAAAATACCAATCCTTTAATATCCTCAGTTGAGTGGGCCCTTTCTCTACATTGGGATTGAGGCTCTTAACACAAACGTATCCTCAAAATATCACATATTTTATTAACAAAAAAAGTCTATTACATAATTCAGAGAGCAACTGAAAAATAACTTATGTCTATTAACTTTTGTAATACTAGTACAAAAATAACTAAGAAATAACTCAAAGCGGTGTCTTACAGAGACACAATCGACACAACACATGCCATAACTATAGGCAATATATTAACTGATGATATTTTTATAACAGTTCCATGACACCCCATAAATGTGTTGGAAACATGGGCCTTAGTTTGTAACTTATTAAGGGTCAACCTCCAAAATATGTAGTGGCTATGGACTCAATCTCCTTTGATTGTGACTACAAAAATGGCGTAAAAATGTGCCTCATAATCCTACATATGTTAGATTATCACTCAACCAAGCACTTAGTGGAAGTTCCATTGGACATTAGTTTTCATAGGATAGAATAAGTGGAAATGCATCACTTTGTACTTTAGATATAACTATTTAGAACATTCTCATGCATTGATTAATGCTTTTGGAGTAAATTTTATAGTTATATAGATGCTATGATGAGTCACTTTTGGAATCATCGATGATAAAAAATATGTAAAATAAGGAAGGAATACACCTATTTTTCTTGTTGAGGGAATGCTTTCCCATTCTTTTTCTTTGAATTTTGTCAACTCTAATGAAGAATTGTGGTGATCAGTCCCCATTTATGTCAAGGAGAGGTCGATGTAATAGGTGTACCAACCCAACACATGAATGTCGGCGAGTAAATAAAAAGAGGAGTTGAAACACCCTGCCAAGGAGGAAGTCTATGTATCAAAGAAATTCAAAACTCTGATAGATTCCCATAATTATAAATAGGATAGGAGATCATACCAACAAAGAATTTAGCTTCTTAATTTTCATCAATGAACCCATTGGCCATACCACTATAGACTAATATAATACAATATTTTTAACTCTAAACACACAATAGAAAAGAGAATTAAGTGTCCCCATACTCTTCCTATGTATGGTATAGCTAAGTAAAAATACATAAAACTAATTACGTACCAAAATCTAAGTGAGGAAAGGATATGTATGCCCCAACATGTCTAAAACTAGAAGTGAAACTAAGTACTATAGAGAAGGAGATAATGAATTCCTTCATGACCCCTAAAACTATGCCAAAATTATTCAATGTAAATATGAAACCATATAAGAATGTTTTAGTAATGATGATGAGTCTTAAAATGTTGAAAAATATAGAAAACATTCCCCATGGGAAAAACCATAAAATATAGACAACACCTCCATGTGGTCCTAACCAAAGTGTACATTCTTGACCATGTATGATTTTTTCCAAATTTCTTCTCTTGAATCCATTTAAAAGGATTTTTTTGTCATCTTTGCATATTTCTATTCCTAGAAAAATACATGTGCCTATTGGAAATGTAGGATAAATCCATAGATGTTTTCTCACACTTTTTTGGCACGTAAAATGAATAATTTGAGCATGCATCTCAGAACAAAATATGTATACCCATTTATGAGATGTTGATAACATGTATATAATCTCTATAAATTTTATGTGGTGGCCACCAAGAAAGAAACTACACCTATAAAAGGAGATAACGTGGTAGAAACCATGGTCCAAAATAATAATAATAATAATAATAATAATAATAAGCATGGTAACAAAAATAACACCAATGCAAAAAAATAGCACCAAAAAATAGAGGATGATATGTTAATATAATGAAATTTCATACAATTTAGAAATAAGTATAAGCATGAAAAACAATATCATGCAAAATTCAAATATGCCTACAAGCATGGGACACCCATGGTGCTTGGAAGACAATAAAGGCCTCGTGAGCCTAAAAACAAGAGATACATAACTATATATAAGTTGTTATGCCACAAACATAGGACACCCATGGTGTCACAAAAAAATCAAGAAATTTGATCCAAAATTACAATAGAAAACAAGCATACACATACACACACAACAATAAAATATGTATGAAAAATAGGTGTAGAAAAATGTGATGAAAAAAATTTGATATATGATATATGAAAGAGATCTAAAATACCGTAATCAAGTAAAAGACACATTTGTTAGTCCTATTAGCATGAAAGATATAAATTATAAAGGATATATATGTAATCAAGAGTAATGAGGGAAAAATGAACTAAAATGGAAATATATCACCTGGATGTAGTATGTAAAAAGAAGATGCCCCAGAGGTAAATAGTTTATACAAATGGAAGGCCATCACCTATCATCATGTAACGATATGTTTATGTCATACATATTTCTCAATATACCATGTGAATACATGTGCAAAGAAGAAATGCTATCTATCAAACCAAATGAGTAAACAACATGTATAATGTAAAGTGCAAACAATGTATGCTATAAAAAGGTCCTGATTTTGTATTTTTTCAAATATTTGAATGTTTTTTTGTTTTAGGACCTATATGAGGGAATAGATGAAAACCTATTCTATGAAGATAATTAAGGGTGTTCTAAGAATTCCCCCATAGAGGGGAATATATAGAAAATATAAAAATAAATTATGGAAATAAATATTACCCCAAGTGCATGTGTGTAAAGTGAGGTTTGGGTGTAGAAATGCTCCCTCAATAATCAAGTTGAACCTATAAGAAAAATGCGTCATTGGTGAACTAGGGGTAATAGTATATAAATACAAATCATGCATAAATAGGAGTGGACTAGGAAGGTCTAAAAGCCTAGGCTATAAAATCATATAATTGAAAATGGGAAATGGAGGTAACATATGAAACCAAGACGAATCAACCAGATAATGCCAATGAGTGTGCTAGATATAGCATGATTATGATGAAAGGGATAAAGCCCATAATCTATCAAAGGTTCATCCATGTCACAATTAGGATAAATATAATGATGTGCATATGTATGAATAGTAGCATTCAGTGTATAAATGTCATTAATTAGTGTATTCATATACGATAGTGCAACACAAAGACAATGAGTGAAAATAGACTCATGATTGGTAGACATACAATGATTTCCATGTCATATAATAGAGCTAAAATAAAAGGTTAGTGAAAGATATTATGATGGTTTGAGAGATGTTTACACCATAGATGAGCCACTAGTAATGATAGAAGAATAAGTAGTTTGTAAACTATTAAATGGAAATGTGGAAGATGTGGTAATAGATGAAGAAGAGAATTTCTAATAAGTAGTATGTGAATTAATTACATATTGAATAATATGTCATATTAAGGTACATCGATCAGTACGGTGTCCAATGTAGTGATGAAAATGACAATATATATTAACATTAAAATTTTTACAAAGAGAGAACTTCATGTGAACCTCTAATAGTGGAGGGAGAGACATAAGACCACCCTTGAGTAATCTTGTCAATATATCATGTGGTGGACAAGGTAAACACAAGAATTTCCTCTTCAAGTGTAGGAAACATAGATGTAGAGGGGATAGGAGAACCTTGAGATTGAGAAGAGTGATATTTGAAAGGAGAAGGATCCCATTTGTATAAGTATGTAGAGTCCTGATGAGAAAATTGCAAGCCTATAGGTTCTAAAGTAATGTGTGTGGCATGCACCCAAAAGAGAACTAGGACAATGTTGTAATTGGGATGATCTTGAATAACATATAAGAGTGCATTAATATATTTGTAACCAAGAGTGATGGGATGAGGGAGCCTAAAACCTTGTTAGGGAAATTATTAGATGTACAAATGATAATATTAGAAGGATCCAGTGCTACTAATATTTGTATCAATTTTCGCCATTGATCTAAGTGTGTAATGGAATATCAATCATTGTATTATGATCCTTCAAGCCTGCATCACCTTACTTGTCTCTTTTTTTGTTAACTATCCACATCCCATGTATTGATCAGTAGTTTCTACTTTTCTAACTGTTGATCTGACTTAGAAAGAGATACTTGGTTAAGTGATCTATACCCATTAACTTGACAAACTATTTCTCTTTATTACTTAATTATCATCACTTTTCATAAGTAAATATTGGTTTGATTTCCCTCATTTAACATTTTTACATATAAAAAAATAGGGTGTGATGGATGGAAGGAGACAGAGTATTAGTTAAGAATGGTCATTTTTTCAAATTTCAAACGTTACAACGACCATTTTTCCGTTTATATCTGTGACTCAATGGGTGTGTAGAAATCTTCTATGGGCCATGGACTGTCATAAGCTCTTCAGAAATGTCTAGGACCCAGAACCGTTGACTCGGCGAGAGATCTTAAAGGAATAAATATAATTTCCTCGGTCCAAACCAACCCTTTTTAGCTGGAGTTTGTTTATGTTTCTCTAGAAGAATCGGTTGACCATGCTTCTCATATTTCCCTTCTTGGTAAAAGAGATATAATAGCCAAATTTGTGGGTCATTACCTGACAATTGAGGGCATTCATAGCTGGTGTGACATCCAATGGGGAAGTGGTCTTCATATTTGGTTCTTGGATAAAGGTTTCTTCTTGGTGATTTTCTAGAGTGAAGCGTAAAGGGACGATTCTTTGGCAAGGAAAGACTTCCTCTTTGCAGAATCTGGGATTCACTGTGTGAGTGGTCCACCCACTTTGATCTAGAACAAGCTGATATGGAAGGCATCCATGTATGGATTTGGTTGTACTCTCTCCCTAACGAGTTTTGGTCTCTGAATACCCTTACTAAAATTTTCTCTAGCCTAGGTCGTGTTATTTGCATAGATCTAGTTACTCTAGAAGGCACTCTCTCTTCCTTTTCTAGGATTTTTATTTCTATTGATTCTTCTATGAAAATTCGAGATTTTATTGTTATCTCTTCCCCCTATGAGGAATGGGTACAAAAAGTGGACTATGAGGTGGTCTCTAACTATTTCTTCCATTGCAAACAACTAGGTCATTACTAGAAAGTGTGTAAAAACACTTCTGCTTCTAGTGTGGTTGTCTAGAAAAAAAGCTTTTCCAACTCGTAGTTCGGTAGGTCTCAAACCCCGACCCCCGTAAATGTCTCTTATACTGAACAAGCCTCCTCTAGTAAAGCACTTGATTTGAAACCTTTGGATCTCGACCCAAGCACCATCTCTCTGGTCAAAGAAATAGTGTCAGTGGTTCAAGACTCTACTCGTATTCTTTCCTTATTCCATGAGGGCATCGCTTTAGGGCTTGGTGCGATGTGGTTTCTCTAGAAAAGTGGGTCAATGAGAAGGAGGATATGATTTCCTCCAAAGAAGGTGTTCCTGGGGAGTCTTGCATTGTTTTGGAAGAGGAAACTGAGTTATTCCCCATTGAAACCGATAGGCAGAGCCCCATTCTTCTGACTCCAGCCATTCTCAATATTGACTTGGGCCCAAAAGCTCCTCCAGGACATCCCTCCAAAGACTCTCAATCCCTTAAGGAGGTTACTACCGATTAACAACTTCAAATTCACTCTTTTTTCCCATCTTCAAGTAGAAGCGGTGTCCTCTCTGAAAAAAATATGATTTTATTCTCATGGAACGTTAAGGGACTCAATGCCCCTAGCAAATAATGTCTTCTCGGACGCTATACTGCAGATTTGAACACTTCTATTTGTATGATTCAAGAAACAAAAATTTCAAATGTGGATTGTATGAATGACACATTTCACAAATGGAAAGGTTGGGAAGGTTGCTTTGTTGATTTTGTTGGTTCCTCAGGCAGTTTAGGTGTTCTATGGAAAACCACTAGCTACAATGTTGAGCTTCTCTATGACAATCCTAAATTTCTTTGATGCAAGGTTTACCTGAAGCATTCAGATGAATATTTTTTTCTCTAAAATGTGTATGGACGAAATAATCCCATTAAAAAATGGGAAATCTAGTCTAAAATTCAGGATGTGCTTGACTCCGCCTCGGACTCTAATATCATTGTTGCAGGGGATTTCAATGCCACTCTTTCGACAAAGAAAAATGGGGAGGTATTCAATGGTATTCACGCTCTCAGAATGACTTCATCACCTTCCTGGATTCTACTAAGTTAGTTGATGTGGAACCCTACTCAGGCTGGTTCACTTGGAACAATCGGTGCCGTGGGTTTATGTCTATGGCTATTCAACTTGACATATTTTTGATTTCTAAAGAGTGGCTTCAGTATAATTTCCTTCTCAAATGTTCTGTCAATCCTCTTTCTCGGTTCTCGGTCACTTTCCTTTATCTCTAAAATCTCTTTCAACCTTCTACTTTTCCGTTCCCCCTTCAAATTCGAGGCCATGTGGATGTAAGATCCCTCCCTCCAGTATCTTATTAAAACTTGGTGGGATTCCTCAATGGTGTCAAGGACATGAATTTTTATCCTCTCTAAAAAAATTATTTTCTCAAATCTAATTTGATTGAATGGAACTCCTCCAACTTCAAAAACATTTTTCAAGAAAAATAAAAGTTGAGAATGAAATCAACCCTCAATTAATCATATTTTAGATTCGGTATGCATTATGATGATTTTATAAAAGAAAAATATCTTCTTAGTGAACTATGTGACCTCCCTTTAAAAGAAAAAACCTTTTGGAGAAAAAAGTCGTGTGAAGTCTGGCTGGCTGATGGGTACAAAAACACTAAATTCTTCCATGCCTCAGTTAAAGCTAGAATACATATTAACTACATCTCCTCCCTAATGCTGGAGGAAAATTTGTTGATTTCCGCCCAATCACAGATTAAAGTTGAGTCTTTGTCTCACTTCCAAAAAAATTTGAATGGTGACAGTGTCTCCTCTTTGGATGCTCAGGTTCCATTCTTAACGCAGATTCCAAAGTTGATTGATGCCAATGAAAATGATAAGCTCCTTTCCCCCTTTACCAAGGAGGAGGTTCAATTGATTATTTTATCTATGTAAATGGAAAAATCCCCTAGTCCATATGGCTTTCCTGCTTCCTTTTTCAAATATTTTTGGGATATCATTGGAGACAATGTCTAGCTCACCATGGAGGAATATATTGAATTTGGTAAGATGCTTAGAGACTTAAATCAAACCTTAATTTACATGTTTCCTAAAAGTATTTGGCTAAGAAATTGGATGAATTTCGGCCCATATCCTTGTGCAACACTTCATATAAAATTATTTTAAAAGTCATAGCTTCCATTATGAGCCTCCTTCTTTAAAAAATTGTTGCACATGAACAAAGTGGGTTCATTCTTGAGAGACCCATCATGGATGGTATCATCATCTCACATGAGTTAATTCATATTATTCACTCTTCCTCATGCTTAGGCATGATGATTAAATTGGACTTTAGTAAATCCTAAAATCACATCAATTGGAGGTTCCTTCTTAAATATCTTCAAGATATGGGTTTCAGTATCCATTTTTGTAATTAGGTCTTCAACTGCATTTTTTCTCCAAGCTTCTCCATTCTGGTTAATGGTTTAGTGGAAGGTTTATTTAGCAACTGCAAGCGTTTAAGGAAAGGGGACCCTCTTTCTTCATTTCTCTTTCTCCTTATCACTGAAGCTTTGAGTCATGGTATTAAATTGATGATTAGTGATGGTTCCCTTATGGGTATCTCCATCACCACCAATCTGCTTCCCCTTTTACACCAATAGTTTGTGGATGACACCTTTATTTTTGGCCAAGCTTCGTCTCGGACACTCGTAGCCAATCCTATATTCTGAATTCTTATTCGCTCACAGCTAGTCAAGAAATCAACTTTCATAAATCTATTATCTTCTTTTTCAATGTCTCTCCTTTTTGTAGTGCGTAATCAAGAAAACTCGAGTTTTACAAAGGGGAGCCCTTTCTAAAAAATATCCGGGTATTCTACTTTTTTATGGAAAAGGTAAGGCTAATTTCTGGGATGATCTCCTCAATTTTCTCTCGTCGAGATTTCATTCTTGGAAAGGAAAATGGGTGTCACTGGCTGGCAGAGCTCTTATAATCAATTATGTCCTCCTAGCTCTCCCAATCTACATGCTCTTGGTTTTTTTGATCCCCAAATCAGTCCTAAATTTTTTTGAAAAGAGCATCCAATCCTTTTTGCGGTAGGGGAACAACAAAGAAAGAAAATTTCACTTGGTCAACTGGGAAACTACCAAACTCCCCAAATCCTTAGGTGGTTTGGGAATAATGGACCTCACTCTTCAAAACTCTACTCTAGGTGCAAAACTTGTTTGGAACTTTTTATCAGATGATAAGAGGTTGGTTTTTCAAGTGATCTCTCAAAAATATCTTGGCCATCCTGAAATTTTTCTCTCAAGTACTGAACTCCCCAACAAGTCCCACATTTGGAACTATAGATTTCTAATAGCGGACTAGGTTTCTGGCAGGTCAACAATGGTAGGTTGACTGATTTTTGGGAGGATAGTTGGAATGGACATCCACCTTTGAATTTTATTCCCAATCTCAATAGAATTATGAATCTTTCTAGGGCCTCTTGGGGAAACTCTATTGCTGATTATGGTAATAGACATCATGATGGCTCACCTTCTTTGTTTTGGAAGGATATCGCCACCCTTGGCACTTCCCCTCTCGAGACATCCTCTTTCATGGAGGCTCTTTCATCCAGAACTAATTCCTTTAAATATAGTGAGGATCATTTTAATTTCACTTGGTGTTTCTATGGGTTCCTATTTTTTGAAAGTAGGCTATGAAAAGCTTATTTCCATGTCTGGTAAAGGTACTCCCTATTCCTATGGCTGCTAGAATCCCTCCATCTTACCCAAAGTAACATTGTTTGGTTGGCTTGTTCTTAAAAGGAAAATCCTCACTTAGCTACATAGAAGATATTGGGGATTTTCCAATGCTTCTAAATGTGTTCTTAATGGGGAAGCTGAGGAGGATATTGATCATCTTCTCCTTTTCTACACTTTTTCTTCCGAGAGTTGGAAATGCAGTCTTTTAGCTAGGGCTTTGTGTAATAATATAATTTATACTCTCCATTCTTGGCCCAAGATGGGACAAGAGATCTCCCTCATTTATATTTGGGCCATAGCTCCTTTCTTCCTAATTTGGCACATTTGGTGGGAGCATAACTTGCATCTTTTCCATGAGTAGTCTTCTAAATTACCAGCTTTTCTTATCGAATTAGAAATGGCCACCTCTGAAAAGTTAGTAAAAATATCCATAACAATCCTCTTTTATCCTCATGTGATGCTATCATCAAGAAATCTTGTCCCCTCATTAAAATCCCCATCCCCGCTTATATCCTCAAATGTGGCCTTTCCCAAGTGGAGAATTTCAAGAAAGAAGGTGCGTTAAATGGTGGCCTCCTACTTTATGCTCTTGGAAATTGAATTTTAATGGGGCCTCTAGGGGTATCCTGGTAAATCAGTGTCTATTTTATCCTTGGAAGTGATAAAGGTTTTGTTATTTCAGCTGGCTCTTTCCCCCTTCGGGACTATACATGAAATATGGTTGAATCTTAAGTGATCCTAAAAGGTGTTAAACTAGCCATCCACTCTGGTTATGACTCAATTTTCATCAAAGGGGACTCATAAATCATCATACTGGCCATTGTTAAAGGGTCATACCCCTCTTAAAAACTCAACCCATTCATTTCCAATATCCTCTATTGGCTCGGGAAACTTAGTAGTTGGCACATCACAAATGTTTTTTGAGAAGCTAATAATGTTGTGGATCTTCTTTCCAACCAAGTGATTGATTATCCTGTAGCCATTAAAATTTCTAGTGATGTAAAGGTGTGGCATGGGATCCCTTCTATCATTTCACATGAGTAGTTTGCTTCCCTGTAGAAATGACGCATAGCTCCCCCATGTGAGCATTTCTTTTTAGTCATTAGCTTTGACTTTGCTTGGTAATATGGTCTCCCGTCCTCCGACTATGGTGTTTTTAGGCTTCCCCTTTGTTTATCTATGCTACGACTTTCTAGAAGAGGCCATGATGGTTTAAATTGATCACCACCATCTCTATGAAGTTTTCTGATTCTCATCCCTCATTGAAGTTGAAGCACCTTTTTTTCACTCGAGGCCCAAATTGGCTAAGTATAAAAAGTGCCAGTGGAATCCTCCACATGTTTCTTTAAGGAAATTTTTGTTTAATTCTTAAAATATATATTCCCAAATGAGCATAGGCTCTCCACTTGGTTAGAGCCCAAGAAATTTTCACTGGCTATTGAAAAGTCTAAGCATGGGAAGAGCCAGTGGAAGCCTCCACGTGCCTCATCAACGCAACTTCAAAGGTAAAATCAAAAGGTAGGTCCCCAAACAAGTGTAGGACCTCCACATGTCTAGGGTCTAACAAAGTTGATCCTAAATAGGTGGAAAATTCATAACACAATAGAAACAAGTAGAAAGAAAGATTCCCAAATGAGTGCAGGGATCTCCACGTGGTCAAAGCCCGAGAAAGTTACACTGGCCGTTGAAAATTCTAAGTATGGGCAGAGCCAGCGGAATCCTCCACGTGCCTCATCGGTGAAACTTCAAAGGTAAAATTAAAAGGTAGATCCCCAAATGAGCACAGGCCCTCCACATGTCTAGGGTCCAACAAATTTGCTCCTAAATAGGTGGAAAAGGTATAACACAATAGAAACAAGTGGAATGAGCTCAAAGGTCATGCTAGCAATGCATTCATTCGGTCTTTCCTTTTGGGAATAAAATATCCATGTGGGTACTCAATACCATTGATTTTTTGGTTTTGAATCTTGTGGAATTGTTTATTCGGTGTTCTTTGGTCTCTTCCCTTCTCTCCTATTCTTCCCGATGTTGGTTCTTACCGACAATGTTTGTTTCTTCTTTCTCCTTGTGTGCATGTATACTCGCTTAATGCTAAATCAAATGAAGCAAGAACTACCACCTAAAATAGTTCTACAATTTAGCTAAAACAAAGCATAAACACCATCATGATAAGAATTAAACAAGGGTTAGATGCTAGCATTCATAAATACAAACTTTGAAACTAACAATGCTAAATATCTAAACTCCTCTATTCTCTAACAAAAATAAATGAATGGACCTAAGTAAGCTCCATGGCTATCAAAATAGTTGTCCTTAATGTTCCAAGAACCTAGGAATGGGGGCTAATCAAAGTTGGGCTACAAGACCCTTTTGAAACCTCCCATATGACCCAAGCACTTTAAGAAAGAGGCTTAACTCTTCAAGATGATGAACTCTCAAAAGGGCAAGGTGCAAGCTCTTAGTCTCTTTGCTATATGCTTTGCATTTTCTCTCTTAGAAAGTTTAGGTGTAAGTAAAAAGGTAGGTGGAGGGCTCTTTATATAGCCCAAAGAATAAATGATTCAACACATTCTCATGAATGTGGGATAAAGGTAAAACATGATTAGGAATGGATAAGGTTGTTTTATTAAAGGTAACCTTACTTTAGAAGAGTTTAATACATGTTTAGCAAGTCATGGGAGTTGGGGGGTGTTTTAATTAATCAAAGGTGATTAACTAATAGGTATGTGTAAGCTTATAGAAGCCAATTAGAAGAATATTAGTGTGATTTAGGCTATTATAAGGGGATTAAATCAATTAAATATTGATTTATTGGTTAAATGGAAGGGAAAGCTAATTAATTAATAATAATTACTTAGTCTAAGTAGAAGGGGTGATTTATTAACGGAAGGTCGTTAATTAGGGTATTTTTAAATAGAAAACTTAATTAATTAGCTTAGTGTAATTAATTAATGATGATATGAGGGAAAATGAGCACTTTTGACGATATGTCGTTGATTTGCGAGAAAGGGGATAATTAGCTCAATTTAAGTATTTAAATTGCTTGGGCGTAATTATAGGTGTCTACATTTGCCCCTCTTTGGGGTGGCGTAAGTGATGCCATTTCAAAGATAGTAGACAGAAGAGATTTTGAAGAGATAGAAGAAAAATTAGGAGGAGAGATGCCCCCTCGAGTGTCGATGGGGTGATGAAGGAAGCCGATCGACGATCGAAAAAGATGAGAAGTAGGCAAAAGAATGGGGACGAGGTAGGATGCCCCGAGGAGAGGGAGAATTAGGGGTGAAAGGGAAGTGGTGTAGAAGAAATATGGATGAGAGGAGAGAAGAGCTTAACCTCTAGCCACTTATTTGTTTGGAACAAATTTGATGTCATCATATTGCCATAGGAACTACATCATCGGTCCTTATGAAAAATATAAGCATATGACAAAGGTAGAATGACATGAAAAGCCATACTACGAACAATTTTCCATTGCTGAAAGTACCAAATCCATGCAACATATAATAATGCAATGCAATACGAGAAGGAAACAAGCTCATATAACAAGGAAAATAAGTACGAACGCACATATCCAACCCAACAACGGTCAAGACAATTGTACAAATGTTTTGTTATCAGTGTTGAAGAGATCCACAAGTTCATGATTGATGACAAGGGTTAAAAATGATGCCCCAAGCAAGGATACATGCAAGGGGAAATGAAAATGGACACAGGGTCCATGAAAAGCGTTTGTGCACAATGAAACAGCACCAGGAAACCAAAAGTGCCCCAGAGTACAAATGAAGCAAGCAAGCGAAGCAAGCTGTTTTGAATGGTTGTGAATCAAGTTATCCACGAGTCATATTAATCGAGGAAGATGTGAGAAAAACCAATAGGATATGGAGAAAATACCATGCGCAAGACACAAGTTTCAACCGTAAGAAGCAAGTTACCATTTTGTAGGGTGTTTTACTTTTTAGGAATTTTTTGAAAAATTTTGCCTTTTTTTTTTTGGATTATATATATATATATATATATATATATATTGTTTGTGTTGTTTTTGCTTTCCAAACCATGGTGAAAAGTAGAAGAAGAAAGCGAAGGGCCTAGGGGCAACAGAAAGTGCCCTAGGTGGAAGAAAAGAGAAACAAACGACAAATAATGTCCTTGTTTAGTGGAAAAATGAAGAAAAAATAATTATTTGAAAAATAATTATTTACGAGGGTGTGAAGAAGAATAAAAATCGCCAGGGAGCAATAAAATTATTTGGGGAGAAGAAAGGGTATTGACAAAAATGCCCCAATACAAGTGAAAAATAAGATAAAAATAATTATTTAATTAAAAATAATTATTCCACAGTGAACAGAGGAGAAAACGGTGAGCAAAATGGGTGTCCTGGCCGTCCGATCAGTGAAAAATAGGCTAATATACCCCCGGGGGATAAAAACATCACAATCAGTTCATTTTAACCACTTAGTTTAGAAAACTTACCGTGAGGCTCTAACACTCAGGAGAGATGGTGATCACACGTGATCGTTTGAGGCATGTTGTAGATTGTAGATGATAGATCCATAGACAATATCAAATGTTGTTTTCAAGTGTTATTTTGATGTCTATGGTCGAGATGATATGATGATATTGGTGCGGGGGATAGATTTTTGATTATGCGCAACCCCTCTTGCCCCCATTGATGATATGATATGTGATGATTAGCTTAGTATACATGCATGATGTAAAACTTAGCATTTTTGTTTATATATGATGTATAGATGATGTTAGATGTGATGATAGTGATGGTAATGTGATGTGAATGATAAAAATAGAGCACATGCAAGAAACACAGCCAAATGCTACAAAGAACACCAGGAATCAATGCAATACACCATGAATCACCATGCCTTATTAACAAGTAACAAAACATAATCAAATGCATTAAGAAAGAAAGAAAGAATTAACACACTAGCACGTCGAAATCCACTACAATATGCACAAGCAAGAATGAATCTATTCTAAGGAAGAAAAGATAAATTATGACAAAGTACAACCAAGCAATGAACAACTCAAAAGCGAGCACGCAAAAACACTATATAAAATAAGCAAAGCAAGAAAACAAGACAATGCAAGTAAATGTTTTTGTAAGATATGTTTTCATAAACTGATTTTCTATTGTTTAGGTTTTTGTGAAACAATTTTATATTGTTTTGGTGTTTTGTGAAACAATTTTCTATTGTTTTTGTGTTTTCTCGAAACAATGTTCTATTGTTTTTGTGTTTTTCTCGAAACAATTTTATATTATTTTTGTGTTTTTCTCAAACAATTTTATATTGTTTTTGTGGTTTTAACAGTTTTCCAAAGCTATGTGCAGGTAACCAAGAAAGCGTGGATGCCCCCAGCATTAGGTGGGGAATATACAAGTGCGTAAGCCACGTGCTAATGAACAAGAAGGTGAACTCATTGAGCTACCTCGAGGATAAGATGGGAAATAATGAAAGACCACATCCCTCACAGATGAATAGAAGAAGGAAAACCCAGATCAAGGCTGGACAGAATGGTGTGCACAAGGAAACTTGAAAGCAGAACCAGGTCCAGGATAAAGACAACTACCCATGATGCTTGTGAACAACGAATCCTCCCGAGGTGCCGAAACCGGTTTTCACCCAAGGACTTGTCCAAAGTGCCACAATTGCGTGGTTTTCACTAGTGGACGACCTGTTTTCTCTTTTATTTTTCTAATTTTTTATTTTATTTTGTTTTTCTTGATGTTTTTGTATTTTTTTATTTTTTTGTGATTTTTATGACTTTCTTGTGCCATGTTTAGGCATAAAACCTCTTAAGATGCATGGCATTCATGGGCTCCCGAGCTCATCACCATTGGGGTGAGCCAACTTGTATGCCCCTGTGCCATACTTGACAACTATGACATAGGGTCCTAACCAGTGTGGTTCGAACTTCCCTTTCTTTTCTCGCTCTGCTCTGGTGTTGAACTGGTTCTCCTTCATAACTAAATCACCCACCTCAAATTGGTGAGGGATGATTCTCTTGTTGTAGTTGCGGGAGATTCTGTGTTGATATACCTTCAGGTGATTAAGAGCATGAATGCACCTCTCATCTAGGAGCTCTAACTCAACCAATCTTGCCACTCGATAATCTTCATCCTTATCCAAATAGTCCCGAAGAGAAATTCGTAGGGATGGGAGTTCAATCTCTAAAGGGATGATAGATTATGTCCCGAACACTAGGGAATATGGTGTCACACCCATAGGAGTGCGAATTGATGTTCGGTAGGTCCAGAGGGCTCGGGTGGATTTGTAGGTACCGGCTTCAACCGGTTTTGCTAACCATCTTCTCCATTATCCTTACCAAAGTCTTATTTGTTGCCTCAACTTGTCCATTACCCTAAGGGTAATATGGCGTGGACCATTTTAATCTAATTTGGAACCGTTGGCAAAGGCATTTCACGCTTTGTTCTTAAATGACTTCCCATTATCTGTAACAATGGCTGCAGGGATACCATATTGGCAAATAATGTGATTCATGATGAATTTAGAAATTTGTGCTCCTGTGACATAAGTTAAAGGGACAGCCTCCACCCATTTTGTAAAGTATTTTGTAGTCATGATGATATGTGTATGACTATCGATGAGGTAGGAGTAAGTTTCCTATTAGATCAAGTCCCCATTTAGAGAATGGCCACGAGGTAGTGATTGGTCAGCAATGGTTGCGATGGATCATGGATGAAATTTCCATACTTTTGGTAAAGCACACATTTTCTAACATAATTACAACAATCAGTTTCCATGGTGGGCCAATAATAACCTACTCTTAACAGTTTCTTAGCCAAGACCATTCCATTTGTATGTGCTCTACATACTCCTTTGTGTACTTCTTTAATTTCCTGGATTGACTCCATCACATCCAGACAACGTAACAGATTCCCATCGTAGCCACGACGATAAAGTGTACCTCCTAAAAGGGTGTAACGGGCTATCTGGTGAATCAGGCTTTGCTTTTCAGAATGAGAGATATTGGGAGGGAAAGTATTGTCCTTAAGATAGGTGAAGATGGGTTCATACCATGGGGAATGGGGACCAACAACCTCACAAGCTAGGCAAGATTCCAACATGTCATACGCGGGCTGGTGTAGATTTTCTATGAAGAATGGCATATCATTGTTCCCTGGTAGAATACGAAGCATATATCCCACCATTGCCATGGCATCCACCGATCTATTCTGTGCTCTTGGAATTTGCTCAAAGGTGATGCACACAAAATACTCCTTTAGAGTTTCCACTAACTTTTTGTAAGGTATGAGCTTATCATCCTTAACTTTATACTCATCATTAACCTATTTGATGATTAGCTGCGAATCACCTACAACCTTAACATGTTGAATATTCCACTTGATGGCTAGCTTCATCCCTGCAATGAGTGCTTCATATTCCACAATGTTGTTCATGCAAGGGAAGGCCAAGTGGAAATCCTATGGTATAGGATCACCCGAAGGAGTAATAAGGACCACTCCTGCACCTGAACCATGAAATGTAAAAGATCCATCAAAATGTATCTACCATATGAAATATTCTTCAATGTAGAGAAAAGATGCATCTGGAAGATCCAGACTCAAAGGTTTTATGCTTTGCAAAGGTACTTCCACTAGCTGATCGGTAAGTACTTGTCCTTTAACTGATTTTTGATGGACAAATTCTATATCAAACTCACTGAGTAGAATGATCCAATTATCCATTCTACCTATGAGGGCGGGTTTAGACAACAAATACTTGAGTGGGTCAACCTTGGATATGATCTTGGTCTTAGTATTTAGCAGGTAATGGTGAAGTTTTTGAAAGGTAAAAATGACAACCAAGCAAGCCTTTTTAATCTGAGGATAATTAAGTTCATAGGTGATGAGGGTGCGACTCAGATAGTACACCACTTTTTTTTATGGGTAAGGTCATATTGGGTGAGCAACGCACCAATAGCATATTGCGTAGCGAAATATAGAGAAAAGTGGTTCTCCTAGAGTAGGAGGCATGAGGACAAGTGGATTAGCCAGGTATTGTTTAAGCAAAGAAAAGGCTTGCTGTTGCTCGGGTCCCCAAAGGAAAGTGACGTCCTTTTTAAGCAAATGGGTGAATGAGTGACATTTATCTGCAAGCTAGGAGATAAAGTGGTGAATGGCTTGAATTTTCCCTTACAAGCTATGCAGTTGCTTGATATTCTCAGGTGGAGGCATTTCAGTGATGGCAGACACTTTAGCGGGATCTACCTCAATACCTCGTCTCGACACAATGAAGCCCAATAGTTTCCTGGATAACACACCGAAGACACATTTCTTTGGATTCAATCTGACTTTGTATTCACACAGTGTTCAAAGATATGCCGCAAAATGATAGGATGATCCTCTCTTGTTTTGGACTTTCCCAGGATGTTGTCTACGTAGTCTTCCATGATGTCATGAATCATATCATGAAAGATTATTGTCATGGCCTGCCGATAAGTTGCTCCCACATTCTTAAGGCCAAATGGCATCACCTGATAACAAAAGGTGCCCCAAGGAGTTGTGAAAGCTATTTTGTGTTGGTCTTCCTCAGTGATCTTAATTTGATTATAACCTAAAAATCCATCCATGAGTGATAGCATTTTGTACCCTACGGTTGAGTCAACAATCATGTCAATGTTGGGCAATGGAAAGTCATCTTTAGGGCAAGCTTTATTGATGTCCCTAAAATATGTGTAGATTCAGATACCGATAGGTTTCTTCTGGACAGGAACAATGTTTGATATCCATTTAGAATAATCAATTGGCCTGATGAATCCTGCTGCAAGTAACCTTTCCAACTCTTCTTTAACTAACAAGGCCACTCTTGGGTGCATCTTTTGGAGCTTCTGTTTGATAGGCTTAGTGTCTCATGTGCACAACCAGGTTGTGCACGACTAAAGTTAGATCTAAGCCGGGCATGTCTTTGTAAGACCATGCAAACACATCAATAAACTCTCGCAGAGAGCATAGTGAACGCCTTTTCTTCTCTGCCGAGAGTGATGCTCCCAATTTTACTATCTTGGGATCTTCTTCGCACTAATATTGACATCAATGGTTTCTTCAACTAACAATTTTGATAAATCCTCCATATGCGTAGGATCGGGAGGTAGGTTGAGATCTTCATCCATGGATGTCTCTACAAGATTTTCATCCTTGGCATGGTCACTTTGTTTGTCCTTTGATTTTATTATTTGTTTGTCAGCCAGTGCCTCAAAGATGTTTTCATTGTGTGACTTGGACTTTGATTTTTTCCGAGGCTTTTCTTTAGAACTCTTGCCCTCGCTTTTCTGTAAATTTTTCTGACCTCGAAGTTCAGCCTCCTCACCAAAGTAGGTGCAAGTGTCTAAGTCGATAAAGAAACCCTTCTTGTGATCTCCAATGGGAATTGTATCCCTTATGCCCATGAACTCTGCAATAGCCTTGTCATTCTCGAATAAATCTAGTGGCATGTGACGTTGTTGGTCCCATTCAACGAGGGAAGGGTACACAAGGTCAAGGGTTGGTTCGATGGGGTTTATGGTTAGGAACACATTGTTCATGAAAAGATTTGTGGAGGCCGATCCTCATATAGGCTATAATGGGAATCCATATCACCGTGCTCAGGTACTCGAAGCTATCCTCATGCTCAAAACAAGTCGCATCTTGATTGTTGGGGTGTGCTCTGTAAGGGTGAATCCCAATGCCATATCTTTCTGTTTTGAAATGTAGAAGAGGGACTGGTTCTCTTTGTCCTTGTTCATTCCTCCCACATCCTAGGCCTTTTTAACCCATGGAGTACATCATTCTCGCTAGATTCTTCATATTCGGGGTTTGATAACAACATGGTTGAGTGTCCTCGGGGACCCAAGTAGTAGGTGGATCAAGTAATTTTTCCTCGCCTAACAAGCGTCCGGTAGGAATGACCCAATAGTGTGTTCTCTCTAGGTCTCCCGAAGCGGTAGTTAGGTAGACCTCTAGTCTTGGGCGACAAGGAGAGGTCAGAAACCAAGAGTGCTTGTTGTACATTATACTCCCCACAACCATATTCCAGAATTTTCATCTCCCATGAATCAAATGGCGATGTGGAAGTGGATGCCCCATGAGCATAAGAATTAAGAGAATTTGAATCTACTTGAGATTCCATGGCCTCAAAATGAAGAGGGACAACAGATATGTGGAGGGACATGCATATGTACCCTTTCATGCAAAGCTATTAAGAGCTCTACAATGAGCAAAGGGCTCTGAATCTCCTAGTATTATAACCGTATGTCCCTCATGCTTCAGCTTGATGCATTGATGAAATGTTGATGGCACAACCTGCATGGCATGAATCCATGGTTGGCCTAGAAGCATATTATATGGAAGTTCCAAGTCTAGGATGTGAAAATTTTTCTGATGACAAGTGGGGCCCACCTCCATGGGTAGCATAATGGTGCCTGTTGACTCTCTTTCCACATTTTCGTATGCGGTGATAGTAATAATATGGGACTCAAGATCTTCCTCTATATGTCCCAATTGTTTGACCAACTTAAGCGTGTAGATGTTCAATCCCGATCCGTTGTCCACAAGCACTGTTTTATTTTCCTACGGGTGACAACTACCTCGATGTACAAGGGAAGATTATGTGTAGGATTTTTGTAGGGATCTCCCTATGGTTGAAAGTAAGATGCTCACTTGATGCAATATTTGCCACTGCGGCTTGAAGGTACGTAGGATCGACTTCTAAAGGCACTCCCAACCCTTGAAGAGTTTGATACAAAATGTCCTTATGCACATTAGATATCTTGAGAAGATCTAAGATCAAGATCTTAGCAGGTGTCCTCTCAAGTTGTTCTAAAAGGTTATATTTATCAGTTTGTGGGGTCCACAGAGAGGGTTCTAGAATCACGAGGCGGGCACGCCTTGTTACTGCAGCGCAGTTCTTTCCCTTGATCTGGATGGTATTGACACAGTTAGCAGGGGAGTGAATACATCCGATAAGTGAATCGTAATGATTGTTAGCTCTTCTCGGTATATAAGTAATCCGTGGCTTTATAGGTTTGGGATGACTCTCCCCGATCCGGCTTTATCTTTTCCAACTTATCATGCTTGGGGAATGGTTCCTTATAAATCCCCATTTTCTCATTAGGTGTTTACATGTGGCCAGGGTTATCCACCTCTATCTCCCCGTTGTCAATGAGGTCTTGAATATAGTGGCGAAGTCATAAACATTTGTCTATTTTATGACCTTTAACGTGATGCATTTCACAATATTCATGCTCCTTATACCATGAAGGTTTAGGAGCGTTGTCATCAAATGGTTGTGTTGTAGGATAGGTCATCATGTTGGCCGCATCCAACTGTTTTAGTATGAGGGACAACGGTTCATTGAGGGAGGTGAATGTTCATCACTTTGGTGGTGGTTGAATTGGGCCCTTGGTTAGTTTAAAAGGTTGACTGGTTTGGACCATTTGAACACATTTGGAATCAGTGATTCCGTCTCCCACCATGTTTTTGTTTTTGTTAAAGATCTTTGGCTTTTCAACGGGTTTGACACTTTGGTTGTCTTTAGATTGGGTTTTGAGGTTGCCTTTGGCAATGAGAGCCTTTTATATTTGAATCCCTTTCTCGATAACCTCCTCAAAGGTGCGGACACAATGCATTTGGAGGTGGAAAGCTATATCTAGGTTGAGATTAGGGATGAAAATACTGACTAGCTGCTTCTTAGGGAAAGCGCAAGGGAAGCGACTAGCTATCCCTCTCCATCATTGATGGAAGCTGGCGAAGGTCTCATTTGGGCATTGTTTTGTGCCACACAATTCTGCCATGGTGATGTCACACTCTATGTTATATGAGAAATGATGCACGAATCTTTCCACCAATTCTGGCCAGGTGAAAATTGATCCTCGTGGTAAGCGCATAAACCATTCCAATGCTTGACCTCCGAGACTCTTTGGAAAAAATCTGATGAGGTAATTATGACTATAAGACACATCTTGACATGCCATGTAGAAATCTTTAACATGATCCTTGGGTCTCCTTTCCTTTTATTTGTCAAACTTTGGCATATCAAATTTCTTTAGAAAGGGTTGAAGGGTCATTATCTTTTCAAAAGGATAGGGGCATAGTTCTTCATATTGGTATTTCCTAATACTCCCTATATTACTTTCTTGTATGCTCACAAGAGTTGCTTTCATAGATTTCACTTCTTGTGTGAGCAATTGTTCTCTAGTGGGAGAAGTGGGGATGTGTACACGATGGTACCCCATGTCTTCTTCTCCTTGGTTTTCTCGATGGAGTTCATGGATCCTAAACTTAGGCTTTGACTTTTGAATGTTCTTGTTTGTGTCTTTTTGTACCTGGAAAGTAAGCAAAGCTAGTTGTCAGCTTAGGTTACTGAGTTGTTGTTGGATTGTGACTTGGTTTGTGTCTTCTTCTTCTAAAGGTTCTTCCTCTTCGTATTGTGGAGGCTCTTCCCCTGTTTCATGTTCTATCTTATTTCTTCATGCCACTTTGATGAGGGGTATTCTATGCCCTATCACTTTATCATTTTCTACGTAAGAAGTGGAAGCATGCCCGCCTGTTAAAATATCTTCCATATTGATAAGGGGGCATTCTTCCTTAGTAGTGTCATTTATAGGTAATATTGGTTCATTCTCGGTGGGCAATTTGGCCCCTAATTCCATGACCCGTGCCAAAACTCTATCTTTGTTTCTAAGGAGAAACTCATCTAGTAGAGTGGGGTCAAAATCAAAGTCTACGTGTGGTGATTCTAATTCATTTCCACTATGATCGACCATCTCTTCGGTTTCCTTTTCTGCAGAAAATAGTGGCCCTAAGTCATGTCCAATGAAGGGGTTTGACCCTTGTCTATTAGAGGTCTCCCAAGCATGTGCTTGTTGTTCCTCATATGTCTGTTTCTTCAACCCTAGACGTGTTTTGGGAGCCATGTTTTCGTGATAAGTTTCACTAAGGTAAGTTGTAGATTTGTTCAAAATTCAATGACTACCCCTAAGTGAAACACAAGATGAAATTGCTAAGAGTATGAATGTGTCACCAATGTGAGAATACCAATATGATAGAGTGATAAATCACCCATGATACAAGTGTTTGGTATTAAAACTTAATCAAATGAAGTACTTCCTAGACTACGTTTCAAAGTAATTTGTGACGCCAGATGATTAACAAGATGTCTCCACTTATGCCAAGTTCAAAGGAATGAACAAGACGTAAGTAAATACACGAAGTTAAATGTGATCTCCCAATCAAGATATACGACGAGCAAGCTCAATTCTGATTAAGACCTATATCTCAAAAAGTGCCAATTACGATTTGTGAATGACACAAAAATATCACCAAGATATGTTAAACCACTTTGTAAGAAAGTGAAGTATTGATATCGAGGTGTTATTGATATAACACGCACAAATGATAGTGCCTAGAACCTTTTGAAATCAAGGTAATAATAAAACTGAACAAAAAAAATCTCAAAGTATAGCTAGGAATAGTTAAGAATGTGTGTAGCGTAATCGCATAAATATAGGTATTTATGTCGAGTTTACAAGAAACAAGACATAAATATCAAAATTGTAATGATACCACGAGACAAACAAGCTAACTCCTCTATGGAAGTCCAGTAGTGATGAACCACACCTAACATAATGATGACGATCTTGACATGCGTATCAAGATCACAATGGCTACCAAATGACATGAAAATGCCTCCACTCACTTTAGACGTTTAACTAACCTAGCCGCAAACATGGATGGGCGTAAACGGACATAAAAGTGAGAGAAACAGTCGAATGACAACACAAAGGTAATCACACCTCTTTTGATCAACAAAGTGTCAAAAGAATATGAAGGAAATAAAATAAGAAAAATGATGAAAAATGCTAGCCTCACTTCAGCAGAGTTTCACCTCGCCCTAAGGAAAGTAAAAACTAGGCGAAAGTAATACGTCACACGTTTCTCAAAAAGAAGGTTCACAACTCAACACTGTTTTCAAATGGTCAAAGTGGGCTCCTAGCCAAAGTATATTCTCCTAGGTGGTTCTCTCTCCCTAGGTGTTACAAAGTTGCCACGAGCAAGTGTGAATTACCCAAAAAGTCGCACTGATTAGTTTGGGAGTATCTCGGCTTTACTTTACCCCCTTCAAGAATAGTAGACAACTAGTGTGTCTACGTGTACTATCACCGGGTCGCCACAACAAAAACCCGTAACTCTATCTCACAAAGGAATCACTAGTCAAGTAGGTAGTGTGGAGCACTTCCCGCTTCGGCCCACAAGATTCCCTCTTGCGTGGACTACTTTGGGGTTCCCGAACCACCCCCATTGTTGTAGCTTAAGGTGTTATGCCAAAGGGGTTATGTTCCAATGAGCGGAGAGGGACGTACCTTTTCCGAAACCTGCAATACAATGTTTTGAATATGTTGTTCTTTTTATCTTGTTTAATTAGGTGTGGTTTGCTTGAACACCTTTTGGAAACATGTACAACAACCGTATTAGTAGTTTTTTGACTTTTTTTGGTTCCTCCTTTCTTTGACAAGCGTTTTTAGGTCCCGCACTCAAGCATTAGTAGTTCTCCAAGAAAATCACATTATTTAAAGAAGATTAAGAGTTGTTTTTATTCTCAAGATCATCTAAGGATGCAAGAGAATAGCATACGCAACAAATAATCCAACTAAAAGTAAATAAAATCTTTTCAATCAATGAACCATACAAAATTCTTGATAAATGTTCATTCCCTAAACCAAAAGTGAAAGATGAAGTTTCCAATCTACCAAATGTTATAAAATGAAAACTAAAGTTGCTTTTGATTCACAATATCACCCTAAGGTGCAAGAGAAGAGCATACACAAACTTTATTCCAACTATATAGAAATGGAAAACTTCAAATCAAAGGACCATTGAAAAATGCTTTGTAAAAGGTTCATTCCCTTAAGCAAAAAGTGAAAGATGAAGTTTCTAATTTACCAAATGTTATAAAATGAAGACTAAAGTTGCTTTTGATTCTCAAGATCACCCTAAGGTGCAAGAGAAGAGCATACACAAAATTTATCCCAACTATATAGAAATGGAAAACTTCAAATCAAAGGACCATTGAAAAAATGCTTTGTAAAAGGTTCATTCCCTTAAGCAAAATGAATAATCAAGTTTCCAAATTTAATCCTAATGTTAACAAGATAGAGATCAAAGTTGTTTTTGATTCTCAATATCACCAAAATTTGCAAGAGAAGAGCATACACACGCTTTGGTCTAAATCGAGTAAGCATGAAAATACAACATTCATCAAAACATTAGACATGTTAGAAAATAACTAGTTTTCAAATAACAGAAAAACTATAATTTCTATAACTATAAATCCTAAATTTATATTTTCATTACATATTTAACTTCAATACCTTTCCAACGCAAAAAAAAATGGAGTCATTTCGAGTTTGGGAGAAAAATTTATGGCCTTCGGAAGATGGGTTACACATATGCTCTTATGCTCATGGGTATGCACTTGACATGCACTCAAAAAATGTCAAAAAAACGTCCCTTAACCTGCAAAATGGGCAAATTTTTCCAACCAAGATTCAATTTTGACAACAACCCATCACATTAATATATGAATAGAAGACTCAACGCTATCAAACATTAACATACATGCTCAAGAATTTAAGATTTTCAAGAAATTGACAAAACTAGCATGTAGAATGATGAAAAAGTAAGCTCTAAAAATGAAAACATGATGAAATCTTGAAATTTTCTCACCAAGATTAAATTTTGACAGCAACCCACCACATTAATATGTAAATAGAAGACTCAACACTATCAAACACTAACCTACATGCTCAAGAATTGAAAATTTTCAAGAAATTGACAAAACTAGCATGTAAAATGTTGAAAAAGTAAGCTAAAAATGAAAACATGATGAAATCTTGAAAATTTATCACCAAGATTAAATTTGGGCAACAAACCACCACATTAATATGTAAATATAAGACTTAGCACTATCAAACACTAATCTACATGCTCAAGAATTTAAAATTTTCAAGAAATTGACAAAACTAGCATGTAGAATGTTAAAAACGTAAGCTCTAAAAATGAAAACATGGATAAATCTTGAAATTTTCCCATCAATTCCAATTTTTACAAAAGTTCACCTCTTTCATACCTACAAGTAATACCAAACACATGCAAACTCAACAAAACAAGTTAAGAAAAACAAGTTAGATCAACATGTGTAAAAGAGGGTTAGTAACCAAAAATAAAACTTAACTACAAAAACTTGAAATTAAGTGCAAAGGACAATGGAGTAAGTCCCACCGAGCGTGCCAAATGTGTGCATGTATACTTTTCTTAATGATATATCAAATGAAGCAAGAACTACGACCTAAAATAGTTCTACAATTTAGCTAAAACAAAGCATAAACACCATCATGATAAGAATTAAACAAGGGTTAGATGCTAGCATTCATAAATACAAACTTTGAAACTAACAATGCTAAATATCTAAACTCCTCTATTCTCTAACAAAAATAAATGAATGGACCTAAGTAAGCTCCATGGCTATCAAAATAGTTTTCCTTAATGTTCCAAGAACCTAGGAATGGGGGCTAATCAAAGTTGGGCTACAAGACCCTTTTGACACCTCCCATATGACCCAAGCACTTTAAGAAAGAGGCTTAACTCTTCAAGATGATGAACTCTCAAAAGGGCAAGGTACAAGCTCTTAGTCTCTTTGTTATATGCTTTGCATTTTCTCTCTTAGAAAGTTTAGGTGTAAGTAAAAAGGTAGGTGGAGGGCTCTTTATATAGCCCAAAGGATAAAGGATTCAACACATTCTCATGAATGTGGGATAAAGGTAAAACATGATTAGGAATGGATAAGGTTGCTTTATTAAAGGTAACCTTACTTTAGAAGAGTTTAATACATGTTTAGCAAGTCATGGGAGTTGGGGGTGTTTTAATTAATCAAAGGTGATTAACTAATAGGTATGTGTAAGCTTATAGAAGCCAATTAGAAGAATATTAGTGTGATTTAGGCTATTATAAGGGGATTAAATCAATTAAATATTGATTTATTGGTTAAATGGAAGGGAAAGCTAATTAATTAATAATAATTAATTAGTCTAGGTAGAAGGGGTGATTTATTAATGGAAGGTCATTAATTAGGTATTTATTGGATAGGAAACTTAATTAATTAGCTTAGTGTAATTAATTAATGATGATATGAGGGAAAATGAGTACTTTTGATGATACATCATTGATTTGCGAAAAGGGTATAGTTAGCGCAATTTAAGTATTTAAATTTCTTGGGCATAATTATAGGTGTCTACACTCCTTCCTCCTCCCTTCTTCTGGTTGGTTGTTTTCATCCCACCCTTCTCCCTTTTTCTTCTTCTCTTTTCTTCTCTTTGTATGGTTGGGTCCTTGCCCTTCGTTTCATAGCTCCAATCAAAAGTGTTTAATCATAAAAAATATTAGAAGGAGCCAATGCGCAATATGAATACCTAATCCATGCATAAAAGATATAGTACACACATTGAGGTTAGATGATTTTTTGATAAGAACACACTTAAATCAAATTTTTATGCACCATAACTTGAATATAGATGCCCTAAGTCCACTTTTGGGAGGGGTTGCAAAAGGAAAATCCTTGAGGGGAGAAATAGCCTTGTGAAGAAGATCCTCTATATTCTCCCTAGATGTTTTAAGGGGACCATTATCTTACACAATATATCATGAGATACATCCTTACATGCGGGCCTAAGGTACTCAAAGAATGAAATATATGAAACAAGTTAGATGAAATCATTGATGTAAACAAACTATATTAGAATTCCAAATAAAACACTAAGATCATTAGGGTTAGGACTACGATGTTTGATTAGAAGTCGGGTTCGAGAAAATAATTTCGTTATTTTTGAATTCCTATTTCATTCCCTTTTAAATTTTAAATTTTTGTATAATTAAAATACATAAAAAGGATTAAATAATGCAACATGAGGATATTCTTATTTAATTAACTTCCAACATAAATTTCCCAAACTAGAATAACACTTTATAAAGTGACTATTGGTCTAGAAATTATCACAACACAAAGGATAGAATGAACATAGCTGATTTTTATGGATGTGGAAGAGTTTGAATTATTTTAATGTATAAAAAATCTGGTCTAAGATTTAAATTGATTTTTTTTTTAAACTAGAACCTGAAAGTGTACCTGGTCAAAAATTACAACTAGGTCAAAATTGTTTGTATAGTCCTGACACTTCTATATGGTCTTAGAACTACTAGGATTATAGATCTAAAAACCTTAAGAGTGTTTATACTTCCTTGTAATGACTATAATTGTATGTCATTATTCTTCTCTATCCTATAAAATGTCTCTCTAATTCTTCTTAAACCCTTAAACTCTTACATAACAAGGTATAGATCCTACAAATAAAAGTTATGTGGGTTGTGAGCACATATGTGCACTACCAATGTTTGTACTACTATAAAGAATGATAAAACTACACATCATTCTCCTAGCATGTGATATCTAGCATAGTGTAATCAAAACTTGACAAAACATGCTTTGACAATACCTTTCTTGAGTTTCACACTTTCTCAAATACTTGGGAAGGGTCACTTATTTTACTTATGGAGAGAAAATGGAGATTCCTAGACTGGTAGGAGGATTTATAACTCTATGGGGTCTTAACCTAATGGATTTTCATCAATTATTTCACTTTCTATAGAGTAATAAGTGCATTTTGGGATTTTGTTAACATGAGGAGTGTCAATACCCTAAATGAGATATGATTGAATTGTTTATATAGGCTTCGATGGTTGGTATGTCATGAAATGACAACCAAATGGGAATATTATTTTATATGAAGATGATGGCATTGAAATTTTAGCACACAATGTGTCAAGTATAAAACCATATAGTAGGTTCATGTCATAGATTTTGACAAACCAACCCTAATGGGGGTTTTGACATAGAGAGAAAAATCACATTTAGCTTTCTTGGTCGGAAATGCATGTCTTTATATGAATATTATAATATAAAATCGATGGAAATAAATGTAGAAATGTGTGAAAAGATAATAAAGTAGATGATGAGATATCACGGTGTGTTAAGGCAAAGTGATGAGGGTGTATTTTTAAATGCAATTGTACAATGTGAAGACCAACATTGTCGAGGATAAATTTCAAATTTGACTCTCTACAGTCATCTAATGAAGGTATGAATTAATTATCCTCTAAAATATCACTAAATAGTATAGAAAACTTCTACAACCATTTTTGTATACTTTACTTGAGATACATAATAGACATAATATGAAATAATATTAGTCTTTAGAGTCTTATTAACACTATGTCTAGTATAATATCATCATAGAACTTGATGAACACTATGGATTTTGTTAAATTTATCTAATCCCTCTAAAATTATCTTGTCTTAATCTAAGAGAAGGATATGTAGATCCACCATGGTAGTGAATTCTCCATGATCAAGAACACTCTCCTAAAGAAGAAAGATAACTAAAACTCTATCCATAATGGCCAACTCTACATCCTAAAACTCTCCTTTCCTTTCTACCACAATATTACATCATTCCATGAATGAAGAGGAAATGGAGGAATATGAAGAACCAAAATCAACTAAAATAAAAATATCTACACCTCTAATACTAATTTATGAATCAAATAATGTATCTTGGTGCTCTTAATAGTGGATTTCAACCACTACATAGACTCTATTTTCTCACTCCACATTCTTAACTATAGTCTTAGACACATAGGTATTCCCTTTTCTATTGGTGTAGGTATTAAAAGCCATGTCTAAGTATATTGGTCTAAATTGACAAAATTTAAACATATAGTCCCATAGTACCAATTCCTTGAAGACCACCGCCTATCCACTAAAAAATATTTCTGTTTGACATTATAAGACCTATCATAAAAGAATTTTGTGATTATTTTCACATTACACATTTTCATTTCATGATTTATGTGAGATAAGGTTATTAGCATAAAGTGAATCATGGAGGTTTGAGTGCAAGAAGCTTTATCCACCTAGTATCATAGCCACCATACACACGTTTACCCCGAAAATGATAAACATGCTTATGTGTGGTTATGAATTTAACCTTGTAATGTTTCTTTCCACCAAGCACCCAACGGAGACCTCATATTACCATATTTTTGTGTGCTGACTAAGTTTCATTACCTTTCTGATATTGATGATTCCATGTTGGATTCTTTGATGTTGTTATACCTACTATAGATATTATGACTTAATTTTATTGCTAGAAGTGATAATTTACAAAGTATGGTTGAAATTATTTATGTTTTCATTATATTATTTCATTATGTACAAATAATGATGATAATTAAATGTATTAACTCATTTGATACTAACAATAATTGATTGAACAACAAGAGAGGACCTTGAATTGGGAAAAATAAAATGTCAGCTTTGATAAGGTACATGTATAACTACCCTAATTATGATTAAATTATTATAACAATTCATTGATTAAGATTAATTATTAATATAATTTATATTCTAATCGTAATGTGTATACTATTATCATTTTTTACATGGATTTAACATGTTGAGTTAGTTAAATTATTGACGGATCAATATTCTATTTGTACTAATTACATTGACCATTTAACATAAAGGAATTATTGGTTTAAAATGGTTTGTTAAGAAACCCTTGGCTAGTGCATATATGTATGTTTGGTTAATGGTAATTATGCATATTTTATTTAAAAACACTATGGTCTTAGACCATGTTCATATGTAAATTGTTTTTGATTAAATAAGGCTCATTTACCTTATGTTAAGGCTTTACCTTTTTTATTTTAATACCAATTCGACTATAGTCGAATGGTCTTTGGTATTGATTGATTAATATAGGATCTGGTTGAATCTCAACCCATGCAAATTTATTGTTTAAATTAAATTATTTAACCACTCATATCCACCGCGATGGAATTAGAGTGAAATAAAAATTTCGCAGTGTAGGTAGATGGGAAAGGCCACTACACGGACCTTGAAAATAATAAATGCATTTAATGCATTCCCATGGATCTCGGGGAATGGAGAGGATTTTTCCACAACCTACCATGCAAAACTTAGTTTTCCATTTTTATCCTCTTTTGCATGCAAGGCGAGCTCTTCCCTCTCCCTCTCGAGTTGTTGCATGCATTTTCATTATATTAGTTGTTGAGATATTTTTTGAATGAAATAATGAAGGATATATAATTTATAGTCATGGGTTAGATTTTTGTCTGAAAATATATTCAATTTGCATTTGTGTTATTCTTTTGGGTTTTTACAAGGAAAATATGTAGGATCTTTATCGGATTTAAAATATTTTCACATAGTTTACGAGGCATGGTTATATTTCCCCCTGCCTCATCATTTCATTATGGAATATTGGATTTTATTCTGGTTCTTAATGCTTTAATGTTGAACTTGTGTATTTCATTTTCTTGGTAAATAAGGTTAATTTATTATGTTGGGTTTGTCTCATATTTGGGTGAATAGATATGCATCTGAGTAGGGATTTTTTTCGTAAATTTTTAACCCTACTTCTTGATCATGAATCATTATTATTTTTTATAACTCAAGAAAATGGTTTTGTTGATCTCCATTTGTTTGTATCTTAAAGCCATTAAGGACTAGTTTGAATCTGATTATTGTTTAGGTAATATTTACTGTAGGTTCTAGGTATTTATTTTGAGGAATTATCATGATTGAACCTTCATGAAAATGGTGGAAATAAATGATTGTCTCTATATATTAGTTGATAAGTCTACCAACTCGGTAAAATGAGTTGAATTGACCATGTCACCTTATGGGTCTCCATTATTTCTAGGGTTTTTTATTAGTTGTTTATTTTGGATTTCATTATAGGTATATAGTAAAACATATATCAATACTTATTATTTTTGGTATTCATAAAATGAGATGGTTTCTTATTAGTAATTTTCACTAAGGAGTCACCGTGAATAATGAACTAGGGAGGGTCGATTTGAGCCCAACCACCCATTAGTAACTTGTTATTAAAGAACACAATTATGTGTGTTCAAGTTGGTGAGGGTTTGATTGTTTTGAGCTATTGGTTTTTCTTGATTGATTAAATTTTCATATTGTTTTAGGAATGTATGTTATATTCATCCAAGAAACTTTATCCACACAAAGAGGAAAATATTTTAGATCAGAAAAACCCAAAGGAATAGGGTCCCAAAAAGGATGAAAATGAGATCTCTTTGAAAACCCCATCCAAAACAGGGGATTCTTCATAGGCCACCCCAAAGTAGAAAAAAGCGGTGCAAGGAAACCTACTAAGAAGCTTGCTAGAAAAAAGTAGTCAAAATGATATTGACAATGGAACTCAAGATAAAATCGATCTACGGAGATTTAAAAGAACCCAAAACTAAGGGTTTAAATGAATATAGTCTCATGGAGTGTTAGGGGTTTGAATAACCCTGCTAAATGTAGATTAATTAAAGAACAAGATTCTAAACAAAAACATGATATCATGATCTTATAGGAAAATAAGATGGAGGAAGGACCTTTTTTGGAAGCTAAACATAAGTACGGAAAGAATCTTAATGCACTAGCTGTTATCTCTACAGGATCTACATGAGGAATGGTTGTCATATGGAATGAGGAAAACTCAAAGGTACAAATCTTCTTAAAATAAGTAATCATATGGCTATGTTGTTTCAAGATAAGAAATATAAATAATTTTTGGTGTTATCTCGACATATATGCTGAAAAAATCAAAGGAGAACGAATTTTTTTGTCCGAACTCTCCAAATTTGAAAACATTATTAAAGGTAATGAATGACTGATTATGGGAAAATTCAACACCCCTTTGAGTGCTGGGGTAAAAAAAGGGTGGTAACATTGATTTAACTGAGAGTATGGAAGATCTCCAAGATTTTATCATACAAAATAACCTCATGGATATTGAGTTGAAGGGAAGCAAATTTACTTGGTCTAATAGGAGAAAAGGTGATCAATTGATTCAAGTCAAAATAGACAGGGCTCTGACTTCATGGGGGTGGCTAAATAAATATTCTTGTCTCTTTTCTCTCCCTAGGATTAGTTCAGACCATAATCTACTTCTTTTCCAAATCAAAGATAAAGAGAGGAGGAGAACTCCTTTTAGGTTTGAGAAGATGTGGTTACAAAATGAGGAAATTTTTGATCTTATGAAAGATGGTGGAATGTGAAAATCAAAGGAACTACTATGTTTATAATTACTAAGAAACTTTCTCATGTTAAGAATAATTTGAAAGGATGGAATAAAAATGCTTTCGTAACATTTTTGAGAAAAATAAGTATTTGGAAAATGAGATATCTTCCCTATAGGCATGTTTGGAAACTCTTAATAATGAAAGTATTCATGAAGGTCAACTTAAAGAGAGAATTATTAGCTGACTACCATAACATCCTTCGAAAGAGGATAATTTCTAGAGACATAAATCTAGGGTGCAATGGCTTAAAGAAGGTGAAAAAAACATGAAATTATTCCACATTTCAACCCTTAAAAGGAGAAGCACAAATAGAATTATGAGTGTTACAGGGGAAGATGGAGAGATGCTTACTGATACTAAGGATATTCAAAATGTTGCCACCTCCTTTTTTAATAGACTCCTTTCTACAACCAATTCATCTAACAAAAATAAGGAAGGGTACTTTCTAGATTGCATTCCTCAGCTGGTAAATGAGACTGATAATAGAATTCTCACAAAGATTCCTACAATGGAAGAAATTGAATTTATGCTAAAAAATTTGAGTTCCACGACAAAGGTCCCGCACCGAATGGATTTCGCCCCTTTTTTCAAACTTTTTGGGATATTGTTAAGGATGATACTTGCAAAGCTATATAAAAGTTTTTCAAGAACAAAAATATGCTCCATGAATTAAAAAATACTTTTGTAGTAAATTTTTATAACCTTAGAACAATAGTATAATACCATGTGCACCAACCTATCACCCATCAAGCACCTTTGGGCACTCACTTGAGGCACAACCGGACACTGAGCCCCTCCTTTATATGATTCTTGTGAGAATATATCCTTAATGAAAAATTTATATGCAAGAAAGAAAAGAACCATCCGCTTATTCTAAGAGCCTAAGATGAGTCATCGTATCAATGCATCCATTCGGATATTAGAAGAGAAGTATCAAACAACATATAGAACTGATTCATAACATAAGGGAAATTCACTAAGATTTATGCTCATGAACACATATATTCTTTAGAACAAAACTTTATATTCATATTAACGAGTTCAATAACAAAATTACATTCATTAAGGCCATTATAGACTAATATAACAATGCAGATATGCACCAGGACCCTTAGCCATGCTTTCCACATTACAAAACTGGTTATAGACCCATCCCTCTAAATATGCCATCACTCCTACAGTTCTCCTAATCCCAACCCAAAGGATCCTTCATTATTCCTACAGAGCTTCACCTATCCAAAGGTCATATCTCTTTTGTCTCTCCTTGTGCCTCTCTTGTTCTTCTTTCTCTTCTACCCGAGCATCTCCATATATAGCCTTAGTCTCCACCATCATGCCTTCCTAAGATAAAATATTGGTTTTCAAGCATCCAAGTGGTCCTCTAATGGAACATGAACCATTTGATTCGAGATATCCACTCTTTACAATGACATATTTCTAGATCCTTCCATCTCATGCATGGAATATTCCATTCATGACCATACAACTGCCAGGATGACATCTTATCCACTCCACATACTAGATAGGTCACACTTTTCTCATGTGCTTCCTGGAAAACCAAATATGGCTAAATCCCAAAATCCATCTTATCTTATGAGCATGTGACATGTGTTTTGTTAAACATTGCTAGAACCCTACCCTGCACACCTTTAACCCACACACCCTTCTTCAAATAGGTCCCGTGTGCCCACACACCTTCTTGTACTTATCCAATATTTTGGGGGCCAACATCACCCCACACTACACCTGTTCTCTGTCCTCGAAAAAATTCTCTTTAAAGAATAAAGAATGGTGGGATCTGAATAGTGGGAGAAAGAATGAAGGAATAAAGAATTGGGAGAAAGAATGAAAGAATGGGGAAAATGAAAGAGAACAAATATTATTTTTAAAGGAGGAGAGGGAAATCCTTCTCTATTTCTACCTCTATCTTTTCCTAGGTGTTAACCTCAATCATGCTTGGTGACTAAGGTCTCCAACTAAGATGCTCACCTCCTAAAAAATTAATTCCTACCCTTTGGCACTCATTTTATCAATAATACCCTCTAATTTCTTTCTCAAGTCATCAATTACATCCATCCTGTGGGTGATCTAGGGGTATAATTATTTTAGCCATTTTTGATTGAGCCTGTAAGGTCTTGATAACTTCTAACTTCTTTTCTACCTCAGCTAGGATTTTATCTCTTTTTCCTTATTCCCCTTATTATTTTCTTGAAACTCCTTGAGTTCCATTTCATGTGTGGTGACTAGGATGCTTTCCACCCTATCTCTATCAATGCAATTTCCATATGCAACTTTAACAATTTATGCAGCAACATTTACCTGTGCAAGGAGTTTGGTATATTGAGAAACAATTTCAAAAACTTAAGCTTCTCTTCTTTCTCTTGGCATGTCAACACTTCTTCTATAATCTCTAAGGAAAGTGAATGCATTTATGTTGTGAGGATGTGGGTAAAATCCTCCAAACACTACAAGGTTGATTCATATTTTTTCTTGGGTGGTGCTAGGTCAAGATGCTTTAAAACAATAACACCCATAATCATTTCAATTTTCTTGTGTAGCTCACACACCCTTGTTTTCTCCTCTTTTAGTTCATGCCTTAACTCGCATGCTAATAAGCTCTTCTTTCTTCAAGTCCTTTCTCTTCTCAATGAGCTCCTTTTCCTTCTCCAATTCCTCCTCCAAGAATCTCACTCTATCATTCCTTCGAAAAGTTTGGCCTCAATCTTGACTAAAAATTTGTTGAGCGTGTTGCAGACTGCGCTCATCTGATAATTATTGAGAATTCACCAAGGGATTAACTCCTTTTTCTCTGGCACCTTCATCAGCACTCCTTGACTTATGTAAAACTCAAGTTTATCCAAGTGGGACTCGAACGCCCAAGATAACATCTTTCTTGTTAGGGGATATGCACCTTCTTCATTAAACAAATTCCTAGCAAGGATTTTGTCTGTTGGTATGGTGCTTTGCAAGCACATGTATAGTACCTTTCTTTGATCATTAATGTAGCCCATTCCTTTCCCTTTTGTTACCATTACACCCTTCCCACCTTTTTTGCAGCCTTTGGGAAGCTTACTAGCCAAATTGAGATTCCCACCCATGTTGTCATATTCTTTCACAACGCTTTCTTCTTATATTTTCTTCCAAATTTCATCTACTCTCCGTTCTAACTCCTATTCCACCAAATCATTAATGATTCCCACCACTTATCTCTCTTCATATTTTTCCACTTATTCCTTTGTGAGGCTTGGGGTTCCCTAATTTTTGTGCTTACCTCTTCGCTCACCCCCTTGCCTTGATCATCTATTTCCTCCTTGTCATTCTTATCTTGATCTTCCTCCTCCTTAGATTCATGTATATCATATACCGATATTCTTGACCTCCCTCATGCTTATCATCATCCCCATGTCGCCAATGTAGGCCTCTCGGATTTATATTTCCTCCGAGTCTTCATTTTCGCCATCTTCTCGCTTCTTCCTAAATGGCGATTCTAGTGTAGGAGATTCTTCCTTCTCCTTCTCCTTAATAGGTGACGTATTCCTTAGTTATTATTCATGTGTGAGGGGTCCTTCATGCTCTGACACCTCTTCCTCTGGGGTCTTCTCCTTGATGGGGGACTTCTTCCCGTATGTGTAATTGCTAGGCTCTACAAATGCTTCCAAAGACACCCACCGATTGTGCGGTTTACACACTTAGTGCCTTTTTCTCATGTACCTCCTTTTTTTCCCTCTTATTCAGTGTGGCCATTTTCTGACCTGCGAGGTCTTCTAGAATAGAGACATCACTCTATAGATAGGTTTTTTTCTCAAACTTAGACCTTATGCATAGATATACCCTTGTTACAACCCTTCTAGTGATCGAAAATGTTATCAGCTTCATCATTTATACTTCATGGGATACATACTTCTCCATGTATGCATGCTTCTTAGGGTATACGATCTTTTAGTGTAGCTTACAGTGGTCTTGTTCTACCTCACTAAAGTAAAACCTTAGTAATTTTGCTTCCTTGAACCAGTTGACCCCTGCTTGAAGTATTGTGTGGTGAAGGAGAAGGGTAGCTTACACCATGGGATCTTAGTCCCATTTTTCAATGTAAACTTGCCAATGCAAAAATGTTGATAAACTACAAACTCTACCTCTCCATCCATGAGTGTGGGAAAATACACAAGGATCCTCCACTCAGCCTCAAATGCATCGGTCATTTGATTGTACCATTTTTCTAGGTGCACCTTGTGAGTGACTCACATGGTTTCAAAATTATACTTCTTGAACCTTGTTACGGGTGAGGGATTGTCTTCTAGATAATCCCAAACAAACTTCTCTATCCCATAAGGAACTCCAATATTCGAGAAGATGATGGTGATCATAACATTACCAAAATTATATTTTCCCCTTCTTGTGTGATGCTTATGATCTCATCCACAATGAAGGTGGAGAAGTTATAGATGGTCCCTTCTAAGATCTTATTGCATTCATCTATACATGCCTTGTTTATGTGCATCCATTTTTAATGGTCATTAAGCTTAGTGACCAAGTGTGTGGCCATCCTCATAAAAAGGTCTATAATTTGTGTGATGTAAAAGTATCGTGAACCCTTTTTGTATTCGTAATCCTCCACGGTTTCCTTAATGGCCTCCTTATCACTCAAATCATCATTTATGGATTCTCCTTCACAATTCAAGCTAGTGAACTTGGATATCAATTGAGGTGTTATGTGCATCTTGCGGCCTACAAAGTAGAAATGGTATTCATGTATGTGTGACATTAACCACTGATATAGCCACTTAGGCTTTCCAAAATAAGGAAACTCATATAGTTGCAATAGCCCTGCCTTTTCCAACTTTACTTTCACCTTGTCACTATATATTGGCATTCCATCTAGTGTCCTCTTGTTAGTTGATGAACCCGCTCCATTGCTATTTTTTTCTCTATAATGCTCATGTAGTGGTTATAATAGCTCATGGCCATTTTTCTCAAGTGTGAAACCCACTCCTTTTCCAATAATAATACATTTGGATACTACATTTCTACGTACCATTCCTCATTGGAGCTAGTGAAGGTAGCGGTTTGTTTTCCTTTTCCCTTTCCATTATGTTTCTTTGGTGAAATAGTTGCTTTATTCGGTGTCATTCTTCTTGTCAGGTTAAAATTTTAAAATACTTCTTGCTCTACTCCACTATTCACTCAATTCTATGGATTAACTCGTGAAGAAATCCTTTTCTCTTCGTGCCCTAGCTGTCAAACCCTAACTAGGAAAACCATTCCTCAAGGTGGCATACTTCAAAAATATTCTCACACTCATGTACTTGTTCCTCCTAGTTTATAGATCCACCCTAGTCACATGCTTAGATTTCTATGATTCTTCTTCCTTCACAAAAATCTCTTTGGATTCCCTAGTTTGCAAGAGTGCTTGAAATTCATAATATCAAGGTCAAATGATGACATTCCTGACATCATATTTATATTTTTACTCCTCTCCAATAATAAATGCTATACCACCTACAAATGTACTTAACATTAAATGCAGATTTTTCCACTAGGCCGAACTTAAGTGACCTTACCTACCCTCCCAATCCCGCACGAAAACCTTCTCCAACCTTCTCGTGTGTAAAAATCCAATCTAAGTGAAGACTCTTACACACGCGTCTATAACACTCAAGGCACTTCTTCTTCCCTTTACCTATTTTTTACCATCTCCTACCTCATGTTGTTCCTATTGTCTTCATTCTTCATACATGGTCTTTGATTTTTTTATGCTTAAACACTTTTGATCGGAGCTATGAACCGGAGGGCGAGGCCCCAACCATACAAAGAGAAGAAAAGAGAAGAAGAAGAAGGGAGAAGGGTGGGCTGAAAACAGCCAACTGGAAGAAGGGAGGAGGAAGGAGAAAGAAGAAAAATGTTGACAAGAACCGACATCGGGAAGAATAGGAGAGAAGGGAAGAGACCAAAGAACACCGAATAAACAACGCCACAAGAGGAAAAACCAAAATATCAATGGTACTGAGTACCCACATGGAGATTTGCTTCCCAAAGAAGAAGACTGAACATGTCACCAACATGATCTTTGATCTTGTTCCATTTGTTTCTATTGTGTTCTACCTTTTCCACCTATTTAGGAGCAACTTTGTTGGACCCTAGACACGTGGAGGGCCTGCACTTGTTTGGGGACCTACCTTTGGATTTTACCTTTGAAGTTGCATTAATGAGGCATGTGGAGGCTTCCATTGGCTCTTCCCATGCTTAGAATTTTCAGCGCTGCAAGCAACTTTCTCGGGCTCTAACCACGTGGAGAGCCTGCACTGATTTGGGAATCTTTCTTTCCACTTATTTATTTAATGTTCTTCCTTTTCCACCTATTTATGAGAAACTTTTTGGACCCTAGACACGTAGAGGGCATGTAATCATTTGGGGACCTGCTTTGGATTTAACCTTTAAAGTTGCGTTAATGAGGCACGTGGAGGATTTCATTGGCTCTTCCCATGCTTAGACTTTTCAATGGCTAGTGTAAATTTCTTGGGTTCTTACCACATGGAGAGCCTGTGCTTGTTTGGTAATATTTATTTTAAGTATCATACCAAAAGTGCACTGAAGAGACACATGGAGGCTTCCACTGACCTTTTTATAATTAGCCAATTTTGGCCTCGAGTGAACAAATAAGCACTTCAACTTTGAGGAGGGATGATTATCAAAATACTTCAGAGAGATGATGGTGATCAATTTCAGCCAATGTGGCCTCCTTCAAAAACTCACAAAGACGAGATAAACAAAGGGGAAGACCAAAAAAACCATAGTCGAGGATGAGAAACAATATTACCGAGAGAATTTGAAGCTAATGACTAAAAATAAATACTCACACGGGATCCGTGTGTCATTTATGTAGGGAAGCAAACTGCTCATGTGAAATGATAGAAGGGATACCTCACCACACCTGTGTGTCACTATAAATTTTAATGTCTATAGGATAATCAATTTCTTGGTTAGTAAGAAGATCTCGCATCATTAGTAGCTTCTAAAAAAATGTGTGTGATGTGCCAATTGCTAAGTTTCCCAAGCCAATATAGGATGTTGGAAATGAATGTGTTGAGCTTCCAAAAGGGGACCAAGCTTTTAACAATGTCCTATATGATGATTTGGGAGTCCCCTTTAATGAAAATTGAGTCACAACTATTTTAACACCTTTCAGAGCACTTGAGCTTTAGCCATATTATACATGCAGCATCTGAAGGGGTAAAGAGCTAGCTGAAATAAGGAAACCTTTATTGCTTCTAAGGATTTAGCTGACACCTGATTTACTAGGGTTACCCCTGGACGCCCCATCGAAATTTAATTTCCAAGATCCCAAAGGGGGAGGCCTCCATTTAACAGTCCTTTTAAGAAATTTCTCGACTTGGGAAAGGCCACGTTTGATGATGGAACTAGAGCTGGGTATTTTAATGAGGGGAAAATATTTCCGATGATAACATCACACAAGGAGAAAATAGGATAATTATTGAATTTTTTAGTAAATTTTTCAGATATGGATGCTTCTAATTTCACAAGAAAAACTGACAATTTAGAAGACTAATCATGAAAAAGATGCAAGTTATGCTCCTTCCAAATGTGCCAAATTAGGAAGAAAGGAGCTATGGCCCAAATAGAATCGAGGGAGCTCTCTTGTCCCATATTGATGAAAAAGGAGAGTATTAATGATATTATTACATGGATCCAAAGATAAATTAATCTTAGCTAAAATCCAGTTCTAGCTCTCGGAAGCAAAAGTGTAGAAAAGGAGAAGATGATCAATATCCTCCTCATCTTCCCCACAAAGAACACATTTATAAGGACCATAAAATCCCCAAGATCTTCTATGAAGATGAGTGAGGATTTTCATTTTAAGAATAAAACAGCCAAACAATGGTACATTGGGTAAGATGGAGGGATTCTAGTAGCTATAGGAATAGGGAGTACCTTTACCAGACATGGAAATAAGATTTGTATAACCTGCTTTCACAAAATAGGAACCCGTAGAAGCACTAAGCCAAATTAAATGATCCTCAATATCTTTAAAGGAAGAAGTTATGGATGAAAGAGCCTCCATGAAAGAGGATGTCTCGAGAGGGGAAGTGCCAAGGGTGGCAATATCCTTCTAAAGCCAAGAAGGCGAGCCATCATGATGTCTATGACCATAATCAACAACAGAGTTTCCCCAAGAGGCCCTAGAAACATTCATAATTCTATTGAGATTGGGAATAAGATTAAAAGGTGGATGTCCATTCCAACTATCCTCCCAAAAATTAGTCAACCTACCATTGTTGACCTTCCAGGAAACTGAGTCCGCTATCAAAAATCAGTAGTTACAAATGTGGGACCCTTTGGGGAGTTCACTACTAGAGAGAAATTTTTAGGATGTCCGGCCTCCAGATATTTATGGGAGAGCACTTTAAAAACCAACCTCTTGGCATCTGATAAAAATTTCCAAACAAGTTTTACACCTAGAGCAAAGTTTTGAAGAGCGAGGTCCATTATTCCCAAATTGCCTAAGGATTTGGAAAGTTTGACAGTTTCCTAGTTGACCAAGTGAAATTTTTTATCTTCATTGTTCCTGTACCACAAAAATGATCGAGATGATCTTTTCAAACTTTTTAGGATTGATTTGGGGATCAACAAAACCAAGAGCATGTAGATTGGGAGAGATAGGAGGACATAATTGATCAGAAGAGCTCTTCCAGCCAGAGACAACCATTTTCCTTTCCAAGAATGTAATCTCAATGAGAGAGAATTGAGGAGATCATCCCAGAGATTAGCCTTACCTTTACCATAAAAAAGTGGAATACCTAGATATTTCTGAGGAAGGACACCCACCAAAAACTCGTAGTTTCCTTGATTCTACACTGCAAAAAAGGAGAGACATTGAAAAATAAGATAAATTTTTATGAAAGTTGATTACCTGACCAGACACAAGTGAATAAGAATTCAAAATATAGGATAGGCTGCAAGCTTCTAGGATAGAATCTTGGCCAAAAAGAAAGGTGTCATCCACAAATTTTTGGTGTGAAAGGGGAGGCAGATTGGTGGTGATGGAGATACATGTAAGGGGACCATTACTAATTGAATATTTGATACCATGACTCAAAGCTTCAATGATAAGGAGAAAGAGAAATGAAGAAAGAGGATTTGTTTTCCTTAAACCCTTGCAGAACCTAAATAAACCTTCCACTAAACCATTAACCAAAATGGAGAAGCTCAGAGAAGAAATGCAGTTAAAGACCCAATTGCACAAATGAATACTAAAACCCATAGCTTGAAGAGATTTAAGAAGGAACCTCCGATTGATGTGATCGTAGGCTTTACTAAATTAAAATTTAATCATCATGCCCGAGCATGAGGAAGAGTGAATATAGTATGAATTAAATCATGCGAGATGATGATACCATCCATGATTCATCTCCCAGAATGAACCCACTCTGTTCATGTTTAATAATAAGTTTATGAAGAAAGGGGCTCATTCTATAAGCTTTGGCTTTTGAAATAACTTTATATGAAGTGTTACACAAGGATATGGGTCGAAAGTGATCCAATTTCTTAGTTGAAGACTTTTTAGGAAACATGAAAATTAAGGTGTGATTCAAGGCTCTAAGGATCTTACCAGAGTGACAAGATTCCTCCATGAAAAGATAGACATTATCTCTAATGATATCCAAAAATCTTGGAAAAAGGAAGTAGGAAATCCATCCGGACCGGGGGCTTTGTCTCTTGCATATAAAAATAATCAATTGAACCTCCTCCTTGAAAAATGGGGAAAATATCTTATCATTGTCATCATCATCAATCAACTTTGGAATTTGTGCTAAGAATGGAAGCTGAGCACCCAAAGAGAAGACACTCTCACCATTCAAAAAAATTTGGAAGTGAGACACAAACTCAACTTTAATCTTGGATTGGGAGGAAATCAACAAATTGTCCTCCAGCATCAGGGAGGAGATGTAGTTAACATTTCTTCTAGCTTTAACCAAGGCATGGAAGAATTCAGTGTTTTTATCCCCATCATTCAAATTGCCAGACTTCACGCAAATTTTGTCTCAAAAAGTTTTCTTCTTTTAAAAATAGGTCACCTTGTTCGCTAAGCAAAGATTTTTCTTTGAGAAAGTCATCCTGATGCATACCGAATCTAAAAAATGATTCATTAAGGGTTCGGATTTCATTCTCAACTCTTAATTTTTCTTGAAAAATGTTTTCAAAGTTGGAGGAGTTCCATTCAGTTAGATGATATTTGAGAAAAGAAAGGTTTTTAGATAGGATAAACATCCATGTCCCGGACACCATTGAAGAAGCCCACCAAGTTTTTAGATAGGGCTTCAACCTACCGAGTACTCCCATTGAAATTACTGGGTAATCTCATCCCATCTAGTGCTTATAACTAGAAAGTTCCTAAATCAAGGATGTGTGAGATGATGTAAGGTCCTAGCCAATGGAATTTCAGCTTCCCGAATGGCATAGAAACTTTGAATCATATAACAACACCATCTTCCCAACCTCAAATTTCTTGTTCTTGATATGATGATCATGCCATGCCTTTTTCTTTCTTTTTCTATCTTCTAACTCCATCTAGAAAGTGATCGCCTTTTGTCTAACTACATCAACTTATCAATCCTCTCTTCTAGTGCTTGTTCATCATCCAACCCTCCTACACGTGCTATACATAATGATGGTAACATGAATTCAAATGGAAAAACATCCTCTATGCCAAACACCAATTGAAATGGTGTGGCCTTATTAAACCTCTTGTAGGTTTTCCTGTATGCCCATAGAACGGCTGATACTTTGTCATCCCAATATTATCCTCTGATGTCGTATATTTTGGTCAACATGTGACTTAGTATTTTGTTAAATGCCTTAGCAATTCCATTTTCCTGTGGATGATAGGGGGTAGTTTTGTGATTGTCCACAATAAATTCAGATAGTATAATCATGACTGTTTCATTGAGAAAATATGTACCCTTATCACTAGTCAAGCTCAAAGCACAACTATACCTGCTGATTATGTTCTCCCACTAAAATCTAGCAATTGTTGTTGTAGTGAAATCCTTCGTAGGTGCTGCCTCTGACCATCTTTTCAGGTAATCAGTGTAAGTAATGATATAATGTGAACTAATCCTTCGCATGACTAGCGAAATTGGCCCAACAAATTTAATTGCCCATTTTTCAAATGGTTCAACACTGGATATTGGTCGTAAGGGAATTTCATCCCTCTTTCCAGGTTTTCCAAGGCATTGGAAATGGTCACAGGCCTTACAAAACTCAATACAATCCTAGTAGATGGTTTCCTACCAAAACCTTGTCAGTAGAATCTTCCATGCGGTTGCATTTCCTACATAGTGTCCTCTTGCAATCCCACCATGTGCTTCCTCCATAATTACAATGTGCTCATGTTCCAATACACATCGGGGAAGAAACTCATCACATACTAACTTATACAAATATCCATTAATCAACATGTAGAGAGTGGAGCATATTAATAATTACTTCCTCTCTAGAGCCTTCATCCCGTCTCGGTGCCACACCATTTTTCAAGAATATTGCGATATCTTCCAAGTCTGAGGGTGTGCACCCTAACCTAAACACTTACACGTTCGGCATGGTATCCTTAATGCTTTATGCATCCTCCCCTGAGTTAATCCTTGATAAGTGGTCAGGTCCTAAATTTATCTTCCCTGGTTTTACAACCACCATGAACTCAAAATCTTAGAATAATAGGACCCAACGGCATATGTGCCCATGAAAAATGGGCTTTTTCACCAAGTATTTCAATTTCATGTAGTTTGATAGAATATAAAGTTTTTTACTAATAGGTACTTTCTAAAATTATTTAGATCTTAGATCATTGATAGTGCCTCATTCTCGTAGTTGTTTATTTTTGTTATGCTTGGTCTCAACTTCCTACTTGCAAAACACAAGGGATTATCAAAAATCCCCTCACTAGGATGTGCTAGAACTTCTCCCATGGTTGTTCTTGAGGCATCAACATGCACATGGAAAGGCTTATCCCAAGAAGGAAAGCATAGTATGGGCACAAAGATAAGCCTATCTAATAAAGTGTTAAATGCCTTCTCATTACACCTCTACCCAATGAAATACACTCTTGTGTTTTAACAATTCCTCCAAGGGCACAACCATCTTGTCATACCCCTTTATGAAATTCCTATAGTACCATGTATGTCCAAGGAATTCTGGCATTGCACTTTGATTAGTAGGATCCCGTAATCCCATATAACTACAACTTTGGTGGGATCCACGAGTAAGCCTTCTTGAAATATAATATGTCCTAATCAGGTTCCAAATGGATTAGTAAAGACACATTTCTTAATATTGAGGGATATCCTCAAATACCAACATATCTCAAACATCAGCCCCAAATTGTCACAATGGTATTTTACTAACCCATAAATGGTCTAGTCATCTAGGTAAACTTGAATAAATTTATGGACAAAATCTCAAAATTCTTATACCATGATGCATGAGAACACAACAGTGCATTCTTCAATTGAAAAGGCATAACCGTGTAGGAAAAACTTCCCCATTCAGTCAAAAAAGTTGTCTTTCTCTGGTCTTCCTTTATAATCCTAACTTGGTGATACCCTGAGAACCCATCTATGAAAGAGTAGACCTCGTGCCTAGCTACTCCCTCTAGAATTTCTTCAGTAAAGGGTTTTGGGAAAGGATCGATGACACATACTACATTCAAGTCCCTATAGTCCATACAGATCCTTATTATTCCATCCTTCTTGATACTAATGACCATTGGGCTTATCCATTCTGATTCCTCACTAGCGTCAATGATACCAGATCGTTGCTATAATATTGTCTATTTCTTCCTTGACTTGTATGCAAAAATTTGGATTCATCCGATAAGGCCTCTTCTAAATCAGGTACATACCTTCCTTCAACTTGATTCTCATCTCCCCTAAGGAATGGTGGATGCCTTTAAGTTCATGGTACCCACGAGGGAACAAATCTTGAAACTCACGTAATAGATAAATGACCTTTGAAAATTCTTTTTTCGACCAATAGTCCCCAATGATAGCTTCCTTAGGTTTTGTCTCTGTCCCAATGTTAACCTTATTTATTTTCAAGGGCTCATGGTAGGTGCATTCTTGCTCATCAACACTATCTATGACTTCACACATACCTTCAAAATGGTTAACATCCAAATTTTCTATTTCTTCACCATCTACTACATAGACCATTTTTCCTTTTTCCTTTTCAATGCATGTGTACTCAAGTTGTATTTCTTCTAATTCTTCTTCATTAAGGTGCATCTCCAAACAAGGCTCACCTAGAAACTCTAGTAACCTATCTTCTACCATAGCACTATCTCTCATTGTAAGGTGTTTGATCACTTGTAACACGTTATCCATTGATGGATTTTTACTCTTATACTCGAAAGATTGAATGATATCATCCACCAACTTGTGCCAATTACCTATTTGATGACACATTTCCAAATGAATATACCATACGTGTGCACATCCTTATAAGGTTGAATACAACTTATTCACCCATAACAAAGGTGGTAACTCTTTTGCATTTCCCATCCGTTGGTGCTCAATTGTAATATCACCCTTTTTTTTTAAAATTTTTCAATCTTCCTGGCTTGATGTAATTTTTGTCTTCCTGTGTGGATGTGCATAATTTTTTTCCTTCACTAAGGTGTCATTGTTAGTATTTTCCTTGGGTCATGGATCATGCTGAGTCTTGGTATTATTTACAATTTTCTATCTATGGTGAAACTTTTGTAGTTGGGAGTGTTCCATGATCATGTCTCCTTTGTGTGGCTTTATTTTGAAAAGGGAGTAAAGTTGTAGAAGTAAGCCACTACCCCATTGACGCCCAGGTAAAGCCACATGTTGAGCCAACATCAAAAGTAGATGTGCAACTTTCTCGGACCCTAGACACATGGAGGGCCTACACTTGTTTAGGGACCGACCTTGAATTTTACCTTTGAAGTTACACTGAAGAGACATGTGGAGGCTTTTGCACTGGCTCTTCCCATGCTCAAAATTTTCAACATCGGTGTAAATTTCTTGGAGGCTAGACACATGGAGAGCCCGTGCTGATTTGGGAGTTTTATTTTAAGCTTCTTACCAAAAGTACACCGAAGAGACACATGGAGGCTTCCGCTAGCTCTTCCCATGCTTAGAATTTTCAACAACCGGTGCAACTTTCTCAGACCCTAGACACATGGAGAGCCTACGCTCATTTGTGAGTCTTTCTTTTAAGCTTCATATGAAATATGCATAGAAGAGACATGTGGAGGCTTCCACTAGCTCTTCCCATGCTTACACTTTTCAATGTTTGGTGTAACTTTCTTAGACGCTAGACATGTGGATAACCTATGCTCGTTTGGGAGTCTTTCTTTTAAGATTCATACCAAAATTACACGAAAGAGACACGAGGAGGCTTCCACTGGCCTATTTTATACTTAGCCAATTCATACCTTGAGTAAACAAATCAAAATCGGAGGGGGAAGGTTTTAGATGATCACATGGTGAATCACAAGACTTCAATGTCTGCAACACGATGGGTTGAGACTCTTAGTGTGATTGCATAACATGGAGCTTTTCCCAAGTGTGGGACCTTGCGAAATCAGAAAAGCTCTCTGGATGAAGGTCGGTTCCTATTCCTCTGTTTAGATGCACAAATAAAATGCAGAGGGTTTACTAAAAACCTAATCTAACTTGCCAAGGAGACAGGGTAATAAAATGCATAAAATAAAACCTAAACTACAAAGGTGATGCACCGAGGAATGAAGAACACCTGTCTTGCCAATAAACACAAACCATAAAAATGCAATGCAAGATCATGCACAGATAACTAGATTTGCAGTGAAAGATCAAGAGGATGCAAATGAACACAGAGAGGGTTGAGAATCATCCACATACATGCATTATTTTCTCCAAAGATTGATACAACACACTACAAAATTCCAAGAGGCAAAGTTGCATTACATATTTTTAATGGGAGGTTTGAACTCCACAAATTCACCTGCCAAAGAGAAGAAGGGAGGGGCAAAACAAGAATGTCAAACCTTTAGAAAGAAGCCCCTCCTTACAATTTATAGGAAGAATGAGAGAGGGAAGAGAGAGAAAATCCAAATCTACCCCAACCACCTCTAGGTTGCATTTAATTCATCTCATTATGGTGGTAGGTGAGAACCCTAGCGACCCCAAAAGTGGTGAACTGTATTTTGAATTTTTAAGAACTTGTTCTCACCCAATTAAAGATATCTAGTTGTAGTTGGACAAAGGACCTCGTAAGCTTTCCGAAAAGTCCAACCTTGCATGAATCTAAGCTCCTGTCAAAAGTTATGGCCATCTGAATATCTATGCCGTGTCTACTTCTGTCATGGCTCAAAATGTTGCACCTCCTGAAGGTGCACCTTGAAGCATCCATGTTTGTGTTGACACTCTCTTACCTATGCCAAAGGTGCATCCATGTTTGTGTCGACACTCTCTTACCTGTGCCAAAGGCACATCCATGTTTGTGTCGACACTCTCTTACCTGCGCCAAAGGTGCATATTTTCCCTTGTCGACACTCTGTGTCATGTGCCACTTACCTGCGCCAAGGGCGTGACTTTTGCCATGTCGACACTTTGTGTCGTGCACCACTTACCTGTGCCTTGGTGCATCCTTTTGCATGTCAACATTCCTTGTTGAGTGCCTCTTACCTACACCTTGGCGCATCCATTTTCGTGTCGACACCTTCCTGCCGTCGTGCGCCATTTACTCGCACCTTGGCGCATTCATTTTAGTGTCGACACTCTTTTTTGTGCACTACTTACATGTGCCTTGGCACATATATTTTCATGTTGACATCCATTTTCATGCTCCCTTGACTCCGTGCCTTGGCGCATATATTTTCATGTCGACATCCATTTCTGTGTGCCCTTTACTCGTGCCTTGCGCATTCATTTTATTATCAACACTCATTTCTGTGCGCCACTTACCTGCACCTTGGCGCATTCATTTTAGTGTCGACACTCATTTCTGTGTGCCACTTACCTATGCCTTGGCGCATTCATTTTAGTGTCGACACTCATTTCTGTGCATTGTCATAATAAACATCGTACTTTGAGCTTCTTTGGTTTCCATATTCTTATGCTTGTCTATATCTACCAGGGGGGAAGATATATACAACAATGACTCGCCAAAAGTGAAGACTAGATCTCCTAGTAAGACATAGATGAAATACATACAAAAATACTCACTTTTCATACACTGTTCGTATGGGATGATGTTCATAAATATCATGGGATAGAGCATAGGATCAAAAATTTGCTAGAGAGTGGAGGGAAAAGAGCAAAGAGACAAGCTGGTTTTAGACTCAAACACTCAATCATTGATCATTGTGTCACACTCAGACATCTAGTGGAAAATGGGTGGGATCAAAAGAAGGATGCTTATTGTTGTTTTGTGGACTTAAATTTTTTTTTTTTGACATGGTTCCAAGGAACAAAATGTGAAAAATAATGGAGTAGTTAGGGGTTCCAACACAATACAGGGCTGTTGTTCATAGACTGTATGAGCAAGCAAAATATAAAATCAAAACGTATACAGGGTTATCTGAAGGATTTGGGAGTGATATAGGGGTTAAGCAAGGAAGCCCTATCTCTCTAACATTATTTGGATTGTACATAGACAAATTAGAAGAGTGGATAAACAAATTTGGAGGTAATGGAGTGCCCCTGGCTAAGTATGTGGTGAAACTCATGTTATATGTAGATGATCTAATTCTAATGGCAGAAACAATCCAAGACCTGAGGATCCACCTTCACTCTTTAGAGATTTTCTGTAAAGAGGTAGGAATGCAGGTAAACATTGGAAAAACCAAAATTGTGATTTTTTCTATAAAGAAGACAAGCCAACAACCCAAATTTCAGTTCGAAGGTGAGCCTTTGGAGATAGTGTCAAAGTATAAATATCTAGGCCTTGATTTTCATAGCAAGCTCAAGAGGGACATATGCAGGATGAAACGAATATAAGGTTGATGGAAATGATTCTTTGTGCTCCAAAACAAGTGCAAAAATGCTGAATTATGGGATTGGAAGACCACTAAGGTTCTATTTGGGTTTCTTTTCATTCTAGTGTTGTTGTATGGATGCAAGGTATGGGCTAGTGGAATGACAAATATAAATTGGATACAACTAGAGAGAATCCAAAAAATTCTTATAACACACAAGTTCCTAAGAAAGGCTACAGCCTCCTATGAAATCATCTTGGCTAAAAAGGTTCTTTCCCTTGGAGGAAACTTCCATGACTAGGCTTATAGGTTACCTGAAAAAGTTGGAAACATGCAAGCAGGCAGATGGCCTAAGGCTATAATGGATGAAGAGTTACATAGAAGAAAGAATGCGTGGATAATGGTGAACTACAATTGATTGACAAATGGGATATCAACTTAAGTGAATGCCCAAAGCTTAACACGACTCAAAAACTATGTAAATGAAAATTTTAAATTGATAATGTGGTAGAAGAAAACAAGCAAGAAGTGTCGCATTACATTACTGAGTTTAACCCAACTTGTGACCACAGGGAGAAAACTTATATAGGGGCTGAAATAAAATGGTGAGAGAAGATCCTCATTGCTCAGCTAAGGACTAGCTCTCATAATCTTAGGGTTGAAACCAAGAGATGGACAATACCCAAGGAGCAAAGTAGGAAGAGAGAACTTGTGTGTTCTCCAATACAAGGAAAATTGAGACAAAAGCACACTTTATTCTCTAATGTCCTAAGTTCACTGGTATTCGATCCAAATACAAATTAATATTAGATAGTGGGTCCATGGTGGAACTATTTGAGGAAAATAGAATAAATATCTTGGGAGAAATTTTGTCATAGATCAGTCCGTAGAGGAGTAGCCTCCTAAAAGAGGTCAAAAATCCCACTTTGGTCTAAGGTGGTTTGGTACTATTTTATGGTCCCATAGACTGTTGGTCTCATGGACATAATTAAAATCTTTCATTTCATAACATTTTTGTAATGAACAAAGTATTCCTTGGAATATTATTATTTTTGGGGGAAAAGCTTTGAAGTAAAGTGAGTGATATAAAAGTATGAAAAGGCCATGCAAAAAGGGGGGTTAATCTTTCTGAAATTTAGTCGAGAGAGAAAAGGAGAGAAGAGCCAAGAGAAGCCATTTTTCTGGAAATTTTTTTGAGAAACCAATTATTTCTTGTGTGCCTTTCAAAATTGATCATGTCAAGTTGGTTATAGATGTATAGCCATTGACAAAAATTGAGATTGTAAACAAACTTTCCCTTGTTGATCAAATTTGAGAAACCTTGAGTAATTCATGTAGATCAATGAACTGTGTTATGTCCATTTTCATCTTGAGATATTTTCAAATAGTTATCTATGTGCCTATTGCAGTCTTACATTAGAAATCCTTTGAAATCACACAAAATCTCATCCTCATGACAAGTATTGTGGCATTTACAATTACATTATGAAGAGAGATTTCATTTCATAATGCAATAAGTGATTTAAATTCACTTTACTTTCATTTCAGTGATACAAATTGTTTGTCAATTTATGAGTGTATCATGAGCATGATATAATAGGGGTTTTCTAAAGTTTAATTGAGTCTTTAACATAATTTCTTATGTTAAAAACTTGAAGAATGTGTGAATCCGTGTGTCTTTGAGCTTTCATAGATGCACAATTTTCTAGTTGAAGGTTCATTTTTACTATTTGAAGCTATTCATATTTTTTCCTTGTGGATATGTTAACATTTGTTTAAAGTTCTCAGATATTTGGTATAATCAACTTTATCCTTCTTAACTTCCCAACCATAAAATACATATCTAGAAATGAACCATACATGAACTACCCCTACTTTCACTGTCTATTCATAAATGCTGAGGGAATTCGTTGATTTACCCATCCCTTACCTCAATATATAGGAGAAATTAGTTTTTACCATTGCCTTTAGTAACCTAGATCTTGTTTAGAAGGTTTCTTCATCCTCTAAAGTGACAACTCGTGAGAGTTAGACTACGCTATATTGACCATACCTTCTAAAGATATCCTATCAATTTTTTGAAAGGAAAGAAAAATAATATAAATCTACATATGCCATCCACCAATATGGGTTACAAAATGGGTCCTCTCACCCTGGTTGAAGGCACAACCTAAAGTAGTCAGGGTAGGTCAAACCCTGTTCATGGTGCTATCCATTTCTTCCATGCCTGAGTGAATGAAGAGTTAGCTAAATCCTTCCCCAGCTATAAAATGAATCACACTCTGATTTATCTATCTCCAAGCATCTTTATCAAAATATGATTCTCGCCTCGATCACAACGAGAGAATCAATTTGGGTACCGACACCAACTGGGTGCCACCGCTTTGGGAATTATTTCTACAAATGCATACACATACTAGACCCTGTAATGTTTCTTACATGATTTAAGTACAATTACGTTGTTTAAACATCATCCTTTGCTGATATTTGTAAGATTTGTGCAAGATCACAAGTTCATTGTGCAATATTTCTAGTTTCTAGTGGTTATTGTACTAAATTTACATCAATAGTGATAAATGTGGGTAAAGGAAGGTTGGATCTGCTAAGCTTTGCAGAAATTAAGTATTGATAGACATTTGAAAAACTACTTATAGTGCATTTACACATCTAAGGTGAGAATCCTTGGTGGTGACTCCAAATTGGTTTAAAATTTTGATGATTACCAGTGTCTTAACCTTGTGTCAAGTGAAATCTGTCATTAATATTTGTAAAGTTGGAGGGAAGAAGGTCTTTCTTCACTAGGGATCCTACTAGAAAGTTATTTCTAAAACTAGGAAAAGAAAATTTAGAAGGAAAACAAGTCTGGAAAGTGGTTGGAAAACAAGAATCAAGAAAGGAGATATCAGTTTTGAAAGGTGATCAATCTATGGTTGAATATTACCATACGTCTTCAAGTGATTCTGAACCAAGTAGTCCTCGTGTAAATTTAAATTCCCCTACTGGAGAGGGGCCATCATTTGTGTCTGAAAAGTGTGTCTCTCATTTTTCCTTGCTTCTTCCAAGGTTGATAGGGTTTTCTAAAAAAATAAGTCATTAGAGGATATTTACTTTGATAATTATACTCTTATGCCCCAGAGACCCTTCATCCCTTATCATTTTGATTCTCCTACAAGATCACATACTCAAGGAAATATGGTGTAGCCTCCACCTAGACCTCTTTTTTTCAATACTTTTGGACCAATAAATTTCAAAGGTATGGTTGGATATCCTAATATGGTGTCACAAGATGTCAGAAATAGGTTGCCAAAATTTCAAGGGAATAACGCCATCACTGTGACCAACATTTAAGACTCTTTGTCAATATGATGGAATATTTTGAAATTGATTTTGAAGATGTTTATATAAAGTTTTTCATTCATACTCTTGAAGAGGATGCACGTGATTGGTACAAGGATTTACCAGATAATTCAATAGATTCATGGACCGAGATGAAAAATTCTTTTAGACTGTAATATGGGGATAAGACTGATCCTAAGTTCCTTCTATCTGAGTTTGAAAATATAAATAAGAACCCAAATGAATCTGTCTAGGATTTTAATACTAGGTTCAACAAGACCTTGAATAGGCTACCTCTAATCCTAAGGCCAAGTGATGAGTCTTGTTTGATAATATATTCAGATGCTTTTGATAAAAAAGGTTGCTTATTACTTGAGAGATAAGCACCTGGGAACATTGAGGTGGACTCTCACCATGGCCTTACAAATATAAAATAACATCAAAGCAGTTGGAAATCCTCCTAAGAGAGAGGGTTTCAAGTTGATCAATTATGAGAGGCCTCAGTCAAAAGAAGTTGTGGATCTGGAAGAGGTTGTGAAGACTTTTTCTAGAGAAGTTAAATAGATATCCTACAAACTAGTCAAAGCACACAAAGGGATAAGAAAAAGTTCCCGGGGTCAAAGACAAGCCACATAGTTAGGAGAGATTTGGAAATCATCCCAGAGGTGATCACAGACTAGATGATAGAGGGAAGGGGCCCATGGGATCAGGAAATAAATAGCCTCAACCCAGATAATAGATTGGTTCCTGATCCTTTGACTACTAGGATTGCTACCGTAAAAGAGGCTAGTGTTATTGAGTGGTGTGATAGGTGTTTCTTACCACATTCCCCATGTGATGTAGATAAGGAATTTGAGGAAACAAATTATGATGAGGCATATGGTGACATGTGTATGATGGAGTTCCCTGGGAACTCACAGCAAGGGGAAACATCAACTGAATTGATAAGTGCCAGAACTGTTGAAAATTTATGGGATTGTGTTCACCGGGTATTACCTCTTCCTCTTGTTAATACTTTTGAAATTGATATGGTGCAAGCATTTGATTTACCTAATCATGATTTTGAATACTTAAGGGCCTTGATGATTAAAAATTATGATGGAGGAATCCCTTCCGAAGAGGACATGAAATTATTGATGAATGTAGTAGTTGCTCAGGAGAAATAATATAACACTAGAAGTAAGGTTGTCAAAGGGGAGGGCTGTAAAATAAATAAAAATTTCTAGTTATTACCAATATCTTGAAGGAAACCCATAAGAAAGATACATCTGAAAAATGCCTAATTACCCCAAATAAAACTTGTGCTCCTGCCCATGCCCAGACTAAAAATTCCTATATTATTAGATGAAATTGTGAATCTTCCTCCTAATATTGTCCTACCCAAATATATTCCTTGTGACATAGCCCAAATCTTGAGTCAGATCAAGGTTATTGTTCCCATTGTTGAATTACTCAGGATCCCCGAGCATAGGAAAAGGGCATTCAAATATTTGGGATTTAAGGAAGAAAATATTACTCAAGGAAAAAGTGTAAATAATGTAGAGATTCCTCCTATTATTATAGAATTAGAAGTACCACAAGCATTAGAGGAACTAGGTGAATCACCTGAGATATATTTGGGCACATCTCTGGTTGAATCTCAACTTGATGTGGATCCATTTTATACCACTTTAATTATTAAGGATAGGCTGGTGCATAATTGTATGTTTGATTCAGGAGCCTCATGTAATGTAATGCCTCTTGAGGTGATGAACGAGTTAAATATCAAAGTAACAACAACTTTTGGGAAGTGTACTGCTATGGATTCAAGAGAAGTTCTAGTAATTAGATATGTCAAAGGAATGGTAGTGCAACTAGCAACTTATCTAATAAAATGCCTAACCATGAATGTAGTTATTGTGGAGTGTTCTACTAATTGGGAAATGTTGTTGCCTAGAAAATGGGTAGCTAGGGTAGGTGGACATGTACAAATGGACATGTCATTTGCAACCATACCAATTTAGGGAAACCTTGTGAAGAAAATATTACACCTCATTGAGGATCCTAACAATACTTCTTATGAAGTATTGTACACAGTCATTGATGTTGATAACTTTGTGGGTTATGCTGATTTTAAGAAGCATAAAATTGATGAGTGCAAATATCCTGAGAAGGTTATTGTTCCTTAGACTAGGATGTTTGATGGGGAATGTTCTATATTTGGTAATGGTGCTAGTGTTGTCATGATATCTCCAAGACACAAGGAGTTTGAATTTTCTTTTAAACTTAATTTTAAGTGCACGAATAACATTGCAGAGTATGAAGCACTTATCTTGGGTTTAAGGATTGCTTGGAAGTATGTTGTTAGATACATTCTTGTTAAAGGGGATTCAAAGTAAACAAGTTAGAAAGTTGTATTCAACAAAAAATCAAAGAATGAAGCAATATAAGCATGCAGTTTGGGATTTAATTAAATTTTTTTATTTTTTCAATATAATACACCGTGATAGGAAGTACAATACTATAGCATACAAATTGGTAGTGTTGGGATCAAGGTTTGAGAATTGTACAATATCCACCTATTGTGAATATGATATTGAAATATTGACTAGGTCTTCTATCCTTGATAATATCAAGCATTAGCAAGTTTTTGAAGATGATTCCTAGGTCCAAATTTTTTTGCAAAATAAAGGAAAATTTACCAATCAAAGTATGGAATGGGAACCAATGGTTTGTGAAAATGATGGAAAAGAGACCCTATTTGGTAAAGACATTATTCAATTGAAAACCAATACTATTCCTAGAGGTTTGGTTACACTGGAATCAAATTTTGATAATGTTGACCACATTGTTAATAGACACATGTCATCCTTGAGAGATGTTGAAGAACATAACCTAGGCACAAAGGATAAACCTCAAAAAATATGGTTAGGTAGCAACTTGGATAGAGAGGAAAAGCAAACATATGTCTAGTTGTTAAAAAAGTACCAGGATTGCTTGGCATGGTCGTATTTAGAATTGAAAGCATATAGGGAAGACCTTTTTCAGCACAAGATACCCCTAGAGGCTAATGCTAAGCCGTTTAGGAAAAATAAAAGACCAATTAATCCACTCCTTTCCCTAAAAATGCAGGAAGAGTTGAAAAATTTAAGGGATGGAGGAATCATACAACCTACGAGGTACTCTTCATGGGTGGCAAACTTAGTACCTGTTTGAAAGAAGAACGGAGACATAATATTGTGTGTGGACTTTAGAAATTTAAATAAGGCATCAATTAAGGATAACTACCCCTTTCCAAATATGGATAACATGTTGCAATTGGTTACAGTTTAGAATTTTTATCTACTTTGGATGGTTTTTCTGGGTATAACCAAGTGGTTGTGAAGCAATAAGAGAGAATCAAAACTACTTTCACTACTCCATGGGGTACCTATGTACATGTGAGAATGTTGTTTGGCCTGATGAATGTTGGAGCCACGTTTCAAAGAGAAATGGATGTAACATTCTTAGGATATATAAATGACTTCATTGTTATGTATTAGGATGATGTGATAGTTTTTTCAAGGAAGAGAAGTGATCACTTGTAGCATTTAGAAAAGATGTTGTTAAGGTGTAGGGAATATGGTATCTCACTGAACCCTAAGAAATGTCATTTTGGGGTTCAAAAGATAAGTTTCTTGGACATATTGTATCAAAATAAGGGCTCATGATTGATCTTGAGAGAGTGGAAGCCATTAGAAAAGTTCCTATTCCAAGAACCAAAAAAGGAAGTCAATCTTTTTTGGAAGATAAATTTTATTGGGAGATTTATTTCCATATTTGTTGAATTGACTATCACAATCACTATTATGTTGAAAAAAGATCAGAGTATCAAATGGGAAGAAGCAACTATTCAAGCCTTTACTGGGATCAAGGAAGCGTTGAAAAATGGCCCTATTTTAGCAACTCCTGATTATAAAAATGCCTTCCAAATGTTTTCCTTTACTTCTGAGAATACCATTGCATCGTGCTGCTACTATAGAAGGATGATGAAGGAGTTGAAAGGCCAATTGCTTTCTTTAGTAAAGAATTATAAGGGGCAGAGTTGAAGTATACTATTATGGAGAAACAAGCCTTTTCTTTTGTCAGAGCCATAAAAATCTTTAGGCCATATATTTTAAGTTCTAAAGTCATAGCTTATGTCCCTCATACTATGGTCAAAGATATCTTGTCAGAAATGGAAATTTTCAGTAAGAGATGTCGATGGGAAAATAAGTTGCAGGAATATGATATGGACATCCAAACTAAAAAATTGGTCAGAGGTTTGGGCTTGGAAAATTTAATGACAGAAAGAAATTTGCAGACAATTGAGATAAATGAGGTTGATGAAGAAAGGCTAAATATTCTTGAGAAATTAATAAATTCCAACTGGTACAGGATATTATTTTTTTATCTCAGACATCTACAATACCCTAAGTATTTAAGAAAAAATTAAAAGAGAGCACTTATATTGGCTTCCTAAAAACATATCATCACTGATTATGGGTTGGCTTGGAAAAACCTTGAGGGAATTCTTTTAAGTTGTATCACCGAGGATGAAGCCCAAATTTATTTGCTGACTTCCATGGAGGATTTTATGGGGGGCATTGTGATGGAAGAGTGACAACCCATAAGATCTTAAGGGCTAGTTACTGGTGGCCAACACTTTTTAAGGATAAAAATTTATTGGTAAGAAAATGCGAGAGCTTTCAACATTTCTCAGGAATATTGAAAGCTTCAGGATCCCTCCCATTGCAGCTTGTATCAATTGAAGCCCCTTTTAAGAAGTGGGGATGGAATTCATTGGGGAGATTTCATATTCTTCAATTGCTAACCATAAATGGATATTGGTAGCCACTAACTACTTCACCAAATGAGTAGAGGCAATCCCGCTAAGAAAGAAACCCACCAAATTGTCTTGGACTTAATTTTAAATCATATAATTTACAGGGTTTGGAGTTCCTACTAAAATAGTTGCTAAAAATACTATGAGTTTTCAAGCTAAACCTTTGGTAGCCATGTGTCGGACTATGAGATAAATTTAGCATATGCTTCCAATTACAATCCCCAAGGTAATGGACAAGTAGAATTAAGTAACAAAAATCATTGAAGATAATTAGGATGACCTTGGAATTAAATAAACGAAAGTGGGGTGAGTAGTTGAAGTTTATTGTTTGTCCCGACATAAATTGCTATTAAAATAACTACTAGAAAAAGCCTATTTGAATTAGTATATGTAACTCAAGATATCCTCCCATGCATATGTAATTATCTTCTTATAAATTTATCCAGCAATTGAAAGATCAAGAGATTAGTCCCTATGATGCTCATATAAATCAATTTTTGAATTAGATGAAGAGAGAAGAGAATCCCATCAAAGACATGTGAATTTTAGGGAGAAGTTGAAAAACATCTTTGATAAAAAGGTAACCCCAAGATTTTTCAGTGTGAGAGATATTGTGCTACTATGGGATAGTAGACATGAGGATAAGGGAAAACATGGAAAGTTTGATGCATTATGGATGGGCCCTTATTCTATTGACATTAGAATTGGTGAGAATACCTTTTTCCTAAAATATTTAGATGGAGAAATGCTTGAGTTTCCTATTAATGGCAAGAACTTGAAAAATTTCCTTGATTGATTTCTCGAATTAAGGTACACATCATTATACAATGTACAGTTTTTGGTTTTGTTATGTTTTCTACATTTTTCTATTTTGGTTTGTCCTAGTCCTTGGTGATTGGTTTTTGTTGGTTTCTTGGTTTGTTCCTAGAGGGTTGGCTATTGTTACTTTTCTTTGAAGGTTGGTTCTTGACTCCATGGCCCAATGGATTTTTGGCACATGGTCTATTGTTATTGTATTATGTTTTTCTTACGGAACTTGTAGGGAGTGCCCATCCCCGAGTCGAGCTGGTGTTGGTGCTCAATTGTAATCTCACCCTTTTTCGTTTAAAAATTTTCAATCCGCCTGGCTTGATGTAATTTTTGTCTTCTGTGTGGATGTGCATAAATTTTTGCCTTCACTAAGGTGTCGTTGTTAGTATTTTCCTTGGGTTGTGGATCATGCCGAGTCTTGGTATTATTTATAGTTTTCTATCCATGGTGAAACTTTTGTAGTTGGGAGTGTTCCACGATTGTGTCTCCTTTGTGTGGATTTGTTTTGAAAAGGGAGTAAAGTTGTAGAAGTAAGTTCACCCTACCGACACCTAGTAAAGCCACATGTTGAGCTAGCATCAAAAGTAGATGTGTAACTTTCTCGGACCCTAGACATGTGGAGGGCATGAAATTTTTGGGGACTTGCCCATGAATTTTACCTTTGAAGTTGCACCAAAGAGACACGTGGAGGCTTCCACTGGCTCTTCCCATGCTTATAATTTTCAATGGCCGGTGTAACTTTCTCGGACCCTAGACACATGGAGATCCTAATCTCATTTGGGAGTCTTTATTTTAGGGTCCATACTAAAAGTGTGACAAAGAGACACATGGAGGCTTTCAATGGCTCTCCCCATGCTTATAATTTTCAATAGCAATGGTGTAACTTTCTCTGACCCTAGACACGTGGATAGCCTGTGCTCGTTTGGGAGTATTTATTTTAAGATTCATACCAAAAGTGCACCGAAGAGACATGTGGAGGCTTCTGCTAGCCTTTTTATACTTATCCGATTTGGGCCTCGAGTGAACAAATCAAAATAAGAAGGGAACGTTTTAGATGACCTGCCAAAAGTGAAGACCGGATCTCTTAGTGACGTAGATGAAATACATTGAAAAGAATCACATTTTAAACACCTTACCATACAAGATGATGTTTTTATATATCACAGGATAGGGCATAGGATTAGTAGTTGGGTAGAGATTGGAGGGAAAAGAGAAAAGGGACAAGTTGTTTTTAGACCCAAACACTCAACCATTGATCATTGTGTCACACTCATACATCTAGTGGAAAATGGGTGGGATCAAAAGAAGGATGCTTACTATTGTTTTGTGGACTTCAAAAAAAGCTTTTGACATGGTTCCAAGGAACAAAATGTGGAACAAAATGGAGGAGTTAGGGGTTCCAGCACATTATATACGTTATCGTTCATAGACTATATGAGCAAGTGAAAGCTAAAATCAAAATGCATGCAGGGTTATCTAAAGGGTTTGGGAGTGATATAGGGGTTAAGAAAGGCTTCCCTCTCTCTCCAACCTTATTTGGACTATACATAGACAAATTGGAAGAGTGGATAAACAAATTTGGAGGTAATGGAGTGCCCCTAGCTAAGTATGTGGTGAAACTCATGTTATATGTAGATGATCTAATTATAATGGCAGAAACAATCCAAGACCTGAGGATCCACCTTCACTCTTTAGATATTTTCTACAAAGAAGTAGGAATGTAGGTAAACATTGGAAAAACCAAAATTGTGATTTTTTTCTATATAGAAAACAAGCCAACATCCCAAATTTCAGTTCAAAGGTGAGCCTTTGGAGATAGTGTTAGAGTATAAATATCTAGGCCTTGATTTTCATAGCAAGCTCAAGAGGGACATATGCAGGATGAAACAAATACAAGGTGGATGGAAAGCCCTCTTTGCACTCCAAAACAAGTGCAGAAACACTGAATTATGGGATTGGAAGACCACTAAGGTTCTATTTGGGTTGCTTGTCATTCCAATGTTGTTGTATGGCTGTGAGGTATGGGCTAGTGGAATGACAAATATAAATTGGAGACAACTAGAGAGAATCCAAAAAAGGCTTATAACACACCAGTTCAGAATCAAGGCTACAGTTCCCTATGAAATCATCTTGGCTAAAATAGGTTCTTTCCCCGGAGGAAACTACGAATACTAGCCTCATAGGTTATGTGAAAAAGTTGGAAACATGCAAGCAGGCAGATGGCCTAAGGCTGAAATGGATGAAGAGTTACATAGAAGAAAGAACACGTGGATGAAGCAGAACTAAAAATGAATGAAAAATGGGATATCAACTTAAGTGAATGCCCAAAGCTTAATAGAGACATCAAAAACTATGTAAATGAAAAGTTCAGATTGATGATGTGGTAGAAGAAAACAAGCAGGAAGCGTCGCATTACATTACTGAGTTTAACCCAACCTATGACCACGGAGAGAAAACTTATATAGGGGCTGAAATAAAATGGTGAGAGAAGATCCTCATTGCTTAGCTAAGGACTATCTCTCACAATCTTAGGTGTGAAACAGGAGGTGGACAATACCCAAGGAGCAGTGGGAAGAGAACTTGTTTGTTGTGTAATACATGGACAATTGAGACAAAAGAACACTTTATTATGTAATGTCCTAAGTTCATTGGTATTCGATCCAAATATGAAGAAATCCTAGCCAAAGGGTCCATGGTGGAACTATTTGAGGATAACATAATAAATATCTTGGGAGAAATGTTATCATGGATCACCGAAAGAGGAGCAGCCTCCTAAAAGAGGTCAAAAATCCCACTTTGGTCTAAGGTGGTTTGGTACTATTTTATGGTCCCATAGACCTGTTGGTCTCGTGGACATAATTAAAATATTTCATTTCATTTCATTTTAGAACATTTTTGTAATGAACAAAGTATTCCTTGGAATATTCTTATTTTTGGGGAAAATCTTTGAAGTAAAGTGAGTGATATAAAAGTATGAAAATGCCATGGAAAAGGGGGTGTTAATCTTTCTGAAATTTAATTAGAGAGAAAAAAGGAGAGAAGATCCAAGAGAAGCCATTTTCTAGGAATTTTTTTGAGAAACCAATTATTTCTTGTGTGCCTTTCAAAATTGATCATGTCAAGTTGGTTGCATAGATGTATAGCCATTGACAAAACTTTGATATTGTAAACAAACTTCCCTTGTTGATCAAATTTGAGAAACCTTGAGTAATTTGTGTAGATCAATGAACTATGTTATGTCCATTTTCATCTTGAGATATTTTCAAATAGTTATCTATGTGCCTGTTGCAGTCTTACATTAGAAATCCTTTGAAATCACACAAAATATCGTCCTCATGATAACTACTATGCCATTTGCAATTACCTTATGAAGAGAGATTTCATTTCATAATTAAATAAGTGATTTAAATTCACTTTACTTTCATTTTAGTGATATAGATTGTTTTTCATTTTATGAGTGTATCATGAGTGTGATATAGCAGGGGTTTTCTAAAGTTTAATTGAGTCTTTAACACAAGTTCTTGTGTTAAAACCTTGAAGAATGTTTAAAGTCACATGTCTTTGAGATTTGATAGATGCAAAATTTTCTAGTTGAAGGTTCATCTTTACTTTTTGAAGATATTCATCTTTTTACGTTGTGGGTCTATTAACATTCATTTAAAGTTATCAGATATTTGGTATAATCAACTTTATCCTTCTTAACTTCCCAACCATAAAATACATATCCAGAGATGAACCAGACATGAAATACCCCTACTTGCATTGTCTATTCATAAATGCTATGGGAATTCAATTATTTACCCATTCCTTAGCTCAATATATAGGATCAATCAGTTTTTACCATTACCTTTAGTAACTGGATCTTTTTAGAAGGTCTCTTCATCCTATAAAATGAAAAATCATGAGAGTTAGACTACGATATATTGACTATACCTTCTAAAGATCTCCTATCAATTTTGTGGAAGGAAAGAAATGTACTATAAATCAGACACCATCCACCAATATGGGTTACGAAATGGGTCCTCTCACCCTAGTTAAAGGCACATCCTAAAGTAGTCAAGGTAGGTCAAACCCCGTTCTCACGGTGCTATCTAGTTCTTCCATGCCTCGAGTGAATGAAAAGTCGGCTAAATCTTTCCCTGGCTATAAAATGACTCACACTCTGATTTATCTATCTCCAAGAATCTTGTTCAAACTATGAAAGCTACGCATCACAAAGGGAGAATAAATTTGGGTACCAACACCATCCATGCCTTTTCACACGCTTAGACATGAAATAAGGTAGTCTCTTTACCATGGTAGTCTTGTATCCCGGGGGCGCATTGCTCCTAGAGAACCTTATAGAAAATGAAACTCTTACCTCACACCATTCTAGGAGGCTCTCCCAATGTATAGCCCACCAATGCACTATAGTTCTAAGAAGGTTATAACTAAGAATTCCCCTGCTCTCTTCCTCATTATTCCATTGATCTTCTATTTCTCACAAGAAAATTTCAGGGTATGCTCCTCCACAGTAACTTGGAAAATTATTCCCTCCCATGCGTTTTATTAAGTGTTCCTTTATTACCCTTGTTATAGATCCTCTCAATTGTTTCCCAATTAACTCATAAGTCCCATGTGCCCAATTTTCACATGCCATACTAGTGGTATCACTCAAGGACCGAGCATCTTCAAACTTGATAACTCCCTCCATGGGATTGATTATCTCAGGGTTTCGATGGAGCACACATAGATTTTGTCAAGGAATACCTCTCCTATGGTCTTAGTATAGGGTGCTGACTTCCCATCTGTTAAATGGATAATCATCCTTTCTTCCTTGTTCTTGAAGCTGATATACCCCTTGTTAAACTATAGTTTGACATTGTTCTTATAACACCAAAGGCTCCCATGTAATGTTGGGAAATTATCCTCCTTGGTGAGCACTAAGACTTCAAAGTACCCAATGAACTTAGTCACTTGAATAGTGATAACCACATATTTCAAGACTCCAATGGAAATTTCCCTTGTCTTCTTTTCCATATAAAACAGATTTGAAGATGGCATTAATGCGGGTCTTTCCATTTTATGCCATGTATCCAAGGTGAGAACATTGACCTCCACTCCCATGTCAATGAGGATATTACTTAGAAGCCAACATCAATAACTAAATTCAAAGTAATCTCCTTATCATAGTCAAGGCTGTGATGAGTAAGGTTTACATGCAAAACCTTCCTTTCATGCTCGCCGCTCCGATGTGTGGTATCTTCTCCCTCACCATAATCCTAGCAAGGTAATAATATTCTCTATCCTTAACATCCTACATACTTCCTTGACCTCATCCAGGTCCTCCTTCGGAGTCTTGACTTTCTTCCTTTGCTCTAACTACTTTGACTGCGCCTTTAGACATTGGATCTCCCATTGTAAACTCTGAATAAAATCCATAGTCTCTTGATACACTTCCTTCTGATGATTAGGATCTAGATAATTCCCATGTACCACTTCTTCCCTAACAACCAATTTATATTTTGGCATATCTCTTACATGTGAAGCTTTTGCTCATGTTGTTACTAGTATAGGTTCTAATCCTAACTCATGCGCCACTCTTGGCATCCACTGAGGGTCGGATTTCTTTATACTCACCATCCCAATGCCTTTGTATTTCTGGTGTTGTTGGCTCATGTGTTCAAACAACTCAGGGAACTCCTCATACTTATTTTTTTCCACACCATGAGCACTGCAATAGGTTAGGACACTCATGCTTATAATGCTCTGTAGACCCATAGTTATAACAAGTTTCTCGTGGGAACTCACTTATTCTTCTACCACAGTTACTGTGACCATGAAATCCTCTGTGAAAACCTCTTCCAAGCACTCCTCCATCTACCCACCCTTCATAGAGATGATCATCATCCTTAGAACTACTTATAATACTAGTCCTGCATACACTAAGATCAATACCATCATGATTTTGCTCAATCAACTCCGCAATCCTTGGTATCATGGGTCATAGAGTTACAGATCTTAAAATAACAAGATTTTTTTATAGATTGTACACTCTAGTAGAGGAAACCTATTTACATCATGATTCCCATGGAAAATTTCACATTCTACCACTATGGCACGCACCGAATTCTAAGGGAAACTATCCTTTACATTCCCTTATAATTCACATTCTATACACCAAAGTCCACTCCAAACCTCATGCACTGAATTCATAGACTACTTCTCCAATTGCTTGGCCATTGTAGTAATTTGAGCCTAAAGAAAAGGGATAGCACCAGTATCAATGCTTCCAATGACCTCAACATGAAAGGAAGCTTCTTAGGCCTCGCATGTGTCCAGAAAGTATTGTGTGATAGTTTCCTTCTAAAAAATGTTATTAATCCTCCAATAAACCATTGATCATGTTGAAAAAGGGTGAATGTCATAGGATAGTATTGACAAGAGAGTCTTTAAATGCACATCATACTCCCACAAATTCTCCGACATTCCTTACTGGATATCCTTCATGGATCTAATGCTCTTATGTTCAAATTCAGGAATATGGAACTCTGCTAGGAAGGTATTCTTTAATGCAGTGTAGTCTACCACTGTTTGATGGGGGTCATAATTATAATACCAACTATGTGGGCACTCTTACAATGTCATTGCAAAATGTCTTTCCTTCCACTCTGGGGTAGGGATTCCTTTCACATGCCATAGTAATTTTCACTTGTGCACATGCTCTGCAACATCTTCAATACCCATGTAGTTTGGAAAATGCAAAGACATATCAAAAAATAATTCTGGAGGTGGCTAAGTCCCTTCTCCTCATGATCCGAGCCTTGGTTCCATCCTACATTTCTTCCTCCATAAGATCCACTAGATCTACTAGGTCATGTTTCTCCTGACCCATCAGATCCTCCGATCCACTAGGTCCTATTGGTGCCATTTTTGAGCTTGCACCATGTTGCCCTAATTTTCCAAATCTTTATTTTCTCAAAAACATTTTACCCTTTGAATTGATGGTCTAAATTTCTTCCCCTCTAGTTGAATGCTTTAAAATTCTCACAAACTTGTTGTTTTTCCCTAATTTGAAGGAATATTCCAAGTTTTCCCTTTTATGTGCCCTAGTTTTTCCAATTTTATGGGGTGTCATTTTTTCCCTTTGCCAGATCATGAAAAAATTGAAATTGATCAATTCATACTTGTTTGTATTTGAAAATCCAATCCCAAGGTCAAAAATGTTCAGAAATCATGCTTCAGTTGATTTAAAATCAAAAATCTACCATCCTTGGTGAAAAAATTGAATTCTAGGGCATCCTTTGAATTTTTGTGTTTTGACGGTCATACGGGCATCATTTTCCCATCAATTTCTTCCTCAAACATGCATTAGAAATGTGGCAGTTTCTAATTGGCTGAGGAAAAGTGGGGAAGTGTTGTAACTTTTCATTTTTTGCCTTTTGGCAAATGGGGCATTTTCGGGCCCAGGGCTCCGTTTTTCCAAATTTGCCTATGTGGCATGTTCTTATTGGCCCAAGGATGGTGGGTGGTTAGATCTCCTTAGAGATTTTGACTTTACTTTGCAAAAATTTTAAAAGTCAAAAATTGGCCCAAAACCCCACAACCAATTGAGAGTGGACACGTGTCCATAAAAGGTCAGAGGGAGGAGCGGGCAGAGGGGGACTTAGAGTTTTTGGATCTAATTCTATAAAGCTTCAAAATATGTTTCAGCCCCACTCCAATCAGAGGAGGACACGTGGTAGCATGACAAGGACATAAGGGATGTGGATGACGGAGGTTATTTAAAATTTTTGCCTTTAGAGGCATAAAAGTTAAAGTGAAATTTTAGAGTGCAGCCCCATGCCCAATCACATGTGGACACGTGTCCAATAGATTCGAGGGGAAGTGTGGGTGTAGAGGGAAATGGGAAATTTTTCCCATTTTTGGCAAAAGGAGTTAAGGCAAAATTTTAAGCCATGAGCCCACAAGCAAATATATGAGTGACATGTGGCGAGCAGAGTAGATAAGGTGGGTTGGTGAAGGCATGAGAGAATTTTTTCCCTTTTACAAAAAAGGCTTAAAATCAAAATTTAGCGTTGGCCCATGAAGAATCACAAGGAGACACGTGGCAAGGGAGAAATTGAGGTTCGGGCCTGTGGGGAAAAAAGTGAATTTTTTTCAATTTTCTAAAAAGGTCAAATGTACAAAATTGAAGCATGATCCCAATGAGACCCAAAATGTACCACGTGTCACTCCAAAATTCAAAGGCAGAGGTGTAGGGCAAAAAGTGAATTTTTTTCCTTTTTCCAAATTTTCAAAAGGTCATAAAGTAAATGTTTTAAAATTGGGCGCGATCCAATCATTTTTTGTCTCGTGTCCAACCTTATCCAAAAAATTAAAAAGGTAACTCAAGCATATTTCTAAGTTGGCATCTTCCACATGGACGGCCAAGATTAAAATATGGATGAGATCGACGGTTGATGTGCATCCATTGTTTTGACCGCCATAGGAGCTCTAGGAAACTTGGAATCATGATTTTTACATCAAAATTCATCAATTTTATAGTGATTTTGTGTCATCTTGGCTGTCCAGGGTCATTGGCATCACTTTCATGCCTTAATTCTTTGATATGAGGTGGTTTTGAAATAAATTTTTCCCTAATCCATCCAAAAATGTGAAATGACAAAATCAAAAGTTGGAGAGGTAATTTGAAAAGGTAAAAAGGTGAAAATGATGAGTAAAAGGTGTTTGTATGTCTCAATGATGAAAAACGTGCCTCCAGGATGGATAATGATCTAGATATTTGTAATGATTTAATATTTTTGGGCACACCTAGCAACCTACGAATGTTATTCTGTTTGATGTCATTTTCATTGAATCATGAGGATTGTTTTGTAACAAACTTGATCCCATGGCATATTATTTTCTTGGGAAAGAAGGATCAAATGTGGAAAGAGATATATAATGTATTTTTGGAGAAATGCATAAGGGTCGGGAAAATTTGAAAACTCACGAGAAAATTCTGAGAGAAAGCTCATTTTTTCTGAAAAACCCACCAAAGAACCAGAAAAATTTCTTCTATGTTGGATCTTCATGTATGTGAGTTGGTTACAAGTGTATAGTCATCACACACTCTGAGATTGTTCATAAAAATATCCCTTGTTGATGAATCTAAAAGATTTTGAGTCAATTTGTGTTTTTCTGGGCAATATGATGTCTGTTATCAGTTTTAAATGCCTGTAAATAGTTTTCATTGTTCTTGTTACAATCTTACATTTAAAGTCTTTAGAAATCACACAAAATATTCATTTCTTGTTGATATTTTAGTGGCATTTGTAATCTCATGTTCATAAGATCCTTCATCTGATAAAGAGAAAAACAAATTTAAAATCACTTTACCTTCCTTGACTATAGAGATTTCTTATAAGCCTTTGGGGGTACCTTAGGCATGGTTTGATCAAGGATTTTTGTGTTTAATTGAGTTCCTTACTTCAATATTTTGTGGTGAGTTCTCAAATATTGTGTGAAGAGTGCAACCTAGGCTTCCAATTATGCCTCTTCTGGTTGAAAGAATATCCTGATTATTTGAACAATTTTATCTTATAGTTGTTCAAGTATTGTAGAGGTTGTCAAAGATCCGATATATCCCGCTTTTCTTGTCAACACCCCACTAAAAAATTCATTCAAACAAACTAATCCTACCCATACTACCCCTGTATTGCATTGTGTGTCAACAAAAGGATCTAACCCATCTACAAAAATGCACAAGGCAAATTAGTATTATACAATGTCTTCAGTAACCCTTGCCTTGCATTGAAAATATCTCCATAATCTGGGAGTGATAACTTGTGAAAGTCGAGATTGGAGTGTTGATCATATTTTCCCAAGGGTTTTTCATACTACTTGCATAAATTGAGGGATATCTTCATCTCCTTCACCATTTGGGGGTTACAATATAGGTTCTCTTACCTTGGTTTAAAGGCACAACCTAAAATAATGAGGGTTAGATCAAATCCTTTCAAAGTGCTATCCATCTCTCTACAAACTGAGTGCCGCTTAGATCACATCCCCGGCTACAAAATGACACACGTCATGATCTATTTGACTTCAAGCTTCATTCCATATCTCCGATGCTACTCGATCGAAAAGGATAACAAATTTGGGTACCAACAGGTCCACCAGTCCTCCAGCCCTTATACCACCAAATCCACCTCATGTAGTTAACAATGTGCTTGAAGTGGTCGCTCCTAGTATTGCCAACATCCCACTCAAGTGCACACCGATGGTTTTGTTAGTGCGAATCACAAAGCACTTCCGGATGTTGATCGATTTCTAGGTTGATCACTCTAGCATCCAGTGTGATTACATAACATTGAATCCTTTCTTTGAGTGTGGGACTCATGAAAATGAGAAAGGAATCTCCAGAGAAGGATGGTTCCTATTCCTAAACTACCTGCCACAAGCTATTCCAGTGCAGGCAAGCTAATCTAAACCTAATCTAACCATGCCAAGGAGACAGAGAGAGAGAGAAAAGGGAAAAACAAAGCCTACACTAAAACGGTGATACACCAGAGAAGGAAAATGTTGAACATCTATCAAAACTACCATGGAACAAAGAGAGGTGAGCAATGGGAAGGATGGACAGATGCATCATAGGCCCAAGGATAGATTTCACATAGAAAATGTCCCAAAACTCCATGAACACAGCTCCAGACCTACAATGAACATTCAAACATGCACAAATACCTGCAATGAAGAGAGGCAAGAAGAAAACAAGTGAAAAATGAGCAAGGATGGACAGATGCATCATGAAACATGTTTTTGTTGCTTCAGAAGTTTGCACAGAACATCATTTTAATGGTAAAAGGCAAAAATTCCATTACAGAGAAGGGGAGGAGGTTCGAACTCCATTTTCAACCCTAGAGAAGAAAAGAAGGGAGGGCAGAGCTGAAAAGATGAACCACCTTTTTAAAAAATGAGCCAAATCTAGCTTTATACAATGCATGGGTCGAGCCCAGGAGAGAGAAATGTAGGAAAACATGCAAGCAGTCCAACCATTGACCAAAACACATTCTTCATTAAAATCGTGGTTGAAACATCACTTCTGGCCATGCTGAAGAAGAATGTGACCCATGTGCATTAAAAATGGTTGTTGAAATGTCACTTCTGGCCATGTTGAAGAAGAATGTGACCCATGTGCATTAAAACTGGTTGTTGAAACGTCAGTTCTGGCCATTACCATGCGCCAGATAAGTTTCTTGATTTTCTCTCCCCAAACTGAACCAAAATGCAAGATTGTTCCTGGAATCATGTCTAGAATTTCACCATCTTTCCATTGATATAAAGAATGTGAAAATCTGAGCTCTGGATCGAAAGATATGGCGATCTGAAGATTTAGGGCAAAAATAGGCCAAAACGGATTAGCGGGAAAAATACTTGAATTTTTCCCGCGCACTGCCACTTGGATGACACGTGTCGGGCTCTGATTCGTTCACAGGCTCATCCTTTTTTCAAATTTTTATGGCCTGCACCTGACATGTTTATGCTTGGACACGTGTCAAAACCCCATTGGGTGCGGATTTGACACCGCAAAATTTCCCGCGCCTTTTCTCTCAAAAATTTCCTTCATTTTTACTTTGGAAAATTTTCCAAATTGGCCCAGCCTATCCACCTGTTCAGGACACATGGCGATATCTCATTCGCTGACAGGGGCCGCGGGGTAGACCTTCGTCTTTAAATTTTTTTATGAAAAACTTAGCCATATTTCCAACTTTTCCTCTTCGACACGTGGCATGTTCTGATTCATCTGCGGGCCCCCTTGTCTCTTTTCGGCCACTTCGCCTTTTCGCATCCCACGCATACTTTTGGCCTAGATGTGCTAAATTGTCTGGGACAAATTTCTTTGAACCACCCGATTCAGGCTCCCTTGTCCCTCTTTGTGGTGAAGACACGTGGCGAGATTCCATTGGCTCTCGGATTTTTCACTTTTCGCATCCTCCACATACTTTTGGCCCAAATGTCCCAGACGAAAATCCTCTGCTTCGGCTGAATCGGCCGGTTCACGTCCTCTGCGTACTTTTGGCCCGGATGTCCTGACCACATGAAACAAGACTTAGACATTTTTTCCCTGCTTTCAGCCATTTCAGGTTTTTATGTCCTGCGCCAGACATCCCAACCGCCCCAAATGCTTGCGAGACCACCTGGCGGCTTTTCGGCCGATTCATGCCCCAACGTCCCAACTGTCCCAAGGACCGCCTAGGACAAGACTTAGCCGATTTTCTCCATTTTTCAGCACCAAGCTTGGCTTTTGCAATTTTTTCACATTTTTAAAACTTGCTGGGTTTTCTTCTTAGATATGAGAGTTAGAAAGAAGCTGAGGGGACCCCAGAAACATGATTTTTGCCTTGAATCAATATACTTTCTCGGGATTGAATAATTTGATGCATGTTATCAAAATTACCTTGGGGGTGAATTTTGGATAACAAATTTGTGATATTTTCCCACTCAAGCTAGTTGTGTATCCCATGCCACTTCTAGACATGGTATCTAAACCTTATGTATTTTCAACTTGTCCAAAAATTCCTCCAAATATGGGAATGGTTTGCACAACTTCCAAACAAGAAATTATATCTCCTAGGCATAGATCGATTACTCCCAACAATACCAACTCGGTTAGCAATACTTCTCCCTTGATCTGGAAAACCAAGCGTTAGGGGTTAATCTCTAGGTGGGTTCAAATGTGTGTCAATGGAACTCCTTTCTCTATATAACAAATTCTCATCAGAAGGTTAAGGGCTTCTCTCCCGTACTTTCCAAGATGAGGTAACACATACTTCTCAGGTTCCACATCCTCTGTATGAACCTTAAATCCTTCCCATAATGTCTGCCTCCATAGATCCATCATAATTGTAACCTTGCATTGTATGGTCATTTCCCTTGCATCATATTTTCTATACTTGATTCATCTCTCTTCCCTTTCCTTTTCAGCTGCAATGTCCACCATCTTCCTGTACCCTAGCTTCCTTACCCAGTGCTTAGAGAAGCTTAGCCAGCCATAGGAAATGCCTCTAAACTTAAGGTAATGATCAAGATATTCATATCCAAAGAGATATCATGTAAAAATGATCCTTTGGGCTCCCTCAAAAACTCAAACTCAACAACCTCTGAGAAAGAATATGTAGAAATGACACATTCAAAAGTATAACTAGTCAAGATTCCACTCCACCATTGATTACCAACACACGTCCAAGTCAGGTCTACATCCGACAACCTCTGGTAATCATCTTGGGTCCATACATGTGATCTATAGTACCATCTCGATCTGGATGCATATGTTGATAGCCATTTATATAGTTCTATTGGAAAATAAGAGAAGAATATATCATACAACTCATGGTACAGGTTCTCTTCTACCCATCCACATGCATCAAACTCAGGTCCAGTACTAAATCTTTGAGAAAACTCATCCTCCATGCTTTTGAACCATGCTTCAACACTTTAAAAGGTCAGATGTTTGGTCATTATGCATCACATGGATCAAGATGTATGTCATTTCTCACAACTTCAAAAAGAGGTCCCAACAAGGGAAACAAGATGTAGTAATTTTTATAAACATAGAACAATAGTTTAATCCCATGTGTATCTTTCTATCACCCAGTGAGTGCTGGGCACTTACCAAAGGCACGAGTGGGCACTGATCCCCTCTTTTATATGAGTCTTGTGATAATACATCCTTAATAATAAATTTAGATGCAGGAAAGAAAATAACCATGTGCTCATTCTAATAGCCTAGAACGAGTCACCGTATCAATGCATCTATTTAGATAGAAAAAAGAAGTATCAAACAACATATAGAAATGATTCATAATAAAAGGGAAATGCAATTGGATTTATGTTCATGAACATATATATTCTTTAGAAAAAAACCTTATATTCATATTAAGGAGTTCAATAACCACATTAGATTCATTAAGGCCATTATAGACCAATATAACAATGCGAGATATGCACTAGGACCTTTAGCCATGCTTTCCACATTACAAAACTAGTTATAGACCTATCCCTCTAAATATGCCATTGTTCCTACAATTATCCTAATCCAAACCCAAATGATCCTTCATTATTCCTACAAAGATTTTCCTATCCAGTGTCATCTCTCTTTTTTCTCTCCTCACACTTCTTTTGTTCTTCTTTCTCTTCTACCCAAGCATCTCCATATATATCATTAGTCTCCACTGCCATGCCTTCCTAAGGTAACATATTGGCTACCAAGTGGTCCTCCAATGGAGAATTCCCCCTTTGATCTGAGCTCTCCACTCTTTACAATGATGTATTTTTAGATCCTTCCATTGCATGCATGGAATATTCCATTCTTGACCATACAACTATCAGGCTGGCACCTTATCCACTCTGCATGCTAGATGGGTCACACTTTTCTCGTGTACTACCTGGAATGTCGAATATGGCTAAGTCCCAAAACTCATCTTGTCTTATGATCGCATGTCATGTGTTCTATTAAAACGGTCTAGAAACCTTCCATGCACACCTTCAACCCATGTGTCCACGTGCCTTCTTGTACTTATCAAATATTTTGGGTCCCAACATCTTTCCTTTCTTTAGTCCCTAAAATCACAATCCTTTTGATTTCAAGAATTTTAGGCCTATCATCATATGTAGATGTATTTACAAAATGTGTTATGAAAATCCTATATTTAAGAATTAAAATTCTTTTTCCTTCCATTATCTCTGATCAACAGGGGTTTGTAATGGGAAGACAGATCCAAGATGGTATTGTCACTATTCAAGAGACTTTTCATACTACCAAGAAAAATAAAAAGGAAGCTATGTTTATTAAGCTTGATATGGAGAAATCCTATGACCATGTCTCTTAGTCCTTTCTTCTTAATTTCTTAAACATGTTTGGCTTTGATGAAAACTTTAGGATTCGATACGTACATATATTTCCACGGCTAATTTTTTTATCAATGGGACTCCCTGTGGTTTTTTCAACAGTTCCAAAGGATTAAGACAAGGAGACCCTATCTCTCCTTTTCTATTTATAATCATGGCTAAAACTCTCAACAGAGCTCTCAATAAGGCTAATTTTGAAGGAAGAATTAAAGGTATCTCACCTACTGTTAATAGTGACAATGTTGTTCACCAACATGCTTTTTATGACACAATGCTTGTTGGAGAGGCTACGATTCTAGTGGATACAAATTTTAAATAGATGATGGTTGATTATGAGGAAGATTCTGAATAAATGATTATTTTGGTAAAAGTTCGGTATTTTTTTATCAGTTCCCCTAAAATAAGATGTTTCAAAATATCTATTATTCTTGGCTATGTGATTAAAATATTCCCTACTAGGTATTTGGGAATGATTATTAGAATTGAAAACCAAAGATTGCTGAATGGAATTTTTTGATAGAAAAATTCTTAATAAATTGGAAGGATGGGAAGGCTCGCTATTATCCCAAGTAGGTAAATTATTCCTTCTCAAATTCAAAATTCAAAATTTGAATATGTACTCTATGTCTATTTATAGATTACCTTCCAATATTTCTATTAAATTGGAGGGTATATAAAACATATTTCTTTGGAGTGACTCGAGAACAAAAAGACAAAATACCTCTCCTTTCATGGGAAGAATTTTATAAGCTAAAGAAATCAGGGTCTTGGTATTAAATACTAGACTAAAATGAATAAAGCTATGTTATCAAAAATAATTTGGAGATTGGTTAAGGAAGACAGTGTGTGGACTTCCATCATAAAAAAAAAATACTGGTCAAATCTTCTAGGTAATGAATGGTGCTTTAACAATGCTGACTTTAATGGTTTAATTTTTTGGAAATATATACATTTGGCTAAATAAATTGTTTTCAAGGGAAGAAAATGGATGATTGGAAACATGATAGTGGTTAATTTCTTGGATGAAAAATGGTTAGATGTAAAACCTCTTAAGGTAACCTATCTTAACATCTATAAGGATGGCGTGGTTAAATATGGGACTAAGCTAAAAGATTACTTCAATTTTGATGAACCTCTGGGTCAATGGAAAATAATTGGTTTGGTTGGACATAATAGCAATGAGATCAATTATATTAACAAAAAATTAAGAGGAGCTATTATTAATAAAGAGAGTTTAGAAGATGATATATAATATTGGTCTAGAGAGGATAGCGAAATCTTCTCAGTTAGAAGTGTCTATAATTCCCTTTTCTTAGAGGAATTTAATCCTGAAAACTTCAAATGGGAAAGTGTTTGGGTCAAATAAGTTACTAACAAGATCAATATGTTCTGGTTGTTAGTTCTCCATGATAAAATCCTTACTGTGAGGAATCTTAATAAGAGAAATTTTCAAATGGTGAATAGGTGTGTTCCATGTAAAAAGATATTGACTTGACTCTTTACATCTATTCCTCCATTTCCATTTTTGGTATCAGCTAGAAACACCCTTCTTAACTTATTTGAAATCAAGTGTATTTTCCCATGATCCATTAAAAAACCATGGTCCCAATGGTTTAGCCATTTTAGGAGTCAAGGACTCAAACATAGTTAGACTATTTCTATAATGCACCTAGCTTGGGAAATTTGGAAAAAGATAAATAGGTGGATTTTTAAAGGGAAGAAGGAATCGAAAAAAGAAATTTGGAATTCATTGTTTTAATACTATCAATGCAAACTTCTCTACCCTAGCCCCACATATCGAGAGTAAATTTTCTAAGAATTGGGGTTTAAGTCCTACTCAAACTAACCTTCCTATACATAATCCTAAGCTTCAAGGTTGGGAAAAACCTAGAAAGGACTGGATAATGGTGCCTCTAAAGGAACCCTTGGAAAATTTGATTTTGGAGGGTCTTCCATGATTTTGAAGGAATATTCATTATTGGGTATCAATGTGATCTTGGAATTCAATAAAATAACATTACTAAAGAGATTTCTACTTATTGGGGTGTATCTATATGATTTCAACACATATTTTTATATTGAAAGTGGAAGGATACTCATTAAACAATATTAATAGTATTACTGCTAAAGGTACTACTTCTACATCTATCCAAAACTCTATAACTAGTATAAAGGAAATGTTTAACTTGTTTAAAGAAATTACCTTTGAACATATCTATAGAGAAGAAAATATTGTTGCTAGTTATTTTTCCAATAAGGTGGTTAATTGTCATGATGAGACATTAATAAATGATGAAAAATCTATAGATATTAAGGTATGAACACACCTCTAAAAATATCAACATGGACACGTCACCATTGGGTAATAATGTATAAGAGATGTAAGACTCGTGTGAATTTATGTTGGGATGACACAAAGATGTGGGATCGAGATACACTTGCGTTACCTTTGAGTCATTATTTCCTTATGTGCTTGTAACATCGATATTGCTGGGATTGTTCATTTCATTCTGAGTAATCTAAATTTGGGATTTTCTACGAACTAGTGCTATTATTTGCAAATCGGGGTGATATTGTGAGAACTAAGCCATATGGCATAGATGGGGTTAATCCTGAATCAATGGAAGTGTTCAAGAGTGATGCAGCCTAGAATTTACTGAGATAACACCCTAGATGCACTGACACATCACTCATCCTAGACGAGCGCTCACCCGAAGTGCACAAAGGTACCAAGACCTTCTTTAGGGTTGTGGTAGTAGGACATTAACATGATGAAAGAAGAAACATATAGATCCATAACTAGTCCATAATTCTTCAAAGCATTCCATATTCGGGTTTATGAAAGAAAACAAGTTTAAGCAATAATCATGATTGAATCAAGAACATGCACTACACATTTACACACAAGAATGACACTTAGATTCGCAAATATCTTCCATCTATTAATAAACATAGAATCTCCTTACCATAATGACAATCTATACCAATGCATGCATGGATCTGATACAGTAATCCAATCATATGCACATATCTCTATATCTTCATACATCCATCTCTCCCTATGTATATCTATATATATAGGGTGGGGACTTTCCTTCACCACTTATCTATTCCGGAAATATTCCACATGCTATTAATAGCCATGCATTTTTACAGGCATAGCTACACATGCAAGTGTGTTATCTATAGACCTTTTACAATTAACTAAAGTGATAATCCTATTATTATCTCGTCTCCATGCAAAAAAATTCGATCCGATCCTCCAAAGATAGACAATGTGTGGTGTGCACGTCTCGCATCGCTAGGGTGTTCTCGTGCCATCTTCTAAAAATAGGTCTTCATGATCAAAATCAGATAAGTCATGAATGTTAAAATTTCCCTCCACGTGTGTGTTCTTCATGTCCCTCTCGCACCCTTGATCTTGGCTTTCTATCCTACACAAACTTCTTGTGTGATCTCTAACAAGTATTCTTTGAGTAACATTACCCCACACTAATATCATTGTCATCCGAGCAATGGGTATCTCAAAAAATTGAAGTAAAGAATAAAAGAATGGAAAGAATAAGAATGAAAGAATGTAGATAAATAAAGAAGTTTTATGAGGCTATGATTCAGCCTCCTCAGTATCGATTTGAGGTATCAACTCTAGATACTCCTTTATTTTTGCCTCTAAGGTTTTTCATTTAGCAAGTTCTTGTTCTACTTTTTCTGGAATGTCCACAACAATAGAATCCAATTTTTCCCTCACAATCTTCCCTTTTTCATTTTGTAGAACCAACACAATGTAGGACATCAAGGGCATTCTTCCTTCTAGAAGATCCATCTTTTGTGTAATGAGCTTCCCAAGCTCTTCTAGCCAAGTCTTGTGTGGCTCTTATGCTACTATCAAGGCCTCGCGCTTCTTCTTAACCATTGACAATATTTCTGAGTGCCCTAATGTATTTTCCTTCATTGCTTTATAGACCTCATTGTTTTCTTCTAGGGTATTTGTATTTATAAGTGCCTCTGGAACTGTGCAGATGTTCAAATCCTAGTCTTCTTTCTTCAATACTTCATGTAGCACTTGTAACATCCCCTCATAGGATGTAATCTTTCACATCACTGAGGATTTCTCTCATTCTACCTCTTACTCTGAATTCCTTGGCACTGCCATGCACAAAGGTTCATCTTCAAGTACCAAGTCCACCAACTTTCCTACATAATGTATCATTGAGGGAAATGTCTGTGGCACCTTGGCCTCTAAGTGTGGCCTAGCTCTTATGACATTGCCCCCAATATCCTCTGCGAAGTTGATAAATACTTCATTCTTATTCTATACCAAGTCCCTCTCTTGTGTTATGCATGTTATCTCCACATCCTTTGTCTTTATCTCCTCACACAATGCTCTTATTGCTGTAGATATATCCATGTTTCTTTAAGAAAATTCAGCGAAACCTTCACCAATGTGTTACTAACCTACTCATCTGATATGATAGTAGGCTTTACTATCATATGTCTAGCTTGGGGTGCTTTCTTCAACCATTTCAAAACACATGACTCTTCACTTACATCAAAGTTAGGCTCATCTTTTTGGGTATTCATTGACCATGATAGTTTATTTTGAGTGCACATAGTCACCATATCCTCATCTATTAGCTCATAGAAGAATAAATCCTTCTACACTATCATGCTCCTGGAAGCGGAACAAATTTTTTTACCTACATCCTCTACATACCCTACAGCTAGTGGAATGTCTCTCCCCTCATCCTCTTCAATCTAGGACCCTTGGGAATTGTAGCTTCAAGGTTAGGAGCTTTTCCCATTACATCTTGAGTAGTCACATGCATATATCCGGAGGTTTCCTTTTCTTTTTCTTCTCCATCCTTCATCTCTTCATATTTTTGCTCTTCCTCATTTTGTGGCTTGTCTTCTTACTTGAGCGGGGTAAGAGATGCATGATCCCTCTCTCCTAACTCCTCCACTTCTTCATCCAAATTCATATTTCTTCTCTTCTTTGGTTCAATGGTCTCCTTGTGAGGAGAGAGATGAGGTGATTTCCTTACTGTTTGTGGGGTTCCACTTTGATTCCTTGTGTGTCTGAACACTTTCTTAAACCTATGCTCTCCTACTCAACCTTCATATCTACCTCTTGGTCCTTTCCTTGAGGTAGATTGGCTCAGCAATCTGTGACTCTTCTCTATCATAAGGTTTCTTTCTTTTACACTCCAAGCCTCCACTATCTTCCCACTCCTCTTCTTAACCCTCTACTTAACCAACTTATTTGGGCCTTTGTGCTGGTATGTTTTACATTGTGTTCTTACTTGTTTGGTGGCCCTCGAGTGTGAATTCATTATCCACATACTTATTTTTATCCATCTTGGGCTTTAGCTGAAGATACACTAATGCTTCCCCTACATCTACTACAACTAGACTTATTGGCTTAATATTCAACACCTCCAAAATGATCCTCTTGATATAGGAACTTATTCCATGATACACATACTTCTTCCTCAATGTGTGGCAGTCACATTCTACCTTATCTCGCATTGAATACCAGTCAGTGTGTGTTTTTGAATCTATGAATAGATGCTTAGAAATACCTTGTAGTGAATTCGTAAGGAAATTTACACCAAGGGCTCCAAACTCCATCTCTCATTGGGAAGCACACGATGTAGAAATGCTGATATACAAAAACTAAACTTGTTTCCCTACTACTAATGGTAGGTCCTTTGGGATGCACCACTCTTCTCCAAATGCCACATGGATCCTGTCATACCATTTCTCCGCCTTTGATTTATGTCATCTCGCCATGGCCCCTTTACATAAGTACTTGCTTGAACCTTTTAGTTGGTGACTTATTCTCCATGGGGTATTCCCATACCTTTTCCTTTGGCCCATCTAGTACTCCAATTTCCATGAATACGAGTGATAATAGAATATCCCTAAAGATGATATTCCCTCTTATGTAATATTCCTCAACTATTTGTTCTATAATGTAGCCTACAATATTATAGATTTATCCTTCTGACATCTTACGCACAATGTGTAACCACATAGTATTTACTTGTGACCACTACTCTTGATCATTCAAAATTGTAACAAGGTATGTTGCTACTTGCACAACCGAGTTCTTCTTCAATTTGTCTATATCCATACAACACAGACCCTTCTAGTACCCCAACTCTTATCTGGTCTTTAATATTGTGGATTCATCTATTAGATCATTCTTCATATCTTCTCATGTGGCCTTCAAACCTATAACTGATGAGATACGCATAGATGAGATTCTAACTCTACGTCTGAAAAGTAGAATAAGTCCTCGTGTACTCTACTCATGAGCCACCGATACAGGGGCCATACTTCTTGAAATATGGAAGATCATATAATTAGTAGACCCCAATTCTCTTCAGAAGATTCTCACTTGCATCATCATAAACCGACATGGCATCTTCTCGTACATTTGTCCATCTAGCAAAGTGAACAAGAAATCAAGCTCTTTCTTGTTCTCTAAGGTCTTGTGATTGCATTTTCTTAATTTTCTCTTTTTGATAGATGAATCCCATTCCTGGCCGACGATGACTCCTTTTGGATATTGCATTTATGAAAAAATCACTTTTATGAGCCATCTCTTCCTCCTCGACAACCACCTTCTTCTTTCCTTTTGTTCCTATTGCAATTGCCTTCTTAGGTGCCATTTTTACCTTGTAATCGTTTCCTTTTTAACTCTGTAATTTGTGAACCAAACCCTAGCTCAATTCAATCATGCCCTAACTCCTCTCTATCTCCTTGCTTCACTCAAACCCTTCACCACCGGGGACGCAAGCTTCTTTTCGCACAGATCTATTTTTCATGCTTGGTTTCACACCCTTCACACCTTAACCTAATCACTCGGCTCTTTGCACTTAGCTCTTTTCTCAAATTATCTTAGTCGCAACAATAAAAATGAATCCGCATTCCATCCTTATATAATTTTCAAATTTTGATGCATTTATTTCTTCTTTACCTACCAAATATCCTCTCATTCATTAACCAAATTTGTTCATTTTGCACAATACATCTTCATTCCCTAACTATAACCTTCTAAGTGTACCTTCCTACCCTTTGGGAATAGACTTCTCTTCAGCACATTCACTTGTGCCCAAGTACCTCATCACTGTACCTTCTCTTGGTAGTTATCATGGCCTCTTCTTACCTCACGTTATACTTTCCTTTCATTCATCTCCATCCTTGGTCACTTTTGAGAAGTAATATTCTTTTGACTTAAAGCACACTCGTAGTAGCTTATTCCTTTCACCTTTCAATTATCACAATCTTTTACCTAGATAACTACAACCACCCCACATTAAAATTATGTGCATTCCTCTACACATAAACATTCTTCACATAGTAATTAGCTTCATGCATGCAAGCATGCTTATTACACAAGAACAACAACTAAATTTACAAAGCATAGCGATAAATGAAGGAAATACATTAAGGAAATACATAATGGAAACTTAATCTAAATGGAAATAATGCCTTATTATAAACACCGAGAAGAATTATTTATAGTAGGGCTTTAGCCTACTCTCGTTAATGTAATCGGGTAGCCGTGTTCCATCAAGTGCTTCTAACTAGCAAGCACCTGATTCAAGTATGTAAGTGATGACATATGAACCCAACCAATGTACCTTATATTTTCCTGGATGGTGTAAGAAATAAGAGTCATAAATAAGTAACATTTATCCAATCTCAAATTTCTTATCCCTTATGTTTATGTCATGCCATGCTTTCTACTTGGACTTTTCCTTCTTCTGAATCCATCATGCTATGGCTCTTTTCTCATCTAGTTGAATCATCTTCTTGATGCACTCTTCTAAAGCCTACTCATCAGCTAGATCTCGAGCACACACAATGCACAAAGAAGGTAACATAAATTATATAGGGAGAATGGCTTCTCTGTGCAAAACACCAATTGGAATGGTGTGGCTTTGTTCAAACTCTTATAAGTTGTTCTATACGAATAAAGAACAGCTAACACTTTGTCATCCCAATACTTTCTTCCAACATCACAAATTTTTGTCAAAGTTTGGCTCAAAAATATTATTGAATGCCTCAACAGTTCCATTTTCTTGAGGATGGTAGGGTGTAGGTTTATGGTGTGCAACCATAAACTCATCTAATAGGATCCCGATTATCTCATTTAAAAAGTGTGTACCCCTATCACTTGTTAGGATTAATGGACATCCATATCTTGTAAGAACATTCTCCCATAGAAACCTAACTACCGTAGCTGTTGTTTAGTCCTTCATAGGTGCTTCTTCCGCCCACCGTGAGATAATTTGTATAAGTAATGATATAGCACGATCCAGTCTTGCACACGGCTAGAAAAATTGGTCCTACAAAATTAATGGCCCATTTATCAAATGGTTCTGCACTAGTAATTTGTCTCAAAGGCATCTCATCTCTTTGCCCTAGTTTTCCTAGGTGCTGAAAATGATGACACACCTTACAATATTCTTTACATTATTTATACAGTGTCTCCCACCATAATCCAACAAGTAGGATCTTCTGGTCACTCACATCACTTACATAATGGCCTCCTGCAATACCACCATGGGATTGTTCCATAATATCCTTACACTCATGCTCTAATACACAATGATGTAATAATTCATCTCTTCCTAACTTGTAGAGGTCACCACTGATTAACATAAATGGTGCCGCACGTATAGCAAGTTGTTTCTTTTATAATGCCTTCATTCCTTCTAGTGCCACACAAATCCGTAGAAAGAAATTAATGTATTCTAATTTTGATGGCACACGTTGTAACCTATATAACTATGCATCTAGCATGGTTTCTTCAATTTTATGTGCTTCCTCTCCTAAGTTAATTCTAGATAAGTGGTTTGGTCTAGAGTTACTTTTCCCTATCTTCACCACAATTGAGTCAAACTCTTGAAATAGGAGTACCCATCTATATATGTTCCCCTAAGAAGAGATTTTTAACAAGTACTTCAATACCATGTAATACGTATAAAACAAAAATTGGGTTACTAACAAGAACTATCGAAACTTTTGTAATGCATAGATCATTGAAAAATTTTCACGCTCTATAGTTGTATAATTATGTTCGATAGGATAAATCTTTTGATAGCAAAAAAATTGGATGATCTACAATGCCTTCGCCAGGTTGAGCTAACACAACGCCAATGGCCATGTCAGAGGTGTCCACATGCACATGAAATGGTTTATCCCATGAGGGAAAGCACAAAATGGGTGCGGTAGTAAGTTTCTCCTTTAATATCTCAAAGAGTGCGCTGTTGTGGTTCTCCCCAATAAAATGTACCTTTCCCCTTTAGTAACTCTTCTAAGGGTGCAACAAATTTGTCATACGCTTTGATGAATTTTCAATAATATCTTATATAACCTAAAAATCCATGCACCTCACTTTGACTCGGTAGGTGCTTCCAGTGTCTAGAATGACTGTAACCTTACTGGATCAACCAAAAACCTTCCTTGTAGATTATATTTCCTAATAGTATTCCAAATGGTGTAGCAAATATGCACTTCAAGATGTAACACCTTTAACAAACTGTTATATTTATCTTTACATTACAAGCATTGGCATGTGATTTTATTGAATGAGGTGTGTTTCCTTGATTGTTGAAAATCATGCTTGTTATGGATAAATCATCTCTTCTCTTGGATTCATTGGACTAAAATGATATGGCTTTCAGGAATCCATTTTCACTTCTTGTTGATAAGTTACAATCAGATTTTTAGAGTTACAAAATTATCTCTTTTGACTGACTCATCCTTGGATCAATTTCAGTGATCCAAGGAATGTTTTAAATCTTCTTAACAAACTAAATGGTAAATTGACATTCAATAGTTTGAGAGGCATAACAGACTAAACTTTTTTGTTTTAGCAAATTTTATGGTCTTGTGTGAAAATGTCTTCATTTGGTTGTAAGTTTGTGCTTGGGTCTCTAGGATTGATCTCCGTAGGACATTATTGGCATAAACAAAATATAGTCATCTTATGACTATGAAGGGGATCAGGATCCTAAAGCTAAAGGACTATCCTAACGGTATCCTAAGCTAGGTAAGAACACCTACTTCCTAGCTACACCTATTTAATTGGGTTGTAATCTAACCTAAGCTTCTTATTCTATTGTGTTGGGGGATGACCTAACCTAAGCTCTTGTGCTAAATGAATAAGGGAAGGGGAGATTACTATGGTGATACTATACTATGTTAACCTAATGCCTAATACTAATGGTTGTGAATTTTATATAACCTAAGGTGGTAATACATATGGTAATGTTTATAAACCTAAGGAAATTATTTAGGAAAGGATTGTTAGACTAACCTAAGCTTTGGGAAATCTAGCCTAAAATATTTGAAAGGGGCCTAGGGTTGTAAGTCACTACGGTGATGGTTCCGATGGATTTTATTATGATTAGATTGGATTTAAATACATGGAAGTACAACCAGGTTTGACAAGGGATAGTTAAATTTTAGCGGGGCTTACATGGAGGCTTTCTAAGTATGGAAATGCATGTTGATTTAGAATTGGTACTTGTCGGTTTGGGAGGTGGTGGAAAGGAGAGATAAGTGGGAGAATTAGGAGTTATGGCATTAATGAATATCAATTTTTGTATGCAAACCATCTTGGAAACTCGGGAGGCAGGTTTCGAGAGGTTGTTTGGTTTTGCATGCATCGCGATTTTTTTCCGCATGGAGCTAAGTGGTTCTTTGACCCGGAAGTTCAACTTCTTCTTCTTTTTGGCTATTTTTGGTTTCTCTGGTCTATTTTCAATCAAGGTAATGTATAAGAGGCACTAGAAGAATTTTTTTGGTTGTTGATTTGTCATGGGGAAGAAAAAGGGTTGGAAGCTCGGTTGGAAGTATCCTTCGAATTGGAAAAGGAAATATCAGGCATGATAGGCTCTACCCATTAAGATTTCTTGCTTTCTTCTAAATGATTCATTAAAATAATTCTACTCACTTGGGATATATTTTTGCATGATGTGTCTAGTTATTTACTTGCATGTTTTCATGAAATCTATGTGGTTTTTGGAATGTGAATCCATTGCTATTAATGGTAGTTCTTGGGAAATTTCTTTGTACTATTTATTAGTGGTATTCATGTAAACTTGCATTTGAAGCTCTGTAACTTGTATTTGAAGCTTTGTAGCTTGTATTCAAAGTATATAACTTACATTCAAGACTAGTATCAACTTAACTGGATTTTCTAATTAAATGTTTCGAATCTCTATTTTAGTCTTGTGTTTTGTTGAGCTTGTAGTGGAGCTTCTTGGTTGTTTTAAGCTTGTGTTGAAGCTTCGTGATTGTTATGAGATTTTAATGGAACTTTGTTTTTTTCTTAGCTGAATGGAACTTGGTGTAGATCTGAAATTTTGGTTGAATCTTCATATTCAACATTGTACTCTTATTCAATTCTTATGAATGTTGAATTGGTAGTCGAGTTATTGAGTTTTGTTTTGTACATATGCTCATGGCTAAAGTTTTATTCTTCTTTAAGGATTTTAAGTTGCTTGAACTCATAATAGAGCATTGGTGTTTTGTTCTAAGCTTGTATTTAGGGATTTGTGTTTCACTTTAGGCTCATACTTGAACTTTGTGCTTGTCTGAGCCAACATTAGAAGCTTGTGAAGTTCTGAATTTGTGTTCAAAAATCATATTTGACATTGTATAGGCATTCCATTATTGTGGAGTTTTGAACTCGTGTTGATTCTTTATTTGTATTGTGGGCTGGGTTTTGTTGGTTTTAAGGATTTGAGAAGCTTTAATCTCATTTAAGGATTGTCTATTCAAAAAGAGTCTTGAGAGATTGTTTTGTTTAAAATTTGAGCTGGTAATCTCTTTCGAGATATTCTTCTTGTAACTTAATTTTGTATATATTGTGGTAATTTTGTTTTGGAGACTGTACCACCTTCTTCAAGCATGATAGGGCATGTGAATATGAAGTGTTTCCTATTCTTCTCTGCCCTGAGAAAACCCATGTCCTATGGAAGGCTTGATTATTGTTTGTAGAAGGTTTAAGGGACTGGAATTAAATCTTGTTATGGGTATTGATGATTTTTTTCATTTGGAACAGTCGTAACAATTTTTTTAAAAGGGTTTATGGAATGTATTATTTACTTTCCTTCTTGTTTTTGATGTTGAAACAAATACTTCCCTGGCATAAGCCTTTAACTGGAACTTGAGAGGCTTGTGGTGATTCTGTTAAGTCAAGTTGGAAGCAAGTTTGGGACATGACTGCCTTAAACGTATTGTTTAGTTTTCTTACTCTCTTCGATCTTTTATCCGATTCTTTGGTTTTAATAGAATGTTGAACATAAAACATGGTATAATGAGTGTAGTATGAAGGGATATAATATCACTACTATGGATTCTGGTAAGATTGTTCTTTTTTTGGGATCGTGAACTACTTACTCATTTGCATTAATTTTTGATGCCTTGTAATAGAAATTCATCTTGGAGTCATGAGTTGTATTGACCCTTGTAATATTTTATGGTTGGAGAATTTCTACTCCTTTATGGTTTCATTGAATGAATCTCCGAGTTTTATAGAGAAAGAAATATGTTCTCTTGGGGTTTGTTACTATTTAGAGTCTGTAATGTCAATTTCATTTTGAGATTTTAATTGAACTTGAACTTTGTGAATGTAAATGGGTAAACAATTTGTAAGTTTTGTGATGGAAATTTTATAGTGTGCATTCTTTAACTGTACGTTCAGTTTTGTGTTCTATTTTGGGAACTAGATACATAAATTCTAAGTTTAAATTAGATAAGGGATTTCATTTCATAGTATAAATGAAATGAAATATGGATTGGGTCCTTTTCTATTTGGGATCCTTTTTCTGTTGTTTGTATAAGTCCATTTGATTGAAATTATCTATTTTCAATCTTCTTCTGAGATGGAAAATTTATTGTGGAATGTTTCGTTTCAGGTCTTTGAATTGAGGCAAATTTGTGCATTCTAAACTTGTAATTGCTTTACTAATGATGATCGTTTGGAAAAATAGGATGTAGTGATTCTTATTCCTTTGTTACATGGAATGATGAAATATTCGATGTGAGCTATGCTATAACTAACTTCTTTTCTGCTTAGAAAATACAAATGTGTATTTATATTCTTATGAAATTATGATACAATTAGATGATAAGACCAGTTGATTGTTTAAAAGTGATTGATAGGATTAATTAAGCCATATGATATAAATGCGGGTGTTACGAGACTATATTATGCTCTTTTCTTAAAAAGTGAATTCAGATTCTTTTTATTGTACTTATTTTCTAGATGTTATTACTTATGATTGGTTGTATGATGTGTATTAATTGTTTCATTAAAGCATAATTGTTTAATGGAACAATTAGTGGAATGAAATTTAATTTAATGCTTAGTTCTTATCATGCTTAGTTCATTGAACTGGCCCATGCTAGAAATTTTGCAGATGGACATCGTAAGTGATAAAAGAAGACAAGAACTTTCATGATGTATTGGCTTATTTAATTCTGGATCTTATGTAAAGAGTTTCAAATCATTCTTGAATGGTATTGGAAAAGAAAAGTTATGTTCTTTTAAGATATTAATTATGATTTATATGTAGAATGTCTAAATTGCAGTCTTGTAAATGTACATTTTAAATCATGAATTGAAAGGTTTGTGTTGGACTTTAATTTGTGAAGTGAAATATTTGTACTTATATGCTAGAAATAATAGTGATATCTTTAAACGGTATTCTTTATATCTATTTATATACTATTGTTGTTATCAGATATTGAGTAGGATTAAGGAGATAGTATAATCTCCCCTATTATAATGAACTTGTTAAATTATAAAAGATGTCATTCTTTAACTACACAACTATAGTTTAATAATGAAATATGCATGGGACATACAATTAAACTATATGTGTAATGAATGATAAAAAGGTTATGTTGAACCTAACATTTAACCATGTAGAGGAAGACTCTTCCTCTCCCAAGAATGAAAGATAAGATGATTAGTGGTTATGACCCTTAATCTTTATAACTTCATTTATAAAGTAAAAATTAGTTGAATCTAGGTGGATGTCACACTTGATTTGGACAACTAAGTTGCATTAGGAATTAAACATTGATGTTTGTTGTCCTATTTTTGGGATAATTGTTGTTATGCCACATTAATGAACAATGATGCAAATATGGATTAATAAATTTCTCCATATCTAATTAGGATAAGTATGGGTAAAGAACTTAATAAATGTTGGAATTAGGGTTAGGCATGGTTGCTGTAATCTGAATCTTAATCCAATTTAATTATGATTAATGACTACTAAGGGGGTATGTACATCTTGATGAATCAGTTCTAACAGATGTTAGCACATGCCAACTATAGGAATGTACCCTCAAGAATTCCCGGGACTTCTCGAGGATACAAGGTGTTACATGAGTTGACATGTGGAAACACCCTTCTATATTTATTCATCTAGATTTACGCACATCCGGAATTGAACTTCATTTCTCTCTAGGTCAAGTTAGTAGTGTGTTTAGGATAGGTAGTAGCTTTCAATGACTCGGGGTACCTTGGCACATCCAGTTGACTTAGGTCAACTGAGTATGCCCATATATCCTAAGTCATCGTGAGTGTCTTCCTATAATAAATTATGTTTCTAACCTGGGCTAGGGTCAAACCTTAGGCAAGTGGACTGACGGTAGTCAGTAAAGACCATTCTAGATAATAGAAGAGTGAGGTGAAGGACATATTCTCAAATGAAGATTATGCCATCTACGAATAGTAACGTGTACAGTATGTTGAAAATATTTGGCCAAAGTATCGCAAGTTGTTGGTTGTGTTGTCGGATGAATATTGGTAACAAATATTCATATAGGTTCTTTAAACATATCACTTAGTACCCGGAATAGGGTAGGAGAACCAAGTATATGTAGTATACATAAAGTATTCTATACTTTAAGTTAACATGAGAGATCGGTTAGTAACCAAGTCATTGAATGAGAGATCAATAGCATACCAAGTCATTACAATGCATATGGTTATTTTTAGGAGATTGATTGGCAGGGAATGTGTTTTCTAAATGATGTTTTATTTAAAATAGAGAACATTATGTTTAAAAAAAAAAATTCCCTTAGTTCTAAAGTCTTAAAATGGGAATGTTACACTTGATGTTCAAAGATAAACTCAATTGTCTACACCGTTCAAACATTAAGTGCAGATTGTCACAATGATATTTCACAAGCCCATATAATGTCCAATCATCTAGGTAGACCTGTAAGAAGTTGTGCATAAATTATTTGAATTCTTGAATAACTATCCACAAAAATACATTAGGAAATTTTTTCAATCCAAAAGGCATCACAATATAGGAAAAACTTCCCCATTCGGTAGTAAAAGTTGTCTTTTCTTGATCATCCCGAGAAATCCTAACCCGATGATACCTGGAAAACCCATTTGTGAAAGAATATATTTTGTGCCCTACCACTCATTCCAAAGATTTCTTCGATGAATGGTGTAGGAAATGGATCTGTGATGCATGTAAAATTCATCTCCCTATAGTCCACACATATTCTAATTTGTCCATCATTCTTGATATTGATCATCATTGGTTAACCCATTCGACTCATCAAGGGGATTGATAATTCTAGATTTCAACATTTTATCAATTTCATCTTTTACCTTTTAACACAAATTGGGGTTCATTCTATAATTCTTCTTTCTAAATAGGCATGCACCATCCTTAAGCTTTATCTTCATTTCCCAAGTGAATCATGCATGCCTTTAAGTTCATGACACCCTCGAGGGAATAAGTCCTAATAATCCTTGAGTAACTCAATAATCTTTACCACCTTTGAGTCTTACCAGTAGTCTCCATTGATGTCCTCCTTAGGCTCATATTCCAAACCTATATTCACCTTCTTTGTCTTTATGGGTTCGTGATAGGCGCACGTATCCTTTTCTACACTATCCAATACTTCGTGCATCTCTTGTGAATGTTCAATATCCAGGTTCTCAACTTCCTCATCATCCACGATATAAACCATATTTTCCTTCTCTTTCTCAAGGAAATCAGATTCAAGTAAAATCAAGTCCATTTCTTCTTCCCTTTCAAAATGTTCTCTGGACTCTACCTCAGAAAATGATTCCTAAATATGCTCTTCTACTTTTTCACTATCTCCCATAGTTAAGCACTTGACAAATTTTAATGCTTCTTCTACTGAAGGTTACGAAGAAAAGTAGTCAAAGGTCTGGATCATTCCTGTAGTCAAAATTTTCCATTTTCCTATCTCTCGATGTAGTTTTGCATATACATACCAAGCACATATGCATCCTTGTAGAGTACAATCTATGCACCCTGAGTGAAGGTGGCAATGCTTTCTATCTAGAGTCTCTCACACTACTAAATGTGATCTTTGAACAAGTTGATCACTATGATAAGAACATATCTGTGTAGCTACATTATTCCTTATAAACCTAATAGATAAGGTGAATCAAATCTCTTCCCATTTTATAATATTATCTCTGTGGACTACCCACTAGCACACTACTATCCCGCATAGGGTATATACTAACATATCTATTCTCTTAATTTGATATATCCACTTTATTTCCATGGCTTTCAAAAATACGGAAGATCTTTTTCCGTTGTATACCAAGGTACTGTATGCTACCTATCCATCAAACCAAATGAAGTCTATTCTTACATGTAACCGTGTTTTTACCTCGCGCCCTACTAGTTCATATGTACCATGAGCCCAATTGTCATAAGAAATACTCATAGTATCAATAATAGAATGAGAATCCTCCCACTGTAGGATGCCTTCTTTTGATGGCTCATTGACCTCTGGGTCCTAAATAGCGTGTACATAAATTCTATTTAAGTCCTCCTCACTTAGAGGCTCAACATATGGTGTAGACTTCCCATCTGTTAGAGGTATCACAACTCTTTCCTCCTTATTCTCAAAGCTGATATACCCCTTATTGAATCTCAAGTCAGCATTATTCGCATAACACCAAGGGCATCCAAGCAAGGCTAGAAAATTGTCTACTTCTATAAGTGCTAATACCTCAAAATCCCTAGTGAACTTGGCCCCTTGTATGGTTATAGATGCATCCTTAAAAACTCCTATGGGAGTGGCCTTAGTCCATTTTTCCATAAAAAACACATTAGATGATGGCTGCAATGGAGGCCTCCCCATTTATACCCATGCATCTAATGTAAGCACATTTACTTCTGCACTTGTATCAATCAAAATATTGCTCAACAACCATCCATCTACAACAACATTGAGAGTAATTTTCTTATCATAGTTAATGCTATCAAGGGAAGATTTTCATGTAATATATATCATCTGGTCTCAATACTTACATGTAGAGAGTTCCATTTTAACGAAATTCGTAATAGTGGAATGATGTTCTCATGGTGCAACATTTTACACACTTCTATCGGATCATCGATATCACTGGACTATCTCTCGATGCTTTCTTTTGATCCTTGAGGTACTATATCTCACCCTAAAGATTCCTTATCACTTCCATGGTATCCTAATAAACTTCTTTCGATGAGAAAGATCCGGGTACCTTGCATGTAAAACCTCCTCTTTGGTGATCGTAGGTTTCTACGGTGTAATGCCTCTCTTGTGCTCGCTACTTTAGCTCATGTAGTAATCTTCATAATTAATGCCTCAGGTCCTAGTGCTATCTTGGGCATCTAATGATCTTCTAGCATGTGTTGGATTCTAACCATCCTAGTGCCTTCATTTTCTTACTTATGTTGCTTAATCAGATGCTCATATAAGTCTGGGAACTATTCATAGCTATGGTTCTTTCCACAGAAAGAACATACAATATTCTAAGGAAATTCATGCCTATAGTGGTTAGGAGATCTGCACGTATAACATGTTCCATGAGGGAACTCACCTCTTCCTCCACCATGGCCTTGTCCTCCATATGCACCATGATATCCACGACCTCCTCAAAAACACCCCTCATTCTTGTTATAGCGCATTTGATTATGATCATGATCCTTGTGCTCATTCTTACCCTTAGAATTATCTCTGTTACACTTGTTTGTCATACCCAAATGTCTATATAGTATCCTAGATCTAACCAATCAATTGAAAATCTTGAGTATAATGGGTCGTGGACCTACAAATTTTGCAAAAATAAATATACATTCTTCCTTATTATGGGATATAACAAAGGAAAATGACTAGCATCATGATTCAAATGACAGATCTCACAATCCAACAAAGAATGAGCGTATAGATCTGCGAGGGGCAACTATCTTTGGTGTGACCTTCCACTTCACAATTTTTAAACTAAATTCCCGAGCACGTTTCATCGGTTGAATTTTCTCGATAGCTTCTCTAACTAGTTTTCCATAGCCACAAGCTATCTCTAAGAATGGACTAACACCGTGTCAATGCTCCCAACTACCTCATCACGTAAAGTTTCTTCCAAAGTGCTTCACATGGATCAATGTATGCCTTATGAGACAGTGCCCTTATAAATGGTGTAATAAATCCTCCAACAAACCATTGTGCATGTTGGCTGGCATGAATATCATAAGATAGCTTAGATATAAGTGTCTTAAAATGGGAATCATACTCACATACACTCTTAGTAGTGCCTTGCTTGATATCCTTCAGAGCACTTATACTCTTCTACTCAGACTTAGGGATATGGAAGTCTTTCAAGAAAGCATCCTTTAATGCATAATCCACACAAGTTTGATCAGGTTTAGACTTCCTATACCAACTGTGTGCACATCCTGTAATGTAGTAGAAAATTGACTTTCCTTTCACTCAAAAGTCATGATTTGTTTAGCACGCCACAAGATTTTACACATATGCACATGTTTGGAAGCATCCAATATTCCTTTATACTCCGAGAGACAAAGGTACATCTCCATCTAGATATTTTATGGTTGCTACGGACCTTGACCACCTGATCCAGAACCTCTTGTGTTCCCTCTACCTCCAAAACCACTAGATCCACTAGAAATAGAACCACCTATACCTCTTGATCCTCCACCTGTAGCTGGAATAGGACCTATAGATGTAATCCCTTATGCTCCGACAAAAGTTACTATATTGAACCCTGCAGATCAGAGTTAGTTCCACTTCAAGAGGTGAATCCAACATTCTACGTGCTCATGTTCTATGTGGATGATGTGCCTAAGAATATTCCTCCAAATATCATTGAAGTTATCTGTCTTGCCATGGATATACTTGCTTCCTGACTTACTCCTTCTCTCCTACTTCCCAAGTTAGCTTGTTGGTTACTTGTCATACTAGATACTAGAAAACCAAGCACAAGGGCTAGGTAACTAGGTGGATTACGATGTGTGCCCATGGCCCAGGTAGTCTCTGCTGGCACACTTCCATGTGAGGCCAAGGGGGGATATCTATCATGTTTTCTAAGGCGGGAGTTCTAAAGCTCTAGCTCCACATCTTCTACGTGAGTCAGTAAATCCTTCATCGCCATCTCTCTCCTCAACACCATACTTTATGTAACAGATGATGCTTCTATATCTCCCTCTCATGTGCCTCATTATACTTAAACCACCTTTCCTCTCTTTACCTCTCTGCTGCTAGGTCTACCATCTTTCACCAAACCTATTCCTACCCTCACGTGTGGTGAAGTTTAGTTAGCCATCAGTTTACTCTCCAGGTTCAAAGTTACCATCAAGATCTTGATCACTAGTGGAATACCTTGCAAATATGCTCCTCTTGGATACCACAAAAATGGAATTCAGCTACCTCTAGGAAAGAGTACATCAAAATTGAATATTCCATAATATAACTATTTAGAACACCACAAAACCATGTATCCACAGTGTGAGTCCATATTAGATCAGCATCATAAAGGGCCTAAAATTCTTCCTATGTCTAGACAAGTGTGTGATACCTCCAATTCCACTTAGATGCATAAGCAATAAGCCACTCGTATAGTTCTACTGGAAAGATAGAGAAAAAGATCTCATATAGGTTTTCATACAGATTTTTTTCTACCCAAGTGCGTATATTAAACTCGATCCAATCATCGAACCACCATGCATATTCTTCCTCCAAATCATGTATCCACTCCCTCTCAATACTTTCTAGATTTAACTGTACATCTTCATTGTGAACCATCCTAAAAACAACTAAAAAAGTGGTCCCGAAAATGGAACCAATGATGCAACCTAGAATTTACCGGATAACACCCTAGACGCGAGATGGTACATCACTCATCCTGACCGAGCACTCACCAAGTGCACAAAGGTACCAGTCCTTGTTTGGGGTTGTTGTAGCGGGATGTTAACATGATGAAAGAAGAAACATATTGATCCATAACTAGTCCATCATTCTACAATGCATGTCATATTCAGGTTTATGAAAAAAAAAAGTTTAAACAATAATCATGATTGAATCAATAACATGCATTACTCATTTACACACAGGAATGAAACTTAGATTCGACCAATATGTTCCATCTATTAATAAACACAAAAGCTCCTTATAATAATGGAAATCTATACCAATGTGTACATGGATCGACACGATAATCCAATCATATGCACATATCTCTATATCTTCATACATCCATCTCTCCTGTGTGTGTGTGTGTGTGTGTGTGTGTGTATAGGGTGGGGAATTTCTCTTCACCGCTTATCTATTCCAAAAATAGGTTACATGCTATTAATAGCCATGCGTCATTTACTGAGCATAGCCACACATGCAAGTGTGCTATCTATAGACCTTTACAGTTAATTGAAGTGAAAAGCCTCTTCTTATCTTGTCTCCATGAAAAACAATTTGATCGACCCTCCAAATATAGAAAATGTGTGGTGTGCATGTCCCCGCATCGTTGGTGTGTTCTCGTGCCATCTTCTAAAAATATGTCTTCATGCTCAAAATCAACTAAGTCCTGAATGCTAAACTTTCCCTCTACGTGTGGGCTCTTCATGTCCCTCTGTGCCTTTGATCATGGCTTTCTCTCCCACCCGGACTTCTTGTGTGATATCTAATAAGTATTCTCTAACAAATAGAGAGAAAGGGTTTCTCTCATTTTGAAAAAATATTTAAAGCTCGTTATGAAAATTTGAGTAAGGACTTTGCCAGAGCTTGGAAGATGACCAAAAAAGGGGCATTTGTGGATCTAAATGTTGTGCACATTGATATTAATGTGGAGTTTTTTCCTAAAGTAATGGGTTTACCTTCATTGAAAGATAGATTTATAAGCCTAAAATGGAATCTATAGATGAGATGAAGTTTTTCTTGCAAGGTAATGAAAAAATTACCACTCATTTTACCGATTTTCTCCGCTTTACTTTACCACAACCTTTTGATGATGTGGATGTTATCTAAATAAATCTCATGGTGATTTGGATAACTTATATACATATTGTGGCTCGAGATCTTGATTGCAAGGTTATGTGCACTCAAGTTCCCTTGGCACATTCCTTATTCTCCTCACATGCCCTTGCACGCTTCCCCCTTTTTCCCTTCATTTCCTTTCTTTTTGGTCCATCTTCCCTGTCTATGCATCTTCTACACATTCACCTTATTTTCGGTAGATGTTCACCCTCACGTTCACCTTCATATCATCTTTTAAAGGTTTCACCTTGACCACACATTCTCTGCTCACTAATTTTACTCATTTCCCTATGTGCATTACACACACGTTCCTTTGTGCCTTCCTATATTTTCTTCCATAATACCTTCCCTCGTGCCCTTCTTTATGCCTTTCGTGTTAGCCCATCTTCTTACATGCTTGAGTGTGTCATGCAAAACCAACCAAATCACACCAATATGTCGTTGAATCCTATAATAAATTAGTGAGTGACACGTGGTAGAAATGCCAAACATTTTACATAGTTGGCCATTCTTTATGTCAATTCATGTGCAACACGTCTCTTATGTGTTCAAATGACCCTTACATCCACTAACAGCCATATCTTTTTACTAAAATCTTATATTGGTGTGTGCATGGACTTGTCGGAGAGCTACGACATCAGCCATAGTTTTAGACATTCAAATTCAATTTTTCACAAATCTAGTAGGTGAGAAATGGAAAAACATATTTCTAAGCATTAATGAAGCAAATATGATTGCTTCAACCACCTGATTTGATATGATCCTCCCTCCTTCCTCATCCAACACACCAAATAGACCTAGGGAAGTGCATTTGATAGATTCTTAGGTGGATTTACAGGCATTGAATGCTTCTTGTTGGTGGTTGTATTTCAAATTTAGGTTTTCCCTCCTTCTCTTCTCCTTCTATAGATTCATCTATAAATGTAAGATTTGGGCTCATTATTAATGTTGGATACTTTGAATCCTTACGTGATTTTTCTAAGGACTTCATATTTTCTATATTTTGAGTTACATACCTCTATATCTAGCTCATGCATCCAAATATCACCTCTTTTTCCATTATAACATCTGTGCATTTTTGGAAATGATAGAAGCATCGTTACGTGACTATTATCTATCCTAACCTATTTTCATTTCTTCTTCTTTCCTTTCTTTTACATTACATGTTCATTGTGTCACTTCACATCCCCTGCAGTTCTTTATTTAGTTGTGTTCCATAAGAATGATATGGTAAAAATGTTTTCATCTATTCTACTCATGCCTAGCCTCCTTTCACACGTATCCTTTTCATTCCTTCTCGTAACAAACAGTATTCATCCCTATTTTCTAGTGCTATCACCCTTTTAGTGTATTTCATCTTCTTTTTATATTTATATCCCTAGTCCCTTAGTGTTTATTAGCTTAGTTTTCCCTTTCAGCACTAGGAGTAGTAGTAGTAGTAGTAGAAATAGATAGAGGAATCAACCTTCTCTGGAGATTTTTCTAAAGCATGCAAGGTCCCAAAACTTTGATATGGTTCCATTGTGATCTCAAACAACTTGGCTCTTCTAGATCCCAGGGCGTGAGTGCAAGTTTGAAGAAAAATAGTTTTTGGCATGCTCGGTGGGACCAATAATGAAATCTTACATTTCATATTACCAATTTCTGGTTTGTGGACTTAGTATTTCAACCTTTATAGGCTCATTTCAACACATCGATGACTCTAAAAATTTCATGATCTCTATTTCAACATCCCTAAGTGCCTTTCATGAGAAGAGTGCATATAAGAAGAATTGCAGTAGCTGAATATTCTTTCTAGTACCTCTAACTATCCCTAATAATATTTAGTTCTAGAAGGCCATGTGCACATATCTCTATCTCTAGTGCACCCCACCCGTTCAACTCCTCAAAACAAATAACATGTGTGCCTGTGTGTGCACATCAACCACCTCCTCCACTAAGAAAATTTTGAACCTTCATAAGAGGAATTCCCTTTGTGTTGGCTATGCAAAATGACATGTCAAATGGCACCTTTGCCAAGAGTATTCCATACTTCACTATTGATAATCAAGTCACCCCTCAGAAGTTTATCCAAGATGTAGCAAATGTGTGTTCACTCTATTTGATCACACATGATGATGTAACACTAAGTTACTTGCAACATTTTTCAAAGGTAAAGCACTTCAATGGTACTGAGGCTTGAGAATTGGATCTATTACCATCGAGATGAGATGGAAACATATCTTTACAATTACGTTGAAGATAAGTCGGATCACCTATCTCTAGTGCAGCAACATACAACAACAAAAAGGGTTCCCAACGAGGAGATGAATAATTTCAACATCATATTTCAGAAGAATTGTGACAAAATCCATCTTGTGGTAATACCTATAGCCTAACACACTTTCTTGTAGGTGCTAAACAATGATATCTTAGTCATGATTTAATCTATGGGAGGTAGGAGCTTACCAACTGCTTATAGTATTACAATAAGGGAAAAAAATAGACTTATTTAGGTGGAAAAGATAGCTCCTAGACTTCCTATGCCCTTGTTCCCATAAATTTCACAAGCACCCCAACCTTATGTGGCCCCTATTCCTATTCCTAAGAAAAGAGCGTAACCAATTACATATACATCCTTCTCTCTAACACAATAAAAGGAGGATGAAGAATTAAAGGCTCGATAAATTTTTTATCAAACAAAGCCATATCATTAGAAAAACAACAAGGAAATCCTAGAGGTCATTCTAATCAAAGCACATCAAGAAAAAATAGCCTTATCGTAATGAATATGGAAACTAAATATTCGCACATAACCAAAAATGATATATGGCATGCTAACGTGCATCTACCCTTGCAAGTTGTTTCTCCCGTGCCCTCTCTTTCTAGTTCCTAGTATAAGTCGGATGCTCATTCTAGTTCAAAACAATTTAGGGTTGGAGTCAAAATGGTGATTCCCTTACAACATGCCTCATATTCAATATCACTTGTGTGAATTTTATGCATGCCTAGGCCTATATGATCCAAAATGCTTCAACATGATAGCCTTGAACAAGTGCCTCTGAAGAAGAAAACCAAGGAAGACCAGAAGCTCCTCTAGAATCAAATTTGATGTTCTTTTGCACTAAGCAATTTTTTGTAATCTACCAAGTGACAGATGATACAAGCAGACCACACACCCAAGTTACAAACAACACAAGATATAATAAGAAAATTTTAGAGTCAGGCACACTGGTCACACTCCCAGTAATGTAGTCGACCCTCAAAAGTAGAAAGAAGCATCCAAGGAATCCAGTAGTAAGAGTTCTCAAGTCCCTACACAAGAGGCCCCATGCAAGGCTCTTGAAGTGGTACATGCCCCTCCTTTGGTAGGTCAAGCTCCTGCTCTAGTTAAAAATATTTCTTCCACACCTAAGCAATAAAAAGGGATGTTTGTGCCTTAAATGCACAAGTCAACAGGTCTTCCATTCAACATTGTTGACCAAATGAAGAAGAAAAATATAAATTTCATAATGTGGGATGCCCTGACTATTCCATCTCAATGGGATCTATTACATGAAGCTCGGCGCAACATCTACGCATTGATCAAACCATTCAAAAGCTACACATTTCTATTAAAATCTACCAAGAAGAGGAGAAACAAGTAAGTAAGGGGTTAAAACCCCACCCTTCTATATGTCCTTAATCATAGGAAAACATCTTGTCCATAAGTGCATGATAAACTCGGGTGCTATTACCTTTGTTATGCATAAGAAGATATCTGATGTCCTAGGTCTTAGGTATATCCCCATGTCTAAAGGAGTCCTACAACTTGATGACTCAACTGTCAATACCTTAGGAGTCATTAAGGATCTTGAGTTGACCCTTCATGCATGTCCAAGTTTAACAATTACTCAAGATGTGTCAATCATTGACTTACCTCCTTTATTTTCCCTATGTCTATCAAGAGATTTCACAACTCAAGTAGGTGGTTACTTATCTTCCGATTGGTCTTATATTTCACTCAAGACAAGGTATGGTACTCGGTTTACCATACAACCTGGACCAATATTTTTTATCATGTAGAGTCGATGTCCCATCCCCTCTCTAAAACAATTGTTTAATCCAAGAACAAACTTCAATTCCCGAAGAGCGAGTCTCTTCCAACATCTTTTCTGACCTAGTACTTGATGAATGGGTAGAAAGGCACCATAAATTTGATCCATATGATAAATAAGCTGGAAGATTATGAAACTGGGATTTGATTACTTACTACATTCTTGAATAAGTTGTGATGCCGCATGTGATCAAGAGAGACCAAGTTGAACCTAACCTATGGAATTCATACTTTGATGGTTCTAGAAGCGGGAATGGTGATGGAGAAGAAGTTGTTATCATTTCTCTGCGAAGGATGAGAAATTCTTATTCACACATAGGTTGTAGTTTACATGTTCTAATAATGTGGTAGAATATGAGGCACTGGTGCATGGTCTACTTATTGTTGAAAAGAATAAGATTAATGCACTAAAAATATTTGGGGATACAAAGTCAGTCATCCATTAGTGTATCAACAAGTTCTTAATAAATAATAAGCTTCTCAAAGCTTATAAGCACAAATTTTGGGACTTCCTTGAGAGATTTGATTCTCTAAACCTGAAGGTGGTGCCACGCAAAATGAACAAGGAGGCTGACCAAATGGTTGCTCTTAGTTCGCAGTTCTCTCCTACTGAGGAATTTGTTAAAGGAAACACGTAGCACATTAAGATGGTGATAATTACATCCATCCTAGAAAATAACACCAATTAGCAAGTGTTTGAAAGTAATGCATAGATCATCTAGTTAATCCAAAATTAAGCCGAGTTCTCATCAAGCATGTAAAATGACTTACATGATAGCTATGGTGACCAAGTAATATAGTTGAAGACAAAAAAGTTTCTTAAAGGGATGGTCACCTTAGAGAAAATGTTTAGCCCTAATGATGAGTTCGAAGGTGAATAAAATTATATGTACACTGGGTAATAAGACTACTCCTCGGTCATTATTCCTCATTGAAAAGAGTTGCTTCTCAGCAAGGCTTTCATGCATGATGAAAGGTAGGCCTTCATCTCTCTATGTAAAAATACAGTGATATCTTCTCATAGGAGTATGAATACCTCAAAGGTTTTGATCCAAGTTTTCTCAACACTCCATTGATCTTGATCCCGGTATCAAGCCCATCAGATAGAAGAAGTGGCCATTCAATCCAAAGATAGAGACCCTCATGCGAAATGAGTTATCTAAACTCATCGAGGTCAAGATTATTTTTCCCATCAAATAATCTACTTGGGTTGCAAATTTAGTTCCAGTGCGTAAAAAGAACGGTGAAATAAAAAATCATGTTGATTTCAGAGATTTGAATAAGGTATCCCTAAAGGATAATTATCCTTTGTCTTCAATGGAGAAAATTCTATAGACTATTGCCGACGCGAAGAGGTTCTTAATGTTAGATGGGTATTTGGGTTTCAATTAAATCTTGGTCAAGGAAGAGGATCAATTCAAAACTACATTTACAACCAAGTGGGGAACATATGCATATTTTAAAATGACCTTTGGCCTTTCGAACGTAAGTGCAACATTTCAAAGCATCCATGGAAATTGCCTTCAAATATTACATCAATGAGTTCATCTTGGTTTACCTTGATGACATAACAATCTTCTCAAAGCAAAGTGTGAATCATATGGTGCACCTGGAGAAAGTATTTGAGAGATGCAAAAAAGTATGGGGTGTCTCTTAACCCCAAGAAGTACAATTTTACAATGGTACAAGGTAAGCTCTTGGGCCATGTGGTTTCAAAGTATGGTATCACAATTAATCCTGAGCACATTTCATCCATCCTAGCTCTTTCCCTACCAACACACAAAAATGCCTTGTAGTCCTTCCTTGGTAAGATCAAATTTGTTAGGCATTTTATCCCTAACTTTGCAAGACTAGTTCGACTCATCACCTTGATGCTTAAGAAGGACATAACCTTTAGATGGATAGCAGAAGGAAGAGAAAGCTTTGACAAAATCAAGAAAGAAATTTCTTGTGCACCAACACTCATCAACCTAGATTATTCCAAGGATTTCATCCTTTATGCTTATGGGACTGATACCAGTGTTGTTGTTGTCCTAACACAAGAAAATGAAAAAGAGTTGGAACAACCAGTGGATTTCTTCAGCCAGATGTTGAAGGATTATGAATTAAGATACAATCACATAGAGAAGAAGGTTGTTTCCATCTTGCGTGCACTCAAGAAATTCAAAAGTATTCTTGCTACAAATCATATCAAGGTATTAGTCTCCCACTCTTTTGTTAGATACTTCATCATGGGAGTAGAGATCAGTGAAAAGAGAGCACGATGGGTGACAAAAATCATGGAGTATGACATGACTATTAAATCCAAAACACTTGTATGAGGTAGTGTTCTTTGTAAGTAAATTGTTGAGGATGCACAGAATGAATCTGAGACTTCATTATTTCTAGATGAAGGTCTTTCACCTGCAGATCTTGAGCAGAATTTAGATCCTGGAATGCATGACTAGATGAAGGATGTGATCACATTTATTTCTGAGGGCATATACCCTCCTAGTTTAAATAAGGAAAAGAGAAGAAATCTGAGGTTATAATCTATCCCTTATGTTTTGATTGATGGAATTCTCTTCAATAAGAATCTTGATGGCATGATATTAAGATGTATCAATGATGCATAGACTAAAAAAGTGTTAGTAGAATTTCATAATGGATTCTTTGGTGGACACTTTTCTACAAAAACTATACAAATTAAAATCATAATGGTAGGTACCTTCTTGCCTACCATGTTTGCAGATGCACACAAGTGGGTCACAAAATGCAACGAATGCACCTTCTTTGCAGGAAAGAAAAAATTGGCAACGCTTCCCCTCCGACCAATATAAGTGGATCAAACTTTTGCACAATGGGGTCTTGAATTCATAGGTATTATCAATCCACCTTCAAGTGCTGAGACACAAGTGGGTTCTGAAAGCTACAAAATATTTCAGCGAGATGCAAAAAAATTGTCACACTCAAGGAATCAAACAATTAAGTCATCCTTGAATTTCTTGAAGGTATAGTCACGAGGTTTTGTGTCCCTCAAACCATTATCTATGATAATGCAAAAGACTTCCTTAGTACTAAAATCACTGATTAGGAATTAAATCTAAACATCTACTTGAATAATTCTTCTAGCTATTACCCTTAGGAAATAGTTTGGAAGAGTAAAAAAACAAACCTAATCGAATCATGAAGTGCAAAATGAACATCAAGTAAATATAGTGGCATACAAATGTCTCACGTGCACTTTGAGATGATAGAATCATAGTAAACATGCAATAGGAAATTCACCTTACAAGCTTGTCTATGGTAAAGAATCTACCCTTCCTTTGACACTGGAATTAAATTCATTAGTGCTTTCCCACCAGCTAGAATTCAAAGGTGTATACCAGAGAGAAATAAGAATGATAGAGCTAGTTAATCTTGAAGAACTAAGGAAATCTACCATTATAAAACTAGAACAACATTAATAAGAAAAAAAAAATGGTTTAACAAAAGGGATAGGCCTCAAAATTTCAAATTTGGGGACTTAGTCTTAAAATGGGATGCTGAAAAAGCTAAACCAGGGAACCATTCAAAGTTTGATGCACATTAGAGTGGCCCTTACATCATCAGTTCGTGAAAAGAGACTAACTCTCTTGAGTTAACTCACCTTGATGGAGGCACGCTATAGATCTGAGTAAATGTGATCTATCTCAAACCATTCCATTAATTATTCTACATCATCTTGTATATATTAGAGTAGTTTCAATTCCTCCAAGTGCGTTGTGCTAACATTTTTGTTTGTACATAGTTCTTTCCTTTCGCGTGCTTCGTGCGGTGCTCTTTTTTTACTTCTAAAATGTAGATTTTCTTTTAGTAATTACAAGATTAAAAAGTGAGTCAAGAATGATCCTTCAAGTGACTTTAGGGGTAGTTCTTCAAATAATTACATAATAGAATCCATGCCCAATGGATGCTTTAGGATATTGATCTTCTTCATCTAGTAGGTAGATGGTCCTAAAAGTTGCTAAAACTATTATCTAAATAACTCTCCTAGTGATTTGGATAACGTGTATCTGGCTCTGAGCTCTTCATTGGAAGGTTTTGCGTGCTTAATTTCCCTTATCACATTCCCTTATTCTCCTCACACGCCCTTACGTGCTTCCCCTTCTTTCCCTTCCTTTCCTTATCTTCATTGTTTCATCTTCCTTGTGTACCTACCTTCTGTGCATTCAACATGTTTCTGTAGATGTTCACCCTCACACATGCCCACACATCATCTTGTAATGGTTGCACCTTGACCATGTGTTCTCTTCTCACCAATTTGCCTCATTTCCTTGTGCATGTCACACGTGCATTCATCTGTGCCTTCCTCCATTTTCTTCTACGTGCTTTTCCCTCATGCCCTCATTTGCACCCTTCTATGCTAGGTCATCTTATGACATGCTTGAGTGTGTCACGTACAACTAGAAAAAGCAAGAAAATATGGCACTAAATCTTGACAACAAATTAGTTAGTAACACATGGCAGAAATGACAAACATTTTACACAGTTGGCCATTCTTTTAGCCAATTAATGCACGTCGTGTGTCTTGCATGCACCGATGGCCCCGAAAGCTATATATTTTGCTACGAGATCTTAGATTGATGCACTGGACTTATCGAGAGTTGTTGACATCAGCCACAGTGCTAGACATTCAAATTCAAATTTTGGTGGATCTAGTAGGTGAGAAATGGGAAAACATCTTTATGAGCATTAATGAAGTAGATCTGATTGCTTCAACCACCTGATTTGATATGATCCACCCTCCTTCCTCATCCAACATGCCAAACAAACCTAGGGAAGTGCATTTAATATATTTTTAGGTGAATTTGCAGGCATTGAATGCTTCTTGTTGGTGGTTGTATTTCAAATTCGGGTTTTCCCTCCTTCTCTTTTCCATTTACATATTCATCTATAAATATAAGATCTTGGCTCATTATTAAGGTTGGATACTCGAATCCTTACGATTTTTGTTAAGGACTTCATATTTTATGTATTCTAAGTTCTGAGACCTATTGATATGGCTCATTCATGTGGATATCAGCCTCTTTCTCCATTGTAACAACTTTGTGCATTTTTGGAAGTGATAGAAACATTATTTTGTGACTATTCTCTATCCTAATGTGTTTGCATTTATTCTTCTTTACTTTCTTGTACATTGTGTGTTCATTGTATAACTTCACGTCCCTTGCAGCTCCGTATTTATTTGTGTTCCATGAGAATGATATGGTAAATGCTTTTTTAAGTTGTGCTACTTGTGCCTATCCTTATTTCACGTGTATTATTTTCATTCCCACTCGAATGGATAGTATTCAACCCTATTTTTTTGGTATTATCACCATTTTAGTTTAGTTCATTTTCATGTTATCCTTTGATCCTTGGTCCCTTGGCATTTATTAGCTTAGTTTCCCCTTGACACTAGGAGTAGTAGTAGAAGTTGAAATAGATAGAGGAACTGACCTTCTCCGTAGATCTATCTCAAGTATGTAAGGTATCATAACTTGGAGATGGTTCCATTGTGATATCAAATAGCTTGACTCTTCTAAATCTGAGATGGGGGTGAAATTTTGAATACCAAAAGGTGGCATTAACCCTTATTCAGTTTCTTACCCTAGAAGGTTATCACAAGTGTATATATGCCTATCATTTTCCTATGCTTAATTATTTTTGACATGGCCATAGTTTTAGCTTCCCGTATTTCATGTTTCACTCTCTGAGTGCTTCCATCACCTAGTTTAAAAACAACATAGTTGTTGTCCCCCTTCACCAAGGTTTTATTCTTTCCCTAGTTAAAATAGTTGCTCTCGACATTGATAAAATGGGTTCCCTCACTAAATTCCTTAAGGGTTATGCCAAGGAAGAAGACTTGGAATCGACTCGAGAGGATTCTAGCAAAGAATAGGAGCCTCGGGAAGGAGATGATTTAGGGGATGATAAGGATGTAGTGGAAATTGATTCCACTTAGAATCTCAGAGAGATAAAGTCAAAGAATGTTCCTAGTCTATCTATCAAAACCAAAGGAGAATCAAGCATGTAGGGGAATCAGGTTCCTGTGAATTCCCAATTGGAGTAGTAGATTGAAGCATTGGGTCAAGTGGGTCCCGAGAAAGGGGATAATCATCTTTCCAAGATGGTGATGGATATTAAATAACTGAAGGGTGACATGAGGCTAACAAAGAGTTTTGTTCAGTTCCTCTTTAATGACTAGCACAAAATGAAAATGCAGGTTGAAGATGTGGCAAAAATCAGTAATGGGGGTGATCTTGAAATCATGAAATCCAACTGTAGTAACCTCTCTAATGAGGTGGATCACATCAGAGCTATTTTACATAGCTATATGGAATGGAGTGTTGTTACTATGAAATCCACTCTGCAACATCTCCAAACCCTTGGCTAGTTGGCCAATGCTTACAGGCTCATGGATGAGCATGGAAATCTAAAGAAAAGAAAAGGGGATGCTTGTTGGATGTGACACTACCTCATTGGGTGTCAATATTGATTATTTATCAAAGGAATTGGTGAAAGTGTTAGATGGTCTAGAAAAGGCCAAAATTTTATGTTTGTCCGGGTGGTTGTTATTATATTGTTATGATATTTTACTTTGTTGTTAGTTATTCTTTGGTCTAATCTTTATTGTTATTACTCTTTTTTGTTGTGTTTTAAACTGGTCTATATTCTCATGGAGGATCTTAGATGTAATATTCAATATATATATATATATATATATAGTGTTATGTAATGTCTTATTTTCTCTTTTTGGAGCTCTGACTTGTAAGGGGTAGGGCCCCCTCAACCATTTTTTACCTATCATCAAAAATAAAATATTCACTTAGTTTGAACATATTTGTTGTGCTAAACATTATCCTTAGCCTCTCATTAGGCTCGAGTTGTGATCCAAGAGTTAAAACATGACTATGTTCAAAATAAAACTCTGTCAAAACTTTATTGAAATTTTATGTGGACCGAGTTTATAATCAAAAATTATTTTTCTTGTAATTGTTTGGTATAGAGAAAATCATTCTTTTGTGTTCTTTTATAGAGTTTGACCTACATGAAGATATGATTGAGAACCCATTATAAAATATTTATTTAAAATATAATTTGGAAATACTTAGGACCAATATTATTTTTTGATCGGTTAAAAAATGGCACTTATGAAAGAACATACGAAGGTTCATGCGGGAAGATCAAAGTATATTTAAAAGTGTGGGAGGATCGAAAGGAATCACCTGACTTTGGGAAAAAAAGATAGATTTGGGACTTAGCCATTTTTACGATGAGGAGATATTTTGGAGATAGTGTGTGGAGTACACAAACTAGTTAGAGAATTGTGCGACACACATTGGATATTTTTGGAGGATTAGCTATGAAGCACTTTGCATGGATGCATGCTGAGAATAGATCTACTATTGGCAATTAACTAGAAGAATTCTATTGTTAGTGCACTTGCATGTGTGGCTATTTTTGTAATGGTGCATGGATAATAATAGCATGTGACCTATTTTGGGATTAGATAAGTGGTGAAGGGAAAGTCCCCACCCTTATAAATATGTAGTGAACTATGCGATAGTGGCATGTGAGAATTGAGTTATTGTGAGGTTATGCTGCCAAATCTTATGCGTGCATAGACTATGGTACTATCTATTGTAATCAGCTTATGTGTATTTATCATGTTTAATGCAATGGAATGTGTTGGCTGAATTAGAGTGTCAAATCTTGAGTATAACTGGTTTGTGCATGCTTGATTTCATCATGGTTATCTCTTAAGTCTGTTATTCTCTAGATCTAGATCTGAATATGTACTATAGACTGAAATATTAGACATAGATTTGAATGCTTTAAGTCTTCATCATGCTAACATCCTACAACAACAACCCTAAAGAGGGGCCTAGTACCTTTACGCACTTCAGGTGAGTGATTGGTTCAAGTTGAGTGATGTGCTTTAAGCGCACCTCGATTTTATTGGTGAATTCTAGGCTACATCATTGGTTCTATTTTTTTTTTATTAAGGGCAAATAGTTTTGAAGGGACTATACCCTGTATACAAAAGGGCTCAAAAGCCAGATAGTGAAGATGAGAGAAACAACCCAGAGAAGGGCAAAACAGTCAACCAAGAAGGGCTCAACAACCAAATATTACAATATAAGAGAAAAAAGGATCTAAACGTACATCATTGGTTCTATTACCGGGACCTCTTTTTCAGTTTTTTAAGGATTGTTTGTGATGAAAACATACCAGTTGAACCTAGCAATTTTTGAGGAGTGGATACACAATTTAGAAGAAGAATACACATGGAGGTTTATCACCGGATCTGAGTTTAATGCACGTGTATGGGTGGAACATAATCTATATGATAGTTTATATGAGAGTTTCTTCACTATCTTTCCAGTAGAATTGTATATGTGGATGATTACTTATGCATCTAAATAGACTTGTAGGTATCACACACTTGTGTGGATGCATGAATAATTTTATAACCTTTATGATGCTGATCTAATTTGGACTTGCACGGTGGATATGTGGTTCCATGGTGTTCTAAATAGTTATATCTTGGAGTACTCAATTTCCACTTATTCATGCCTAGAGGTAGTTGAATTCCAATTTTTATAGTATCCCAAGGGAACTTACCTGCAAGGCATTCCATTGGCAATAGAGATCCTAATGGTAACTTTGAATTTGGAGAGAGAACCATGGCTAACTCCCCACCATGCATGGGGGCGGGAATAAGTTTTTGAAATATGGGACACCTAGTAGTAGAGAGGTAGAGAGAGGAAAGGAGGATTAAGTATAATGAGGCATGTGAGAGGGAGGTAGAGAAGCAGCAAGAGGTTATAGAGAAAATGGTGTTGTGGAGAAAGATAGTTTAGGAAGGAGTTGAAGTTCACATAGAAGACATGGAACCCGAGTATCAAGAACTCCCCATTTGGGAAAGAATGACCGTGAACCCTCCTTAGCCTCACATAGAAGAACACCAACAGCTATGACATGGTCCACATGCATGCATCTAAATCCACCTGGCAACCTTGCCCTTGCACTTGGTTTTCTAGCATCTAGTACAAAAAATAGTTAGCAAGATAATTCAAGTAGTGGGAGAGTAGGAGTGAATGTTATAAGAGGAAAAATGATGGCAGTAGAAATGGATTCATTATTATATAGGAGTACCTTTTTGAGTGTATCATCTACATAGAATTCAGGCATGCATATTTTTGGACTATCTTCTGGGAGTAGTAACACTTCAGCAGATTGTTAAAGTGCGATTCAAGACTATGATTGGGACATAGGGAATTAGATCCTCTGGTCTATTCCTAGCTAAATGAGGCTTGGGATTATGAGGTATAGGTGACTCTAGCTCTTATGGATCTGGTGGTTTTGGAGGTGAGGAAACACAGGAGGTTCTAGATCAGGTTGGGCAAGAGTTCGCACCAACCCTAGAATATTTACATGAATATGTATCTTCATCTTCTAGAGTATAATGGCATAAAAGATGCTTCTCGAACATGTAGATATGTGTGAAATATTGTTGCACACAAATGGAATCATGGATTCGATCATAGGGCAAGCTAATTTTCTACTATGTTATAAGGGTGCGCACACAATTGGTATAGAAATTTTGACCACGATCGGACTTGCATAGACTATACAACTTTGAAAGATGTATTCCTTAAATATTTTCACAACCCTGAGTTTGAACAGAAGAGTATAAGTGCACTCAAGGATATTAAGCAAGGCATTACTTAAAGTGTCGAGAATATGATGCCCATTTTAAAACATTGTTATCTAAGATTTTTATGATATCCATACAAGCCAAAGATGACCAATAGTTTGTTGGAGGCCCGATTACACTTTTTAGGAGGGAACTATCACATAAGACATATACTAATCCATGCGAAGCACTTGAAGAAATCTTATGTGATGAGGCATTTGGAAGTATAGACATTACGGTGAGCCCAATTTTAGAAGCATAGATTATAGTTGTGGTAAATTAGTTGGAGAAACTATCAAAGAAATTTAGCACATGAGATGCGCACAAGGATTTGGTGCATAGATTATTAAGTATAAGGTCACACAAAGGATAGTTTTCACCACGGATCAATGTTCTTGTTGCTATCCATTTAAACCATGATGTTATTCACTACCCATTAATATAACATGTAATAAGGAAGAATGTCTTATGTTAATGTAAAACCTACGAGTCCATGACTCATGACATGGAATACTATCGGATGATTGATCGAGATCCATGATGCTATCGATATTGGTGTATGAAAGACATGAGTTTAAGATAACTCTAAAGGTAAGAACGAGCATCCGAATCGGGATCAAAATCAAGCATGATATGATCAAAATGAAGAGCATTTCAAAGGAGGTCATTGCAGAGAGTCAAGGATACCATGGTGGATTCAAAGGACAAGGCCATTGTGGTAGAAGAAGTGAGTTCCCTTACATAACATGTTATACATGAGGATCTCTTGACCACTATAGGTTTGAATGTCCTCAAACTATTACATGTTCTTTATGTGGAAAGAATCATAGCTATGAGGAATGCCCAAACCTATATAAACATCTTATCAAGTAGAAAAAATAGAAAAAAAGGTGCAGGGATGGTTAGGATACAATGTGCTATGGAGAATTATTGGATGCCCAAGTTGGACCTAGAGTCCGAGGCATTGTAAGTAAATATCATGACCCGCACCGAGGTGACACATACCAAAGAAGCATTACAGAGGCTTCACCTACCGTCACTAAGGAGGAAGTTCTTCATGCACGGTACCCAAATCCTTCCCATCAAAAGGAGGTTTACCAAGAAACCATGGAGGTACTCAAGAATATTCAAGGTGAGATACAATATTTAAAAGAGCAATCACGAGAAGATGGAGAAAAATAAAGCATCAGAGATGGTCCAAACTGATATAGATGACTTGAGAGAAGTGTGCAAATTATTGCACTAGGATAATATCATTCCACTATTGGGGAATTGGTTAAAATGAAATACTCTATGCGTAAGTTCTGAGACTGGATGACAAATCCTACATGAAAATCTTCCCCCTCATAGCCTAGATTATGACAAGGAAATAACTCTAAATGATGTTGTGGATGAGTGGCTATTGAGTAATATATTAATTGATACTAGTGCAGAAGTCAATGTTCTTACTTTAGATGTATGGGTACAAATAGGGAGACCCCCATTACATCCATCCTCTAATGTATTGTTCATGGCTAATTGGACTAAGGCCACTCCCATTGGAGTTTTAAAAGATGCATCCATTACCATACAAGGAGCCAAGTTCACTGGATACTTTGAGGTTTTAGCATTGGCAGAGTCAGATAGATTCCCAAATCTATTGGGGCATCCTTGGTGCTATACAAATAATGTTGATCTTTGGTTCAACAAGGGTTATATTAGCTTTGAAAACAAGGAGGAAAGAGTTATTATCCCTTTAACAGATGGAAAATTTGCACCCTATGTTGAGCCCTTGAGTGAAGAATACCTGAATAGGATTTATGTATGTGCCATCTAGGATCCAAAGGTGCTTGAGCCATGTAAATAAGGAATCCTTTAGTGGGAGGATGCACAATCTATTAGTGATACTATAAGTGTTGATTGTGATAATTGGGCTCATAACACTTATGAGTTGGTAGGGTGCAAAGTAAAGAGCATATTTCCTAAGGGAAGAAAACCACGTTATGTCAGGAGAATAGGTAACAACTTGGTACCTTGTTACACTGGAGAAGGAGATCCTATGGTTTTCCTGCGTACCATGGAGGAACAGTGGATAGACCCATGAGAAAGAAGAAATATGCTAGCATATACACTACACAGGATAGCAACATGCTTTGGTGGGTGGTCCATAAGGATAATATTGTAGGATGGAATGAAATTAGGATTGCTCTTACCACTAGGTTCTACAGAGCAATACACCTACTCAAATTTGTACTTATCATGGTAATCAACCTATTCAAAACCATGTTCAGAAGTGTGAGAGACTCTGGATAGAGGGGTAGGAAGCTTTACCACCTTCACTCTGGGTGCACAAGTTTTATTCCACTTTACAAGGCTGCACGCGTGCTTGGTATGTCTATGCCGAACTCCATAGAGAGACTAGAAATTGGTAGGATTTAATTGCAAGAATGGCCCAGACATTTGAATTCTTCTCTACCAAGCCTTTGGTGGAAGAATCATTAAAATTCATAAAGCACTTAACTATGGGAGATAGTGCCAAGGCTGAAGAACTCCTTCAGGATTTATTGGATGAAGGAAACTTAGGAGCGCATCTTGTTGAAGAGATAGAGGCTGATGCCACACTACTTCAGCACACTTTCCTTGAGAAATAAAAAGGTAAATGGGTCTACTTATTGGATGACAAATAAGTAGAAGATATGGATATAAACCATTCAACAAGTAGGTGTGAGGTGTTAGACAATGCAAATAAGACCATGCACGCCTATCATGAACCTATGAAGACAAAGAAGGTGAATATTTGATTAGATGTTGAGCCTAAGGAAGCCATAATTGGAGACTATTGGTTAGACTCTAAAGTGGAAAAAATCATAGAGCTACTACGGGATTATCAGGACTTATTCCCTCAAGGGTACCATGAACTTAAAGGTGTGCATGAATCATTAGGGGAGATGAAGATAAAGCTTAAAGAGGGTGCACACCTAGTTTGAAAGAGACCCTATAGGATGAACCCCAACTTGTATGAAAAGGTCAAAGAAGAGATTGACAAAATGTTGAAGTCTAGGATTATCAAGCCCCTTGATGAGTCAGAATGGGTTAGTCCAATGGTGATCAATATCAAGAAGGATGGATGGATTAGAATCATGTAGACTATAAGGAGTTGAATGTTGCATGTGTGACTAATTCCTTTCCTATGCCATTCATTGAAGAAATAATAGAAGGCATTATAGGGTGCGAAATCTATTTGTTTACAAATGGGTTCTCTAGGTATCATCAGGTTAGGTTTTCCTAGGAGGATCAAGAAAAGGCTACTTTTACTATTGAATGGGGTAGTTTCTTCTATAATGTGATGCCTTTTGGTATGAAAAATGTGCATGTTGTATTTTCACGCATAGTTGCTCAAGCATTCAAGGAGTTTATTCACAATTTCTTACATGTTTATTTGGATGATTGGATGGTGAATATATTAGTTATGGATCATTCGACAATCTATGCTTGATGTTTGAAATATGTAGAAAATTGCGTATCTCTTTGAACGTCAAAAATTTCATATTTTCTACACCATTTGGGATACTTGTTAGGACACATAATCTACAAGGAAGGTTTGTTGGTTGATCTAGCTAAGGTTGCAGGTCATTATAGGCCTAAAAGAACCTACCAAATGTCAGTGAGGTTCGTAGAGTTTTGGGTCATACGAGATATTACGGAAGTTTATTAAAGGATATGTGAAATTTTCCGCACCGATGGAGGTGTTAACTTTGAAAGGGAAAGGTACATTCTAATGGGGATAACCGTAACAACGCACATTTAAGACATTAAAGGAGAAACTTAGTACTGCACCTATTTTGTGTTTCCTTCATAGGACCAACCATTTCATGTACATGTGGATGCCTTTGGCATGACCATTGGCGTAGTATTAGCTCAGCCTAGAGAAGGTATTATAGATCATCCTATTTGTTTTGCTAGTAGAAAGATGACTTCTATAGAACATAACTACACAACTACAGAGCACAAAGTTTTGTCAATGATCTATGTGCTTCATAAATTTAGACAGTATATGCTAGCTATACCATTTGTATTTTATAAATATCACATGACATTGAAGTATTTGGTAAACAAACATGTTTTACAAGGGTAGATATGCAGATGGGTACTCTTATTTCAAGAATTTGATTTCATAGTTGTGGTAAAACCAGGGAAAAAGAATTCTAGACCAAACCATTTATCTAGAATACAATTAGGATAAGAAGCACAGGTAATTGAAGATACCATGCCCGATGCACATTTATATAGGTTACAATGCGCACCATCAAAATTAGAGGACATTTTTGTCTTTCTACAAACAGGTATGGCACCGAAAGGAATGAAATCCTTGGAGAATATGTGACTCTCTATATATGTGGCACCCTATATGTTGATTAGTGATGACTTGTAAAAATTAGGTCGGGATGAAGTATTGTGTCTTTGTGTACTTTGGAACATGAGTGCAAAGATATCATGGAAGAAGCTCATGGTAGTATTTCAAGTGGCCACTATGCAGTGATGTCACTTCTTGCAAAATTCTACTCATTAGATTATGGTGGGAGACCTTGTATAAAGATTGTAAGGATTATTACAAGGCTTGTGATCACTGTCAATGTCTTGGGAAACCAAGTCAACAAGATGAAATTTCTCTAAGACCTATTACTAGTTCAGAGCCATTTGAGAAATGGGCTATAGATTTTTTGGGTCCTATTTCACCAGTTACACGTAGGATTAAATCACGCTATATCATAACTTACATAGATTATTTGATAAAGTGGGAAAAAATAGTACCTAAAAAGGATTACATAGTGGCTACATCATCCAGTGTTTCTATGGGATAATGTTATTACATAATATGGATGTCCTTTGAGTTTGACCATTGATACGAGCACACACTTTCTGAATGAGACAATAATAATGATATTGGATGAATTCATGATTACACACCATAAGACTACACCATATCATCTTTAGGAAAATGGGACTCTTGAGGTTTTCAAAAAAATTGAGCCGACATTAACAAAAAAATGTGATGTTGGATGAAAGGATTGGGATGATAAACTGTCATTGTACTTTGGGCATATCGAACAACATATAAAAGGTTGAAAAAATCCACACCATTTTAGTTAGTGTTTGGCGTAGAAGTAGTTCTTCCTATGGAATTCATGTTACCTTATTTGCGTATTGCATGCACTAGAGGTCTAGCTGATGAACAAGCATTAGAAGAATGGATTGAAAATTTAATCAAGTTAGATGAGTGATGAGCCATAGCATGTTGGAGTAAAAAACAAGAGAAGGCCAGGCAGAAAGCATGGCATGACAGAACATCAGGGATAAAAATCTTGAGATAGGATAGATGGTGCTCCTTTATGATTCTAAATTTTTGTGCCATCCAAGTAAACTCAAAGTACATTGGTTAGGGTCATATGTTATCACTCACATACTTGAAATAGGTGCTTGTCAATTAGAGGTGCTTGATGGAATACGGTTACTCGAGATACTTCAACGCGAGTAGGCTGAATTCGTACTATAAATAAGTATTCTTAGTGTTTGTAATAAAGTAGTGTTGCCATTTAGACTAGGTTTTCCATTCTGCATTTCCTTAATGTGTTTCCTTCTTTATCGATATGCTTTGTCAATTTAGTTGGTGTTTTTATGTAATAAGCACATTTACATGCCATAAGATAATTACTATTTGGAGAATTTTTATGTGTAGAGGATTACACATACCCTTAGTGTGCGGTGGTTATTGATATCTAGGTACAGGACTGATGAAAATAAGTACACATGAAAGGAAATATCTACTACGGGTGTTATTCAAGTTGGGAAATTAAGAGAAAAAAAGATTACTTCTTGAAATAAGGACCATAGGTGGAGGTAAATGAAGAAACAAGTATAATGCAAGGTAAGAAGAGGCCATGGGAACTACTAAGGGAAGGCGTGGTGGCAAGGTACTCGGGCACATGGAGGCATCTTTGAAGAGAAGTTTGTGACTAGAAGGTAGGAAGATGCACTAGAAGGTTATAGCTTGGGTGTGAAGATGTACCACATGGAACAAAAGAAAATGGTCAATTAATGAGAGGATTTTTGGTAGGTGGAGTAATAAATGCACTAAATTTTGAAGATCCATATAAGGATGAGATGTGAGTTCATGTTTACCATTGCAATTGTGATAATTTGAAAGGGCTAAGTGCAACCGAGTTACGAGAAGAGTATTCATGTGCGAAGACTATGAATCAAGATGTGACGAGAAGATTTTTGTATAGAGGAAGCTTTTATCCCCGATTCTGAAAGGGTTTAAGCAAAGGAAGACATTGAAAAGATCTAGGGCACGTGATTTCAACTAGGGAATGTTGAATTGGGCTAGGGTTTGGGTTTACACATTGTAGGAGATAAAAGGTGAGTATTTGAAGTAGAAGATTGTAGGTTATAGATGGCACCGAAGAAAGCACCTATAGTAGGAGTAAAAGGGAAGAAAAAGGTTAAAGTGGAAGAAGAAATTTCTCTTGAGAGTAATTTATCATAAATGCAGTATCCAGAGGGTGTGATCATGGGACAAGAATGGGATTCCCACATCCATCAATGTAAAATCAGTGATTACAACCATTAAACATCAGATAATAAGAAGGATCTCGATGCGTTGTTGAGCACAAAAATGAACAAGTGCACATCAGAAGATATGCCAGTGTATGATGATGCTTTGGTGAGAAGTTACTAAAGTATATTAGAGTCTACCAGTTGTATGAGATGCCATACTTTGGGAAGTATGAACCATTGTATCGATGGTTGATGAGTAGAGTCCATGAGGACTTCTTCTACTTCACCGGATAGAGGGTTAGAATCACAGCTGCCTTGATTTCAATAGTGATAGGACTAAGGGCCTTAGGAGTAGATCTAGAGAGCAATTTAACTGATAAAGCTAAAATCCTAGAGACAAGGAAGGATCTGGGGTATACGAAAGGTCTACGTGGTATGGACAGTAACAAATTGAAGAAGTACCTAGTAGTGCAGACAACTGCACATCTTGTAACAAAGATGAATGACTAAGAAATATGGTCATAGGTAAACACAATGTGGCTACACATTGCAAAGAATATGTCTCAAGGAGTGGTCTACAATATCGTGGATCACATAGCAAAGACAATCATTGAAGAAGCATGGACGGTGACAGAATAATTTTTGGTGCTATTTTATTGTCTTTGGTGTTTATGGAGATTAGAGTGCCCGATGGGCCAAAGGAGAAGATTTGGGAGTACCCCATAGAACATAAGTCACCTACGGAAATATTTGGCAAGTACTTGTACGATGGATCAATGAGTAGACCATTCAAGTAGATGGTGGAGAAGTGGTATGATAGACTCATGCAGCATTCAAAGAAGAGTGGGACATACCTAAGGAGTTGCCTTCAATGGTGGGTAAGGAATTATAGTTTTCAGTCTACCATCATTTTTGCATCATGTGATTTACGATGAAGAATGGGGCTTGGAGCCCATGGTGTAAACTATCATATTCCTTTATAGTAAGATATTTCCAACCATCAATTCACTGGTTTTCAGATGCGTGCCACCTAACCTTCAATGGAGACAAGGTAGATTTCCACTTCCACACTATGAGAAAGAAATATGTATATCCAAGGTGGAATTCCTACATTTAGAGGCTTATCTCAGATATTATAAGCATGAATCCTATAAGATTAATAGTTGGGGACATCGGAGCAGTGCTTGTGTACCTAAAAATGAAGCCCAAGCTTGAGAAAACTAAGTATGTGGAGAATTATTTCACACTCCCGGGGCCGCTAAAAGGTAAGTGTACAATAGAAAATGTTCTAGAACATAAGCCCAAAGAGACAATACTAGTAGATGATGAAGAAGATGAGCATGAAGATAGTGGTGGTTTGGAGCACGAGAGGCTAAAGATAACCTATAAATAGGGAAGAAGCTAAGTGCACCACTACTCCACCTCGAGCACAAGAAGGAGATTATGAGAACCTTGATGCAAGTACATAAAGAACACCACTTGAAAAGAGTATTTAGGAGAACAAGGACCCAAAGTGATACTCCACAATTAGAGCGCATATTTCCTCAACTCTCTCCAAAGAAGGAGAAAATGATAAAAGAAGAAGGAATTTAAATATAAATGAGGAGGTGAAAGAATATGAGGAAAGTTCTCCCAATTCCCCTAGACCTCTAGAGAAAAATGAAGAACCAAAGGATAAATAAATGAAGGATGGAGAAGAGGGAGAAAAGGAGGCAAATTAGATAGTGACAAAAATTTCTTAGGGTACACTAGAATAAGATCCAAATCTTGAAGCCCAAGTTCTTAAGGGGCCAATATCAAAGAGATAAAGTGGTGTGTATGTTCCACCAATCATGGGATATGCCAAGGACAAAGGTAATATTGTCCATGCTCATTTTCAAATCATAATGAAACAAAAGGAGGTGTATGGATATAAGGTGACGGATGAAGATCTAGTAACCATGCGCACAAGGAAACAACTATCATGGTTGATGCACACACACATGGATGAACCATATTTTTATGTATGTATAGAGTCATGTGTATCAAGGAGGTTGAAGAAGACACCTCAAGAAAGACACATAATAGTAAAGACTATTGTTATGTCAGATGAACAAGTGATAAATGCTTTGTTAAAGGTCTTAACAGAGGTGGAATGGTGAAATATGGATAAGGTTACAACAATTAGGGTGATGAGGGAGAAGATCAAGACTAAGGATTTGTGAATAGTGTGCCTAAAGCAAGAAAAATACTTGGAATAGAAGATGAACATTGTTTTCATCAACATGGTAGAAGAATTTGGGGACAATATCATGAAAGAAAATCCACAATTAGAGCCAAAGGTGCCCAAAACATTTCCTTCAAAAATGCATTATGTAAGTACCTTGATAGACTTAGTACTTGAAGATGAACCTTTGCGCATGCCAGCACCAAAGGATCCAATGTAGGAAGTAGAGAGGGAAAAGGCTTCGGTGATGAGAAATATTGCATCATATGAGGGGTTGCTTCAAAGCTTATAGGAGGAATTAAAGAAAGCAGATCAAGTGTTGAATATTTGTACAACCCTGAAGTCGTTATAAAAACTAGGACCATTTTGGAAGACAATGAAGTCCTGAAGGCCATGAAAGATGAGACCTTAGGCCACACGAATGATTACCACTTGTCAAGCAGAAGTACGAGGCCCTTACAGTAGCTCAAGAACCACACAAGGAAAGGATAGATGAGCTTAGGAATCTCATAGCGCAAAATATGGACTTGTTAGAAGGAAGAAAGACTGTCATGTCCAACATTTTTTTGTCTTGTAGAATGAGAAAGGAGAGATTACTAAGGATGAGTTGGAGTCAATTGCAGTGGATATCCTAGAAAAGGCAGAGGTCGCGCTCAATGATTGGAAAAATTTAGAGGTGGAAATAAAATAATAATATCTAGAAATGATTCTTTAAGGTGAAGTAGAAGATAATGCATGGTAAAGACATTCGTTTATTCATCAAAATTCTTTATATTCTTCAATTCATATTCTTTGATATGTTTTGTGGACAACCATTGTTGGCGCGAAATGTAATTAGTGTGGGTTAATGTTGATCAGTTAAATTATGGCACTTAGAAAAGAACATACAAAAGGTTAACACGAGAAGAGAAGAGAGAATTTAAAATCATGGGAGGATAGGAAAGGAATCACACGCTGGGAACAGAGACAGATTCAGGACTTAGCCATTTTTACAATGAGGAGCTATTTTTGGAGATAGCATGCAAAGCACACAAACTAGTTAGAGACTTGTGTGACACACATTGGCTATTTTTGGAGGATCAGCTACGAAGCGCTTTGCATGGATGCAAGATGAGAATAGAACTACTACTTTCGGTTAACTAGAAGAATATTTGATGTTGAGCCCTCTGATGTTGGATGTTTTTCTCTTTTTGGGCTGTTTTTACCTCTTTTGATATCTAGCTTTTGAGCCTTTTTGTATACAGGGTATAGTCCCTTCAAAACTATTTACCCATAATAAAAAAAAACTAGAAGAAGTCTATTGTTAGCACACTTGCATGTGTTGCTTTTTTTATGTAGAGTGTGGCTAATAATAACATGTGACCTATTTAGGGATTATATAAGTGGTGAAGGGAAATTCCCAACCTTTATAAATATGTAGTGAATTGTGTAGGATAGTCTCATGTGAGAATTGAATTATTATACGGTTATATTGCCAAATCTGATGCACGCATAGACTATGGTACTATATATTGTAATCAGATTCTATGTATTTATCATGTTTAATGTAATGGAATGTGTTGGCTGAATTAGAGTGTCAAATCCTAAGTATAATTGGTTCATGCATGCTTGATTTCATCATGGTTATCTCTTAAGTCTGTTATTCTCTAGATATAGATCTAAATATGTACTATAGACTGAAATATTAGACATATATCTAACTTCTTTAAGTCTTCATCATGCTAACATCCTGCAACAATAACCCTAAGGAGGGGCCTAGTACCTTTGTGTGCTTCAGGTGAGCACTTGGTCTAGGCTGAGTGATGTGCCAACATGCCTAGGCTTTTATTGGTGAATTCTAAGTTGCATCATATTTGAATTTTAGTGAAAGTAATTCACTTTGAATCGATTATTCTTGATAATAAAGCATCTTTATTAGATTTTTGAATATTTTCAAATTTTATCCATGAAGTTTGATATAAATTATTGTGAAATATATAGTTTAGATCTTAAATTATAGTGGGCACTAAAAATACTCTTGATTGTTGTATGTTTTTAAGACATTTAACGATGGTTAATTTTGAACTTGGATAGTTTATTATTAATATTGTGTTCTCTTGATCAATACCATTAAGTTGAGAATATGGAAGAATCATTCTAATGGACTGTATTATCACTTTTTGTGAATGAAAAAGGTTTTACGGGATAAATTTTGTACCTATGTTTTAGTATAATGGGGAACCTAAATTAAATTGTTATCACAAAAGGGGTTATGGTAATTGGTTGTTTACTTGGACTTTTTAATTCAAATTTTATGAATTGTATAGTTTGAAGCTAGTTAATGGTATTAAATCAAATAGTTTCAATTCAATTTTTTCATAATTAAATATCTAAACATAGAGATTTATATCCATGCTAGTACATAGAACTAACCATGTACAATATCTATTTTATCTTTCATATTTTAGGATGGATTGATTAGTATGAGGATATATTTGGAATATTACATACATTCTTGTCATTCGATATATTGATTATATAATTATAAACATTGATTTAATGTATACTTTAAACATGGATTATGTAATCCTTAATGAGTGAAATTGTTTTTGCGATGTTGTAAATGGTCGTTGGCCAATTATATCATTCTAAAAATAAATTTTGTACTTTTAAAACATGAAATTATCATAAAAGGGTTCATGATATACCTTATTATTCTTATGAGATAAAATAATAATGTATGTTGATTTTCAGCTATTGTACTTAAGAACGATTGTGAAATAATTTGAACTTGATTAATTATTTATACTTATGATATCATTTAATCTGATTTATTAAATGATAATTATATTAATGATAAACATGAAAATATTAATTAAGGATTAATTAATTAATAAGGTAAACAACATTGTTTGGGATAACATGTACATAGTGAGAAATAAATGTATATTTCTAAAATCACAATTAAGTGGAAAAACTTAATAATTTCTTCTTTACCTAGTATAATTAATTATATTTGATTTTCTAATCATGATTTGATATGTTGACTATATATGTGACATAATGATGAAAAAGTACAATAATACAACTTCATTAAATTAGTAACAAATGATTTAATAAGAATTAATCATTCTGTAATAATGCTAAAAATTAAACTATACCAATGATAAAAAGGTATAATAATCTCTTGTTAAGAGATATCTTGCATTAGATATGTTAAGGTGAAACATGAAATAGTATAAAAAAATTAGGAGGATTATCTAATCTATATTAGATGATTATTATGAGATGATACTTAACAACGAAATCATAAAGTGACACTTGAGATGGATACCTTTAACATTATATTTTAGTGAGTTTATCTTATTATAGGTAAATGGTTTTGAAGGGATCATACCCTACAATATAATGAAAAAGGCTCAACAACCAAGATAAACATGGAATAACATCAATGTTTTTTTGATATGCGGGGCTAAAACCCAATCAAAATACTTAAAAGCTAGATAAAAAGATAGATAACTAAGTTAGGGTCCAACCGTCTACAAGTAGCCCAACTAGAGATCGAAACAACAAAACAAAAAATCGAAAACAACAAAACAAAAACTACATAGAGAACATAGAGACACAAAAAAAATTCAGCAATTTGTTATATACCTTAAGTGTGACTTTGAGGGCCTTATAAAGATTCATGGATACCCTGACATTATAGTCTAACTTGGTCTCTTTAATGAACTTCTTAGTGCTCCTCCCTTTCTTCCATGTTGTTGTAGGAATTCCACTAACTTCACAAATCCGGTTAATATGGATCTAAAGGAGATAAAGTCTGCTATATGAATGGATAATTGATTATTATGTTTTTCCTCAAGTGATTTTACTTGACTAGAAAGTGAGTTTAATTCCTCTTGTAGGATGGTAATGAAGGCAGGGTCTATAGTGATCTTGCTTTAAGCAATTATAATTTAGCGAGTTAATAATAACTTGTCGATATTTTAAAAATTGTGTAATATGTTAGATATGAATACATTCTAAGTACCACCTATCGAGTTGAGTTATTTATTACCATACCATCTCAAAATGGCTACTTGAAGGGTAATTATTATCTTGTCATGAGTCAAGTGTAATCCTTATCTTTCCTATTGGAATCTTAAGTTCGAACTATTTGTGTACACTTTGGTTGAGATGTGAAATCTAGAATTTAGACCTCCTTAATGCATTAGGTTAAAAATTTTAATTGTTAGATGGGATTTAGATAACTATGTGAAATGATGATTTGGTGATGGAACAATTTTTGAGTGACTAATGTGCAGTCACAAAACTAAGCATGTAAATCATAACTTGAAAATTTTGGCCTAAGTAGTGTACTAGATGGATACACTATCAAATCACCAGGTTCCATAAAATGTGTAGACACCAGATGAATATCATTAATTGGTTGTAAGGAAGACACTTGGTACTATATTAGTTCACAAACCTAGTAAAAAGTTTAATGAATTACAGACAAGTTATGTATACTTAGATAAAGTGATGATTTTGTGATCGAGTAGATATAATAATTAAAAGAGTTATAAAATAGATCGGGTAGATCTAATGGAACTTTACAACAACATGTTGTTATTATGTTATCAGATGAATTATGAAACTTGATTACTTATTGGATTATTGTTTCTAAATTGTAAAATAATTCAAGGCATGTATTGGGGATTAAGGGGTTTGTTTAAAAACAATTCCTTAATCTAGAATTTTATAACATTAGGTGTTACATTTTGATATCGAGCTAAAGGTTAAAAGTAATCTTGAATAGAATGGGTCCTTACACTAAATATTAACTTATTTCTTGTCTAACATAATAATATGGTTAGGACAAGAATAAATGTCGCAAACAATCAACAAAATGAGGTTGACGCTTTCACAACTTAGAAATTAGATGAGATACTTGGTGTAATGCAAGAGACTCATAATCAAATTTTTGTTTTAGAATAATGTATATTTATTTAGGATGATGATATTGAAAATGAGAAAATGAGAAACCTCAAGGTTCAAAATCAATAACATTGTAAAAAATAATGAAAATGTAGTGAATCACAATGTTGTAAACCATGATTCACATGCTGTACATAATAATGTTAATGCTAGAAACAACAATTGTAATGTTGCAGATCCAAATGATGCGAGATCAAAACCATCCTAAAAATGAGAAAGCATGTTTGCGAAAAAACTTTTGAATGATAGATCAAGTGAATAATACCTTAAAATATGATGGGAAAATGCTTAGGGATGGATCTCGAGAACTGGATTAGTTAGATGGAGACATAGTTCACCATTAGAAACTTTTATGAGGAAACAAAGGAAGTATGGGGAGTGTATCCTCACTCCAATGAGGATTCCTTATGGTGGGACATACGGAAGGTAGAACTGGGGTTGATGCAACCAACATCACCTAGGATCAGTTAAAGTTTTAATTCAAGAAGTGATTGTTTCTACAGATCTATTATGATATGAAGATGTTTAAATTTCAGTCATTAACTCGGGGAAAACTAACAACAACCGAGTACTAGGAGAGGTTAACTAAGTTGCTGAAATATGTACCTTAGTACTAATTTGATTGAACATTCATAATAATGGAATTCATCATGGGAATCAACCCTATTATAATAATGGAGGTAGATGTACATGGGCCTTTTCCCGATGGAGGATATTTTTTAAAAAGTCATTTGCTAATGGTAGAATCTGCATACTATATCATGTTCACCATGATGAGAAAATAAAGATAAAATTTGAATCACCATCACCTTTGGAACCAAAGAAAACTTTATGGAAGAAGGTGAGAAATAAAAAAAAAAAGAAGAAAATTATATTAGTAAAATAAAATAAAACTTTGTTGAAGAAGGTGGGTAGTAAAAACTAAAATAAAATAAAAGTACAACAACAAAACCTTCTATAAATTATAAGAAAATAGGAAAAACAACATAGTAGTAAATGACAATAAAAAAGAGGAAAGGGCATGTAGGATGATGTTTCAAGTGTGATGGTGATCACTAGACAAACAATTCTCCTCTGCGTAAATAAGATAACAACTAGGAGTATAGGATACATGATGCATTAGCAAATAGGAAAGATGAAAATTAAGTCTGCACCAATCGAAGTACCGGGTAAGTTATACAGATTACTTGTAACTATTCTTTTTGATGTTGATGCTACTAAATTCTTTATTTCCAATAACTTATCTAAAATTTTAAAAAGAAAATTTGGATATTTTAAGAATTCATGAACTGTGCAATATAGGAACAATGTGGCTCACATGGTGAATAAATGCCTTTTTGGCATAGTATTATAACTCGCCAATTTTAAAAACTAAATTAGAGATTTACGAAGATCCTTTAGGTTCATATGATATCTTCATAGGTGTAAATTGGTTTTATTAGCATAAATAAATGTTTGACTATTATTCAAGGAATAAAAAGAGACATAGTAGTGTGACAAATCTTTGCTTAGATGACCTACGAAAAACAACAATTATTCAAGGCATAAAAAGAGACATAGTAGTGTGAGAAATCTCTACTATACAAATTAAGAAGGCCAAAAACAAAGGTTTCATTTTTATGCGAGATAATGTTTTTATTTTAGCAAAGAATGAAGCACTTCTTTAGTTGATTACATGTTGTTACAAGAGTACAAAGTGTTGTATTTCTAGAGGATTTACTTGGAATTCGTGCAAGACATGAATTTGTCTTCATAATAGACATCAAACCTGGAACATAACCTATTTCAAAAGATCCATACCACATGACAACAACCAAACTTATACAACTTAAGGTATAGATAAATGAAAAATTTCCCAAAGGACTAATACAACTGAGTGTATCTCCTTGAGGAGTACCAATCATTTTTGTCAAAAATAAAGAGGACATACTAAGGTTATGCATTGATTACCACATGCTTAAAAAATCCACAATAAAGAAGAGGTATCCCTTGCTAAGGATAGATGATTTTTTTATCAGATGCATGATGCATCATTTTATTCTAAAATTGATCTAAGATCATAATACCATCACGTAAGAATCAAAGAGGAAGATATATATAAAACAACGTTTAGAACAAGGTATGACCACTATGAGATGAAAATTTTACCCTTTGGACTCATGAATGCACCTATTGCATTCATGAATTTTGTATAAACCTAAAATTTGCTTACGTAAGATTTAATGTTAAGATTGCACTAATTATCCTCTTTCTTGTCATTTCCATAATAATTATCAATTTTTTGCTAATTAGCTAACATTCCTCTTCATATTCGTTAATTAACGACATTTCATTAATTAATTATTCTTTTTATAATTAAGGATTTCAATTAATGACCTTTCATTAATTAATGTACGCTTCTAGTTAGGTTAATTAATTATTCTTAATTAATTACACTCGTAACTCTAAATCAATAAATTACCATTTATTGGAACAAATTCCTCTCTTACATCCTATAAATCATACTAATTTTCCTCTAATTAGCTTCTATAATTTTATCTCTACCTATTAATTAATCACATTTGATTAATTAAAACATCCCCAACTCGCATGACTTACTAATGGAAAATTAAACTCTTCTAAATCAAGATTACCTTTTTCAAAGTAGCCTTATCCATTATTAATCTTGTTTTACCTTTATCCCACATTCATCAATTTGCTAGCCTTACCTCTTCGGACTAGCTATATAAGGAACCCTCCTTACCTTTTTCTTACAAAGCATGCTTTGAATAGTGCAAACTATAAACATTTGTATCTTGAGTCATTCTCCATTGTTGAAATAGCTTCTCTATTTTGCATCCTTTCACTCAAAATTAAGTAATATGGGAAGATTCAAAATGGCCTTATAGCCATTCTTGGTGAGATTCCATTCTCAATCCTTCGAGATCAAACAACAATCAACTTTGATTGCTTATTTTATTCATAGGTTCATATTTTAAGTTATCAATCATAGAGATTAGGAAATATCTTAGCATGTAGTTTCATTTATGCATTGAAGAAACATTTCCTTTAAGCTCTTATCTTGATGGTTCATTGTTTAATTAGAATTTGATTTTAAATCTATGTAGATATTAGTTTCAATTTATACTTTAGTTAATAAAACATGAGCACATTTGGCATGCCGATCTCTTGATGGGACATACTCCATTTTCCTTTGCACTTAATTTCAAGTTTTTTTAGTTAAATTTAAATTTTGGTTATTAACTCTATTTTTGCATATATTGACATAAATTTTTTTCTTAACTTGTTTTGTTGAGTTTATATATGTTGAGTCTTCCTTATAGTTATAAAGGAGGTTAATTTCTATCAAAAATTGGATCTTGATGAGAAAATTTCAATAGTGTTCGAGTGGTGGTTGGAGATGCTTTGGTGATGGTTGACTTGTGGAATGGTGTTTAATGACGTGGTAGTGCTTCCCAAAATGATGTTATGAATGCCAATACCTTATAATCAGTCTTAGTGCTAGATATGGCCGTCAGAACATGTGAAAGGGATCTGGTTCTTTCTTACATATAGATATCCTTCATTCCAAAACTTAAGAATGTGAAAAACCTCTCAAACAAGGTTACTAAAAGGAATATAATGTAACCGACAACAGTTTAGGGTGATCGACGTCGGTTTAGGGTTGACCGGCGTTAGTTACGGTGGGAAATCCTAGGTTTACTAAAAATTCCAGATCTTGGTGATCCTTTTGGGCCAGCTCAGTCTATTCTCACGGATCAAAATGTTATGTTTTAATGAGCGGGCATGTGGTTAGTTATGGTGAGTGAAAAAGGGGAAATATGCTAAAAATAGGTTTGTGGTGAGGTGTCTAGGTGAGGTGGAAATTATTTTTAATTAAGGTATTTAAATAATGAATGAAGTGAGGATGAGTATTAATTTAATTATAAATAATTAAATTAATATTAATGTGGGGTAGAGGGGTCATGGTTAGGTGAATATGTTTAAGTTGGTTATTCAAAAAATGACCAAAGGGGATTGTGACCCAAGGGGAGTGTGACCAAATTTTGGTGTCTACACCTTTCATATGATTGTTCAATCCTTAATGGGAGCAATATAGAATATGATAAGAGGCTAGAAACACAATAATGGACTTTTGTTATTTCTTTGTTTAGTATCAAAAATTCACCTACATAAGAGCTAGTGGATTTGAAGGACAACCTTACAAATTACCAAGGTATTTTGGATGACAAGATGACTTTATGTGAGATGGAAATATACTTGAACCCTAGTCATAAGATGATTGTTGGAAGACATAAGACAAATATCAAATTCCCCATCAAAATTGGAAGATATTCTTTCCCTTCCATTATAAAATCCAAGTTAATGGAGGAAGAAATGGAAAGGTTTGATATGGAAAATTTTGAAGCAAGGTCAAATTATGACATTAGGTGGGTGGTAAATACTTTGGAAAATTCCTTTGAGCATGAGCCTCACTTTGAGGACTACTGGATGAATTACAGGGATGAGGAAGAGGTCAAACTTAGGGACTTCTTAAGAATGACCCTCACACAAATCATTGATTTCAAAATTGTTGTGGTACCTAAGGGAATTGTAGATGACCAACAAGTTGTGAGTCAATTTTATATTGACCAAGGAATAAAAGGCCAACTAATGACCCCCATGAAGTGGGATGATTAATCTAATGATCAGTATGGTAGGATTGTTCATGTAATGAGGAGAACTTTGACTTGGTTGAAAACAAGGAACATTTATTTATCCATTCAAAATACAAGAGTGCTCAATAAGTTTAGAGAACTAGGGATTTTGAAGGAAGGAGTTGATAAGATGGATCCACTAGGAGGAAAAGATCCTCAATTACCTTCAAAGAGACCAACTACATTATTTTTTTAGGAATGAAATCTTCTTGCTAGTGGGACAACAACTTCTATGTCTTCTTTGAAGTAGAAAACTGAAGAGATGCTTCTAAAATCTATGGAAAATGCTCCTATCACTTTTGCATTACCACTTCAAACAAAAGGAAAGGGCATAACTACATAAAAGACCCCTCCAAAAGGCTTACCAAATCCCTCGAGTACTGAAAAGTTTATGAGAGGAGCCATGAAAAGTGCCAATGTCTAATCTAAACCCAAAAGTGCCAAGGAAATGGCAACACCAAGCATCAAGTAATTTAAAAGGAAAAAGAAGAGATACAAGATTGTATTTGAATAACCCTTAGTAAGAGAAGGTGATCATGCACATAAGAAACACAAGCATAAGAAGGATGAAGTGATTAATCCATTTATGCCTAGTAAGGAACAAGAAGAAATAACTACCTATTTGGCTCATCAAGAAATTCCATCACCAATACAATAGGTTGACCAAGACAGGCCAGTTATACAACCAATATCTTGAGCTTCACTAATGAAAGGTATGAGTGTCCCTTCTTTTGATCAATTGCATGAATCCATAGTAGGCTCGATTGAGATAGTAGATATAGATGCAAATGAGGAAGTTCCTACATCTAAGGCATCTAAAATAATAGTTGAAAAACAAGAAGTAAAATATACATATGTTCTTCAATCAGGTGAGGAAGTCAAGGAATTTATCCATGTACCAATTGTTACATAAGAAATTCTAATATCAAAGGTATATTATAAAATTCAAACCACTTCAGAAGTGAACAAGTCAGAGGTCCAAGGAATTTCTAGTGGGGAGGATATGGACATTGAGACATTGGTTGAAAAATATCCCCAAAAGGAAAACAAGGTCCCCAGAGAGCGATCATCATCGAGCAAGAAAAAAGTCTCACATGAAAAGGTAATAGAAATGGAAAAAGAAATTGGTACAAAGGAAAAGGTTGATGATAGTAAGAGTATGAAAAATATTGATAAATGTAAAGAATTGAATACTGAGATCCAGCCAACCATGTCACCAAATGAGGTGTCAAAAGATCAAAAGGAAATTAGTATGCTATTTTATGATAATATTACCACCAAACGAAAACCTCTAAAAGAGGAGAAAATTAGAAGAATAAAATAATTTCCCATGGAAATAATATCAACTCAATATGTTCCCAAATAAAATGTAGAATATGTGACTGCACCAAGTGGGGAGATGAATAGAGAAAATATTCCAACTATTGATATGACTCCAAAAGAATTTGATTAGTGTCGGGTCGAAGACCAAGAAAAAAAGAAATTAGTTGAAAATACAATACAAAATGAACCTAATGAGATGAAAATGGAATAAGAAAAGGAACAAAAATGGATCCATCAGTGTAAAATATTTAGGAGATATCCAAATAGTTGGTGATTGTTCCAGAAAAACCTCAACAAACACTAAGAGACAAAGGTGAAAACTACTCTTGCAAAAGGTTGGATAGGAGAATTGATCTCCAAAGAAGAAGAATAAGAAGAAGTGGTGCCTGTGAAGGCTATAGAACTTACAAAATTATCCTTCCCAAAACCTACCAAGACTTCTAGAAAGGATAAGGTCATCACGAGACTCATACTGATCCATTCAAATCCAATAATTTAGAGGTATCAATCCCACATAATGGGAATACAAGGAGTGATATAACAACTGAGGATTATAATGTTCAATTCATTCCTCTAGGAAAACCTTCAAGAGATGCACTGAAGAAAGGATTTTCAGAAGTAGTTAATGAATTGTTACACAAAGTGGATGAGGATAGGATAACAAAGAGATAGCTAAAGGAACAAGTTAAATCATGGCTTCATGCCTACAACAATTAGTTGTCCAATCTAGTGTGAGCCAAGAAGAAATCTCCACAGCTGCTCCTAAAGTTATAGAACATGTTGAAAAAGTTGTTAAGAAGGTTCAAGCTATTGACACTTGGGTAGAAAAGGTAATTAAAAAGGGAAAATAAGCCATTGGAAAAGCCATAACAAAATATGAAGAGCTCAAAAACAAACTCAATGAAATTAATGAGTTAATTGAACAATGTGATAATGAGTTGTTCTATTTTGAAGGAATTCTCCCCAAACTGAACCGTATTACTCATCTCGATGAAGATTTGGTTGAAAGGGAAGGAATTGTATCACTTGAGCATATGGGAACTCAATATGCTATTGAAGAATTGGCTACAATCAGGATTGAGGTTTTGAAGGAGATCAGGGAGAAAATGGAGACAGAAAAGAAATGGGTGGATAAGACTATAGACACCATTGATTTGAAATTAGAGGACATGGTATTTGACAAGTTCAAAAAGAGTTATGGTGATATGAAAAATGACTTCTTATTTGGTTCCTTTGAGAAAAACATCCAAAAAGAAAACTTCTCCTATGAAGTCATCAAGACATTGATGAGGATGGAAACTAGGATTTCAGAATTAAAAGCAAGACCATGGGAGTATAAAAAAATATGGATCAATGTGAAAATGCACTAAAAATGAATTACCTCATATTACAACATCACACATGGCCAAATGAGGACAAGATAAAAGAGTTGTTTTATTTAAACTTTATTTTCATCACTTTTCAACGAAAGGAAGAAGAAGATGATGAAAATAAAGATGTAGACATGAAGACCGAGGAACAAGCCTAGGATTGTTTTCTTTAAACTTTCTTTTCATCACTTTTCAATTACTACTCTTGTTCTATAAGAATTGAATATTACTTTGAAGTTGTTATTTTACCACATTAATGTAATTTGATACAATGCATTAGATTTTTGATATTTCTTGGATAATATTTCAAATCCATTATGAAGCATATGAACTAATGTAAATGTTGTGTTATCTTTTGTATTGTGAAAAATAAAAATGGGGTTCTATAGGGGCCCCAACCCATGAAGTAAAAGTTACATATATTTTCGAGAATTACATCAAAAAGGGACATTTGAAGAAGAAAAATATTCAATCATTATTTACTCCCACCTTAAGATATTCTCCAAAAGAGGCTATTTTTCTCAATAACATGTTCTTTCTTGGTATAAAATCCCCTGAACCCTAAGATGATTGAACAAATATGACTTCCCTAGCCAAATTATGAGACATCCCCATGTCCCTCAATGTGTTCATGTCCATCTTGGGACCATCCAAAATTCTCCCCAATTCTATCTTCTTCTAAAGAGAAGATACCCAATCCAAGAGATCTAAACCACCACCAAGAAATGTTGTTTTCCCTTTTTCCTTATAAGGAATAGAACTAGTTGGAGTAGGCTGAGTAGAAGAAGGTTGAGCAGGAGAAATTAGAGTGGCTGGAAGAGCAAGCACTTGTAAGACTTGGATGCAACGGGACAAAATACCTGGAGTTAGACTCCCTTTTGTTCCCCATTGTGAAATGTGGATGTTTCCTTCGAAGGGGAATAGGTTGAGGTCATTACAACTTGTGCTCCATCGAAGAGGATTATTTTTCTAAATGTATTGATGGTTGTAAAATGGAATTTCCTTTAGAATTTGATGCCCTAGGGTGCTTTGAAGAAATGAAGGCCCTGATTCCTCTTCATCTAAAATGATAATGGGGGATGAGAACTAGATTCTCTCCTTTTCTTTCTTGTTGATAGTTGTGGTGTTATAGATGGTTGAGATGACACAGGTCTTGTTGGACCTTTTTCCAAAGAAGAAAGACACTACTCTAATTCACCCATTTTACAAGCAAGGGAAGACACACCATTGATTTATGTATTATCATAGAGAACATAAGACTCAAAAGGGATTTCTTGTTAAAATTACAATAATCACACAAGAAATGGCATTTATAGTCAATTATTCCTATTATAGCAGGCTTTCTCTCAATCCAAAAAAATTCAAAAGCTCCAGTTTTTCTTATTCCCCCATCGAAATAGGTGATAATACATAGATTGAAATTATGAAAAAATAAGATTAATCTTGATTATCCTTAGCATGAGAGAAATCCGAACCACATGGTGTGTCAAAGGCCCTTTTTGTCTCCTAAGTCAGTTATCTCAAACAAATCCCTGATGAATGCTTCATCTAGGCTTGACAAGTCAAAAATCTAATTTAAGTCTTCTGATGAAATATCCTTTAAGCTTGTCTTTACTACTACCCTTGTCATCACACCAATAAATAAGTCTATAAAAATCTATCACATTCAAAGTTAAAGGGAAATTTTTTTTTAACGGAGAGGTGGATGAGATAAATATATAGAAAGAGCCATACAAATGAGTTGAACTAGATAAATTCATTGACAGTGAATAAGAAAATATATTTTTCTCAACTTGCACAAGGGAGATAAATGTGAAGAAAAAAAATATCTTACAAAGGGATGATAATCAGCTTGACATGACACAAAATAGGTGGAAAACGTCCAATTCTAAGCAATGTAGAGAAGAGTGTGTGTATCCCGAGGGAAATATTTGAAAAGTAAGAATGATTATCAGTCACATCAAGCCATTTTGGGGCACCTAGGAGTTATGGAAAGGAATTTCCAAACCAACCCAAAAGAAGCCAAAATTGATGATGTCAGGATAAATGATGTAAGCATTTTATTCACCACATAAGAATAAAATACACACATGGCAATATTTACGACGTATTTCTCCACTTAGCACAACAAAGGATAAGATACTCCAATAAAAGAATTAAAAAGTATTCCTTTCAATATCTATTGGAAAACTTTAAATTTGGGGGGGAAAGAACTCAAGGAAGGAAAAAAGAATTTTTATAGATATGAGAGGCATGTTATCATATAGAAGGGGGTTTAATTTTTTTGAAATTGTTTAGAGAAAGGCGTAAATTGATAGAAACCATTTTAACAAGAAATTTTATGAGAAACCTATTAATTTCCTTAGCCTTCAAATAAAATATTTTCAAGATGGTTGTGAGTGTACAGCCATTCACAAACATTGAGACTATAAATGAACTCTCCCTTGGTGATAAATTTGATGAGCCCTAAGTTAATTGTATTAATCATGAGATTGATGTGTTTTCTTTGAAGTTGAGATGTTTCAAGTATTTATTCATGTTCATGTTGCAATATTAGGCTAGGAATTCATATTAATCACATTAGATCTTATCCCTATGGTATTATTTGGGTAACTACAATTGTGATGTGAGAAGAGCTTTCATTTCATTTTGCAATAAATAGTTTTAAAATCACTTAGCTTCCATTTTACTGATACAGGTTGTTTGTTAGTCTATGAGTGTATCTTAGACATGATATATTTGGGATTATTTATGTTTAATTGAGTATTTGACATGATATTTTATGTTTAAATTATCAAAGAATGTGTGAAACTATGTATCTTTGGGATTCCATGGGTGCACATCTTCTGGTTGAAGGTTCATTGTTGGTTATTTGAAGTGTTTTCATCATCTTATTTGGTATATTTTCCATCCTTTGTTAAAATTTCCCATAAATTTGGTATAATCAACTTTATCCTGCTTAATTCCCCAACAAATTACATCCAAAACCAATAAATCCTACAAGAACTACCCATGCTTATTCTGTGTATACTCATGTGCTAGAATTTATTAAAAAAATATGTAAAATTAAGTGGGCTTTATTATTGTCTTTTTAATCCGAACCTTTTCTAGGTCGCATCGACATTTTCTAGGGTGACAACTCATGAGAGTTAGATTATGTTACATTGGCCATGTCTTCTCAAGGATTATTTCTCAATGTCTTAAAAGGGAGAGTCAAATATTGTTGATCCATTCTTTTCCCCTACAAATACAGCAAAATGGGTTCTCTCACCCTGGTCAAAGGCAGGACCTAAAGTAGTAGGGTAGGTCAAACCCTTAATATGGTGTTATCCAACTTTTCCAAGATTGAGTGAAAAAGATTCAATTAGATCCTTCCCTAACTACAAAATGACTTAAATTCTAATATATCTTTCTCTAAGCATCTTGCTCATCCTATTGATGTTGCTTGACTTCACAAGGATAACTGATTTGGGTACCAACACCACTCTGGTGCCATTTTCAGGACTATTTTTACAAATACAAATAAATAATGACCTCTGTAATGTGTTACATATGTTTAGATGCAAATACATGATCTAGACATCATCCTTTGTTGAGCTTTATGAAAAATGAGCTTAATCAAAAGTTATGTGCTTAATATTTTCCTAGTTTAAAGAAAGATTTCCATTAAATTTGCTTGGCTAGGGGTAAATACTGACAAAGGATGTTGAGATTTGTCAAGATTTGTTCAAATTTATTATTAAGTTTCAATTGACAAGTCATTTGTAGTGATTTACACATCTAAGGTACAAGACCTTAGTGGTGACTCCATATTGTTCAGAATTTCTAGCAAATACCAATGCCTCAGGCTTTAATAATTGAAATTATTTGCTAAGATCTGTACAACTGGAAGGAATAAGGTATTTAATTAAGATAGCCCTTCCTATAAAGTTATTTCCATAGTTTGGAAGGACAACCCCAAATAAGAAACAAGTATGGAAATATTTGGGAGGTCAAAGATTAGAGGAGAAAGTAGTGCATGTGGTTGAGAGTGACCAACCTTTGATAGAGGATTATTCTAGTTCCTCAGAAAATTTTGGATCAAGTAGTCCCTATGAAAATTTATACACTCCAACTGGTGAGGGGCCTTCATTTGTAACTGATATAGGTATTCCTCATCTTCCTCCTTTATCACTTAGAGCTAATCGATTTTTTTGTGAAACCGAGTCTTTAAAGGATCATTACTTTGAAGACCATACACCATTACCTCAAAGGCCCCTTGTCCCACATTGTTTTAATCCTCCTATAGGGACACCTTCTTAGAATAACATGTCTTAACCTCCACCTATACATGCCTTTGTTGTAAAAAAATTTGGACCAATATATTTCACAAGCATGGTGGGATATCCTAATGCAGTTCCACAAGAAGTAAGGAATAGGTTGCCTAAGTTTCAAGGAAATAATTTTATTATTGGTGACCAACACCTAAGACTTTTTTTCAATACTATGGAGGATTTTAAGATTGAACATGAATATTTTTATATAAATTTGTTTATTCACACCTTAGAAGAGGATGCATGTGATTGGTATAACTACTTACCAGATAATTCAATTGATTCATGGTCTGGGATGAAAAATTCATTTAGATCATAATATGGGGATAAATCTAACCCTAGATTTCTTCTATATAAATTTGATAACATAAATAAGAATCCCAATGAGCATGCTCAAGACTTTAACATCATATTCAACAAGACTTTGACTAGACTTCCCATAATTTTATGACCAAGTGATGAATCCTACCTACTAAATTATTCTGATGCTTTTGATAAGAAAGTTGCATATTATTTGAGGGATAAAAACCCTATAACCTTAAGGCAATGTTTCACTATGGTAGTGCAAATTGAAAAAAATTAAGGAGGCATTGAAATCTCCTAAAAGGGAGGGTGTCAAGTTGATAAACCCTAAAAAGCCTCAGAAAAGCAAGGGATTTGATCTGGAGGAAGTAGTTAAGAATTTAGCAGGAGTATTTGAGGAAATTTCCTATAAACTTAATAGAGAAGAGAAAAGAATAGTGTAGAGCTCTCAGAATGTAACTAACCTCAGGCCCAAAAAATATTTGGGAATCATCCTAGAGGTGATCACAAATCAGATGAAATAGGAAAAGGGCCCATGGGATTAGGCAATAAATAGAAAAATCCAAGAGAGAAAATATTAGTCCTTCATCTTTTGACTGCTATATTTTCCATGGTAGAATAAAACCATGTTATTGATTGGTATGAAAAGTGTTTCTTGCCACATTCCCCTTGTGATCTAAATAAGGAAACAAAAGAAGATGATGATGATGTTACTTTCAGTGATGTATGTATGATGGATTTCCTTATAATTCACACTAAGGAGCCACTTCTACTAATCTACTAAGTGGCAAAATTGTATAATGTTTTTGATCGCATCCATCGGGCATCTCCTCTTCCTTCCACTAGTGATTTTGAAGCTGATATGATCCGAGCTTTTGACTTACCCAACAATTATTTTGATTACTTAAGGGAATTAATGATTAGGCAATATGATGGAGGAATTCCTTCTAAGGAAGATATGTAAATTTTAATGAATACAGTGGTTTCTTAGGAAAAGGAGTACAATCTCAGAAGTAGAGTTGTCAAAAGAAGAGGGCCATAAGCCAAACCAAAAATTCCACTTATCATTAATATTCCAAAAGAGAATCCTAAGAAAGATACACCTAACAAGGGTCCATTAATTCCCAATAAAATGATTCCCCCAGTCCATGCCTAAACCATGAAGAGTCTCATCCCACAAGAAGTGGTAGTTACTATCCCTCCCAACATAGTGTTACCCAAATATATCCCTTGTGATATTGCTCATATTTGGATCCAAATTAAATTCACTATACCAATTGTTAAACTGCTTAGGATCTTTGAACATACAAAAATGGAATTCAAGTATTTAGGATTCAAAGAGGAGGTAGTGCCCCTAGGTAAGGATGTAAATAGTGTGGACCTTCCCCTTGTGATTACAGAGTTAGAAGTGCCAGAAGCATTGGAGGATTTGGATGAATCTCCTGAAGTATATTTGGGTACTTCCCTTATTGAATCTCAAATTGATATATATAATTTTTATACTAATTTAATCATCAAGGATAGACTTGTGCACAATTGTATGTTTGATTCAAGAGCTTCATGTAATGTGATGCCTCTTGAAGTAATGAATGAATTGAACATCAAGGTAACAATAGCCTTTGGAAAGTACATTGCTATGGATTCAAGAGAGGTACTAGTGATAGGGTATGTAAAGGGCTTAGTTGTGCAATTAGCAGCCTATCCTAGTAATTACTTGACCATGAATGTAGTTATTGTGGATTTCCTTACTAAATGGGGTATGTTACTATCAAGAAAGTGGGTTGTTAGTGTGGGTGGAAGTGTGTAGATGGATATGTCATATGCCACCATACCAGTAGAAGGGAACCTTGTCAAGTTATATGGTGAGAAAAATATGTTGCACTTGATTGAAGATCCTAATAATGCTTCTTATGAAGTATTATATGCATATGTATATGTCAATAATTTTTTTCTATTCATATTTTGAGGAATAGGGTATTGATAAAATTAAGTATCTTAAATAAGATGGTATTCCTTGGACTTTGGTTTTTTATGGAGCTTGCTCCAATTTTGAAATGGTTCTGAAGTTGTCCTTGTGTCTCCAAAATAAGATATTTTTAACTTTTCCTTTAAGCTCAAATTTGAGTGCACAAATAATATTGTTGAGTATGAGGCACTACTTTTGGGTTTAAGGATTGCATGGAGGTATGGTATCAAGGATATAATTGTTAAAGGAGACTCAAAATTAGTAGTCAAGTAAGTGAGAAAATTGTATGCCACTAAGAATCAAATAATGAAACAATATAAGCATGCAATGTGGGATTTTATTGAAATTTTGACTCCTTTAACATATTGTATCATGACAGAAACCACAGTGTTAAAGCAGACAAGTTGACAGTTCTTAGTTCTACATTTGAAAACTATATTATCTCTCCTTATTGTGATTATGACATTGAAATATTGTCAAGACCTTTTGTCCTTGATAATGTAAAACATTAAATTATTTGATGATGATGCCAAGGTTCATATGTTTTTGTAGAATGAAGAAGACCTCACTGAACAATGCATGGATTGGGAACCAATGGTTTCTGTTTGTGATAGTAAGGAAACCTTGTTTGGAAAATACATTATTCAGTTAAAGACCAATACCATTCCAAGAGGGTTGGTTGCTTTGGAATCAAACTTTGATAATGCTTATAGGTTAGTTAATAGACATATCTCAACATCAATAAATTTGGAAGAGGATAATTTGGGACCGTAGAAAACCCAAGAAAAGCATGAGTACGTAGTAATTTCATTGAGGAAAAGCATTCCTATTTTGAGTTGTTGAAGAAGTACCAAGACTTCTTAGCATGGTCTTACTCAAAGCTGAAAGCATATAGGGAGGATCTTTTTCAACATGAAATACCTTTGGAACCTAATGCTAAACCATTTAGGCAAAAGCAGAGGCCAATTAATTTACTTCATTCCCTCAAAATCCAATTAGAATTGAAGAAGTTGAGGGATGGAGGGATAATACAACCAACAAGGTATTCTTCATGGGTGGCAAATTTAGTGCCAGTTAGAAAGAAAAATGGAGATATAAGGTTGTGTGTAGATTTTAGAAACTTGAATAAGGCCTCAATAAAATATAATTATCCATTTCCTAATATGGATAACATGTTATAATTGGTCACTAGGTCTAAATTGATGTCCACATTGGATGGAATCTTAGGGTATAACCAGTTGGTTGTAAAGTAATTAGAAATAATTAAAATTACGTTCACCACTCCATGGGGTACCTGTGTTTATGTGAGAATGTCATTTGGTCTAATGAATTCTAGTGCTACTTTTAAAATATCTATGGATTTTTTATTTGCATGTTATATCAATGATTTTATTATTGTTTATCAGGATGATGTGATAATATTTTCTAGGAAGAGGAGTGATCACTTGCAACATGTGGAAAAGATGCTGATGAGATGTAGAGAATATGACATCTCATTGAATCCTAAAAAGTTCCATTTTGGGGTTCAAAAGGAAAAGTTGTTGGGCACATTGTGTCAAAAGAAGGGGTCATGATTGATCCTAAAAGGGTGGAAGCAATTGGTAAAGTTCCTATCCCAAAAACTAAGAAAGGGATCCAGTCCTTCTTTGGTCAAATAAATTTCATTAGGAGATTCATTTCTAATTTTTTTGAAATGACTATCCCTATTACAAACATGTTAAAGAAGGACTAGATTATCAAATGGGAAGAAGGAGCTCTCCAAGATTTCACTGGAATTAAAGAAGCATTGAAAAATGCTCTAGTATTGTAGCCCTTGATTACAAGAAGGATTTTCAAATATTTTCCTTTGCATCTAAGAACAATATTACATCTGTATTATTGTAAAAGGATGAAGAAGGAAATGAAAGACCTATTTCCTTTTTCAGTAAAGCCTTACAAGGGGATGAACTAAAGTATACCATCATGGAGAAGAAGGCTTTTTCTTTGGTGAGAGAAACTAAAATTTTCAGGCCCTATATCTTGAGTTCTAAAATTGTAGCTTATGTTCCCCACACAATGGTCAAAGATATTTTATCAGAAATGGAAATTTCCAGAAAAATATGTCATTGGGTGAACAAGCTGCAAGAGTATGACATGGATGTACAAACTACTAAGTTGGTCAGAGGTTTGGGTCTTGCAAATCTGATGGAAGAAAGCAACTTTGTAAGTGATGGAATTCAATGAAATTGAGGAAGGAAATATGGATGTCCATGAGAAGTTAATCAATTCCATATGGTATAAGGACATAATATTTTACCTCAGGAATTAGAGTGTCTAGGGTATCTAGATAAAAATTAAATAAGGAAACTCAAACTAGCCTCCCAAAAGTATATCATCATTGATTATGGGTTGGCTTGGAAGAATCCCAAATTTATTATGTTAAGGTGTATTATAGAGGATGAATCTCCAAAATTAATTGCAAAATTTCATGGGGGAGTGTGTGGAGGCCATTTTTCTAGAAGAGTAACTACCCACAAGATCTTAAGGGTAGGTTATTGGTGGCCTACACTTTTCAAATATGTAGCCTTATTGGTTAGAAAATGTGAAAGTTGTCGAGGTTTTCAGGAAGAATGAAAGCTTCAGGTGCTGTACCCCTGTAACTAGTGTCAATAGAAGCTCCTTTTAAATAATGGGGCATAGATTTTATTGGACAAGTCTTAGATCCCTCATGTACAGGGAAAAATGGACACTGGTGGCTAATGATTATTTAACCATATGGTTTGAGGATATCCCTACTAAAAATCAAATCATTAAATTGTCATGGTTTTTATCCTAAATCATATAATTTGTAGGTTTGGAGTACCTACAAAGATAGTTGCTGAAAATGCAATGAGTTTTAGAGCTAAGCCATTGGTAAATATGTGCCAAGAATATGGGATAAATCTAACATATGCATCAAACTACAATCCTCAAGGGAATGGTCAAGCTGAATCAAGCAATAAAATTTTTCTTAAAATCATTAGAAGAACATTGGAGGTTAACAAAAGGAAATGGGGTGAGTAGTTGAAGTTTTCTTTATGGGCAGATAGAATCACTGCCAAAAGAGCCACTAGAAAGATCCCATTTGAATTATTTTATGGATTCCAAGCTCTTCTACCCTTACATATGTAATTATCCTCTTATCAGTTCATACAAGTAGCTTGAGGATGAAGAAGTGAATCCCTATGAAGCTAGGATTAATCAAATAGTTGAGTTGGATGAAGAGAGAAGGGAATATCACCAAAGACACATAAGGTTCAAAGATAAGCTTAAGAAGTTATTTGATAAAAAGGTGACCCCTAGAAACTTTAGTGTTGGAGAACTTGTCTTACTATGGGATAGTAAGCATGAGGATAAGGGAAAACATGGTAAATTTAATTCTTTATGGATGTGTCCTTATTCCATTAACATAAGAATTGGTGAGCACACCTTTTTCCTGAAGGACCTAGATGGAGACTTATTTGAATTTCTTGTTAATGGAAGGCATCTGAAACACTTCCTGGATTGATCCAAACAAGGTACAAATCATTATACAGTGTATAGTCCTTTCACTTTTTTTTTTCTTTTTGTTTTCCTTGTCTACAAAGTGACCGCCTGCCTCGGTTTCTCGCTTTTTTTATGAAGTGTGTTGTTGTTGTTGTTTTTGACCTAGTGTCTACTTTGAATGACTTCATGACCCAATGGATTTAGGAACTACTTGTATTTTATGACTGGTATGAATGGTTCATGTGGAACCTAGAGGGGTTTCCCATCCTCAAGTTAGAGCATGTGTTAGTGTTTGAATATATCTCACCCTTTTATCTAGTATATGCCTTTGAAAAATTTACTCGCTAGTTTTCTCATATAAAAATGTGTATTTGAAGATATAGTCATGGTGAATACATGTGAAAATCTCATGTTTAGGGTGTAAATCCTCTTTTTTGGTTGAGGAACGTAATAGTCGTGTTGCCTCTATAAAATCCCTGTCAAAAATGATCATGAATTGGGTATAATCTTGAAAAATATCCTTGTATATTATCCTCTGGCTGCTACTACAAATTTCATATTTTTCTCCACCACCTGAAGATATGTGGCATGTTCCCATTGGTTTCGGTGTTGCATGTTTAATTTACAAAGTTATAATAATTACACAATTCATACAAAATACAAACTTATGCCCGAGGCTTGATGAATATTCTTGGGAATATTCAAAGTCAAAAGATGCAAAATAATAAGTTTCCCCACTCCCGAAGTGGTATACATGTTAAAGGATGATTGGAGTGGGGAATTGGGGATGACAATGTTTTCTTTACGTTAAGTCAATAAAAGTTCAAAGTGTAAGAAATTTTTGAGACTCGTTAGGGACACGTAGTGTATTCTCAAGCCAGGGTCAAAGAAGTGGGGCCTTGGGTGGAATTGGTAAGATTGTGCTTGGTTAGGAAAATAGATAGATATGTAGAAAATTCTCGTAGCTCTGATGTCACTAATATTTGAACACATGTCATGATCACAATAAAATTCAGAGGGTGGGTGATCGGGTTGAATTTGTAAACTTGCTTAATTTTAAAGGTAGTGAAAAATACAAAAACACTCCCGATCCTGCACAACATGGAATTGCTCCATGTGGATGGCCCATAATTAAAAGGGGTTGAGGAAGGAAAATAGGCACAATTAAATGCATTTATGGTTTCTTCCATTAATGCATTTTTACACAAATCAAGGAAAAGTTGTTTAAAGTATTTAAATGCTTTGAACTTTTTCATTATCATATGTTAAGAATCAAGTGCCCTTTTTATCATAATTTTTAGAAGAATGAAGTGAGATTGATTGGGAAGCATTGATTGAGAGCTAAGGATTTGAAAATATAAGGAGTGAAGGAAAATTATACAAATATTTGCACAAGAAATTGGTAAGGATTATACTACTCTCATATTTTCATTGTCTTTTACTCCAAATTCACAAAGTAATTGAAAGTAAAATCTAGGGCATAAAATATGAAGACAATTTCATCAGGTTTTCATGTCACATCTAGAATTACTAGTGATTTAGATAAGATTACAGACATAGATTTAATGAATGTTGATCTAAATGAATTCCTACAAATATTGAGTAGCCCAAACAAAAGTGAACTCATGAAAGCAATTGAGGACAATAACATTGCCTCAGCTGGTGCCATACCTCCCTTGGTGCATTTCCCTGAATTGGTGAGGCTTTGTGCCATGAACTATAATCCAGAAAAGAGATAAGTCTTAGATGGGAGTGGTGAAGCAATGTTGACCTTAACGCCCCAAGATTTTAGGATAATGTTGAACTTACCAATAATCAAAACTCTGATAACCCTGGGTATTGAATTAGCTCTTAAATATTATGAAACCAAGAAGAGAGAATATGCTAAACTTATAAACACTAAGTGGATGTTATCAGAAAAGAAGGTAACCACCGAATTCCCAAGAAGTTGGTTAGGGCATAATTTGTGGAAGAAGTAGAAGATGTAATTGTGTTTCTAAGTAGGATGGATGGTTTAGAAACAACAAATGAGTTCAAATAATTTATGGCCTAGATATTTTGATTGTTTTAGAAAGGAAAGGGATCATTTTTGGGCAACCCTTATTTCTAATTCAATTCATGGTCATCTTCTAGCATTGGCTACAAAGATCAAGTTGGGTGGTGTTGGGGAGTTTGAGTTTTACATGATGACATATCTAATTTACAATATTGCAGGCCATAGATGTTTCCCTGGCCTTATACCACATGTCCCTTTCAAAAAAACAAAGTACATGAAGTCTATCCCCAATTACAATTGAGTAATTAGAAGGGAAATGTAAGATTGGTGAATGATACATTTTTTGCACCTGTCATATGCTTGTTCAAACTTGAATGGGAGCAATATAGAATATCAGAAGAGGATAGAAACACAATAATGGAGTTTGGTTGTTTCTTTATTTAGTATAGAAAATTCACTTACATAAGAGCTAGTGGATTTGAAGGACAACCTTGCAAATTGCCAAGGTATTTGGATGATAGGATGGATTTATGTGAGTTGGCAAGACAATTAACTCCTATTCATAAGATGATTTCTAGAAGACATAAGACAAATATAAAATTCCCCATTAGAATTGGAAGATATTCCTTCCTTCTATTATAAAATCTAGGTTAATGGAGGAAGAAATAGAAAGGTTTGATATGGAAAATTTTGAAGCAAGGTCAAATTATGACATTATGTGGGTGGTAAATACTTTGGAAAATTCCTTTGAGCATGAGCCTCATATTGAGGACTACTAGATGAATTGTAAGGATGAGGAAGAGGTAAGATTTAAGGACTTATCAAGAATGACCCTCACACAAATCATTGATTTCAAAGTTGTTGTGGTACCCGAGGGAATTATAGATGACCAACAAGTTGTGAGTCAATTTTATATTGACCAAAAAATAGAAGGCCATCCAATGAACTCCATTAAGTGGGATGAGGAAGAATATGATGAACAGTATAGTAGGATTGTTCATGTAATGAGGAGAACTTTGAATTGGTTGAAGACAAGGAATGTTGATTTATCCATTCAGAATACAAGACTACTCATTAAGTTCAAATAACTAGGGATTTGTAACGAAGATCTCCGCCGTTTGAAGGAGGGAGCTGAAAATATGGATCCACTAGGAGGAAATTATCTTGAATTATCTCCAAAGATACCAACTATAGGATTTTTTTATGAATGGACTATTGATGTTAGTGGGACATCAACGTCCATGTATGATTTGAAGCAGAAAACTAAAGAGATGTTTCTAAAATCTATGGAACATAATCCTATCACTTTTGCATTACCACTTCAAAAAAGGAAAGGAAATAGATAAAAGAACACCCTCCAAAAGGCTTACCAAATCCCTTGAGTACTTAGAAGTTGATGAGAGGATCCATGACAAGTGTTAATGTCCAATCTAAACAAAAAAGTGCCAAGGAAATGGCGACACCAAACATCAAGAAATTTGAAAGGACAAAGAAGAAATACAATATTGCATTTGAACAACCCTTAGTAAGAGAATGTGATCATGCACATAAGAAACATAAGCATAAGAAGGATGAACTGATTAATCCTCGTATGACCACTAAAGAACAAGAATAAATAGCTACCTCTCTAGCTCATCGAAGAATTCCATCACCAGGAAAACAGGCTGACCAAGGTAGGCCAGTTATACAGCCAACATCTTCTACTTCACTAATGAAAGGTATGAGTTTCCCTTCATTTGATTAATTGCATGAGCCCACAACAGGCTCGATTGTATATATAGGTGCAAATGAGGAAGTTCATACATCCGATGCATCTAAAATAATAATTGAAAAACAAAAAGTAAAATATGCGAGATGTTCTTTAATTAGGTGGGCAAGTCAAGGAATTTATCCATGTACCAATTGTTACATAAGAAATTATAATAACAAAGGTATCTCCTAGAATTCAAACAAATTCAGAAGTGAACATGTCGAGGTGTAAGGAATTTTTTTGTAGGGAGGCTATGGACATTGAGACATTGTTTAGAAAATATCCCCGAAAGGAAACCAAGGTCACCCAAAGCAGTGAATCATCACAACAAGAAAAGTATGCTACAGAAAAGGTAATGGAAATGGAAACAAAAATTGGTATAAAGGATAAGTTTGATGACAGTAAGAGTATGAAAAATATTGATAAATGTAAAGAATTGACTACTGAGAGCCATCCAACCATGTCACCAAATGAGGTGTCAAAAGAGAAAAAGGAAATCAATATGCTAGTTTATGATAATGTTCCCACCAAATGAAAACCTCTAAAACAGGAGGAAATTATAAGAATAAAAGAATTTCCCAAGGAAACAATATCAAATCAAGATGTCCCCAAATAAAATGTAGAAGATGTGACTACACCAAGTAGGGAGATGAATAGATAAAATATTCCAACCGTTTACATGACTCCAAAAGAAGTTGATTAGCCCCGAGTCCAAAACCAAGGAAAATATTAATTGGGTGAAAATCCAAAACAAAATGAACCTAAGGAGTTGATATAGGAAGAAGAAAAGGAACAACACAAGGATCCATTAGTGTAAAATATTCAGGAGATATCCAAAAAGGAAATCAATATGCTAGTTTATGATAATGTTCCCACCAAACGACGATCTCTAAAATAGGAGGAAATTATAAGAATAAAATAATTTCCCAAGGAAACAATATCAACTCAAGAAGTCCCCAAATAAAATGTAGAAGATGTGACTGCACCAAGTGGGGAGATGAATAGAGAAAATATTCCAACTGTTGATATGACTCCAAAAGAAGTTGATCAGCCCCAAGTCCAAGACCAAGGAAAAGAGCAATTGGGTGAAAATACAATACAAAATTAACCTAAGGAGTTGATATAGGAAGAAGAAAATGAAAAACAAAAGGATCCATTAGTGAAAAGTATTTAGGAATTATCCAAATAGTTTATTGGTATCTAGATTTAATCTCCTTCACAACTTGAATAACGCATCATGAATCTACAAAAGACACTCAAGGATAGATAGATGTTTTATATGTCATTTGTAGCTGGGGATCACACCTATCTACTTGTTTGCATTCAAGAATTGAGGGAGTGGATAGCACCTTCATAAGGGTTTTGATCTAACCCTCACTATTTTAGATTGTGCCTATCAACCAAGGTAAGAGAACCTATATTGCAGCCCCTATATGGTAAGGAGATGGAGATATCCTTGTATTTTGTGTATGATGTGGAGGAGGCTTTGTGAAAACATGATCAAATATCCATTATCCAAACTCAAAGGAGCTGTCACTACTAAATGATGGAAATGTTCTCAAAACAAAGCTAGAGCTGCTAAAGACATGATAAAACCCTGATCAACTTTGTGCATTTTTGTGAAAGGATTGAATTCTTTTGTGGACACATAATGTAGATGTAGGGGTATTGTAGGTAGGATGAGTTATTTTAAAGTGAAATTCTAATGAGAGATGTTGGGACAAGAGTAGTTAGGAGTCATCACCTTCTTTGGGAAACCTTGCAAAAGAATTACAACACCTAAACAACAGAGATATTTTAATGAATTTGAAGTGCTCTTTCAACCAGGATGTGTGCACATATGGATGCCCAAATCTACACTATTCCATACAAAATTTGATATCCTACCACAAAGGCTTGAAGAAAAATATCAATAAAGCATTCAGAACCCCTTGTTAGATCATGTCCTAAGGTACACCCAAAGGTTTACAAACACCCTCAATTTACAAGGAAGGTAAGATGAATTTAAATATGTTTATCTCCACTCAAATAAATGCTCTTTTGAATGGAAGATTGCAGATGCCTTCAAACCCTCTATAAGAAATGAGACCATGTATGACCAATAAAGATCCCAAACACAAGATTGCAACATGAGCATGAAACAAAAATTGAAAACATACTGAAATACAAGTGCATGCAAGCTTTGCCAAGAGATAAAACTAGTTAATCCAAGAATTTGATCAAATATATCAGCAAGGGAATGTTATTTAGAAAATATCAAAGCTTTTTGATGGCTTTACAGCTGAAACCAACTCAACATGATGAACATTTGATGCAAACTAGAATCAAAATGGCTCTCAGGCAGTTTCTCAAAAAGGAAATGGATTTCTTCCAATTTTCCCTATGAAAATTCTTCTCACATTCTCTAAAAGTCTCAACAGATGACAAAAATGCTTCCAAAATACATCATACACCCTTTTCCAGCTTGAATCCTTGCATCCCAAGCAAAGAATATGCCAAAGGGATCAAATTGGTTAAAAACCCTATCTATTTGATGAAAAATGATATAAAATTGTGAAACAATTTCGCCAAATGCCGAGATGCACAAATATTTTAAAATATTACATGAACTCAGATCCTTATCCATCCCAAGGTCATGTTTTTGGCATTCCACCATGCCAACATGCATTTGCAATCATTTTTCACCCTTTTCTCTCATCATTTTTAACTCTGCAACTTTTCATTTTTGACCTTTCACGTGTTTTTCACGAGGTGAGAAAAATATCTCATGAAATACACTATAGGACACAAAATCAGCTCAAATAAATTATGCCATTGTGTTTAGAGGACCGAAGGGATGTAGATTAATATAAAATTTCATGTGTTTTGGTGTAAAAATGATGATTCCACACTTCTTGGAGCTCCATTGGTGCGCAAAAATGAAAATGCACAGCTGCCGTTGATTAAAATAAACTTTAAAATTCCACTCTCCACGTGTCAGTTGATATCTTGAATATTCTTCCTCTTTGTCTTTGGATGGGGTGGGACACATGTCTAAATATGATTGGGGCGGGCCCGCAATCCTAAAAATGCATTTTAAACCCCTTTTTGATTTCAGGAAAATTCTGAAAATTTTCCCGCGAACCCCCCAGACGCACCACGTGTCCTCCTGTGGGTCCCCACCAAAACCGCCAGATAATTTGACAAATTTTACCACTTTTTCACAAAAAGGAAAATTTTCTCAAAATTCCCCGCGGGCCCAAACACCCGCTGCCTCTTCTACCACGTGTCTTCGTCTCATTCGGCTGTCAGTGGCCGACCCTCCAAATTCTTCCACAAGAATCAAAACTTCATTCGGGCCCGAGCTTTCCTTTTTACCTTTTGAAATGTGCCACGTGTCTCTGTCCTATTGGATGTGGAGCCAACCCTCCAGAGTTTCGCGGGTTTATTTTTCACCTTGAGATTTTCACCAAAATTTTGTAAAATTTTCAACTTCCTCTCCACGCTCCAAACCTCCACCAAATTTAGGACACGTGTCCTTGTTTTCATTGGACGCAGCCTATTCTTCATTTTTACCTTTTACACCAAGGGTAAAAAGTCCCAAAAGTTTCCTTCAGCCCCCATTCCCACTTCTCCTCCCGGACACGTGTCGCCTTCCTACTGGTCGCGGCCTTCGGGTAGAACATTTAATTTTGGCATTTTGAAGTTAAAAACTTCAAAAAATTTAAAACTTCCACCCCTCCAATTTATCGCCATGCACACATGTCATTTTGCTATTTGATGTGGGCCTTTAGGTCAAAATGTTTCCTTTGGCATTTTGAAGCCAAAACTTCAAAAAAATTCCAACTATCCACTTGTCCATACTAACTCTTGTGGATGCGTGTCACCTTTCAATTGGGCACGGGTGCGTGGGCCAAATTTTTCCCCTGACACCCTGAGCCAAAAGTCATCAAAAATTTTCCAAGTCCTTGACCATCCACCTGGCCCTCCTGGACATGTGTCATCATGCCATTCACTGTGGGCCTTCGGGAAAACATTTGATTTTGAGAAATTTGCAAAAAATGAAGGCAAAATTTTTAAGTGACCTCCGCCACCCGCTGCTCCATCTGACCAATCAAATCATGCCATGTAGGCACACTAGGCAAATGTGGGGCACAGAGAAAAATTTTCCCTTCACCAAAAATTGAAAATTTGACAAGTTATAACATTTTTTCCGCACATCCTCGGCCAATAGAAACCTGCCACGTTAGCATAAACGTTGCAATGATAAATTTGACGGGTAGAACATGCCCGTATGCCCGTCAAAATGCAAAAATGCAGGGGATGCTTCTGAAATCAAATTTTTGACAGGGAAGGCAGAATTCTTCATTTTAAACCAACTGAATCATCTTTTGACATCATTTGTGACCTTGGGATTGGGGAAACACTTGCACGAATTCAGGATTTGATCAATTTCGAGCTCTTTCATGATTTGGCAAAGGAGAAAATATTACAACTCGTGAAAATGAATAAATCAGGGAACAAATGGGGGAAATCGGATTTTACTTCAATTTAGGGCAGAATAACAACATTGAGGGAAGTTACGAAGGTATTCAATTGGAAAATGTGAACTGCAGACCATGAAATCAAAAAAATGAAATGTTTGTGAGCATATTCGGTCATGGAAAAACAAGGCACATTATGCAAACTCAATAATGGGACCAACATTGGCTCTTTCCTGGGGATGGGCACTCCCAGTGAGTGCCACAAGAACAAGACATAGACCAAGTGCCAAAAATCCATTGGGCAAGGAGTCAAAACATGTAGAGCAGCCCTAAAAACTAGAATTTCCACCAAAAATAGACCGAGAAAACCACACCAACAATGGTTTCCAAGGAAAAAAGGGAAAACCACAAGCCAACAATAGCAAGAACAAGGAAAGGACAAAATAACAACAAGGGCTATACAAAATGTACAAATTTTGCATACCTCACATGGGGATTTAATCCAAGAAATGTTTTAAATGTCTGCCATTAACAGAAGCTCCAGCAAATCCCCATCCAAATCCTTGAGAAAAAATGTATTTTCTCCAATCCTGATATCAATGGCATAAGGGTCCATCCATAGAGCATAAAACTTGCCATGCTTGCCCTTGTCTTCATGCCTACTATCCCACAACAAAACTAGATCTCCAACACTGAAAGCTCTAGGGTGACCTTATCAAACAACTTCTTCAATTTCTCCCTAAACCTGACATGCCTTTGATGAGAAGCTCTCCTTTATTCATCCAACTCAATGATCTGATTGATTCTTGATTCATATGGGCCATGCTCTTGATCTTCCAATTGCTGGGCAAACTGAAAAGTGGATAATTACAGGTGTAATGGTAGCAATGCTTGAATTCCATAGACCAATTCAAATGGAATTTTACCAGTTGCTCTTTTTGGAGTTATTCTATCAGCCCAAACTACAAATTTCAATTGCTCTCCCCACTTTTTCTTGTTGATTTCCAAGGTTCTTCTAATGATCTTGAGCAAGTTTTTATTACTTGATTCAGCTTTCCCATTCCCTTGTGGGTTGTAGTTTGAAGAATAGGTTAGATTTATCCCATATTCATTACACATTTCCATCAAAGGCTTGGCTCTAAAACACATAACATTATCAGACACAATCTTAACTTGAACCCCAACTCTGCATATGATATGATTCAGCAAGAAATCCATTACGATTTGGTGTGTTTCCCTTCTAGATGGAATTTCCTTAAACCATTTTGTAAAATAATCAGTTTCTACAAGGATCCATTTGTAACCAACACTAGAAGGATCTGAAATCTCACCAATAAAATCCATTCCCCATTGTTTGAAAGGAGCTTCAACTGATACAGGTTGCAAAGGAAGGGATCTTGAAGCTTTCAATCTTCCTGAAAAATGTTGGCAACTATCACACCTTCTAACTAGCCGGTTTGCATCTTTGAAAAGAGTTGGCCACCAATAACCAGCTCTTAAAATCTTATGTGTTGTCACTCTCCCAAAAAAATGTCCTCCACAAACTCCCCCATGGAAATCAGCAATCAACTTGGGAGCTTCATCTTCAATTATGCATTTCAAGAGGACACCTTTAGGGTTCTTCCAAGCCAGCCCAAGGTCTGTTATGATATATTTCTAAGAAGCCAGCTTGAGGGCTCTTTTTTTATTTTTATTTAAGTGATTGGGATAGCATAAGTGCTTGAGATAATAGACCACATCCTTGTACCACTCAGAATTCATCAATTTGTCAAGGAGATCTGCCCTTTCTTCCCTAGCTGATTCACTTCTACATTTTGTAAATTACTCTCAGCCATGAGCTTGGCAAGACCCAAACCTCTTACCAGCTTTGTTGTTTGGATATCCATATCATACTCTTGTAATTTTTTAACCCATCTAAATCTCTTGCTTGATATCTCCATGTCAGATAAGATGTCTTTAACCATGGTGTGTGGAACATAATCAACAACCTTTGAACTCAAAATGTAGGGCCTGAAAATATTTGTTGCTTTTACTAATGCAAATGCTTATTTCTCCATAATTGTGTACCTCAATTCAACTGCTTGTAAAGCCTTTCTAAAGAAAGCAATAGGCCTCTCAGCTCCATTTTCATCCTTTTGTAGCAAAACTGAAGCAATAGTAAATTAAGATGCAAAAGAGAATATTTGGAAAGGCATCTTATAGTCTGGAGCTGCCAAAACAGGTGCATGCTTGAGTGCATCCTTTATTCCTTCAAAATATTGGATGGCAGCCTTTTCCCACTTAATAACTTGATCCTTTCATAACATTCTTGTGATGGGAAGAGTCAACTCAGCAAAATTGGAGATAAACCTTCTAATGAAATTGATTTGGCCAAAGAAAGATTGAATACCCTTCTTGGTTCTTGGAATAGGCACCTTGTTGATTGCTTCCACTCTCTCAGGGTCTATCATAACACCTTCTTTAGATACAATATGTCCCAGCAACTTGGCCTTTTGCACACCAAAATGACACTTCTTTGGATTAAGTGAAATGCCATATTCTCTACATCTGATTAGCATCTTCTCTAGGTGTTACAGATGGTCTTCTCGCTATCTTGAAAAAATAGTCACATCATCTTGACAAACTGCAATAAATTCATTGATATAACCAACAAAAGAAACATCCATTTCCCTACGAAAAGTAGCACCAGCATTCATCAATCCAAAAGTCATCCTAACAAAAACATAAGTTCCCAAGGAGTATTGAAGGTTGTCTTAAGTCTTTCCGATTCTTTGGCAACTACTTGATTATATCCGGAGAAACCATCCAAAGTAGAAAGCATCTCGACCTGTCACAAGATGTAGCATATTCTCCATGTTTGCAAAGGATAGTTGTCCTTTATAGATGTTTTTTTAGATTCCTAAAATCCACACAAATTCTGATATCTCTGTTCTTTTTCTAATCGCACAAGGTTGTGACCCAAGAAGAGTATCTAGTAGGCTGAATGATGCCACCATCTCTCAATTTCTTCAACTCTTCTTGCATTTTCATGGAAAGTAGTGGGTTAATAGGCCTTTGTTTTTGTCTAAATGGCTTAGTCTTGGCCTCAAGGGGAATCTCATGCTGAAATAAATCTTCTCTATATGCCTTCAGCTCTGAATAAGACCAAGCAAGGCAGTCTTGATATTTCTTTAAAAGTTAGGCATAGGACTGTTTCTCTTCTTTGCTGAGATGACTACCCAACCAGATCTTCCTTGGTTTGTCTTTAGATCCCAAGTTGTGCTCTTCCACATCTCTTAAAGCAGACATCCTTCTATTAATGATGCAATCAATATTGCTAAAATTGGATTCAAGTGCAACAAGACCTTTACGAATGGTATTTGTTTTCAATTGTATAATATCCTTGTCAAAAAAAGTTTCTCTACCTTCATTCATGCACACCATTGGTCCCTAATTAATATTCTAACCAACAAACTCTCCTTGGCATTGTAAGAATATCAACACTTTTGCATCATCATCAAAAATCTGCCAATGTTTCACATTATCCGGGACAACTGGCCTTGTTAGCACTTTAATATAATATTCAAAAAAAGGTGAAATGGTGCAATTGTCGAATCTAGAACCTAGAATAGCCATCTTATCAGTAGCAGCATTAAGACTTATATCATGGTAAACAATGTTAAAAGAATCAAACATTTTGATCAAGTCCCAAAAAACATGCTTATATTGTCTCATACGCTAATTTTTTGTAGCATACAACTTTCTTACTTGTTTGACAATCAGCTCTGAATCCCCCCTGGTAACAATATCCTTCACTCCATACTTCCATGCAATCCTTAATCCCAATAATAATTCCTCATACTCAGCAATGTTGTTAGTACATTCAAAATTGAGCTTGAAGGAAAAAGGAAACTCTTCTAAACTAGGGGAAACCAACACTATACCAGCACCATTTCCAACCTTGGAGCAAGCTCCATCAAATAGTAATGTCCATGGAGAACCTACCATACCAAGGCACTCTGATTTGTCCATCTTATTCTCTTTTCCATCAGCAAAACCAATGAAATTGTCAACATCTACATCAGCAAACAACACTTCATAAGAAGCATTGTTGGGATCTTCAATCAAGTGTAACATCTTATTTTCACCATAGAGTTTGACAAGGCTTCCCTCAATGGGAATGGTGGCATAGGACATGTCCATTTGAACACTACCACCAAAACTTGCAGCCCACTTGCTTGACAAAAGCATACCCCATTTGACAGAAATTCTTATCCGGATAGGCTGCAAGTTGCACCACTAAACCCTTCACACATCCAACAACTAGAACTTCCCTTGAATCCATGGCTGTACACTTCCCATATGCTGTTGTCACCTTGATATCCAACTCATTCATAACTTCTAGAGGCATAACATTACATGATGCACCGGAATCAAACATGCAATTGTGAAGCAACCTACCTTTTATGAGAAAAGTTGTGAAGAATGGATCAACATTCAATTGGGAATCAACCAAGGATGTCCCCAAATACACTTCAAGTGCCTCTCCAAGATCTTCCATTGGTGGTGGTGTTTCAGGGCCAGCAATGCTTTGAAGAGGATTCTCAACAACATTTACATTTTTGCTTGGTATAATCTTTTCTTCTTTTAATCCCAAGTATTCAAAAGCTCTTTTCTTATGCTCAGGTATTCTAAGAAACTCAATGATGGGAACACTCACTTTAATTTGGCTCAATACCTGGGCTATATCATATGGAACATTCTTTGGCAAAACAACATTGGAAGGGAAACAAGAAGGTTCATCAGATGGAGAAGTATTCTTGGCATCCTGGGCATGAAGAGGACTGATATTTTTGCATGGGACAACAAGGTTCTTAGCAATTGTTTCTCTTCTAGGATTATCTTTGGGAATGCTTGTGAGCAAGGGTGTCTTTGGCTTGGCTTGAGGACCAGCTCCTCTAATAACTTTACTTCTAGTATTGTACTCCTTTTCTTGACCAACCACAACATTCATTAACAATTGTCTATCTTCCTCCGAAGGAATACCACTGTCATACTTCTTGATCATTAAAGCCCTTAGATATTCAAAGTCATTATTAGGAATTTCAAAGGCCTGAACTACATCTACATCATGAGTTTCAGGAAGAGAAAGAAATGGTACCCTCTTTATGCAATACCAAAAGGTTGCAGTAGTCCTTAAACTTATCACATTTGTTGATGTTATTGCTTGTTGTGAGCCTGAAGAGCTGCCCATCATACAAATGTCATCATCCACTTCATTCTCATTATCATCATTTACATCTTGCTGGTCCATTTCACATGGAGGATGAGGAAGAAAACATCTATCACACCAATCCATATCGTGACTTCTTGATTAGCAGCAAAGAACTCTTGCAATGATCGGAGGGTCGAGCACCACTCTATTTTCACATGTTTGGGGTTGTCTATTTGCAGATCCAGCAGGCCCTTTACCTCTATCATCTTGTCTTTGATCACCCCTAGGATGATTGCCAAATCTATCATGGTTTTGAGTTCTTTGTTGTCCTTGTGAACTTTTCCCAATTCCTTTCTCAGCCCGGGCTAATTTGTAGGAAATTTCTTTGACAGCCCCTACCAAAGTCTTGACAACATCTTCCAAATCAAAACCCTTGCTAACTTGAGGCTACTCAGGGTTTATTAGCTTCACACCATCCCTCTTAAGTGGTTTACCAACATATTTAATATTATTTTCAATTTGAAGTGCCATGGTGAAAGCTTGCCTCAAATTTGTAGGATTTTGTCTCTCAAGTAATAGGCTACCTTTTTATCAAATGCATCTACATATTTGATCAAGCAAGATTCATCACAAGGCCTCAAAATTATAGGCAGCCTTCTCAATGTCTTATTAAACCTTGTATTGAAATCATGAACGGTCTCATTTGGGTTCTTCTTGATGTTCTCAAACTCGGATAGAAGGAACCTTAGATCTGTTTTGTCTCCATATTTTAATCTAAATGCATTACTCATCTCGGTCCATGAATCAATAGAGTTATCAGGCAGAGCTTTATACGAATCTCTTGCATATTCCTCAAGTGTATGGATAAACAACTTGATATACACATCCTCAAATTCTATTTCAAAGTCTTCCATCATGTTAATAAAGAGTTTGAGATGCTGATCTCATTAGGACATTGTTACCTTGGAATTTTGGTAACCTATTTCTCACATCCTGTGGGACAACATTTGGATAATGATCCATTCCTCCAAAATTTATAGGACCAAAGGTGTTTACAACAAATGGAGGTCTAGGTTGAGCCATATTGTTTGGTGGGGGTAATCTTGGAGGTGAAACAAGCTGATGAGGAGTAGTACTGGGTCTGATTGGAATAGATGAATGATCTCTAAAATGATAACTCCCTAAAGGCTCTCTCTCTTGATAAACTTTAGCAAACTTAGAAACCACAGGAGAAGATTTAGGAGAAAGTTTTTTAAATACACAAGAAGGTCCCTCACCGATGGAGAATGAAAATCAGTAAAGAAGATTGCACAAATCGGATCTACTTGAAGAGGAATTATAATCTTCAATGACAGTCGCTCTCCTTCCTTGCAACTAAATCACCAACCAATTTCCACACTCTTCTTCCCTCTAGTTTTGAGCTTCTTGATTTGGTGAGCAACTTCTTAGAAGATTCCTTGATGAAGAGGGATATCCTTCCCTCTAGTTTGACAGATTTAAACAAGTTTCAAATGCCAGAAATGTGTAAGACAACTGGTATTTCAAGATCTAAACAACATGGAGTCGCCACTAAGGATTTTCACCTTAGTTGTGCAAGAAAGCACTAAAATATTCTGTCAAATGCATGCTATAACTAAAAACTTGCAGGGATTTACAAATCATATTTTCTTCTTCTTAATTCAACCAAAAATAGTGCATCCAAATCATATAAACTGCTGGTAGATGAGGAGAGTAGGCTGAGTTTGAAGTCTTTCTTACCCAAAACATCCAGATCTGAAGTATGAAATGATATCTCAAGAATGTAACAGCTCAAATACTTGATCACACAAATGCTCAAACCTTTCAAGTACTTCAAAACCACCAAGAAATTGCAAGAAGTCCCTAGAAACGGTGCCACTCGGGTGTTGGTATCCAGATTTAATCTCCTTCACAACTTGAACAACATCATGAATCTGCACAAGACACTCAAGGATAGATAGATGTTTTATATGTTGTTTATAGCTGGGGATAACACCTATCTCGCTTGTTTTCATTCAAGAATTGAGGGAGTGGATAGCACATTCATAAGGTTTTTGATCTAACCCTCATTATTTTAGATTGTGCCTATCAACCAAGGTAAGAGAACCTATATTGCAGCTCCTACATGGTAAAGAGATGGAGATATCCTTGTATTTTGTGTATGATGTGGAGGAGGCTTTGTGAAAACATGATCAAATATCCATTATCCAAACTCAAAGGATATTTCACTACTAAATGATGGAAACGTTCTCAAAACAAAGCTAGAGCTGCTAAAGACATGATAAAACCCTGATCAACTTTGTGCATTTTTGTGAAAGGATTGAATTATTTTGTGGACACACAATGCAGATGTAGGGGTATTATAGGTAGGATGAGTTAGTTTAAAGTGAAATTCTGATGAGAGATGTTGGGACAAGAGTAGTTAGGAGTCATCACCTTCTTTGGGAAACCTTGCAAAAGAATTACAACACCTAAACAATAGAGATATTTCAATGAATTTGAAGTGCTCTTTCAACTAGGATGTGTGCACATATGGATGCCCAAATATGCACTATTCCATACAAAATTTGATAGCCTGCCACAAAGGCTTGAAGAAAATATCAATAAATCATTCAAAACCCCTTGTTAGATCATGTCCTAAGGTACACCCAAAGGTTTACAAACACCCTCAATTTACAAGGAAGGTAAGATGAATTTAAATATGTTTATCTCCACTCAAATGAATGCTCTTCTGAATGGAAGATTGCAGATGCCTTCAAACCCTCTATAAGAAATGAGACCATGTATGACCAATAAATATCCCAAACACAAGATTGCAACATGAGCATGAAACACAAATTGAAAACATACTGAAATACAAGTGCATGCAAGCTTTGCCAAGAGATAAAACTAGTTAATCCAAGAATTTGATCAAATATATCAGCAAGGGAATGTTATTTAGAAAATCTTAAAGATTTTTGATGGCTTTACAACTGAAACCAACTCAACATGATAAACATTTGATGCAAATTGGAATCAAAATGGCTCTCAAGCAGTTTCTCAAAAAGGAAATGGACTTCTTCCAGTTTTCCCTGTGAAAATTCTTCTCACATTCTCCAAAATTCTCAAAAGATGACAAAAATGCTTCCAAACTACATCATATACCCTCTGCCAGCTTGGATCCTTCCATCCCAAGAAAAAATATGCCAAAGGGATCAAATTGGTTACAAAACCCTGTCCATTTGATGAAAAATGATATAAAACTATGAAACAGCTCGCCAAATGCCAGAGATGCACAAATATTTTAAAATATTACATGAACTTAGATCCTTATCCATCCTAGGGTCACATTTTTGGCATTCCACCATGCTAGCATGCATTTACAATCATTTTTCACCCTTTTCTCTCATCATTTTTAACTTTGCAACTTTTAATTTTTTACCTTTCACGTGTTTTTCACGGGATGATAAAAATATCGCACAAAAAACACTATAGGGCACTGAATAAGCTCAAATAAATGATGCCATTGTGTTCAAAAGGCCGAAGGGATGTAGATTCATATAAAATTTCATGTGTTTTGGTGCAAAAATGATGATTCCACACTTCTTGGAGCTCCAATGGCACCCAAAAAATGAAAATGCACAACTGCCGTTGATTAAAATCAACTTTAAAATTCCACCCTCCACATGTCAAATGATATCTTGAATATTCTTCCTCTTTATCTTTGGATGGGGTGGGACACGTGTCCAAATATGATTGGGGCGGGCCCCAATCCTAAAAATGCATTTTAAACCCCTTTTTGATTTCGGGAAAATTTTGAAAATTTTCCCCGCGAGCCCTGGACGCGTCATGTGTCCTTTTGTGGGTCCCCACAAAAACCACCAAATAATTTGATGAATTTTACCACTTTTTCACAAAAAGGAAAATTTTCTCAAAATTCCCTACGGGCCCGAACACCCGCTGCCTCTTCTGCCACATGTCTCCATCTCATTCGCTGTCGAGCCGACCCTCCAAATTCTTCCTTCAAACCTCCGCAAGCATCAAAACTTCTTCTAGGCCTCGAGCTTCCTTTTTACCTTTTGAAATGTGCCACGTGTCTCTGTCTTATTGGATGCGGAGCTGACCCTCCAGAGTTTCCGCGGGTTTATTTTTCACCTTGAGATTTTCGCCAAAATTTTGCAAAATTTTCAACTTCCTCTCTCGTGCTCCAAACCTCCGCCAAATTTAGGACACGTGTCCTGTTTTCATTGGATGTGGGCCTATTCTTCATTTTTACCTTTTACACCAAGGGTAAAAAGTCCCAAAAGTTTCCTTCGGCCCCCATTCCCACTTCTCCTCCCGGACACGTGTTGCCTTCCTACCGTCGTGGGCCTTCAGGAAAAACATTTAATTTTGGCATTTTGAAGTTAAAAATTCCAAAATTTTAAAACTTCCGCCCCTCCAATTTATCGCCATGCACACGTGTCATTTTGCTATTTGATGTGGGCCTTTAGGTTGAAATGTTTCCTTTGGCATTTTGAAGCCAAAAACTTCAAAAAAATTTCCAACTATCCACCTGTCCATACTGACTCTCGTGGACGCGTGTCACCTTCCCATTGGGCACGGGTGCGTGGGCCAAATTTTTCCCCTGACACCCTGAGCCAAAAGTCATCAAAATTTTCCAAGTCCTTGACCATCTACCTGCCCTCTTGGACACGTGTCATCATGCCATTCACTGCGGGCCTTCGGGAAAACATTTGATTTTGAGAAATTTACAAAAATGAAGGAAAAATTTTTACGTGACCTCCGCCACCCGCTGCTCCATCTGACCAATCAAATCATGCCACATAGGCACACTAGGCAAATGTGGGGTCGCGAGCAAAATTTTCCCTTCACCAAAAATTGAAAATTTGACAAGTTATAACATTTTTTCGCACATCCTCGGCCAATAGAAACCTACCATGTTAGCATAAACATTGCAATGATAAATTTGACGGGTAGAACATGCCCGTATGCCCGTCAAAATGCAAAAAACGTAGGGGATGCTTCTGAAATCAATTTTTTTGACAGGGAAGGTAGAAATCTTCATTTTAAACCAACTGAATCATCTTTTGACATCATTTGTGACCTTTGGATTAGGGAAACACTTGCACGAATTCAAGATTTGATCAATTTTGAGATTTTTCATGATTTACCAAAGGAGAAAATGGTACAACCCATGAAAATAAATAATTCAGGCACAAATGGGGGGGGGGAACTTGGAATTTACTTCAGTTTAGGGCAGTATAACAACATTGAGGCGATTACGAAGGTATTTAGTTGGAAAATGCAAATTGCAGACCATGAAATAAAAAAAAATGAAACATTTGTGAGCATTTTCGGTCATGGAAAAACAAGGCACATTACGCAAACTCAATAATGGGACCAACACAGTCGGTGTTTTTTCTAGAGAAACCTCAACAAACACTACAAGAGATAAAGGTGAAAACTACTCTTGCAAAAGGTTGGATAGGAGAATTGATCTCCAAAGAAGAATAAGTGGTGCCTATGAAGGATATATAACTTATAGTATTATCTTTCCCAAAACCTACCAAGACTCCCAAGAAGGCTAGGGTCATCACAAAGAATCATACTAATCCATTTGGATCCAAGACTTTGGAGGTATCAATCCCACATGAGGGGAAGACAAGGAGTGATATAACAACTGAGGATTATAATGTTCAATTCATTCCTCTAGGAAAACCTTCAAGAGATGCATTAAAGTAGGGAGTTTTACAAGCATTTGGTGACTTGTTACACAAATTGGATGAGGATAGGATAAAAAGATACAACTAAAGGAACAAGTTAAATCACTGACTCCATTCCTACATCAATTAGTTGGAAAATCCAGTGTGAGACAAGAAGTAATATCCACAACTGCTCCTAAAGTTATAGAACATGTTGAAAAAGTTATTAAGAAGGTTCAAATTATTGAAACTTGGGTAGAAAAGGTAATTAAAAAGGGAAAAGAAGCCATTGGAAAATCCATAACAAAATATGAAGATCTCAAAAACAAACTCAATGAAATTAATGAGTTAATTGAACAATGTGATAATGAGTTATTATATTTTAAAGGAATTCTCCCCAAATGAACCGTATTACTCAACTCGATGAATATTTTTTGAAAGGGAAGGAATTGTATCACTTGAGCATATGGGAACTTAGTATGCTATTAAATAATTAGCTATAATCAAGATTAAGGTTTTGAAAGAGATCAAGGAGAAAATGGAGATAGAAAAGAAATGGGTGGATAATACTATAGACACCATTGATTTGAAATTGGAGGACATGGTATTTGAAAAGTTTAAAAAGAGTTATGGTGATCTAGAAAATGACTTCTTATTTGGTTCCTTTGAGAAAAAAATCCAAAAATAAAATTTTTCCTATGAAGTCATCAAGACATTGATGAGGATGGAAACTAGGATTTCATAATTAAAAGCAAGACCATGGGAGTATAAACAAAAGATGGATCAATGTGTGAATGCACTAAGCAAGTAGTCCCTCATATTCCAACATCACATAGGGCTAGATGAGGATGAGATAAAAGAGTTGTTCTAGAAATATGATGCATATATAGAGAGACAACCAAAGGAAGAAGAAGGTGATGAAAATAAAGATGCAGACATGAAGACTAAGGAACAAGCCTAGGCTTGTTTCTTTAAACTTTATTTTCATCACTTTTTAATTACTACTCTTGTTTCATAAGAACTGAATATTACTTTGAAGTTGTTATTTTCACACATGAATGTAATTTTATACAATGCATTATATTTTTATATTGCTTGGATAATATTTCAAATCCATTATGAAGCATATGAACTAATGTAAATGTTGTGTTATCTTTTGTATTATGAAAAATAAAAATGGGGTTCTATAAGGGCCCCAACCCATAAAGTAAAATTTACGTTTGTTTTAAAGAATTAAATTAAAAAGGGACATCTAGAGAAGAAAAATATTCAATCATTATTTACTCACACCTTAAGATCTTCTCCAAAAGAGGTTTTTGTTTCTTAATGGTTTTTTTATTTCTTGGTATAAACTCCTTAAATCCTGAGATGAATGAAAAAATATGACTTCCCAAGCCAAATTACCCATGTCCCTTAATGTGTTCATGTCCTACCTAGGACCATCTAGAATTCTTCCCAATTTTATATTCTTATAAACAGACATACCCAATCCAAGAGATCTAAGCCACCACTAGGAAATGTTATTTTCCCTTTTGTCTTATAAGGAATAGAACTAGTTAGAGCGGGATGAGTAGAAGAAAGTTGAGCAGGAGCAATTGGAGTGGTTGGAAGAGTAATAATTATGGGTCTTGGACCCAATGGGAAAAAATACCTAGATCTAGACTCACCTTTGTGCCTTCTTGTGAAAGGTGGATGTTCCCTTGGAAGGGGAACAGTCGAGGTCCTGAAAACTTGTGCTCTATCAAAGAGGATTTTTAGAATGGATTTATGGCTGTAAAATGGACTTTCCTTTAGAAGATAATTCACTGGGGTGTTGAAGAAATGAAAGCCTTGATTTTTCTTCATCTAACATGATAATGGGGGGATGAGGACTGAATTCTTTCCTTTCCTTTTTTTTGTGAAAGTGGTGGTGTTGCAGATGGTTGAGAACATAAGATGTTGCTCTAACTCACCAATTTTACAAACAAGGGAAGGCACACCATCAATTGAAGTCTTATCATAGAGCACATAAGACTCGAAGGAATTTATTTTTGAACAAAATTTTCATCACACAAGAAAGGGCATTCATAGTCATCGTTCTCGCTATAGCAAGCCTTCTCTCAATCCAAAATTTTTTCAGCACCTCTGGTTTTTTCTGATTCTCCCATTGAAAGAGGTGATAATACATAGATTGAAATGCTAAAAATAGGATTAATATTGATTAGCCTCAGCATGAGAAAAAATGAACCGTATGGTATGTCAAAGGCCCTTTGTTTTCTCCTGGGTCAACTATCGTAAAAAAATCCTTGATGAATGCTTCATCTAGGTCTAACAAGTCAAAAATATGATTTAAGTCTTCTGAAGATATCTCCTTCAATCTTGTTGCTACCACTACCCTTTCCATCACACTAGCAAAGAATTATGCAAAAATTATCACATTCCAATGTAAATGGAAAATGTGTTTTAACAGAGATGCGAATGAGCTAAATTTATACAAAGAGACATACAAACAAGCTAAAATAGATAGAATCATTTCCATTGAATGATAAAATATCTTTTTCTCAGCTCACACAAGGGAGATAAATGTGAATCAAAGCAATATCTCACAAAGGGATGATAATCAACTTGACATGACACAAAATAGGTGAAAACGTCTAATTCTAAGCAATTTCAAGGAGAGTGTGGGTATCCCAAGGGAAATATTTAAAAGTAAAAATGATTATTTGTCACATCAAGCCATTTTAAGGGCACCCAGGAGTTATGGAAAGTAATTTCCAAACCAACCCAAAAAGAAGCCAAAATTGATGATGTCAGGATAAATGATGTAAGCATTTTATTCACCACATAAGAATAAAATACACACTGAAATATTTGTGACACATTTCTCCACTTGGCACAACAAAGGATAAGATACTCCAAAAAAGAATTAAAAATTATTCCTTTGGAATATCTAGTGGAAAATTTTAGATTTTGGGGGAAAAAACTCAAGGAATGAAAAAGAAGTTGTATAGATATGAGAGGCATGTTCTCATATCGAAGGGGAGTTAAAATTTTATAAAATTATTTAGAGAAAGGCGTAAAATGAGAGAAACCATTTTCCCAAGAACTTGTTTGAGAAACTTGTTAATTTCCTTATCCTTCAAATCGAATCATGTCAAGATGGTTTCAAGTGTATTGTCATTGAAAAGCATAGAGACTGTAAATAAAACTCTTCCCTTGTTAATAAATTTTATGAGTGTTGAGTTGATTATGTTAATCATGAGAATTGATGTGTCTACTACTAAGTTGAGATGTTTCAAGTAGTTATTCATGTTCTTGTTGTAATCTTATGTTAGTAATTCCTCTGAATCACACAATATCTTATCCTTATGGTAGTATTGTGGTAATTAAAATTGTGTTGTGAGAAGATCTTTCATTTCATTGTGCAATAAACAATTTTAAATTCACTTTACTTCTATTTTTTTGATACAGGTTGTTTGTTAGTCTATGAGTGTATCTTAGGCATGATAGATCTGGGATTCTTGATGTTTAATTGAGTCTTTGACATGATATTTTATGTTTAAATTCTCAAATAATGTGTGAAACTGTGTATCTTTGGGATTCCATGGGTGCACATATTCTGGTTGAAGGTTCATTGTTGGTTATTTGAAGTGTTTTCATCATCTTATTTGGTAGATTTTCCAGCCTTTGTTAAAAGTTCCTAGAAATTTGGTATAATCAACTTTATCCTACTTAATTCCCCAACAAATTACATCCAAAACCGATAAATCCTACAAGAACTACCCATGCTTGTTCTTTGTATACTCATGTGCTAGAATTTAACAAAAATATGCAAAATTAAGCGGGCTTTATTGTTGTCTTTAGTAACTCTGAACCTTGTCTAGGAGGCATCTACATTTTATAGGGTGACAACTTGTGAGAGTTATATTATGTTGCATTGGCCATGTATTCTCAAGGATTATTTCTCAATTTCTTAAAAGGGAGATTCAAATATTATTGATCCATTCTTTTCCCCTACAAATACAGGTTACAAAATGGGTTCTCTCACCCTGGTCAAAGGTAGGACCTAAAGTAGTAGGGTAGGTCAAACCCTTAGCACGATGTTATCAAACTTTTATAAGATCGAGTGACAAATAGTCATTTAGATCCTTCCCGGCTATAAAATGACTTAAATTGTAATCTATATTTCTCTAAGCATCATATTAATCCTGTTGATGTTGGTCGACTTCACAAGGAGAACCAATTTGGGTACCAACACATAATCTTTACAATTTTGGATCTCTAGGCTTGGTATGGTTTTGACTCATACTTCACATCATTTCTGTCAAATAAAATTTTTATCACTTGAAAATCTCGTTTACTTATTATAAAAATGGCATATCATACCCTAGGTTCAAAAGTTTCTTATTTTGAAAGTAGAAATAAAATAATAAATCACGTTTTAGCTTAGCGTCTGTCACAGATCCTACCTTTACCTCTTGTCGTTTTAAACACTATATGTAAAGTTGTGGATCTTTAGGATTAGTATGTAGTTTCCATAAGATATATGGTTTTCAAGATATATTTCACATCTTTTTAAAAAATAAAATTATTAGCACCCGCTATGCTTCTTAACTTATTGACAAAAATGAGATATTAGAGCCTAGGATCAAACATTTTTTATTTTGGAAATAGTCATATAGTAACTCTATGGATCTTTAGCCTTATTATGTATCCCAAATTACTTGTTCAAACTTGCCATGTGGCACATTTTAATTGGATAATTAATTTAAATTAGGGAACACTATATATAACATTGTAGAAATCGATTTTGATAAAGAATGGAACATAAATGTTTGTATATTATTCTAATAAACTTCAAAAATATGTTTAGGATTTATTTGTTATGTTTTCTTATAATATATTTTTATTAAAATATATTATTATAGGATATAGACAATGAAAAATGTTTAGTTTTTAATTTTTAAACCATGGAAAAATAAAAATAGGGAAATTCGAATTCCCCATATTTTTGGATATTTGAAATTTCAATAGCTTGCCCTTTTTCTTTTAGAGGGGGAAAGTGAAAATTTCAAATTTTTCATATCCCGATCTTTTTCTATTTTTGAAATTTCTTTCGTGGAATGTGTTAAACAAATTATTAAATACCTTGGTGAAATATTGAGTAGGATTTCAAATTTTTTTGGTCAATCAAAAAAGCATGTCTTCAAAATAAAAAAATACGTGCACATTTTAGATTGCATGTCTTAGTGTTTGAATCCTAGTTTTTTTGCATGTAATTATAATCTTGTTCATAGAGAAAGGAACACAAAAGAATAACATAAAGGATGCACACAAAGGATGCACATGAAGGAGGATAGAAATAAATGTTGCGAAAAGAATCGCGATGATTGTTTGAATGAGATAGCAGATGGAGGTTTCAAAGACAATATAAAGCATGAAATAATCTTAGATATTACTAAACTAGGTATTTATCTAAGCGTACACGAGGAGACGAACTAGATTCTCTTATGAATTTCATATTGTTCGATCCCGAAGGATCTATTTGTTGTGTTTACACGAGTTGATCCAAATCCTCTATTTGGAAAGAAGAACTATATCTAGTCCTTGGAGGTGGATCTTGTGTTGATAATTGGTTATTTGAATAGTTGTCACCCCATACTGAGAGCGAGGGTGATGACTATCTATTCAGTTGAGCATAGTATGCCTCAAGACCTAGGAGAGGTCTGCCATATGCATCAAATCTCAACATATTCGAGGGGTATATGAATACCCACAGAATAATGGGAAAGAGCGAAGGTGGAAGAAAGAGGTAATAAAGAAAAGGGGAAGCACTATGTGTTCATGTTGGGTTCACCAATTTTGTATGATGGAAAAGTGACAAGTGAGCATGGGAATCTACAAGTAACTCTTCCTCGCACCCGACCTCCCGAGGTCATGCCAGACAACTTGGTGGGGATGGATTATACGTGGGGTATGGGTAAACTAGTTAGGAAATCTTATATCTTCGACACGCACTAATGGAATCTGCAAATCTAAGGCAAAGAAGGCCCTCCTAACCTGAACTGGCATGATAGATCAGTCAATGAGGATGACTACTCGAAGGCTCCAATCAATATCGAGATCTGGCGTAATCCGGTCTATAGGTTGTGGGATATAGGGAAAATGACCGGGATTGTCTCGTATATATCTCCAGATAGGGTCATAGGATGGATGATGGATATAGTGGACTCTATGGGTGATTCTCTGGTCTAGTCCAGAAATCCTTAGCTTCGTTAGCTGCTATATCAAATAAGGATAATTGTGTGATGATGATAGGTGGAAGTGGAGTGGATTTATATGGGCTCAAATACGTATTCTCCGGGCTCCCTAGGTCCTGTGATTGTCAAAAAAAGGAAATGATATGAAGTTAACTAATGACAAAATAAATTAACTACGCAAGATATATCTATGTATATTCCTAAATCTGATATTTTGATAAACTAATGAACAAAATTTAAAAGAGCAATTATCTAATATATCTAGAAATTGACAACTAAACTAATAACAAAATTAAAACAAACAAAGCATCCGAGTATAGCTACTTGTCTGTGCAGTTGTGAATCTATTCTAAGTAACTAGATAACTGATCTAATCTATTTGAAAGACTCTCAATCCTACCTCAGAAGTGAGGAGTGAATCATAGTTTCTCAAAACTATTAATCCCCATAGCTTCCTATCAATATCGAAAGTAAAATTAACTGAAATGAAATGATTTAATACTCTACTTGATATGCTTTTAACTAGAAATTTCAAATCTTGAACCCGGATTTTACAAAATGTGGCGAATCGATGGTGTGTGGCCTTGTCTCCTCAGTGTGATCTCCTCATTCCTTTGTGCTCACATGGATCCAGAAAAGCATGTAATGCTAGCATCAATAGAAGTAGATATTGGAACAAAGGAAACTTAGGATGTAGACTGAATACAATGCGAGTAGGAGAGGGATAGCACAAGAGAACAGAGCTTGGCTTATGTAATTCCTAGCGGGATTTATTGCGAGTCATGCAACATAAAATGTCCAGAACCTGAAACTATCCTATTTGATGAGCAGAACCTACAACTTTAATGGCTTCCTACTGAAAATCAAACTATCCTACTCCAATTGATTGGATGAAATAATAACAGCACTTGCACAAGGAGAATATGTGGCTTTCTAATAGCTAAACAACACTACCATGCATACAACAAATGAAACTATGAATCCTAAGAAAAATTGAAAGGCTAAGCTATTGAAATGAGAAATTCAGAGGAAAATTTGAGTGGCCATTTGCTTGAGCACAAGCCATCTATTTATAGAATCCCATTTACCTAAAGGTAAAAACCAAATTGATCCCTTAAACCATAAACAATGCCAAAACACTATTCTAGGGAACCAAAATCATAAATACAAGCAAAGGCGGTGAAAAAAGTCTGGTAAACATTGAAAATTTACATGAGTCACGTTAAAAGAGTATTCTCAAAAATTGTGAAGGACCACCACCCAGAAAGGCGGTGGTTTTGTCATCAAGACCGAAAAGAAAAGAAAAGAGGGGGGGAGGAAAAAGCAAAGCACGCAGGGGCTAAGTGGGGCATGCGGCATGTTAACGCATACTTGGAGAAATTTTCTCGATCCCAAACATCTTGTGAGGAGACCTATATCATCAATGGGGCACATCTAATGTTGTTCGGTGGTGCAAGACCCAACAATTTTTTGTATGTACAGTACCCTAATGGCTTACAAGCAATCTCTGCGGTCAAGGAAGGTAAAGTGATTTTAAATTTGTTTATATATTTATCGATGAAGGCTCTTCAACATGAGATTGAAAATGCCACTAAACTATCAACAAGAAATAGATATTTTGTGTGATATCTAAAGAATTTCAATGCAATATTATAACAAGAACAATTGAAACTATTTGTAGACACTTAAAAATGATAATAGACATCGTATTTCCTACAAAAACACAAATTAACTCAAAATCTTGTTAGATTCATCAGCGGGGAGAGTTTCATGAACAATCTCGAGTGTGTGATGGCTATACAATTGTAACCAACTCACATACATGAAGATCCAACATAGAAGAAATTATTCTCGGTTCTTTGGTGGGTTTCTAAAATGAGCTTTCTCTCGAAATTTGATCGTGATTTTTCAAAATTTCCCCAACCTTCTTAAAAATCTCAAAACATGCATTATATATCTCTTGCCACATTTGATCCTTCTTTCCCAAGCAAATAATATGCCATGGGATCAATTCTGTTACAACAATTCTTCATGATTCAATGAAAATGACATCAAAGAAAAAAACTTGCAGGTTGCCAAGTGTGCCCAAAAAGATTAAATCATTACAAATATTTGGATCATTATCCATCCTAGAGGCATGTTTTTCATCATTGAGGCATGAAAACACCTTTTACTATCATTTTCACCTTTTTATCTTTTCAAATTACCTCTGCAACTCTTGATTTTGAATGAAACCAAAAAAACATGATTTCTGAGCATTTCTTGACCTTGGGATTGAATTTTCAAATACAAACAAGTATTATTTGATCAATTTCAATTTTTCCATGATCTAGCAAAGGGGAAAATGACATAGCCCACAAAATTGGAAAAACTAGGGCACAAAAAAGGGTAAACTTGGAATATTCCTTCAAATTAGGGCAAAACAACAAGTTTGTGAGCATTTTAAAGCATTCAACTAGAGGGGAAGAATTTCAGACCATCAATTCAAAGGGTAAAACATTTTTGAGCAAATACAGACTTGGAAAATTAGGGAAACATGGTGCAAGCTCAAAAATGGCACCAACACACCACATGAGACTTACCACCGAATCGAGCCCTCCAACCAAAATTCTTATGATATGTTCTTTACTAGGTAAAGATATTAAGAAGAAACCATTCGCATAAGCAATTACCTCAATAGAACCATTTTGTGCCTATATTATCTTGGCCTAGATGTAAAAAAGTCAATTTTGGGTCGGGAGCCCAAAAATTTAGAAAACAAAGATCCTTCCATATTTTCTTTGGCTCACTCCAAGAGAGAGTCTGGTATTTTAAGGGCTAGGAGGCCCTTTTCTTTAGAAGGCTCCAATCCTTCCAAGGAATTTTTCTCTAAATTTTTCCCAACCAACCTTTCCACCCACGTGGAGGAAACCTATGGCTCCACCTTTTCTTCCTTACCTAGCTCAGAACATGCTCCTACAAATGGCCTGTGGGGCTCCTCGGGATCCACAGATTCCGCAGAAGGTAATTCTTTGCTCCCGCTTCCATCACTCAAAATAGGGTTTCCCACTTCAACCACATTCAAAATTCCATTTCCAGCTCCCACTCATGCTCCTGCTTCCATCATCGCTTAGCCAAAATTTTCTTCTAGAAATAATATTGAAAATTTATACAAGATAACATATAAATCTAGCATTTATATAATGGAGATAGAAATATATGTGTAAAGTCATATCTTTAATATGTTATACAAGTAAACGTATAGTTTTATCTACTTCATGTAAGAATAATTATTTTATAGATTCTAGATTCTATGTTATATGTTATAGATTCTAGCATAATTATTTTACATTTATGAAATAATATGGAAACTCGAATTGCTTATGAGAATCTATAAAACAATTTTTACATACGACGTCATCTACTCATTGCATCATAGTGGTCACTAATCTATTATTAAAGGTAAATCCAAGCGGAAACCATGTAAAAAATGAAATATGAATTAATTAGTGAGGTTTCTTTGCATCATCTTGATGAACACCATAAACTATTTTTGTTCTCCTAAAAAAAATAAAATTAAAAATAAGGTGATTGTGCCAGAAGCTATCATTATCCTAAAAAAACAATCGTAGGAATGAGAATAAAAAATTCAAAATGAAAAATAGCCAAAGAGAGACATAGAATGGTGGAAATGGGAAAGCATTAAACAAAGATAAATACTAGAGAAGAAAAGTAATTAAAATTTATTTCGTTAACACACAAAAAAATTAGTTTTCATGAAGAACAAGGCAGTTTGGTATGGAGATAAAAAGCAACTAGAAAATAAGGCTTGATTGTGAAGCACGATTCAATAGGACAAAGTAGGGCTTGTGTGGATCATGATTGGACTTCCATGTAAAACACAAGAACTAGTTGAATATAGAGAAACTAATAGATCATGCGATAAAAAAGGAACACATTTACACAAATTAGCGACAATCGATCCATACCTGGTTTTAGATGATGAACATTCAGTGCATTACGCCAGGAATGAACAACGCTCCGGGAGTATGTACCCACCTATAGAAAGTTTTCAAACATGACCCGAGGTATCTTTTCAAGAAAATACCTCCATACCACTACCTATATGAAATGCCCTCGGTGAAACTTGGCATGGGAACGATCAATTCATAGCGGGCTATCACATGACTATACAACCTCGTAATATACAACAAATGCCACCAAGGAAAAATAGTAGGAATTCACCAAATGAATTCATTTCAACTTTAATAGAAAGAATTAGAGGGTTAGAACTTGCTCAAGCAAGTTAAACATCTCAATTCATTCGAGCAAGAAATTCCAATCCTCCACATCATCCTATCCAAGTAGATATCCTCACAGAATAGGCACATTGGGCATGCCTCCTCGCATTTTGCAACAAACACCAACTAGAACTTCCGCCTCCAACACCATTCGGTGGAGAATATGATACCTCTCGGTCTTGTACAACATAATCCACTCTTAGGGAATACTCCTTCATACTTAAACATGTACTCCAAGTCACCACAAGAAGATATGTTCTCCTCTCCTGGCATGCTTGCTCAACCACAGGGGCTTCCTTATGCCCCTACAAATGCATACGCTATGCCATATCAGCAACCCATTCCACCTCCTCCCCCTCAACAGCACCATCAATGGTCGAAACCTATGTGATAGGGACTTACTCAGAGTACTTGAAAGAGCCCTTAGACTTCACTATACGAAGCATCATGCTTCGAGACCTCTTCCCGATTTTCCCAAATACAAAGGGGAGGGAGACTTGAATACACACATTAAGGCCTATGCTACAACCATTCAAGAATTGCTTCCTTGGGATGGGGTTGTTGCCAAAATATTCCCCAAAACCTTGGAGGGCATCACCCTCGATTGGTATTACAGAATACCTGAAGCTTCCATCCATTCATTTAAACAACTAGTTTTAGAGTTCATTAAGGCATTTGACATGAAAAAATTGTTAAGAATAGGAATAAGGGAATTCTTGCACATTAAACAAGAACACAATGAATCTGTCGCTCATTTCATCCAGAGATGGCATACAGTCCTTTATTCTTTGGCCAGTGCTCCAAACATGGACCAAATGGAGCTATGTGATTTATTCCTTCATTCTCTCAGCAGAGAGGTGAAGGAAGAAGTCCAGAAGTTCCCACTAAGGACTTACAATGAAGTACTTGAGAGCACCCTCCAAATAGATCAAGTGGTAATAGATAGCGATCGCAAAGACGTATGGAGAAAATAGGAGGTTAATCACCCCAACCGTAGATACTACGACTTACCCTACTACCAAAAACATCAATCAAGGACATAAAATGCCTAACAAAAATCGCAGCGCAACAACCGATGAGGTAGTGACCAAGCTAAAAAGTTCAATGTTCTAAATTCTCCACCACCGGTTAACAATCAACGAAACAACAAATTTACCCCAACAATCAATTTGGTGTATTTTAATCATCCACAACAATAACAACAACAACGGATCCAGACATAGGGTCCAAGCCAAAACTCAACTAGATATCAAAATCAGAACCAAAACCAAAAATAACAAATACAAAACCTTAATCCTTAGAGACAATGGTTTGATCAGAATCTTGGACCACAATATACGCCAAACCAAAGAACCTAGAAATTACAATCCTAACTCGTATTGTGGTTTTCACAAGATTTGAGGCCACGACACTAGAACGTGTTGTGACTACAATAAATTCATACAATTTTTTCTAGAGGAGCAAAGACAACTTTTCATAGATATGTTCTTGGCAGATCCTACGTCACCAACACCAAATGCTTTTACAGGGGCAATTTCCCCTCAAAATTCTCCCCTCAAGATCTTCAATGATCTGCTCCCAAGTCACAATAACAACAAATTAAATCCAAATGGGATGAACAAAGGTGTAATGGTAGGAAATAATGATTATGAAGCCTCGACTTCACTAAATCCACCTGTTGCACCACAATTAGGAAGTCAACCATGACCCAAGATAGTCGGTTTAGTAGAATTAGATACCAAACTACCCGTGGAAGCCGTAACAAGGACACAAGAGTATTCCTCTCAGCCAAATCCAAGTTACTCGCTAGAGACAGATAACATCCAACAAATATTAGTGAAACCCATAGGTGCCTATGATCTAATTAAGGACCTAATAAAAACCTTCTCTCACATCTCCTTTTTGAATTTACTAAGGAAATATCCTACCCACAGGGCTTCTCTTTTAGAGGAATTAGGGTTAGGTCATTTAATTAACATCACTCCACCTCCCGAAACATAGGTAAATCATATAGACTTTGATATCTACCCTCCAGGGCAGCCGGAGAGGGATGCCGAGTTTATATTCGAAATAAAAAAATGCCAACAGTGCCGAGATTACACGTAGAGGTGATCCGGCCTTACATTTGCAAGTATGGGTTTATAACAATTATGTTAAATGCGCAATGGTTGATGATGGGGCTGCAGTTAACATAGTCCCCTTCTCTTTCCTTCAAAAGCTAGGGTATGGAGAAACAAATTGTTCCACGACTCGGAATACGCTAAGAGGCTATGATAGCTTTAAGACCACTTTGATTGGAACTATAACACTACTAGTTACCTTAGGACCCAAAACAATCCTGACTGAGTTTTATATTATAGATCGAGAAACCAATTATAATATGATCCTCGGCCGACCATGGATACACCGTATGAAGGCAATCCCTTCTATGTTATTTTAAGAAGTAAGGTTCTTGCACCGAGGAAAGGTATTGATAGCCAAAGGTGATCTAAAACCATTCGATATACACCTAGCTAACTTAAAGAAAAGACCGGGTATTCACTCGAGTTTGAACTCCCAAAAACCAACTTAATAAACCAACCAACATGAAACCAGAAGAAAAGTTGGTACCTACAACAAATCTTGAGACTATGAGCCTAGTAAAATTTATCCCATCCCTCAAGGATGAGACTAACATTTTAGAAGTAGTGTCATTAGGAACTACTATAAATATTATAGACTTACTAGAGTAGGATCTACCAATTTTCCTACCATTTGATTCTATAGGTATGGGATATACCCTAGGTGTTGGTGCTCTGCCAGAGAGGATCTATGCATGGTAGAAGTAATCAAAGCAGAAAAAATTGACGTAGCAAATGTCCCAACATCCATCTTCCCAACTAAATATTGGACTCTCCATTTCGATGGAGCAAGATGTCGTTATGGAGTCAGGTGTGATCTTTACTTCTCCCAAGGGAAGGATCCTACCATTTGCCTTTAAACTAAATTTTGAATGTACAAAGAATGGCATGGAGTATGAAGCCCTCCTCCTTGGCCTCATCATAGCTAAAAGGATCGGTGTTGATGATATCAGGGTGTTAGGAGACTCTCAATTAGTAGCGAACCAAGTCTCTGAGGTGTATGAAACCAGAGCTGAACACTTACAACTCTACAAAACAGTGGTATTAACTTTGAGCAAAGAATTCAACTTCATATCCATTGAAGCAATCCCACGAGAACAAAATCTTCTTGCAGATTCTATAGCAACCTCAGCATCATGCTTCACCCCAAACAGTGAGTTAGAAGATACCCATTTCATGGTATCCCTTTGTACTAAACCATTAGTGAAAACAATGTCAAACCCTCTCGTAACAAACATAGCTGAGAACAACTCTATTATCCTAGACCACGTTGATAGTGATAGAGCCACTCTAGATTAATTAAATACCTATGCAATGTTACATCTCACCCATCATGAGGTAGATTCATCCTTAATCCGACATTCATCTTCTTACTTCGGAAATCCCATGATAGAGCTTCCCCACAAAAAGAACTCAACATGTACATAGTAGAGAATGAGGATGATCTGGAATTACCTCTAGCCCCACTCCGAGTTTGAAGAAGGTAATGCTCCTTTAATTGAAGAAAAAATTGATATTAACATTGGAACGGAGGAAGACCCAAGGATCTTGAAACTAGGATCTTCATTAACTCCAGAAGAAATAGAAATACACACTCGAATCCTCAAAGAACATCAAAATGCTTTCAAATTTAATTATAAATAAATGACAGGGGTTGCACCACACATTGGGGTACATAATCTCATCACCAAATCAGATGCAAAGCCAGTTAAACAAAAATCAAGACCAATGAAACCCAAGGTAGCTCTCATGGTAAAGGAAGAAGTAATGAAACTCCTCCAAGTAGGATTTATCAAACCAAATGTCGATTATTCTCAATGGATATCTAATATTGTTCTCGTTCTAAAAAGAATGGGAAGATACACATTTGCATAGATTTCGAGAGACATTAACAAAGCGTGCCCTAAGGATGACTTCCCATTACCATCGATTGACATCATCATTGATGCAACAGGCTAGCTTTGAGCTTTTGTCTCTCATAGATGGATTCTCGTGATACAATCAAATTAGAATATCCAAACAAGACCAAGCCAAAACTACATTTATAACTCCTTGAGGAACCTATTGCTATGTTGTTATGCCATTTGGTCTCAAAAACATTGGTGCCACATACCAGTAGGAAATGACATACATATTTCATGATCTTATTCACAAGATCATGGAATCCTCTGTAGATGACTTATTAGCCAAGACCAGGAAGAGTTGTGTTCACACAAAGTGCTCGTATCATTCTTTCACATTTGATAGAATACAGAGTCACACTAAACCCAGAAAAATGCGTATTTGGTGTGACAAGAGGGAAGCTCCTAGGTTACATTATATCATCATGAGGGATTGATGTAGACCCAGATTAAAATCAGTCTATTCTTGAAATGATCCCACCATCGGATGAATGCGGAATCGTGTCATTTAATTGGAAACTCGTGTCATCCGAAGATTCATCCCGACTTAAGCTTTTCCATTAATTTAATCAAAAATCTACTCAAGAAAGAGTACAGTACCAATTGTATCGAAGACTACAAGGAGGATTTCAAAGTAGTTAAGCGTTTCTGTTAGCACCACCCACGCTAATGCCACCTAAACCAGATCACCCTTTAATCTTATATTCATGAGCTACCAATGTCTTGCTAGCCTTGCATAATAGCTCAAGAAGACGATGGCATGAGAGAACGCGTGATTTATTTTATAAGCCGCACGTTACTCGATTATGAAACACACTATATGCAAGTAAAATGAGAATGCCTTTCCATAGTCTTCACAACCAAACACTTAAGACATTAAATACTAAATCAAGAAATGATGGTCATTGTAAAAACAAACCATTTACGAACCTTTCTCACGCAAGGTCCTTGTCTAAAAAGGTTGGATGCTTTATGACCTTAATGGGTGAGTTTGAATAAACTTTTGTAAATAAAAATTCTGTTAAGGGACAAATCATAGCATATTGGTTAGTGACAACCCATTAAATGGAGGTGATCTAGTCGATTTCGACTTTCCCGATGAATGCATATATTACGTTGAAACTATACCTCCCATCTCTCGAATGTCCTTGGTATACTAATATTATTAATTATATCATGAGCCATACCTATCCAAAAAGTGCTACACCACAACAAAGAAGGCGGTTGTGCATTATCGTAGCTAAATACGTTATTATAGAACAAGTTCTCTATTGCAAGGCTTTCGATGGAATACTTCTAAGGTGTGTTGACACGAAGAATCCAAGAATATTCTCCATGAATCTCACAAGTGGAATACGTGGAGGCCACTTCGTGGTCATGCCACCACTCGCAAAATACATTAGATGGGCTATTTCTTGCCCACTCTAGAACACAACGTAGTGGAGTTTGTATGCAAGTGTCATAAATGCCAAGAATTCTCCCACAAGATTCACATGCCGACACAAGCTCTGCAACCAATCACTACTCCATGGCCCTTTTCTACGTGAGGGCTATATTTTATAGGGAAATTCTCTCCCTCATCTACATATGGCCATAACTTCATAATCATGGCCAACGAGTATTTTACCAAATGGGTAGAGGCTATGCCTCTCACCACTATACTAGGTTCCCTGATTGCCAAGTTCATTTTGAACCAAATCATTTGTAGGTACGGTGTCCCACAAACCGTTATCACAGATAATGGGACTTCTTTTAAGAATGACGAGGTTCATGAGCTATGCAATAAATTTAAAATAAACCATCATATAGCCTCCCTATATTACCCTCAAGCCAATGAACAGGCTGAAGCAACAAATAAAATATTGAAAGCCATTCTCCTTAAAACAGTGAAAGAAAACAAAAAAGATTGGCATTTAAAGTTATACCCGGCCTTGTGGGCCCACCGAACCTCAATAAGAACACCAACAGGAGCAACTCCTTTCTCATTGGTATTCGGAGTGGAAGTAGTTCTCCCACTTGAGGTTGAAATACCCAATCTCCACATCTCATTACAAGGGATTCTAGATGAAGAAGCTTATAGAGAAGCACATCTCTCTCAACTAGAAAGCCTAGATGAGGCCAGGCTAGATGCTAAACAGCGGCACAGAGTCTATGTTGATCGGATGTGCCTGTAGTATAACAAGAATGTCTATGAACGAGACATATACAAAGGTGATCTAGTTCTAAGACTAGATAGCTAGATCGATAAAAATACTAGAGAAGGGAGGAAATTATAGCCCAAACGGTTGGGCCCATACCGAGTCATGAAGGACTATGGAAATGGTGCATATCTCTTATACACATTGGAGGGTGAGGAATTTGGTGAAACTATCAGGTTCCCTACACCTTAAGTCATTCTATGTATAAGTGACCAGCACTATCTATATAATTATATCTACATTGCATCTTCATGTAGTTAGGTTCATTTCATCTGCTTATTTCATACAAATCTTGTGATCGAGGAACTTATTCCCAAAGTAATTCATTACAAACTTCTGATGATATTGACATTAGATTTCAAATCATACTTCTTCATTTTCATAACATCATCACCATTTCAGAATCATTTCATCCATACAAAGCTAGATATGACAAAGTCTTAATGGTAACCATACCAAGGTCTGCATGCTTGTTCTCTCTTTTGGTTTCTCCCTAGGATAGGTGTCTTGCCTATGGTCTATTCTAGAAGCTTCATCATGTCACATCTATCCCGTATGTATATCTCTTTGGAAGTAAGAACATACTGACATTTTTCTCAAATAAACAAGTCAAACATAGATCAAACAGAAAATTTTATTTTTACACATTTCCTTGCCCTACCAACCTTTGGTGATAAGCTTGCATATCTTACTAGTGACATAGGGTTGGGAAAGGATGGGAATGCCCTTACTCACCCGTACCTTGTCCATGGTGATAAGCCCACGCTTCTGACTAGTAGCATGGGGCAGGGTATGGGGGCCCTCTTAACAATAAATGTTGAAGGTAGTCAGCAAACAACTCAAATGAACCTTTGAAATATTGAGTCAAAAATGAATGAATCAGATGTCCAAAATTTCAAGAGAGTTCAAAACCCCAAAAACCAGATTTTGTCTACCGTCTAGCCATCTACAGATCTAAGTCTAGATAAACCGCAAAGAAAGTAGCATTATAAACTATGGAGTCATTTGAGTAGAATAGGTTTGTAGCATCCTAATTTGGTTCCACCAAATCTTTGTCTATCTCTCATCACCACCATTCAACAAATTTCACAACTTGTGCCCTTTTTAGCTCTCGGTGATGAGCCCTCGCATCTTACTAGTTGCGAGGAGATAGGAATGGGGCAAATTCATCTACTCATCATACTGGTTTATCATCTCATTTTGTCAAAAAAATGAAGTACCAAAAATTTCTTATGGAAATTGAAGTTCAAAATCACAATGTGTCTACATTATCATACATCACATCGTGAAATACAAAAAGAAAGAAAACATTTGTATCATGTGTCCTCCATTGCATACATTCTGAAAGGCATATAAAAACAACATCATAGTTTACATGTGGGAACGAGTCACAAGAACGTTAATACCAAGAGTCTGATTCAAAAAGAATATATATATATATATGATCAAATTCCTATACAATTCCATCATGCGCTAAGCATGGTCAAAACACTCAAAGAGCCCGGGAAATACAAAAACATCATACTAATGATCTACGAGAGCTAATAGCCTCTCAACCCTTATGAGATCCCTTCGAATGTGCACGCCCTCGTATAGGACTCCGGCTATGCCGGTGCTTTGAGTGAACGGAGGGCTCACGATCCCGAGGAGCAGCTGCGGTCTCGCCATGAGAGTGACTCCTCATCAGGCACTCTGTTGTCTTGTATCCTACCAACTCAGTACGGAGGGTAGACACCATCCTAGCCACATGCCGCACAAGGGTAAAAACATTGATATGCCTACCGGCTGCTAAGGGCTCCCCCCTACAACCATGGATAGCTCTGCACGGGTCTTCTCCATAGGGATCATCAGGGTATCAGTGCATACCTGGAAAATCAGGTCTCGCCACTCATCGCCAGTCTCTACAAGCAAAGGAGAAAAACATGATTAGAAATAATCAAAAGATAGAAACAATGTAAAATAAAAGGAGAGATAGCAACTAAAGCAATTCTAACTAGAACCAAACATTAAAAGGAAGGATGATAACTCACTCGAATCTCCAGGCCTCCAATATGGATCTCTATGGTTGGCACCTACCACAGATGTCGCTACTGACTAGTGCACTCCCCCTATGCCCGGGGCCACATAACATCCTACTATAGACTCATCCTCTTTTCCCAAGCAATGAGAGTGGCTCCTCTGAAGCTAGGGTCACCCTCTCTACACTCTGCTTCACTCTCTCTACCTATAAGATGTCCTGAGTATCATGCCACTCAAGATCATTGTCCTCCTCTCCCACTTGACTCACCGACCTCACCCTCGGTCTCCTCCATCTCCCCACCTATGAACTCCTCGGACTCGAGTCTATGTCAATGGGGTTGTCATCACTGCTGTGGGCAAGAGACCGGCGACGATCTAAAGCAAGGGTGCATGAGGCGCACCGGATCTCCCTTGAGCTTGTACTACCCTCCTAGCTGTAATGGGGACACCAAGAGTAACAACTATCCAAACCTGGCCTCTAGGATCTCCTCTAGCCTCCCGATCGTTTCTATATACTAGTACCACCTGGGGAAGCATACCCATGTATGGAAGGCCAAACTGGGCACTCGACCAAACAGATGTATCTCCACCCTCCCCATCTTGTCAACAAGCTAACCTACGGTGGAGCAAGAAATAAAATTGAGAGCCTCCTCACCCCATAAACCTACCATGGCCTGATAAGGTGTGGCCTCCATGTTATCAGTGGTCAAGGAGGTAACTGGTTGGTGAGGGCTCGAGCACCGACATTTCTGTCCATCTGGCTACCCTCACAGCTTCGGAATCTACCACCTCTACACCTCTCCCATAAGGGATGAAATGCTCGTAGACCCAGCTCATAACTAGGGTCGAATGGCTTAATGACTGCTCCTATAAACGGACCACCCGATACAAATCATGATAGGTGGTCCCAAGAATTTCAGCACCCCAGGCATAAATACGGCCATGTCCCTCAATCTGTGTAATGATGGGGGACAAGAAATATAGTAAGGTGTCTCCTCCCTTGTCCCCAATCAATCTCAAGGAAAGGATCCCCATAATGGCCTGATGAATCAAGGGGATAGGTAGACTAGGAATAGCTCAAACCCTCACCCCCTTCTTCGACCCAGTGGAGATAACTGCATCTCCCATATATGACGCCCACCGTGTTGTGTCGAGCCTCGTGACCTGCTTTGTCTCAAGAGTGAGTCGTCTCCCGATAATCGGGACCCCCAAGATATGGTAAACATCCTCCAAAGTAATGGTCCACTCACCCCGGACCCTTGGTAATCGAAAGTGTTCCGATTGGCATCCCAATATGAAAATAAGTCACAAAGTATGTGACTAGATGGTGCAACATGTGGGACCCGTGAAATATGTAGTATACCGGCCCTCTGAAGAGTGTCCTGCTCATCCTGAGAAAGGGCATCCAATCTTTGCTAGAAGCCAATCACACTCTCTCTCTCGGCTCCATCGATATACTCCTCCTTCGCCTGCATACACCCAAAAACACACAAAACAGAGTAAGTTAGTATCCAAATGACATTAGAAAAATCGTGAAAACACATAAGAATGCTAAAAATGCAAAATTAACTTCAAAAGGGTATTGTTTATGCATTCTGTGTAGAACCTCCACCCTGAGTAGAGCGGCGGTTCCATAATCACCACCTTAAAGGCGGTGGTCTTGTAACCGCTGCTCTAAACAGGGCGGTGGTTGTGTAACCGCCGCCCTTCTCAGGGTGGCGGTCGCGTTCCGAAAACCCACACGGCTCATGTGCCCTAAAAACACAAAATAAAGACTATTTTGATTAAAACAAATCCTACCCAGTAGGCGCCCCCCTAGATAGACCTATTAAAACTAAAATTTTAAAAAATAATCCCCCCATGACAAAGATTTCACCATTTTAATATTTTGGGGGCAAAAATGATAAATCGAGAAAAACTAACTTGTGATCTCACGGGTCGGTGTTCCGCTTGTGGAGGCATGATAACAATCTCATCCTGAATTTTTGACTATACTCACGTGAGAAACCGTCACCATGGGTCCCAGCTCAAAACCAACCAAATCAACACACGAAATGAATAGGAAAATGGGCCCACTTTTACATATATAAGAACTTTGACTTGTTTTGAATGCCCTTTTCGCAGTTTAGAGTGCCAATAGAGGTAAGTTCTTATCCCAACACAAATGGTACGTCCTCATTTCATGATATTTTAGTGTTTATTTTTCAATCTATTTTGTCTATCTAGCACTTGAGTCCTCTTTTCATTTTGTAGGTGGCGGGAATTTTGGATGGCGTCATTCCGACACACGGCAGACGTATCGTATAAATTATAACTTCCTATTTTCAGAACTGCCATACTTAGACCCACCATTTTATGCCTCTTCATGGCTAAAACACTTCTCCGAGGGGGGAAATATATACGTACCCAAAATTATAGGGTACTACACCACCAGAACAACACTACACGTGCCCCAATGATGATACAGGTCTCCTCGCAAGGAGTTCGGGATCCATAAAAGTTCTCCAAGTATGTGTTAACATCTAGCATGCCCTTCTTATCCCCTGCGTGCTTTTCTTTTCCTCCCCCTCTTTTCTTTGCTTTGTAGTCTTTAGTGAAGAAACCGCCGCCCTGCCAAGGCGGCGGTCTCATGACTGCCACCCAGGAAAGGTGGCGATCCTATAACCGTTGGCTCGCTCAGGGCGGTGCTCCTTCATGCATTTTCTAGAATACTCTTTTAACGCAACTCATGTAAATTTTCAATGTTTACCAGCTTTTATTTTACCGCCTTTGCTTGTATTTATGATGTTGGTTCCGTAGAATAGTGTTTTGGCATTGTTTATGGTTTAAGAGATTAATTTGATTTTCACCTTTGGGTAAATTGGATTCTATAAATAGCTGGCTTGTGCTCAAGTAAATGGCCCCCAAATTTTCCTTTGAATTTCTCATTTCAATAGCTTAGCCTTTCAATTTTCTCTTAGGATTCATAGTTTCACTTATTGTATGCATGGTAGTGTTGTTTAGCATTGTTAAAAAGCCACATATTCTCCTTGTGTAAGTGATGTTAGTATTTCATCCAATCAATTGGAGTAGGATGGTTTGATTTTCAGTAGGAAGCCATTAATGTTGCAGGTTCTTCTTATCAAATAGGATAGTTTTAGGTTCTGGATGTTTTATGTTGCATGACTCGCAATAAATCCCACTAGGAATTGCATAAGCCAAGCTCTATTCTCTTGCACTATCCCTCTCCTACTTGCATTTTATTTAGTCTACATCATAAGCTACCTTTGTTCTAATATCTACTTCTGTTGATGCTAACATTATATGATTTTACTCGGATCCACGTGAGCATAAAGGAATGAGGATATCACACCGAGGGGACAAGGTCACACACCATCGGATTCTCCACTGTTCTACAAAATCCAGGTTCAAGTTTTCAAATTTCTAGTTAAAATCATATCAAATAGAGTAGTAAATCATTTCATTTCAGTTAATTTTACTTTTTATATTGCCAGGGAAGTCATGTGGGGATTCATAGTTTCTAAAAAACTATGATTCACTCCTCACTTCTGTGGTAGGATCAAGAGTCTTTCAAATAGATTAGATGAGTTATCTAGTTACTTAGAATAGATTCACAACTACAAAGACAAGTAGCTATACTCAGCTGCTTTGTTTTTTTAATTTTGTTATTAGTTTAGTTGTCAATTTCTAGATATATTAGATAATTGCTCTTTTAAATTTTGTTCAGTAGTTTATCAAAATATTAGATTTAGGAATATACATAGATATATCTTGCGTAGTCGATTTATTTTGTCATTAGTTAAATTCTTATCATTTCCTTTTGTATGACAATCATGGGACCTAGGGAGCCTAGAGAATATGTATTCAAGCCTATATAGATCCACTCCACTTCTACCTATCATCATCACACAATTATCCTTGTTGGATATAGCAGCTAATGAAGCTAAGGATTTCTGGACTAGACCAGAGAATCACCCATAGAGTCCACTATATCCATCATCCATCCTATGACCCTATTTGGAGATATATACGAGACAATCCCAGGTCATTTTCCCGTATCCCACAACCTATAGACCGGATTATGCCAGAGCTCGATATTGATTGGAGCCTTCGAGCAGTCATCCTCGCCGACCGATCTATCATGCTAGTTCAGGTTAGGAGGGCCTTCTTTGCCTTAGATTCACAAATTCCATTAGTGTGTGTTGAAGATATAAGATTTCCTAACTATTTTACCCATACCCCACGTATAATCCATCCCCACTAGCTATCTCGGCACGACCTCGGGAGGTCGGGTGTGAGGAAGAGTTACTTGTACATTCCCATGCTCACTTGTCACTTTTCCATTGTCACGGTACCTTAGGCATGGTTTGATTATGGATTTTTGTGTTTAATTGAGTTCTTTACTTCAAGATTTTGTGGTGAATTCTCAAATATTGTGTGAAGAGTGCAACTTGGGCTTCCATTTATGCCTCTTCTGGTTGAAAGAATATCTTGATTATTTGAAGAATTTTATCTAATAGTTGTTCAAGTATTGTAGAGGTTGTCAAAGATCTAATATATCCCAGTTTGTCTTGTCAACACCCCACCAAAAATTTCATTCAAACAAACTAATCCTACCCACACTACCCCTACATTGAATTATGTGTCAACAAAAGAATACAATCCATTTACAAAAATGCACAAGGAAAATTAGGATCATATAATGTCTCTAGTAACCCTTACCTTGCATTGAAAATATCTCCATAATCTGGGAGTGACAACTTGTGAAAGTTAGATTTGGAGTGTTGATCATATTTTCCTAAGGCCTTTTCATACTACTTGCATAAATTGAGGGATATCTTCATCTCCTTCACCATTTCGGGGTTACAATGTAGGTTCTCTTACCTTGGTTGAAAGGCACAACCTAAAATAGTGAGGGTCGAGATCAAATTATTTCAAAGTGCTATCCATCTCTCCACAAATATGAGATCCAGTTAGATCACATCCCCAGCTACAAAACGACACACATCAAGATCTATCTAACTTCAAGCTTCATGTCATATTTCGATGCTTGCTCAAACCGAAAAGAAGAACAAATTTTTTTACCAACACTTTTTGGCACCATTTATGGGGACTTCTTGGAATTTCTTGGTGTTTTTAAAGTGTTTGAAGAGTTTGAGCATTTGGGTATTGCAGTATTTAAGCTGCTACATTGTTAAAATATCATTCTATGCTTCAGATCTACAAGTTTTAAACAAGGGTTTCAAATTTTGTCTACCCTTTTTCATTTCCTAGCAGTTCATACACTTTGGGTACATTGTGATTGATTGATTTAGGAAGAAGAAGGCCTAATTTATAAATCCTTACAAAGGTTTCAGTACTAGAAAACATTTTATAGATTATTTTAGTGCATTCTTGCACAACTAAGGTGAAATTCCTTAGTGGCAGATCCATGCTGATTTGATCTTGAAAATCCCAGCTTTCTTACCTTTCTGTCATTTATAATTTGTTTCTCAAATCTGCAAAACTGGAAGGAAGAAGATTTCTCTTCATCAAGGACTCTACTAAGAATTTTTTAAATATTTAAGAAACTCGAGCTAGAGGGGAGAAAAGTGTGGAAGGTTATTGGAGACTTGACTGCAAGAAAGGAGATTCCTATTGTTGAGTTTGAAAGTGAGCAATGCGTTATTGAGGACTACAATTCTTCTTCAAGTGGATCTGATTCATACAATCCTATTACTGATTTAAATTCCCCATTAGGTGAGGGACCTTCTTGTGCATTTGAAAGGCTTTCTCCTAAATCTACTCATGTATTTTCTAAATTTGATAAAGATCATCAAGAAGGAGAGCCCTTAAGAGAGATCATTTTGAAGATTTCATTCCCATTCCCTAAAGACCTCTCACTCCTCATCATTTTATTTCTCCTCCAAGATCACCACCAAAAAATAGCATGGCTCATCCTCCACCTAGACCCCCATTTTTTGTTAACACCTTTGGTCCCATCAGTTTTAGAGGAATGGTTGGGTATCCAAATGTTGTCCCACAAGATGTGAGAAATAGGTTACGGAAGTTTCAAGGTAACAATGTTATCACTAGAGATCAGCATCTCAAAAATTTTGATAATATGATGGAAGATTTTGAGATAGAGTTTGAGGATGTGTACATCAAATTATTTATCTATACACTAGAAGAGGATGCTTTAGGATTAGTACAAGGCTATGCCTGTAATTCTATTAACTCTGGACTGAAATGAAGAATGCATTTAGGTTGCATATGGTGACAAGAATGATCCTAGATTTATTTTTTCTAAGTTTGAGAATATCAAGAAGAACCCTAATGAGTCAGTCCATGACTTCAACACAAGGTTTAACAAAACCGTGAGAAGGTTTCTGTTGGTTTGAGGCCTTGTGATGAATCTTTTTAATCAAATATGCAGATGCATTTGATAAAAAGGCAGCCTATTACCTAAGATACAAGAACCATACCAATCTAAGACAAGATTTCACCATGGCACTTCAAATTGAAAACAATATCAAGGCTGTTGGGAAACCTCTCAAGAGAGATGGTGTAAAATTGATAAACCCTAAAAAACCTCAAGCTAGCAAAGGTGCTGATTTAGAAGAGGTTGTGAAAACTTTGGTAGGGGCTGTCAAAGAAATCTCATACAAGTTGGCAAGAGCTGAGAAGGGAATTGGGTAGACTTCACAAGGTCAGCCTAGGCAACAAGCACAAGATAGATTTTGCAATCATCCTAGGGGTGATCAAAGACAAGATGATAGAGGTAAAGGACCTATGGGAGGGGGAAATAGACAACCCCAAGCATGTGAAAGTAGATTGGTTCCTGACCCTCTAACTACCAAGGTTGCTGTTATTGATGAAGTTGCTGATATGGATTGGTGTGATAGATGTTTTCTTCCTCATCCTCCATGTGAAGTGGACCAGAAAGAAGGTGAAGCTAATAATGATAATGGTACTGATGAGGATATTTATGGTGGTGATTATTCTTCAAGCCCACAAGGAGGAGCAACATCTACTGAAGTAATAAGTGCTAGGATAACTGCAATTTTTGGGATTGCATCAAACAGGTACAAGTATTTCTTCCCCCTCATGCTCTTGAAGTTGATGTAGTGCAAGATTTTGAAATTCCTAACAATGACTTTGAATACTTAAGAGATTTGATGATTAAGAAGTATGATGGTGGTATCCCTTCGGAGGAAGATATATAGTTGTTAATGAATGTTGTTGTAGCTCAAGAGAAAGATTATAACACTATAAGTAAGGTTGTTAAGGAGTTGGGCCTCAAGCCAAACATAAAACACCCTTTCTCATAAGCATTCTAAAAGAGGCTCTAGGAAAGAAACACTTGCTAAAAGCTCTACTATCCCAAGAAAAATTACAGTCCTTCTCATACCCAAGCTACTAAGAGTCCATTGCCATCTAGTGAATCTTCTTTTCTCCTTCCAATGTTTTTTTCCAAAGAGTTTCCCCTATGACATAGCCCAAGTATTGCGCCAAATTAAAGTGAGTGTTCCAATCATTGAGTTGCTTATAATTCCAAAGCATAAGAAGAGAGCATTTGAGTACTTGGGGTTGAAGGAAGAGAAGATCACTCTAGGAAAAAATGTAAATGTTGTTGAGACTCCTCCTCAAATCATTGTTTACCTTGAAGCACCACCAATAGTATAAGATCTTGGAGAGACAATTGAGGTATATTTGAGGACATCTTTGGTTGATTCCCAAGTGAATGTTGATCCATTTTTCACAACTTTGATTATAAAGGATAGGCTACTTCACAATTGTATGTTTGATTCCGGTGCATCATGTAATGTCATGCCTCTATAAGTCATGAATGAGTTGGATATTAAAGTGACAACAGCCTATGGAAAGTGTACTACCATGGACTCAAGAGAAATTCTGGTAGTTGGTTGTGTAAAAGGTTTGGTTGTGTAGCATGCATCTTATCCTGGAGGAATTTAAAATTGGATGTTGTGATTTTTGATTACCCTACCAAATGGGGTATGATTTTTTCAAGAAAATGGGTTGCAAGTGTTGGAGGGAGTGTCCAAATGGATATGTCTTTTGCCACCATTCCCATTAAGGGAAGCCTAGTCAAGCTCTATGGAGAAAAGAAAATGTTACATCTAATTGAGGACTCAAACAATGCTACTTATTAAGTATTATTTGTTGATGTTGATGCTAATAATTTTAATAGTTTTGTTGATGGAAAAGAACAAAAATGGATCATTCAAAGTGCCTTGAACAGGTATGTTCTCCTTAGACCTTGTTATTTGATGGATCTTGCTCCAAATTTGGAAATGGTGCTAGTGTAATTCTGATTTCTCTTAGCTTGGAAGAATTTATTTTTTCCTTCAAGCTTAATTTTGAATGTACTAACAACATTACTCAGTATGAACCCTTGTTGTTGGGTCTGAGAATTGCATGGAAGTATGGTGTCAAGGACATCATTGTAAAGGGAGATTCAGAGCTAGTTGTCAAACAAATAAGAAAACCGTATGCTACAAAAAATTAGCGGATGAAGTAGTATAAGCATGTAATTTGGGATATAGTTGAGATGTTTGATTCCTTCAATATTATGCACCATGATAGGAGTTTGAATGCTACTGCTGACAAGTTGTCAATTTTGGGGTCAAGATTTGGAGTTTTCACCCTTTCACCTTATTGTGAGTACAATGTTGAAGTATTGACTAGGCCAACTATCACCGACAACATCAAGCATTGGCAAGTGTTTGATGATGATTCTCAAGCACAAATGTTCTTGAAAACTTAAGGTGAGTTTGTAGATCAGCATATTGATTGGGAACCAATGGTGTTTGTGATGAAGGAAGAGATACTTTGTTTGGAAAAGACATCATCCAATTGAAAACAAACACCATTCCTAGAGGTCTTGTTGCACTTGAGTCAAATTTTAACAATGTTGATTACATCATAAATAGAAACATGTCTACCTCAAGGGATGTGGAAGAGAATAAATTGGGCACTAATGGTAAACCAAGGAAGATTTGGTTGGGCAACAATTTAAGTAAAGAGGAAAAATAGTCCTATGCCCAACTCTTGAAAAAATATCAAAACTTCCTTGCTTGGTCCTATTCCAAGCTAAAATCATATAGAGAAGACTTGTTTCAACATGAGATCCCTATTAAGGCCAAGACTAAGCCATTCAGATAGAGGCAAAGGCCAATTAATCTACTTCTCTCCTTGAAAATACAAGAGGAGTTAAATAAGTTGAGAGATGGAGGTATTATATAGCCCACTAGATACTCATCTTGGGTTGCAAACCTTGTACTAGTCGAGAAGAAAAATGGAGACATCAGACTTTGTGTGGATTTTAGAAATCTAAACAAACCATCTATGAAGGAAAACTATCCCTTTCCAAATATGGAAAATATGTTGTAGCTTGTGACGAGTCTGCAGTTGCTTTCTACATTGGATGGTTTCTCCAAATACAATTAAGTGGTTGTCAAAGAATCGGAAAGACTTAAGACAACATTCACTATTCCTTGGGAACATATGTTTTTGTTAGGATGCCCTTTGGATTGATGAATGCTAGTGCCACTTTTCAAAGAGCAATGGATGTTGATTTTTCTGGTTACATCAATAAGTTCATTGCAGTTTACCAAGATGATGTGACTATGTTTTGAAGGTAGAGAGGTGATCTTTTGTAGCATTTGGAGAAGATGCTAATCAGATGTAGGGAGTATAGCATTTCTCTTAATCCAAAGAAGTGTCATTTGGCATGCAAAAGGCCAAGCTGCTAGGTCACATTGTGTCAAAATATGGTGTTATGATAGACCTTGAGAGAGTGGAAGCAATCAGCAAAATACCTATCCCAAGTACCAAGAAAGGCATTCAATCTTTCTTTAGTCAAATTAATTTTATTAGAAGGTTTGTTTCCAACTTTGCTGAGTTAACTCTTTGAATCAAAATCATGTTAAAGAAGGACCGAGTTATCGGTGTGGATGAGGCTACCATTCAAGATTTTGAAGGAATTAAGGATGCACTTAAACATGCACCTATTTTAGCAGCTCCAAACTATAAGAGGCCTTTCCAAATCTTTTCCTTTGCCTCACGAGTATACCATTTCTTCTATTTTTCTGCAAAAGGATGAGAATGGGTCTGAGAGGCCTATTTCCTTATTTAGTAAAGCTTTACAAGTAGATGAGTTGAAGTATACAATCATGGAGAAACAAGTATTTGCCTTGGTGAAAGTAACAAAAGTTTTCAGGCCTTATATATTGAGTTCAAAAGTTATTTTTTATGTTCCTCACACCATGGTGAAAGACATCTTATCAGAGATGGAGATCTCAAGTAAAAGGTGTAGATAGGTGAAAAAACTACAGGAGTATGATATGGACATTCAAAACAAAAGTTAGTAAGAGGCTTGGGTCTTGCTAAGCTCATGGCTGAGAGCAACTTGAAGAATGTGGAAGTGAATCAGCTATAAGAAGAAAGGGAAAATGTTCTTGGGAAATTGGTAAGTTAAGGTGGTACAAGGATGTAATCCTTTACCGTGAGACACCTTTTCTATCTGATCATTTAAATAAAAATTAGAAAAGATTCCTCAAGTTGGATTCTCAAAATATATCATCATAGACCTTGGGTTGGCTTGGAAGAACCACTGAAGGTGTCCTCTTGAAATGCATAACGAAGATGAAACTCCTAAGATAGTTACTAATTTCCATGGGGAATTTGTGGAGGACACTTTTCTGGAAGAGTAACACACATAAGATTTTGAGAGACGGTTATTGGTGGCCTACTCTCTTGAAAGATGCAACCTGTGGTTATAAAATGTGATAGTTACCAACATTTCTTTGGAATGCTGAAAGATCCTTTCAAGAAATGGGGGATGGAATTCATTGGTGAGATTTCAAATCCTTCTAGTGCTGGCCATAAGTGGATCCTTGTAGCCACCGATTATTTTACAAAGTGGTTAGAGGCAATCCCCACCAAGAAAGCAACACACCAAATAGTTGTGGACTTCTTCTTGAATCAAATCATATGCAGATTTGAAGTCCCGATCAAGATTATAGCTGATAATTCCATGTGCTTTAGAGCCAAACCTTTAATGGAAATGTGCAATGAATATGGAATCAATCGACTTATTCTTCAAACTATAACCCGAGGGAATGGATATCTTTGAGTCCATAATAATAATTTGTTGAAGATCATTAGAAGAACCTTAGACCAAAACAAGAAGGAATGGGGTGAACAATTGAAATTTGCAATTTGTCTTTGATAGAATAACTCCTAAAAGAGCTACCGTAAAAGCCCATTTGAATTGGTATATGGAAATCGGGATTTTTGCCCTTGCACTGTAATTATGTTCATTTCAGTTTTCCCACCAGTTGGAAGATCAAGAGCTTAGCCCATATGAATCAAGGATCAATCAGATTATTGAGCTTGGTGAGAGAGAAGAGCATCCCATCAAATGCATGTCAGATTTAGGGAAAAATTGAAGAGATTGTTTGAAAAAAATTCACTCTAGAGCCTTCAAAGTTGGAGATCTGGTTTTGTTGTGGGATGGTAGGCATCAAGACAAGGGAAAGCATGGAAAATTTGATGCATTATGGATGGGCCCTTATTCCATTGATATCAGAATTGGTGAACATACCTTCTTTCTCAAGGACTCAGATGGGGAATTGCTGGAATTACCTGTTAATGGTAGGAATTTGAAGCATTTCTTGGATTAAACCCCAAATTTTTAGGTATGCACCAACTTGTACAGTATATAATGTTTGGTTTATCACTCTTTTTTGGTGTTTTGTTAGTTTTGGTTTGCCTTGCTATGTGGTAACCTTTTTTTGGGTTCTCAACTGGTTTTTGGTAATTTTGGCTCGTGACTCCTTTATCCAATGGATATTTTGGCACTTTTTCTATGTTTTTTCCTTGTTGCACTCACTAGAAGTGCCCATCCCAAAGCAAGAGCCAATCTTGGTGCCATTTTTGAGCTTGCACCATGTTGCCCTAATTTTCCAAGTTTGTCTAAATGATGTTTAGAGCATTCAGTGTGATTGCACAACATGGAAACCTCTCTCCAAGTGTGGGACTTGTGAAAATGAGAGAGGAATCTCCAGAATAGAGGTTGGTTCCTCAAACTCCTCTGATTTAGATCTATATTTTGCACAACTACAGAGGTTCTAATCCTAATTCTACCCTAGATTGCAAGGAGACAGGGATAAAAATGCAAAAATGAAACTAAACTAAAGATGGTGATGCACCAAAGGAGTGGTGAAACAATTTTTTCCATGTAAATAGACACAATTTCATGAAATGCAACAAGGGAGAACATACACAAGCTGATAGATGCAATTAGAGATCTTAAAATGAAGTAAAAACAATACAAACAGAGGATTGAAAGCATTCACAGAGTTTGCCTTTGTCAATTCCATGTAAAAATCTCTTGCATTCCACCATCAAAGAGGTATAAACCTATTACAAACTGTGAAAAAGGTCTGATTCTTACAACTATCACTTGCTGGAGGTGAAAGAAGAAGTTTTGCAATGCCAAAAAGTGTTCAACCATGAAGAAATGAGCCAAATCTAGCTTTTACAGTACATGGGTCGAGCCCAGGAGAGAGAAAACATGAAAAATGCATGGGAGCCATCCCTCATTGATGGAAAATGCATTAAAACAGCATGGAGGACCTTACAAACCCATACCCTATCATTTTTGACCATATTGGAGAAGAATGCGACCCATTCTGTATTAAATTTGGTTGTTGAAATGTCATTTCTGGCCATGGACACATACCAGAACCGTTTTTGAATTTTCTCTCTCCAAACTGAACCAAAATTATAAATTGACCATGGAATCATGTAGATAATTTTAACAGCTTTCCAATGATATAAAGAACATGAAAATCTGAGCTCTGGATCAAAAGATATGATCATTTGAAGATTTAGGGCAAAAACGGCCCAAAAACGGATCGGCGGGAAAAAAATTCAAATTTTACCTTTTTTTTGTCTTTGGAAAATTTTTCAAAAATTCCCCGCGCTCTGCTGGTCGGATGCCACATGGAAAGCTCTGATTCACTTTGGAATTCTCTCTCCTTCTCTTTTCTATGGGTTTTCCTTTGAAAATTGACCTTTTTATACTCTTTTGGAAAAACATTTCATATTTGCCTCCAACCCCCGAACTCCTCTGCCACGTGGCAGCTTCCTATTGGCTGCGGGCCTCAAATGGGAAAATTTTCCACAAAAACTCCATTGAGCCATAACTTGAAAAATATAAGGAGTTAGGAGGAAAACTTTACCTTTCTGGAAAGCTGAGAGAGAGCTCTATCTGATGGTGCCATTTCCAGAAAGCCTTGAGTGCCTAAAAATAAAAAATGTAGACTGAGGCACAAGAGAGGAAAGAACACAAGGAGTTAGCCACAAAAATGAGCTAGGGCACCATTTTGGATAACAATTTTGGTGACTCAGAGGGGTCATCTGCCTGCTAGATGAAAATACCAGTTGCTTGAAGCAGTCCATTGGGCATGGAGTCATCAAATATTCTATTTAGAACCTCAACTGACTTAGAATGTGCAAGGAGGAAGATGGAATATCACATGATGGAAGCAAGGACTGCAAAACATCTCCAGGGACAGCAAGCTATGCCAAAGCACTTAGGGAAAGCAAAACTAACCTACAAAAAAAATGTGCAAAGCACTTGGAGGAATGAAAATCTAATCTAATATTTACAAGGTGGTAAATTTCCCTCTAGAAACAGATAGATATTTCCCTCTAGCTTGAGATAGATTCCATTGACTGGAATCTGTAGTTCTTCACCATCCAATGAGGCCAATTGGAAAGCATTGTTGTTCTTGCACTTCATGACCATGTATGGGCCACTCCAAATGGCATCAAATTTTGAATGCCTTCCCGGTTTTGCTCTATCCACATCCCATTTCAACACTAGATCTCCAACTTGAAAAGATCTATCCTTGGCCTTCCTATCAAAGGTCTTTTTGATCAAAGCTTGATCCTTTTCCATTGCTTGGGATGCCTGATTTCTGACCTCCTGCAGCTCCATCAACTCTGCATATCTCACCTCCATGGGCTCAAACTCTAGCAACTCTAATTGCTTCATGAGTTCCAATGTTGGCAACTCAAGTGACATGGGCAAGATTGCCTCTCTTCCATAAACAAGCTTGAATGGAGAGTTACCTGTGGATCTCTTGGGAGTTATCCTATCAGCCCATAAGGCTGATTTCAGTTTGGTATGCCAAGACCTCTGATTCTCATCAAGAGTCCTCCTAATGATCCTCAACAAGTTCTTGTTTGTAGACTCGGCCTGGCCATTACCTTGAGGGTAATAGTTTGATGAAGTGCTTAGGTAGATCCCGTTCTTGACAGCCCACTCAGTCACCTTGGATCCATGAATGCCATGCATTATCTCGAGATTATTGTAGTAGGTATACCAAATCTGGTTGCTATCCCCTCATAAAAGTCTAAGATGTTGGACTCATTTGCTTCTTTGAGTGCTACTGCTTCAGTCCACTTGGTGAAGTAGTCCGTGGCTGTCAAAATCCATTTGTGCCCTTGACTTGAATTAGGATTAATGACTCCAATGAAGTCCAAACCCCATTGCATGAATGGCTGGTCAACTGAGATTGGATGCAATGGAAGGGCAGCAAGTCTCTCTTTTCCTGTGAAGAATGCACAATTCTTACACCTCTTGATCCATGCATAGCAATCACTGAAAATTTTAGGCCAATAATAACCAGCCTTCATGATTTTTAGAGCTGTCACTCTCGGTGCAAAATGACCACCAGCTGATCCACCATGGAACTCTTCCAACACCCTATGAATCTGATTTGTGCTAATGCATCTCAGCAGCACTCCATTCACATCTTTCTTGAACAAAACTCCATCAACAATGGCATATGGGATAGCCTGCAATCTGAAGTGTCTTCTTTGGGTCTTGTTCATCTCCGGAGGGCATAGGCATGTGCTTAGGAAGTGCATTATACCTTGGGTCCAGCAAGGAGTGGGGGCAGCATTGTTTTCTTCTTGAGTGCCACATGGCTCATGGCTGTCTTGAACTGTCAAAACAGCCTCTCCTTCATTGCATGCTTCTTTTTGCTTCCCCAAAACCAGCTGCTCACACAATCCTTTTCCTCTTACCAGCTTGGTGATTTTGATCTCAATGTCATACTCCATGACACGGGTGATCCAACCTGCCCTTTTCTCGTTCAAATCTTTGTTGAGGAGGAAGTCCTTAACCCCAGCATGTGAGACCAACAACTGGACCTTGTTGTTTGAGACTAAATGCTTGAATTTCTTCAAGCTTCTGATTACTGCCAGCACATGCTTCTCAATAAAAGAGTACTTCACCTCATAGTCATCTAGGCTCTGGCTGAAGAAGGCAATTGGCTGCTCATCATTATCCTTGTTCTGCTTTGTACCAAAATGGCAGAAATAGTGTCATTACCTCCAAATGCATAGAGGATGAAATCCTTGGAGAAGTCAGGTTGATGAGAGTTGGTGCTTGAGAAATGGCTTCTTTGATTGCTTCAAAACTCTCCTTGCCTTCTGTTGTCCACTTGAAAGCCATGCTCTTCTTTAACATTTTGGTGATGGGCTTGACAAGGGCTGCAAAATCTGGGACAAACCTCCGAACAAAGTTTATCCTCCCCAAGAAACTCTGAAGGGCTTTCTTGTGGCTTGCAATGGTAGTGCTCTTATGGCTTCGACTCTCTCTGGATCAATTGCTAATCCTTCTTTGGAGACAATATGGCCAAGGAGATTTCCTTCATGTGCAAGAAAGATACACTTCTTAGGATTCAAAGACACTCCAAATTTCCTACACCTCGTGAAAACTTGTCTCAAATGAGAGAGGTGGTCTGCTTTGCATTTTGGAAAAAATAGTGATATCATCAAGGTAAATCAGCACCACGTTGTTAATCAAACCTTTGAACGCCATGTCCATTGCTCTTTGGAAGGTAGGTACCTAGCGTTGGACAGCCCAAATGGCATCTTCCTGTATGTAAAAGTCCCCATTTGGTTGTGAAGGCTGTCTTGAACTGGTCTTCTTCCTTCACCATAATCTGATTGTAGCCGGAGTAGCCATCAAGTAGTGAAAACCTCTCGGAGCCAGCCACAACTTGCAAGATTTTCTCCATGGAAGGGAGTGGGTAATGGTCCTTGAGAGATGCTCTATTTAAGTCTCTGAAATCAACACACAATCTGATCTCTCCACTCTTCTTTCTAATTGGAACCAAGTTGGCAACCCAACTAGAATGCTTGATTGGGAATATGATTCTTGACTCAATCAGCTTGTCCAATTCTTTCCTCATGAGAGGCTCCATGTGTGGATTGACTGGTCTTTGTTTCTACCCGACCAGGCTTAGTATTTGGATCCAATTCAATGGTATCTTTGAGCTAAGTTGGGATTGAAACCTTTCAAATCTTCATAGCTCCATGCAAACACATCAGGGAACTCTTGACACAGCTGTACGAACTCATACCTTTCTTGATCAGTTGTCATCTTTCCAATTTGTAATGGTTTGTTCTCTTCTACCAAGATGGATCTTGAATCCTCTCTCTTGACTGAATGTTTGCTTTCTCCTTTCTAAACTGATCATTGGGATTAAAAATGGACTCCAAAGTGATAAGTCCCTTGGGCAGCTTGTTAGTTCTCAATTTGTACCACTTGGTCACCATCTTGCTGTTCCAATTTTCTTGATTCTTAGTGAGAACTCGGCTTCTTCTTGCAAGAAAATGGATGATTTGCTGGTCATTCTCAAACACTTGCCAAGCCCGACATTGTTATCGCCTTTGAAGGCCTCACAATCACGTGGATGTTTGGTTGTACCTTGTCTTGTTGAATGCTTTCCACAATGTCAAAGGCTGCCCCTCTTTGCTGCAAGCTGTCGTGACTTGATTCTCTTTCCTAGGAATGGATTTGATGCCAAAACCCTCAAAATCTTCCATGAGGTCCCACACCCTGTTCTTGTAGCACCTGAGTAGATCATTCTTGGTAGCATGTTGTCCCTTGACCTGATTTACAATCAATTCACTGTCACCAAAGACTTGCAAGTTCTTTATTTTCTTCTTGATTTCCCAATGCATCCCTTGCACTAAGGCTTCATATTCAGCAGTGTTATTGGAGCATGCAAACTGAAATCTAAAAGCTGAATAGTACCTTACTCCTTGAGGTGAAACAAGCATGGCTCCACCTCCTGCACCTTGTCTACTTCTTGATCCATCAAAAAATAGCTGCCATACCTCATTGTCATCCTTGTGGTTTGGCTTGGTGATGTTAGGAATAGGCTGATTTTCTTCATGTATACAATAGACCCCTAGCTCAGATTCTTCTACTTCTTGATAAGGATCAAAAGCATGTACCTTGTTTTCCCATTCATCAAGAGTTAGATCCGGGATGCTCCCAACCTTGGTGTCAGCTTCATCGGTGCTTGGGTGGTCTTCTTGATCAAATGTTGAACAATTGGCGTTGATCTGACTTGGAGTGTAAGGCTCAATGTGGAAGTTTGCAATAGGTTCAGACCTGATTGTAGCCTTAGTTCCATACCTCATTCTAAACAGCATGTGTGACCAATCAGCAGACAAATATCCCCCAATCTTGGCTGTGAAGTCCCTTGACAAGCATAGGGCAAAGAGTGGTGGAAGGTCTATGACTGATACATCTTGTGAAACAACAACATTTGGACATGCATGCAAGGTAAGACTCAAGTTTCTAATCACACTATTATTCTTCTGTCCCATCCAGCTGCACTACCCCTTTGGATATGGTTTCATCTTTGGAGCCCTAGGCTGATCAGCTATTTGTTTAGGCATCAATGAGCTACTTGCCCCGGAATCTATCATGCAATTGTGCACTAACTGATTTCCAATGATTAATGAAACATAGAAAGGAGGGGGCTTCAACATTTTACCTTGCTGTCCTCCATGATTTCCCTCAGGCTGGGCAGCATTTGTGAGCACTTTCTCTTGCATCTGAACTTGCTGATTCGAAGTTGGCCAGTCCTTCATGGCAGCTTGTAACAAGTCTCTTTGGCCTGGGATAGATAGGGATTCCCACATTGATATATTAACATTTGTCTTCTTCATCTGATCAATGATACTGAATGGTGATGAAGGATCTCTTTGCTTGTCCCTTTGCTTGTACATTCACTCCTTGCACATGGGCAGCAATAACTGGTATTTGAGTTGGTCTAGGAGCTGTTCTTGGCTGCCCTTGTGCATTTGAAATTGGATTTTGCTTGCCAACCATTTGTGGAGCCATGGAAGGTTGTGGATTGGTTGGAGCTAATGGCTGTTCTTCACCCAAATTCCTTCTTTTTGACCTTGTGTTGGCTGCAACACCTTGAGAGACCATTTGATTCATGCCACAAAAATCCTCTGCTTGCCAATTTACCAACGTGGTGTCATTTGGGGCTGATTGCTGTTGGAATGTTTCTTGTTGTTGGTTGTTTCCTTGACTGCCCTCACCCTCCACACCAGTAGTTGTCACCATTAATGCTTGATTCAAAGCACCATTGAAGCACATGGATTGGTTATGAGGTTCATTGCATGGAAAACACCAGTCATACTCCTGAGCAATGTTGTTTTGTGTTGGCACCAATGCCTTAGAGGCAGATATGGCATTTGGATTGTAGGGCTGAAATGGTCTATTGGCAGGAGGCCTTGTTTGATTCATATTTGCAGCTGGATTAGGAGGTCTTTGTGGTTGGTATGGCTGCCTGTTGGGCTAAGCTTGGGGCTGGTAAGAAGGTCTAAAACCTTGGGCTTGTTGCCTCTTGAGAGTAACTAGCTCATTGCCTAGGTTTTGCAATTGCTTCATGACTTCTTGAAGCTCATTTGGGGCACTTGGAGATGAAGTAGAAGCTTCATTTGAACTCTGATTTCTAGGAGTGGGAGAAGGAGCCAAATTAGGTGCTTGATTGGTATTTGGACTCTCTAAACTTGGAAACAATGGCATGGGAGGTCTAGGGGCTAGTTTGCCAGCTTGGATCAAACAATTTTCAGCCCTAATGGCAATGCTATAAGCCATAGGGATAGTTATGCCTCCCATGGACTGAATCAACATAGAAATATCAGAATTTAGAGCTTTGAGATAGTAGAGAAAAGCACCTTCTACTATTGGTCTGACTGCCACTGGAATTCTCTCCCAAGTCTTTTGAAATCTGAAGTTGAAATCAGTCAGCTGCTCATTGGGAGCTCTCTTGATGGTTGTCGATTGCTGCTCAAAAGAGACAAGTTGTCTCCCTTCTCTCCAAATTGCTCATGAAGTGCTATACATAGCTGATTCCAATTTGTGATAGAACCAGCTCCAAGGCTTCTAAACCATTGCAATGCTTTCCCCTTGAATGAAGATGCCAACAATTTGACAGCCACTTGCATCTCATTGATTTCATGAATTGCACAAAGATTGGCAATGTCTTTAACATGATCACCTGGAGTAGTCTGATTTTCTCCAGTGAAGTAGGGAATGTTCTTCAAGGCTGCAATTGGAATTGGATGTTGTGCATTGAGGGCAAGTGGGATGTTTCCTGTGAAGTTGACATAGGGGTTGTTTTGTGCCATTCTAATTGGTCTTAGAACCCTTGTTGATTGAATGAAAGGCCTACCAGGTGGAGGAGTTGAGAGAGTTCTGTTTGGTGGAGATGGAGACCTTTGGATTCTCCTCCCACTTTGCCTTACTCTTGGAGATAACTACAGATATTCAAACAACACCTCTTCTTCTCCAACTCTTGACCTTGTGGTGATTCTTCTCATGAGTTTTCAAGGCTGCCTTCTGAAACCAGTTGATTCTTCCCCTTGGAGTCGCCAGATATGCAAATTATAGCTCTTTTCAAGCAAGAAAATTGCAGCAGATGCACATCAACTTTGCTGCAATAAAAATGAGACCTCTAAGGTCCCACCGGCATGCCAAAACTGTTGTTGCAAATCAGCAGCACCCCTGGATGCAAATCAAGGTTCTAAATGATGTTTAGAGCATCCAGTGTGATTGCACAACATGGAAACCTCTCTCCAAGTGTGGGACTTGTGAAAATGAGAGAGGAATCTCTAGAATAGAGGCTGGTTCCTCAAACTCCTCTGATTTAGATCTATATTTTGCACAACTACGAGAGTTCTAATCCTAATTCTACCTAGATTGCAAGAGACGAGGATAAAAATGCAAAAATGAAACTAAACTAAAGATGGTGATGCACCAAAAGGAGTGGTGAAACATTTTTGCCATGTAAATAGACACAAATTCATGAAATGCAACAAGGAAAACATACACAAGCTGATAGATGTAATTAGAGGTCTTAAAATGAAGTAAAACAATACAAACGAGAGGATTGAAAGCATTCACGAGTTTGCACTTTGTCAATTCCATGTAAAAATCTCTTGCATTCCACCATCAAAGAGGTATAAACCTATTACAAACTATGAAAAAGGTCTGATTCTTACAACTATCACTTGCTTTGGAGGTGAAAGAAGAAGTTTATATGCCAAAAGTGTTCAACCATGAAGAAATGAGCCAAATATAGCTTTTACAGTACATGGGTCGAGCCTAGGAGAGAAAAATGTAAAAAACATGGGAGCCATTCCTCATTGATGGAAAATGCATTAAAATAGCATGGAGGACCTTACAAACCCATACCCTATCATTTTGACCATATTGGAGAAGAATGCGACCCATTCTGTATTAAATTTGGTTGTTGAAATGTCATTTCTGGCCATGGACACGTACCAGAACCGTTTTTGAATTTTCTCTCTCCAAACTAAACCAAAATTAGAAATTGACCATGGAATCATGTAGATAATTTTAACAGCTTTCCAATGATATAAAGAACGTGAAAATCCAGCTCTGGATCAAAAGATATGATCGTTTGAAGATTTAGGGCAAAAACGGCCCAAAAACGGATCGGCGGGAAAAAATTTCAAATTTTACCTTTTTTTGTCTTTGGAAAAAATTTCAAAAATTCCCATGCTCCACACCGGTCGGATGCCATGTGTAAGCTCGATTCACTATGGAATTCTCTCTCCTTCTCTTTTCGCAGGTTTTCCTTTGAAAATTGACCTTTTATACTCTTTTGGAAAAAAATTCATATTTGCCTCCAACCCCGAACTCCTCGCCACGTGGCGGCTTCCTATTAGCTGCGGGCCTCAAATGGGAAAATTTTCCACAAAAAATCCACCGAGCCATAACTTGAAAAATATAAGGAGTTAGGAGGCAAACTTTACCTTTCTGGAAAGATGAGAGAGCTCTATCTGATGGTGCCATTTCCAGAAATGCCTTGAGTGCCTAAAAATAAAAATGTAGACTGAGGCGCAAGAGAGGCAAGAACACAAGGAGTTAGCCACAAAAAAGCAGTGGGGGCACCATTTTGGATAACGGTAATGGCATGGCGGAGTGGGTCGGTGGGCGGTGGAGGTAAAGGGAATTTTTCCCTTTTGCAAAAAGGGCTCGAGAATAAAAAAATTTAGCGTGCCCCCGTGAGCCAATCATAGGTGGACACATGTCCAAAAGGGTCAAAGGGAAGTGTGGGCCATGGAGGGAAATGGGGAATTTTTCCCCTTTTTTGGAAAAGGAGGCTTAAAGTCAAAATTTGAAGCGTTGGCCCGCTAACAAATCATTGAGTGACACATGGCAGACAAGGTGGGTCGGCGGCCTAGAGGAGGCAGGAGGAAATTTTTTCCCTTTTACAAAAAAGACTCAAAATCAAGATTTGAAACATTGGCCCACTAGCGAATCATCAGGAGACACATGGTAAGGGAGAAATCGGAGTTTGTGGACCTACGGGGAAAAAAGTGAAAATTTTCCAATTTTCCAAAAAGGTTAAAATGCATAGAATTGAAGTGTGATCCCAATGGGACCCACCATGTGCCACGTGTTAGCTCCAAAATTCAAAGGCAGAGGGGCGAAGAAAAATTCAAAATTTTCCATTTTTCCAAAAAATGTGGAAAAGTCAAAAATGAGCTTGAATTTGTTTCCAATCATTTTTTGACACGTGTCCAACCTTATCCAAAAATTAAAAAGGTAACTCAGGCTTATTTCTAAATCCACATCTTCCATGTGGAGGAAAGGATTAAAAGATGGATAAGATCAATGGTTGATGTGCATCCATTTGTTTTGACTATCATGGGAGCTCCAGAATCTTGGAATCATGATTTTTGCATCAAAATTCATCAAATTTATAGTGATTTTGTGTCGTCTTGTCCTTCCAAGATCATTGGCATCACTTTTATGGCTTAATTCTTTGATTCGGGATGTTTTTGAAGTAAATTGTTACCTAGCCCGAGCAAACATGTGGAATGTCAAAATCAAAAGTTGTAGAGGTAATTTGAAAAGGTAAAAAGGTGAAAATGATGAGTAAAAGGTGTTTGCATGCCTTAATGATGAAAAACATGCCTCCAGGATGGATAATGATCTAGATATTTGTAATGATTTAATATTTTTGGGCACACCTAGAAACCTGCAAGTGTTTTTCTGTTTGATGTCATTTTCATTGAATCATGAAGAATTGTTGTAACAAAATTGATCCCATGGCATATTATTTTCTTGGGAAAGAAGGATCAAATGTGGCAAGAGATATATAATGCATGCTTTGAGATTTGTAAAAAGGTTGGGGAAAAGTTGAAAAATCACGATCAAATTCTGCGAGAAAGCTCATTTTTCTAGGAAACCCACCAAAGAACCATAATAATTTCTTCTATGTTGGATTTTCATGTATGTGAGTTGGTTACAATTGTATAGCCATCACACAGCTTTGAGATTGTTCATGAAAACTCTCCCCTGCTGATGAATCTAACAATCTTTTGAGTTAATCTATGCTTTTCTGGGCAATATGATGTCTGTTATCATTTTTAAGTTCCTGCAAATAGTTTCCATTGTTCTTGTTACAATATTGCATTGAAAGTCTTTAGAAATCACACAGAATCTCCATTTCTTGTTGATATTTTAGTGATATTTGCAATCTCATGTTCAAAAGAGCCTTCATCTGATAAAGAGAAACAAATTTAAAATCACTTTACCTTCCTTGACTGCAGAGATTTCTTTTAAGCCTTTGGGGGTACCTTAGGCATGGTTTGATTATGGATTTTTGTGTTTAATTGAGTTCTTTACTTCAAGATTTTGTGGTGAATTCTCAAATATTGTGTGAAGAGTGCAACTTGGGCTTCCATTTATGCCTCTTTTGGTTGAAATAATGTCCTAATTATTTGAAGTATTTTATTTGATAGTTTTTCAAGTATTGTAGAGGTTGTCAAAGATCTGATATATCCCAGTTTGTCTTGTCAACACCCCACAAAAAATTTCATTCAAACAAACTAATCCTACTCACACTACCCCTACATTGCATTGTGTGTAAACAAAAGAATATAATCCATTTACAAAAAGCACAAGGCAAATCAGGATCATATAATGTCTCTATATGATGGAAAAGTGACAAGCGAGCATGGGAATCTACAAGTAACTCTTCCTCGAGACCCGACCTTTTGAGTTCGTGCCGAGATAGCCGGTGTAGATGGAATACACATGGGATATAGACAAGCTAGTTAGGAAATCTTATGTCTTTGATGCACACTAATGGAATATGCAAATCTAAGGCAAAGAAGGCCCTCCTAACTTGAATTGGCGTGATAGATCGATTAGCGAGGATGACCGCTCGAAGGATCCAATCAATATCAAGCTCTAGCGTGATCCAATCTATAGGTTGTGGGATACGGGGAAAATGACCTAGAATTGTTTCATGTATATCTCCAGATAGGGTCATAGGATGGATAATGGATATATAGTGGATTCTACGGTTGATTCTATGGTCTAGTCTAGAAATCTTTAGCTTTGTTAGCTGCTATGTCTAACAAGGATAACTATGTGATGATGATAGGTGGAAGTGGATTAGATCTGAATACTGATGTGCGTAAACCAACAAAAATTTCCAATTACCCCGTGGGTCCGTTGGGTTTTGGGATTTGTGGATCACAAATGTAGATTTTTGGTTGTTGTGGACCTTCAATGGTCATATGTGGAATCAATCCCTAATCCCTAATATCCAATAGTCGTATGCCTTTTCATCCTCTATATTTAGAACTGCAAGTTGTGCATTCTGCTCAGAATACCTTACAGGCGTTCTAGCAAACTAAATTCTTAAGCTAGTGTCTATGTTAGTGAGAATGTCTCTTGCATTTGGCTGTGGGACCAAAGGTTCACAACCGAATGTTTTCTCTTATTCAAGCCCTTCTATAGTCATACGGATATTTGTCTAGGGTAATCTATAGTTTGGCTGGTTTGACCAAAACGTGTGTGCTTGGTCATCTTCTATATTTAACCCTCTTAACCGTGAGCTGATCTCATTTGTAAGTCTGTTGTTCTTCGGAAGACTTAGATTCTAAGATTTTGATCTATATCAGCTATTGTTGTAACAAGCTTGGGTTGAGGCATGATTGGCTCGAATACATATTCTCTGGGCTCTCTAGGTCCCTTGATTGTCATGCAAAAGAAAAATGTAAATCTAAGTAATGATAGAATAAACTAACTATGCAAGGTACATCTATGTATATTATTATATTTTGTATGTTTGATAAACTATTGAAAAGAATTGAAAGAGCAACTATTTAATATATCTAGAAATTGACAACTAAACTAATAATGAAATTAAAACAAAAGCAGTGAGTGTAGCTACTTATCCGTACAATTGTAAATCTATTCTAAATAACCAGATAACTGATCTAATCTATTTGAAAGACTCTCGATCCTACCTCAGAAGTGAGGAGTGAATCATAGTTTCTTAGAAACTATCAATCCCCACAGCTTCCTGGCAATATCGAAAGTGAGATTAACTGAAATGAAATGATTGACTACTCTATTTGATATGTTTTAACTAGAACTTTGAAAGCTTGAACCTGGATTTTATAGAACAGTGGTGAATCTAATGGTGTGTGGCTTTGTCCCCTCAGTGAGATCTCCGTTCCTTCATGCTCACATGAATCCAAAAAGTGTGTGATGTTAGCATCAACAGAAGTTGGTATCGAAATAATGGCAGCTTAGGATGTAGACTGAATACAATGCGAGTAGGAGAGGGATAGTGCAAGAGAACAGAGCTTGGCTTATGCAATTCCTAGTGGGATTTATTGCGAGTCATACAACATAATATGTCCAGAACCTGAAACTAATCCTTTTTGACAAACAAAACCTACAACTTTAATGGCTTCCTACTGAAAATCAAACTATCCTATTCTAATAAATTACATGAAATAGTAACAACACTAGCACAAGAAGATCATGTGGCTTCCTACCAGCTAAACAACACTAACCATGCATACAACAAATAAAACTATGAATCCTAAGAAAAATTGAAAGACTAAGCTATTGAAATGAGAAATTGAGAGGCAAATTTGAGGGGCCATTTGCTTGAGCACAAGCCAGCTATTTATAGAATTCCCATTTACCAAAAGGTGAAAACCAAATTGAACTCTTTAACCATAAACAATGCCAAAACACTATTCTAGGGAACCAGAATCATAAATACAAGCAAAGGTGGTGAAAAAATCTGGTAAACGTTGAATTTTATGTGAGTCACGTTAAAAAAACATTTTGGAAAACACGTGAAGGACCACCACCCTGAGCATGGTGGCAATTACAAGACCGCCACCCTTCTGGGCGGCGGTCCTAAGACCACGATCCATGTAGGGCAGCACTTTTGTCACTAAAGATCAAAACACAAAGAAAAAGGAGGGGAGAAGAGAAAACAAAGCATGTAGGGGATAAGTGGGGCATGTGGGATGTTAACACATACTTGGAGAGCTTTTCGGATCCTGAACACCTTGCAAGGAGACCTGTATCATCATTGGGGCACGTGTAACTGTGTTCTGGTGGTGCAGTACCCTACAATTTTGGGTAGGTACATATTGCCCCCTCGAGAAGCATTTTAGCCATAAAGAGGTGTAAAATGGTGGATCTTAGTATGGTGGTCCCGAAATGGAAAGTTAGAATTTATACGACACGTCCATGTGTCGAAATGACGCCCTCCAAGATTCCCACTTTGCTGCAAAATGAAAAGAGGAATCAAGTGCGAGATAAACAAAATAGATCAGAAAATAAAAAATAAAATAATATGAAATGAGGATGTACCATTTGTGTGGGGATAAGAACTTACCTCCATCGGCGCTCCAAACCAACGAAAATGGGCATTCAAAATAAGTCGGGATGCTTATATATATATAAAAGTAGGCCCATTTTCCTATTCATTTACGCATGTCGATTTGATTGATTTGGAGCTCTTGGACCCACGGTGATAGTTTTTGGCGAGAGCATAGTCAAAACCTTCATGGCGACGAGATTGTGATCATGCCTTTGCGAGCGGAACACCGACCTGCGAGATCGGATGTTAGTTTTCTCGATTTACCATTTTTATCCTCAAAATGTGAAAATGGTGAAATCTTTGTCATGGGGGATTATTTTTAAAAATGTCATTTTTAATTGGGTCACTTAGGGGGCCTAATGGGTAGGCTTTGTTTTGGTCAAAATAGTCATTTTTGTATTTTTAGGTGTCATTTCGAGCACGTGACCCACGTGGAAATTCCGGACATGACCGCCACCCCGAGTAGGGCAGCAATTACACAACCACTGCCTTGCTCGGGGTGGCGATTCTGGGCAGACCGCCGCCCTACTCAGGGCAGCGGTTCTTCATAGAATGCTAAAAGAATACTTGTTTGAAATTGTTTTTATGTTTCTAGCATTCTTATATGTCTTAATGATTTTTCTAATGTCATTTTGAATACTAACTTACTCCTTTTTGTATGTTTTTGGGTGTATGCAAGCGAAGGAGGAGTATATCAGATGGAGTCGAGAGAGAGTGTGATTGGCTTCCAGCAGTATTGGATGCACTTTCTCAGGATGAGCAAGACACTCTTCAGAGGGCTGGTATATTGCGTATATCATGGGTCCCGCATGTTGCACCTTCTAGTCACATACTTTGTGACTTGTTTTCATATTAAGATGCTGATCGGAACACTTTTCAATTTCCAGGAGTCAGGGGTGAGTGAACCATTACTTTGGAGGATTTTTACCACATCTTGGGGATCCCAATCATCAGGAGATGGCTCACACTTGAGATAGTAGGGTCATGGGCTCATATAGCACAGTGGGCTTCATATATGGGAGACGCAGTTATCTCCACTGGTTTGAAGAAGGGGGTGAGGGTCCTGATCTATCCCTAGCCGCCTATCCCCTTGATTCGTTAGGCCATTATGGGGATCCTTGCCTCGAGATTGATTGGTAACAAGGGAGGAGACACTTTACTTTATTACTGGTCCCCCATCATTACAAAAATTGAGGGACATGGCTAGATTTATGCATGGGGAGCTGACATACTTGGGACCACCTATCATGATTTGTATTGGGTGGTTCGTTTACAGGGGCAATCATTGATTCATCTAACCTTGGTTATGAGTTGGGTCTAAGAGTGTTTCATCCCTTATGGGAGAGGTGTAGAGGTGGCGGATCTCGGAGCTGTGAGGGCAGCCAAATGGATAGATATGTCGGTGCTCAGAGCACCCCACTAGTTAGTCACCTCCTTGACTACTGATGATATGGAGGCCACACCCTATCAGGCCATGACAAGGTTATGGGGTGAGGAGGCCCTTACTTTGATCTCTTGCTCTACCATAGGGCAACTTGTGGACAGGACGGGGAAGGTGGAGACACATCCTTTTACTCGAGTGCCTCAACAGTTTGGCCTTCCTTACATCGATATGCTTCCCCCAGTGGTGCCAGTGTTTAGATCGGTTTGGGAGGCTAGAGGAGGTCCTAGAGGCTGGGGTTGGATATTTGTTACTCCTAGTGTTCCTATTGTAGTCAGATGGGTGGTACGTGCTTGAGAGAGAGCCGGTGCTCCTCATGCACCCTTACTTTAGATTATCGCGGGTCCCACCCATACAGCAGTGACGACCCCATTAATATAGACTCTAAGTCCAAGGAGTTCATAGGGGAGAGATGAAGGAGGAGACCGAGGCTAAGGTCAGTGAGTTGGGTGGAGGGGAGGATAGTGATCTTAAGTGGCATGACACTCAGGATATCTTACAGGCAGATAGGGTGGAGTAGAGTGTGGAGAGGGTGACCCTAGCTTTAGAGGATCCACTTTCTCAAGGCTTGGGTAGAGAGTATGAGTCCGTAGTAGGACATTATGTGGCCCCAGGAATAAGAGGAGCACATCAATTTGTGGTGGCATCTATGGCAGGTGCTGACCCTAGAGATCCATCTTGGAGGCCCAGAGATCCGAGTGAGTTAGCATCCTTCTTTTTAATGTTTATTTTTAGCTATGATTGTCTTAGTTGCTATCTCTCCTTTTGTTTACTTTTGTTTTTATCTTTTGAGTTTTTCTAATTTGTTTTCTCCTTTTCTTGCAGAGACTGATAACAAGTGGCAAGACTTGATTCGCTAGGTATGCATTGATATCCTGATGATCCCCATGGAGAAGACATGTGCGGAGTTATCTATGGATGCAGGGGAGCCCTCGGCGCCAGGTGAGGCATACTGACTTTTTTCCCTATCGGCATGTGGCCGGGATGGTGACTACCCTTCACACCGAGTTAGCAAGATACGGGACATCGGGCGTCGATGAGGAGTCACTCTCATGGTGAGGCCGCAATGCTCCTCGGGACCATGAGCCCTCCATGCACTCAGAGTGCCGGTGTATCTGGAGTCCTAGACATGGGCATGTACCTTCGAGAGGGATCTCATAGGGGTTTAGAGGCTGTATGGCTCTCTTAGATTTTTTGTGTGATTTATTTTGTATTTCCTAGGCTCTTTGAGCATTTTGACCATGCTTAGCGCATGATGACATGACAAACTTATATATATATATATATATAAACTTATATATATATATATATAGATATTATTTTTGATCGACTCTTGGTATATATGATTTTGTGATTCATTTCCATATGTAAACTATAATTTTGTTTTTATATGCTTTTCGTAATGTATGCAAATGGAGAACAAAAGATACAAATGCTTTCTTTCTTTTTGTATTTTGTGATGCTTTGATGTATGATAATGTAGACATAATGTGATCTTGAACTTTATTTTCTATAAGCATTTTTTGGTACTTCATATTTTTTTGACAAAATGAGATGATAAACCGGTATGATGAGTAGATAAACTTTCCCTATTCCTAAATCCACGTAACTAGTAAGATGCAAGGGCTCATCATCGAGAGTTAGAAAGGGCACAAGCTATGAAATTTGTTGAATGATAGTGATGAGAGATAGAAAAAGATTTGTTGGAACCAAATTAGGATGCTACAAACCTACTCTACTCGAGTGACTCCATAGTTTAGAATGCTACTTGGTTTGTGGTTTATCTAGACATAGATCCGTAGATGGCCACATGGTAGACAAAATCTGGTTTTTGGGGTTTTGAGCTCTCTTGGAATATTCGACATCTGATTCATTTGTTTTTGACTCAAGATTTCAAAGGTTCATTTGAATTGTTTGCTTATGACCTTCAATATTTATTTGTCAAGAGGACCCCTACACCTTGCCCCATGCTACTAGTAAGAAGCATGGGCTTATCACCATGGAAAAGGTACAAGTGAGTAAGGGCATTCCCATCCTTTCCCAACCCTACATCACTACTAAGAGATGCAAGCTCATCACCAAAGGTTCATAGGGAAAGGAAATGTGTAAAAATATTTTTTTGTTTGATCTACATTTGATTTATATATTTGAGCAAAATTTTAGTATGTTCTTATTTCCAAAGAGATATGCATACGGGATAGATGTGACATGATGAAGCTTCTAGAATAGACCATAGGCAAGACACCTATCCTAGGAAGAGACCAAAAGTGAGAACAAGCATGTAGACCTTGGTATGGTTACCGTTAAGACTTTGTCATATCTAGCTTTATTTGATGAGATGATTCAGAAATAGGTGATGTGATTATGAAAGTGAAGAAGTATGATTTGCATGATTATGTCAATACCATCAGAAGTTTGTAATGAATTGCTTTGAGAATAAGTTCCTTGATCACAAAATTGTATGAAACAAGTGGACAAAATGAACCTAACTACATGAAGATGCAATGTAGATATAATTATACAAACAATGCAGGTTGCTTATGCATAGAATCATTTAAGATGCAAGGAATTGACTGTTTCATTGAATTCCTCACCTTCCAATGTACATAAGAGATATGCACCATTTCCATAGTCTTTCATGACTTGGTATGGGCCCAACCATTTGGGCCAAAATTTCCTTCCTTCACCGATCTTTTTGTCAATCCGGTTGTCTAGTCTTAGAACTAGATCTCCTTCATATATATCTCGTTCATAGAAATTTTTGTTATACTACTAGCACATCCGGTCAGCATAAACTATATGTTGTTGTTTAGCATCTAACCTGGCCTCATCTAGGCTTTCTAGTTAGGAGAGACATGCTTCTCTATAAGTGTCTTCATCCAAAATCCCTTGTAATGAGATGCAGAGACTGGGTATTTCAACCTCAAGTGGGAGAACTGCTTCTGCTCTGAATACCAATGAGAAAGGAGTTTCTCTTGTGGGTGTTCTTATTGAGGTTTGGTGGGCCCACAAGGCTAGGTATAAATTTAAATGCTAATATCGTTTATTTTCTTTTACCGTTTTAAGGAGAATAGCTTTTAATGTCTTATTTGTTGCTTCAACCTGTCCGTTGGCTTGAGGGTAATACAGGGGAGGATGTATGATGGTTTATTTTAAATTTCTTGCATAGCTCACGAGACTTCTTCATTCTTAAAAGAAGTGACATTATCTCGAGATAATGATTTGTGGGACACCGTACCTATAAATGATCTGGTTCAAAATGAACTTGGCAATCACGACACACAGTATAATGGTCGGAGGCATAGCCTCTACCCATTTATTAAAATACTTGGTGGCCATGATTATGAAGTTATGGCCATCTCAGTAGATGAGGGAGAGAATTTCCCTATCAAATCTAGGCCCCATGTAGAAAAGGGCCGTGGAGTTACGATTGGTTGTAGATCTTATGTCGGCATGTGAATCTCGTGGGAAAATTCTTGGCATTTATGACACTTGCATACAAACTCTACTATGTCGTGCTCTAGAGTGGGTAAGAAATAGCCCATTCGATGTATTTTGTGAGTGGTGGCATGACCACCGAAGTGGCCTCCACATATTCCACTGTGAGATTTGTGGAGAATCTTCTTGTATTATTTTGTGTCAACACACCTTAGAAGCATTCCATCGAAAGCCTTATGATAGATAACTTGTTCTATAATAATGTATTTAGATACGATAATGTGTAATCGCATGCATGGCCCATGATATAATTAATGATATCAGTATACCAAGGACATTTAGAGATGGGAGGTCTAGTTTTGATGTAATATATCCATTCATCAGGAAAATCTAGATCTACTAGATCTCCTCCATCCAACGGGTTATCAGCTAACCAATCTATAATGATTTGTCCCTTAACAAACTTCTGGTTTATAAAAGTTAATTCAAATTCACCCATTAAGGTTATAAAGCGTCCACCTTTTTAGACAAAGATCCTTGCGTGAGGAAAGTTTGTAAATGGTCTTTTTTTTACAATGACCCTTGTTTCTTGATTTAGCATGTAATGTCTTAAGTGTTTGGTTATGAAGACTATGGTGAGGCATTCTCGCTCTACTTGTGTATTACATGTCCCATAATCGAGTAATGTTTGGCTAATAAAATAGATCACACATTCTCATTTGTCATCATCTTCTTGGGCTAATGAGACATTGGTAGCTCATGAATATAAGATTAAAGGGTAGTATGGCTTGGGAGGCATTAAAATAGGTGGTGACAATAAGAAATGCTTAAGCGCTTGAAAGCCTCATTGCAGCCTTCGATCCAATCGATACTATACTCTTTCTTGAGTAGATTGTTGATTGGATGAATGGAAAAGCTTAAAATCTAGGATGAATTTTTGGATTGCACGAATTTCCCAAGAAACGACACGATTCCAGATTCATCCGATGATGGGATCATTTCAAGGACAACCCATATTTTAGCTAGGTCTACATTGATCCCTCGTGATGATATAATGTAACCTAGGAGCTTCCCTCCTATCACACAAAATACACATTTTTATGGGTTTAGTGTGACTCTGTATTCTATCAAATATGAAAGAATGATACGGAGCACTTCCGGATGATCACAACGCTTCCTGGCCTTGGCCAATAAGTCATCTACATAGGATTCCACAATTTTGTGAATAATATCGTGAAATATGTATGTCATTTCCCACTGGTATGTAGCGCCAGTGTTCTTGAGACCGAATGGCATAATAGCATACCAATAGGTTCCCCAAGGAGTTATAAACATGGATTTGGCTTGGTCTTGTTCGTATTTTCTGATTTGATTGTATCCCGAGAATCCATCCATGAGAGACAAACTCAAATCTAGCTATTGCATCAACGATGACGTCTATGGATGGTAACAGGAAGTCGTCCTTAGGGAACACCTTGTTAATGTCTCAAAAATCTATGCAAATGCATATCTTCCCATTTTTTTAGAACAGGAACGATATTAGATACCCATTGAGAGTAATCGACCGGTTTGATGAATCCCACTTAGAGGAGTTTCATTACTTCTTCTTTCACCATGAGAGCTACCTTGGGTTTCATTGGTCTCAATTTTTGTTTAATTGACTTTACATCTGATTTGGTGATTTGAGATTATGTACCACGATGTGTGGTACAACCCTATCATTTCTTTATAATTAAATGCAAAATCCTTCCGATGTTCTTTGAGGATTTGAGTGTGTATTTCTATTTCTTCTAGATTTAACGAAGATCCTAGTTTTAAGATCTTTGGTTCTTCTTCCATTTTAATTTTAATATCAATTGTTTCTTATATTAAAGAAGTGTTACCTTCTTCAAACTCAAGTGGGGTTAGAGTTAGTTCTAGATATTCTCCATTCTCTACCGCGTATATGTCGAGTTCCTTTTGCGGGGAAGCTCTATCATGGGATTTTGAAGTAAAAAGATGAATGTGGGATTAAAGAAAATCTACCATGTGATGGGTGAGATGTAATGCTGCATAGGTGTTTAAGTAATCAAGAGTAGATCTATCACTATCAACGTGATCTATGCTAGTAGACTTGTTCTCAGCTATGTTCATTAAAAGAGGATTTGACATTTTCTTCACTAATGGTTTAGTGTGAAGGGATACCATGAAACAGTTTCCTCCAACTCACCACTTGGAGTGAAATGTGAAGCTGAGGTTGCTTTATAGAATATGTGAGAAGATTTGGTTCTAATGGGATTGCTTCAAATGATATGAAATCAAACTCTTTTCTCAAATCTAATATTGTTTTTTTATAGAGTCAAATGTTCGGCTCTAGTCTCATACACCTCGAGACCTAGTTTGCTACTAATTGTGAGTCTCTTAACATGCTAATGTTATTAACGCCAAACCTCTTAGCTAAGATGAGGCCAAGGAGTAGGGCTTCATACTCGGTCTTGTTGTTTGTACATTCAAAATTTAGTTTAAAGGAAAACGGTAAGATCTTTCCCTCGGGAGAAGTAAAGATCACACCTGCCTGACCCAACGACATCTAGATCCATAAAAATGGAGATTCCGATATTGAATTGGGAAGATGGACATTGAGACATTTGTTCCATCTATTTCTTCTGCTTTGGTTACTTCTACCATGTAGAGATCCTCTACTGGAAGAGAACCAACACCTAGGGTATATCCCATGCCTATTGAATCAAATGGCAGGAAAATTGGTAGATCATGTTCTAGCAATTCAAAAAAATTTAACGTAGTTCCTAATGATACTATTTCTACAGTGTTAGCCTCTTCCTTGAGGGCTGGGATATTCTTGATTACGTTCATAACTTCTAACTCCATTGTAGGTACCAACTTTCCTTCCAGTTTTGGGTCGGTTGGCTTGTTAAGTTGGTTTGTTGGGAGTTCAAACTTAGAGTGAACACCTGGTCTTTTCTTTAGGTCTACTAGGTGTATATCGAATGGTTTCGATCACCTTTTACTATGAATACCTTTTCTAAGTGTAAGAATATTACTTCTTGGAATAATGTAGAAGGGATTGCCTTCATACGATGTATCCACAAATCATCTAAGGATAATATTATAGTTGGTTTCCCGATCTATAATATAAAACTTAGTGAGGATTGTTTTGGGTCGTAAGGTGACTTGTAGTATCATAGCCCTAATTGAAGTGTCCTTAAGGATATCATAGCCTCTTAGCATATTCTGAGTTGTGGAACAATTTGTCTCTCCATACCCTAGATTTTGAAGGAAAGAGAGGGGGACTATGTTAACTGCTGCCCCATTGTCAACCATTGTGTGTTTAACGTAATGTTATAAACCCACACTTGCAAATTTAAGGTTGGATCACCTCTACATGCAATCTCGGTGTCCATTGGCATTTTTTTATTTCGAATATAAACCTTGTATCCCTGTCACGGCTCCCCAGACGGTGGATATCAAAGTCTATATGGTTTACCTATGTTTCAGGAGGTGGAGTGATGTTAATTAAATGACCTAAACCTAATGCTTCTAAAAGAGCAGCCCTGTGGGTAGGAGAGTTCTTCAATAAATCCAAAAAGGAGATATGAGAGAAGGTCTTTGTTAGGTCATTAATTAAATCATAGGTACCTACGGGTTTTACTAATGGCTGTTGAATGTTATCCATCTCTAGCGGGTAACTTGGACTTGGCTGAGAGGAATACTCTCGTGTCCTTGTTACAGCTTCCATGGGTAGCTCAGTGTCTAACTCCACCAAACTGACTATCTTGGGTTGTAGCTGATTTCCTAATTACGGTGCGACAGGTGGATTTAGCGAAGTCAAGGCTTCATGATCATTGTTTCCTATCATTACGCTCTTATTTGTCCCATTTGGATTTAATTTGTTGTTATTGTGATTTGGGAGCGGATCGTTGAAGATCTTGAGGGGTGCATTTTGAGGGGAAACTACCCCTGTAAAAGTATTTGGCACTGGTGATGCAGGATCTACCAAGAACATATCTATGAAAAGTTGTCTTTGTTCCTCTAGCAAACATTGCATGAACTTATTGTAATCACGAAAATTTCTAGTGTCATGGCCTCAAATTTTGTGGAAACCAAAATATGAATTGGGATTATAATTCCTACGTTTCTGGTTTGGTGCATATTGTGGTCCAAAACTCTGATTAAACCGTTGACCATTAGAATTTTGCATTTGTTGTCTTTGGTTTTGGTTTTGGTTCTAATATCCAATTGAATTTTGACTTGGACCATGTGTCTAGGTTTGATTTTGTTGTTGTTGTTGTTGTTGTGGATGATTAAAATCCACTGTATTGATTGTCGGGGTAAAGTTGTTGTTTCGTTGATTGTTAATTGGTAGTGTAGCATTTACAACATTTGTTTTTTGTTTTGTTGGTTACTCCATATGTGGTTATGCCACAATTTTTGTTAAGGATTTTAGGTCTTTGATTGACATTTGTGGTAGTAGGATAAGTTGTAGTATTATGGATAGGGTTGATTATCCTCCCATTTGTTCCATATGTCTTACGACCGGTATCTATTTCCGCTTGATCTATTTGGAGAGCGCTCTCAAGTACTTCATCGTAAGTCCTTGGTGGGAACTTCTGGACTTCCTCCTTTACCTCTCTGTTGAGAGAATGAAGGAATAAATCACATAGTTCCATTTGGTTCATATTTGGAGCATTTGCTTAAGAATAAAGGATTGTACACCATCTTTGGATGAAGTGAGCAATAGATTCATTGTGTTCTTGTTTAATGTGCAAGAACTCCCTGATTCCTGTTCTCAATAGTTTGTTCATGTCAAACGCCTTGATGAACTCTAAAACAAGTTGTTTAAATGAATGTATGGAAGCTTCAGGTATTCTGTAATACCAATTAAGGGCAATGCCCTCTAACGTTTTGGGAAATATTTTAGCAACAACCCCATCCCAAGGGAGCAGTTCTCAAATAGTTGTGGCATAGGCCTTGATATGTGCATTCGAGTCTCCTTCCCCTTTGTATTTGGGAAAATCGGGAAGAGGTCTTGGAAGCATGACACTTCATATATTAAAGTCTAAGGGTTCTTTCAAATATTCTGAATAAGTCCCTATCACATAGGTTTCAACCATTGATGGTGCCTGCTGAGGGGGTGGAGGTGAAATGGTTTGTTTGTATGGCATGGCATATGTATTTGCAGGGCCATAAGGTAATCCCTGTGGTTGAGTGAACATGCCGAGAGAAGAGAACATATCTCCTTATAGGGATTTGGAATATATGTTCAAGTATGGAGGAGTATTACCCAGGAATGGATTATTTTGTACTAGACTAGGAGGTGTAATATTTTCCACCGGAATGGTGTTAGAAAATGTGGTTCTAGTTGGGGTTTGTTGCGAATACTAAGGAGGCATGCCCAACTTTCCTATTCTTGTGAGGAGGTCTACTTGGCTAGGATGATGCGAAGGATTGGAATTTCCTACCTGCATAAATTGAGAATTTTGACTTACTTGAGAAAGATCTAACCCTCTAACTTTTTCTACTAAATTTGAGATGACTTCATCTAGAAAAGTCACAGTATTTTGCCTTAGTGGAATTTTTCATATATCCTGAGGTTGTATAGGCATGTGGTACCCCACTATGAATTGATCGTTTCCCTGCCAAGTTTCACCAAGGGTATTTCCTATAGGTAGCGGCATGGAGGTGTTTTCTTGAAATGAGACCTCGGGTTGTGTTTGTAAACTTCCTATAGGTGGGTACATACTCCGAGAGTGTTGTTCATTCTTGGCATAACACACTAAATGTTCATCATCTAAAAATAGATATGGATCTGATTGTCTACTAATTTGCGGTCTAAGCAATACTTGAGGAGATGAACCAGATTCTCCTGTAAACATCATGGCATTCGAGCCTGAAGGCTCTGGGTGTTGCATTTGAGTGAGCTGATCCAACTCCTCTATTTGGAAAGAAGAACTATATCTAGTCCTTGGGGGTGGAGTTTGTGTTGACAATTGGTTAGTTGTATAGTTGTCACCCCCATGCTTTGAGAGCGAGGTGATGGTTATCTATTTTGTTAATCGTAATATGCTTCAAGACCTAGGAGAGGTCTGCCATATGCATTGAATCCTAACATATTTGGGGGTATATGAATACCTACAGAATAATGGGAAAGAGCGAAGGTGGATGGAAGAAATATGAAACACTAAATGGGGAAAGGTAAAAGGGAAGCAACTGTTCCATTCACGTCGGGTTCACTAATTTTATACGATGGAAAAGTAACAAGCTAGCATGGGAATCTACAAGTAACTCTTCCTCGCACCCAACCTCCCAAGGTCATTCTAAGAGACAGATGGTGAGGATGGAATACACGTGGGGTATAGAAAACCTAGTTAGGAAATCTTATGTCTTCGATGCACACTAATGGAATTTGTGAATCTCGGCAAAGAAGGCCCTCCTAACTCGAACTAGCATGATAGATCGGGCCGGTGAGGATGACCACTCAAAGGCTCCAATCAATATTGAGCTTTGGCATGATCCGATCTATAGGTTGTGGCATACGGGAAAATGACTTGGAATTGTTTCGTGTATATCTCCGATAGGGTCATAGGATGGATGGATATATAGTGGATTCTACATTTGATTCTCTCGGTCTAGTCTAGAAATCTTTAGCTTTGTTAGCTGCTATGTCTAACAAGGATAATTGTGTGATAATGATAGGTGGAAGTGGAGTAGATCTGAATACTGATGTGTGTAAACCAACATCAATGTCAGATTGCCCCGTGGGTCCGTTGGGTTGTGGGATTTGTGGATCACAACCATAGATTCATGGTTATTGTGGACCTTCAATGGTCATATGTGGAATCAATCCCCAATCCCTAATATCCAATAGTTGTATGCATTTTCGGCCTATATATTTAGAATTGTAAGTTGTGCAATCTTCTCAGAGTACCTTACTAGTGTTTTGGCAACCTGAATTCTTAAGCTAGTGTCTATGTCAGTGAGAATGTCTCCTACGTGCGTTTGTGGGACCAAAGGGTCACAGCTGAATGTTTGCTCTCTTTCAAGCCCTTCTATAGTCATGCAAATATTTGTCTAGGGTAATCTATAGTTTGGCTGGTTTGACCAAAATGTGTGTGCTTGGTTGTCTTCTATGTTTAACCCTCTTAACTGTGAGCTGATCTGTTGTAAGTCTGTTGTTGTTTGGAAGACTTGGATTCTAAGATTCTAATCTATATCAGCTATTGTTGTAACAAGATTGGGTTGAGGCATGATTGGCTCGAATACGTATTCTCTGGGCTCTCTAGGTCCCGTGATTGTCATGCAAAAGAAACAATGTAAATCTAACTAATGATAGAATAAACTATCTATGAAAGATACATCTATGTATATTCTTCTATTTTGTATGTTTGATAAACTATTGAATAGAATTGAAAGAGTAACTATTTAATATATCTAGAAATTGATAACTAAACTAATAACGAAATTAAAACAAACAAAAGCAGCCGAGTGTAGCTACTTATCTATGCAGTTGTAAATCTATTCTAAATAACCAAATAACTGATCTAATCTATTTGAAAGACTCTCGATCCTACCTCAGAAGTGAGGAGTGAATCATAGTTTCTTAGAAACTATTAATCCCCACAGCTTCCTTGGCAATATCGAAAGTGAGATTAACTAAAATGAAATGATTGACTACTCTATTTGATATGTTTTAACTAGAACTTTGAAAGCTTGAACCCGGGTTTTGCGAGCGTGGTGAATCCAATGGTGTGTGACGTTTTCCCCTCGGTGAGATCTCCTCGTTCCTTCGTGCTCACGTGAATCTAGAAAAGTGTGTGATGTTAGCATCAACAGAAGTTGGTATCGAAATAATGGCAGCTTAGGATGTAAACTAAATACAATGCGAGTAGGAGAGGGATAACACAAGAGAACAGACCTTGGCTTATGTAATTCCTAGCGGGATTTATTATGAGTCATACAACACAATATGTCCGTAACCCGAAACTAATCCTATTTGACGAACAAGACCTATAACTTTAATGGCTTCCTACAGAAAATCAAACTATCCTATTCCAATGAATTACGTGAAATAGTAACAACACTAGCACAAGAAGATTATGTGGCTTCCTAACAGCTAAACAACACTAACCATGCATGCAATAAATAAAACTATGAATCCTAAGTAAAATGTAAAGACTAAGCTATTGAAATGATAAATTGAGAGGCAAATTTGAGGGGCCATTTGTTTGAGCACAAGCCAGCTATTTATAGAATTCCCATTTACCCAAAACTGAAAACCAAATTGAACTCTTTAACCATAAACAATGCCAAAACACTATTCCAGGGAACCGAATCATAAATACAAGCAAAGGCAAGAAAAATCTAGTAAACATTGAATTTTATGTGAGTAGCATTAAAAGAACATTCTAGAAAATGCATGAAGGACCACCACCCTGAGTAGGGTGGTGGTTACAGATCACACCACCCGCTGCTCGGGCCGTGGTCACGAGACCGCCACCCATGCGCAGGGAATGGTTTCATCACTGAAGATCAAAACACAAAGAAAAGGAGGGGAGAAGAGAAAATAAAGCATGCAGGGGCTAAGTGAGGCATGCAGGATGTTAATGCATACTTGGAGAGATTTTTCAGATCCTCGAACACCTTACAAGGAGACCTATATCATCATTAGGCCACATGTAACTATGTTTTGGTGGTGCAAGTACCATATAATTTTGGGTACATACAATCTCTAGTAACCCTTTCCTTGCATTGAAAATATCTCCATAATCTAGGAGTGACAACTTGTGAAAGTCGATTTGGAGTGTTGATCATATTTTTCTAAGGCCTTTTCATACTACTTGCATAAATTGAGGGATATCTTCATCTCCTTCACCATTTTGGGGTTACAATGTAGGTTCTCTTACCTTGGTTAAAAGGCACAACATAAAATAGTGAGGGTCAGATCAAATCCTTTCAAAGTGCTATCCATCTCTCCACAAATTTGAGTGTTAGTAGATCACATCGATGGCTACAAAATTAATCACATCAATATATATCTGACTTCAAGCTTCAAGCCATATCTCTGATGCTTCTTAGATTGAAAAGGAGAAAAAAATTGGGTACCAACATGGTGGTTCAACAATGGGAACACGAGGTCCTGATTGGCATATCCAAAAGCCTAGAAACCCCGATAGTGAAATATCCTGTCACTAAATCTAGAACTGGGATGATGCATGCAAGGTTTTGTGTTAATATGAAATAAGAAGTTTCACTAAAATAATCTATCACTTTACTCTCAAAATTTGGTGATTGGGTGCAAAGATTTGAGTATGCATACCCCTTTTATTTGTAGAATCAGTAAATGATTGGGCATGATCATATAAGGTGTCCAAAGACGTAAGAAAAAGTAGGAAACATTCTCAAAACCCCACTTTGTGGCTCCACATAAAGACAATATAGAATGGATAAAGGTGGGGAAAAATGGAAGAACCATTAGTTGGGATCATGGAGGGGATTACGATGTTCTAAAGGAGACTATAGTCTCGAGACATAAGTTTTGGCTAAAGAATAATCTCCAAAGAAAAAAAGATGAAAGGGTAAAAGTAGTATGATAAGAAGAGTGATGATGAATTTACATCACCAAATATAAAACATAAGGAAGCTAAGTATTTATTTGATTGAGAAGGGAACTATGCACTAAAATTGGCCCAGGGGCTCTCACTGGAGGAGGTTTCCTCGGTTGGGAAAAGTTGTTTTGGTCAAAGATAGGAGGAAGGAATCTCGACATTGAAATATTTTAACCTCTTGATGGGAGGTATTTTTCTAAATACTATTGATCCAATGTCCTCCCTTGCTACCCCAGTCATAGGGACCAAGCCTATTACTAGAAGAAATTTCAGAGAAGACGTGGGTAAAGATTTGACTCCAAAAATAATAAAATCAAACAAGGAGAAGAGGGAGACCTTGGTAAAGAAGGATATGGATAAAGTGTTACATAAACTTCTTAGGTTTCCTCACTCAAAAAATAAATTAACTTACTATCATGTAATATAAGGGGTTTGATAACCCTAGCAATAAAATAATTGTGAAGGATTTTAGAACAAATACAAACTAGATATTTTGATGATCCAAGAAACCAAAATGATTATTGATAGATTCAAATAAGTTAGTATGCTGATCTGAAAATATGGCCTTTAGGCTGGGGTAAGATCAAATGGAGCTTCAGGAGGCATTGCAACCCTATGGAATCCTCTTATGGTTAAAGGTATGGTTATTTTGTCTTCATCCAACCATCTGTCAATCAAATTCATTGATTTATTTTCACATAAATCCTATATTATGTCTAATATCTATGCCCCCAACTTTGTTGTTGGAAGAAGAAATCTTTGGGGAGAACTCAAAAGGGGAAGGCTTTTGTTTAAAGACTATGATTGGATTTTTGAGGGTGATTTCAACACCCCTCTCTCCCCAGTGGAAACAAAAAGGAGGGTCCATTTCCTACACTAACTCGTATGGATGATCTGGATAATTTTATGGTGAACAATGATCTTGTTGATCTAGAGCTAGGAGGGTCTCAATTAATTTGGGCTAATAGAATAACCAGACGGGACCTCATAAAGATCGATCTAGACATATATTTCATGATTCATATTTTCATGCTTAATCAACTCTATTCTCTATCCACCCTACCCGACTGGATATGACCATAACCTGATCATCCTCAAGTTAGGTATGGATATCCCTAAAAAACCTAGACCATTTAGATTTGAAAAAATGTGGCTCCAACACCCAAACATCCTCAAGAGAATTCAAGATTGGTGGGGGTTTATGGTCCATGGTGTTCTGATGTTTAAATTAAGTTTCGTGGAAACATATTAAATAGAACCGAAAATATGGAATAATGAGATTTTTGGGAACATATTTTAGACTAATATCATAATATAGGAATATTTAAGGACTATTGAGGAGATGATGGAAGAATATGGGGTCAACCAAGCACTTAAAAATCAAGAGTATGCTATCCTCATTGAATACCATGATATCTTGGCTAAGGAGGAAATCTACTTGGAAAAAAATCTAGAGTTAAATGGCTAAATGAGGGTGATAAAAACACCAATTTTTTCCATTTCTCTGCTACCTCTAGGACCAATCATCTCAAGATCAAGGAAATCAGGAAAAATTATGGTACACTTACTTATGATGAAAAATAAATCAATGAATCTATTATAAAATATTTCAAGGACCTCTTCCTCTTTGGGTTAGACCCGAATAAAACCTATTGGGAGACGGCTTTAGGTATCTTCTAGAATGTTATCTTGTAACAAGATAATAGAGAAATTATTCTCATTCTAGGTGAGGAAGAGATCAAATATGTTGTTTTTGATATGGAACCAGATAAATCCCCTAGACCAGATGGGTTCCTAGATTTTTTTTCCAAAATTTCTAGGAAGTGGTTAAGAATGATGTCATTGAGATGATCAAAAATTTCTTCAAGAATGGAAAACTCCTTAAACAAATGAACAACACCTTCTTAGTACTTATTCCCAAGATGATGGGGGCTAACGACGTGAAATATTTTAGACTCATTAGTCCATGAAACACTATCTACAAATTGATTACCAAAATTATTGCTTTCAGGATCAAGAAATTTTTGGGCAATTTCATATCTCCTAATTAAGGGTCCTTCATTCCTGGTAGAAAATTATAGATAGGATTTATTTCATCTAAGAGGAAATTAATTCTATCGAAATATCAAGAAGATATACTACATTTTTCAATTTGGATATGCATAAAATATATGACAGAGTTTCATGGGCCCTTCTCAAAGCCATTTTGAACAAGGTGGATTTTGATGTTTTTTAATCAACATGGTTATGGTCTGCATTTCTTCTTCTAGTTTCTCTATTATTTTCCATGGTAAACTATAAGGTTTCTTTCAAGATGGTATATGACTCACATAGGAGATCCCCTCTCCCTTTCCTTTACATGATTGTGGCGAGAGACTTAAAGTAGACATTGTAACCAGGTGGTTTACCTAAATCTCTTGTAAGGTCTCAAAATTTCAAAGGGTCTTCAGCCAACTTGCGTCAACCAATTTTCGATGACAATTTCTTGATGGGGAATTCTTGTGTTTAGGAAGCCTCTATCTTCAAAGATGTTTTGAATGAGTATGAGGAGGTCTCGGTCACTTGTCAAATTTTACAAAAGAAATATTTAATTCACTAATGTGGAAGGGAAATTCCAAGGATACCAATCCATATTTTTGGATGCATGATAAAGAATTTTCTAGATTCCTATTTGGGAATGCACCTCATGAATAAAAAAATAGACCCTTCCATCTTAAACATGTTGTTGGAAAGAGTTACTAATAAGTTATCTACTTGGAAGGGGATTCTCCTTTCTCAAGATGGAAAATATCAACTGCTCTAAATCTCTCTTCAATGTGTTCATGTTTATGTCATGTCCCGTTTTAGGCTTCCAGTCAAGATTTTGGAGGCTCTGCTGACAAAATTCAGAAAAGGTTCATATGGGCTAGTGTAGAGGAGAATTTCAAATTCCCTCTTATGTCCCGGGAAAAGCCGACTAGGCCAAAGTCTTGTGGAGGGCTGGGGTTAAATAATATGAGACTCATAAATGAGTCACTTATGGCTAAAGCTAGATGGAGAGTGATAAAGGAAGAAAGAATTTGATTTGATATCATTAAAAGGAAATATTTAAGGAATATTGACATAATAAATACTTTCTTTCTGCAAGAAAATTTCCCTAGGTATCCTTCTTTTGGAATTATTTTCTCTCTTTCGGGAGATTATGAGCAAGGGGTATTAAATGGAATATTGGGAAAGGTAATAGAATTCTCTTTTGGAGGGATAGTTGTATTTCGTTAAATTGTTAGTGGAGGAAGAACCTGGGAGAATTGTGGCACAGTTCTATGAAGACAATGGAAAATTTTGGGTCAGATATTATTATATCCCCTCCAACAATCATGTCTCTTGGTAGAATGTGAACCCCCCTCCTAATTTCATTTGGGACAAACAATTTTTTGATAATATCAATTCTAATTTAAAGAGTTTATATTTTATTTTTTTCCAACAGAATGAGGACTCTATTATATGGAAGGAAGAGGATTTTGGAAATTTCTTTGTCAAATCAGCATATCTCCTAAATTTCAAGAATTCTAGTAAAAAAGACTACTAGGGTAAACTTTGGGTGAAGGACCTATTACCTAAAGTTAACATTTTCTTTTGGTTGGCTGCTCAGAACAAAATCCTCACCGTGGATAACTTGAGGAAATGTGGGATGGTCCTCCCCAATAGGTGTGTGATTTGTAATAAAGAGGAGGAAAGTGTCAACCACCTTCTCATCTCTTTCCCCTTCTCTCAAGTGGTGTTTTCCAAGGTGATGGAGCTTTTCAAAGTGTAATGGATCTTCCCTAATTCCATTGAGGATTGTTGGTTACAATGGGATTTTCCTTTCAGGTTCCCCTTTCTTATGGCAACTGGAAGATGGTCCTTCCCCACTTCATCTGGAGCTTATGGAAGGAAAGGAATGCTCTCATCTTCATAAATCAGAAAGCTAACATCAAAAGGTTAGTGCTTGTTTGATCTCCTCTATTAAAGAAAATTCCAAACTCATTAAGGTGAAGACTAAAAGGCTTGTTCTAGCAAAGAAGAGGAAGTCCTCAAACAATTTGCCTTCAATCCTCCTCGGTCAACTTCCCATCCATTATCATTAAGTGGTCTAAACTGGAAAAGGGAAAAGTCAAACTTAATTTTGATGGGGCTTCAAAAGGTAACCCTGGTTTGGCAGGAGGAGGAGGCATAATTAGGGACCATAATGGGGACTGGATCCTAGCCTATGTAGGTCCTTTGGGGATTCAAAGCAACAATGTGGCTGAAGCTCGAGCTCTTCTCTGGGGTGTTAGTCTTGCTAAGGAAAAGGAATTAAACACATTCTTATTGAGGGGGCTCTCTTCTCATTATAAATGCAATCAACAAGACTAATTCCCAAAATTGGGCTCTTGGTAATATTATTCTTGATATTAAATAGCATCTTAAAAGTTTTGATACCTATATCATCACTCATACCCCTCGTATCGGAAAAACATGTGTAGATAGATTTGCAAATGAGGGAGTTCAAATTAATGATTTCAAAGTCTGGCATAAAGGTGATGTCATCCCCGTGTCTATTAATGATATTATAAATCATGAAAAATCATAATGACTTCACCTTAAGCTGCATGCAAGGGAGAATAATGGGCTCATTTTCCAAAGTTGTAAGAGCGAGTTAGGTTTTATCTATTCTCGGAAAGGTAATTCTAACATCAAAAACATAGATCGTACCAAGTAATGAATGAACGATAAAATGCATTCTTATTATGAAAGGAACAATAACCGATCATACCATGCCAAGAACACAGATGCTAATCAAACATCATGATCGATAAGATGAAAGCAATTTTCCGAATAACTTTACATAAACCTTTGTAAACAAATGAGCAAGTAATATCGATATTATTATGGAACTCAATGCAATAGATTGAGAATGGGCCTTTCTTAAATAGGAAAGGAATAACAATATAAGAACTACTCAAGGTCGTAGATCAATCCATAAAAAAGAAAATAACTAGTCATCAAAGAACTAGTGAAGACCATAGATTTAGGAGAGAACTAGACATCAAGGATCTAGTCAATACCATATATCAAGGAAAGAACTATACCTAACAACTAGATAATAATTCCTAATATCTAAATAAGATAAAATAAATATCCACACACATAAGTGGGTGAGGATAAATACAATAAAGTTAAATAAAGTACCTAGGTGAACATGAGCTAAGGTAAATACCTACTCTAACAGAAAATTCCAAACTCATTAAGGTGAAGACTAAAAAGGCTTGTTATGGAAAAGAAGAGGAAGTCCTAAAATAATTCACCTTCAATCAGCCTCAGTCATCTTCTCATCCATTATCATTAATTGGTCTAAACTGGAAAAGGGAAAAGTAAAATTTATTTTGGTGGGGCTTCGAAAGGTAACCATGGTCTGGTAGGAGGAGGAGGCATAATTCAGGACCATAATGGGGTTTGAATCCTAGACTATGTAGGTTCTTTGGGGATTCAAAGCAACAATGAGGTTGAAGCCCGAACTCTTCTCTCGGGGTGTCGGTCTTGCTAAGGAAAAAGGAATTAAATTCATTCTTATTAAGGGGGATCTCTTCTCCATATAAATGCAATCAGCGAAAATAATTCCCAAAATTGGGATCTTGGTAATATTATTCTTGATATTAAATAGCATCTTAAAAGTTCTAATACATATATCATCACTCCTACCCCTTGTATTGGCAACACATGTGCGGATAGATTTTCAAATGAGGGAGTTCAAATTAATGATTTCAAAGTCTAGCATAAAGGTGATGTCATCCCCGTGTCTATTAATGATATTATAAATCATGAAAAATCATAATGACTCCACCTTAAGCCATGCAAGGGAGAATAATGGGCTCATTTTCCAAAGTTGCAAGAGTGATTTGGGGTTTATCTATTTTTTAAAGGTAAGTCCCAACATCAAAGATTTGTAAGTTTCAACGAGCTAATTATTGGGGTAAAATTTTTCCACTATGAAAGTAGATAGAACCAGAGTTGAGCCATCCAATCATGGGAGTATTGTGGATGACAAGTCTATGTGGCACCTGTTCAGGATTGGGGGTTTCAGGAACTTTATTACCAGGCTCCAAGGGCATGATCCCTCACTAACTATGGAGTTTTGATGGGTGTGGAAAGATGGGAAAGGTGGTGATCTAAGGAATGGAAATTCAGGACGTCGGAGGAGGAAATTACTTGTATAAATTCTATCAATATGGAACACCTAAAAATATGTAAGGATAGGAATCAAAGGGAGTACAAAATCAAAAAAATTCTATGGGAAAGGAAACTATTCATTTCTTCACCGATGACATTTCTCATCCTTGCATTTCTAGGGTGTGGATGGATATATGCCTGCATATATTATGAAGTATCTTACCCTGAAGGTAAATATCATAAGATATATACTCACCACTTGTCTTTCCTAAACATGTTCAGACACAAGAAATATTTAGTATTCCCTTCTTTTTATTTATGTCTCTGACCACCTCGGTGAAGGATTTCCAATGGGACAAGGTGGATTCCCCCATTCATGAGGGGCTCATTCTTCTCCTATTTAGAAATGGAAAACTAACCCTAGAAAAACCTATGCCCCAAATTGAGGATGAGGAGGATATTACCCTAGAAAAATTCCTTTCCAATATGCACAAGGGTAATCTAAGTATTAAGCACATGGGTGAGGGGAAAGATGTGGAAGAGATGGACAAGAAAGAATTTTGTCCTTCAAACGGTAAGGATAAAGTGCCTCCGGAAGGCGAGCATGGCCTTGAGATGTTGAAGAACAAGGTGCAATATTTGGAGATGGTGGTTTAGGTCATGGAAGAGACTAACTTGGTGGTGAGGAATGGCATGATTGACAGTATTGAAGCCACCAAACAAATTTTTATGGCCCAAAATAATATTAGAGGGGACTTCAAGGAGTTGGACAAACTAGTTTGGGAATTGGGTGTTTGGCTAGAAGCTATGGAAAAGAGAAGTGGAAAAGGAGGTATTCAAGTTCTGATCAAGAGGAGGAGGATGAGGAGGATGAGATTGAGTATGATTTTAAGGATGATGACGTCAAAGAACCCCTAGAAGAAGTTGAAAATCGAGCCTAGCGGAAGGTTGAGACCAGGGAGGTTAAAATCCCCAACAATTGTAAGGATATCTAGTGGATATTTGCTTCATTCATTTGGGGACTTTTGGGGAATTGTCTCTATTCCATTTTTAATGGTTTAGGTCTCTACTATTAGTTTCTTTTCTTGACCTATTTTTTTCTCTAAAGTTAAGCATGTTTAACTCTACGGGTCATATTCCTTTTTTTCTCTCTTTTGTGTTGTCACGATGTGATCTCTTTGTAACTGGCCTCTAGGAGCCTATCTCTATTTTTACCCTATCTAATTAAAAAAATATGATTTCTAGAAAATATTAAGAGTTTATATTTATAACATAGCTTCATTACAAACATGATATACTTCCCTTTAGGAATAGCCTAGCAATCACTAGGCATGCAATGAATAGATTGCATTGTATTTAAAAACTTGTAGTATAAATTCTTGGTCGCTAGTCCAAGTTTATTTTCTTGTCCTAAATGTAAAAATATTCTGCCAAAATCTCATAAGAAATATAGAATTCTAGATGTATAGTTGTGTAACACATGAAAAACATGATTCTAAATGTACACAACTTCATTATGAACATGATATATTTACTTTAAGTATAGCTTAAGCAGCCGCTAGGGTACAATGAGTCCAAGTCTATACATATACTATTATATAAATTCGAATAAAATCTAAATGAAAAATGTTTCCTACTCTAGCGACCGCTAGGCTATAATTCTTATTTGGATGAAGTCTTCGTTTACCTTTGCAGAATCAAGGATAGGTGGATTTTTTTATAGGAAACACACTTTTTGGGTCAAGTGATTTCTTTTTATTTCTCTCATGTTAAATACACTTTTTTATTTTTAGGAAACACACTTTTTTGGGTCAAGCGATCACTTTGTTTATGACTAAGAATAGCTTAGTGACCACTAGGCTTCATCAATAATATTACATTGTACATAATTAATACCTTATGGTGGTTTGGATTAAATAAATTAAATTAAAAGAGTTTGAGCTATGCGGGAAGTAGTTACTTCCACACTATAATATTTCAAGTTCAAAGTGGGAACTATTATCAATGAATATATGAACTTATATTTTGAGCTTAGCATTCGCTAGCTTATGACACAACATAATGTTTAGATCATAGAAATCTCTAACTTTCAATAAAATAAAGTAAGATATTATAAGCATATCACTAGGTAGGTTATGCCAAAACATAATAATATGATCTTAATGAATACTAGTATTAATAGCTTAGTGGCCACTAGGTTATGCCACACCATATTATTTGGGTATTCAATTCACTAGGTTATGTATCACAAACATGATATGCTATTTTAAATTAATATTTTTAGATCTTAGCACTGCTAGGTTATGCTACCACATAATCATTAGAACTTAGTAGTAGTTAGGATTTAAAAACTAAATTGACGTATTAAGATCTTACTAGCCGCTTGGGTATGCCATAATATAGTTTTTTGGTATTCAATTCATTAGGTTATGTATCACAAACATTATATGTACCATAAAGAAGATATATATATATATATATAAATTATTTGAATTCATTATATGATTTTAAGATTTTAAACTAGGATGTTTTGATGATAACTCTTCAAAAAAAGTACATGTGGAACCAGTCCATAATAATTCTTCCAAAAGTAGACTAATGTAGCCAAATTCTAAACAAACTTGATATACTGCAAATAATATGAACTCCAAAAGAAAATATATCTCCTTATTTATTATCAAATAATGAATTACAATGTTTCCTAAATAGGAAAACAACTCCCAACATAAGTTTCCAAGCAAACTCTAACTTTGACTAAATCTACTCTAGGTGGCGGAATTTACTATTTTTAGCAGTTTACTAGAACCTGCTATTCTTAGTAAGTTCACATGCTTATTCGTATAGGCATAGAAATTTCCACGCATATTATACATTCCTAAATTAGAGGAATTTCCAAATTTCTAACTCATAATGCAACTAATAGACTAAAATTAACTAATGCCCAAAAATAGGAAAAAACCAAACTACAACTTAAATCCTAATTTTTAGCCTCAATATGGTGGATTTAGGGCCTAAAAATGTGCTGAAACTTTCCCCAACCAGTAGGGCAGGTATCTGGTGGTTTGTCTCATTTAAAAATGTGGTTTCAAAAAAAAATGGATGCAAACAAACACCCGAAGCTCAAGTTATGACCTTGTCAAGTTCCTACTAATTTTGACGCATCATGGACTCCCAGTGATGATTACAAGCAACTTATCTTACTAATATATGCCAAAATATGGGTAAGAATTCTAATCAGCTTCACTTCACCCTAAATACTTATGATATCTATACACTTTGTTATATAGACAGCCATACTGGACCTTAATTAAAAACTAAATACAAATGCACTCGGGAAAGATTAGGCCATTTTCCCTCTCGGCTACACTTCATCGATGATCTCAACAACCACATCCCCTTTACTATGATAAGATGAGGAGAATGAATGGACATTACATTCTAGCATTTTCACTTTAGTGCAAGTAGGGAGTTCTATACCCTGATTTTACACAACTACCTCCAAACCATTTGCAATCACTTGCATCCCCCACGTCAAGGCATGGGCATGATATTAAAGGTTGACTAGATTATCTTCCAATGTCTCATTCTCCTTATGCAAGATAAACTACCCCAAATATTTAGATAGTATTTTTTTGTGCTCAACCCTTGTTCCATGTCAAAATTATTCTTTCACCCTTTAGACTGGTTTGAGTCAAGTATTAGCTTGTACATGCTCTCAAAAATATCACTGTCATCTTATTTTTTGAATCGCTTCACAACTAACCATACCTTTTCGAGCCAATTATGCATAGTTGCATTCTAAATTTTCCCATCCATCTAAGAAGTAAATGATTCCTTTGCGGTATTTGCATGTCATATCTCTCCACCTCTTCTTACTAAGACCACATTCCATGCTACACAAGAAACCACCAACACCCTCTCTCACCATCACAGAGAGATAGGAAACACAATGACCAAAGATGAAAAGAGGAAAGGGGTAGTGAAATGTCCATCCACTCGGAGATATAAAGCCACCAATACACAACACACGAAAGGAGGTAAGTGTGAAAATATAAAAGATCATCGATTAGATATCCTTATCATAAATATCACACTTCCCATTAAAACTCTTAAATTCCCAACGCTATCTTATATGTCGCGTGTGTATAACCTTAATCCATTTTTCCTATCGCACAAATGAAATCTATCAATATCATAAATGACCATTAAAAACATAAATTCCATATCCTCTTGTCACCGTAAAAAAGGTTACCCCTCAGAATAATCTAACAATTTTTATTAAAATATTATAAGTTGCTACGTTTTGACAAATTAAAGTAAGTTGTTTTGAGCTTATTAACCTCTAAGTTAATCAACCACGTTAACTTTGGAGAAATGTATAGCAATCAAGATCTGTATAAATTATTCAACTTTATTATATGATTTTAAGATTTCAAATTAAGATATTTCGAGCATAGTGCCCACTAGTTTATGCCACCACACAATCTTTGTAGCCTATCAGTGGTTAGGATTTGATAAATTAAATTAATATATTTTCAACATAACGACCACTAGGTTATGCCACAACATAATATTAGGATCTTAGTAGTCTCTATGTTTTAAAAAAATAAAGTAAGAACTTAAGAATATAAATATTTTGAGCTAAAAAACAATATTATTTAACAAACAAAAGAAAGACATTGACTTTGGACATATTTATAACAATTAAAACAAGTCTCAATTAGTTGAATTTTTTTGTATGCATTTAAGATTTAGAATTAATATATTTCGAGCATAGTGTCTATTAGGTTATGCTACCATATAATATTTGGATACTACCAATGACTTCAGATAATTTGAGCGTAGTAGCCGGTAGCCTTTGCCACAACATATTATTTGCAGATTGAATTCACTAGGGTTCAATAACTCATAAATAGCTACGGTATTTTACCGTAGTTGACAAATTATAGGAATATATTTTCAACTTAGTTGATGCTAGTTTAAACAAGGACATAATATATGGAGGTTAAAATTGATAGGATTAAACAAATTAAATTAACATACTTTAAACTATGTGAAGACTAGGTACTTCCATAGTATATTATTTTGAACATAGTGGTTGCTATCATTTAACATGTTACTTAATAATATTTTGGGCCTAGCATCTTCTAGATTATGGCGTAACATAATATTTTGTGTTTAGCATTCACTATGTTTAAACAAAATAAATAAGATATTACTAGTTGGTTTCGGTGGGTTACACAAAACATAATATTTGGATCTTAATGGTGACTGGGATTTAGCAAATTTGAATCAACATAGTTTGAGCTTAGCGGCCATTAGGTACTTAAACAATATATTATTTTGATCTTCATGTCGTTAGGTTTTTCCACAACATGTTATTTGGTGATTTCATCACTAGGGTTTAATAATTCATAATTAAGATATTAGGAAAATATTCATAAATTTTATGGTGCTAAACCCACAATATAATATTATGATTTTAGTTTTTGCTAGCACCTAACTAGTAAGAGAATTATATTTTGATATTAGACAATGGTACATTATGCCACACCATAAATTTTGGAGCTTGGTGGTCGCCATCAAAATAAAGTAGGATATTGTGATCTGAGAAGCTGCTAGGTTATACCAAGACATAAAATTTGGAGCATAACAATCTTAAGGATGTAAGAAAACTCATTAAGATATTAGGATCTTAGCTGCGACTACGATATGCCAAAACATAAAACTATTTGGAATTAGAGTAAATGGGGTTTTCCCAAATGACCCACATACTTGCACAAAAATCCCTCATGGTAAGATATTACAATGAAACAAGAAGAGAAAAATCCCGTCTATAACAAAAATGAAGAAACAAAAAAATTCCCAAACCAAAAAAATCCAAATTACATTTTATGGATATTCATGAGAGTAGTTGCTTCATCCTTAGCATTGGCAATAGGGATTCCTTGAACCAAAACGTCCACTAACTTAATGTGTTCCAAGAATTCTTCATTTATTTTCATCTAGGTCATGTCCATGTGAATTTTCCATTCCTTGATAGCAGATATTGAGTGTAACATAATCTTCAATGGCCTCGTGTAGATCATGAGAGATATTTTCTAAATGCTCCTTGTGTTCCAAAGTTATAGTGGGGAGCTCATTTTCTCTGAAAGAGGAGAATCAGGATAAACTAAGGAGATATCCTATAACACATATGAAATTTCTGAGTCCATGCCAAATTCCATGCAAAAATATGGGAGGGAAGCCACACATGCTTCGTGATCAGGTGAGTTGAGTCGGTTATAGCCATTACAATGTCAAAGGAGATGAGATGAGAAGCCAAAGAAGCATTGGTAAGAGGTAGAGAGAAATTAGATGCCAGGTCCAAAAGTGTTCTAGAGACCTTAGGAGAGTGCTTCTATTTGTTTTAAGGGTTATGAAACACCGAGAAGATGAGGGAGACCCAAGAGAAAAGAATGAGGGGAGACCACCAGACCACTTTGGCTAATGATCATGATGTCCAAATCAGATTTAGAAGGGAGATGAATGTGGTGGAAACAACAATGGAAAGAGGGAACTAGTTATGGAAGAGTAGGGGTGACGTGACGGTGATTTCCTAGTTTAGAGGGGAAGTGTGAGATTTATTTTTGGGAAGCTTCCATTTTAAAGAGAAAATACAAAAGGCCTTGGTGTAGGAAAGGACCTTCATCTTCTCTAGCCATTTTAAGGGACCTCTCAAGCGATTGAAATAGAAAATCTACAAATTTTACCTTCCAATCATGTCAAAGATGCATAAGAAGAAAAATTAAGGTCCATAGATCACTTTGTAGCATTGATGCAAGTGTGAAGTACCTCCTCAATTACTTAGAAACCCTATCCCAAGGTTGTGGAAGTGAGTCTTATTCATATCCCGAGTGATACATTGTCATATTTTCACCAGATACAATAAATCATCCATATCCTCCTAGAAGTGATCATTTAAAATAAATTTATCCCTCTGTGGGGAGCCCCATCGTAGCTGCAATGGAATTTGTCAAAATAAAAAAATTTGTCTTACCCCCTTTGACTCTTCCTTTCATTCAGGTTATCAAGATACCGTTGGTCACTCAAATATAGTAACCAAACAATCTTTCCGAAATGACATAACACCACCACATGCAAAATATTCGATACTACTAAGGTCAGCTTTGACCTCTTCACAGGAAGAAGTCTTAATGTGTTTGACGGTGCCGCCCATACTAAACAAGGATATTATGACAGTGATTACCAATGTCATGATATAGACGATTCTTAAATAGATATTTTGAACACCTTCATTCCAATATTCAACACGTGTCTCCAAGATTTATAATTGAAATCTGATGTAATTAGTAATAGTCATTAATTGATCTTTCCCATCACACGAACATAATCTATGAATGCCATAAATACCCAAAAAACCCACACATATCGTATCCTCTTTCCATCGCTAAAATATTTTATGCCTTAACATAACCTAACAAATTTTATTGAAATGTTAGTTAATGTTCAACCAACCGCAACATTAATTATTTAATGTTCATGCAATTACTGTATTTAGTGGAGGTTGAAGGTTTGAATGTTAGCAATATTAGATGTATTTAGTTAATATATATTATAAAGGAAGAATCAAAAAAAAATGAAGCAAGGTGAAATAACTAACATTGTTAGACATGATTTCATACTCTATAGATTATCAAACAACAAATCATAAAACAATATCTTATTAGAATTTTAGTATTGATACATCTATTTGTTACATTTAGATTCTCCAAGGTTGTTCATTCTACACATGGAAATGATTTGGGTAAGCACAAAGATGTTATAGGGAACACAATAAACACTTGTGATGGGAATTTGTTTAAGATATTTAGTGAGGTGATTCCAAAAACACCGCTTTATTGGAATGAGATGAGGATGGTGTTGTCTCAAGAAAAATACATCCCCATGAGTCCTCTCCATCCCAAGGTCTGATTAGTTCAAACCAAGATAAATTTAAATGTAGATATAATTACATGTATGTGGCAAGAATAATATGATTATTGGGTTTGTGTTCTCTTATAGGTATAATTACATTCACAATTATAGGTACATGACAAGAATAATATGTTTTTTAATCTTTTAACTAGTCTCGTGGATGTTAAAAGTTCTTCTTATATTGAACCCTTATGTGACTTCAGATTGGTGTGGGTATATATATTAACTTGAATCAATATTATTTTGTACCGTGTACAATCATCGCTTGGTTTTTTATATTATTTCAAGTGTATTGGTCACTTTCATTTAATAAGTTACTGAATGATATTTTGAACTTAGCGTCTGCTAGCTTATGACACAACATAATATTTGGATCTTCATGGTCTCAAGGTTTTGACAAAAGAAAGTGAGATATTATTTTTATTTTAGTGGTCATTAGGATTTAACAAATTAAATCAACCTAGTTTGAGCTTAGCGGTCAAATGTATTTGAAGAATATAATATTTCAAGCTAAAGAGTCACTATCATTTAACAAGCTAAAGAAAGACATATTGAGTTTAGTTTCTGCTAGTATCTCTAGTGTTAATCTCATAATGAACTTCCACTTGGTTGGAGGATTGAATTGATATAAAAAAGGTATAGTAGTTTGGGATTGAAGTGAAATTTGTAACCTATTTTTTAAATTTGTTACTACTCGAATAAAAGTGCGACTAGTGTCATGGATGTTAAAAGTTCTTCTTATTGGAAGGATTGAAAGATTTGTTAATTACTACAAAATTCCTTTTATGTTGTACTTATAATATGTTGTTGTTTGAATGAAAAAATATTGAACATGTTTCTAAAATAGTCTGATGTCTTTTAAACGTCCTAGATCAATTGTTTTCAAAAATACTTTGCTTACATGTATTTATGGAGATCACTAACTACAATGCTTAGGTATAACATGTGACATATCTATTATTGGACCAAACATATTCATTGTCAAATTATATGTTTTCTTTCAAAGGATTTCTGGAGGAAAATTGGAATAAGGATTTACTCTCCAAGCTCAACAACATGAAGACTACCTACCTTAACTGGAATTGAATTGTAAATATTGAAGGATGGAAATTGTATTTAATTTAAAGATTTGTTACTTACTAAAAACTACCTTTTATGTTGTACTTATAATATGTTGATCTTTGAATGAAAAATATTGAACATGTTTCTAAAATAATTTGATGTCTTTTAAATGTCATAGATCAATTGTTTTCATATAAATGTTTTTACTAGATACATTTATGGAGATAAATGACTATAATGCTCAAGTATAACACCTAACATATTAGTTCTTGGACCAAATATATTCATTTTTTGAGCATATGTTGTCTTGAAAAGGATTTGTAGAGGAAAATTTTGATTAAGGATTTACTCACCAATGTCAACATGTTTTTCTAGTTAGTGTACAAAACAATATTTTAACCCTTTACAATGTGAGAAAGGATACAATTAATAATTGGACCATAAGAAATATCCATAAAGATACTAAAGAAATTTGTTTGAAAGAGTTTGATAAAGATAGTAATTCCAAATTGGGGGCTAAAGGTAGTAATTTTAAAGTGTGTGAGAGGGGAGATGATATCACCAATGTTATTAATATCATTAAGAAAATTAATTATTGATGTGTTGGTGGTTGTTTTCCCTTATTGGGATGTCATCCTTGTACTTATGGTTAGCAAGACCCTTTGTACATGCAGGATATATCACGGGATTTGTATTAATTTTTCTCTTGATGATTCATTTTGGTCATTATTTCTTCCATTATCAAATGCAATCAACTAAAACCATGGGAGGTGATCATTTGAGAATCGATCCCATGAGCTATGGTTCCTTGAAGGACAACCCCTCCTTGTGGCACATTCTAAAAACTAGGGGGTTTAGGAATTTCATCTCAAAAATCATGGGGGTCTAATCCTTATCTTTTGTTGGAGTTTGGTCGAGCATGGTGATCCACGGCATGGAAATTCAATTTTTTTAGGATTCGATAGTACATGTGATTGGAATGGATATGGAAGGCTTAAATATATTGAAAGACTACACAAGATGTAAGCATGAAATTGAGAATTTATTCTATGGTAAAGAAATGGGTTACCTATTAGTAGACGATATAGCTAGATTTTGCATCCCTGATATTTGGAATATGGTATGCCTCCACCTTATGAGGTACATTACTCTTGAAGTGAATTATAGAAAGATATTTACTCACCATCTTACTATGATTAATATGTTTAGGAATAAGATTGTTATGAGCCTTTTCTTTTTCTTGTTTATGTTACTCTTTGCGTCGGTGCATGATTTTCAATAGGGAAAGATTGATACCCGTGTACATCATGAACTGATTCTTTTTATTTTTTATGAATGGTAAACCGGTTTTAGCAAAGGAATTAGATCCCAAATCTAGGGATTCAAATGAAAATTGTACTCTTGCATACCATATGAATAAAATGAGGAGAAAGAAGAGTAAGGAACCTCGGGGGAATGGAAATCTTTGTCTTTGGGATGCATATTCTTTGATTGATATGAAAGGGGAAATATTTAAAGGGAAAGAAAGAATGGAGATGGGTTAGAATGTTGATTTTGATAAAATTTCTCTTAGGACGAGTAGGTTCGAAATGGATATGGAGGTCTTAGGAGAATTTGTAACACATATGGGAAAAATTTTCATGCATTGCATCAAAACCTGTAAGAAAATTTGTATCACCCAAAACTCTATCACGGCTGATATGGTAGAGATCAAAATATTTGTTTTAGAGTTGCAAGGGAGTGTGGTCAAATTGGAACAAGGACACAAAGTTTGTAGGTATAATCTTCACCTTAGTAGTTTTGATAAGGAAGAGCAGTTAAAGATGACATCCCTATCACAAGCAAGCAGGATGATAATATGAAAGGACATGAGGAGCATCAACCGGAGGAGTACAAATGTTTGAAGACTAACTAGTTTGTTGGCTCTTGGAGATTTTGTTTGACTATTTGTGGACTGTATCATTTGGGATGTTTTCCTTCCATGTTTTGTGATTTTTCCTTATATTGATCTGTTGGACTATAGTTTGGGATAAGTTGTTTTAGCCATTTTTGTCCTGTTTCTTTTTGTTCACTCTTGGTGATGCTCACAATGCATTCTATTGTAAGGTTTATGGGTTCCTTAATCCCTGTATAAAGTAGCCAATCATTATGTTCACGTATATTTAATAAAACTTGTTAATAGTAATTTTTTAATGAAATTTTAAATTAAACAAGACAGAGCAACAATTTCATGCCTCACGGATGGGAGATGTGCTAGTTGTGCGATTGTGCTAGATGTTCTAGTTGTGTGATTGTTTTCTTAGAATTATGATTTTTATTAAATAGAATAAATAAATGTTGCAACAAGGCCTCATATTTTTCAAATCAATACTAAATATAAAATGAATAAAAATATAAATAAGTTTCGTAGTTTAAAAAATTATTAAAATAAATTACAAACATTAGAAAGTTATTGATTTTTTTTATTTCGATGTGTGGATTGAGGAGAAATTTGAAGTAAGATGTTTTGAGCTTAGCGTCTGCTGGGGTAACCTAATACTTCCACAATATAAAATTTGAGCTTATGGATTGGTAGCATTTAACAAGTCAAAGAATATTATTTTTAGCTTAGCGTCCGGCTATCTTATGTGACACCATAGTAATTGGATATTATCGATCAATAGGAATTAACAAAATCAAGTAAGATATTTTCATCATAGAGTCTGCTAGATTATGCCACAATAACATATTTCGATGTACAAAAACTATGTTCATTTTTTTTTTTATAAGGGTTAATATGGGGGTTTTGAAATGACCCACATCCTTTTACAAAAAGGTCCTTAAGGAAAAATATGACATTGAAGCATAGAAGAGAGAAATCTTGTAGGCAACAAAAGACAAAAAACCACATAGCCACGATGAAAATAGAGTAAATTTATATTTTGTGAAAATTTTGAGGATAGTGTTTACTTCTATAGTAGCAGCATCTTAGAGTTTCCTTATTCCTCAAATTCTCCTTTCACAAATTTGTATTCATTCTTTTGTTCTCCAAAATTTGTTTGGTTCTCCTACTCTTGCATTACCATATTTTTTGTAAACAAGTCATTGTAATCCATCATCAACATATTTAATGGAAACTGATTCTTAACATGAATATCTTCTAAAATATTGTCATTGATAATGTCAACGATGTCATAGCCATTGAATTTTGCTTTGAGTATGTGTAGTGGAGGACTATTTACGAACAATAATAAGACAAACAAAATAATATCAATTTTATAAAATACATCTTCTCTTCTATTCCTATGCACACCATGACCATAAATTGATTATGATATTCACTTTTTTACTTGTGAAAATTAAGCCACCATCCATACCACCAGATTCTTTTTCAAGACTCAACAAAACAAGTTCTTGGCAGGTGTTTTGGGTTTTTAAAATTCTACAAATCTTCCTCTCATGTTATTACGTATTAATCTACGTCATTTCTCTATCAAGATGTGCTCCATTCCATCCTCTTTCACTGCTCTAAAAATGTTTACTATATTACAAAATTATTTATTTGATAAATAAAACTACCTTCTATAAAATATTGAATAAAAAACTTGCTTCCGTTTAATTATCTACAAAATCCCTACATGGATATAATCCCTAATCAACTATGGAAAATTTTACATTAAAAAAATATTGTAATTTTAGAGGGACTCAAGGTGAGAATGCATACCAATTTTCAGCCCGGAGAGGAAATCAAAACATTTCTAGAATTCAAGCATAGAATTTTCAACACTTACGTTCATGATATTTTCCTATTGATGAATAAGCTTACGCATTGAAAAATATAATAAAAAGGAAAATGTTAAAAATATAAAGTCAAAAATTATCTACTTATAGTGACATGTAACTGAAAAATCCAACCAAAATTTTTTTCGCACACAAATTTAAGAGGGAACGCGTATGATTTTACATTTCTTTTTATTAAATGGCTAATTAATGGATGAAAACAGTTACATGCTCCAAAAGCTACACATCTTATGAATGGTGTGTGTAATTTTAAATGGCGAATTTTACATAGCTCAAATGAATGGCTAATTAATGTTGAGGAAAACACAACATTAATTAGTATTTTCCTTACAAAATGGTTAGCATAATAATGCATTTGGTATTGTAAATAATTAATGTAAGATTTTAATATTATAATTATTGTACTGTAAATAAAATCCCTTATATAATTCGAGATAAAAATAAAGCCCTTAATTCTTGTGTTTGCACTTTGACGTGCGACTATTAACGCTCGTTTACACATTTTTGTTTTATTTAGCCATAAAATACTTACAAATATATTTGTATTAAATTCCACACACAAATTTCATATTTAATATTTCACTGTCAATTATTAATATAGATTTATATAAAAATTATGAAAATTTACGTCAATATATATTTAAAAATAATTAAATTTATACAAAATAATTGGTATAAATAAACATTGTTTTGTATTTTTGAAGGGTATTGTTGAAAAATTACCATTACCCAAAAATTGTTTGACAAGTGAGTTATCGCACTTAGTTGTGCAAATCAAGACTCGTACCTAGAAGCGCAAGTCGATACTAGAACTTAGAAGTGCAAGTCAATACTCATACTTAACAATGTTAGTAGACACTCACACTTAAAGTACGAGTTGAGAGATGTGTGACTTGAGGCTTGCACTTAAATTTCAATTCAAGAGATGTGCGAATCGAGACTCACATTTAGATGTGTGAGCAACCACCGTCAGTAAGTGCGATCACTCACACTTATACACTACTTACAAAATTTATAAATGACAATTCCATATTTTTAACTATGCTTAATATATATGAATTTTTTTATATAAATATTAATGGTCACCTTTTAAACATGCGAGTCACATGTGCCAGTTCTATAAAATATTTGAAAGTATGTTACATCTAAAATCATGAAAAATGTCTAAACAACCATCAAATTTAACACCATTCAAGGAAGTTCAAGGAAGGTATTTTCAACGTCAATATTTATTTATTTGAATAAGGTATGCATGAATAGTCATATATGTATGATGATATTAAGATTGATATGTGGCATAAATGACAATAATCACTTATGCACTATCTTGAAGTTAGCAGACCACTTGGCTTATGTAAGTTAGCGGTCACTTAGCTTATGTAAGTTTGCAACTGCTTGGGTTATGTAAGTTAGCAACCACTTGGCTTATGTAAGTTAGCAACCACTTGGGTTATGTAAGATAGCAACTACTAGGATTATGTAAGTGGGTAGCCGTTAAGATTATGTGGTGAAAGTGGAATCCAATAATAGCATTATTGGAATCCAATAATAGCAAAATTGGAGTCCAATAATAGGAAAATTACAATCCAATAATAATGAAATTGGAATCCAATAATAACGAAATTGGAATCCAATAATGGAGAAATTAGAACTCGAATAAGTCTAATAATGAAAATATTGGAATCCAATATTGCTACTAATGGAATTCAATATTACTATTAATGGAATCCAAATAGCCAAAAATGGAGATGGATTTTTCCAATACTTGTAATACTTAAGTCCCAATTCATTGGAATATGTCTCGATTCAAAGAAATAAGTGTTAACCTTGAAATTCCATTACACACTCAGGAAAAATGTTGCTCTGATACCAGATGAAAAGAATGCAAAAATTACAGAGAAAGATCAGATAATAAGAACACAATATGAATTATATTTTCAATAATCTTCCTGTAAAATTCATTACATACACTCCCATATAAATAGGAAATATCTCCCCTATAATTTAGGAGGTAGTTATAACAACTCACCAATCTATGTGAATTATTTGTTATTTTTTTTTTATAAAAACTAATAACAAATCACTAACTTACTAAAATACTAAATTTACATTTACCTATATAATAATTACACATGTAATTATTATTTACCCACACATTCAAATGGAGCACTAACATATGAATTCCTAACATCTCCAAGGCCTGAATGAAAGGTAAGAAAGCTAATTTTTGCATTTATTGTAAGATAAATGTTGTATCTTCTCACAAGGGGAGTCATAAGGAGGTGGTTTATGCTGCTATTGAGATTATATGGCTTACTAATGTTTTTCAAATTTTCACTAAACGTATTGTTCAAGGAAAAGTGGTCCTAAAGGTTGATATGTTAGGTTTGAAGAAAACAATTTAGTTTTGAAATTTAACAAGTCCTAGAAGGAGATGATGAATGTGAAGGAAGGATAAAATGAGAGTACATGTTTAGGGGGAGATTTTTTTATGCTCATTACATATCCATATGATATTCATATGTTGTTAGAGGATTCAAAGAGAAGAAAGTACAATCCCAGGGAAGCTATTGAGTCAAGTAAGTTGGTGTTTATATTGTTTCCATTATGGTTTATAATGTGTTTTCATTTTCCATGTTTAGTATTCAAATATATAATTTTTCATAGATGTAAAAGGGGGAGAGAAGCATCAGAAACATGGAAAATAGGTCATGTAGGTGTTTATCTTGTTTGTTGAAATCAATGTTTTTGAAGATGGTTGTAATCAATGAATAAGGGGGACATTGTTGGCCATTTTGTGTTATTGTTATCATTGATGGAAAAGGATTTCATGACATCACATGATTCTCCATGAGGTGTTTTTCAAGTGTCAAACATGAAGGTTGATTGGTAGTGCCATATATTTAGTGAGTTTTATGAGGTCCCGGTGTATGGTCTAGTGAGAAGAGTCATGGTATGATCTCTCTTTAGTTAATTGGAGTGTGTAATGAGGTCACTCATGGTCCATGAGTTATGTTACACATGTCTATGGGTCTTTATGAGGTCAAAATGGTTAGTTCATGCATTTTTATGGTTGAGTAAGGTCATTCCAGGCTTGTTTCTATCCCTCGAGCATGCAAAATGGTATGGAGATGTACAATTTTGACCAAATAATTCATAGTGGATCATGTTAGAAGTATGGTGGTAGTTTACATGAGGTGTATGGTTTTTTTAAGGTCAGTATTTGGTGGTTTGATGTATTTATAAGGTCATTGGGAAGAAAACACTTGGAAAAATGTAAGTAGAGGTAAGTCTTAATGGATGGATATTTTGAGATGCATTTGGGATATGCTATGTTGATAATGGAAAGGTATATGATTATTACATGATGCTTCATTGATGTTTAAAATTTCAAGATATATAAGTTTTGGTGAAACCCAGAGTAAGTTACAATGTGATTTTGAAGAAAATATGGGCCTTTTGATGCTTGTTGTGAATTATATTATTTACATGGTGACATGATATATTTAGCATATCTTCTTAGGTTAGTTATGAAGCTTTCACAAAAATAATTAGGTTTTTTTGATCATCACGGTTTTTAAACGATTGTTAAGAAGGTAAAGTGATTTGAAACCCTAGCTAAACCCTAGCTAGGAGTGACTTGGATAATATTTCTTGTACTTAAAAATTTTCATTTCCTTTGCAAAATTTATTATTGGATTTTTATAGGACTATTCAATATTTCTAGAAAGGTAAGATAGAGTAGGTAATGATGATGTGGGCCGCACTTTGAGATGGCTTATTTGTGAAGAGTTCTAGTTTAAGGAGAAGTTTCCCAAAGAAGGTAAAAATAAATTTGAATATATGTTATACCTTGAGTTTTTATAGATGTATGATCATGGTTGAGGTTAAAAAGTTCCAACCGTTCTTTATTTGTGAAAACTAGTTTTTGGGGAAGTTTGGGGAAACTTGTACTAAAATTGAGATCAGAGGGCTAAAATGGGAGTTATGAGTCCATTAAAGTTGTGTTGTGAATTTTTTTAGATTTATTTCCATTTTTATATTAAAAACTATGGTTGGATAAGGTATGTAAAATTTATAAATGGATATTTGAGGGTCAAGTTTGAAGGATGCTTGTTTTAGCGGTGGTGTCAAATGACTTGATAAGGTAAGTTGACGACTCCTAGTTGTTCAAGTAGTTTGAAGGTTTTTGACCAATTAGGAATAATTTTTAAGTTTTTGACATGATTTTTTAAAGTGTAGAATTTTTTTTTTGTGTGAAGGAGCATGTTGAGATCTTTGTCAGTTCTTGAGTATAAGAAGGCATAAAAAGTAGTTTGTAGAGATTGGCTTCATTGAAGGCCTTATAATTACAGTTAGAAGGAGGTATAGTATGATATATAAAATTTTTATAATATATTTCCAATAAGGTATGTCATACCTATGATGAGGTGTTTTGGTTGGTCAATCAGGTCAATTTGTGAAGAAGAATGTATCTGTATTTCCAGGGCATGTTTGCTTAGGCTGAAAGATTGAGTACGTTTAGGCATGAGATGGATTGATTGATGATTTCTATCACCTATAGAGTTACAATGGATGTATTTTGTTCCTATTTAAGGAATTTTTATGTATTTAAAGTGATATAAATGGTGCCAACTATCTAAGTTTACAAAACTAGTTTCTGGGAAGCTTATTTTGGTAAAAGGTAAAGTTGTTGTGGTTTGAACATATGATTGTTTCACAAGATATAACTTGTATATAATTTATTTAAAGGTCCTTATAATTACATAGAGTGATCACATGACATATTTGAGTTCATATTTATGGTTATTAAGGCCCAAAGGTAAAAATAGGGTGTTGGAAATAGGTGTTCTAAGAAGGATATAAGCCAGTGGGCCTATTTAATGAAATATTTGATTGGTCCAAGAAAACGTGTGACCATGTATGATTTTTTTATGCTATATTACTTATGTTTTATGAATTAGGAGATTTAATAAGCATTATTTAGGAATGAGTGCATTTTCTCATCCTAGTGATGAGGTTTTGAGTCTTTTTGGTGCAAGTTGGATGGTTTTTTGTAAGACCGACCTATATGAGTAATTTTTGACCATTGTAATGGATGTAATGTAATTTTTTAACATTTAATGGGTAGAATTGGTGATTAAGGACCGACCTATCCTAGTTTATAAGGAAGACAAGGCTATAAAAGTGTAGTTTGAGATCATTTTGTGAGCTAGTCTTGCATAGGGGAAAGTGTGACTTGCCTAAGAGTGTTAAGGAGATTTTATTGCCTAATTTCATATTTGATTATGTGTGTTTTAGGTTGAATACTGATCAAGGTAATATGAGGAATTTTTAGAGCCAAGGAGAGACCAATAAGAAGAAGATAGAGTGAGATAAAGGAATGATGGTTTGAAGAAATAGTAGTTGCGAGCTAAATTAGAGATCTCCATCAGGTTGTGGAAGAAACAAAATCAAAGATCATCATTATCAAATAGCTCAGTTGGTTATTAGTAAACTTAGGTGGTTTTATCCTCCTTATGGATTGGGTGATTAACTAAATTAGGGGTTGGTGTTCCTTCTAGGGTTTTTATCTACTAAACTAGGGATTGGTGCTCTTTATGGTGTTGGTGCCTCACTAAATTAGGGTTTGGTACCCCTTGTAACATTAGTTACCTACTAAACTAGGGTTTTATGCTCCTTTTGGGGTTGGTGTCACACTAGATTATGGTTTTTGTTCCTTTTGGAGTTGGTTTATTTTCTTTATGTAATATAAGCAGAGTTTCATGAGTTTTCTTCACCATAGGGGTTTCCCACTTATATATGGTTTTCATGTGTTAGTTTTCTTTTTTCATGCTCTTATGATTTAATTTTACACATATTAATAAGCTAACATTGTTATGTATGATGAATGAACAATCAAAATGACAAATGTATGGTTTAGTAAATGAAGTAAAAATTGTTGTATGACTTATTGAACCGCCTCTCAATCAATGTGCTTCTAAAATTTCAGTTCTCAAGTGATATAAAGGGAAAGATATGGTAGTTTCAAGTGATGTGATGAGATTGATATTTTTCTCTTGTAATCCTCATTGTTGCAAATTCAGGAGGTATATGCTTCAAATTTATGTATGTTACAAAGTGCTCATGTTCTTTGATAGAAGGAAAAAATAGTGTTTTAGTTTGAAATAACTAGTTTTTGTATTTTTTATGGTGTTTGATGATGCTATTACAAAAAGAGGAAGTAAAATGTTTTTTCTTTCATGGTAATTAGCGTATATGTGTGTTTTATATGCTTGGAAAGAAGGTAAACTTAGATTTTGTGAAAAATTCAAGTTTATGAGATAAAATGAAGGCTTTGGTTGATGCTTCTAACTAAAATATGATACTATAAAACTGATAAAGGTGAATAACATGAAATTAAATGTATGATATTCCATTAATGTAAAAGGGGGGAAATTTCATGATTTTTTCCATCAATAACAAAGGGGAAGATTGTTGCAATATTTTGATTTAGGTGTTGTTATTGAATTAAAATACCATTAATGACAAAGATGATGATGGATTAGAGTCAAAGGATGATCAGTATGATGGTGTCATGGATATTCATAGGTTGATATGATTGCATAAGGTGATTTAGTGAGAATGGTTTGGTGTAGCAAGCCTAATCAGGTGAGCTAGCTAGCCTAGGTGATGGTGTGTGGTGGTTGGATCTTATTGGTGGTTTTTAAGAATGTTTACAGCATTGAGAGCATGAATGGGTACTATTTAGTAACTCACATGAGTTTTAGAATGTATATACAAGTTGAATACCAAGTTTCATGTGCTCATCTAGACCAGGTCTAGGTGCTAGGAGACATGAGGTTAAGATGAATGGATATGTGAGCTCATGGAAGAATGAAAGGATATTATACATGGTGTTTTAGGTATTTTATGACATTTTGGAGAAGTTTTAGGATGATTTATGATGTTATTTTAGATTAACCTAATCCAAACTATGTAAAACCCAAAGGGCTAGTTATGTAAATGAGATGGGATGAGAATATAGAGAACAATTGTAGCCATGATTATGATTGGATATGATGCACATATGTGTCCTATAGGATGAGAAAAATTTGGGTTCATTCTAAAGAGGAATTTTCAAGTCGGTTTGTGTGAAACATGGTCTAAAAAAGGTGTCTTTATAGTTCAAATTGCACCCCGAATTGTGTGATTTACATGGGAACTTTTGGATTTCAGGGATGTTTCTACATTGAGTCTAGAAGGTTTTCCAAATATAATGATTTCATTTCATCATCACATTTTTATGAAAGAATTTTAAGAAGGTAAATAGTTTTTCGTGTGCTTGAAATCCTAGCTAGAAAGTGGTATGATATATTTTCTTCCTTAGTACCAAATTTTTTTATAGCATATCGATGATGTATAAGACTCCTCAAAATTTCTAGAAATGTATGGTAGTAGTTGTGGTGATGAGTGGACCCCACTCAAAAATTCATATTTTTGAAGAATTTTAGTTTAGAACAAGGTTGTCTAAAGGATTTTCAAATCACATGGACAGATTTTTAGTATGTTAGATTTTCTTGACTTACATGTTTATTTTAGGTTAGGGTAATGCATAAAAATGGTGATGTGTGCCCTATTTTTGAATACTAGTCAAAGGAAAGTTTTGGGTGAGTTTCAGAATGTTTGCAAAGATGGGCTTAGTTGAAAGCCTTCCACTTAGATTTGAAATGATTCATAATTTTTTTCAAAAGAGGATTCAGAGGGATTTCTAGTGGTACAATTTTTTTCATTATTATGATATTTAATGGGTCTTCCAGCTCATTTTGTGGAGATGAAAATTTCTTAATTTTCAAGGCATGACTTCTCATGATGAAAGAATGAAGTAATTGAAGCATGAGATGGATTGGTTGATGATTGATATCCCCTGAAGAGTAAAGAGGAATCCATTTTCCCCCTTTTTAATTCCTTTAGAGGCCTTGTAAGTATCATCAAGGGTACAAAATAGTTGAGTTTGAAAAATTGGTTTCTCAAAAGCATGATTTAGAGAAGAGGAAAGAAGTCATGGGATTGTATACATGGATGTTTCATGATGTATAATTTTCATATATGTGATGTACATGCCTAGAATATTCCACATAGTTATCACACTCCATAGTTGAGTTATTCTTGTGTGGTCTTAAGGCCCGTGAGGTGAAGACAACATGATGGAAACCATTGTTTGGTAAAGGATATGAGTCTTTTGTCCCATGTTATGAAATATTTGATTGGTCCAAGAAAAAGTGAAACCATGGATCATCTTTAAATTTTAAATTACACATGTGTGGTGATATTTATATCTTGACTAATCATATTTTTGGTTTTAGTGGATTTTACTCATCCTAGTAATGAAGTTTTGCATCTTTTTGGTGCAAGTATGAAGGTTTTCGGTATGGAAAATCTATATGGGTCACTTGTGAACGTTGTAATGAATAATTTGAATTTTTTTTAGTTTCCCTGGTCAAAACAAATGAGGTAAAATGACTTATATTGAATTTTAATCATGAAGAGCATATAAAAGTGATGTTTTGAGTGTTATTTAAAGCTATTTGCTTGTGTGTAAAAAGTGTAACCCATGTGAGAGAATTTTGCATATATCAAGGAATGTGTTGAGATATTAAAGTGTTCATGACATGTTGAATAATTTTTAAATATTGTTTGCAAGGGTTTGATGTAAAGAGAAGTGAAGAAAGTGAAAAATAGAGATTTTGAGAAGCTAGGGTTTGAACAAGGGTTTCAAGTGAGTGAGTTGAATCAATGATCTAAATCAGTTGTGGAAGAAATAAAAACATGATAAATATTATTAAAATGTGGTTTAGTTAGTTCTTCATCTTTGGGGTGTTTTATCCTCCTTTTGTAGTTGGTTCTTCACAAAATTAGGGATAGTGCTCCTTGTAGGGTTGGTGCTCTACTAAACCAGAGGTCGGTGCTACTTGTGAAGTTGGTGCTTCAATAATTATTTTTATTTGAGTAATATAATCATAATTTTTAGTGGTTTTTCTTCCCCTTGATGTTTTCTCACGTATATATTATTTTATGGTGTTGTTTCTCTTATTCATGGCTAATTGAATGTATGTTGTATGTTGTGCAAACTCTACTGGATGATTAATTGATTAATGATTTATGTGGGTAATCTAAAATTGAAATTGAGTTTGTAAGGATTGATTCAACCACCCTTCTTATTCCATTGTGGTTCCAAAATTGAATAGAAGACATAGAAATAATAATAAAGAGGTACTAATGCATCACGTGAATGAAGAAGAATTTGTATCAAATATTTTAGTAATTATGATATTTTCCTCTTTTAATAATGAGAAGAGGAAAGATATATTATGAAGAACTTATCCACTTCAATACTTTCAAAACCCCATGGACCACACCATTATAGGTTGATCTAGACCTAATATCTATATATACCTAGGCACAAGGTATAAAGAGAATGAGTCATTTGATCTTCTTCACATGTGTTTTAATGCTAAGTAAGAGTGTGTAATATTAATGGATAAGGAGAGATATGTCCCTAAAAAAATTATTTTGTAACCAAAACTAAGTAGTGAAGTGCGAAGAGTGAAAAATTAATTCCCTCTATAAATTGATATGAACTATGCCAACTGAGTCTAAGATTGTGCCAAAAATTGTATCCATGATGGAAAATTTGAAACTATAGAAAAATATATTGTTTTTACCAAGGGAAAAAATGTATGTTGTGATTATAATAATTTTTACAGATTAAATCTTCTATATGGTTTCGACCCTATGTGTTTTTATACCAAAATTTTATGTCTAGAGATGTCTTTGAGTATTTTTTCTATGAAAAGCTATATTTTAACCTATATGACTGTGCATGTAGATGTATAATATAACCTAATGAGTTTCCACCTCTTTTTAGGCACATGAAAAAAACCATTTGAATGTGCATCTCAAAATAATAGGTGTGTTCCCATGCACTTGTATTTCCGAGAATCATTGGGAAGTGTATAATTCTGAAGAGGCAACCACCTTGTAGAACCTATACCTATGAAAGGGGTTTATAAATGGTGAAAATAATGGAATTCAAAGAGAAAAAAACTATATAAATAATATCGATAGTAGTAGTGATAGCAATCGAACAATAGTAGTAAAACAATGTACAAGTAATAAAACTAGGATAAAGAAAAATAGAAATATATTGAGCAAATAGAGGTAATATTATGTAAAGAAGAGTCACATCAAGGAATAGAGATGCAAACATGGGACACCCACAAGATAAAAAATAATTAGGGAAATTAGGTTATATACAAGATAATAAATTTCATACAATAAATTGTTAGATCTATAAATATGGGATACCCTTAGTGTCACAAGAAAAAAAAAGGCACTCATGCTTTGCATACAATGAATCAAACAAGTAGTAAGATAAAAAAATAGCAAGCATGTATATAAAATAGAAATTTCAAATAATGATAAAATTAATAAGCAATAAGAGAGAACATGAAGTAATATATGTCAAATTACATAAGACGTATGTGTTAGTCCTATTAGTTCAAAAATAACACATACACAATATATGTAATCAAGTTTAATGAGGAAGTAGAAAGGAAATATAATGAAATAATAATAAATTTATATTATTAATGTGGAGGGATTCCCATAAGGGTCTTAAGAATGTAAGTAACCAAGGTATTTTATATTATCATGTAACAATATGTCCCGCACTTTGAAGCTCAATATACTACGTGAACACATGTGTGTAAAGAGTAGAAAAGATATGTTATCAATCAAACCATAGTGAAAAAAATATATGTAATATAGAGTGAAAATAATGTAAGCTATATATATAGGTCATGGTTTTTATTTTTACAAATATATGAATGTTTTTGTATTGTTGGATATAGTTATGTACAAATATAGGGACAACATAACAGTACCTAGTGGGCACGATGAGGATTCAAAGCTGATATAGAATAAGCAAGCGGCACAAACCTCAAGTATTCCAATGAATAATTCTCATATGAGAGTGGTGTGGATATAACATCATATACTAGAGAAACCTTGGGAGGAAAGTATGGTTGACTAGATTTACGAGAGATAGTATGTGATGGGCTATGTCTATGGGGAGGAATTGAAGAGTGAGATTTGTGAGATATAATATTTGCACTAAAATACCTATGAGGAATATTGGTAGGAAAGACCCACTAAATGTTACATATGTGCAAAAGGACCTGTTGAGAGACTTATGAGGGCTAGAGTCAATAGATAAAACATGTGTTCTAGAAGTTTGGTTAGGATTCATAGGAGTATGTCGAGTAAATGGGACATAATGGTGTAAAAATATAGGGCAGCTTGAAGGGTGTGTAACTTTTGAGGACATGAAGGAATATGATCCAAAAAAGAGTGTATGTAAGTGAAAAAGGACCGATTGAGGAATTATTGAGTCAACTAATGCATCTGATGGGTGAGGGGCATGGTGAAATTATAATAGAGGTGAATAAGGAGATACTTGTGAAGATATCGATATAGGAGGTGAAACTATAATAATTGTAATGATGGTATTGGTTCCCAATCTAAAACCCCAAAAAGTCTTGAATGTAGATGACATGTGTGTGCATGTGTTGTTTTTAAAACTAATGCTAATATAAGTAAAGACTAACACCTAAATAGCCTTAATTAGCAAAAATTAAACAAACTACTAAGCACCATCATGATAAGAATTAAACAAGGGTTAGATGCTAACATTCATCAATATACAAAACTTTGAAACTAACAATGTTAAGCATCTAAATCCTCTATTCTCTAACAACAAATAAATGAATGGACCTAAGTAGGCTCCATGGCAATCAAAAATGGTTGTCTTAGGTATTCCAAGAACCTAGGAATGAGGGCTTGTCAAAGTTGGGCTACAAGACCCTTTTGACACCTCCCATATGACCTAAGCACTTAGGAAAGAGGCTTAACTCTTCAAGATGATGAACTCTCAAGAAAACAAAAGGCAAGCTCTTAGTCTATTTTTCTATATGCTTTGCATTTGCTTTCTCAGGAAGTTTAGGTGTAGGTATAAAGGTAGAAGGATGGATCCTTATATAGCCTAATGGATAAAGGAAATAATTCATGCCTTTGCATGTGGGATAAAGGAAAAACATGATTAGGAATGGATAAGGTTGCTTTATAAAAGGTAACCTTAATGTAGAAGGGTTTAATTTATACTTAGCAAGTAATGGGTGTTGGGGGTGTTTTAATTAATCAAAGGTGATTAACTAATAGGTAGATGTAAGCTTATAGAAGATAATTAGAGGAATATTAGTATGATTTAGGCCATTAGAAGGGGATTAAATCAATTAAATATTAATTTATTAGTTAAATGGAAGGAAAACTAATTAATTAATAATAATTAATTAGTCTAGATAGAAGGGGTGAATAATTAATGGAAGGTCATTAATCATGATGTTAGTTGGATAGGTGACTTAATTAATTAGTGTATTGCAATTAATTAATGAAAACAAGATGGAAGATGAGTGCCTTTGACGATATGTCGTCAATTTGCGAGAAAGGAGATAATTAGCGCAATTTAAGTATTTAAATTGCTCGGGCATAATTATGGGTGTCTACATTTTCCCCTCTTTGGGGTGGCATAAGTGACACCACTTCAAAGATAGTAGACAAAATAAATTTTGAAGGGATAGAAGAAAAATTAGTAGGAAGGAGAGATGCCCCCTCGAGTGTCAATAGGGTGATGAAGGAAGATGATCAACGATTAAAAAAGGTGAGAGATAGATAGAAGAATGGGAAGGGGTAGGATGCCCCAATAAGATGGAAGATTAGGGGTGAGAGGAAAGTGATGCAGAAGAAATATGGAGGAAGGGAGAGGAGAGCTCAGCCTCTAGCTGCTATTTATTGGAATAATTTCTTGTCATCATATTTCCATAAGAGCTATGTCATCGGTCCTTATGAAAAATATAAGCATACGACAAAGGTAGAATGACATGAAAAGCCATACTACGAACAATTGTCCATTGCTGAAAATACCAACTCCACACAACATACAACAATGCAATGCAATATGAGAAGGAAACAAGCTCATTTAACAGGGAAAACAAGTATGAATGCACATATCCAACCCAACAACGGTCAAGACAGTTGTACAAATGTTTTTTTATCAAGCTGAAGAGATCCACATGTTTGTTGTTGACGAAAAGGGTTAAAAATGATGCCCCGAACAAAGATATATGCAAAGGGAAATGACAATGGACATTTGGTCTGAGTAAAAAGTGTTGTGCACAACCAAACAACACTAGGTAACAAATGTGCCCTAGAGTACAAATGAAGTAAGTAACTAGCTTTGTGAATGGTGTTGAATCTTGTGATCCACGAGTCATATTAATAGGGGAATATGTTAAACAAACTAGTAGGATATGGAGAAAATACCATGTGTAAGACACAAGTTTCAACCGTAATAAGTAAGTTACTATTTTTGTAGGTTTTTTTACTTTTTAGGATTTTGTGAAAAAATTTGCCCATTTTGGAATTTTGACGTGATATATTATATTGTTTTTGTTTTCTAGTTTCTAAAATGTGATGGATAGTAGAAGAAAATATAAGGAAGGGCCTAGGTGCAATAGAAAGTGCCCTAGGTGGAAGAAAGAAGGAACAAGTGACAAATAATGTCCTTGCTTAGTGGAAAAATTAATAAAATAATTATTTTTGACAAATAATTATTTACGAGAGTGTGAATAAGAAGAAAAATCACCTAGGAGCAATAAAATTTCCCTAGGGGGAAGAAAGGGGTAATGGACAGCAAAAATTCCCCAATACAGTGAAAAATAAGAGAAAAATAATTATTTAATTAAAATAATTATTCATCGGTGAACAGAGGAGAAAACGATAGTCAAAACGAGCCTCCAAGCCCTCCCATGGTGAAAAATAGCTTGATATACCCCACCTGGGGGTAAATCACCACGACTAGTTCATTTGTTACCGACCACTATTGAGTTTTTACCGTGAGGCTCTGACAACGATGAGGATGATGGTGATTGCACAAGATCGGTTGAGGCAAGTAGACGCAGTTTGAGGGTACCAAAGTGACATGTTGACGATGGCCCCTTCATGAGTATTCAAAATTTTCTAATCATTTTTTTTCATTAATGTCGAAAATTAGCATTTAGGGCTAGGAGGTTGCATCGGTGTGCATGTGTGTAGGTACATGTGTAAAGTCGGGGCACGGCATCTCTTTGGGGGTGCATGCATCATAAAACACACGCACGCACACATAGGCACTAGATTCACATACCCACACCTACACGCACACACTACACATGTGCGCACAAATGCACATACCAAAAATGAGGTACACACTCGAAAAGAAGGGTGCACACACAAAAAGAAGGGTGCACAAACTAGAGGTCACATGCGCACATGCGTAGGCATAAAAATTATAGCACAAATGTTGAATATGTGGTGCACATGCCCAAAAGGGCACGTAGGCACTGAATGATGGCACAAGTGCTAAAGACAATTGCGCATGTGCACATGCCAAAAGGAGGCACACACACACGAAAGGGTACGCAGCATCCCGGACCGGTGGAGGACAAATAGAAAAATGTCAAAAAAATGACACTTAGAAGAAATTTTAGGATTTTTGGGTTAACCCTAAAATGATAGATAGATTTTTAGAAGAAATGTTAGTAACTGACAAGTGATTTGATATTTTGTAGAGACGTCTACCAGTATTACAGATGTGGGAGTGTCACACCCGGATAGCTGAGGTAGAGGGGAGCATGTGTCGGCGAGACCGATGAGCTATGTCTATACTTCTCGAGGTGGTGGGGCTAGGCCCCGTGTCTCGATGTCATCTATTACCCTAGATAATGGTTTACTGACTGCACTAACCGAGTGATGGCATAACGAGAGAAAGTGTTTTAGATTACTTGACTAGGGAGATGATGATGACCTTAGAGGATGTATGGTAGATTCTCTGCATGTCGATCATGGGCACTTTGATTGAGTATAACTCTGATGTAGGGATGATTAGAGCATCCTGCAGTGACTGTTTTTGACATAGATGACATACCTCATGATGGTATGACCATTTCTTTGCATGAGTGCATTTCTGACCCGACACTGCATCGGGGCCTCTTTACGTCATGGCACTTATCAGTGGGTTTTTTCTCACTGATAAGACAGGGACATCCTTCCCAAGAGGGTTACTACCCTTAGTACATGACATTTTCAGTGGGGAGTGATATTGTTGGGGGCAGTGCATACTGGCCCACTTATACTGGGATCTACATTTGATTACTTACCATGGTCAGAAGACCATGGGGCCAACTTCATTGTTACAGATCTGGTCATGGGACCACATTGCGATCAGATGCCCTGTGGGCACTTTGTGTGTTTGAGACCTAGAGGAGCCATCTTACATGGCATGGGTACCAATAGGTGGTGATGTATGAGGCCACCTAGGCAGCCTATATAGATACAGGCGAGAGTTCGACGAGCTGCCAGAGATAGATATCATATGGAGACCTTATAGACACATTTAGTGGCCAGAGGATGCCACAAAGCTCAGTGTGTGCTTAGTAGAGCACTTTATCATTAGGAGTCACAGCTATATCATAGAGTTATATAGAGTTGACATGTGCCAGTGGTAGTTTGGCATAGTATAGGGTGTTCCATAGCCTGATATATGGTAAGCCCGTAGAGATTCAAAGAGACATACTATGGGGCCTTGCATACTAGTGGCCTAAGCCAGGGAAAGTTTTTCACAGGTGGTCCCATAGTTATTGGACCCAACATGATAGGTCGGGGATCCCGTACCATAGAAAATTATTCAACTTGGTATGCCACTATATTACCTCAATTTTTGACCATCCCGAGGAGGCCCAGGTAGCGGCGCTTGTCCACCTACAGAGATATGACATGGTTCGGAGCAGAGAGAGAGAGATCAGCAGGTCCTGATCTAGAGGATCCATTTAATGGCTTACCGCATGATGAGCAGGGTGCCCCACAGGCATAGGGACCGAGTCCACGGGGCCCAAGGAAGACACCACCACAAATTATGAGATCCAAGGTTCTAGAGTTGGGCCGAGTCATCTAGAGCACCACAAGGACCAGATTTAGTTGCACGACTAGTGGAACCAATAGCCACATTGCAGCAAAGAGTTACAGGTAGGCCCTAGCTAAGAGAGATCAAGCTAGGGAAAAGAGAGATGAGACCCGAGGCTAGTGTGTGACCATGACAGCTGAGTAAGATCAAGCTCGGACCCGATCATGACTTTATTATCAGAGTAATATCGGGCTCGAGCCAGCCGCCTAGGAGGTGATAGTGCTATACTCTTCAAGAAGATTCAATAGATGGCCTCTCAGATGGCCCAGGTGATAGGTTTACACCGAAGACACAAGCTTAGTTGTACTTTGTGATATTAGAGTGAGATAGGCTCAGGGAAGAGCATGTAGTAGGCCAGGCCAAGTTGGACCAAGCTACCACAGAGATAGCATCCTACTGACACATGGAGGGTACCGTAGTGACTTCCCAAACACATAGAGATTTGGTGACAGCAGAGGGCAAAGCCTCGTACTATAGGTCTTTATATTTTGAGGTAGTGCCTCCTGAGTGATGGGCACCATCCTATAGTTAGCATTTCAATAGGGGCACTAGATTTGAGAGGCCTCAGGCCTCAGTGGAGCAACCATGACCAAAGAGAGTCGGTGATGCTCATGCCATGTGACCTCCATAGGATAGGCCAGCTACTCCTTCAGAGGGCTCGAGTCAGCCCTGATATTTTGTACATCCACATATGCCTCTTTATGAAGGCTATGAGTATATTGTGCTCCATGTATATCATTTTGTATTTGTATAACAGTTTTTGACACATGCCTCTGATGAAGGCTTTTATTCTGTTATAGATGTATCACTTTTGTACACCTCAGATGAAGGCATTTTTGATATAGATTAGTTTTGATACATGCCTCTGATGAAGGATTTTATTCTCTTTTCTACATGTACCATTCTTTTGTATGCCTTAGATGAAGGATTTTATGATGTTACTATCGTGATGTATATCCATTTTTAATATAGATATACCACACATATATGATTTACACATTTGTGACATAACAAATGAGACAGGACATTTGTTTATTATTTCTCATGGATAGATAAATTTTCTTATGATGTTTAGATGATTTGATTTGACACGTATATGTATCAATGATATTTTTGATGTACTACATGTGTTTTGATTTCTACATGACGTATCTTGTAGAATATATCAAATTTTCTTTACTTATGTGATGTGCCATACTTAGTGGATGGGATGATATGATGATAAGGGTATGGGGGATAGATTTTGATATTTGTGATCCCTCTTTCCCCCATTTGATGATACAATATGTGATGATTAGCTTAGCATTCATGTATGATGTATACTTAGCATTTTCTTGATATATGATGTATAGATGATGTTAGATGTGATGATAGTGATGGTAATGTGATGATGTGATAACAAAACACTACACATGCAATAAACACAATCAAATTCTAATCAAAGAACACAATGAATTAACATTATAATGCACCAAGACTCACTAGCATGCAAAAACATACCTCAATATGCATAAGCTAGAATAAATCTAATCTAAGCAAGAAAAGATGAATTTTAACAAAGTACACCCAAGCAACAAACAACCCAAAAGCAAAAACATGAAGCAACTATACAAGCAACAAGAAAAGCAAGAAACAAGACAATGCAAGTAAATGCAAGTAAATGTTTTTGTAAGTTTTTTTCATGCAACAATTTTCTATTGTTTTGGATTTGTGAAACAATTTTCTATTATTTTTGTGTTTTGAAAAAAATTCTATTATTTTTGTGTTTTTGGATATTTTGAATGTTTTTGTAGTTTTTGAGAAAACAATTTCCACTTTATTTTTGGTTGATTTTGTTTTCTAACGGTTTTCCAGAGTTATGCACAAGTAACTAAGAAAGCATGGATGCCCCAAAGACATTAGGCACTGGGAATGTACAAGGGCGAGAGGCCACGAACTTATAGAAAAGAAGGTGAAGTCATTGAATTGCCCCCAACGTAAGATGGGGAATAGTGAAAGACCATGCCCCTCACAGATGAATAAAAGAAGACAAAGTCGGATCAAGGCTTGACAGGATTGGGCTCACAGGGAATCTCGAAGGCATAACTAGGGCTAGGCAAAGTAAAAGTACCCTCCAGATGCTAGGTGCTTGTGAACAATGAATCCTCCACAGGTGCCAAAAACTAGTTTTCACCCAAGGACCTATCCAAAGTGCCACAATTGCGTGGTTTTCACTTGTGGATGACATGTTTTCTCTTTTTCTTTTTCTCTCTTCTTTTTTGATTTTTTATAATTTTTTGATCATTTTACCATGTTTTTGATTTTTTTTTCTTTTTTGATTTTGCACCATGTTTAAGCATAAAACTGCTTAAGATGCATGGTTTTCATGGGCTTGCGAAGCTCATCACCATTGGGGTGAGCAAGTATTTATGGCCCTGTGCCATACTAGGCCACAATAACATAGGGTCCTAAACAATGTGGTTCAAACTTTCCTTTCTTTTCTCATTCCACTCTTGTGTTGAACTGGTTCTCCTTCATGACTAAATCACCAACCTCAAACTGACGAGGTATGATTCTCTTGTTGTAGTTTTTAAAGACTATGTTCTGATACACTTTGAGGTGATTAAGAGTGTGAATGTGCTTCTCATCTAGGAGCTCTAATGTAGCCAGTCTTACGACCCAAGTAATCCTCATCTTTATTTAAATAGTCCTTGAGAGATATTCTTAGGGAAGAAAGTTCAATTTCTAGTGATATGATGGATTATGTCCCAAATATTAGAGAATATGGAGCCACATCCATAGGAGTGTGAATGGAGGTTCTATAAGCCCAAAGAGCTAGGTGGATTTTCAAGTGCTAATTACGACCTGTTTTGTTGACCATCTTCTCCATTATTCTCACCAAAGTCTTATTTGTGGCTTCAGCCTATCCAATACCTTGGGGGTAATTTGGTGTAGACCATTTTAACCTAATTTGGAACCTTTGACAAAGACCTTTCACAATATTATTCTTAAATGATTTCCCATTATCTGTAAGAATTTCCGTGGGAATGTCATATCAGAAAATGATATGATTCATGATAAATTTGGAAATCTGAGCTCCTGTTACATAAGTTAAGGGGATAACTTCCACCCACTTTGTAAAGTATTTAGTAGCATTGATGATGTAGGTATGACCATCAGATGAGGTAGGGGTAATTTCTTGATCAAGTTAATTCCCCACTTAGAAAATGACTAGGGGGTAGTGATAGGTCACAATGGTTTTAATGGAGCATGTATGAAGTTTCCATACTACGGTAGAGTACACACTTCTTGACGTAATTGCAACAATAATTTTCCATGGTAGGCCAAAGGTAGCCTACTCTCAACAATTTCTTGGCTAAAACCATTCCATTTTTATGTGCTCTAAACACCCTTTCATGTACTTCCTTGATCACTTGGATTGACTCTGTCATATCAAGACAACGCAACAAATTCCCATTGTATCCATGACAATAAAAAGTGTACCTCCTAAAAGGGTGTAATGGGCTATTTGGTGAATCAAGATTTGTTTTTCGAAATGGGATATATCAGGAGGGAACGTTTTGTCCTTGAGATAGGTAAAGATGGGCTCGTACAATGGGGAATTGGGACCAATAACATCACAAGAAAGATAAGACTCTGGCATGTCATACGTGGGTGGCATAAATTTTCTACAAAGAATGACATGTCATTATTCCCTTGTGGAATAAGAAGCATATAACCCACCATCACCAAAGCATCTACCGATATATTTTTCACTCTTAGGATTTGTTCAAATGTAATGTGCATAAAGTACTCCTTTAGAGTTTCTACAAGATTTTTGTAAGGTATGAGATTGTTATCCTTAACCTTGTATTCATCATTAACCTGTTTGATAATTAACTGAGAATCACCCACAACCTTGACATGATGAGTGTTCCACTTGATAGCCAACTTCATCCCTATGATAAGTTCCTCATACTTGGTGATATTGTTTGTGAAAGGAAATCCCAGGAAAAAATTCATGTGGTATAGGGTCACCAGAAGGAGTAATAAGGACTACCCCTACACCTGAACCATGAAAAGTAAAGGACCCATCAAAGTGTATCTGCCACACGATAGATTCTTCAATGTAGAGAAAGGATGCATAGGCAGATCCATATTCAAAGGTTCAGTGCCTTACAAAGGTGCTTCTGCTAGCTGGTCAGTGAGTACTTGTCCTTTAACCGACTTCTAATGTACAAATTCTATGTAAAACTCACTTAATAGAATGATCCAATTAGCCATTCTACCTGTGAGGGCTGGTTTAGATAACAAGTACTTGAGTGGGTCAACTTTGGATATCAGCTTGGTTTTGGTATTCAATAGATAATGATGATTTTTTTAAAAGTAAAAACAACAGCCAAGCAAGATTTTTCAATTTGGGGATAGTTGAGGTCATAAGCGATGAGAGTTTGAATGAGATAATAAACCACTTTTTCTTTGTGACCTAGGTCATAAATTGGGTGAGCAGCGTACCAATAACAAATTGTGTAGCAGAGATATAAAGAAAGAGTGGCTCTCCAGGAGTTGGAGGCATGACGACAAGTGGATTGGCCAAGTATTGTTTAAGAAAATCAAAGGCTTGTTGTTGCTCTGGTCCCCAGATGAAGGCAACATCATGTTTAAGCAAGTGGGTGAATGAGTGGCACTTATCTGCAAGCTAGGAGATGAAGCAGCAGATAGCCTAGATTTTCCCCTATAAGCTATGCAGTTGCTTAATATTCTTAGGTGGAGGCATTTCAATAATATAAGACACTTTAGCAGAGTCTACCTCAATTCCTTGTTTTGATACAATGAAGCCCAATAGTTTTCCTGATAGCATGTTAAATACACACTTCTTTGGATTCAGTCTGACCTTGTACTCTCGCAGGTGCTCAAAGATACACCGTAAAATGACAGGGTGATCTTCTCTTGTCTTAGACTTTTTGAGGATTTCATCAACATAGTCCTCCATGATATCATGAATCATTTCATGAAAAATTACTGTCATTTCCCACTGATAAGTAGATCCTACATTTTTGATATCAAATTGCATCAACTAATAATAGAAGGTACCCCACGGAGTCGTGAAAGCCTTTTTGTGCTAATCTTCTTTAGGTATCTTGATTTGGTTGTATCTTGAAAAGTTGTCCATGAGAGATAACATCTCATATCCCACTAGTTGAATCCATAATCATGTCAATATTTGGCAGTGGAAAATCATCCTTAGGAAAACCTTATTAATGTCTCTAAAATCCATGTAGATCATAATCCCGACAAAACTTTTCAGACGGGGATGATGTTAGATATCCATTCAGAATAATCAATAGGTTAGATGAATCACCGCAAGTAATCTTTCTAGTTCCTCTTCAACTAGTGGAGCTACCTATGGGTGCATCTTTCTGAGCTTTTGTTTGATAGGCTTAGCATCTGCATGCACAACTAGGTTGTGCACAACTAAAGTTGGGTCTAAGCCTGGTATGTCTTTGTAGGACCATGCAAACACATCTATAAACTCTCGTAGTAGCATAGTGAATGTCTTTTGTTCTCTAGCTAAGAGTGATGCTCCTAATTTGACTATTTTGGATCTTCCTCTATACAAATATTGACATCAATAGTCTCCTCTAATAATAATTTTGACAAGTCCTCCATACACGTAGGATCGGAAGGAAGGTTGAGATCTTCGTCCAAGGATGTCTCCACAAGATTTTCATCCTTAGCATGGTCACTTTTATTATCTGTTGATTTTTGCACCTATTTTTCAATTAGTTCCTCAAAGAGGTTTTCACTATGTGACTTGGACTTTGATTTTTGCCGAGGCTTTACGTTAGAACTTTTTCCCTCACTTTTTCTTAATTTTTGCTGACCACAAAGCTCAACCTCCTCACCGAAGTAGGCGTAGGTATCCAAGTCAATAAAGAAACCCTTCTTGTGGTCTCCAATGGGAATTGTATCTTGAATACCCATGAACTCTGTGATAGATTTGTTGTTCTCGAATAGATCTAGCGACATGTGATGTTGTTGGTCCCATTCAACGAGGGAAGGGGAGACAAGGTCAAGGGTTGGTTCCGTAGGGGTTATGGTTAGGATAGCATTGTTTATGAATAGGTTGTGGAGGCAAGATCCTCATATTGGCTACAATGGGAATCTGTATCGTTGTCTAGATAGTCAGAGCTATCCTCACATTTAGAACAAGTATCATCTTGATCATTGGAGTGTGCTCCATAAGGGCGAATCCTTATGTCATATCTTTCTATTTTAAAATGAGAAAGAGGCACCGTTCTCTCTATCCTTGTTCATTTCTTCCACATCCTAGGCCCTTGTAGCCCATGGAGTACATCATTGTACTAGATTTCTTGTATACAGAGGGTTCATAATAGGATGGATGAGTATCCTCTGGGACCCAAGTTATAGGTGGATCCAACAATTTTTCTTCAGCTAACAAGCCTCTAGGTAAGAATGACCCAATAGTGTGTTCATTTCTAGGTCTTCTGAAGTGGTAGTTGGGTTGACCTCTAGTCTTGGGTGACAAGGAGAGGTCTGAAACCAAGAGAGCTTGTTGTACATTATACTCTCTGTAGCCATATTCAAGGATTTTCATCTCCCATGAGTCAAAAGGAGAGGTTGATGTTGATGCACCATGGGTGCAAGAACTGAGAGAATCCGAATCTATTTGGGATTCCATGGCCTCAAATTGGAGAGGGACAGCTATATTAGTGGAGGGACATGCATATGTGTCCTTACATGTAAAGATATTGAGAGCTCTACAATGAGTGAAGGGCTCGAATATTCTTGTATTGCAATGATTTGTCCCTCATGCTTCAATTTAATGCATTGATGGAACATCGATGGAATGGCCTACATGGCATGAATCCATGGGTGGCCTAGAAGAATGTTATATGGAAGTTCCAATTCCAGGAAATGAAATTTTGTTTGATGGCAAGTGGGACCCACCTCTATGGGAAACGTGATTGTGCCCACTGACTCCCTTTCCACGTTGTCATAATTGGTGATAGTGATGATATTTTACTTAAGATTGGCCTTAGTATGTCTGAGCTATTTAACCAACTTTAGTGTGCAGATGTTCAACCCTAATCCATTATCCACAAGAACCCATTTGATCTTCCTATGGGTAACAACTACCTCAATGTAAAAAGGAAGATTATGCGTTGGATTTTCAATAGAGATCTCCCTATGGTTGAATGCAATATGTTCATCTGGTATGATATTGGCCACTTGTGGCTTGAAGGTGTGTAGGATTGACCTCTAATGGCACTCTCACCCATGAAGAGTTTGGTATAGAATGTATTTGTGTACATTAGATATCTTAAGAAGATCTAAGATCAAAATATTAGCAGAAATATTCTCAAGTTGCTCTAAGAGGTTGTATTTACCAGTTTTTGGGGTTGATGGAGAAGGTTCCAAAATCATGAGGTGGGCATGCCTTGTTACCATGGCGCAATCCTTTCCCTTGATTTGGATGGTGTTGACATGGTCAGTAGGAGAGCTAATACATCTAATAAGTGAATCATAATGATTATTGTCTTTTTTGGTGTATAAGTAATTCGCTGCTTTATAACCTTGGGATGACTCTCCCTGATTCAGCTTTGAATTTTTTGATTTATCATGATTGGGGAATGGTTGTTTATATATCCCCATTTTCTCATTGGGTGTTTGAGTTTTTCCTGGGTTGTCCACCTCTATCTCCCCATTTTCAATGAGGTCTTGGATATAATGATGAAGGTGCAGAAATTTTTTTGTCTTATGTCCTTTGACACGATGCATTTCACAATATTCATGCTCCTTGTACCATGAAGGTTTTGGAGCATTGTCATCAAATGGTTGTGTCGTAGGATATGTCATCATGTGAGCTACATCCAATTGTTTTAGTATAACTAACAAAGTTTCATTAAGAGAGGTGAATGTTCTTCATTTTGGTGGTGGTTGAATTGGTCCTTTGGTCAGTTTAAAAGGTTGACCAGTTTGGACCATTTGTACATGTTTGGAATAATGATCCCGTCTCCCACCACATTTTTGTTTTTGTTAAAAACCTTCGGCTTCTCCATGGGTTTAAAATTTTGATTATCTCTAGATTGGGACTTGAGAGTTCCTTTTGCAATGAGAGATTTCTCTATTTGAACCCCCTTTTCAATGACCTCCTCAAAAGTGTGAACATAATGCATTTGGAGGTGGAAAGCTATATCTGGATTGAGGTTGGGTACAAAAATACTAACAATTTTTTTTAAGGGAAAGCGCAAGGGAAGGCAAATTTAGCTATTCCTCTCCACCTTTGGAGGAAGCAGGAAAAAAGTCTAGTTAGGGAATTGTTTGGTGCCACATAAATCTTCCATGCCGACATCACTCTCTATGCTTTGAGAAGTGACGCACAAACCTTTCTCGCCAATTTTGGATAAGTGAAAATTGATGCCCGAGGCAAATGTGTAAACCACTCCAATCTCTCGACCTCCTAGACTCTTGGGAAAAAGTCTTATGAGATAATTATCACTATAGGACACATTTTGACATGCCATATAGAAATCTTTGACATGATCCCATGGATCCCCTTTCCCTTTATATTTGTCAAATTTTGGCATATCTAATTTCTTAGGAAAGGGTTGAAGGGTCATAGTCTTGTCAAAAGGATAGGTGCATAATTCTACATATTTATACTTTCTAACGCTCCCTATATTACTCTCTTGAAGGCTTGTGAGTGTTACTTTCATAGATTGTACCTCTTGCATGAGAAATTGTTCTCTAGTGGGAGAAGTGGGGAGATATACTCGATGGTACCCCGTATCATCTTCTTCTTGATTTTCTCTATGGAATTCATTGATCTTAACCTTAGGCCTTGAATTTTGAATGTTTTTGCTTGCTTCCTTCTGCACATGAGAGGTTAGAAAAGCTAATTGTCAGCTTAGGCTACTAATCTGTTGTTGAATTGTGGTTTCTTCTTCTAAAGGTTCCTCCTCTTCCTCATTTTGTGGAGGTTCTTCACCATTCTCATGTCCTGTCGTGTTTTTACGTGGCACTTTGATAAAGGGTATTCTATGTCCCACTATCTTATTATTTCCTATGTTGGAGGTAGAAGCATGTCCATGTGTCAAAATATCCTCCATGTTGATGAGGGGTCATTCTTCCTCATTAGCGTTATTCGCAGGTGGGATTGTTTCACTTTCGGTGGGAATTTTGGCCCCTAATTCCATGACCCGTGCTAGCACTCTATCCTTATTTCTGAAAAGAAACTCGTCTAATAGAGTGGGGTCAAAGTTGAATTATGCGTGTGGAGATTCTAATTCATTACCACTATGATCGACCATATCTTCTATCTCTTTTTCCTCAAAAATAGAGGTCATAGATTATGTCCAATAAAGGGGTTTGACACTTGTCTATTAGAGGCTTCCCAAGCTTGCACTTGTTGTTTATCGTATGTTTGTTTCTTGAGTCCTAATCATGTTTTGTGAGCCATGATTTGTGATAGTTTCACTAGGGTAAGTTGTAAATGTGTTAAAAACTTTACGACCACACCTAAGTGAAATGCAAGATAAATTGTCAAGAATATGAATAACAATGTGAGAATACCAATGTGATAGAGTGATAAATCACCAGTGACACAAATGTTTGGTATCGAAGCTTATCAAATGAATTACCTCCTAGACTACGTCTCAAAAAGTAGTTTAGTGTCGCAAGATAATTAACAAGATGTTCTCACTTATGCCAAGTTCAAGAGAATGAACAAGACGTAAGTAAATACAAAAAGTTAATGTGACCTCCTAACAAGATATACTAAAAGTGAGTTCAAATTCGATTAAGACCTATATCCCAAAAAGTACCAGTTACAATTCATGAGTGACACAACAATATCATTAAGATATGTTAACCAAACTTTTAAGAAAGTAAGGTATTGATATCAAGATGTTATTGATATAACACGCACAAGCAGTAACACCCAACACTTTTAAAAATTGAGGTAATAATAGAATCAAACCAAAAGCTCAAAGTATAGCTAGGAATAGTTAAAATGTGTGCACTGTAACCTTACAATATAGATATTTATTTCGAGTTTAAAAGAAACAAGATGTAAATATTAAAATTTTAGTGATACAATACAAACAAGGTAACCCTTCTAAGGAAGTTTAAGATGATGAACCACGCCTAACTACAATGATGATCTTGACATGGGTATCAAGATCATAATGGCCACCAATGATATGAATACATCTTTGTGCACTTTAGACATTTAACTTACCCAGCCGTAAACATGGATGGGTGTAAATGGATAAAAAGTGGTAGAAACAATCGATTGGTAACACAAAGGTAGTCACCCTTATTTTGATAAACAAAGTGTCAAAATAATGTGAAGGAAGAAAATCAAAATGGGGATGAAAAATTCTAGCTTCACTTTGGTAGAGTTTCACCTCACCTTAAGGCAAGTAAAAACTAAGTGAAAGTAATGTGTCACATGTTTCGCAATGAAAATATGGTTCATAACTCAACACTATTTTAGAATGGTCAAAGTGGGCTCTTGGCCAAAGTATATTTTCCTAGGTGGTTCTTATTATCCAAAGTTCACCCCCAGGGTAAATTTCGATAACATGCATAAGAGTTTTCAGTTCCAAGCAAGTAGGTTGATTCAGGAAAAAATCATGAAATTGGCTAAGTCCTACTCCAGGCCACCTTTGGGACAGTTGGGACATCAAGGCACGATCGGCCGAAAAGCCTCCGAGGCTTCTGCGAAGCATAGGGACAATTGGGCCGTCGGGACGCCGAAAAGCTGGTTTGGCCGAAGGAGAAGAAAATCGACTAACTGCTCAGGACATTTGGGCCTTGAGGACGCAAACCACCCAGTTTTGGTTGAAAAGGAGAACTTTCACACTAAGTATTCGAGACATCTGGGCCGTGAGGACGTGAAGGACGTGAAGAGGCGAAGCGGCCGAGAGCAAAGGAAGCCCATTTTGGGTGGTTCAGAAGAATTTGTCCTGCATAATCCGGGGGCAGCTTGGAACAAATGTACGCGAAGGATGCAAACCGGCCGGTTCGGCCGAAACGAGGAACTTCAGCACTGGGACAGTTGGGACAAATGGACGCGTGGGATGCGGATAGCCAAGAAACCCGAGGGCCAATCAGATCATGACACATGTCACCGGTAGATGAGGGACAAGGAAGCCCATTTCGGGTGGTTCGGGAGTTTTTGTCCCAAACAGTTTGGGACATCCAGGACAGAAAGACGCGAAGGGCGCGAAGAGCCGGCAGACCCGCGGACCAACCAAATCATGACACGTGTCACAAGGAGAAAAGTCCAAAAGGTCAGAGGGTGAGGTTTCAAGCACTGACTGAGCCAATAAAAAGAGGACATGTGTCCAATGAAGCAGGGAAGGAGAGAGAATCACGCGACCAATCAATGCATGCCACGTGTCATCCAGGTGGCAGAGCGCGGGAAGAAATTTAAAAATCCATTTTCACCTGTTTTGTGCCCTAGATCTTCAGATCAACATATCTTTCGATTCAGAGCTTAGATTTGCACATTCTTTATATCAACGGAAAGCTCATGAAATTCTCTACATGATTTCGGGGTTAATCTTAAATTTTGGTGCAGTATGGAGAGAGAAAATTGAGAAATGGCTCTGATGCATGTTCATGGCCAGAAGTGACATTTCAGCGACCAAATTTAATGCAGAATGGGTCGCATTCTCCTATAATCCAGTCAAAATGACAGGGTATGGGTTTGTAAGGTCCCCCATGCTGTTTTAATGCATCTGAAGTCAAGGAGGGATGGGTTCCCATGTTTCTGTATGTTTTCTGTCCCCTGGGCTCGACCCATGCAATGTAAAAAGCCAGATTTGGCTCATTTCTAGGGGGAACATTTCTTTGGATAGCAAGCTTCTTCTTTCACCTATAACAAGTGATTTTTGCAAGTATCAGACCTCTTCTAAAATTGTAACAGGTTTTCTACCTTTTTGATGTTGTAATACAAGGGTTTTGACAGTGGAAATGACAATACAGGCTCTGTGATCAGTTTTCACCCTCTGTTTGTGTTGCTTGTTTCATTTCGACTCCGATTACATCTTATCAGCTTGTGCATGATGTTTTATGTTACATTTTATGATCTCGTGTCTATCTGTAGAACAAGAAGTGTTCACCACTCCTCCTTTGGTGTATCACCCGTTAGTTTAGTTTCATTTTTGCACTTTCTATCTCTCGTCTCCTTGGATTTTAGAGTAGGATTAGGTTTCAAACCTCTATAGTTTTTACAAAATATAGATCTAAATCGAGGATTTTGAGGAACCACCTCTAATCTAGAGATTCCTCTCTTAGTTTCACAAGTCCCCACACTTGGAGAGAGGTTTCCATGTTGTGCAATCACACTAGATGCTAGAGTGATCAACCTAGAAGCCCGAACGCATCCGGGGTGTCTTTGTGAGTCTCGCAACAATAGTTTTGGCATGCCCGGTGGGACCTAGAGGTCTCATTTTTATTGTAGCAGGGTTGATGTGCATCTGCTACATTTTTCTTGCTTAAAAGAGCTATTATTTGCATATCTGGCGACTCCAAGGGGAAGAATCAACTGGTTTTAGTAGTGCAGGCCTGAAAAATCATGAGAAGAATCACCACAAGGTCAAGAGCTAAAGAAGAAGAAGTGTTGTTTGAATACCTGCAATTATCTCCAAGAAGAAAGCAAAGGGGAAGAAGGATTTAAAGGTCTCCATCTCCACCAAACAGAACTCTCTCAACTCCTCCACCTGACAGGCCTTTCATTCAGTATACAAGGGTTTTAAGACTGATTAGAATGGCTCAGAACAACCCCTACGTCAACTTCACAGGAAGCAGCCCACTTGCTCTCAATGCACAACACCCAGTTCCTATTGCAGCCTTGAAGAACATTCCCTACTTCACTGGAGAGAATCAGACTACTCCAGGTGATCATGTTAAATATATTGCTAACCTTTGTGCAATCCATGAAATCAATGAAATGCAAGTGGCTATCAAGTTACTGGCATCTTCATTCAAGGGTAAAGCATTACAATGGTTTAGGAGCCTTGGAGCTGGTTCTATCACAAACTGGAATCAACTGTGTATTGCACTTCATGAGCAATTTGGAGAGAAGGGAGACAACTTGTCTCTTTTGGAGCAGCTAACAACTATCAAGAGAGCCCCCAACGAGTAGCTGACTGACTTCAACTTCAGATTTCAAAGGTCTTGGGATAGGATTCCAGTGGCAGTCAGGCCAACAGCAGAAGGTGCTTTTCTATATTACCTTAAAGCTTTGAATTATGATATTTCTATGTTAATTCAATCTATGGGAGGCACAACCTTACCTGCTGCTTATAGCATTGCCATTAGAGCCGAAAACTATCTTATTCAAGCTAGTAAACTGGCTCCTAGGCCTCCCATGCCCTTGTATCCAAACTTAGAAAATCCAAGCACTAGTCAAGCACCCACTTTGGCTCCTGTTCCCACCCCTAGAAATCAAAGTTCAAGTGAAACTTCTACTTCATCCTCTAGTGCTTCAAATGAACTCCAAGAGGTCATGAAATAGTTACAAAATTTGGGAAATGAGCTGGTTACTATCAAAAGATAGCAAGCTCAAAGTGCTAGACTGTATCAACCTCAAGTACATGTACCAGGCTAGGCCCCCATACCAACAAAATAGGTCACCAAATTAGGCTGCAAATCAAAATCAAAGCCAAGTAAGGCCTCCCACTAATAGACCATTTCAGCCCTATAACCCCAATGTCGTATCTGCTTCTAAAGCATTAGTGCCAGTCCAGAACAACATGGCCTAAGAATATGATTGGTGTTTCCCATGTAGTCAGCCACATAACCAATCAATGTGCTTTAATGGTGCATTAAATCAAGCTCTGATGGTGCAAACCATTGGTGGGTCGCAAGAGTCCAGCCATGAAGGAGATCAGCAGCAAGAAGCACCTCAGCAAGGAACATCTCTCGAATGAAACTACTCTTGTCAATTGGTAGGCTGAAGATTTATGTGGTATGAATCAAATACCCTCTCAAGGTGTTGCAGCCAACACAAGGTCAAAAAGGAGGAATTTGGGTGAAGAACAGCCATTGGCCCCAAGTAGTTCACGACCTTCTGTCACTCCACAAGGTGTTGGCAAACAAAATGTAGTTCCAAACATGTAAGGAGCACCCAAACCAGCTCCTAAACCAACTCAGATGCTAGTTGTTGCTGCCCATGTGCAAGGAATGAATGCACAAGCTAGGGGACAAAAGGGATTCTTCATCCCCGTTCAGTATCATTGAACAGATGAAGAAGACTAACGTCAATATATCAATGTGGGAATCCCTATCCATCCCAAGACAAAGAGATCTGCTGCAAGCTGCCATGAAGGACTCGCCCAACTTCGAATCGGGGTTCGGATGCAAGACAAAGTGCTTACAAATGCTGCCCAACCTAAAGGAAGTCATGAAGGACAAAGCAAGGTAAAATGTCAAAGCCCCCTCCTTTCTATGTTTCATTAATCATTGGGGATAAACTAGTACATAATTACATGATTGATTCCGGGCAAGTAGCTCAGTGATGCCCAAGCAAATAGCTGATCAGCTGGGTCTCCAATATGAAGTAATATCTGAAGGGGTAGTGCAATTGGATGGGACAGCAGTAGAAACCGTGGGAGTAATTAAAGGTTTGAATATTACCTTACATACATGCCCCAACGTTACCGTTTTACAAGATGTGTCAGTGATAGATTTTCCACCACTCTTTGCCCTATGTTTATCAAGGGATTTCACAGCCAAAATTAGAGGTTACTTATCTGTTGATTGGTCACACATGTTGTTTAGAACAAGATATGGTACTAAGGTCACAATCAGATCTAAACCAATTGCAAACTTTCATATTGAGCCTCATACTCCAAGCCAAATCAATGCCAATTGCTCAGCATTTGATCAAGAAGATTATCCAAACACAGATGAAGCCGACACCAAAGTTGGAAGCATCCCAGATTTGACTCTTGATGAATGGGCAAGCAAGGTGCATGCTTTTGATCCCTATCAAGAAATAGAAGAATCTGAGCTAGGGGTTTATTGTTTACATGAAGAGGATCAACCTCTCCCCAGCATCACCAAGCCAGATCATAAGGACAAGAATGAAGTATGGAAATTGTTCTTTGATGGGTCAAGGAGTAGACAAGGTGCAGGAGGAGGAGCTATGCTCATTTCACCACAAGGTATAAGGTATTACTCAGCCTTCCGTTTCCAGTTTTCCTGTTCAAACAATACAGCTGAGTATGAAGCCTTAATTCATGGACTGCACTGGGCAATGAAGAAAGGCATCAGGAATTTACAAGTATTTGGTGATAGTGAGCTGGTCGTAAACCAAGTCAAAGGAAAAAATGCTGCAAAAATGATCTGCTCAAGTGCTACAAAAATCGGGTATGGGATCTTATTGAAGATCTTGAAGCTTTTAGCATCAATTCCATCCCAAGAAAAAGGAATGAAGCCGCTGACAGACTTGCAGCAATTGGGGCTGCATTTGACGTTGTAGAAAATATCAAAAGTAAAAAACCTCAGCCTCATATCAAAGTGGTTGTGAGACCAGCTGTTCCAGATAACAACACAAGTTGGCAAGTCTTCGAGAATGATCAGCAAATTGTTAATTTCCTACAAGAAGAAGCTGAGTTCTCCGCCAGAAATCAAGACAAGCTGCATCAGCAATATGGTGACCAAGTGGTGCAGCTGAGGACTAACAAATTACCAAAAGGCCTCATAACCTTGGAGTCAATCTTCAACCCGAATGATCAGTTCTGGAAGGAGAAAGCAAACATTCAAGTGAAGGGTGAAGATTCAGAGCCTATTTTAGTGGAAGAAGGAAAAACATTGCAGATTGGCAAAGTAAGTACCTCACAAGAGAAATCTGACTTTGTTCAGCTTTGTCAAGAGTTCCCAGATATCTTTGCTTGGACTTATAAAGATCTAAGAGGTTTCAACCCAAAGATGACACAACATACTATTGAGCTGGATCTGGAATCCAAGTCCTCATGGGGCAAAAGCAAAGGCCAGTAAATCCCCATATTGAACCTCTCATGAGAAAAGAGTTAAGCAAGCTTATTGAGGCCAATATCATCTTCCCCATCAAACACTCAAGTTGGGTTACAAACTTGGTGCCAATGAGAAAAAGAAATGGAGAAATCAGACTGTGTGTTGACTTCAGAGACTTGAATAGAGCCTCCCTCAAGGACCATTACCCACTCCCTTCCATGGAGAAAATATTGCAAGTTGTAGCTGGTTCAGAAAGGTTCTCACTACTTGATGGATACTCAGGCTATAATCAGATAATGATGAAGGAAGAAGATCAATTCAAGATGGATTTCACCACCAAATGGGGCACCTATGCCTACAGGAAAATGCCATTTGGCCTATCAAATGCCAGAGCAACATTTCGGAGCTATGGATATGGCATTCAAAGTCTTAATCAACAATATAGTGCTGGTATACCTAGATGATATCACTGTCTTCTCGAAGAATGCAGTAGACCATCTCTTTCACCTTAGACAAGTGTTTCAGAGGTGTAGAAGGTTCGGAGTGTCATTGAATCCAAAGAAGTGTATATTCTTGGCACACAAGGGCAAATTGTTGGGCCACATTGTCTCTAGGGAAGGGCTAACAATTGATCCTAAAAGGGTTGAAGCCATCCGAACGCTCCCATTGCCACACCACAAGAAATATTTCAAAGCTTCTTAGGAAGAATAAACTTTGTCCACAGATTTGTGCCTAATTTTTCCACTAATGTGAAGCCTCTAACAATGATGTTGAAGAAGAGTCGACATTCAAATAGACAATGAAGGCAAAGAGAGTTTTGAAAGCATCAAGCATGTAATATCACAAGCTCCAACTCTTATCAACCCAGACTTTTCAAAGGACTTCATGTTGTATGCGTTTGGAGGATCAGACACAATCTCAGCTATCTTAACACAACTGAATAGAGAAGGTTTAGAATAGCCCATAGCATTATTCACCAAACCTTGGAAGATTATGAAATAAATTATTCTTTCATCAAAAAGCATGTCCTTGCTTGTCATCGGGAGCTTGAAGAAGTTTAGACATTTGGTCTCAAACAATAAGATTCAACCTCCGGTCTCACATGCTTTGGTTAAGGACTTCCTCCTCAACAAGGATTTGAATGAGAAAGGGCGGGGTGGATCACCCGTGTCATGGAGTATGACATTGAGATCAAGATCACCAAGTGGTAAGAGGGAAAGGATTGTGTGAGCAGGCTGGTTTTGGGAAGCAAAAAAGTATGCAACGAAGAAGAAACTGTTTTGACAGTCCAAGACAGCCATGAGCCGAGTGGTAGGCAAGAAGAAGACAATGCTACCCCAACTCCTTGCTGGACCCAAGGTATTATGCACTTCCTAGGCATAGGCCTATGCCCTCCAGAGATGAACAAGACCCGGAGGAGACACTTGGATTGCGAGGCTGTCCCGTATGCCATTGTTGATGGAGTTTTGTTCAAGAAATATGTGAATGGAGTGCTGCTGAGATGCATTAGCACAAATCAGATTCAAAGGGTGTTGGAAGAGTTTCATAGTGGACCAGCTGGTGGCCATTTTGCACCAAGAGTGATAGCTCTAAAAATCATGAAGGCTGGTTATTATTGGCCTAAAATATTCAGTGATTACTATGCATGGATCAAGAGGTGTAAGAATTGTGCATTCTTCACAGGAAAAGAGAGACTTTCTGCCCTCCCATTGCATCCAATCTCAGTTGACCAGCCATTCATGTAATGGGGTTTGGACTTCATTGGAGTCATTAATCCCAATTCAAGCCAAGGGCACAAATGGATTTTGACAGCCACAGACTACTTCACCAAATGGACAAAAGTAGTAGCACTCAAAGAGGCGGATGAGTCTAACATCTTAGACGTTTATGAGGGGATAACAACTAGATTCGGTGTACTTGCTACAATAATCTCTGATAATGCATTGGCATTCATTGGATCTAAGGTGACTGAGTGGGTTGTTAAGAATGGTATTTACCTAAGCACTTCATCAAACTATTACCCTCAAGGTAATGGCCGGCTAAGTCTACAAATAAGAACTTGTTGAGGATCATTAGGAGGACTCTTGATGAGAATCAAAGGTCTTGGCATACCAAGCTGAAATCAGCCTTATGGGCTGATAGGATCACTCCCAAAAGATCCACAGGTAACTCTCCATTTAGGCTTGTCTATGGAAGAGAGGCAACCTTGCCCATGTCACTGGAGTTGCCAACACTGGAACTCATGAAGCAAATGGAGTTGCTTGAATTTGAGCCCATGGAGGTGAGGTATGCAGAGTTGATGGAGCTGCAAGAGATCAAAATTAGGCATCCCAAGCAATGGAAAAGGATCAAGCTTTGATCAAGAAGACCTTCGATAGAAAGGCCAAGGATAGATCTTTTCAAGTTGGAGATCTAGTGTTGAAATGGGATGTGGATAGAACAAAACCGGGAAGGCATTCAAAATTTGATGCCATTTGGAGTGGCCCATATATGGTCACAAAGTGCAAGAACAACACAATGCTTTCAACCGGCCTCATTAGATGGTGAAGAACTGCAGATTCCAGTCAATGGAATCTATCTCAAGCACTGCTTCTAGAGGAAAGTTCACTACCTCTGTAAATATTAGATTAGATTTTCTTTCCTCCAAGTGCTTGTGCACATTGTTTTGCTGTAGGTTAGTTTTGTTTTCCCTAAGTGCTTTGGCACAGCTTGCTGTCCATGGAGATGTTTGGCAGTCCTTGCTTTCATCAGGTGACATTCCATCTTCCTCCTTACACATTCTGAGTCAGTTGGGTTCTGAACAGAATATTTGATAACTCCATGCCCAATGGACTACTTCTGGCTACCGATCTTTTCACCTAGCAGGTAGGTGACCCTGAAAAGTTGCCAAATTGTTATCCAAAGTTCACCCCCTAGGGTAAATTTCGATAACATGCATCAGAGTTTTCAGTTCCAAGCAAGTAGGTCGATTTAGGAAAAAATCGTGAAATTGGCTGAGTCCTACTCCAGGTCACCTTTGGGACATAAAAAGAGGACACGTGTCTAATGAAGTAGGGAAGGAGAGAGAATCACGTGACCAATCAATGCATGCCACGTGTCATCCAGGTGGCAGAGCGCGGGAAGAAATTTAAAAATCTGTTTTCACCTGTTTTGTGCCCTAGATCTTCAGATCGACATATCTTTCGATTCAGAGCTCAGATTTGCATGTTCTTTATATCAACAGAAATCTCATGAAATTATCTACATGATTTCAGGGTTAATCTTGAATTTTGGTGTAGTCTAGAGAGAGAAAATCGAGAAACGGCTCTGACACGTGTTCATGGCCAGAAGTGACATTTCAGCGACCAGATTTAATGCAGAATGGGTCGCATTCTCCTGTAATCCGGTCAAAATGATAGGGTATGGGTTTGTAAGGTCCCCCATGCTGTTTTAATGCATCTGCAGTCAAGGAGGGATGGGTTCCCATGTTTCTGTATGTTTTCTGTCCCCTGGGCTCGACCCATGCAATGTAAAAAGCCAGATTTGGCTCATTTCTAAGGGGGACATTTCTTTGGATAGCAAGCTTCTTCTTTCACCTGTAACAAGTGATTTTTGCAAGTATCAGACCTCTTCTAAAATTGTAATAGGTTTTCTACCTTTTTGATGTTGTAATACAAGGGTTTTGACAGTGGAAATGACAATACGAGCTATCGATCGGTTTTCACCCTCTGTTTGTGTTGCTTGTTTCATTTCAGACCTCTGATTACATCTTATCAGCTTGTGCATGATGTTTTATGTTGCATTTTATGATCTGTGTCTATCTACAGAACAAGAGGTGTTCACCACTCCTCCTTTGGTGTAGCACCTGTTAGTTTAGTTTCATTTTTGCACTTTCTATCTCTGTCTCCTTGGATTTTAGAGTAGGATTAGGTTTCAAACCTCTGTAGTTTTTACAAAATATAGACCTAAATTAGAGGAGTTTGAGGAACCAGCCTCTAATCTAGAGATTCCTCTCTTAGTTTCACAAGTCCCCACACTTGGAGAGAGCTTTCCATGTTGTGCAATCACACTGGATGCTAGAGTGATCAACCTAGAAGCCTGATCTACATCCAGGGGTCTTTGTGAGTGCAAAACAACGCTTCTCTCATCCTAGGTGTTACAAAAATTATCCATGAGCGGGACGATTTACCCAAATAGTTTTGACTATCTTGGGAGTATCTCAATTTCCCCCGCTTCAAGCACAATAGGCAGTAAATGCATCCATTTTGTAGTTAAAAGGGTTGCGTAGGGACAACTTGTAACACTATCTCAAAAAGGAATCACTAGTCAAACGGGTAGTGTAGAGTACTTCCTATTTCATCCACAAGGTTCCCTCTTTCATGGACTACTTTGGGGTTCCCAGGAACCACCCCCATTGTTGTAGCTTAAGGAATTTTTCCAAAGGGTTTATGTTCCATTGAGCGAGAGAGGGACGTACCCTTTTAAAACCTACAATACAATGTTTTTAATATGTTTTTATTTTTATTTTGTTTAATTAGGTATGGTTTTCTCAAAAACACCTTTTGGAAACTTGTATAACAATTGTATTAGTATTTTATGAATTCATTTTGATTCCTCCTTTCTTTGACAAGCGAGGTGTTTTGGTCTGTATGACGATTTTTAGTAGTTTTCCATCAAAAGAGTAAACATTATTTCGATTCTCCGGATCGTCCAAGGATACAAGAGAAGAGCATACGTGGCATTTCCAAGATCAAAAAAGATATCAAATGGAAAAACACTTTAATTCAAACACACCAAATTAACCAATTCCAATTCAAATATTCCCAAGACAACTTGAAAGCATCAAAAAGGACTTAAGAATCATTTATGATTCCCAAGATCACCCAAGGGACATGAGGGAAGAGCATATGAGATATTATTCCTAAAACATGAAAATTTTTATCTAATCATGTAAAAGTACATAAAAACATCATGTAAAAATGAGTATGTGATTATATAAAAACTGCAAGAATTTTAGCACCTCAACACATTAATTTCAAGAAAACAAAAGACACTTGTGCCCCTATTTTAGTGTCTACACGTGGGTTAGGGAGAATACGCCACTCTATTTTTTTGCACCTGCACCACCCAAGAGGCATGTGCACCACCAAAAAGACATGTGCACCACTTTGTGTGTTTCTAGCTTATCATGTACCTACGCCACTTGAGAGGTGTGTGCACCACCAGAAAAGCGTGTGCACCACCACTTTGTAAAATAGTCCTAGATTCTGACAAAATGCTCATGCCACTAGAAATGTAATATGCATGCCACCAAAAACGTGCCTGCACTCCTGAAAGTGTACATGCACCACCCCTGCAACAAAAATATGGAAAAAAACACAAGAAAGCTCACAATACTTCAAATTTTGACAAGTTAGTTTTAAAATGGCAATAACCCATTAAAATTATGGCTATGAACAAGAACTTACACATATTAAATTAGTAAAAATTCTAAGAAAATGGACATTAATTACTATATGTGCATATCAAAAGTTAGCCAAAACAATGAAATTTAAAATAAAATGCTAAGGGACTAGGTCCCACTAGGCGTGCCAAATGTGTGCATGTGTTGTTTTTAAAACTAATGCTAATATAAGTAAATACTAACACCTAAATAGCCTTAATTAGAAAAAATTAAACAAGGGTTAGATGCTAACATTCATCAATATATAGAACTTTGAAACTAACAATGTTAAGCATATAAATCCTCTATTCTCTAACAACAAATAAATTAATGGACCTAAGTAGGCTCCATGGAAATCAAAAATGGTTGTTTTAGGCATTCCAAGAACCTAGGAATGAGGGCTTGTCAAAGTTGGGCTACAAGACCCTTTTGACTCCTTCCATATGACTTAAGCACTTAGGAAAGAGGCTTAACTCTTCAAGATGATGAACTCTCAAGAAAACAAAAGGCAAGATCTTAGTCTATTTTGCTATATACTTTGCATTTTCTTTCTCAAGAAGTTTAGGTGTAGGTATAAAGGTAGAAGGGGGATCCTTACATAGCCCAATGGATAAAGGAAATAGTTCATCCCTTTGCATGTGGGATAAAGTTAAAACATGATTAGGAATGGATAAGGTTGCTTTATAAAAGGTAACCTTACTTTAGAAGGGTTTAATTTATGCTTAGAAAGTCATGGGAGTTGGGGGTGTTTTAATTAATCAAAGGTGATTAACTAATAAGTATATGTAAGCTTATAGAAGCTAATTAGAGGAATATTAGTACGATTTAGGCCATTAGAAGGGGATTAAATCAATGAAATATTAATTTATTAGTTAAATGGAAAGGAAAACTAATTAATTAATAATAATTAATTAGTCTAGATAGAAGGGTGAATAATTAATGGAAGTTCATTAATCGGGATGTTAGTTGGATAGGCAACTTAATTAATTAGTGTATTGTAATTAATTAACAACAACAAGAGGGAAGATGAGCACCTTTGATGATATATCATCAATTTGGGAGAAAGAAGATAATTATCACAATTTAAGAATTTAAATTACTCGAGCGTAATTATGGGTGTCTAAAACATGAATTAGGGGTAAAGAGGGAGATGGATCTGATTTATTTTCATTTGTATCCGAGAATAAATCAATGTTTCTCACTTGACCAATCCTTTCAAAATGATAGGGAGGCATCTTAGTAAGGATTTTGTTATTATCTTGTTACTTTATGAATCTTTCTAAACTAAGGTGAGAGGACCTGGGGCTGGCTTGAAAGAGAGAGGGATATGTTATATTTTAAACCCTCAAACTTTTAATAATCTCCATCCGAGATCAAATGTAACCAAAAAATGCAATGCACATTTAAAATAATGGTCACACAAAAATTTTAAACACTTGATACATCATAAACAAGCCACCTTTGAAGACTTAAAATATGATCACAAACATCATCTCTACATAAATTGGTAAAAATTGGGGTATGATGATGTTTAGACACTAAAATCTACATATCATGGAAAATACACTTGAAATATACAGGATCTATGTAATTTGTAAGAAAACACATGTAAAATAATCCATAATAATGTGATTTTTAGGGGTAGGATAGGATGGTACTTAGTTAGATTAAGGGGATGTGGATCTAATTGGGGAAGCATTAGTGCTTATCATTTCATTATGTTGCTTCCTGAATGTAGAAGAACAATGATAAAGACAACACAACCTTCAAATGGGAATTTACATTCATTGATACCAAATTCATGCAAACACTACCACATACTCTTTGAATACTTAACACAAACACTTGTGCATGAATCTTTAATAAATTATCTATTGCATCAATTATATAATACACAAAATACAATCAAGGGATATAAGTAATCACCTCTAAAGTAATATTGCTTAAAGGGATTTTATAACCAAACAAACATTGCAAAGTAATAGTACTTCACAATAGTCATTCAAGAAACCATTCTTATGTAATAACGAAAAAAAAATCTTAGTATGTCATTTATTTAACATATATAATATTATATCAAAGGTTACATTCAATAACTATGTTCCTATTTACAATATAGAATGTTTGACTAAAGCATGGAAAACGGTCTTGTAAACTTCAATTTGAAAAGGGAGAATATATGCAAATGCTTTCAATGCCTACTAGTGACTATACAATACATAATCACCCTAGCTAGAACCCAAAAATTAGAACCCAGAACATAAAGTGAAGACAAACCTTCACTTTTATACAAAAATTTCCCACAGGGAATATACTTGGACACCCTTATAAAACAACTCGAAAGAAATAAAACTATGAGGTCGTGATCATTGATCTACATATTGGATGGAAGATCTATCCCAATTGATAAAGATCCCATTTTGATCTATCATGCTAGAACAATTTTTAATTATGATGAAACTTGTGGAGGAGTGGAGAAAATTCCTTCTTTTTATAACAAACTCTTTTGTCTTCTTCTACACTATCACCATCATATGTATGCTCCAAGGAAGATTTTGTTACTCATTGCAATCAAATCATTTGATTCCTTTTCTGAAATAATAATGAATAGAAATGAATAAATAATGGGGAAGGGGACAAATAATAAATTAATGTTTAAGAGGGGTCAAGATCTATTTTCTTGGTCTTTGTTTCCTTACCGAACTTACTCATGTACACATCAAAATGATCAAACATTCCCAAAACAGGTTCTTAATCTAGCTCTGCATAATAGAGAAATATTTTTTCATGTTTAAATAGAACATATTCTCCTTTAAGAGGTTAATTTTCTTCCTCTTAATCCTATTTCAAAATTTATTAATATATCTCTCTAAATGAATGAATTTTTGAATAGAAGGATAGTCAAAATATTTTAAAGGCTTTGAATTCCCTGTAATATGTTGCTAAATAATTTCAATAATATTGTTTACATATGCGAGATCTTGGGGTATATGTCCTTGAGTGGAAGTATCCTTTTAAATTTTAAGTCAATATCAACTACATATATGTTGGTAAGAAAAAAATTTTGGGTGGACAAAATTGTGGATCTCTTTCAACGCTGGGAATCTAAGTCCCTCTACTTAACCAAAGGTGCAGCTACTTTATATGCATGCACAATAAAACATGGATTTACGTGGCGGAATTTTGACCGAGGGATCTAACAGGGGCACTCCACTAACCCTGTTGAAAATTAAGTAATCTCTTGTTAGGGAATACTTTTTCTATAGATAGGTAAAAGGGAGTGAGAACGGAGATAGGAGAAATAATGTTGCAAGTAGAAAATCATATTCCTACACACACACTAGTTAGAAACTTAAAGACATGCATTTATGAGAAGAAACGACTTTGTAAGCAACATTTAGACCAAATTAACTTTTATGAACATAAAGTATCAAGAAATACCTTAGTCAAAGAAAGATAGAAACTCCTTGTATTAATTTCTCAAACAAAAGTTATACATAGTGGAGAAATGGAGGAAATTGAGAAGGGAAAGGAAGAATTATGCTATCATTTATGTTCTCTCAAGGTAGAATTCACTCTTGAGCTTAAAAAATTAATAACCAACCCCTTAAAATGGGAATGGATTTATAATTTATAGAGTACACTCAACTCCTCATCCTCCTCATGACCCTCCATATGCCTTATTTCATACTTAAGACTATTCATATTCCTAAAAATATTTAAGTACCTTTTATAAAATCAAGGTGAATTAATTTACATTATGTTTCTAAAGTCATTTTTAGGTGACTTAAAGGCATGTCGAAAAGTGAAAACCCCAACAAAGAATTAGAACATTGGAAAGTGAGAGAAAGTTGGAGGGAAGAGGAGAGAGAAAGAGAGAGAGAAGAAGAATTTTCTAGCTTTCTTTGACTAAGGGATTTCTTAATACTTTGTGTTCATCAAATTTCATTTATTCGAATGATGCTTACAAATTTTTTTCTTCTCATAAATGCATGTGTTGAAGGAACCTAATTTTCTACCTACAACATTAGTTATCGTACTTATATTCTCACTCCCCTTTCCATCTCTATAGCAAAATTATTCCTTAGCAAGAGATTGCAAGCTTTACCACAAGGTTAGTGGATTTCCCCTATTAGATCCCCGGTCGAAAGGCCACCATATAAATCAACATTTTTTTGCACATACATATATGATAGTTGCCTTTGGTTAAGTAGAGGGACTTAGATTCCCAGAGCATTGGCAAGAAATCCACAAGTTTTTCCACGAACAAATTTTCTTGCCAACAATTTTTGGCACCCATCATGGGGCTGATTTAGCAGCATCTGCACCCAAAATATGACCGCAAGGTCCAAAATTCAAAAAAATGAAATATTGAAAAAACAAAAAAAAAAGATTTCATGAAAATTTGTTGCTAAAAGATACATTGGTAATTAATTCATGTGACTTTTCACATTCCATAGTGTCTTTTCATATTCCCACTTCAAGAATTTCCAAACACTGGTTGAAGGAAGATACACCAAGTTGAACATGTTGAGAGGTGTTGTTGATACCAATTTTAAGGCTTTGCAAAATCAGAAAGAACAAATTAGAGATAATCCATACTTATTCTCTCAAGCTTCCTCTTCATCTAGATCTTTAAGAATTTCACCTGGAAATCCTATCCAAACTTCAATTGACACTCCCTATTTAAATTCACTCATTTTTCAATCACCCTTGAGCATTGAGTTCCCAAAAGAAGAATAATTTGAAGAATAATTTGTAGAAGCAAGATCTAAAGAAGAAGTAGAAATAATGATGGTAGATGAAGCATAAATACATCAACCCATTGTTCCTTAGGGAAGGAATACATGCCCGCTTTCTCTTGAACAACCTCTCCATGATCTACCAAAAATTCTGTAATAACTTGACAAAGTTCAAAGGTGACAAAACACAACATCCTGAAAAACATGTCACTTCCTTCACGACATCATGTTGAATTCTTAGTGTCCAACATAAATATGTCACTGTTCATGGAGTCTCTCCAAGAAAAAGAAACAGAATGGTTCTACCTCCTACCTACCCGGTCGGTCACGGGTTAGAATGACATCAAGGATGCCTTTGAAGAGAGTTTTAAATAAACTAAAGAATGTTAGTATGTCCTAGTGCAGTTGGCTCAAATGAAGAAAGGAGAAAATGAAACCATGAGAGACTTCGTGGCTCATTTCGAATGGTTACTTCGTAGGATACCTAAAGAGGATTCTCCATCTCAAAACAATGTCAAGAGATTCTTCATCAATTCTCAATCATCAGAAGTAGGATTTTTGTTGCAAAGAGCCCAACCAAGGAACATTGTAGAAGCACAAAGGATGGACATTGAACTTGATGATGATCTCATCCTATTTGGAAAGATCAAGAATCCCTCAAAGGGTAAAGCTCAACATCCTAGAGATGAGAGAACCAATCCATCACTGCAAAAGTTGGAAAATGAGATGGAATATTTGAAGAGGGAATTATTTGAATGAGTATCTTCTCAAAGAAGCAACACAAATCAAATTGCAGGAGCACCCCAAAGGCTCGCCTTGGAGGCCCCACCCGTGAACATAAATTACATATTTCAAGAAAGTGAAGAAGAGCTTGAACAAGAAAGTGAAGGTGGAAACTTCCTAGAGATTGATGAACTTGAGAATGATAGACAGATCAGATTTTGTGAGTATTCCAGAGGTGATGAAAAATATGAAGAAGATGCACCCGGTTTCTCATGGTAAGTATTCACTTGTTCTCAATCTAAGAAAAGAGCATCTCCCTCCACTTTGCTGCAAAAGAAAAGAAGGTTGATGATCCTCCTATTGTGACTTTGCAAAAAAATAATCACTCAAGGATCCTCACTTTAATCTTCCATGAAGTTTTCATTATTGGAGCCTGGTCCCATAGCAAGTAAGAAGGATCCTGCAATCCCAAGTAAGTCTTCCAATGTATTTTCCAATTCTAGATCTAAATTTTATTCTATAAAATCTATTACTTTGAAAGCTCCTAGTGTACCTTTCAAAATACCCTCCATTCCCCAAAAATCAAATCCTACTCCCAAGCCTATTAAGACTCAAAAATCATTCCCTTCATGCCACTGTCAACATCTTCTCCCGTTGACTTCATAGAATATGCAAACAAAGACAAAGTGTAGATTACCAAAACTAAATATTTTCATACTCATCCTGAACAATTTGAGAGGTTTATCTGATATATCATGAGTGGTATTATAACACCCAATGTTATAAATTCTAGTTCCAAAGGCATGTTTCCAAACCCACCTACACCTCCCACAAAGAACATGATTTCTTTGAGTGCATCAAAGACTAATAAGGTTGAAAATTTTATGTCTTCCCTCTTGTTGGAGAATATGTATTGAATAATTGCATAATATATTTGGGTGCCTCGGATAATATCATGCCCGTGTTGGTTGCCAAAGATCTCAAACTTACCATGACTCCACCCAATGGCTCTTGTTACTCCTTAGAGTTAAAATAATTCCCACTTGTAGGGAGATCAAAGATGCATAGGTGGTTCTTTCCAGATTTCCGATAAGAAAGTTTCAATGATGATTTTAGTAGTACACGTCCCAGGATCTCATTCTTAATGTTGTTGAGTAGATGTTTCTTTCAAGACTTGGGAGGGAAAATTCAAATGAGTTGGTCATGCGCAACCATACTAGTGAAAGGATACATGGAGAGATTTCTTCCTAGGAATAAGATGAGGTACATGGTACTAAAGTCCAAAATCCTCGAAGCCAACATCTTGTATCAAGGTAGCAGGCAGATGAATCACTTTGTGGAAAATAAGGAGGAAGAGGATATCCCCATCTTGATAGGTCTAGACACACCTTCCCAGAGAGATTTGGACTTTGAAGAAGCATTAAGGAGATTAAAGTTACAAGAGAGAAGACCTAAATTTCCAGATGATGCAAACCATGAGGAAGAGGAGATGGTTCTTGATGATTTTGAAGAAGAAAAATCAGCTTATATACTTATCCAAGATGACGAGTTATTCTCATTCCCATTTGGGGATGAATATTTTCGAGTCGAGCCATCTAGGGAGAGACAAAATCAAGTTATGATGAGCCCATGAAAGTCTTGAAAGAAATGTACGTACAAGAACTAATGAAAGTTGCAAAATAAATTGAGGACCCTAGCTCGGTCTCAAACTCCGATCTGAAGCCATGAATCTGCAAGACAAGCATGAAGTTGATTCGGAATCCTTAACCAATGTGAAGGTTGGCTATATTGTGATAAGGAAAAATGAAAAATATGATGTCACTCTTGAGATAATAGTTGATGGATGTAATAAATAAACGGAGATATTTTCTTTCCCATTTGAATATGAAGACTCTTTCCATGATGAATAAATTGAAGAAAGGAGTTTTGAGACCTCTAAAGATAAATCTCTTTTTGATGAAGGATTGGTAGAGTACAACGATTCTCAAGATGATGAGATAATCCCTCTAGATAGTTTCCTTGAGTTACATTCTTTAAAGGTGTATAAAGAGGAGATGCATGAAACGATGAAGCATAACTTTTTGCAAGAAATATTGGATATAGTAGAAGTTTCAAAATATATTGAGCTGATTCTTGATCACTTGAAACATGTCATGGACATACAAGACAATTATGAGGTTCCCTCACGATCCCCCATCAATACTCAAATGCCTCATAATTGATTAGAGATATAGGATGGATCAAATGTTTCTTATGGAGAAGGTGTTAATGAGCATAGACCTTGGAAAGAAAGTAACTCATAATATCCAAGGAATTGGAATGAAAATCAGCTTTGGGGCAAAAATCATAATCTCAATGGAAAGTTAGCTATATGGATAAACACGGAATGCAACTGCACTTTGTGAAACTGATTTCAAAGAACATGAAGGAAGTGTAATTTCTAAAAAATACATGAGCATCAAGAATCTCACATGGACTTACTCGAACAAGTACAAAAATAATTATTAAAGCACCTAGCTTTCATAATCATCTGAGGAGGGGAGGATACTTTCTAGAACCCATCAACAGATTCATACGACATCATCATTTGGTGTTTCCTATTCAGGGCTAACTTTTGAGAAATTAAAATTGCTTCATAGAAAGGGGTAACTTTCTATTGTGTGTCATGTGTTTCCTTTCCGTCATTTATTGTGTTAGTTTTTTCCTTCTTCACTCTCTCTCTCTCTCTTGTTGTAAGTTGTACATGACTCCATAGGGCCCAATGAATAAGGCACTCGTAAATGAGCTATATGGTTTAAAATTGAGATTATGGATTCTCCATGTCATATATTTTAATTGATCATTCCATTTCATGTCCCCAAGCTAGAGCCAATTGTTGTCGTGTAAATGTGTAATAGGGAAATTGACAATTCCTGAGCATGACAACTATACCCCTATGCTAAAATTTTCATGTCCTATCATTCCTAGGCACCCAGGTCAAATCCATCAGTTTTGTCACCCCTTATTTGATGCCAAATTGGTCCCCTGGGTGATTTAGGAAAGTCCATTCATTCCCCCTAGGCGATTTTAGGATTTCCTTAAAAATGCAAATTTCAGCAGACGGAAGAAGTGTTATCGCTAGCCTTCCCGAGGATTGGATAAACCCCATAGATCAAAAAAAAGGAAAAATTAAACTTATAGGTGAATTGAAGACCTTATAACATAATGGAAATGATTTTGGAAGGTTTGGGGAAGTTTTGAAAGACTCGGAATAGTCTGAGTAAAAAACATGGTTCACAAGCCTAGGAAGTACACCCACCTAAAACAAATACTAGGCTTCAAAAGAAGATTATGGGAGCTTCCGATGGAGTTATTAGTAAAACAAAAAAATATCTGAAAAGAGAATTCAAATACCTACATGATGGTGGAATTATATTTTTCACAACACCTTGGCGCGCATAAGATTTACATGCAATTTTTATTAGGCACAAGTGGAGTCTTACATACCAATCAAATTTTCAGGGATCATATGGTTGAATCAAGACATAATACCACCAACATTGGATTTAAAATCCCATTTCTATTCAGGATCATATAAAATTGCACCAATAAATTCCACTAGGAGCTCAAGTTATCATCATCGAAGTTACCCTCTCAAAGCGCGTTCAAGAGTTCATATTTTTTCAAGATGACAGTGTCAACACCGGGAACCTGGTAGGATTTCATGTCCCTAATGTCCCTAAGGTAAGGTCAAACAACCTTGGAAAAATTCTCCCAACCCCCATGTGACCTCTAGAACCCTCACGTGACCTTCACAATTAAAATTTCAGCCCCCAAGTGCATTTTTGGAGCATCCATTTCTGCTTGTCGATCAAGATGCCATGTGTCAATTCTAGGAAAACCATGGAAATTTATGTCCCTCATGTCCCTAAGTTTAGGGACATAAAACATGAAAATATTCACCCAACCCCTATGGGGAGTCTTTTGGTCATCCATGTGACCAACTTTTAGCCCAAAAGTGCATGTTTGGAGCATCCATTACCCGTCATCGAATCAAGTGCCACGTGTCAGCTCTAGAACCACCGTGGAAATTGATGTACATCACTTCCCTAAGGTTAGGGACATAAATCATGGAAATATGCACCCAATCCCTATGGGGATTCTTTTGGTCATCCATGTGACTGACTTTCATCCCCAAGTGCTTTAAAGTAACTTTTCTCACATCCATTCCTTGTCGTCGGATCGCCACCACGTGTCATCCTCTTGACCACCATGGAATTTGATGTCCCTCACATCCATAAGGTCAGGGACATCAAGTCATGAAAAATTCACCCAAGCTTCTCCTTCCATGATTTCAAAAATTCAAAAATTTAATTGTCGCCAAAGGTTTTCTACATGCTTTCCACTCATGTGCACAAATTTTCTCCATTCTTCCTCTGCAACTTCTCACCACCATTCCTCCATTACTGAACCTTTAACCAAACCTTCCATATAGGTACCCTCCTTCCACTCACAAAATGCATGAAAGTATTAAAATAAAATTGGAGCAAATACAAAAGGAGAATCATAGAACATAGAAGGAGAAAACAAAGAAAACTCCATGGCCATGAAACAAGAAGTTGAAGAAATATACCAAACGGATGCGTGAAAAAACAAGCTATATTTTTATGTTCATTCCTCTACCCAAGGCCATAAAAATACACCTTCAAACTCTCCTGTTGTGCAACAGAGCATCCACGGTAAATAAATCCCACTTATGGCTCAATGAATAAAAAATCCAATTTCTGTCAAATCGCTTAGGCAAAATGAAGTAGAATTGCACATTAAGAATCAAAAGAAGATTCCTATCACAAAGAAATTTATTTCATCATAAATGGAGGAGAAAACCAAACCTAGAATTTTTAGGTCTATTAATGGCTACTGCGTCTAAAAGCAATTTATCGTGTCCAAAATTTGAAAGTTTAAAATCTCTTGGACTATTAAGCGGATGGGTTTGAAATTCCAGTTGGAAATATTGGAAAAAAACCCATATCAAAAAAATTCATTCCATGTCAATTAGACCTCCAAAATCCCACTTTCTAAAAATGGCAGGTCTTCTACATAGGGATCAAGTTTATTATGGTAAAGTCAAACATAAGAACCTAAGAAGGAGACAAAGACATTAGAGGTGCACGACAACTGATAATTCACTGGAACAAACATTTTTGAAAATTACTAAAAATAGTAAGTGGTCCCATGGACACCTACTAAAAATAGAAATTCACACTTTGAAACAGAATTTTTGGCACAATCAAACAATCAAAAATTTGTCTCATCAGAGCCTTCCATGAATGAGGACCATCAAACTTCATCATGAGAAACATCTTCTCCTCTTCTCTCTCTTCCCTCTCCCCTAACTTTCTCTCCCTTCAAATTTTCTAATTCTCCGTTGGGGTTTGCACTTTTTGATATGCCTTTAAGTCACTTAAAAGTGACTTTAGAAACATAATGTAAATTAAGTCACCTTGATTTTATAAAAGGGACTTAAATATTTTGTAAGAATACAAATAGTCTAAAGTTAGAAATAAGGCATATAGAGGGTCAGGAGGAAGAGGATAAGTCACCTCTCACTCTATAAATTGTAACACCATTCACATTTCAAAGGGTGGGTGATTGATCTTGTAAACTCAAGAGTATATTGTACTTTTAGAAAACAAAGGAGGTAGCCATTTTCTTCCGGATGATGTTACTCATGATGAAGTTCGATGGTCCTCGTTCACGGAAAGATCTAATGCAAAAATTTCTAAATGTCCCATCATGTCAAAAATGCTCTTTGAGTGTGAATTTATATTTTTAGCAAGTGTCCATGGGACCACTTACTATTTTTATTAAGTGTCAAAAATGTTCATTCTAGTGATTTATTAGATGTTGTGCACCTCCAATGTCTCTCGTCTCCTTCGCATGTTATTCTATTATTGACTTTCTTGAAATATCACTCCCTATGCATGCGTAAGAGATGCTATTTTGAGAAATTGGGATTCTAGAGGTCTGATTGACATGGAATGAAGTTTTTGATATTGGTTTTTTCCCAATATTGCCCCTCTGAAATTTCAGACCCACCCACTTAATAGTGCCCATTAATGGACCTCAAAATTGAAGGTATGGTTTTCTCCTCCATTTGTGACAAAATAAATTCCATTGTGATAGGTTTCTTCTTTTGATTCTTCATGTGTAATTTTACTTCATTTCACCCAGCAGTTTTACAAGAAATTGGATTTTTTTCTTCGTTGAACCAGAAGTGGGATTTCTTCATTGTGGATTCTCTATTACACAAGAGGAGAGTTTGAAGGTGTATTTTTGATGGCCTTGGGTATATAAATAAACATAAAAATATATCTTGTTTTTTCATGCATCCGTTTGGAATATTTCTTCAACTTCTCATTTCATGGCCATGGAGTTTTCTTTGTTATCTCCTTCGTGTTTTTTACTTCTCCTTCTTTGTTTCCCCCAATTTTCCGTTAGGACCTACGTGCCTTTTTTGAGTTGAAGAGGAGTAAATATGTGGTAGTTCTTGTTCAAGTTTCACCAATGGAGGAATGGTGGAGAGAATTTGCATAGGAAGAATGAAATAGATCTGTGCATGGGAGTGGAAGCAAATGGAAGCTCAAGCAACAGATTAGACTTTTGAATTTTTAAATCATGGAAGGAGAAGCTTGGTACATTTTTCATGAATTTATGTACCTTAATTTAGGGATGTGAGGGACATAAAATTCCATGGTGGTCAAGAGGACAACACGTGGTGGCAATCCAATGATAAGGAATAAGTGTGAGAAAAGCTAATTTAAAGCATTGGGGCTAAAATTTGGTCACATGGATGACAAAAAGACTCCCCATAGGAGTTGCACACATTTTTCCATGCTTAAGGTCATTGTCATTAGGGATATGAGGGAAATCAATTTCCACGGTGGTCCCGGAGCTAACACTTGGTGCTTGATCCGACGACAGGAATGAATACTCCAAACATGCACCTAGGAGCTAAAAGTCACCACATCGATGACCACAAGACTCCCCATAGTGGATGGGAAATTTTTTTCATGTTTTATGTCTTTGAACTTAGGTACATGAGGGACATCAATTTCCACGATGGTCCTGGAGCTGACACATGGCGCTTGATCTAATGGAAGGGAATGGATGCTCCAAAAATGCACCTAGGGGATGAACTATCAAGTCTGGAGGACATGTGAGGGTTCTAGAGGTCACATGAGGGCTGGGATAAATTTTTCAAGGTTTTTTTACTTGACCTCATGGATTTTAGGGACATGAAATCCCGCCAGGCTCCTAGTGCTAACACGTGTCCTCCTGAGAATTGACTAATTCCTGAACTACCTTTGAGAGGGAAACTTGGGATGATGATAACTTGAGCTCTTGGTGGAATTTATTTGTGAAATGTTATATGATCCTAACTGAAAGTTGAATTTTTAATCCAATAGTAGGGGTATAATGTATTGATTCAACTAAATGATCCTGCAAAATTGGATTTTTGATTTGAGACTCCACTTGTGCACGAGAAAAATTTCCTTCAAATCCTATATGCTAAGGTGTTGTGAAAAATATGATTCCACCATCCTATAGGTATTATAATCCTCTTTTTGGAATTTTTTTCTTACTTCTAACTCCATCTGTAGCTCCCGAATATTCGAAGCCCCAGTAGTTGTTTTAGGCCTGTACTACTTAGGCTTGTGAACCCTATTTTTACTCGAGATTATTCCAAATCTTTCAAAACTTCCCCAAAACTTCCAAAATCATTTCCATGATTCTCTAAGGTATACAATTACCCTCCATGTTGAATTTTGACCTTCCATTCCACTCCAGGGTTGATCTAGTCCTCGGAAGACTAGCGATAACCCTTCCCGTGACTTGTCGAAATTTACATTTTTAAAGAACTCCTAAAGTCATCTAGGGGGAATGAATGGAATTTCCTAAATCACCTAGGGGACCAATTTTACATAAAATAGGGGGTGACACGACTGACATATTTGACATGGGGTTCCTAGGAATGACAAGACATGACAATTTTGGCATAGGGGTATAGTTTTTGTGCTTGGGAATTGTCAATTTCCCTATTGCAAATTTGCATGACAACAATTTACTTCCCTTATTTCTCCTCATTTCTTAGATTTTATTTATGTCATTCCCCAAGGTTTTTATTTTTAAATTGATTTTTCCCCTATATTCTTGTTCTCTTCCTTTGCATCCAAAGAGAACTATCCTTTCCATCTCCAGCACTTCATCATCATAAACGGTGATGTCTTCAAGATTGGGTAGCAGTCCATCTAAATCCTCAACCTTTGTATGATATTTATAAATTAATATCTTACTTTCCTCTATTTTATCAAATAATTGATTTTAGAAGTCTATAATTTCCTTGATCACATTGTTTCCCTTTCTCAAAATTTCTTCCTCCCACTTTTTGGTTGTTTCTCCCCTACACCTCAATCCATTAGAATTTTTAATTATTTTAGGAGTGAGGGATGCAGTTATTTTTTGACTTCATTGGGGAGTTTTCACCCACTATTACACATAGGTTGAAAAAATATCAACTTTATCTTTCATTTTTCTTGGTTTCCTTATATTTTTCCATCTTCTGAAAGAGACCACCCACTTGTAGGGTGACATCATTCTTCAAGAATTCTATGGTTGTATTTTCAAGTGAGATTTTAGTAATTTTATATTCAGATGGAGAAACTTCATCTGTTAAGGTATCATTTTTGGGGTAACCACCCCCATAAACATTTGTCCTTGATTTCCCACCATTTTCCTCAATAAAATTGTTTCTTTCTTTGCTGGTTTAAATGGATTTAAGGAGATGATTCTATAAATCTCAGTTTCTTCCACTTGTACCTTCACATTTTTCTTCCTTGGGATGGATTCTCCCAACCAACCTTCAATTTGAGTGTTGCCTTCTTGTTGTTCTTGTAGATGGGGAACACTAGGAATTACCATTTATGCTTAGGATACAATGAGAGAAATAATATAACCTTCATCTTATGGCTCTTGTTGATTAGAAAAATCAATAATATTATCATTAACTCTCTCTTCTTTTGATCCATAAAAACCAATTAAAATTCACTACTAATCTGTTTATTAGGATCTTTAAAAATTCATCAATTTTCAGGACATTAATTAATCCAAATATTATCATAATCTGATATAAATCTGAAATATAATTGATCCAAAACTTATTCCAAGATTCATAATAATCAACCGCTTTGATCAAACCATTTAGAATATTATTTTTCCAATTCATCCAAAAGTTTTGTAAACTGATAAAAATGCTTTCTTGAATTTTAATTTAAATGATTAAATGCAAAAATAAACCATAATTTAAATGCAAATATAACATATTAGAGAGAATAGCACCAGAATTGTTTACAAAGTTCAAAAATTTCCTACCATCCTAGTTTCATATGAACTGATCTATTAATTTTTTTCTAGAATTGTAAGTACAATCAAACTATCAATTCATAAAAATAGACCATAACCTAAAGTGTTTCCTTCAAACCTTTGAAATACCCTAATAGAGCACAAAGTGTTCATCTTTCACTATCCTCATGTACTTGCGGTAGCTTTTCACTGTTATTTTTAGTTTTACAAGGAGTTCCATTACACAAAAAATGAAACAAAAACTCAGTAACATAAAACTAATGCATCCACGATGATCGTCTAAGATTTTTGGACAACTTTCTAGTTTACTTTGAAGATCCAATTTTCTCCTAAATACCTCTAATTTTTTCTTTTAAAAACTTCCTTATTATGGCTATAAATACGGTCTCCGGACTTATGTATTACAAATTCTAATAAGCCTTTATATAGGCTTGGTCATCCCGAATAGCATTCTAGTGAAGGTTATCTTTCTATATCTAGGTGGTTGAGGTTCGATCCTCCCCAATCACCTACCAACTTTCCTTTACCAAAATTGGGATTGATAGCCCACATACATTGGTCTCGGATATACATTCTCCTTTAAATATCAATTAACTTCCCTACCTAGTCATGGAAGGGGCCACGCTTTGCATTTTTGCCACATTATGGATGATTTTTTCATTGATTTGCTGAGCTATTAGGTTTGAAGCACTAAGAAGTATTCATCTAGTATATTTTCTGCCATTTTTTGAACCTTTGTGGGACGTGATATGCCCAATGCACCCAAAGGTGGCTAAGTTTGGTGTCGTGTTGATCGGTTGGTATGTGAATAACTCACTCAAGTTGTACATTGGTGCACCTTTATTTAAATATAGTCTCATGGCGGTGGGAAATTTATCCTAATAAATCAACAAGGGTGCATATGAATCACTCCCAAATATTTCCTAACTGAATTTATCCCCTAACTTGGTGAACTTGGTCCCATCTTGGTCATGGCTTGAATCAGTCCATAGCTTGACTTCATGAACTCGATTGAAATTATATAGCATCTGGGTCCCCTATGAAATAAAATTGGACCCCTTAATTGACCAAATTTTTGCACCGAGAGAGAAACAAAGACTGGTGATGAAAACTTGATCTTCTATTTGTCTACGAGTCACCTCGATGTCATGATGAAACATGTTAAATTTTTATAACATTCCCATTTTATGCATCTTTGTGCCTTGCTTTGTAAATTTTTGACCAAACTTTGACCTCTAGTAACTTGAGCATATGATATTCATTTGTCACATTCCAATAGGCTCCAAAAACATCTCAAAATTCCCTACTATACTACCATGAATTTTGGATATTTTGGGAGATTCCTAAGTTCCAAATTTTCCTCTTGATCACTCATCTCCACTGGGAAGGATTTTTTTTTCTTTTTTTCCCACCCATAAGTGTTTATAATCATCTTCTTGCATTTCACAAACACATACAAGATCCCAAAATAGCGTTATGGGTTAAATCACTAAAAAAACTGATTAGATAATAACAAAAATTGATCGGATAAATTTAGACAATTGTTCACCAAAATAGGTAAATTTCCCCGATACTACGTGATTCTAAAATCTCTGTAATAGTTGTGAACTATAAAATCCTAGTACTCTAATTGCCATCACAAACAATTTATAAGTTTGAAAATAGGCACATTTTCTCCAAAAGAGGAAAGTCTATAAATTATACTCTATTATAATTCCAATCACTATAACCAAAATTCCACTAAATATATAGGTTTATATTGACAACTACATGCCAAAAATATGTAGTGTCCATTGTCCTTGTGAAATTGTCATAAACTACAAATATCACGATTGAGAATGTTTATGCTACACATATGACAAAATAGACATGAGTCAAAATTGAATCATGTGAATTTACTAATAAAATATCTATCCCAACATTCTGCACACTCCAAATAGGATAGAAATAAACTATCTTCATACCCATAAATGGTGAACTTTCATACACTCCAAAGTATCACTAGGCATAATTTGCAATTAGTTTGTTAGTGTAATCATAATGCATTCTAACATTGTTACCATATTTAGAAATCACATTTTTTCCCCCATGGACATGTGATTTTCAAGTATGGTAAGAACGAGATTCTACATTTTGAGCACAGTTACAAACATGCCCAAATTATGGTAAAATGCACCTAACATATATATGTTAAAAATATATGCATTTCCAAACAATAGTCATTTTATAAAAAAAAGTATGAAACTAAACACTTTCAAATCTTATCAACTTTACAAACTATTTTTGAATCTCTAAAGCTGAAATATGAGTTTTATTCTATACCCAAACTATACCAGAAACTCAAAAGCTAAATAATAAGATATAGATGGAGTATTTAAAAAAAAATCTAAGTAAGAAATTTCGCTAATTATGGTAAACTTATCCCTCGGTTTTCTCACAATCCCGAACTCCAAAAATTCAAAGCTATGAAAATTGGAAAATAATTCCTTACAATAATACAACAATAATACCATAATCAATATCTCTAAATAAATTGCATGCTTGTTCAAAAATCAAGAGTTATGCAATATATAATTGAAAAATTGTTGACCAACCCATTTTAAAGGACTTTCATTTTTAGGTATTACCTAATCCATGGTTGACTTGTCAATTGATGGTGGATTAGGAACTTCCTTTACCTTTGTAATATGCATGTATTCCATCTTCATTTTACCATTACTTTGATGGTGTGATGGATGAATTTTCCAACAAGTGTCCACCCGATGCCCATTCACATGAAAATGAGCACAAAAATTCCTCGTTACCTTCTTCTGGGATGAGGAAATCTGATTTCCATTTCTCTCCTCTAAATGATGAGATTGGTATTTTTGATTTTATTTTTTATTAAAATATGACACCAACTTCATTAACAATGTCCTTCTCTTCCAGAAACTAACATCAAAAGTTGTATGAAATCCAAAAAATGGATAGGGAAAATCATTCCACATTTTCTGAATATCATAGCCAAATTTCTTAAACTTAAAAAGAGGATAAAAAATCTTACAATTTATTTTATAATTATGATAATAAGGAGGAGGTTGTATTTCATTACCTCTTATTTTTGTTCCCTTACCAAATTCATCTTGTTGTACTAGGAGGGTATTCACTTTGCTATCAGAAGTTTGTCTCCCTTAAGCGTACTTTGAGATTTCTCCAATATCCATTTTGGTACTAGGAAAACCCAAACCTACAAAACAAGGATGATCCTTAACCTCTAGTGGGTTAGTAATTATTTGGCCATTTTACCAAGGCCTTTTCATAAAATCCCATTTTCAACAATAATTGAGATCTAATTCCTTTAGTGTGTTTTTCAAATGAATCAAAAGCATCATTACTCGAATCCAAATTCAAATGAGAAGAATAACCATGTGGTGAATAAATTACAGTGTACTCATCAATCATGGTCTCTACATCTTACATTGAAGGTATTTCCTTCTTCTCACCGCACTAGAATCTTACCAAGATCTCATTCTTGGTTTATAGTTCTTATTTAAAGCTAGCATTTTTCTCTTCTAAGGATTAATACATTGATCTTAGGAGAGATTTCTCTTCCTGAATCTTTTGATTATAGGCCTCAAGCTCATCAATATTTTTCTATTTTATAACTTGCTCATAGTGCACATGCATCTCTCCAATCACAAACTAAACCAGCTACATAATATGAAGTAATCAAACTATCAAATTAGCTTGTTCTATTACCAAAACATGAGATGTAAAATCTATTTAAAATTCACTACTAGTTAATTGTTTATGAGGATCTTTAAAAATTAATCAACTTTCAAGACTTTAATTAATCCAATGCTGATCAAAATATATTATAAATCTAAAATATAATTGATTCAAAATTTATTCCAAGATTCGTAAAAATCAATCGTTTGATCAAACCATTCAAAACACTATTTTACCAATTTATCTAAAATTTTCTTAAACTGATAAAAATGTTTTCTTGAATTTAACTTAACTGATTAAAGGTAGAAATAAATCATAATTCAAATGCAAATATACCATATTAGATAGAAACCACCAGAATTGTGTACAAAGTATGGAAACTATGTACATCTCCAAGTTCATATGAACCAATATATTAAATTTTTATAGAATCATAAGTATAATAAAACTAATAAATAAAAATAGACCATTACCTACAATGTTGTTCCTTCATAGCTTCAAATACCTGTTAGAGCTCGGTACTCATTCCTCACCTTCTTGAAGTACTTGTAGCAACTTATCCCTATTATTCCTATCCTTCCAGTGAGTTGCATTTCTCAAAACTATGTCATAAAAACTATGGAATGGGAAACTAATACATCCATGAGAAGCATCTCAAAATTTGATAAAACTTTCTACTTTACTCCAAAGACCCAGTTTTCTCTTAAATGCCTCTAATGTTTTCTTTTACAAAACTTCCTTCTTATAGCTATAGCATAGTCTCTAGACTTGTGTATTACAAATGTTAATAAGCCTTTATATAGGCTTATCCAACTCGAATAATGTGCTAGTGAGGGTTATCTTTTAGTATCTGGGTGGTTAGGGGTTCAATCCTCCCTAACCACCTACTGAATCTCCTTTCCCAATCTTGGGATTAATATACCACATACATCAGTTTCAGATATACCTTAGCCTTTGAATAGACTTTAACTTCCCTACCTAGTCATGGAAATGGCCACATTTTGCATTGTTTTTCCAAGATATGGATAGTTTTTTAGTTGATTTTTTGATATGTTGGGTTTAAAGTACCACGTAGTTGCCAACCAATATGTTGTCTATCTTATTATGCACCTCATGGGACATCGAAAGGCCACTGTGCTTGGTGGCTATGTTTGGTGCCACATTGATCGGCTAGTCCATAAATAGTTTGGTTGAGATGTACATTATTAAAAAAAAAAAAATGTAGTCGGGCAAAGGTGATTTGGCACGATAACTTGACAGGTGGCATACGCCTCATTCTCTACTCGCTACTATCACAAATTCCCCCAAATTGATGAACTCGGTCCCAAAATGATCATGGTTTGACTCGGTCTATATATTGACTCGACAATGTGATTGAAATTATATAGCGGTTGGGTCCCCCTATGAAATAAAAGTGGACCCCTTTGTTGAAAAAAATTTTACACCATCGAGCGACAAAGACCGTGATGAAAAATTGATCTTTTATTTTTCTCTAAGTCACCTCTGATGTCATGATGATACGTGTCAATTTTCTGTAATGTGCTCGATCTTTGTGTCATTGTACCCTACTTTGTCCTAAATTTAACCATTGGTAACTTGATCATATAATATATGTTTTGCGTGTTCTAATAGTCATCGAAAATATCTCGTAACTCTTTATTGTCTTGTGATGATTTTGGGATATTGTTTAGCTTCCAAAGTTCCAAATTATCCTCTAGATCATCTTATATCCCCAAGTATTTCACCTCTTTGTTTGTCAAAGTAGAATATGGTTGAGTATGTATATCATTATTTTTTTGTTTCCTCGAAATCTTCTTCTCTAGATGGAGAATGCTACTTTATTATACCAACTTATGGTTTCTCCTACAATTGGGTTTCTTATTTTACAAATTCATCAATTGTAAATTATTTCTCAATTGTCCCCAAAGTAGTTGAGTGGGATCTAAAATACTAGATTGTTCACTTTCAAAATTTTTGACATATTTAGCTTGAGCTTCCTCAACTTCTTCTATACTAAAATTTTCTTGAACACATTATTTTATCTCACCACCTGCAAGTTTCTTAGTGGTAGGTTATTCTTGTTATGTTTGGTCTACCTCATTCTCCCCAATTTATATATCTTATATGATTCTATGCGGAGGTCAACCATAACATATTGTTCTAAACCATGTAGTAGTTCAAAGGTGAAGGTTTTCTCTATAGATGGGTATAACAATATTGTTTTATCCTCTCATTGAGATTCATATCCCTTAATTTCTTGAGTGGGAAAAATGACAGGGGTCTCTTGTGCATGCACACAATAAAGTCCCAGAGATGGGATAGTGATTACTACCTATTAGAAGAAAAATTACTTGGGGGAATCATTCTTAGAAAAATTTTAATTCAGTTTCTTATACTTGTGTGAGCCATCAAATTTAATCATTAAATCATTCATTAACCATATGTGTGCTTATTAAACATTGAACAACCATTCACAAGAATAAGATGAAAAATATAACACATGGACAAATCATATAATATGGGAAACCCTTAAGGATAAGAAAACCCACATAATATCTTCATAAATTAATCAACAAAAAGGACTCAAGTTAATATTACACATCGCATGATATTTTTTTAGTGATTCACCAAACCCAAAATAGCACTAACCCCTAGTTTAGTAGGGCACAGACCCTACAAAGAGAACCAACCCCTGATTTAGTGAGGCACCAACCCCACAAGAAGGACCAACCCTTTATTTAGTAATCCACCACCACTAGAAGGAGGCTACAATCCCATAAGATGACCAAGAACCAACCTAAACACATGAAATGGATGATCACATGAATAATTGTTTCTTTAACAACAGATTTTGATCTCTTTGTCATCACTTCTTAATCAAAACCCTTCTCAAACACACCTTCTTCTTCTTCATTTCTCAAACATGCACCAACATGTGCTAATTAGGTCTAATGACCTATATCTCCTTCTTATATGCCCTTATCATCTTCTCATACCTCTTCCTTTCTCTATTCTTTACACCTCATAACACTCTCACACTCTCCTTTAGCTCGCTCATCCTCTTGTACAAAAACTAGGTCTTCCTCTCAAACTAGGTCATGTATGGGTGGCCTTATTCATCTCAAAATTTTAAGATTAGAATTTTAGAATAATTCTCCATCATATTCAATGCCACATACTCTTCATCTCTATCATCATAATATTTTCATATCTTCCTCCAAAATTCTTTATATTCTTATCTCTCAAACACTCTCAAATGTGCCTTCTACATTAGTTGATATACATGTCTTGCTTATCCATAGCATATGGAATAGTATTTATAGAGAATATATCTTAACAACATAATAACAATCATCATGATTTTACCATATAGAAGACCATATAGGTTGGTCAAATTACCATCACGTTAAACTCTCCATTAGGTCTCAAATAGGCCTAATTACATCAAAAGGTCATCTCACCAAAATAAAAAAATGATCCTACATTACCATAACCAAATAATTGAATCACTTTAGGAACATCATCAAATATCTCATAATTCATTCACCATTAATGGAAATCTATGCATCATCACCTTATGCCATGAAACCATCCCAAGAACATGCTTGTTCTTATGCACTAAACCTTAGACCTCAAAGATGAGGCTGAATACAATAACAGATGACATAAAAATATAATTACTATATATAAATAGAAATATCTTGATGTCAGATACATCACCATGTGATCATATAGCCATAAATTAGACACTATATTCCTCACAAGATCTCCATAAGAAAACTTCCTTGGAACTGTCATTTCATTCCCAAAAACTAGTCTTCAAATCTAGGGCACATATTGCATTCTAGGACATAAATATTTATATGAAACTATAATATACACGTATTAAAACTCTCATTCTTCCATAAATGGTAGTTTACTCAATAGGTTTGATGAAAAACTTTTTCAAAAACTCAATCTTTCCAAAAACTTTCCTTTTTGAGTGGGGTCTACATACAACCGTAACCTATAAATCACACCCAAAGAGATATGGAGGAGTATTATACAACCTAAAATAATCAATTTTATAAAATGAATCAATTCTAGGTCACTACAATCAATTTCCTTAAAGTTTCTCCAAAGCTAGGATTTTGAAATCATAACACACCATTTTTAGTGTTAATGATGGTTTATTAAACTTTGACATACAAACAAGATCATTCTTATTGTTAAAGCTTATTATCTTCATACCATAATATCCCAAAATATAATATACATCCATGTAAATAAATATTTCTCTAATGAGCATCCAAAGTTGACCTTCTAACTGAAATAACAATTTTGAGAACTTGATAACACTAAAATCAACTTTTCTTGCTTCCTTATTTGATGTGTGACTTGAAAATTTGGATACACCATAGTGAAAACCTCCTTGAAGATATATAATTCTCATTTATTATTGTTCACTTATTCATATCTCCATCCACCATGACTTACCCATACTTACTATCCTTATCTTCACTGTTCTTGTTTCAAATGACCTTAAATTTGCATTATATATATGAATGGAAATCATGTACAACATATAAACCTATTATCCCATGCAAAAACACATTTCATATGTTTATAGTGGCCTTTCTTGCATCATATTCCATGCACCCAACATGTCTTACTTGCACTACATTAAGAACAAGACCTAGAATGGCTTGTTTCACCACATGATAGACTGAAACCAACCTTGTCTTCACCATGAAAACCTATTAACACCTTAGATACATATAATTGTAAATTCAAGCCAAAATAACACAATTTGAATATCATATTCAATACCAAACAACACCTTGTTTTCTTACACCATGCATACACAAATGGATAACATGTTACTTGAAAATTTCGTGACATAAGAACACTTCACTACCAATAAAACATCTTATTTCATGGATGACACCTCATACACACACATATTCCACATATACTAACTTTGACATCAATTTGAATTGACATCAATGACAACAAAAAGACACAATTCCCAAAAATATCCCATTTTTCATTGATGGAAACCACCTTTAGAAACATTGATGGATACCATAAAAGCAAGTACCTTGAGACCTGAAAATAAAATTTGAGTATAATCTTCCCCTTTTACATCTAATGAAGAGTGCTAGTGTGAAAAAATTTACATACACAAAATTATAACAATGCATAAACACTTACTTATTTTCTCCTTGGTATGTGCTCACAATCTTGACTTCAACATTTGATGATAATACATGGACCTAAATTTAACTCATTCACACATCTCCCTTGAGAAATTTCATACTTCATTTTGACTTCATACTAATTGGAGACAAAAATTTTGATACCTTCATGACTTAACTTATCTTTAAACACCTTACTCTACTCTTAATGACTCACATATTGTTTTGGCTTCTTCGGACTTTAGATAAAACATTTTTTTGGCTTCTTCAGACTTAATGACTAACATGTAGTTTTTTCTTCTTCAATCTTGATGACCGAAAACCATTTCATGCATCAAAACATATCCATACTTATCCTAACCAATCCATGACTCATCATACATCACACTTATTGTTCCTTAGCTTGACTTTTCTCCTGCTGAAAATGAGATCTCCTCCTTTTTCAATCTTATAGTTCTATTATATATATAAGCATGTCTCTCCTATCATAAAGAACTTTATCAAAAGTTCTCTTCTTTTGAGCATACAATTATCTTCTCCACAAATCATACTTAGCCTCTATATACTCATATATCACTCTCTAATCTCAATACTTAACTGATTGTGAGAACATTTAAACCAATATGTTCATGAAGAATGAGAAAATTCACCTTACCTGATGCCAACCATGTCTTCAAAGACTCAACTCAACTCCACCTGAGATGATTCACACAATAATATCTCATAAACACAACGTTCAACATTTTGCATACCTCTTTTGTCACTTTACTAGTTGCAAACATGTCTCCAACCTTTCACAATTGGATTTTACACATGAAACCATCAAAATATTCAAGATATCATATTGTAAGGCTTTATAATAGATCACCACACTCATTAAAATCCCCTTATCTCATGATTTCTCTAACCTTATATCATTATTTCTCCCCTTGGATTAATGCAATTTTATACTATACCATTATCTTTACATCTAACTCATCTTCTCAAAATTTTCACACAAACTTAGCTCTAAATAGTACTTACCTTTCCATGTTGCACAATGTATGTTTTACTCTAGAAAAACCAAATTTTAATCATCTCAAGAAAACACTATGACTAAGTGGATCATGTAAATTTTTTAAAACATACCTTTGATAAAGATGCAACAGCTTTTATATATATAAACCCATACTATAAAACTTAGAATGATTATAGTTACAATTAATTTTAGCTTTCATGTCTTCAATCTTATTACCTTGTCTTCATGGGAAAAACTCATAGATAAAACCTTTGCTATAACGTTACACAACAAACTATAGAACCATAAATCATGACTTAAACTATGACAATATTTAAACCTTGAGACTATTATAGTTCCAAATAGAGTATATATCTAGACCTTGATCATACTTAGGAAAAATTAAACCATGTTATTCCTTTTGTGCACTCTAACCTTTCATGATATTTTCTTCCATTGAGACATACCTTCAAGAATTAGAAAATATATGTAAGAATAATATTTTTACAAACATTCCTCTGATTAGGACCTTTCTACACATAAAATAGTATCATATCCATACTTTATATACTTTCTCTCTAGATAGTCTTACAACACCTCTCCATGATTATTCTACTATTGAATCAAGGTAAATTAATATTTTTTAAGCCCAATGGTCATCTCATGAAATAACATAATTTCCTTATACTTGTATTGATCACAACATCCATTAACGATTCAAACCTAACCAAGGTCACACCAAACAAAAACATCCATAAGCATAGTTTGATGAATCATGACAAGATGATTCCATCAAAACTAGCATACAACCTTGTAAGCCTTTTCAAGGATATTTTTATGCGTTTATAAACCATACCAACATTTTGACACTACTCAAATCAACCAAATAACTATCTTACCTATTTTCTAATCCTCATACAAATGTACAACCTTTGAAACCCTGGTCTAATGAAAATTTAGTTTGTAGACCTTAAACCAAAGTAGCAGGGACCAACTATCTAATTCAAGTTGTCATGGTAGAGACATACCAACAATTACAACTAATCTTGGCAAACATAGACCTACACTAAGTATAAAGACACATGTTTGATATTTAGCATGCTTCAACCGAGTCACTACCCTACAATGCTTCTTTATGATAAAATTTTATATCTATATATAAATTATAGACCTAATTAATCATTTATCCTACCTCTAGAATACTTAATTAATGACTACATTCTATAAATTTACAAAGTTTTGATCCTCTTATACTCTTCTCAACCTCTATTAGGCCAAATCACATGTTACTCTTTCTTCAATATCATCAAGGAACACGATTTTGTCATCAAACTTAGAACATGTCTTTCATGCCTTACTATGTGTTGTTGCACATATCATTAAAAAATATCTCTTGACAATTTGCTTCATGATAGTTTCTTGATGAAATTGTCCATGTCTAGAATTTTTGATTTTCAGTATTGTCAAGATTCACTTATTTTATGCTTAGAGCCTTCTCATCATATCTTGATCAAGAACACAACTCTTTCATACCAACCAAGAAAATTATATAATCACATACTTTATTTCATATCTTGGATCATATCACACACCTTTTAATCCTTTGATGAACCTATGAGTATACCATATACGTTCTTTTCAACTTTCCATTCTTTATGCTAAGGTCTCAATGCAACTTATTCCTTTATGGTTGTACCTTGAATTTCATGGATTCACATGTCACCAAGTATTACATATTATTTATATTCACTCAACTATCACAAACTCATTCATATTTTCTTGACCTTCTTATGATGATACCAACTCAGCCACAAAAATTCATTTCTTCATACCCGTAATCATGTTTTAAGACGTTTTTATAATTCATCTTTCCTTCTAGGTTCCTACGAACACTTAACAGCTTCTCATCCTCAAATTTAACTTCATGAATTCAAGGTAACAAGTCATCTTCAAGAACTTCTTACATACACCACACTAATGACATATGTAATCTAATGTATAAACCATTTCATAGAAGAACAAGTAACTTAAAATAATTTGATCAACAACTAAATCAAGAACATAAACAAGAAAACTCCCCTTCATACCTTGAACAAACACACTTTGCTCCTATATAGTTCCTTCTTATTATTTTCCATAGTCCTATGTCCATATATCTTATAGAAGAAATGATGAACAATGAAATGTATCACATACGTGGGATGATGATTGAATCTCTTTCTCTTCTTCCTTAGTGATAACATCTTCAAATGAATTCTTCAACTCGGATAAAGACCTCTTCATACTTATGAAAACCGATACTTGGTCTCTCTTTAGGAATATTAAATTTTTATTCCAACTTGCATACATTTAGGGAATTCACAACATTATTTGATACATCACCTTCATTTTTCCATACCTTAACCATACTAAGTTGTTCCTCATAACTAGTAATTTCTTCTTCATGGTTATATTTGATCTCTTGATATATTTTCTTTATAAATACGGTTATATAACTCTCTTACTTAGGTCCAATCATATCTCGGGAGACTATGTAACTCTTATTATAGGTCATATTCAATAATTCATCTTCTCCTTCAGAGAAACAATCTTCAAGATCTGTACTAAGTTCTTATTTAACATCTTCATGAGTCATTTCATCAAGCAGATCGGTTGGAAAATTATATATAGAGTGCAAAAATCAAAGAAAAACTGCCATATATCAAGCCCAAAGGTTTTTAAATAACTTCTCATAATAAACAAGGGTGTCATTCCATCTTGACATAGATTTCCTTCCATACCTATGCTTCAATGATCTCCATAAATTTGTTATACTTGTTATTCTTGCTTCACAAATACCTTTATATGATACCAATTGTTAAAAACACAATTACTTCTTGTAGGTGAATCAGTCTTATAAATTTTTTACTTCAATTGTTTATACTTGGTTGAGTCATCAAACTTAACCATTCAATCATTCATTAACCATATATGAGATTATTAAACATTGAACAACCATTCACAAGAACAATATGCAAGAGATAACACATGAACACAACATATAATGTGGGAAACCCTCAAGGGGAAGAAAACCCATTAAACCTCTACATATATTACACAACACAAAGGAATCAAGTGAATATTACACATCACATGAGATTTGTTTAGTGAGGAACCAACCCCACAAGGAGCACCAACCCCGGAAGGAGTAAAGAACCTCTAATTTAGTAAGGAAACAAAAGGAGGCTAAAACCCCCTAAGATTACTAAGAACCCACCTATCTACCCGAAATGGATGATCATGTCAATACTTTTTCTTGAACAACTGATTGTGATCTCTTTATTGGCTCTTCTCACTCAAACCCTTCTCAAATATACCTTATTATTTTATCAAACATGCAACAACATGTGATGATTATGTATGACTTGTAGCTCATTTTTTATGCCCTTATAATCTCCTCATTCCTCTTCCTTCAAGATCCTTTAGCACGTTCATCCTCTCGCACACAAACTCGGTCTTCTTATCAAACTAGGTCATGTATGGATGAACTTATTAATATTACCATTTTAAGATCAATATCTTAGAATAATTTTGCATAATATTCAAGGCCACATACTCTTCATCTCTTTCCTCATAACCTTCTCATATCATACTCTAAAATTTGATATATTCCCATCTCTCTAAAACTCACAAATGTGCCTTCTAAATTGGATTTTACATGTCTTTTTCATACATATCATGTATTTCAGACTTCATAGAGAATATATCATCAAAACATAACTATAAAAATCATGATGGAACCATCTACAAGACCATATAGGTTATTAAAATCACAATCATGCACAAAACTCTCCATTAGGTCTCCAATATTCCATATTACACCAAAAAACCATCTCGCTAAAACCAAAACACTTGATCCTACATGTCCATCATGAAATAATTGAATTACTTAATGAAAATCATTAAAGACCTAATCGCTCATTCACCATACCTAGAAATCTCTGCATCATCACCTCATGCCATGAAACCATCCCAAGAACATGTTTGTTCTTGTGCACCAAACCCTAGACCTCAAGATGAGGCTCAATACCACATCAGATGACCTCAACCATGTAATTATTATATATAACTTGAAATATATTGATGTAATTACATCACCATTTTCTTATACAACTATAAATTAGACAATAGATGCCTTAAAACAAATTTGCATAAATGAGACTTCCGAAATTACCATTTCATACCCAAAAACTAGTCTTTAAAGATAGGGAACACTTTACATCTTAGGGACTCAAAATTGATCAAAAATATAATATAAATGTATTAAAACTATCATGATTACTTAAATGGTAAATTAGTTAAGAGGTTTAATGTAATTTTTTTTCAAAAAATGAAACTTTCCATAAACATTTTTTTCCGGGTAGGGTACACATACAACTAGAACCTATAAATTAATCCTGGAGAAATTTGGAGGATTCCTCTAAAACATAAAATCATAAATTTTACAAAATTAATCAATTATGGGTAGCTAAAATCAATTTCCTCCAAGTCACTCCAAATCTATGGTTTTGAAATCATAACGAGGTTTTTGTGTTAACAATGGTTCCTAAAACTATGATGTCAAAATGATCTCATTGTTCTTTCTAAACCTTATTATAGTCATTCCTTAACATCCCATACGAGTATATAATCCCATTAAAAGAACACTTTCTCCATCGAGCATACGAAGTTGACCTTCAAACTAGAAATAGTAGTTTTCGTAATCGATAGAACTAAAATCAACTTTTCTTTCTTCCTTATCTTACCAAAGTGATCCGAAACTTTCCATACACCAAAAGGAAAACCTCCTTGAAGAAATAAAAATAAAATTTATTATTTTTCATTTATTCATCTCTCCATCCACCATGGATTACCCATGATTACTATCCTTATCTTCATTGTTCTTTCTTTAAAGGACCTTAAATTTTTATTATACATATAAATGGTAACCTTGTAAAAATATACAAATTTTGTTCCATGCCACAACACCTTAAAAATTCTTATACTAATTTGTTCTACATCATACTCCATGCATCTATCTTGTCTTTCTTGTGCTAGGTCAAGAACAAGACATATAGTGGCTTGTTTCACCACATGATAGACTGAAATTGACCTTTCCTTCACCATACGCACCTATTAAAACCTTGGAGACATCTAATTGGACATGAAAAAAACCATAAAAACCTTTAGATCACATACTCAAGAACATACAACACCTTGTTGAGTATTTTTTCATTGATGTCAAAGGTACAACATTAGTGTTGATATAAATATTGAGGTTTGAATATTATCTTAATATTCAATTTTACAACATTAGTGTTCGTAAAATATTTATCCATGTCAAAATTAGTGTGATGTCAAAATTTGAATATTTTAATATTCAACATCACAAAGGAATCCTATGACACATGGTGGGATGTGTAATGGATCATTTTTTAATGAGGTACATTTAAAATGAAGGTTACTTAATGCATGATAAATGTTTGAATTAAAAACGGGAGTTACATTTGCATTAGTGATGAGTTATGACATGGAGGAGTTACAAAATTGAAGTCAAAAAGAGAATATATCCTTATGGGGTGGATTTTTTCATTTATGGAACATTAAGGACGTGTAAGGGAAGTTGGTCATGCGTATTTATTGAAAAATATGAGTTACACTTGACCATGAAAAAGAATATTGCTATTTAGAGAAAATATTCATTATTTTTGTAACCGCCAAGTGATGTGGCTTCCTCATTCCAAATATGGTGCATTTTTTAAAGTAAATTTTCCCATGGTATGGGCACATGGTTTTAGGGAAACCACAAGTGGTTTTTCCTCTCCTTCTTCCTATATAAACAAGTGTTGTGTGCACATTTTTGGTGTGTGAAAAAGAGAGCATTTTTAAAGTGATATGTATGTGAAGTTATTAAATCTCTTAAGTGAGTATAAGTATGTGAGAGAGAAAATAAAGAAGGAGAAATATTGTTTTGTATTGCATATTTTCTAAAGTGGGTGCTTCAGATTAGGGATTGGTGTCTACAAAAGTTAGTGCTTCAATCGAGATTCCAAAGTCAATGGTTTTTGCATTCAAGGGCTGAATTGGTGTTTGGCTTGGAGATTCGTGTCTTCTCGTGAGTGGATGCTCATAATCTATAAAAACTATTTTATTTCGCTAGATCTGGATAGTAGATCCAATTAGTCTCCTTTTGGTGGATGTAGTCCACACCGGGTGAACCACAAAGATATCTAGTGTTATGTGCATTTGATTTCTATGTGTTCTCTCATTTATTTTCAGATTTGAATATCTTATTTAGTGTAAAAATAATTTATTAAGTTGGAGAAAATTTTAAATTATGAAATATTGATTCACCCCCTCTCAATATTCTCGTGCTTCTAACAATTGGTATCGACACGCTCCTTCCGTGTAGCTTAACAATTAGAAGGTAGATCGAAAGCATGATGGCAACTAAAGGATTCTCTGTAGAAACAAAGATCCAATATTGGATGGATCAAACTATGCCTTTTAGAGCATAAGGATGCAGACCTACTTGAATTCTCTTGGACATGATATTTGGTAGTTAGTTGAGAATGGCTATACGATACCAAAGAACTCCACCTACAAATCAGCCGGTAAGATACAATGTGAAAATAATTCTAAAGCTATGAATGCTATTTTGTGTGGTGTATATGATTCGAGTTTGTAAAGATTATGCTTTACAAAACGGCCAAGGAGATGTGGGATAAGCTCAACAGTTTATATGAAGGAGATTTGAAAGTAAAGATGGCAAAGCTTCGACACAAAAAAGAAATGTTGAGATTATAAAGATGAAGGAGGAAGAGAACATTGCAACATATTTACTCCATGTGGATGAGACCGTGAACATCATAAAAGGCTTGGATGAAGAGACGAAAGACCCAAAGAATATTACAAAATATATTAAGATCTCTACTTTCTAGATTTGATGCTAAAGTTTCAGCTATCAAGAACTTAAGGATCTAGATAAAATGAAAATGGATGCGTTATATGGAATACTCACACTTATGAGATGAGAACAGAGCCGATAAGAAAAGAAAAAGAGAATCTACTTTCAAATCTTCAAAAGGAAAAGAGAGAAGGTTGAATCGGATGACGAATCTAATGAGGAAGAATAATCTCTATTTGTGAAAAATCTGAAAAGAGGATCTCGCAAGTACAAAGGTAAAGTTCCTTTTAAATCTTTTAACTATGGTGAGATTGGACATTTCACAAACTAAGTGTCTCGCATGCAAAAATTAAAGTGATGATGAAGATCCTGTCAAAGCAAAGAAAGTGAAGCCTTTCTACAAAAAGAATTTCTAATAAACAAATTTTGAAAAGAAGAACTGGAACCAAAGAAAGAAGAGTCTATGCACTACAAAAGATGATAGCTTAGAGGAAGATTGTCTAGAAGGTGACTTTGAAGAATTTTTTTATGGCCCTTGAAGATGGAAAAGTGGAAGATGGAGATACAGTTGACAAAGAAGGTGAGGTAAACTTGGAAGAAGAACTCATATATGCCTTGGGTGAGATCAAGAGACTCAAAAAGAAGACCCTGAAGCAAAAACTGCAACTTCAAGAGTATGAAGAAGCAAAGAAAAATCCAGATGCTAATAAAGAATGTGAAGATACTATTGTTGATCTAAAGATTCAAGTTGAAGAGGCAAAGAGAATAGAGGAAGTGATTAGAAAACAACTGAAATCAAAAGAAGAAGAATGCGAGAGATTAGAGTCAGAGATTTTTGCACTTAGACTAGAAACTAAAAAGTTAAACAAAAGACTCAAGTTTGAAAAGAGTTCTGAGGTGTTGAGCAACATTCTAGATACATAAAACCAAAATCATCCAAAGGTGGTATTGGATTCAATGAAGTAGAAAAGAAAGAGACCAAAGAACCAGAGAAGAAATCCAGCTATGCAGATATCCTAAAAGCTCTAGTAAAGGAGAAAGCAACAAGAAACAAGAAGATCATCCTCCACAGAACAACAACAAAGAAGAAAACAAATGGAAGAAGGTGCCAATAAGAAGTTTTAGAAACTCATCTTATCAAAGGAAGCCCTACATGACCAAGTATTCTTTTCACGGTTATTGTTTTTCATGTCACAATTATGGTCATAAGATGATGAACTGTAGATCGAAGGTTCAGAGTTGGAATCAGAACTTTCATGCTAGAAACTACAACTCTTTTGCTGCATTGTCAAATTTGAATGAGCATGAGATTGTAGACACTTAAAATTGGTTACCCAATTTAGTGTCCCTCTCATCCGTTTACTTGCTTAGGTAACCTGGGGCACGTTTACGTCACCAACTATCCCCTTGGGATATTATCCAATTTGTGATTTAATCACTTACTCTAAATTTAATTCATCCCATCACATCTTGCCCATGAGTGATTAAATATTAAATATTTAATTACGCTTCTTCCCATGCATCTTAATCACTTATCCACCCCAAATTTATTCTATCCATGTATCACATCTATTTTTAATCTTCCCTAAGCGGGATATTTTCCCGTAGTCGGGATAAGTCTTATCTTTCTCGAATCAATCAATTTGGCCATCTCGGGAGTCTTTTCCGCGATCGGCGCCGACCCATATGGTCGGCGCCGATTTTCTAGGAGCGGCGCCGATTATAAAAGCAAGTCCAGAACTCAGTTCTAGGGACCGAAGAGACCGAAGAGACCGAAGAGACCGAAAGAGACCGAAAAGAGATCACGAACAGGCGAAAAAAGGAAGCACTTACGCACGAACAGAGAGCGAGAGAGATACAGGGTGTGAGAAAGAGAGATCTTTTTAGCATCAATTGTCTCGAGATTAGACGAGATCTGTCCCAAATCAATCCCTGAGAGGAGCACCGTTACTCTGTCCCTGTCACGACCATCTATCATCTGGTGACTCTGTTCCAGTATCTCGCCAACTTCGGCACATCCAGCAGACCACATTCACCTTCCAATTCCCGAATCTTGTCGCACAGTCACTGGTTGATTGATCTGTCTCCAGTCGACGCCGATCTTATCCAGTCGACGCCGATCCTCCTCAATCGACGCCGACCAGTCTCAATCGACGCCGATTCTACCCAGTCGACGCCGATTTCTCTGCAGATAGGTAAAAGGATACAGGTAACACAAATCCAGCATTTATTTCATAGTTCCCTGTTTTCTGTACTTTCTGTCTGCTGTTTAGATTCTTATTACTGCAATCAGAAAATCTAGTCTTTATTTACATCTTTTATCATGTATGCTTCTTTTCTTAATTGAAAACGTGGACTGACATCCGCCGAGGAAGCTTATCGCTTCTCGGACCCGCTTCTCGGGCAGTCCACTTAAATATCTTTTAACGTGGTCTTTTTCTGTCAAGCATCGGTGTTTTGCAGGTTATTCGGATCTATTGTGCGAATTGCTCGTGTGCGCCCGTCTTGTCTACATCGGCTTCCTCATCCGTCTACATCTTCGGATCTTATCCATCAGGTATCGATTTTATTGGAGTTTTTCAGGGTTTCTGTGTTTAGTTTGGTGCATTAACTTGGACAGGTAACAAGCGCGAAATTCTTGATCTACATTCTGGCACGCCCGGTGGGACCCAACCAAAGTCCCTTATTGGTAAGTTCATTTCTTTTCTAGTTTTGAACTTTGTTCCTTTTCTTCACTGATTTCTATCAGTCCTATTTGAGCATTTCTGTTCATCATTTCAATCTTGCTTTTAGGCGAAATCATTATCTTGAAATTTTTCTATTTCCTTAAAATAGAAATTTTTCGTTTCGCCATTATCTGGATGTATCTTTCCGGATCTTGTTTGTTGTTTGCTTGATCTTTTCTTGCGGAGCACTTTGCTTGTTCGTGGGATTGTTCGAGGGGAAGAGCTCAACAACGCGCTTTTTGAAGTCCACACACCTTGGAGAGCTAAACCTACAGGTATTCCTCTTTTTCGGTGTTTTCTCCTTTTTAGGATTTCTTTGTTGGTTGTCTATCACATCCAAACACTTCAGTTTTTGGTGCTTAAAAAGAACCTAATCGCATTTGGGGAAAGAATCTGTTTGGCTTGTTTTCATCGAAATCAAACACTTCATTTTTAAGTGCTTAAAAAGAACATTTTCCTTTGTCATTGCTACATGCTTTTCACCTAGTTTTAAATAGGCTGGAAAAATTGATCAAAATCGGTAGTGACACTATTTGATTTTTATTTTTCACCCTTGCACACAAAGCCAAAATCACTAGGTATAAAGCATCTAAACAAAACTCCTTCCCTGGCCTCGCCTACTTGGAAGTGATATCCAAGAGGAAGAGCCTACGCGGTACTCGGGCCTCGCTATAAATTCACGAAAGATTTTGGTATATATTGGCAAAGCACCCGACTCCCTTATCGCAGCGGTGTGTGAAGTGCGGGGGTAGGCCCCTATATCAAGCCACGTACCGGTCTTTTACTGAAGTGCCTTCGGGACTCCTCACCAAACATTACCCAAACCATCCTTAGTTTGGCTATCTGAGTAGTTCCTGTTCTAAAAAGCCTTCCCTAACATTTTCTTTTCTTAAAAGCATCAAAATTTAAAGGAGATAATCACTTGCGCTGCTTGAATTGTTTGTGCATTAGTTAGGACAATCTTCTTTCTTGCTTGTTTATGACGGTTATCACCCGGTCACAATCTAGGAAAATGGCCCAACAGGTTCCTTCTTCCTCCGAAATCACCACCAGCGTGGATGTTTCGGCACCCCTCCAATCTTCCTCGGGACCGCTGTTAGTTGGTTCCCGTCATGGTCGTATAATCCCTTCTATCAAACCAAAGCGCCTCCATCACGTCCAGCTTCTCCTAGTCCCTCCGAGATATCATCTGGCTCGGAGTATGTTCCTCGCGGGGATCCTGAATTTCAGGCTTTCCTCGATCGCAATCCAATAGCCCTCATGGACTACCTAGTACACAAGTCGATCCAAATATCTGACCAAGACCCACCAATCCGACAAGTGTACGATTATCCTCGTGGATCATCCCAGGCCTTTTAGAGCAGTTTGCACCATCTCTCTTGCCTCGAGCCACGGAGAAGGGCGAGGCCCCTATGCCTCCCTTTTCTCTTCCACCTACCATGTCGACTAGTTCTCAATTAGTCTTACCTATCCCTAACACCGCAGTTACCTCGAATATTCCACAACCCATTTCTGAGAGGTCTTCTGCCCTGGCTATAATGAATGCGTCTGCACACCCACACATTGCCGTCAATTCGTCTATGCCCTCCATCGTGTCCCAAGGTCAGTATCACTTCATGAGCCAACCCCCTCCGAATAGTCAGTTGGCTCCTACTTCTCATCCTCTAGGGGGTTTTTCTTCTAATATTCCAGCAACTGTGACCTTCGCCCATCAGCTAACATCGGCACCCTTAATACCTAACCCGGTAGTAGAAGGCCCCTTTCAGGTCTTGTTCCCCAACATGTCCAATCCAACCAACACCCACGTTCCTCAATCTGTCCCGATCCAATCAACAAACATAGGAGTCCACCAATCACAAGCTCCACCCGTCACCCAACCCTCATTTTCTCATCCACTCATTATCTCACAGCCTACCTATACGCAAGCTACTTCACAACAAATACCCCACCAAGTGTCACCCAGAACCCCTGGTTATTCCTCTTACCACCCCACCAATCAACAGATAAATCCCCCATTGACACCTCACCAACATCCACCATCTAGCTTCTTATGTGCCTCCTCCCCAATCCGACGTAGTTCAAATTCTCTTCAAGAAAATTGCAGACTTGGAAGCCTCCACAAAAGGAGCCCGTCCTTCATACTCCTTTGAAGAAGTGTGCAATGAACCCATTCATCCTTCGGTGGCTTTTAAGCCTTATCCTCCCCAATGGGAACTTCCCAAATTCTCAAAATTTCATAGTCGGGAAGACCCCCAACAACATCTGCGAGCATTCAAACATGCTTGCTACCTCATCGTCCAGGATCAGGAACTCATGCTCCGTACCTTTCCTATGTCTCTAGCGGGTCCCGCTTTGGACTGGTACAATAATATTCCTCAACATTCCTTATTTTCTTTCTCTCAATTGGCCCAGATGTTTGTTGAAAACTTTTCAATAAATATTGCGCATAAGATCTCAATTACAGATCTTTACAACATTCGCCAATTCGACGATGAGTCTATTGCAGACTTTGTCGCTCGTTGGAGAGGGATAATCAACCAATTGTCTTTCTCCCTTCCTCAATCCCAACAGATCGAGTTGTTCACCCGATCTTGTGCTAGTCACATTTCTTCCACGTTAAGGATCCAAACTTTTCATACCTTCGAAGAAGCCTTCACGATGGCACGCAAACTCGAATCTCGTGCCATTGAACAAGGAAAGCTAAAACTTCGCTCCAAATCTAAACCAGATTTCTCTCGGTTCACCAAACCAAATTCTTTCCCTCCTAAAGATAAGAATCAAGGGTCCACCAATGCTATCGTATTAAAAACATCAAGAACCGATAGTACTCCTAATCAACCACCACGAAGAGACCCTTCATCTGCTCGAAAAGGGGCTTCATCATCTCGATCCTTCGCTCCATTGGGGGAATCATATACCTCCATCTTAGAAAAAATGTTGGAAGTTCGCATGATCGAACTTCCACCCATTAGGGATATTGATGAAAGCCGAGAACGCCCATTCTGGTATAGGGAAAACGATTTCTGTCATTATCACAGAACCAAAGGTCATGACATCGAACGATGTCAGACTTTCAAAAATCTTGTCCAAAAATTCATTGACAAAGGCGAGCTCATTCTAGATAACCCAAATGCTCCCCCAAATCAGGCGCTTGATGTTTTTAAACAACCCTTCCCCAATCATGCCCCAAATCATAATTCTTCGGAATCTCAAAAACCAAACACCCACACTATCAACTTCATTTCTACTGAAGAATCCGCTTCTGAAACCACGTCATCTACAAACGCAGCAATCGAATCAGAACCCTCTTCCACTCCACCAATCACTGGAATTCCTCCATCTTCAGATAACCCACCTTTGAATATTCCTACATTGCTAAGCACGGAGTCATCTCTCTCCGCTCCTTTGTCCGATCTCCCATCCATACCCGAGACAGTGTCTTCCTCATCTGTCTCATCATCAGACATCCTTTCAATGCTCGAGGCAATTACATTCCTTCGAGTTTCCTACTGAACACATCTACTTCTGTTGCTCCCATTCCCGCTACAACTATGCCCTTGGTGAACATACCTATAATCGTGCCGACTTCGACGGAAGTGTCTTCGACTTTGACTCTTCCTATCTCTTTTCCTACAGTAGTTCCACCCATGATCACTACACCAAAAGTGGTCCCTTCGCAAGGAACTTCTTCATCACTTACTTCTTCCATCACTAATGTTACTTCACCTATTAAGGAAAAATCAAAAGAAGTAGCACCAACATCTATACGCTCGGTTCCCGAACCTAAACCGAGACAACCAAAATCTAACATTATACCATCAGTATCTCCCCATTTGCTTCCTCCGAAAAGGTTACAATCACCTTATGCCGTTGAAGTTGTCACCATCCCTGAAAAAGGGAAGCCCATATTTCGGACCATCAAGACTCTTGGTGCTCTTCCACAAAAATCTCTCTCCACGCCTCATAAACGATTGGATTTGCCCGCTGAGAAGGCGTTTTCTTCTACACACTTATCAAAACCATCGTCTTCTTCTACAACACATTCCTCACCAATACTCCGAAAAATAGACCTACCTACTAAAAAGACGTCACCTCTTCTATCAGGATCATCATCTTCATTACCAAAAACCAAGGCACCCTATGTTCCTCCGATTTCACCTACTTTGGGAGCTTCTTCCTCTTCTAAACCGACATTATCTAAATCATCAGTACATTCGACCAAGCAACCCCCTTTGTCTCCAAAGACCGCAAAATTTGTCACATATCCATCATCTTCAAAATCTATTTTAGGGGCTCCTCCTCCACCAAAGTCAATCATGTCTCACTTGCTCCCATCTCAAGTGCCCAAGACTGCTCCTCCAAATGTCCAAACAAATAAGAGGATTCCTAAACAAACTGTTAAACCTAACATGCAAGTCCTCTTACCTCGGCAGTCGGTTAATGTGAAAGAACCATCTTCATCATCTCTATCCTCCTCTTCATCTACCGGATTCTATACCGAAATCCTTCATCAACTTATCCAATCTTCATCCATAACCCTTCCTCCGATTAAACCTTATAACCCTAAAGGAGTCAAACCTACCTGGTTTAACTCTGATCTGATTTGTGCTTACCACCGTACTCCGGGTCATGATACTGAGGGATGTAAGGCTCTTCAAGCCGTTGTCAAGAACCTTCTAGAAGAAAGTGACCTTTTGCTGGAGGAGGAGGAACAAGTACCTCCTGTCACCTTAGCCTCATTTGAGCCCCAACAATCCACTCAGATCTCTGGTGGTTCCACTCCACTTGATCTTCCACCTTCTCAAATTGACACAATCCATATCGCCACTAGAACCCAACACTATGATAACCCATCTTCATCTTCAGCATCTCGACCACGGGTTGTCATTTCTGCAGCCCCTGAAGGCGTTTCTCCTTCCTCATTAGCCCCACGACCTAAGGTCTCTATTCGTGCTGCACCTCGGGCTCAAGTTCCCGTGTCTGTTGAGGAGAGTGTTATGAAACAACTCACCCAGGCTCCGGTCAAAATGTCTCTTTTTGACCTCATCCAATCCTCTCCACAACATCGCCAGGCTCTAATCGATAATCTGCGTCGCATCGCAGTAAATTCCGATGAGCCCCAGCCCTTCGAGTTGGTTGTTGGACTGAATGGACCATCAACCGCCATTTCTTTCGAGGATTCGGAAGTTCCTCCTCTTTCTTCAGAGGATTTGGAGGCTCCCCTCTTTATCACAGTCCAAATCAATAACACTACCTTAAAACGTGTCATGATCGATAGTGGAGCTGCACTCAACGTCATCTCCTCGCACACGTTTGAGCAACTTAAGTTACCAAAGAATGTAGTGTCTCCCCCGCCTTTCGCCCTTCGATCATTTAACGATCAGCTAGCAGTCACTCTAGGAACTGTGGTCTTACCCATTCGAGTAGGTAAGAAGCTGCTTCATGAACTCTTCTACATTGTCGAAGGAAAATTCCACTATAATATGATCCTTGGACGCTCCTGGATTCGCGCAATGCATTGTGTCCCATCCACCCTCCATCGATGCTTAAAATATCAATATGAGGGCAAAATATATACTCATCCAGGAGATCCTTTTCCTTCCGCACAATGCGACATGACCACAAGATCTGCCCCTTTAAAAGAAAATCCATGTTCTCCTGACGGGGCCTCATCTTCTTCTATACCTGCAACCAAACTACCGGATTTACAAAATCTAGAAGAGACATTGCAGCGTTTCTCACTAGGAGAGCTTCCTCTCTTTTCTTTTGATGCCCATCTCAAACCTAATGAGTATGGTAGACCAGACAAACAACCTGAATATCAACCAGGTCTCGGTCGCATCGTCACCATTGGTCTGCCCAATCAACAGACCAATTTCATCTACGGTGGTCTTGATACGCCTCATTATCACCCGGATTCTCCTCCTAGAGCCAAACCTTACCTAACAGGGTTTGATTATCTACAGAATCCCACGTTTGCAAAAACTTATCTATATCGATGCGCGTGGAAAGGTTTTGGCCTCGGAAAATATGAACAAGGTATACATGACCTCAAGTCCATTCCTACTCTCATGCCACATCAGAAATTTGGTTTAGGATTTAAACCTCTTTCAAAGGCCACTGTCACTATTCTTGATGAGCCTCTTCCTACTGAAGAACCACCTTCCCCCACTAAATCAGAAGCATCACTTGATGTGGACGATGATATTTCCATCCCACCTAACTTTTTTTTTTGATCAATACCATTTCCTTAGGGCCGTTAGCCTACGAGACTAACAATCGGTCCGCTTCTATACCATTAATCTTCCCTGAAATAGTTGGAGACGACTCTCCCACTATCAACACTATCCACTGTGCGGATGATGATTCTGTCCTCACCTATCTAGGGGCAGAGGATTCATATCTTCCCAAGACTATTCCTTCTGACACGTCTACCCTTCTCAACGAAGCCACTATCGACCTTAATATAGGGACTTCTGAAGACCCTCGCATCATTAAGGTCGGCCAATCCCTTAATCCACAGGAATTAGGGGACTTTACCGCTTTTCTTTCCAAACATCGTCAAGCCTTTGCTTGGTCATACGAGGATATGCCAGGACTCGATCCCGATATTGTGGTCCACAATATCGTTACCCTTCCCAACATCAAACCAGTTAAGCAAAAATTGCGTAAGATGCACCCTAGAGTAGCCCTTCTTGTCAAAGAAGAGTTACAACGCTTGCTCTCGGCTAGCTTCATCCAACCCATCGATTATCCGCAATGGGTGTCCAATGTAGTACCAGTAACTAAGGCTACTGGGAAGATTCGAATTTGTACCGACTTCCGGGATCTTAATCTTGCCTGTCCAAAGGATGATTTTCCTCTTCCTAATATCGACCAACTCGTAGACTTAACTGCGGGTCATGAGATGCTTTCTCTTATGGATGGTTTCTCTGGATATAATCAAATCCTCATCGCACCAGAAGACCAACATAAGACTTCCTTCATAACTCCTTGGGGGACCTTTTGTTATCGTGTCATGCCTTTTGGCCTTAAGAACGCGGGAGCAACCTATCAACGAGCAATGACATACATCTTCCATGATCTCTTACACAAAACTGTGGAGGATTATGTTGACGATCTCCTCGGCAAGTCCAAGCGTCGTCAAGATCATCTTTTCATCCTTGCACCTCTCTTTGAGAGGCTTATCCGCTTCTGTCTTCGTCTAAATCCAGCTAAGTGCGTGTTTGGCGTTCTCACTGGTAAACTTTTAGGTTTTATCATTTCCATCAGGGGTATTGAAGTCGACCCCGCAAAAATAAAAGCTATCCTTGAGATGCCTCCTCCGTCTAACTTGAAGCAACTCCGCAGTCTCCAAGGACGTCTTCAATCGGTGCGTCGTTTTATCTCCCAATTGTCGGACCGTTGTCAACCTTTTCACCATCTTCTCCGTAAGAATGTTCATTTCGAATGGGATGAGCATTGCCAAAAGGCCTTTGATGATCTCAAAGCTTATCTTCTTTCTCCACCCGTGCTTACACCTCCACGCGAGGGGGAGCCTTTCTATCTTTATATCTCTGTGACTGACCATGCTCTGGGAGCCATGATCTCGCATCGGAACACTTGTGGTAAAGAACAAGCTGTCTATTACATCAGTCGCACCCTCCATGAGTATGAGACACGTTACTCCGAAGCTGAAAAACTATGTTGCGCTCTCTTCTTCGCAACTTCTAAGCTTCGTCATTATCTCCTTAATCACAAAACTTATATTGTCACAAGTGTCAATCCCCTCAAGACAATCCATGCAAAACCTTATCACAATGATCGCATCACTCGTTGGCTTATGCTTATGACTGAGTTTGACCTCGAGTTTATCCCGCAAAAGGCTATCAAGGGTCAGGTTATTGCAGATCAATTAGCTGATGCTCCTCTTCCGGACACTCAAGACCCCCTTGCTCAATTCCCCGATGAGTATATCCAACAAATTGATTTTGGTCTATCTCCATTTAAAGTAAAGCTCTTCTTTGATGGATCCAAATGCCAGCAAGGGGGAGGTGCGGGTTTCGTGATGATTCCTCCTTGGGGTACGCCTATCCCAGTTGCACACAAATTGAACTTTGAGTGCACCAATAATATGGCTGAGTACGAAGCTCTTGTCTTAGGTCTTCAAAATGCCATTAATCTCGGCGCTCGTCATATTGACATCTTCGGTGATTCTGAACTCATCGTTAATCAGGTCACGGGTGTCTATCAATGCAAGAATGATATCCTTCAAAAATATCGTGACATCGTTCTTGCCCAACTCCAATCTTTCGATAAGTTCACTATCCAAGCCATTCCTCGTACTGCAAATCGATTCGCGGATACCATGGCCTCTTTAGCCTCCCTTATCCCGCCTTTTACCGAAGACTCGCGTCTTTATGTGGCTGTGCAACGATTAGATCAACCATCTTATCTTAGGCAACTATCTTCAATCCATGCTATCACAACCCATACTCAGGATGAGTGGTATCAACAGATTGTTGATTATCTATCTCATTCGATCCTTCCTCCAAATCTGACTTCCAATGGTAGAAGGTCTTTTGTCCAACGCGCCAATCGCTATACTATCCTAGGCGGGATTCTTTACAAACGCGGCTTTGATGGTATTTTGCTTCGATGCCTCAAAACCCATGAATCATCTAAAGCTATCCAGGAGGTCCATGACGGTATCTGTGGTGGACATTTTAGTGGCTTAGCTGTAGCCAAGCGTATTTTACGTTTGGGATATTATTGGCCTTCTCTTAATCAAGATTGTTGTGAATACACTAAGAAGTGCGTCAAGTGTCAGCAACATTCCAATCTCACGCACATCCCTAGTCAGGCTTTGCAACCTGCGGCGGATTTGTGGCCTTTTTCGCAGTGGGGTCTTGATCTTATTGGTCTTATCAATCCCCGTTCTTCACAACGTCATCATTCTATCATTACTGCCACTGAGTACTTTACTAAGTGGGTAGAAGCTATCCCTCTTTCTTCAACAAAGGCTAAGCCCATAGTTGATTTCGTCTATCAACACATCATTTGTCGCTTTGGCGTTCCACACAAGCTAATCACAGATAATGGTAAATCCTTCAAGAACGCCGATTTGCAAAATCTCTGCAACGCTTTCAATATCAAGCTCAGTTTTTCTTCTCCATACTATCCTCAAGCTAATGGTCAAGCCGAAGCGTCCAATAAAACTTTGCGTAGTATCCTCGCAAAGGTAACTAGTCGAGCTGGCAGGGATTGGCATTTACATATCCCTTTTGCTCTTTGGGCTTATCGGACTAGCATTCGTACCCCTACTGGTGCTACTCCTTTCTCTCTCGTCTATGGATCTGAGGCTGTCCTTCCTTTGGAAGTCCAAATCCCATCTCTCCGTGTTTCTCTCAGAGAATTTGTCTCCGATGAGGATTATCGTCAAAATCGTCTAGCACAACTTGAATTATTAGATGAGCGGCGTCTTAACGCTCTTGAGCATCATCAAGTCTATCTTGAGCGTGTCAAACGTGCTTATAACAAGCACTTGCAACACCGTGACTTCAAAATTGGTGACCTTGTTCTTAAGGAAAATCAAAATGTCACTACACTCGAAAGGAGTCAACGTGGTAAGTTTGCTCCCAACTGGATGGGCCCCTACATTATCACTCATAAATATGGGTCTGGGGCTTATCGTTTATCTTCTATGGATGGTGTACCTGAAGCGGAACCTCTTAATGCTTTGCATTTACGGCCCTTCTATTGTTAAAATCTATCTTACACAAATCTAGTCGCAACTCAGATCTTTCATCCGTCCTAATAACCAGTCATCTACTTTCGTGGTGATTCGAAATTGTGTGGTTCTCCGCCTATTGCCTCGTTTACCTTAAATATGAGTATCGCGGCTCTACTCATTGCACGTTTCTTTTGGATATGTTCCTCCTCATGGTAGGAATACCTTAATCACCACTTCATCTGTCCCAAGTACTTATCTTAATCGGATCTGCTCGGGGCATGAGTACATGTTCTTCTATGTTCTCTTCCCCTTCATCTGATCTATCTAGGTCTAAACTCAGCTTCTTCCAAAAAGCTTCAAAAAAAAAAAAAAAAAAAAAAAAAGAAAAGAAAAGAAAAGAAAAAGATGCTATCCAAAAAGATAGACTGATCCCTCGAAGGACAGCTATCCATATATTATCAAGTGAATCAAAAATTCTAAAAATATAGACCATACCCTCGAAGGATGGCTATCATTCAAATTCAAAATACAGACCGCTCCCTTGAAGGACGGCTGTTTCTCAAAGAAATATTCAAGGCTTCTTGTAATCAATCAGCCTTCCAGTCAGTTTATACACTTGTTAGCATCACTGAAAGACTTCCCGCATCGATCAGTCTTTCCATATCAAGCAAACTTCCCGCATTGATCAGTTTGCTTTTCTGTCAAAATCATGAAGCTGAGATTTAGGACCTTTTGTCGATCATATGGAGAATCCTATTTTCCCACTATGGACATGTATTCTGTCCCTTGTAAGTTCCGACAAGATACTTACTTACTTTCCTTTCCGTTTCTATCCTAGATCTGGTTTGCGACTAGTTAGTGTCAGGTTTATTTTAATCTTATATAGGGCCTTGTATGCTTGGTCTTTCGGTTTCTTATCTGGATTTTATCTATGGTCGGTTGGAAGTCCGACTTATCATTTCCCTTCTTTTCCGAGTGTCTTCTCTTCTAAGTCACGGTTGTTTCCGCTTTCATCTTTGGCTCTTGCATCCTGTTAAATTGACATTTCACATGTTAATTCAATCACAATTTATCTTCTATCAAAATTCCTCTTATCTATCAAGACATCTATCTTTATTCATTTCTCATTAAAATTACATCTATCTATACATCGAACACATCTATCTATTTATCCATCAAAATAGTTAAAATATGTACATCTAAGGTACATTATATCTAGTCTATATATCACATCCATCAATCTATCCACCAAAATGTACATCCAAGGTACATTATATCTATCCATATCTAATCCAAACATTTGAACACATGTACATCCAAGGTACATTATATCTATCTATCAAAGTTATATCCACATCACATATATTTCTATCATCTATCAGTCTATATCTATCCAATCACATCTATTTTATCCACATATCAATCTATCTAATCACATCTATTTCTATCATCTATCAGTCTATACCTATCCAATCACATCTATTTTATCCTCTATCAGTCTATATCTATATCCATCTATCCATGTATATCCAAAATTAAAAGCATGAGTACAATTATATGACAAATAACGTGATCAATCTATATATACATGTGTGTTTGTACAAAAATGGGTGGCTTCCAATCAAGCCATCTATACAATGCCTTCCAATCGAGGCTACATCACTATACAAATACAAAATCTATCAAATCTCTATATGGTAAAATCTGAAGCGTGGAGGACACTATCTCCTCCACCCTCCTCTGCCCCTGGCTGTCTCTCCTGGCCGCCGCCTATCGAGCTCGATGCACCTGCTGCTGGAGGTCTCGGCCCACCCCGATCTCTCCCAGTACTCCCTCCACCCGAGGCTCCGCTCGCCGTAGCCGTCGCTGCTCTCCTCCTCGCCCCGTATCGAGGCACATCTGGGGCATGCTGCGCTAGGGCATCCTCGTAGTATCTCACCTCAGCAGGAGAGACTGGTACGTGCTCAGGCTCACAGTACCCGGTGCTCGTAACAATGCTGCTTGGGCTGCTGGCGCTGCTGGTGGTACCCCTCCTAGGGTCGTACCCTGTGTGCCAGACTCTGATGTGGCACCTGTCTCCCCATACTTGGCCCTGAGGGCCTCCCTGTGCCGAAAGTAGCGGTCCCTCTGCTGGATCGCTGTATCTCGCTCCTGGCGAGCGGTGTCTCTCTCCACAATCAGGGCATCCCTCTCCTCCGTCAAAGCCCTGATCTCCTCCAGAGCTACCTGATGTGTCTGTGTGAGGGTGGCATGCTCTCCCTCTAATCTGTCCAGCGTAGCAGCTATGTCCTCCTCATCAGCATCTATAGAGGGCGGGAGATGTCGTGGAAGCTCTGTGTCGTACCATGCTGCGTAGCCCTCATCCACCCCCGCGTCATCATCACTGTCTGCGGAGGGTGGGGCCTCTCTCAATGGGTCTGCCGGGATCAAAATCGGCAAATCCGTCTCTCTGCTATCCCGCCTATACGGCGTGTAGGTGGCCGGTACTGTCTGTACTAGGCCAAACTGTCTCAGTATCCGCATAAACGGGACTCGCTCCCACATATCTGGCCTACGGCCCCTGACCACCCGACTCCGTCTCAATGCTGCCAAGTGGGCGTCCTGACCAGCCCATGTCGGGAATGCCCGGTATGGCCTCCAGATGACCTGATCTGGTGTAAGCGTCCTGAAACGCTCAGAGTACCACTCGGCTGATCTACCTGTATCTCCTGCGGCCATGTCAGCCCGCCATCTCCGAAATCCATAATCAACACCCCCCACTGCTGCTGGCATCCAAGGAAGCCCGGATGGCCTGATCACCGCTATGTGCTCATATGCCCAGCAATGGAGCACAAAGCTGACATCGATCCCTGTCCTCCGACCAGTGGTGTACATCCATAGCTCATAATATACCTGAGCTATCAGGGCATCGGCAAAGGCAAAAACCTGTCTGTACTGCAAGATGTCGCAAACGCAGTCTAGCAGTAGCAATGGGAATCTCCCACCTCCTGAGTCTGGCAGGGCAAAATAGGAGATAGCCATCTGAATCAAGGCTATCCGCCTGCTCCGAGGGCTATCCTGCCTGTACTGTGAGGCTATCCTCACTGCCCCAGATACTATCTCAGAATCGTCTGCCCTGTCTCTGTATAGTCGCACCAGGGCCCTCTGCTGCTGCTCCCGAGGTGTGATCTCGATCGGGTCCCCAGTAATCGGTAATCTGAGGATCCTGAATACATCCTCATGGGTGATCGTCATCTCACCCGTCCTGAACCAAAATGTGCACGTGTGGCTGTCCCACCGTCGCACTAATGCCCGCATGAGCTCCACATCTCGTGGCACTCGTCTATAATATCTGAAACCCCCGAGCCCGGCTAGCTCTAAATGCTGCCAGTCTGCATCTGTCACATCAGGAAGGATCGTCTCCAATAGCTCAGGGATGGCATCCCTCATATGAAGAGCCTCTCGTGCCTGCATCCACGACATCAAAAACATAATTAGTCTCTTATTTCCCCAAATCTCATCTTCCAAAACCAAAAAAAAAAAAAAAGAAAGAGAGAATATCTTTCAATCGGCGCCGATTTGGTAAAATCGGCGTCGTTCATTTCAGTCGGCGCCGTTTAATACTAATCGACGCCGATCCAAAAACAAATCGACGCCGATTAAACCAATCGGCGCCGACTTCCTGGCCGGATGTAAACCAGTCCCTGGCCTCCCATGCACAAAAAATCAAACAAAAAAAAATAATAATAAGAAAAGTGGGTTCAAGAATGACCACTTACCCCAGGTCGTGTCCTCCTGCGCTTCTGTCCGCTCCCAGAGGCTTCCATTGTGTTCAAATCACAAATCTATCTCTCTCTGAATCAATCGTCACGTTGCAAATAAATCGTTTACGTTTTCCGTTCGCATATTTATATGCGTCTGGATTGGTCGGCGCCGATTTTTTTGGTCGACGCCGTTTGTTTTGATCGTCGCCGATTAGTTTGGTCGCCGCCGATTTTCCATATCTTTTTGCCACAGTGTTGATGCTTGGCTTATTGGTCTATCTGATCATTGTGATGTGCTGAATTTTGCCTTTTGACGCATCTTTTAGATATCCTTGTCTATTTCGGGTTTGTTCCCTTTGCGTGGAGCACTCGCTTTTTGTTTGGCCGCTTAGAGTTACGCGGGTCTGTAGGCACTAACGTCGTCTGCTTTGCAGACCGTCTAGTTGTCCCTACCAATGTGTCTCTCTTTAGATGCTGACTGTTTTGCAGTTCTCCTTACACTCATGGGTCTGTAGGCACTAACGTCGTCTCATGAGGAGACCGGCTAGTTTTCCCTACCAATGTGAGTTCCTTAGGTTGCTGCCTTTTTATTTATTTTTGTGTGTCATCAATGATCAGATCTACTCCAGACATCCGACTGGGGCATCCTGCGTTTTCATCTACCTCTTTCAAACTCGGGATCGTCTGTTCTATCATCCATCCCATCCCTAGTTTGAGGGGGATCACATCATCACAAATTCTTCCCTTCTTCCATCCCTTTGTTTTTGTCTCATAACCTTGCTTATCGCAAGTTACTTGACAAAAAGGGGCAAAATGTAGACACTTAAATTTGGTTACCCAATTTAGTGTCCCTCTCATTCGTTTACCTGCTTAGGTAACCTGGGGCACGTTTACGTCACCAACTATCCCCTTGGGATATTATCCAATTTGTGATTTAATCACTTACTCTAAATTTAATTCATCCCATCATATCTTGCCCATGAGTGATTAAATATTAAATATTTAATTACGCTTCTTCCCATGCATCTTAATCACTTATCCACCCCAAATTTATTCTATCTATGTATCGCATCTATTTTTAATCTTCCATAAGCGGGATATTTTCCCGTAGTCGGGATAAGTCTTATCTTTCTCGAATCAATCAATTTGGCCATCTCGGGAGTCTTTTCCGCGATCGGCGCCGACCCATATGGTCGGCGCCGATTTTCTAGGAGCGGCGCCGATTATAAAAGCAAGTCCAGAACTCAGTTCTAGGGACCGAAGAGACCGAAGAGACCGAAGAGACCGAAAGAGACCGAAAAGAGATCACGAACAGGCGAAAAAGGAAGCACTTACGCACGAACAGAGAGCGAGAGAGATACAGGGTGTGAGAAAGAGAGATCTTTTTAGCATCAATTGTCTCAGATTAGGACAGATCCTGTCCAAATCAATCCCTGAGAGGAGCACCGTTACTCTGTCCCTGTCACGACCATCTATCATCTGGTGACTCTGTTCCAGTATCTCGCCAACTTCGGCACATCCAGCAGACCACATTCACCTTCCAATTCCCGAATCTTGTCGCACAGTCACTGGTTGATTGATCTGTCTCCAGTCGACGCCGATCTTATCCAGTCGACGCCGATCCTCTTCAATCGACGCCGACCAGTCTCAATCGACGCCGATTCTACCCAGTCGACGCCGATCTCTCTGCAGATAGGTAAAAGGATACAGGTAACACAAATCCAGCATTTATTTCATAGTTCCCTGTTTTCTGTACTTTCTGTCTGCTGTTTAGATTCTTATTACTGCAATCAGAAAATCTAGTCTTTATTTACATCTTTTATCATGTATGCTTCTTTTCTTAATTGAAAACGTGGACTGACATCCGCCGAGGAAGCTTATCGCTTCTCGGACCCGCTTCTCGGGCAGTCCACTTAAATATCTTTTAACGTGGTCTTTTTCTGTCAAGCATCGGTGTTTTGCAGGTTATTCGGATCTATTGTGCGAATTGCTCGTGTGCGCCCGTCTTGTCTACATCGGCTTCCTCATCCGTCTACATCTTCGGATCTTATCCATCAGGTATCGATTTTATTGGAGTTTTTCAGGGTTTTTGTGTTTAGTTTGGTGCATTAACTTGGACAGGTAACAAGCGCGAAATTCTTGATCTACACCAACAATAAGAAAGTGTGGCAAAAAATAAAGGAGGGATAAAATGAAGAGGCTATTTTGGTACAAAATGCACTCCATGCACAAGATGAAGAACAACCTTGGTACATTGATAGTGGATATTCAAGCCATATGACAGTGTGACAGAAGAAAGTTCTAAAATCAAAAAGGCCAGTAGAGGTAGAGTAAAGTTTGGAGATAACACTACAATGAAGATCATAGGAAGAGGTAACATAAAATTAAATGATCAAGCTAAAGTTGAAAATGTTTTACTTATTGAAGGACTAAAACATAATCTTTTGAGTGTTAGTCAAATGTGTGATCAAGGTTATACACTCACGTTTTATGCCGAGGGTTGTGAAACTAGAAAGAAGGATACATGTAAATGGGTTGCAGATGAAAATAGATCAAGGAACAACTTTGTACATGTTGAGTGATGTTAAGGGATAAAAAATTTCATGAGTCGATTGATGGAAGTTGGTTATGGAAAAAGATATTGGGTCACATTAATTTTGACAACATGGTGAAAATAATCTCAAAACAAGCAGTGAGATATTTACCCAAGATCACAAAAACACAAAGTACTATCTGCAGATAATGTCAACATGGGAAGCAGACAAGGGTCAATTTCAGGACAAAGGATTACTCTACAACAAATCCATTGGAGCTAATTCATACTGATCTCTGTGGGCCAACAAGAACACAAAGCTTACAAGGTGATTCTTATTTTATGTTATTAATTGATGACTTTACTAGAATGTCATGGGTTGCATTTCTAAAAGAAAAATCAGAAGCTTTTGATCAATTCAAAAAATTTAAAGCTTTAATTGAGAATGAGACAAACTCTAGGATTAAGTGTTTGAGATCAAATAGAGGATGTGAATTTATGTCTAAAAATTTGATGAGTTTTGTGAAGAGCATGGAATCAGAAGATAGTTTTGTACAGCAAGAACACCACAACAGAATGGTGTAGTTGAACAGAAAAATAGAATAGTGCAAGAAATGGCAAGAACAATGCTAAATGAGTCTAAGTTACCAGATGATTTTTGGAGAGAGGTGGTGTACATAGTAGTGTATATTCTTAATAGAGCACAGATTTGAGTAAATACAGAAAAGACACCATACGAGTTATGGAAGGGAAGACCAGCTTCTATGAAACACTTCAAAGTGTTTGGAAGTAAGTGCTACATTAAGAGAGATGATGAAGATGAGCTTGGAAAATTTTATTCTAGAGCAGATGAGGGCATATTCCTTGGTTATTCATCAAGAAGAAAGGCCTACAAGTGCTATAACAAGATACTACAAAAATTAGTGGAAAGTATAAATGTGAAAGTTGACAACTGGAAACCGAAGAAGAAAATAGGACACTTAGCGGTGCAGAAAGAGGATGAAGAAATAAAATCTGAGAAAGAGGAAGAAGAAGAAGAAGAAGAAGAAGAAGAAGAAGAATAAGAAGAAGAATCTGAATGAGAAGACACAAAGACACCATCCAGATCTGTTCAAAAGAATCATCCAACAAATCAAATCATTGGAAACAAAGATATTGGAGTGCAAACAAGGAGGAGACTAGCAAGTGCACCACAAGAGGTAAAATTTTCTTTGTTGTCTAAGGTTGAACCAAGTAATTTTGATGAAGCTAGTAAGGATAATTTTTGGATAAAATCCATGGAAGAGGAACTTAATCAGATAGAAAATAATGACACATGGGAGTTAGTTCCAAGACCAAAGGACAAGAACATTATTGGTACCAAGTGGGTCTTTAGAAACAAGATGAATGAAGAAGGAGAAGTTGTCAGAAACAAGGCCAAATTAGTGTGCAAAGGATACTCACAAGTTGAAGGAATTGATTTCGAGGAGACATTTGCACCTGTTTCTCGCATGGAGGTGGTAAGAATGTTTTTAGCATTTGCTTGTTTCAAGAATTTTAAAGTTTATCAAATGGATGTAAAATCAGCTTTCTTGAATGGAAACTTAGAGGAAGAAGTTTATATAGAGCAACCAGAAGGTTTTATTCTATCAAAAAATATAGATTTTGTATGCAAGTTAAAAAAGGCTCTTTATGGTTTGAAACAAGCTCCTAGAGCTTGGTACTCTAGACTAGACAAGTACTTGCAAGAACAAGGATTCAGAAAAGGAATTGTGGATAGAAATTTGTACATCAAGACAGAAGGAGAACATCAGGTGATAGTTGTGGTTTATGTGGATGACATTATTTTTGGAAGCATTTGTAGGAGATTATGCAAAGAATTTATAGAGGAGATGCAGAAGGAGTTTGAGATGTCTATGCTTGGTGAGTTGTCTTACTTTCTTGGTTTGCAAATTCAACAGTCTAGTCAAGGCATTTTTATTTCACAAACCAAGTATATAAAGGAGATGTTGAAAAAATTTAGAATGGAAGATTGTAATCTGGTTAGTACACCCATGATTACAGGTTGCAAGTTGAGTAAGAATGATGAGTCTCCCGATGTTAATCAAACCTTGTATAGGTCCATGATAGGAAGCTTGTTATATACCACAACATCTAGACCAGATATTATGCAGGTTGTTGGATTAGTTGCACGGTTTCAGGATGCACCAAAGGAAACTCATGTAGTAGTAGTGAAAAGAATTTTTAAATATTTGAAAGGTACATTGGATTATGGTTTATGGTATCAAAAGAGTGATGATTTCACTCTTACAACATTCACAGATGTAGATTGGGTAGGAAGTGTTGATGATAGGAAAAGTACAAGTGGGGGAGCTTTTTATCTTGGTGACAGATTAGTGTCATGGTTCAGTAAGAAACAAGCCTCAGTTTCATTATCTACAGCAGAAGCAGAATATATTGCAGCAGTGGCATGTTGTACACAGGTGCTTTGGATGAAGCAAACATTGAAGGACATAAAGGTAGATTATGAGCATCCTATTTCCATTTTTTGTGACAATACGAGTGCTATTAACATCTCAAAAAATCTAGTCATGCATTCTAGGACAAAGCACATTCCCATTAAGTATCACTTCTTGAGAGAGAAAGTTGCAGATCAGCAGGTGAAATTGGAATATGTTGGAACTAAGGATCAGATTGCTGATATATTTACAAAACCCCTACCAAAGGAATCTTTTGAGTCACTCAGACAAAAGTTAGGAGTGATTCCTATCACTCTTACTCATTGACTATCTCATGGGGAGTATGGACATAGGGGGAGCTACACATTGCATTATCTTCAGCTCCAAGTATAGGTTTAGGTAATTGGTTTAGTTATCCCTTTTCCATTGATGTCAAAGGGGGAGAATTGCAGCATGGGGGAGAGTTGCATAGAACAAGTACAGTGCATCGGTACAAAAAGAGCTCAGAGGCAGAAAATTGGATTTCATAGCAAACAGGTTCTCATGAATAATTTTAGCAGAGGTTTTCCATCAATGACAAAGGGGGAGTTTGTTGAGTATTTTGTCATTGATGTCAAAGGTACAAAATTAGTGTTGATATAAATATTGAGGTTTGAATATTATCTTAATATTCAATTTTACAACATTAGTGTTCGTAAAATATTTATCCATGTCAAAATTAGTGTGATGTCAAAATTTGAATATTTTAATATTCAACATCACAAAGGAATCCTATGACACATGGTGGGATGTGTAATGGATCATTTTTTAATGAGGTACATTTAAAATGAAGGTTACTTAATGCATGATAAATGTTTGAATTAAAAACGGGAGTTACATTTGCATTAGTGATGAGTTATGACATGGAGGAGTTACAAATTGATTCTAAAATCATGGAGGAGTTACAAAATTGAAGTCAAAAAGAGAATATATCCTTATGGGGCGGATTTTTTCATTTATGGAACATTAAGGACGTGTAAGGGAAGTTGGTCATGCATATTTATTGAAAAATATGAGTTACACTTGACCATGAAAAAGAATATTGCTATTTAGAGAAAATATTCATTATTTTTGTAACCGCCAAGTGATGTGGCTTCCTCATTCCAAATATGGCGCATTTTTTAAAGTAAATTTTCCCATGGTATGGGCACATGGTTTTAGGGAAACCACAAGTGGTTTTTCCTCTCCTTCTTCCTATATAAACAAGTGTTGTGTGCACATTTTTGGTGTGTGAAAAAGAGAGCATTTTTAGAGTGATATGTATGTGAAGTTATTATTGTAAATATCTTAAGTGAGTATGAGTATGTGAGAGAGAAAATAAAGAAGGAGAAATATTATTGATTTGTATTGCATATTTTCTAAAGTGGGTGCTTCGGATTGGGGATTGGTGTCTCCAGAAGTTGGTGCTTCGAATCAGAGATTGCAAAGTCAATGGTGTTTGCATTCAAGGGCTGAATTGGTGTTTGGCTTGGAGATTGGTGTCTTCTATGAGTGGGTGCTCATACTTTGTAAACACTATTTTATTTTGGCTAGATTTGGACAGTAGATCCAAGTAGTCTCCTTTTGGTGGATGTAGCCCACACTGGGTGAACCACGGTATATCTGGTGTTATGTGCATTTGATTTCTGTGTGTGCTCTCATTTATTTTCAGATTTGAATATCTTATTTAGTGTAAAAAATAATTTATTAAGTTGGAGAAAATTTTAAATTATGGAATATTGATTCACCCCCTCTCAGTATTCTCGTGCTTCTAACACACCTTTTTTTCTTAAACCATGCACTAAATTATGCATACACACTTGGATATCATGCTACTTAAATATTTCATGACACAAGATCACTTCAATACTAATCAACCTTCATCTTATTTCATGGATGACACCTCATAAACACACATATTCCACCTATACTCCATCTGACATCAATGTGAGTTGACATCAATGAAAACAACAAAACATAATACCCAAAACTACAAGATTTGAATATTTAGCAATAAATGTTTGGACTATTAGAAATGTCCCTTGAAATATTACACTTGTGGTTATCTCTATTATAGGAATTTCCACCTTTATCTTCTTGGTCCTCACAAATTACAAGTGTCACAAGTTCATCCTCCTCCTTTTCCTCTTCCTAGATGGTCTCTAATGTTGGATCTACCTTTTATTGGCCTAAAGAAATGATGCATCTCATTTTTTCCTTTTCTAAATGATTCTTTAGAGGATGTGGTTGGAACTTGTTATCCAATTTTTCCCCTTGGAGTGAAATTGGACAATTACGAGGGACTATTGGATCCTATAACTGGAAAAAGTTCTTCATAATCACTTTGGTCCATTACAAGTTAATTTTGAGCTTTGGCGACATTTTTAGTGTCCCAAGAGGTTTAGCTTAGGGGTCTTATTACATTCACATTATTTCCTATTTTTAATAAATCCCAAAGATATCAAAATTTTGGCAAAAATGTTAAAGGCACATCTAAGGAAGCCCCGAGTTAGAATAGCTCGCATGGCAGCTCGATGAGGTATTTGGTGAGTGAGTGTTGAGCTAAGGTTCAAAAGGGGATTAAAGTATTGAGTTTTAAGTCAAGACCTTAATCAATTCTATGGAACCATGTAGTGATTTTCTTGAGCATTGATAGAGAATGCAATGAAATATTTCAATGTGGATTTGGGCTCATAGAAAATCGAACAATATTAATCAAATTCCTACATGGCTCGGTTGAGCTATTATGACAAGCGAAGGAGAGGATACTTATTTTTTCTAAATTCCAAGTTAAAAAATTCAAGAGACGAGGTTCATGGAAGCTTAGATCGAGCTAGGATGGTTGAGGTTAAAGCCTAGGTGGTAAAATCAAGAGGTTGAGACCATCTGGAAACTCGAGATAGAGCTTGAGTAAGGAATTAAGCCATGAAGAGAAAATATGACCTTAGAAAACCTTCCCCTGAGCTAGCATAGCATGGAAATGGCTCAGATCTTGAGCTTAAGAAAGTCTAGAAGAGGTGACAATATAGTAGGTAGCTGGAACCAAGTTTAGATAACTCATGAGGAAACAACACATCTCAATTATGTAAGCGCTCATTGTATAGTCATTGGCCCGACTCGATGCACAGAGCTTAGTATATGCTATGCATGGAGGGATGAGCTAGAAGAATACTAAACCTAGTGGACTACACGGGAAAACAATTTTATGTAGGGATGAGATGGGAACTAGTCAAGCTCGAGAACTTTGGACGTGTCATGAGCTCATAGTGAGCTTGGTGGTTCGATTAGCCTCTGTCAGACATTGCAGGTGAATTTGAGTTTGAGTCATCGGTGGATTACACACACCAAATGCATCGAAATGAGCTCGGCTGAAGCTAACTTTAGAATGGTGGAACTCATAAGGTCGAGTCATAACAACAAAAGTTAAATTGAGTTGTGGGCTTAGAGCTCACTCGATCGAGCTAATATGGTGTTGAGCGTGTTAAAGACAACTCACTCGGGTGAGTTAAGGCCTATTCATTTGGTCTCACGAATCCGAGTTACAGAGATTAGTGACCAAATGGCCAAGTGGGAATTCGACAATTGAAATCGAGGGAAATGTTCCACAATGTGAATATTCATGCACAAACATGGCTGAATGGGGAAGATCATGATGTTGTGCCAAGGTTTAAATTATGCCAAGTGAATGTGCCATTATGGGATCAGGTTTAATGTTGAAGTGTCTGGATAGTGCGTGGATATGTAACAATGTTCAAGTGGGTGTAGCGGGTTGTGGGGAAAAAAACATGACATAAGAACAATTTTAGAGGAGGTAATGCCAGGCTCATCAATACAAACATGGAGGAAGAGTAGGAAGATGACCAAGTCATTCATCTAACCAAAATTAAGGCAATCATGACATGCCCAATGTGAGCTCGGATGACCTGAGTTTTCCACCAAATCTCTCTGAGTCGGTGGGATACTAATTCAGCAAGAGTTGGGCCTATGGATAGTTCATCACAAATTTCAAATCCAGAAACAAGCCTAAACATAGAGTATAGCTTGCTTGACAAGTAAGCTCTGCATGAGTTTCTGGATTAATGAAATTATTCATGAAGAATGAGCATTTTGGGATTTTTAGGGATTGTTGATTTGGAAAACATTAAGGGCAAGCCAGTTTGTGAAATAATAATCTTGTGAAGAAGACACAGGAATCCAAGTTATGTTTCTATTATAGAGAGGTCTCTAAGACAATATTGGTGGCCATCTAGGTGCCTACGTGAAAGGAAATTGTGGAAGTTACACTTAGATGTAATATAAGAGTTCAAGAAAGATAACATAAAATTTGGATTTGATGATTGGAGAGTCCTTTTGTTTTGGAGAATAGACTAAAGAATATTAACTAATTTTAGAAGATAAATCGAGTTCGATTCACAACACCTAAATGGCTTGATTGAAGGATATAATTAAATCACCACAAGTACGAGTTTGGATTACAAAGGAGCTTCGATGAGGATACGAAAGAGTGGGTCACAGGGTGTAAGGTGTTGAGATCACAAGGAAGGCTGAGTCAAATAAATCTCAATTCATCAAGCTAGATATTGATCTCGAATGTAAGGAGCATGTTGGATGGTTATAAAAGATCAAGATGAGCTCGGCTGATATGAATGAGAGCTTGATATGTGAATCAGATTTGTGAATGCATGCATGACATCGAAGAGAAGTCTAACAAGTTCACTAAATGGGTTACAGTGGTTAGGTGATTCATAAGGTGAGGGAGCTTAGTCACGATGGGAGAAATGAAAGTGAGCTCGCATGAGACAGAGGTTGATAGGATTAGACTCACCGAGTTTTCTCGGTTTGGAATCAATGGAGAGCTTACACAGGGGGTTCTTCTCATCAAGTTGGAGATATGCAAAGTGATTTGGCCAGGGAAAATAGTGAGAGTGGGTCAAGTTTCATTGAGCTTAGTCAATGTGTGCGAGATAGAAAAAATTGATTCATGATGGAGCTTGGTCATGGTGATGTAGACAAAGTTCGATGGAAGAGCTCATCGCCCAACTCGGTGAGTTGGCTTAGTGAGCCAGTGCACCGAGTTAGTTCTTTTTTTCAACCCATTCACATGGACCCCTCCCTCTTCCATGCAAACCAGTCAATGAGGGGTCCCACCTTATATTTTAATTAAATTAATATCTTTATTTAAATATATTTTATTAATAATATTTATTATTATTATTAAAATATTTTATTTAAATACTATTGCAATTAATTGAGAAGATTACGTCAACAGAAAATAATGGTGCATGATGGAACCTTCTCAAGTGGTTCAACCAACTGTAATAAATACATCATGTGCCTTCCATTTAGGAAGGGAATTTATGACTCCTCTCCTCTCTCTCAATTTATTCTATAAATGTAAGTTGAAAGCTCATTCCAAGGGGTTCCAATAGGTCAAATAAGTTAGATAGTTAGATATCTTAGACAAGTACAAATTTTTCAAGAGTCCTCTCTCTTCTACAAGTTGTCCTTGTATGTTGAGGAAACTTTCAATCCTCCTTTTCAAGACTGTAATGGTAACCATTTCCTCTTCTGAATGTATGATGCATTGTGCACATTATTGAAGTAATAAAAGTGTGTGATTTTTACTAATCTCAGGTCCTTTCATCCTTCTATACTTCTTTAAGACTTTTCTAATGCTTGCAGGTACACTTTGTGTAAGTTCATGTTTTTATTATAGGTTATTAGAGTTTTGTGCTTATCAAGTGGTGGAGTATTGCATGTAGTTGAGTTTTGGTGCTTGTTCACCCTTCTCAAGTTCATCCTTCTTCACTAGAAGGCTGATAACTTGTTTGTCCGATTTATTTTAACAAAGGAAATGCATGCTTCCTAGTCTCAGGTATTTTGTACCCTCTCTAAGTTGCGGTAGGTGAATTTAACTTGTGGTGCACACACCCTCTTAAAATTAACCCTTCTTGAGTATCGAAAATACCTTTATTTGGTCCATCACCAATCCTAGTATAGTTTCATTTCTTCAAATATCTTTTCCTAAAACCCATGAAAATGTTAGCATAGGTTTAGATAACCAATTTATTGCACTAGGAGTAGTACAAATATTAGTTTAGGAAGAGGAAACGGCTTCTCCAGAGGTTAACCTTGAGCTCAAGTCCCATAGCTTGAGAGGTAATCTCATGTGTCCCAATCATACCGAACATCTTGTTTACATTCGGCCATTCGGAGGGTGCAACAATTTTTGGCACGTCCGATGGGACAAAGTTGGTACTTATCTTCTCACTTACACAAGTCAAAGTACCTGACAAATCTATATCTCTAGATTCCAAATCTCAGTGTGTAAATTTATGTGAAGAATTCAAACAAGAGATTCTTTAAAGAAAGGAAATTATCAGCATATCAAACTTTCCTTGTCTCTTACAAAAAAGAAGAAGAAGATGTGTTTCAACATCACCATATGCAGCTATACCTCATAGGGGTCATTCAACTCCTCCGTACAAAAGGTTTCCTCCACCAAGGAAATTTTTTGTTATGGAACAGAACCTAATTTCTCCCCTTTCAATGTAAACACTCCTCTTCTGTTGGATCAACGTGACCCTATACCTATTATGGAACTCAAAATTTTACCCTTTTACATAGGGGAAACTCATGTTACTTCAGTGGAACATATTCTTGATGTAGCCAGCATTTTTGCAGTATATAATATCATGGAATACAATGTTGTGGTTAGACTTCTTGCTACCTCTTTCAAGGAAAATCACTTCAATGGTTTTGAGGGTTAAGTGTTGGCACTATAACCACTTGGGATGAGTTAGGAGAAAATATCTATAAATATTTTGAAGACAAGAGTGATCACCTATCACTTTTGGAATAACTCACTACCATGAAGAGAGCTCCCTAAGAATACATGAGTGATTTCAACTTTTGATTCCATAAGACCTGGAATAGGATTCTAGACACTTATAAAGCCTTCTCCACATAATGCATTCTTGTACTATTTATGAGCCTTGAATAGCGATGTAGTAGTTATGATCCAGTCCATGGGAGGGGCTACATTACTTGATGCCTACGACGTTTCCATAAGAGTGGAAAATTCCTTGATTCATGCTAGAAAGATAGCTCCATGACCGCCAATGCCATTGTCTCTGGATCTTACAAATAATCAACCTATCATTGTTCCTATTCCATTAACCTCTAATCAACTAGCTCAATCTACCCTTGCCTCTTCAAATGATCTTTTTGAAGTCAAGTCACTACTGCAAACTTTTGGAAACGAGCTTGTTACACTCAAGAGGCAATAGTTTCAATACAATCGTCCATATTAGCCACAAAATCAATAGTACCATCCTAACCATCCTTCTTTTCAAGGGAAAAATTAGCCTAAAAATCAAGCTACAAATCAAGCTAAAAATGTTAGGCCTTTGAAATTTCAGAACCCTCTTACTACTAGCTCATCTAGAGCCATAATACCTATCCAGAATAATCTAGTTCAAGACTATGAATGGTGTTATCCTTGTTCTCAACCCCACAATCAAAATATTTGTCATAATGGAGTTCTTAGCCAGGACCTTATGGTTCAAAGTGTATACACCTCTTCTGAGCTAATAGAAAACACATCTACACAAGAAACAACATATCAATTGCATGCACCTGAAGAAACTATTTTACTAAATTAGCAAGAAAAATATTTTTTTGGGTTGAATACAGATTCCTCATCAGGATGAGAAAACAATCATTCTAAAAAGAGAGAAATGGAACCTCAACCTTCCAAATATGATAAATAATACACTTCACATCCTTAGACACGAGCGGTGGTTGATAAAGATGTGGGAAAGAAATTGCAAGAAACACCTATTAGCTGAGTTACAAGGAAAGAAGGTTCTTCAGGCATCACAGTGCCTAACAAGAACTTTTAAAAAGAGGATCCTAACACCCAAAGAGGTGTTAGTAAATTATGATCAATTCCCTTCAACATATTAGAAAAAATGAAGAAAACCAATCTGAGCATTACTATGTGGGACACACTCTCAATTACCTCTCAAAGGAATTTGCTGCGAGATTCTCTACATAGTTTTGGTATAACCAACGAATCATCAAGTCATGGAACAACAACTTCTATGATTTTTTCCAACCATAAGGGAAAATTATTCTTAAAGCAAAAAAACCACCACCATTCTATATTTCCCTAATCATTGGCAACCACCTAGTGCATAATTGCATCATAAATTATGGCACTAGTATCTCATTCAAGCCCAAACAAATTGAAGATGTACTAGGCATACAATATGCACTGGTTGCAAGAGGATTTGTTTAGGTATATGACACAAATGTTAAGATTGTTCAAGTTATCAAAGGACTTCAACTTACCATCCATGCATGCCCAAGTTTGTCATTCACCCAAGACATATCAGTCATTGATCTTCCTCCTCTCTTTGCCATCTTCCTATCATGAGATTTCACTACCAAGATGGGTGGTTATCTATCAGCCAATTGGTCACATATGATTCTCAGGACTCGATACAGAACCAAAGTGACTATAAGGTTGGAATCAATCTACCATAATCATGTAGAACCCTATCTTTTGCTAGTCCTATAAATGGGAATCAAACCATCGAGATCGGAAGAATAAGATGTTGATCGTGAACCAACCAATCTCATTGAATAAGTCCCCAATACTATGCTAGATGAAGTAAGTGGAGATCATCAGTATGATCCCTACACTGATGTGTTGGTAGAAGAAGAATTTTGTTTGCTACTTTTGGAAGAAACAAGATTTGGTACATATTGCATTTATGAAGCAGATACGATCATAACACAACTTGTCAAAACCCCAAGTGGTTCGAAAGGACTATGGAAATTGTTCTTCGATGGCTCGAGAAGTAAGAATGGATCTGGTGTTGGTGTTATGTTAATTTCTCTAGAGGGAGATAAATACTTCTCATCTTTCTGGTTGCAATTCAGTTGCACTAATAATGTTGCTGAATACAAGGCCCTTGTGTAAGGAATTTAGGTATCCCAAAAGAAGGGAATCAAATCCTTGACTGTTTTTGGATGTATAGTGAGTTAGGTGTTCATCGGTGAAGGCACACAAAGTGCATCCAAGAATGATATTTTAAGGTATTACATGAACCAAGTCTAGGACTTGATTCAATATTTCAAGATTTTGGAATCCATGTAGTTCTTAGAAATCAAAATCAAGTTGCTAATAGGCTTGCTACAATTGGATCATAATATGACATACTTATTGATATCATGAAGGAAGGGTAGAAAATAGTCAAGAATAGTTGTTTGACCTACGGTCCCCGATAAAGTGAGTAGCTGGAAAGTGTTTGATAGTGACAAAAAAATTATCCTTTTCCTACAAGAAGAGGTGGAGTTTTCTGCAAGAAATTAGGATAAGTTGCAAGATTCATATGGTGATCAAATTATACAATTGAAAATCAATAAACTACCAAAAGTATTAGTCACTCTGGAATCCATTTTCAATTCACATGATCAAGACAAAAGACAAATCTCTAACATGATAGTCAAAGAAGAATATTTTGAGGAATTTGAGGTAGAAAATGAAAAGTTTCTGAATATTGGAAAAGTGTGTACTTCCGAAGAGAAATAATCCTTCATCAAAAATTTTCAAGAGAATCATGACATCTTTGTATAGAGCTATAAAGACCTGTGTGGTTTTGATCCAAGTCTAGCATAACATAACATCAAACTAGATCCTAATGCCAAGCCAATTCATCATAAACAGAGGCCAATTAATCCCAAAATTGATCCATTAATGAGAAAAGAGCTAACCAAACTCATCGAGGCCTATATTATTTTCCCCATTAAGCACTCATCTTGGGTAGCCAATATGGTTCTCATAAGGAAGAAGAATGGAGAGATTTGGTTGTGCATAGATTTCAGGGATTTGAACCATGCCTTGTTGAAAGACCATTATCCTCTCCCGTCAATGGAGAAAATTATTCAAACAGTGGAAGGAGCCCAAATATTTTCTTTTCTTGATGGATATTCAGGTTACAATTAGATTCTAGTCTAGGAAATTGACCAATTAAAAATGGATTTCACTACCAAGTAGGGCATGCATGCCTACAAATAAATTTTATTCAGTTTGTCCAATGCCAAGGCTACTTTCTAAAGAGACATGGACATAGAATTTAAAGCACTAATCAACAACATCATCTTGGTTTACCTAGATGACATAACTTTATATTCTAAGCATGCATTCAATCACATCACACATCTAAGGAAGGTTTTCCGAAGGTGTAGGGAATTTGAGGTTTCAATTAATCCCAAGAAGTGTATTTTTGTAGTGGATAAGGGAAAGTTTTGAGGAATGTTATTTTAGTGGAAGGACTATCAATTGATCTAGCTAGGATTCATTCGATTGTATCCTTATCTCTTACAAGTCACAAGAAGGGTCTCCAAAGTTTTCTAGGAATCGTAAATTTCGTGCGGAGATTCATCCCTCAATTCGTGACATTTTCTAAACCATTGACAACTATGCTTTGAAGAAAAATATGCCATTATCATGGAAAAAGGAAGGAAGGGAGAGCTTTGAAGCCATCAAAATGGCCATTTCTCAAGCTCCCACACTGGTGAACCCTAGGTTTGATAAATACTTTATCCTTTATGCTTTTGTAGGTCAAGAGAGCATTTCAGGGATCCTCACCCAACAAAATGATGATCTAATGGAGCAACTAATTGCTTTCTTCATTCAGTCCCTCAAATACTACGAGCTCAAATATTCATTCATTGAAATACAAGTATTTGTGGTTATTCGATATTTGAAGAAATCAAAGCACACATTGTCCAACAATAGAATTCACTGATGGTGTCTCATCCAAGTGTCAAGGAATTTTTGCTAAATAAAGAGGTGAATGAAAAGTGTCTTTGGATGGATCATGAAGGTGATAGAGTATGACGCGTGCACATCAAAGTCACCAAAGTTTTCATAGGTAAAGGTTTGTGTCAACAACTTGCTGCAAACATGGAATCAAAAGGTGATGAGGATGCGATGCTCCTAAACATTGATGAGAGTGATGATCAAGTTGACTAGTTATCCAAAATGAAGAATTTCCTCTTCTTAGGAGTATATCATATGAACATGGATAAAAATAAAATATAGATTTATCATATTTAATGTATTCCATATGTTATTTTAGATAAAGTTCTCTTTCAAAAGGATTTGAACGGTGTCCTCCTTCGGTGTGTAGGACCAGAACAGGTAAGTAAGATACTAGAAGAGTTTCATAATGGCCTATCTGGAGGACATTATTCTGCACAAACAACTACTACCAAGATCATGCGAGATGGCTACTATTGGCCATATTTGTTCAAATATGCCCATCTTTGGGTAAGGAAATGTAAGGAATGTGCCTTTTTCATGGGAAAGTAGAAGTTGGCAGCTCTTTTGCTGCATCTAATTCAAGTGGATCAACCCTTTTTCAATGGGGTTAGACTTCATCGGAATGATTAATCCTCCATCCAGTGATGAACATAAATGGGTCCTTACTGCAATAGACTATTTTAGTCGATGGACAGAGGTGGTAGCATTGAAGGAGAGAAATGAGAAGATAATTCTTGATTTCTTAGAAGGAATAATGACAAGGTTTGGTGTCCCTTTTACGGTAATTTTAGAAAATGTGATGGATTTTCTTCGTATGAAGTTGAGTGAATGGGCTGTTAAAAATGGAGTCTACCTCAATACTTCATCCAATTACTATCTAGAAGGAAATAGATTGGCTGACTCTAGTAATAAAAAACATCGTAAGGATTATTAAGCGCATGATGGAAACTAACAAGAGGACTTGGCATACACAAACTTAAAATTTCCTTATGGGTAGATCAAATAACACCTAAAAGAGCCATAGGAAATTCTCCCGTCATGCTTGTATATGAAAGAGAAGAAAACTTCCTCTCTCATTGGAGTCACCTTCTTTGGATTTAGCTCATCAAATTGAAGTTATGGAGAGTGATCCTTTAACAATCGAGTTATTTGAACTCATGGAGTTAGAGGAAGTAGGAAACAAGGATAGGAATACTTTGGAGAAACATCACACTCAGGTCAAGAAATCTTTTGGCAAGAAGGCATCCGACAGAATTTTTAGGAGGAAGACTTAGTTCTCAAATGGGATGATGAAAGGGAAAACTAGGAAAGCACACCAAGTTTGACACTCTCTGGAGCGGGTCAAACATCATCACGAGTTGGAAAGAGGTGAATTAATTTAATCTATCTAGGCCCAATCCATTCATGTGAATGAGATACATCTCAAAGATTTATTTTGAGATCATTCCACCCCTTATATAGTTTAGTTACATGTTTTTATCCAAGTGCTTATGCACATTATTGTGTGTTATTATTTTTATTTCCTTTTTGTCATGTTTTGTGTCGTCTTTCGCACGAGTGTATCAAAGATGAAAGTATTCAAAGAAGGAAAAGGTTCAAAGTTTTCATTAAATTTTTATATTTTTGCTCGATTCAAAGTTCCACAATACACCCTATATGCCAAGTGTTCATTATATTAAGCATTCCAAGGAGGTCAAAGATCAGCAATTATCAAGAGGGTTCCAAGATCCATCACAAAGAACCAAATCAGTTTTGGGATTCCAATATTGATTGCATGCCCAAAAGATGACTTAAGGCTACTTTGGAATCATAATTAGCAGGAAATCATCCTTGAGAGATCATTGTTATCCAAATAGCTCTCCTAGTTATTTGGATAAATTATATTTTCATCTTGACTATGGTGTTTCACATTTTAGGTTGCACACACTCATTAACACCTTGGCACAATTACAGTTCCTCTGAGCAGCCTTGCACTCCTTCCTACTCCCTTTGCATTCTTCTATCTCCTTCCTTTTTCCCTTCTCGCATGCCTTACACATACTACTAAGTCCTTGACCCTTTGCATGCCACACCCATTACTTTGTAATAGTGATGCCTTAATCATACGTTATCTTCTCACCGGTTTTCATCATCTCCCCACGTGCATGGTGCATACCCCTATGCACCTTCCCTCTATTTCCCTTTCACACACTTGCTTCTCACTCACCACGCCTTGTGCCTTACTTTGTGACTTTTTGTTCCAAGTCATCTTCTATCAGAATTGAGTGTGCCACACATAACCAATCAAATCACACCAATAGGGCACCGAATATAAACAACTAACAAGTGCATGACACGTGGCAAAAAAGACAAAACAAATGAATAGTTGGCCATCATTTTAGCCAACCTACATGTGCCACGTGTTTTACGTGCGCCGACGACTATGAAATATTCTCGACAATCGTATATTTTGCTATAGAGTGTAGATCAACACACGCCTGGACTTTTCAAAGAGATGTTGACATAAGCTACACATCAAACTATTTAAATTCAAATTTTGGCAAGATTTAGTAGGTGAAAAATAGGAAACGTATCTTAGCTCATCAATGTATACATCTAATCAACATCAAATACCAGATTTCATCAAATATTGTCTTCTTCCTTATTCCACATTCCAAACAGACATGGGGAAATGCATCTGATAGCCTTAGAAGTGGATTTGTAGGCACTTATCACTAGTTGTTGGTGGTTAAATATTTGAATGAGTTTCCCTCCCTTTCTCCTTCTCTTCTCTCCTTCTTCTTTTATAAATAGTAGAGTTCTAGCTTTGTAAAAATATCCCTCTCTATTGTAACGACACCATGCCAAAATAGTGGTTGACTTCCCATGGGTCTCAGACCTTGCATGATCACCGTAATGTATTATCACCTCCTGTCATGAATGTAAATGAATATGCATCCCTTAAGTAATAAAATCATGTTTTGTGGAACTCTTGTCTTCCCTCTCTCATTTTCATTGCATCTTGCCTCTCTATTTGCATTTTCTGGCATGTTGTGTGTACTCTTGTTCTTGCATTCCCCATATTCATGTGTTGCATGCTAGAAGGCTGAGCCCGTGTGTTGATCTGTGGCACATGCCATCCACCCTCTTCTCCCATGCCCTCTCTATTTCCTTCATTGCTCATGGAGAGATATTGACCCTTTCCTTTTGGTGCTATCACCTTCTTTAGCTTAGGATTTCCCTTTTCTACACATATTTATATCCCTAGTCCCTTGGCATGTTTAGTCTAGGATTTTCTTTCAGCGTTAGGAGTAACAATAGCATTAGAGGTAGGTAGAGGAACCGACCGTCTCTAGAGATCCATCCCAAGCTTGCAAGGTCCCACAACTTGGGGATGGTTCCGTTGTGGTCTAAAACACATCAGACCTTAAGAGATCTAAGACGTAGGTGTAAGTTTGAGAAACCAACATTTTTAGCACGCCCGGTGGGACCAAAGTGAAGAGCTTTACATCTTTATTTCAGCAAGTTTGATGTGTTATTTTTGAGATCCATCCTTTGGAGGTATTTTTCAACACATCTGGAAACTCCACCGATTCAATGCACCTATTATCTCATGTGCAGACCAGTTTCCCCTCATTCCTCCATTCATTTATCCTTTTCCATCATTCCACATTCCTCTTTTGAAGTTGTGCAATCATGACTTCTTTCCCGCCATGGAATTCTCATTTGCAGTAGCAGAACTATTTCCCTCCATCCCCACGTTTTCAAAATCCTCCTCAAATAATTTTAATAAGCCCCATTATCCCGAAAATGCATACAACCCACCTTTTTATAACAAAAATGTTTATGAAGAATAGGTTTATGTAGATGATGGTCAAAACTCCTTGGCTGAAAATGATTTTAAGAGGAAGGTACAAAATATGGAGATGGGCATGATCCATATCGAGTCAAATTCTCCAAAAAGGTAGGTAAAGTTGTCTATAAGTTCCCTTCTCCATGGGCCGGCCCTATACTAGGCTAGTTTAGCACCCAGCAGAGAAGTTGTACTTTATCACTGAGATGTTTCCCCAAATTATAGAATGGGCGAAGAATTGAGGCTCAAAATCTAGTGTGTGGCAACCCTATGAATGGGGCAACCTTGCACTACCATATTACATCCCTCCCACTCCTATGTGCTAACCTACACCATCTCATCTTATTGCGCATGTTCCGATCTTCTTATGTGCTACCCCCATTGAGAATTCCATCCCTTGTCCCTCACTTTCATCTCACCTTCATTTTTCTTTCATTCCCCTTCCTATGCATGCATCTTCTCCTCTTACATGCATGCCTTCCATCTCTTCTCTATCCATCCTCCCATTTTCTTCTGAGTCCCCTCTTTCTAGTTGTACCAAAAATGAACAACCCCCTGCTAATGCACCTCTCCCAACAAATGTCATCATGTTTGATGACTATAGAACAGTTGAAGAATGGTGTGACTCATGTAACTCCAACTAGGAAGAGGAAATCATAAAGGCACTGTTCTAAAGGAGAATTACTTAGCTCCAGAGGGTTCGATTACGGAGGAGACCGAGTTGCTTGTAGAGGCGTAAACCATGTATGCCCTAGCTTTATGTGCCCTTACCTACAAGTACTCCCCTTCAGAGGAAAGTTTGCAAGAAAATCCCATATGTGGGATTGAGCTTCAAAGTAATGGGCAAACCACAAGGATCAGACTATTCCCAATTAGATATTTGGCTAGCCTAGAGCCAAAAACAGAGTTACCACCGGTCATGCTCATTTTAGAGCATGAGGTAGAGCTTTAGCGCACCAAAGGTCAGTAGTAACGCCTCCCAAATCCAAGTACAAAACAACTCCAGGAGGTGTATATTATGTTTGTTGATACTTTAAGGAGGGTAAAATGCCATTTATAAGGAGGGTTTTCACTCTCATTTCTGACCATGTTCAGTACCAAATCAATTATATGGTCGTAATTTGTGAGGAAGGGAAGCTAATTCTCCCTACCTGTTGTAGGTTTTACTTGAGCACCCCTTGCCTCTAGTTAGTTTAGGTTATTTTAGGTTTTATTTCAGTAACACAAGTGCTCGTGCACACTTTGCATGTTCCATTTGGGACATGTATGATTTTCAGCTTTTGTACATAATTTTGTGCTTCTATTTTGGTACACTCCCTCTAGTACCTTTCCTTTCCTATTGCACTCGTGCATCCCTTTTTTTTCTTGGGATGACAATCAAATTTTGGCAGAGTCAGTTCTAATGGTAAGTGCATAGCTTTCACTCTCATCAATCCAATTTAGAATATCTTCATATGAGAGCAACACCATTCCAGAGTTCGAGATAGAGCTTCAAGCCACTTCAAGAATATTATTTAAAGTTGTAGATCAGATCTTAAAAATTAAGCACTGAATCCATGCCCAATGGACTTCTAAGGATACTGGTCTCTTCATTTATCAGGTAGATGGCCCCCGAAATTCATCAAAACTGCTATCCAAATAACTCTCCTAGTTATCTGGATAACTTATATTTTCATCCTAACTTTGGTGTTTCACATTTCAGGTTGTATGCACTCATTGACACCTTGGCATAGTTACAATTCCTCTATGCACCCTTACGTTCCATCCTACTCCCTTTACATTCTTCTCTCTCCTTCCTTTTTCCCTTCACATGTGTCTCACACTTACTACTAAGTCCTTGGCCCTTTGTGCACCATGCCCATTACTTTGTAATAGTTGCACCTTAACCATACATTCTCTACCGATTGGTTTACCTCATCTCCCTATGCACATCATGCACGCCCCTCTATGCCTCCCCATTTTTTCCCTTTCAGGTGCACTTGCTTCTCACTCCCGTGCTTTGCACCTTCCTTTGTACCCTTCTGTGACAAATCACCTTCTATTAGAATTGAGTGTGCCATGCGTAACCAATCAAAGTGTGCCAACAGGGCACCAAATCTGACAACCAACTAGTGCATGAAACGTGGTAGAAAAGACAAAACAAATGAATAGTTGGCCATCATTTCAGCCAACCTACATGTGCCACGTGTTTTTGTGTGTCGACGACTCGACATCTTTTGAAAGTCTGTATATTTTTCTATAGAGATCAGATTGACACACAACTAGAATTTTCAGAGAGCTGTTGACACAAGCTACACGTTAGACTATTCAAATTCAAATTTAGGTAGGATTTAGTAGGTGGAAAATAGGGAAACATCTCTCATCTCATCAATGCATACATCCAATCAACCTCAACCACTAGATTTCATTAGATATTTCCTTCTTCCTTATTCCACATGCCAAACAAACATGGGGAAGTGCATCTAACAACCTTGTAAGTGGATTTGTAGGCATTTATCACTGGTTGTTGGTGGTTGAAGATTTGAATCTGATTTTCCCTCCCTTTCACCTTCTCTTCTCTCCTTATTTAAATAACATAGTTTTACTTTTAAAAGATCCGTCTTTGTTGTAACGGCACCATGCCAAAATGGTGGCTGAATTCCCATGGGTCTCAAACCTTGACGTGGTCTCTGCAATGTATTCTCACATCCTTTCATGAATATAAATGATTGTGCATGCCTTAAGCAATAAAATCATGTTTTGTGGAACTCTTATCTTCCCTATCTTGTTTTCACTACATCTCACCTCTCTGTTTATATTTTCTGGCATGCTATGCATACTCTTGTTCTTGCATTCCCCATGTTCATGTGTTACACACACCTTGGAAGGTCGATCCCATGTGTTTATCTATGGCATGCATTGTCTTCCCTCTTCTCATGCACCCTCTTTGTTTCCTTCGCCGCTCATGGAGAGAGATCGTCCCTTTCCTTCTAGTGCTATCATCTTCCTTAGCTTAGTATTTCCCCTTTATGCACATCCTTCTATCCCTTGTCCCTTGGCATGTTTAGTCTAGGATTTTCTTTCAGTATTAGGAGTAGCAGTATCATTAGAGGTAGGTGGAGGAACTGGCCTTCTCTAGAGATCCGTCCCAAGCTCGCAAGGTCCCACAACTTGGAGATGGTTCCATTGTGGTCTCAAAAACCTTGGCCCTTAAGATATCTGAGATGTGGGTGCACATTTGAGTAACCAACAACTGTGGTTTATCCAATTTTTCCCCTTAGGGAAAAATTAGACAACGATAAGGGCTTATTAGATCCTCTGACTGGAAAAATTTCTTCATAATCACTTTAGGCCATTACAAGTAAATTTTGAGCTTTGGGGATATTTATATTATCCCGAGAAGGTTTAGGTTTGGGGGTCTTATTACGTTCACATTATTTCCCTATTTTTAAGAAATCCCAAAGAGATCAAAATTTGGGCAAAAAATGTTAAAGGCACATCTAAGGAAGCACTGAGTTAGAACAACTCATTGAGTAGGTCGACGAGCTACTCAATGAGATGAGTGTCAATTTAACGCTCAAAATGGGATCAAAGTATTGAGTTTGAATTCAAGACCTTAATCAATTCTGTGGAACCATGTAGTGAGTTTCTTGAGCATTGAAGCAAGTTCCACATGGAAAATCCAACATTGATGGAGAATGTAATGAAATATTTCAATGTGGGTTTAGGCTCATAGGAAATCTAAACAACATTAATCAAATTCCTACATGGCTCAGTTGATCTATGATGACATGTGAAGGAGAGGTGAGATAATTCATCCGAACATTGAGTTGAACATGTCAAGCGACGAGGCTCACGAGCTCGATCAAGCCATGAAGATAAAATCCAAGCTTGGAAAACCTTCCCTGAGCCATCGTAGCATGGAAATGGCTCAGGTCATGAGCTCAAGAAAGTGTAGCGGAGGTGAAAATATAGTAAGTAGTTGGATCCAAGTTTAGAGAACTTGTCGGGCTAAGGGAAAAACATGACGATTTGGGCTCATCGAGAGGAGCTCCAACATGGCCAAGCCACGAGGCAACAAGATTTTTCAATGCATGTAAGATATTTTTGTATATTCGATGGACTAAATCGATGCAAAAGCTTGGTATATGCTATGCATGGAGGGACAAGCTAGAAGAATACCAAACCTAGTGGATTACATAGGACAATGAGTTTGTGTAAGGATGAGTTGGGATCCACTCAAGCTCAAGAATTTTGGACACATCGTGAGCTCACACTGAGCTTGGAAGTTTAGTTAGGATCGGTCAAACATTGTAGGTGAATTTGATTCTAAGTCATTGATAGATTACACACACCAAATGCATAGAAACGGGCTCAGCTTAAGCCAATTGTAGAATGGTGGAACTCGTAAGTTTAAGTAATGGAAAGCCAATTTGAACTGAGTTGTGGGCTCAGAGCTCACTCGATCAAGCTAAGATGGTTGTGAGCGTGTCAAGGAAAAATTGCTCAACTAAGTTGAGGCCTATTCATTTGATGGCACAAATCTGAGTTGGGGAGATTAACGAAATGGCCAAGTGTTACTTTGGCAATGGCGATCCGAGGGAAATTTTCCACAAAATGAAGATTCATGGGAACATGGCTAAATGGGGAAGATCATGATGGTGTTCCAAGGGTCAAATTCCACCAAGTGAATGTGCCATTATGGGATCAGGTTTGATTCCAAATTTTTGACTAGTGCGTGAAATGTAATGATGTTTAAGTGGGTGTAGCAAGTCATGGGGGAAACAACACGACATAATGCTAATTTTTGAGGAGGTAATGCCAAGCTCATCAATATGATCATTGCAGAAAGATTATGAAGATGACTGAGTCATTCATCTAACTAAAAGTAATGCAATAATGGCATGCCCAATGTGATCTCGGGTGACCCGATTTATCCACCAAATCTCTCTGAGTCATTGGAAGACTAAGTCAACATGATTTGGGCCTATGGATAGTTCACCACTAATTTTAGAGCCAGAAACAATCCCAAACACAATTGAGCTCGCTTGACAAGTAATCTTGGCACAGTCACATAATTAATGAAATTTTTCATGAAGAATGAGTGTTTTGGTATTTCTATGGCTCATTGATTTGGAAAACATGAAGGGGGATCTAGCTCATGAAATAATAATCTTTCCAAGAATACTCAGGAAGTTGAGTTATGTTTCCACAATAGAGAGGTTATTAAGATGATAGTTGTGGCCATCTAGGTGCCTATATGAAAGTAAATTTTGGAAGTTACGCTTAGATGTAATATAAAATTTCAAGAAAGATAGTAGAAACTTCAGATTTGATGATTTGAGAGTCCTTGGGTTTCATAGAATAGCTCGAGAATGATTAACGATTTTAGAAGATAACTCGGAGTTTGTTTTCACAAAGACCCAAATGGCTCGATGGAAGGATATAATTAAATCACAAGTCCAACTTTGGATTACGAAGGAGCTACGATGAGGATACAAAAGAGTGGCTCACGAGTGTAAGGTGTTGAGATCACAAGAAAGGTCGAGTTGAATAAATCTCGATGTGTCAAGATAGAGCTTGAGATTTCATGTGAGGAGTAGGTTGGATTTTTTGTAACGAGCTCAAGATGAGCTCGGTTGATATGAAGGAGAGCTTGATATGTGACTTGGATTTATGAATGCATGCATGGCACTAAAGAGAAGTTTGAGGAGTTCACATAAGGGATTGTAGTGGTAAGACGATTCACAAAGTGAGGGAACTCGGTCATAGTGGAAGAAATGGAAGTGAGATCATAGGAGAAAGAGCTTGACAGAGTAGATTTAATGAGTTCACTTTGAGTTTGGAATTAGTGGAGATCTTGCATAAGGGGTTATTCTCATCAAGTTGGAGGTATGTAAAGTGATTTAGCCAAGTAAAATAGGGAGATTGGGAAAAGTGGCATTGAGCTCGGTCAATGCATGCAAATAGAAAATCTTGATTTGTGATGGAGGTCATTCGTGGCGATGTAGACAGAGTTTGAGTGGCGATGTAGATTGAGAAGATTACATCAACATGAAATAAATGGACCATGATGGAAAATTCTCAAGTGGTTCAACCAACTATAATAAATACATCATGTACCTTCTATTTAGGAAGGGAATTTATGAATCCTCTCCTCTCTCTCAAATTCTTCTATAAATGTAAGTTGGAAGCTCATTTCAAGGGGTTCCAACAACTCAAATAAGTTTGACAGCTTAGATATCTAAGATAAGTGAAAAATTTCAAGAGTCCTCTCTCTTCTACAAGTTTTCATTGTATGTTAAGGGATCGTTTCAAGCCTCATTTTCAAAACTGTAATGGAAACCATTGCCTCTTTTGAATGTATGATTCTTTGTACACATTATTGAAGAAATAAAAGTGTGTGTTTTGTGACTAATCATGGTCCTTTCATCCTTATATACTTCTTTGTTCCTTTTCTAATGTTTGCAAGTACACTATGTAAGTTCAAGTTTTTATTGCAAGTTATTGGAGTTTTTTTCTTATCAAGTGGTGGAGTATTAAATGTAGTTTAGTTGTGGTGCTTGTTCACCCTTCTCAAGTTCATCCTTCTTCACTGGAAGACTGATAGCTTGTTTGTCTGATCGAGTTTAACAAAGGGAACACATGCTTCCTAGTATATGGTATTTTGTACCCTCTCTAAGTTGCAGTAGGTGAAGTTGACTTGTGGTGCACACACCCACTTCAAATTAACCCTTCCTAAGTATAGAAACAACCTTTATTTGGTGCATCACGATCCCTAATATAGTTTCATTTCTGAAAATCTCTTTTCCTAAAACCCATGAAAATGTTAGCATAGGTCTAGATAATGATTTTATTGCACTAGTACTACAACACTTAGTTTAGGAAGAGGATTTCGACCTTCTTTGGAGGTTCACCTTGAGCCAAAGTCCCATAGCTTGAGAGGTGATCCCATGTGTCCAAATCACACTGAACATCCTTTTCACATTTTACCCATTCAGAGGGTGCAGTGATTTGGTGACAACAAAACTTTAACTTGAGTATTTTCCTTTGTCATAGGTTCCTTTTTCCTTGAGTTAATATGTGGGACTAATTGGAGAGGTGTAGCTACAATGACTATCCTATATAGGTTTCTCCAATATTTTCTCTTCCATATATGACAACTTTGACACAAGATTATTGTTTTTTCTTGTTGTTACACTTAGTTCTTCAATAGTTCCTGAAGTTAGTTTGTTTATTGTAATTTGTGGGAACTTTCCTTTCAAAGGATACTTACCTACAATTTCCTTCCTATAAGGGAGGAAAAAATCCTTTATGACCCAAATTTCCCTGTACTTCCTTAATATTTTTGTGTTTTGTAGGGTTGATTCAATTCCCTTGTTTTACAATCATACCAATGTCCTCTTGATGATGTGGGTAGTTTTTTCATGTAGGGAAGTGTTTTATTTCCTTTCCCAATCTACACTTGGGATAGACTGAGATGTTATGTTTTTATTAACCTAATATTTTTTCACCAAGTTCATATCATCTTGCAACCTCTAAGGAACAATAAAAATTTATACTCTACTACTTGGGTGAGGTTCATCCTTGAGTAATATCTTAATACGATATCCTCCTCATCCCTAAAATCCATCCAATAATCCTCATAATGAGGCTCATGTTCATATGAATTTCCCAAGGCTCCTTAGAATATCCATCTAAAATCATAATTGGTCTAGGGAGATAATTTATTCAAAGCCACTCTACCGATTATTTCTTCCAAGAGTCTTTCATTTACCAAAATAGGGCAAGTTTACGTTCCAATTTTGATTGGGAAATCGATTTTTTTAATTTCATGCAATTAACTTTTGCCCTTCCTTGACACTTCTAAAAGTTCCCATTTATCATCCACGTATCTTGGAAACATATAGAGAATATCATGGAATCCACTTACTCTGATATATGTGAAGGTTTGGAATTATATAAAGTAGCATCCAAACCTAGTAATCACCTTCTTTTTCTATTTAGATATTTCATTTTTTTCCCACTCATGTTGGAAAAGGAATGTGATTTGAGTAAAGGAGGTGTCACGCACCATCCTAAAACAACGATGTAATTTTTCATGTTTAGTTGAGGGTACACATCATAAAATTTATATTTTCCAATGTCTATTTCTCTATTCAACCCAAGAAATTTCTTATTTTAGAAATTTTGTACACTAGATCGAAAGTTATGTAAAAATTCATTTTTCTCATGAAGCCTCCTTCAATTTGAACTATTAATTTAATCATATGTTCATGGATGCAATAACTAATGAATTCTCCCGCTGAATGTGCACTTTTCCAATGAGTATAATTTGGATGAACTTGAACATCCAATCACTATAATAATAAGCATATTCCTTCCCCATAACCCTATTTAACATGGTGATAATATCCCCAATTTCCTCTAAAAATTATTTTCTCAGTTTTTGAGAATCCTAGTGGCAACAATCCTTAGCTTGTTAATCCAATTATTGATTAACATCTTGGATAACTTAGAAATGTTGTCATTATTGTACTCCTTTATGTTTTCAATTGAAATATTTTCCATGTGAGTTGCATCAAGAAGACCCAATATGTATTCAAAGGTTTCAATTGTTAGGGATAAAACTAGGGCATTTCTTTCATCCCTAACCTCCCTAATTGTTTGGTCATAATTTTGTGCACAAACCTATACCGGCTCTAGATATTCAAAGTAGAAGGAGAAAATTTAGCTATTATGTAAAGCCCATTCCAAGACATATTTCCATAGTTTTATTTTTTCTAATGGAACACAACCTTTGTTGGAATTTTATTAGGTATTCATTGAATAAATCAGTTTTTAATGATATTATACATGTCATGTGAGAGATGTAAATTGGTATGAACACCGATAATTAGATACTCTTTTTTGTAAGGTGTAATTCGGAAAACCACCGAGGGAAGTTTTTACAATTATTTATACTTTTTCAACCCCTACAACACAACTTGTTAGGGCATCACAGATTATAAACTATTTACATAATTAAGTAAATTGTTTACCTATGTGAATGTCGCCATTACTCTTTTTCACTCAGTAAAATAGTAACTAGATTGTCTTTGGATTTTGAAAATTGTCATTTGATCGATTAAAATGCACAAATTAGGTCTCTTCATTATTTTAGGACTTCATATCTCTATTTGAACTTAAAAATTGGAGGTAAAGTGATCAATTGGCATGAATTTCAGCCTTATATTCCTCTTTTCATGCTTCCATTAATTACAACACCTACCTTCATGATTTATTCATTGGCATTTATTAATTCAAAACACCGACACATTTCCAACTCGTCGAGGTGTGGAAGTGGAAATATATTTTGTAATATTGTGCATGACTACTATAAAGATACAAACTACAAAATTTTAAATCTTCTTTCTTGATCAAATGTTGAAAAATCATGACACGTGTCCCTTTGTGGGCTATAAGGATGAACTTGTAATTTTTATTTATGTAATAACTGCAAAGTTTCAAACTACGCAACTACAAAAAAACCTTTCTTTATTGTTTATTTTATAGCGTGCCACGTGTCCCTTTTATACTTTGGGGACTAAAGTGTAGTTTACATAAATGCAACAATTTCAAAACTACTAACTACAACACCGCAAAGCTATATATTTTCTATACATCTGCTACATTTGAGGAATATTTATTTTTGGTCCTTACGGATGGAATTGTAACTTAAATTTTTTAGGAACTTTGAATTTTCAACATAAGTTTCTATGTAAGGGAATGTTCCCTAATATTCCTTTTGTGGGGTTTAGACATGCATTTGTAATTTACATATTTTTTGTGAAAAGTGCAAAGATGCTCTAAGGACCTGTATTCTCCTTATACTTTTAATATTCCCTTTATGGGAGTCAAGCATGGGCATGTAATCTACAAGATTACAACTGTAAAAACATAAAGTACTATCCACTACACAAATACTCAAGATTTTTTAAATAGGTATCTTTTCTTTTGTACTATAATGGTAATGTGAAGGTTTACGACCACCATGCAATCGACAAATGTGCATATTTTCTCTAAAATTAAAATAAATATGGGAAGTATGTTAAGTCCCATGTTACAAGGTCCAAACATGATGTTAATGGGTAAATAATGATGAATGGAACTGATATTAATAATTAATTCAACATCCAAATCAACACAATCAATCCACATTCCTCCAATATGTAATTTTTCCTCTTGAAAACTCTTCAAACTAATAAAAATAAAGAAATCAATAAGGAAGATTATGAAACTGTAAGATCATCCTTAGAACTTCTTAAATCCTGTAAAAGATATTTAGGATTTGTTTAAGCCTTCTTAAAACATGGTATCAAGTATTGCAGAGATTCGGGGATAAATTAATATCATGGAAAGGTTTATATCAACATGATCATTAAAAAATATCACAAGGAAGGGATAGAAGGAGGAACAACATGGGGAAATAAAATATCAAAGTAAGAAATAATGGAGAACTCAAAAAATATGGTGCCAAGGATACACAAGGATCAAAATGGACACTAACATATGAGATTGGGGACATTTACGATGGAGGTATATGGGAGAAACTAGAAAGATTGAGTGGAGAGGACACACATAATGGGACAAGATAACAAGATGATGTGAAGGATCTATAGGATTATTCATATAAAGGTTTATAATGTCATAATAAGTGTGGTGATATTAATTCCAAGGAACTGATTTGAAATCCTTTGACATGAAACTTTGAGAATGGGAATGTGAACTACCTCCATATTCATAGGTATAGTAGAAGTAGTGAAATTAGGCAGAGTGGGAGAAGTAATAATAGGAATAACAATGGAATAGGGTCCATAATTATTTGGTGGTGGTAGTACATGATGAACATAATGATTTTGTTGAAATAAGTTTAATATTATTGGGTGAAGGAAGATATGTGAACTTAGTATCATCATTAGTGGTATCATCCCAGTTGATTTCATTTACATCAATAAGATATTTTATAACATGTCTTATCTTGATACATCGATTAGTGAGGTGACCAATGAATCTAAGATGTTCCTAATAAAAATTATCATTGAGCCTCTTACTGTGATAATTTTGTACATCAACCTCAACTGGTGGAGGGATAGATACAATATTTCAATTAAGTAACAAATCCAAAATAATGTGGGAATCATGGGGTAAATGTGTAAATTTACTTTATGCATGTGAAACAAAAAATTGAAAAGGGTTATGGTTTGGTGGAAAAATATAAGTATATATGTGATGATTTAATTGCAAACAATTTGACACAATGGAATTTATTTGGGATAACATACCATAATATGTCAAGGGTCTTAGGATTGAGACTAACGAGTAGGGTAATTTACTGAGAACTTCATGAATGGAATTAGTACAATATTAGATATCCATGGTATAGTCACTAAATCATGCACTTAATATGTACATCTAGCCTCTAAATAAGTCATTTATATTCATGATTCCTAAGCAAGAGAATTACTCATTAATAACCTTTTACTTATCTTTAACATTTATTTTATCCTTTTCATATTTATTTCATGTTTTTCCTTATTAACAACTTATAGTTTTTCATACCATCCGACATCATACCCAGATCTAATTTCATTGTTTGACCTTTTAATCACCCCGTACAAGACCATTAATTATGGACAAGAGCGCCTAGGTACTACTTTCCCCTAGGTACCTATGTTCTATTCACCTCTTTTTCTGATATTTTGAATGATATTCCATTTTTGTCTTCTTTTATCCCTCAAGATCATCCTTTAACTTGGTAATGATGAAACTTAAGAAAGGTATTCATAATATATATATATATATATATATATATATATATCATATTTAACCTCATTATGGGGGAGTAATTCAAGGAAAATATTACTACAAGGAGATAAAATTTTCTATCTACTGCATTAAGGAATTCATTTTGGCACTACATATTTCACTTCATATGATGGTTTATTATGAATTCCATACCACACATTTGCATTTGGGACAAAGTATTTATATCCCATTATCTCTTTATGCAACCGACACTAGGGCATCCTAGATCAAGGTGTAATATTTCAATCACACACACACACACAAACTACATAGAGTCTGAAATGTAGTGTAGTGGTCACTGATAAGTGATAATCATAATGGGGTGATCAATGAGGTCATTCCAACTCAATCATATTCATATTTTTATTCATCTAATGTGTGCTTGACTATTGTGTAGGTAGTTAGGGTTTTATTTTGTAGGTATGTGTATGAAAAGGAATATAATATAACCTAAATCAAATAAGGTGTTACACTCGAGAAATACAAAAGGAACCATATCCTAAGCCACTTCACGTACACTACATCCTACGTGTCCTTTTCCCGATCCTAGGATCTCATGTCCCTAACATTGTTGTAGTCTAGTTGCAAACACAGAGCCTACACAACCCATTATTTTCCATTCTAAATCAATCTCCATTCCATAATAGGTTCATATCTACATATAAAAGATTATTCATTATCCAAAACCTATCTATCACTTTGTCTTGCATTTCATTTGCTTGATCTTACCTATTTACTGTTATATTTATCTCGAACATCGTTGTCTTTATCTTAAATTTAATCCTATTAAATCACATGGTGGTAGGGTATAAATCCTTAATAGAGGTAACTATATTGAAGATAAATTAAATGTTGTAGAGATTAAAGGTCGAGTCATTATAAATTAGAACACACTTGACTAGGGTAGTGTTCAATGTATACCGAATTTATAAAGGGATACCATTATTGATGTGTCCTACAAGGGTAAATCAATAGAGGTAAATGAGATGAATTCTTATTAAAAATCACATATTTTATGTGTTGTCATAGATAGTTTATATAGGCGTAGGAGGAATCTGAATATTTTGAAAGGATTCATAGATGACATCCTTACATTCAATAAGTAAGTCATAAACTCAAGGATATGGTAAAATCACCAGAGAATCCATGAATGTAGATGAAATTAAGATAATGAGATATATGAGGAAAAATATTCACATATAAGTAAAACCGAGAGAACCTAGAGAAACTAGGGTTTTGAACACTTGATTCATTATTTGGGTTCACCTTAATGTTTGCACCCTTTTTAATATTATAATAGTTTTATGTAATATCAAATAATAAATTGGAATTTAAGGTTAGGAAACTAAGAGCTCTTGTGAATAATAAACTTCCAACATTAATTATACAACATAGAGATAATGTATTGGTTCTTACAATGAATGAATTAAAGTTCAAATATACAAGAGGAAGAGAATCATAGATATAAAAGAGATATTTGGGTACACATACTAGAGAATCTTGGAGTGTATATCGTGAAGAAGCTTCAATGTTGGTACTCTAACCTAAAAATTCCTTGGTGCTAGACCATATAATTTAGTTGAGATGTATAATCAGGTATTACCCCTTATATATGGTCTCAAATGCCTTCAGAATTAGGTTTGTAACTTTTTGAGTCCTTCTATGACTTGAAAATGTAATTCATTTTCAAACCCTAGTTGTCACATCGTCTCAATATCATCCATAAGTAGATGACTCACACCAAAACCCTAACCAAAATGATATAGGGGAATAAAATCCAAGGCATCTATTGTGGGTTCTTAAATTGGAGGGTTTAGACATGTATGATTATAATAGGGTCCATGAGAAGTCCAGTTCCCTTCATAGAAGTAAGAAATCATTTTCCCTCCAAAATTTATAATTGAAATATTTAAATTTGTAATCTATAGTTTAAGAAGCCTATAAGTAATCTGAAGGAAATTAAACTTCTTTGTTAAATTTTTGGAGGTTATTAAATGTTGTAGACATCTTGGAAAACCCTTTTTATTCTTAAATAGGGTGAAATAGTTATGAAGTGTAGTTGATAGTTATAACTTTCATTTTTTTGATAATGAGGGAGGATGTCATTCATTCAAGGAGATTTAGTTTTTGGGAGGATAATCATGTGAAGAACTCCAAGAGGGAGAACAAGAGAATAATTTTCTAATGACATGCTGGAAAATGAAGGAAGAATTTCTTTTAGTATGGAAAGGAACACATTTCTTGAATGGATTTGATAAGGATTATGAAAATTATTTGTTTATTTCTTATTTCTTTAATTTTTTTGTACATAGTTAGTGAAAGAAGTTAATTCCACGTTTTTGAAGGATTTTCAAGCATATTTTAAAGGCCTTAATTATTTTTAGTCATTTAAGTCTTGTGTAGGATAGAAGAACTCTGTTTATAGAAGCATGACAAAGGAATAAGAGAAAAATTTCAATATTTGTGTGGTATTATTTCCTCACTAATATAACTAATGAATTAAGCATATTAAGTATTTGTTTGGAATAAATATTATTTTGTTATTTACTATTTTTTTAATTTTACAAGAAAAATTTGGTATACCCGGTGTGTAGACACTAAAATTAGGTCACACTCCCCTTTGGTCCCTCGACAAATAAACACCCTTCATCACATTAACCTAGCCATAGCCCCCTTCACCTCACTAATATTAATTTAATTAATTTAATTAAATTAATTCATTATCCTCACCATATTTATTATTTAAATATCTTAATTTAGATAATATCCACATATACACCTCACCTAGACACCTCATCAAGCCAACTCACCCTAAGACCTATTCTTAGTAAGTTACCATAACTAACTAAGACTTACCCAAACCCTAAAAATCAATGCCTACATTCCCTCTAACCACATTCTTGCATGCTTACAAGAAGCTTCCAGTCTAATCCATGGGTTAATGACATGAGATTTGAGAAAATCAAGAGGATCTCCTTAGTTTAGTAAACCTAGGAAATCCCACCTTGACCGATGCCGGTTACCCCTAACCATCACTAGTTAGGCCGAAACCACCATCGGTTACCCTTTTAACCCCCAAAACAACCTTATTTTCAAGGTTGGAAAATATTAGAGAAATTTGGAAAACATTAGCACATTCCAGAGAGATATCACATCTTTTGAGAGTGAATTTCAGTGAGAACACACATGTAAGGAAGGAGACCAAGTATTTTCTTCTACACAGCCATCTAACACTCACTCCAGTAATGATCTGATCTTACCAAGCAAAAGGAATGCCCATGCATCCCACGCATAAGCTCTCCTATGATTGTTGATCACCTTTAACCTTCAACCTCTTACCACCACTCCATCCCTCATTCATAGATGTCCAGGACTAGAATCCAAGTAAGTAAAACATTATACTTCTCTAGTTCATTTCATTTTGTTATTATATTATCACCTATTGTTTACCTAGCCACCCATTGACCTCCTTCAACACTCCCCCTCCATATACCCATTAAAACCTCACTAAATCCCACCTAAGCTACCAAATACCTCATTCTAGACTAACCAAAATCCTTTTATAATCACATAGGATACCCAAAACTCATTTTGTGGCATTCCCTCTGCTTTCCATAAGTATCACCGTGCTGCTACACCCCACCGCTCGCCGATCACCATTAACTGGCATTAGTTTCTATATTTTACCATACAACCTAGAACAGTGACTTATCCACCTAGTTCTACATCACCTTCATTCACCTGTGATTTTCCCGAGACCTATGTCGACTTGCAGAGACCCAAAACCAAGTTACTTGACCTTTGGATCTTATTTTAACCTAGCCTGTTAGATTAGATCTTTCTTATTGTGTTTTAAGTGAGATACCTAAATCATTTCAAACTACGATAGGATTTACTTTATTTCCCGCATTAAATTGTCTTAAATAGTGGACTGATCGTGCCTAGGAAGTATCACACTTCCCGATCTAGCACATGCTAGGCAATTCACTACACATATTGTTTAATTCTTTCTAGTGGTCTTGTTTTTCATTACAGGTAGTTCCTCCTAGCCAAAAGGAAGCTCTCACAATTAGTTGTGGATTCAGAAGTCATACATGCACAACAACCCATCAACCAACATTTGAACATGTATTCCTCCTATGCCCGTTACCCTATCTGCTTTCGGCCGATACTTTAAAGAAACGTCTAAGAATCAGTGAAACACCTAGGTTTGTGAGAAACCCTCACTAGGATTTGAACAAATTTCGTTATTGAAGGATCTAGGAAGTGAGTTAAGACATGTCAATGAGAATATAGCATCTAGAAGGATTTATGATAGATATTCTCAAATTTTTATACCCTCACAAGCCTCCCTATGTTTATTCTTTATATCAGCTTGCTCATGAAGGAATGTCGGATACAATAATAGACTCGAAAGAAGGCAAGTGAAAGTAATAGAAGGTTAAGAGTGGAGATGCAACAAAATATTGAGAATGAACTTATTCACAATGGTCAATTAGTAATTAATGTATATTCTTGTTTATTTTTCTAATAAGTTTCCTTTTTTTAGTGGTCAAGCATTAGATACCTTGGTCTAGGTCTTGCTACCACTCAAAATTATGAGAAAAGGTTATAACGGAGCACTAGAGGTGGAGTGAAAGGAGAAAATCTAAGTTTTTAGGGATCCTTGACCTTTCTCGAGTCTCAAATAATAAAAAAATTCTTTCATATTCATGGAAACAATCAAAATTTCTTTTATTTCCTCTCTCGAGAAGTCATAAATGTGAAACCTTCAAACTAGGGTTTAGAAGATAAAACACATTTTCCAAGAGCTCCAACAAGTTGAAATTGGTAAATTTTTGTAGGAAGTTATTTATTAGTGTTATCTAGCTGATTTTGAATTTTTATACATAAACAAACAACCTCTTGTACAAAAAAATTTGACAATGTATTATATGAAAACATCCAGACCTAATTGAATATCAGAATCGTGGAGTTGGAAGAATTTTTACAAAGGAATCCACCTTGAAATTTGTTAGACAAGAAGATTAGACAAATGGGTTACATAAAGGTATTTAGTTTTTTAAAGGAGCCATTAGTGCTAAAGTTAAGGAAAAAATATAATGTAGGTATGGCTATTAAAGTGAGGTCTAGTAGAATAAGGGAAACTAATGAATGAATGAGTTATATTGTGGTTGGAGAAATAAAAATTTCACACACCTTGAAGGCCCAAAAGGTATATAAAATAGTTTATAATTTTTCTTGAAATATTATAGATTCTCCTCGACACCAACTCACAAGAGGTGTTTGGCTTGAGAAGCTAAAAGGCGCAGTTTTAGAGAAGATAAGTGAAATTCTAATTCATGATTGTTTTTAATCAAATGGTTGGTTGTTGTTGCATGAAGAAGACCCTAGAAACATGGTTAGTTGAAATCATAATAAATTCTAGACCTTAACCTCATAAAACTACAAGTTTTGAGGAGTATTTAACATAGAAAAACAATAATTTGCATAGTGAAAGGAAGTGTTTGAGTTCTTGGTTCATTCTAACCTTGTGGATTATTTGTAAATTTTTGAATGTGATATACATCCTACATTTATAATTACCTAAAAAAGGTTATTGTTTGGGTTGAATTGAAATTTTTACATCACCTACATCAGCACTACTCTGAAGGGACCTCTAAAAACATGTAGTTCTCCACATAAGATGTAACATATATATGAATGTATCTAGTTTTCATCATGAATCTCTTCAAAAATTATTGATAGAATTGTGATCGTGTTAAGACTTAAAAGTGGTAACTTGGTGTGCTTTGATTTGAGGGAAGAAATACTCCTTGACCTAGTTGAGCTCTTCAGAACTATAGTAGTTCCTTCCTAGTGGATTATTGAGAAGGTTGTGGGATTATTGAGTGTCTTTTACATATGTAATAGGGGTTCTAATACAATTTCGGTTAGTAAATGAGGTGATGTTAAAATTTTTTTATAGGGTTATAATAAGGCCAACCCACGAGGGTGAAAAAAAATAAAAATAATAGTGTATCAAAAGTAGAATTGAAAAATGTGTTTGTGTAGGACCATAAAATTCATCTAGGATTATATTATGCAATATGATAAAACTATATGGTTTTGGGTGGAGAGGAGCTAAGTGAAATATAAATATTACATCTTGGAAAGAACATTTTGAGAACTTTTCTCATGTATTAACATTTATAATTTTTTGACACATAGGTGTATGAAAATGAAAATTTTAATAAAGAATTGATAACATGCATGTTTCAATGAATAGTGTGTGTATGTAAGAGAAAAAAATAAGGTAAGGGTGAGGAGGAATACCTGTGAGTGAAGGTGGAAGGTAGAGTGCATGTGTTCTGATTTCCCGATCCAATGTTGATTGTGAGAACTTTTTTTTGCTAGGAGGAAATACCGTGAATATAAACAAGGTCACAAAAGGAATATTAAAAATATATGTCATGGGCTACCTAAGCGTATAAGCTATATTTGGGAAGTATGATACTTCCTAGATGGTTGTCAATCCACTATTTAAAACAAATTAATGCAAGAAATAATACGAAACAATAATTTCCTACTCTATTTGATATGGTTTAGGTATCTCATTTAAGTACAATAAACAAAAATAATCTAACAAGCTAGGTTATGATCAGATCTAGAAGTCAAATAGGTAAATAAAGTGGTTGGGATAGGTCAGGGTCAAACTTTAGGTGATTTGGGTTGTTTGGATGAAAGGTATGAGGTTGTTGTTACAAGAAGCTTTTCTAGACACATAGAATGACGTCGATCTGGTATGAACAATGTTAGTGGAGAGGATACCGATGAAGGTTTCGGTTAACCAAAGTGTCGGTAGGGTCGGGCTGGTAGAAACTTAGTGAAGTTGGGTTTTGATGATTCTCTAGGATTTCCCAGAGAATGGAAAAATAATGGTGAGGTAGATGACAAGTCTTGGGTGTAGTCGAGGTGTCCGGGAGGTTGTAGGTGATTGGGTAAAGGGATTGATAGGAAGGTGAGAGGTGATGGGGTGCAAAGGAGATTAGGACTCTTAAATAGAGATAAAGAAGCTGATCTCACTAAGTATGGAAAGATACATATTTAAATGTACTTACTGGTGTTTGTAGACCTGGTGGTTGGATGGAGGTGATGGTTGATCCATGGAACTAGTGGCCGTTGTTGTGGATGTTCCTCCCGCAAATGCTACTATGAATTCTTTCCTTTCATATCAGTGCTTGGTTGCTGGTTCAGGATGTCTGGATGTGTAGGAGTGCTCTGGTGCATGCTTGCATGTGTTGGGCCCCTAGAAAATTGGCTAAATATGAAGGTGCGTGGACATATGGGTTCCCAGGTTATAATAGGGCACGCAAGGTAAAAGCACACAGAGGAAGAGTTAAGAAGGCACATGGTTCACACGGTGCACAAAATGAGGTTTGAAACTTAGCTCATTTAAGTGTCTAAGACGAACACGTGAAAAGCGTGATTGGTTGTACATGGATAAGATGCCACTTGGCAATAGGTGGCCTAGGAAAGAGCATGCTAGTGATGGAATCTTCTAGAAGATCATCATGAGATAGGGTGGAGAGCTTAGGCCTAAAGGAACATGCTCACTTGGAGGACCACATTTGACACTTGGCAATGGATTTGTGGGCACGGCAAGGCGGGCTCGCGGTACGGGAAGATGATAAATACAAGTGCCTATGAAACAGAAAAAAGAAGGAGAGAAGACCGAGATAACATACAAATGGGGATATAGAAATAGAGGAAGATATATACATAGAGAGAGAGAGATAACATGGGTGAAGATCTATAGGATTGTTGCGAGTGGAACTTTGATTCGAGATAGGAATGTACTAGGCCCAAAGATTGTAGTATCTTTTTCTTTTGGCATAGTTATACAAGCCTAGTGATGTGCATAACTACGGTCTACCCTCTATAGCTCTTTATAATGAAACATTGAATATAATGAGGTTACTTGTTGTAAATAGACATGGATATCAATAAATTTAATGTATATTTCATTCATAGGAGTTCTCTTTCCTTACATGCTATGAATGAATGATTGCATCTTTCTTTCTGTTATAATATATGTTATGGATTCTATTAAAATGTCCGGTCTGAAGAAGCTACAAGGATCTGGAGGTCATTCTAAGCCCTATGATTCTTGTATGTCTAAAATTATTTCCTAAATACTCTTACACTAATCATAGATAAATTCTTCCCACTAAAACTCACATAAAAGAGAGACTCAACACCCACGTGTGCCTTGGGTGAGCGCTCAGCTTCTGCTAGGTGATAGGACGACGCGTATGGGATTCCTTCCTTTTATAGTGGGAGTAAAATTGACTACATCATGGTTCCGTTGCCGGGGCCTCTTTTTGAAGTTGTAGTGGGACATAACATGCATCGTGATCTATGTAAAGAGTAATGATAGATTGGTTAACATTGCAAATGTTGAGTCATGATTTAAGACCATGGAGGATGAATTTTCTCAGAGATTCAACACTGGACCTGAGTTCAATACACATAGATGGGTAGAAGAGAATCTCTACCATGATCTTTATGAGAATTTTTCTCGTTGCTTCCCAAAGAGAGTTATATGGATGGATTTTAGGCTATGCATCTAGATCAAGTTCACGTTATGGATCATGGATATGGACCGAAAAAGACTACCAAAGGTTACAGGATGCAGATCTGACTTGGATCCATGCTGTAGATCACCGGTGGGGAGGAGTACTAGGTAGATACACTTTAGAATATGCCATTTCTATGTATTCTTGCCCATAGATTGCTAAGTTTGAGTTTCTATGAAAACCTAGAGGAAGATTTCTATGTGTTATTCCTCTAGCTATGAAGATATTGATGGTTACCATGAATTTAAAGGTGCTCCCAATGGCCGGATAAACTGCTTACGAGTCTTTGGGTAAGGAAGCTCAAGTGGAGGAAGATGACAAATGATATGACAAAATAGGAGAGGGAAGAAACATGGCTCAAGTATGGTGAAGCATCCGAGAGGGAGATTACTAGGTAATGCGAGGATGCTAGTGTGATGGATCTATGGGGAAAGATGTTATGGGAAGGAGTTGAGGTTCACATAGAAGATGTGGATCTGAGCGATCTGTCTTTATCCCATCTTGGAAAGCACGTGAGGGAGACCCTTCAGCTTCTAGTGAGAGTTCATCACATGGAGAAAGGAGAGTCGTTGGCACATATCTGAACCCACCTAGTGACCGAAGGCTGGCTCTTGGTTTTTCCGATCTAGGAGGAAGTATTGACCTAATTAAAACTAGTGGAAGGGATAGATCTATGCCTAGGTGGTATAATTTTCTAGTTCCTTCTTCTATGGCTACACATATTCTAGTATTTGGAGGAGGTTTTAGACAAGGGACACATGCAAAATATTTTGGTCTCGCATTAGGGAGTGGCATAGGAAAAAGTAGCAGTAGGGGGCGCTATCACAGACCATCAAAGACACAGCTTCGGTGGGACCGTGGGGGTGCTTAGCATAGCTCCTATAGACCCTATTAGACCCAAAGTGGTTCCGTGGATCTGGTGGCTCTAGAAGTATAGGATCTGGTGGACCTGGTGGATTAGGCGGTGGAGGAAACACCGGAGGGAACCAAGGCTCTAGTTCAAGACAAGGACCCCAACCACCACCTCAAGTTTTCTTTGAGATGTCTCTGCATTTACCAGATTACAAGGGCATTGAGGATGCTACGTAACATGTTCACAAGTGTGAACTAATATGGCACGCAAAAGGTATCACAACCCCATAATGAAAGGATAGTCAATTTGTAACCACATTGCAAGGGCATGCACATAGCTGGTATAGAAAGTATGACCCTCATCAAATGGTGGTGGATTACACTACCTTAAAGAATACATTCCTGGTGGAGTTCCACATTCCTGAGTTCAAGTAAAAATAATTAGCATTTTGAAGGAGATACAATAAGGAATGGCAGAGACTGTGCAGGAGTATGATGCACGCTTTAAGAATATCTTGTCTAAATTATCATATGATATACATCCTTCTCAACATGCACAAAGGGGTTTGTTGGAGGATTTATCACCCTTTAGAAGGGCCTTGTCTCATAATACTTTTATAGATCCACGAGAATCATTGGAGGTTTCCTTGCACACCGAAGCTATTGGTAGTATTGATCTGGTGTTAGCTCATTCTTGGAGGCTCGGACATCTTATGGCTAAGCGGTTGGAAAAGCTATCTCAGAACTCAATCCATGAGACTCGTAATTGTTTTTGGTGCATAGATTGTGAGATAGAGGGGCACGCTAAGGAAAATTTCCCCTGGAGGATGGTACGCGATGTGACATTAGACTATGAAATCTATCATGGAGACCATGATGCAAGAGATGTCCCTTATTGTAGCGTGTAATCAAGAAGAATGTATCTTGTTATTACAAGATTTATACCTCCACGACCCATGATCTTAAAGACTATAGGCTCATTGATTAGATACATGAGCCCATTTATCATGGGGTGCGCCAAACCAACATTGCCAGTGGTTCTAAAAATGATGATCACCATTATGAAGAGCGGTCGATGGAGGCATGTGTGCAAGAGGTTTTGAGGAGGATTTCATGGAAGAGGTAATCACAGAGGAAGGAGTGAGTTCCCGTGAGGAACATGTTTTAACTGTGGATCTACATAACATTACAAGTGTGAGTGCCTAGACTTTTGCAAGCAGTGCTCATGGTGTGGTAAGAAGCATAAGTGTGCTGAGTGCCTGGAATTATTTGAGCATATGAATCAATAGCACCAGAAGGAAAAAGGTGTTGAGATGGTTAGCATCAAGAAGGAAGACATACAGTGGATGCCTCAAGTAACACGGGATGAAGGTTTGGATCCCGTCTTGTAACAACAAGGGTAGAAGCCATACACACAAGGGAGATACCAAGATAGAAGAACTTGGTTATAAGGGAGGAGGTTGTTCATGGGAAGTACTCAGACCCCGCGCATCAGAAGGAGATATATCAGGACATCATGGATGTTATTTGAAGCTTGCAAGGGGAGATCTAGTGTCTCAAGGAGAAATCCAGGAGGGAGGAACAAGGAAGGATAATTGAGGTGTAGAAAGATGACCTGGATGAGGTCAAGGAGGTGTGCAAAATGATAAGGAAGGAGAACATCATTCCTTCGCTAGTATCCTAGTTGAGAGAGAAGGTACCCCACACTAGAGAAGAGAGTGAGAGACAAGTATTACATACAAACCTTCCCCCTCACACCCTCGACTATGACAAGGAGATTACATCGAATGCATTTATGGATGGATGGCTCCTCAATAATATACTCATTGACACTGGCACAAAGGTTAGTGTTTTGACTTTGGATGAATGGAATCAGATGGGGATACCTGCATTACAATCATCTTCAAATGTGCTATATATGGAAAACAAAACTAAGGCAATGCCCATTGGTGTCTTAAAGGATGTAGTTATTACTATTTAGGAGGCAAGTTTACTGGGGACTTTGAAGTCTTGATTCTCACCGAGGTGGACAATTTCCTAGCATTACTTGGGCACCCTTGGTGTTACAAGAACAATGAGGACATTTGGTTCAACAAAGGGTACATCATTTTTTAGAACAAAGAGGAGTGGGTCATTATAACCATGGTTGATGGGAAGTCGGTTCCCCACATTGAACCATTAGGAGAAGAAGTTCTCGAAAATATTTATGTGCTCTCAATCGAGACCCCGAGATGGTACATCGTATTAACGGGGTTATCTAGTTTGAAGATGCTCACTCGAAGAGTGATACCACCAGTTTGGCATGTGACAATTGGGCACATGGGACTTATGAATTAATGGGACAATAGTTGAGAGGACCGGTGACCAAGGTAATAAAGGCATGCATGGTTTGGTGCCTTGGAGGAAAAGAACTGCCCATGTACTGGAGGAGCCTTCCCTGAGATCTTTCTGTAGGAGATAGAAGCTCAATGGAAGAATGAGAAGGAATAGAGGGAGATGCTAAGTTACGTCCTACTCAAAGACAAGAGAGTCTCATTGGTGGGCCACACATCAAGAAATCCTTTTAGAGTGGCAAGAGGTAATAATTTCTCTCTCTGTTAGATTTTCTAGAAGTAATATACCCACCATCATCAGGGAGTACCATGGGAAGGATCCGCCTCTTTCCATATCTAGGAATGTGAATGGGTCTAGAGAGAAGGTGTAGAAGCCTTTCCACCATCCCTTTGGGTGCACAAGTTGTATTCTACACTGCAAGGTTGTGCATGTGCATGGTACATTCATTTGGAGACACACCACCAAACAAGGAATTGGTAAGAGCTCGTGGCTGATCTTATTCAAACCTTTGAGTATCAGAGTACCAAACCATTAGTTGATAAGGCCTTGTAAGGTATCAAGCACCTTACCATGGGGGATAGTGCCAGAATGGAAGATAGGCTATTGGAACTACTAGGTGAACTAGGATTGGAGGTGTATTTTGAAGAGATTGAAGAAATAGAAGAGTTACAACTTGAGCGCATGTGTTTGGAAAAGGAGAAGGGAAAGTTAGTATATGTGATTGATGGAGAGGAATCAAAAAGTTTAGATGTTAGCCATTTTGTAGGGACACATGAAGTAGTGGATAGTGTAGATGCTCACGTGTGTGCTTACCATGAGCCGTTAAAGACAAAGAAAGTTAACATTGGTTCAGGAGAAGAACCTAAGGAAGCTATTATTGGAGATTATTGGATGGAGAAGGAAGTATCAAAGATCATTGATCTGTTACGTGAATTCGAGGATTTATTCCTACGTGGGTACCATGAGCTAAAAGGCGTCCACCATTCCTTAGGGGAGATGAGAATAAAACTGAAGGAGGGTGCGTGCCTAGTTAGAAAAAGACCCTACCGGATGAATCCCAACTTACACGTGAAGGTTAAGGAGGAGATAGACAAGATGATATCTTCCGGGATCATTGAGGCAATGGAAGAATCAGAATGGATAAGTCTGATGGTAATCAAAGATCAAGAAGGATGGGAAGATTATAATTTGTGTGGATTATAAGGGAATTGAATGCACTTTGTTTCATTGATCCATTTCTAACCCCCTTCACTAAAGAAATTTTGGAAGGATTCGCTACGTGTGAAATCTATTCCTTTACGGATGGATTTTCAGGATACCACCAAGTCCAGATTGTAAAGGAGGACTAGGAGAAGACAACTTTCACCACTGAGTGGGGAATTTTTTCATATATGGTCCTGCCCTTTGGGTTGAAAAATGCACCTACTATCTTTTCGCGCATAGTGGTGCAAGCATTCCAAGACTTCATTCATAAGTTTCTCCAGTTTATCTAGATGATTAGACAAAGATATGGTTTGGTTAAGGACCACTATGACAACTTGAGATTAATATTTGAAAGGTGTAGGAAGTTGAGGATATCCCTCAAAGCATTAAGAAGTGTGTGTTTGCTACACCCTTTCGGAATTTATTAGGGCATATCATATGTAAGGATGGCTTTATTGGTAGATCCCACTAAAGTTGCAGCTTATTGTGGGATTAAGAGAGCCTACTAGCCGAGCGCAGCAGGCACGGATTCCTTGGACATACGGGGTATTACAGAAATTCATTAAGGGGTATGACAAGATCGCCACACCCTTAGAGGAGCTTCTTAGACACAAAATTACCTTCCATTGGGGAAAGATACAATATAGGGAATTTGATAAATTAAAAGATAGGCTTATTACCGCACCTATTTTATGATTTCCCTCTTGGGACAAGCCCTTCCATGTCCATGTAGATGCCTCAGGAACCACCATTGTAGCAGTACTTGTATAACCAAGTGAGTAGATTGTTGAACATCCTCTTTGTTTTACGAGTAGGAAGTTAACACCAAGAAAGCAGAATTATACCACAACCAAGTGTGAGGCATTGTCAATGATCTATGCACTTTTCAAATTTAGACAGTATCTGTTCTACACCAACCACATGACATTAAAGTATTTAGTGAACAACCCCATTCTTCAAAGGTGCATATGTCGATGGGTGTTTTTGTTCCAAGATTTTGAATTCACTGTTGTAGTGAAGCCCAGAATAAGTAATTGCGGACTTGATCATCTATCAAGAATTGATTAAAGAGAGGACATGCAAAGAATTGAGAAAGCAATGCCAGATGCACAACTGTTTAGATTGTGGTATGCACCCTTGGATTTGGAAGAGATTACTGTATTTTCAAAAGAAGGTGTAGCACTAGATGGGATGAAGGAATTGGAAAAGAAGCATATACGCATCGCGCCCTACATGTTGATTAGTGGAGACTTATAAAAATTGGGACGTGATGAAATTTTACATAGATGTGTGTTAGAGCATGAGCACTGCCATCATGGAGGAATCACAGGAGGAATTACAGGGGCATTACGTAGGAGATGCCACTTTGCGTAAAATATTAATTATACGTTTATGATGGGAAACCTTATACAAAGATTGTAGGGATTATTGTAAATCATGTAACCACTTGTCAACGCATTGGCAAACCAAGGAGGGATGAAATGCCTTTACATCCTATTCCTAGCGCAGCATTCTTTTAAAAATGGGTGATAGACTTTGTAGGACCTATTGCACTGCCAACGCATAGGATGGGGTCATGTTATGTCATCACTTGCATGGATTATCTCACAAGGTGGGTGGAATCAGCCCCAACTAAAGATTACATGGCAGAAACAATGGTAAGGTTCCTATGGGAGAACATTATTACAAGGTATGGATGCCCTTTGAGTTTGACCATTGATAGGGGTACACATTTTTGAATGAGACCGTGAGGATCCTACTATCTAAGTTCATGGTGGCTCATCATAATACTACGACCTATCACCCATAAGAAAATGGAACCATGGAAGCATTCAACAAAATACTATGTCATACCTTGACCAAAATCAGTTATGTTGGAAGATACGATTGGGATGACAAGGTATAAGTAGTTTTATGGGCTTACAGGACTACGTATAAAAGACTAAATAAAGCCACACCTTTTCAATTGGTGTTTGGTGTGGAAGCTATTTTTCCAGTTGAATTTATGTTACCTTCTCTCGTGAATAGCACATGTAGGAGGATTAGCTGATGAACAAGTGCTTTGGAAGAAAGAATTGATGAACTAATGAAACTAGATGAGAGATGATCACTTGCCCATTGGAGCCAAACAATGGAAAAGGAAAAGCAAAAGGCTTGGCATGATCACCATATTAGAAACAAGAAGTTTGAGGTTGGGAAAATGGTATTACTATATGATTCTAGATTTTTGTGCCATCTTGGAAAGTTGAAATTCCATTGGTTAGGTCCCTACACAATCTCATACATCCTTGATTCAGGTGCATGCCAGTTACAAGCTGGATGGAATGAAGTTTCCTAGACACTTCAATGGTAGTAGGCTAAAGCCCTACTATAAATAAGTCTTCTTGGTGTTTGTAAATAAGGTAGTTTTTCCAATTAGTTTAGAAATTTTTCCTTTATGCATTTTCCTTTCCTTGTGTTTCCCTTTCACGTTGTTGTTTTGTTTTGTGCCTTGGGCATTGGTAACCTTATTGCTATTTTTGGAGAATTTATGAGTGCACAGAGGACCACACATCATTTAAGTGTGGGGTGGAGAAAAGTGAAGACGCGTGTGATTAACAAAGATTTCAAGGAATTTGTGTTGAAGAGCCTTGTTGAGTAGCCCAGTTGAAAGAGAGATGAAGAGAAAAGATATAACGGTTAGTGCTAGGATAAAGCTACTTGTAGATCCCATGTACAAAGGAAAAGGAAGCATAGTTAAAGCAACATGAGGTAGGTGAAAGAAAGAATCTGGATAGAAGAAGTTCCTTCATGTAACACCCTTGACAATTGTTATTTTCCTCCTTTACATTTCAAGTGTTGACATGTGATTTTCCTTATAAAGATGTGTTCTTTTGAATTTTGGAGATCATGCTTGATATGGATAAATCATCTTCTATTCTTAAGATCCTTTGACTGAATTGGAATGGCTTCCTTAAATCCATTTTTCATTTCTTGTAGGTGGGTTACAATTTGGTTTAAGAATTGTAAAATTTTCTACTTTTCTACTAAATTTTTAATTGTAATTGATCCAAGGAATGTTTTAAAATCTGCTCTGTAGGATGAATGGTAAATCAACATTCTAGGAATTGATAGACATATGACTAAACTTTGATGGATACTAGTTCTTTGATTGTTGTATGAACGTGTTCTATTCAATGGTATGTCATGCTTGGATCTTTTCAGTTCGATTGTACCAAGACAATGTTGACACAAACTAACTGTAGCTATTCATGACATAGGAAAGATCTAGAAACCTAAGATAGGTAAAAATAATTACTACCTAAACTATGTTATGTAACAGAATTCCTATTTTAACCTAAAGCTTCCTATTCTGCTTTGATTTGGTTGATTGGCATTCTAACCTAATGCCTAAAACTATAGTAATGAAAAATTAATCTAACCTAAGTGGAAACTACCTTAGGCTATGTGTTAAGACCTATTGTGGTAATTGTTGTTTGGGTTATAACCTAAGGTATATATATATACTACAAATTACCTAAGGTCTAACCTAAACAATATGATCTACCCTAAACTAATGGGTTTGAATGGGGAATTAGGTGGTCACATACATGGTAGGCGATGGTTCCAAGGCATTAAAATTGTTGATAAGGTTTTAATTGCTTGGAGGTACTGCCAGCTTTGGCAAGGGTTAGTGAATTTGGTGGAGGCTTAGGTGGAGGCTCCACTAAAATGGAATTCTTTGTTAGATTTGATTTGGCAATAACTAAACATGAGAGGTGGTGGAAAAGGAGGATAGGTAGGAAAATAGGAGTTAAGGGAATTAATTGTTTTTGGTCTTCGTGCTCAAACTGCCTTGGAAGGCATGCAAATGGTTTGGTATGTGGTTGTTTCACTTTGCATGTTTTGCGATTTTCACTCTGCATGCTCACTAGTTTTTCAAACCAGCAGATAGAACTACACTTGATGGCTATTTTTGAGGTTTTAAACCTAGTTTCAGTTTGTGGAATATATAGGAGGCATGGTGGAAAAAGAACATGGTTATTTGATTTTTCATGGAGAAAAAGAGAAGTTTTGAGCTCGGTTGGAGGTTCTCTTCGACTTGGTAGAAGCGCTATCAGGCATGATAGGCTCTAAACTTTAAGATCTTTTTCTCTCTTATAAATGTTTCATTAAAATGATTCTGCTCTATGAGATTCTTGGATTCCTTATTTTGTCTAGTTATTTACTTGTGGGGTTTATTAAATCTATGTTATTGGTTTTGAATTTCATGGTAAATAGAGTTCTGATTTAGAAACTTACCATGTACAGTTCTTAAAAATAAGAATGCATGCATAAACGTATCTCTGTAACTTGGCTTTTTCATTTAGAATGGGAAATCGAAGTAATCTATTTAGATAAATCTTCGTTACTATTTAAATGTGGTTCAGAGTTTGGAGATCTTTGGGTTCTATCTAAACTTGCTGGAATTTGTGTTTGTTGATCGTGAGCTTGAGTTGAACTTGTGTATTAATGGAGCTTGTATCCAAGCTCATTTTAGATTTGAAACTTGAGTTTCGTTGAGAGAAAATATTGGGATCTAGCAACCATGTTTACATTCTTTTGAAATTTGAAATAGTTATTGTAGATTGGTAACTACAAAGCACTCATATTTGTTACTTGTGTGGACTCTGTACTCTGTGGGAATTCCTAGTCCTACTTGAGCTAGTATTTGGACTTTGTGTTTTCTTATAAAATCTATGCAGGAGCTTTTGTTGTTTTGAACTGGAGTTTGGAGACCTAGGTAGCTCCGAACTATTGTTAGAAGTTTGTATTTGATCCTGTACACGTAATTTATTACTCGTGTTTCTGAACTGATTGTTAGAGAACTTTTGTTCTTAAGGATCGTGATTTTTATACTTGTAATGACCTGGACTGTTGTTGAAGTCCGTAAATGGATTAGAGTCATGTATTTCTCTAGTGATCATTTTTACTGTTAATGCAAGGTTGTAATGTACACGGCACTTGTGTTTTATTATTTATGTGGACTCTGAACTTTGTGGGAAACCTTAGTTCCGTTGAGTTAGTTTTTGGACTTTACATTTGATTTGAACTCATGTAGGAGTCACTTGTTGTGTTGAACCTGTGTTTGTATTTTGGAAAAAAATTAGGGCCTTGATGATGTTGTTTATGGCTCTGTACCTATGTTTTATGTAGAGGAATTTCATACTGTTAATGGAAGTTGTATTTTCATTTGCATTCATTTTGTGTATTGTATAGATCTAAACTTTGTTAGGACTTGTGTTGACTCTGTTCTGGAACTTTGGAGTTGTGTTCTATTTGTTATAAACATTTTTAAAAAATACAACTCTTTTGTCGAGTTTTTGCTCAAGGTAAAATTGGGAGAATAATTGGGTTATTGTGGGGAAAACTCTCCAAGATATTGATGGAAAAACATTCTCGTTTGATGAATAAAATTGTTAATTCAGTTTAAGAACTGTTTCTTCTTTCCTGAGATGTTGATGGTATTTAATTGAAGTAGCCATTTTTCTCATCCGAGGAAACTTGTATCTCATACCTCTTAGAATAGACTCTAAGTTTCTTTTATGAGAAGAACTTAGTAATTTAGTACCGTATACTGTTATGGAGGGATTACTTGAATTTGTTCTAATAGTTTTTTGTATTATAATTTTTGAACCAAGAACTGGTTATTCTTTTTGTAATGCAAAAATGAAACCTGACCTTGGGATACCAGTATGAGTTGTTTGGTCTTCCTTTGCACAATCATTTGTAGAAATGATGTTGGAAGAGGTTATATTATTTGGTTTTATTGAACTGTAAATGTCATTTTGTTGGCAGACTATTGTTTTGTAGGGCCTTGCTTGTTGGTTTGAGATGAGTGAGTTGTCTCTTGGCACTCTATCTTTTTCAGAATTATCTTTGGATGATGAAGAGTAGAGAGTAACCCTGTATGAGTTTGCCTTGATATTTGAACATTGTTTCAAATCTCCAAAAGTTTAACTTCTATATTAAAAGTAGATTTAAAACTTACAGGTAAAACCAATTGATCCTCTATTCTTCTTGGATTAAATGAAATTTTTCTCAGATGAATATCTTAATTGTTAAAATTTTTAAGGTAATAGTCTTTTGGGAGAAACAGTTGAATCATGTTTTGAATTTGTTCTATTCTTGGATGTGTTGTGTTTAGGCATGAATTGTAATGGTTCTTCTTCTTCTTGTGTTTAGGAGATAGATGAGTCATCTTAATATGAACCATGCTCTAAATTGTTCTTTTTCTTGAAGCAAAGATAAATGTTGATTTCTTTTATGGTAGATTGGGAACAATGAGATGTTATAATATGTTGTTTTTCTAAGGATAATTGATGGGATCAATTAGAATCTATTTGTAGGGTTGAAATGGTAGATAATATTCTGTTCCTTTTCATGAAAGAAAAATTAATTGTTTATAGTGTACTTCTTTTTCATTGCTTTTGATATATTGATTATTTGATGTAATAATTGTCTCATTAAAGCAAAGTTGTTTTAATGGAACAATTATTGGAATGCACTTCTTTTTAAGGCTTAGTGCTTATCATGCTCAGTTCATTGAACTGACCCATGTTAGCAATTTTTGTAGATGGACTTTGTAAGTGATAAAGAAGGCAAAACTTACATGATACATTGGCTGATTTAAGTCTATTTCTTGTGATGAACTCTGATTTGTTCTTGAGACTGTATTGGAAAAGAAAAGTAGTATTCTTTTATAATTAATACAGTTGTTATGTAGTTTACCTGAATGCATAAGTTTTGTAAATGTAATGGTTATAAAGATAAATTGAAAGGTGGGAGATTACCAGTATTGGTTGTGTAAATTACTTTGCATTTGTATGAAAAAGATGGGTTCCATCTTGTTGTCAAATCTTCATATTATTTATATGTTAAATGGTTAAATTTTAATAAGATTGGATCAAGGGATTAAGTTCAATCTCCCTACTTATGATACAACTTGAAAAGTTGTAGAATGTGATTTTCGTTATATAAACTATAAATCATAGTAATGCAAAGTAGGATGAACATACATTATAAAAAAATGATCAAGGGGTAGAATAAACCCTAACACTATACATATAATGAAAGACTCTTCATCTTTCATAACTATTCATAAATCATATAGATTTGATAACATGACTTCAATTTATCAGACTTCATTTGTTATGAAGTCTAATTTATTTTGGATATCTTCTGGCGCTGAACTTTCTAAAAAGTTAATGTACTTTTTACATATGAAATATTATAACACTATGCAGTTATGCTTAACTGATAGTTTAACTATGTATTCAAAAAGTAAAAGCGGCAATGAATATAACAAAGTTCTTAAAGGGCTAAATGAATCAATTTAGAAAAGAACTTATGGAATGTTGGATTAGGGATTAGGTAGGTGGCTGAAATCTATTTAAATAATCCAAATTAATTAAACAATTAATAAATTCCTTGGGTATGTACATCTCGATGAGGTTGTTCTGTAGGATGTTGGCACACACCAACTACAGGGCTTGTACCTTCAAGAAGATTAGGATCTTCTCAAGGATACAACGATGCAGTCGACATGTGGCAATACCCTTTTACATTGATCATCTAGATCTACACACATTGGACTTGATCTTAGTTTATCTCTAGATCTGGATTGTAGCATGGTTAAGATATGGAGTAGCCCTCTAAAACTCGGGGTACCTTGGCACACGGGGTTGACTTAGGTCGACCCAGTATGCCAACTTACCCTAAGTTTTCGGAGCCTCCCTTATCATAACATATGTTGTTAACTCGAACTAGGGTTAAACCTTGGGCAAGTGGACTGATGGAAGTCAGTAAAGGAAATTCTAGATAACAATAGAGTGGGGTGAAGGATGTATTCTGGATTGATGAGTATGCCATCAAGGAATAGTAATACAAATAGTATGTTAGAAATATTTGGCCAAAGTATCGCAAGTTGTTGGTTGCGTTGTCCTATGTCACCTAGTCTAAGGCTCATGATGCCGATGAATATTGGTAACAAATATTCAGATAGGATCCTTAGACAGATCACTCAATACCCTAAATAGGGTAAGAACAACCAAGTATATGTAGTATATAGAAAATTATTCAATACTTGATGTTTAACATGAATAGATCGGTAGTTTACCGAGTCATGAAATGAATAGATCGGTAGTACACCGAGTCATTACAGCTGCATATGGTTATCTATTATATGAATGGTTGATAAAGAATGTGTGATCTAAATTATGAATTTAGATCAGGGAACATTTTTTTTTTTAAATCCCTTGTTTCTAAAAGTCTTAAAATGGGAAGTTACACTTCAGCACATGTTGAGCACGTGTAAGATTCTCTTATTAGGTTGGTTTGTGTGCCAAAAGTTTTGAGGTGTTTTCACACAGAAGGGCCCACGAGTTAAAGAGGGTTTTTCATGTAAGAAGGGAACGTGAGTGAAGGCAATCAAGAAGGGTTTTTTTTTTTAAATATGCATTAAATGAAAAAAGTATGGGGTAGGTAGAGTAACATTTAATGACCAGAAAAAGGAAAAAACTATAAATAGAGGGTCAGGGAACACTCATTTTACTTTGTAAAAATGAAGAGTTGGAGATATAAGTTTAGTGTTATCAGCTAGGGTTTTTCAAATTTGATCAAGTGGAAGATTTGTGTGATTAAAAATAAGAAAATCTAGTTTGATATTGTGAACTAGAAGGAAGAAATTACATGGGCGTGGAAAGAAGTGAAGAGACGATGTCTTGTGAAGAACGTTAGGTTCAACAAACTAGGGCATGGGTTCAAAAGAATTGTATAGCAGATCTAAGATGGAAGTTTGGGAGAAGGAAATTAGAGTAATAAGGAGAAGATTGGAGTGATAAAATTACCTCACCATGGCACCCAAGAAAGGAAAGGGAAAAGCTAAGGCTAAACAACCGTAAATCAAGGTAGCTATAAACAAAGAATGGTATGCAGAAATGTAGTACCCTGACAGAGTGATGATGGGGAAGGAATGGGAATCCCATTTGAGAAGCATACTGATCAGTGACTATAATCACCACACTAACACTATAGATAAATAAATGGCATTAGAATTGGTATGCCCAACCAACAAACAAACATCTGAAGGTTTTCCTATCTACAATGATGATGTAAAGGTCAAATTGGCGAAGGCAGGGCTGTTGTAACTCTATGAGTTTCCTTATTTTGGGAAGCTAGATCACTTGTACTAGTGGTTGATGTCTCAAGTGCATGAGGACTACTTCAACTTTGCTGGCATAAGATGTGTGTGAATCGTCGCTGATTTCATAGTTTATAGGCCTCATATGGGAGGGAGATAGCTCCGAAAGATGACCTCGGTGACAAGGAGGCTATTCAAGAGACTCACACGAGTATGAATGCAAGAAAGGGTCACAGATTATGACATCTCAGACATTAAGGACCCCATTATGAAGATGGTCGCACACCTGGTAATGAATTTGAATGGCCAAGAAAGATGGACACAAGTCAACAAGCCATGGCTACATGTCTGCAGAAGATTACGAGAGGAGACTATTTAAAAATTGTCCATGTACATTGTAGAGAGATAGTTAAATGCACAAAGGGAGGGGACCAGATCCTATTTGGAAATGTATTGCTCACCATAGTGTTTATAGGAATTGGAGTGTCAGATGCACCAGTCAAGTTTGTGTGGGAGTACCCAGCCAAAGACCCTTCACCTACAAATAGGTTTGAAAAATATGCATGTGATACAATAATGGTTACCCATAAAGTGCAGCTAGAAAAGTGGTATACATGCTTGAGAAATTCATCTGAGGTAGAATGGATGATCCCTGAATAACTCCCAGAGGCTACATAGGGAGAAGCTGAGTTCACGGTGTACTAGCACTACTGCTTGGGTAGGTTCAAGCTTATTAACGAATCATGGAGCCCTTGGTGTAAATTTCCTTTCACGTTCACTAGCCAATACTTCCAAGCGGGAGTGAATAAATTTAAAGAATCAAAGAAGATAAGGCTAGAGCTAGGAAAGTTAGACTAGGAGCATAGGGATATGAGGAAGAAACTAAACTACCCCGGAGGTAAGCGCACATACGTGGAGAAGTACGTGTCACATGAAATCCATATGACTAGGCCAATGAAACTTCCCATCACTAGAGGATCTGTGGTGTGTGTATACATGTGCATAAGGCCAAAGTTTGAGAATGGCACATACTTGGTGGATGAGATCTCAATACCTGAGGACCCCTTGGGAAAGAAGAAGCCAACATCTAAGAAGAGAGGTAGAGGAGAGGAAGGAGCACCAAGTGTGCCAATGATCAGACAGTGAGCATGCCTTCTACAAGTGCCAAGCCAAGCACCTATGTTTAGAGAAAGAAGTCTCCAATAAAGGAGAAGATGCTAGAAGTAGAGGTTCCTGAACAACCCACCACCATGGAGGAGTCACAAGAGGAAGAAGAGAAGGTAGAATATCCTGACCAGAAGACACCTCTCAGGAAGAAGCAGAGGTTGGATGAAGAAGCTAACTCAGAGGCAACCGATAGCTTGGAGAGATATCTGGGAGAAGGAGAGGATGAGAGTGAAGGACGTGGTGATGAGGACGAAGAGCTAGAGAAACATAAGGAACCTTTGAACCTCACGTATTTAGTGTCTATGACTCAGAGGAAGAGAGTGGGGATGAAAAGCAAGAGTTTGTATTCACGCAACAAAAAGGCACACAAGGTGATGAAGGCACTAAAGATACAAAGACGGATGAGAAGGATGCCATGGAGAAGTAGGGAGACATAAGTTTTACCAAGGATTAGATAACTGAAATAGTAGAGTGAGAAGTGAAGAAGATGCTCGAGGCCCTTGTAGACCAGGAGTTAGAGCATAGCGCAGACATAGTACTTAAGGAAGGGAAGGAGGAGAGTGTTGAAAAGGGACATGACAACCTAGGAGGCCCCGCTCTGACAGTTAGCTTCCTAAAGGCATGCACTCAGGTAGAAGAACTCTAGATGTAGAACAGAGGCAGATAATGGGCTATGTGGATGATTAAAGGAAAGTGCTACGCGCACGGTTCTAGAGCATGATACCCACTGAGAAACTTATAGCCAGGGGATCTTCCAAGAAGGAGGGAACATACCCCAGGACTAAGAAGATGCTTTCTTGTGCATTTGAGTCCCACGTTGATGAGCCATACTTTGAAGTCTACCAAAAGGTGCTTATCACATTGCCAGAGTCTAAGGGAGACAACCCCTTAGTAAATGCTCAAGAGCTCTTAGATTAGCAAGTGTGTAATTCTCTAAACAAGGTCATGGTTGAAATAGAGGTGAGGCTATTCACATGGAACGATAGCATAAGGGCTCTAGAGGGAAAGTTGGCCAAGAAGGAAGAAGATTTGGCTAAGGTGGCCAAAAACTTAAAACAGGAGGAATTAATTAGCGCACAGCTGAAGTGTGAGCTCAAGGAGGAAAAGGAAAAGGTGTAGGAGGTCTACAAGAAAGTAGAATCAATAAAAAGTGCCATCATATTAAAGCACCTAGATCTAATTCCAATCCCCCAGAGGTACACATCGACATTGGAATGCCTAGAAGACTTAACGTGCAACCTCACCATGGAGAGACAACCCATGGAATTGGAATCTATGGAGGAAGTTTCCACGTGCCCGAAGGAGGAGGACTGGTTAAAGTTGATCGCACATGTTGCCGAGTACAGCCAAGTACTCACAGAGATCAAGGTTACTACCTACTCTATAGAATCCACATACGACACATGTGTGGATCAAGATAAGTTGGCAAGCTCCTTGGTTGCCACACTTGAAGCAGAGCTAAAGGAGTTCTAGGAAAAGAACAAGGGGAATAGGGTAGAGAGGGACAAGGTTCTAGCCAAGGTAGAAAATAAATTAGAGGCGATTGAGGCTTTAAGAAGCTCAACTAAGGCCCGACTGAAGGAACTATACCCTAGATCACTAGAAGAATGGAAAATCTTGTGGACCTGGGTAAAGAAATGGAATAGATTGTGGACACTTTGGGTGCCCAGGGAGCTGGCCTAAGCTTTGATGAAGTAAGCACCCTAGTGGGTGACCTATGCTAGAAGGTGAAGGGTGAGGTCAAGGTGTGGAACAAGATGGAGGTAGATCTGTGATGGAACTTCCCAACCTTTTGAATTAATGTTCCCCCCATTCTTCATTCTTTCCCCTATTCTTTCATTCCTTATTCATTTTGTAAGATATGTCTACATCTTGGTTCCATTGAACCAACTTACACCTTGGTCAAGTAAATTTTTTTCGAGGATGGAGAACAGGCATAGTGTGGGGTGATGTTGGGCCCTTAGAAAATTGGCTAAGTATGAAGGCATGTGGGCATGTGGGATCCCAGTTATAAAAGGATGTGCAAGGTAAAAGCACGCAGGAGGAAGAGTTAAGAAGGCACATGGTTCACATGGCGCATGAAAGGAGGTTCGAGACTTAGCCAATTTAAGAATCTAAAGCAGAACACATGAAAAGCATGAACGATTGCAAACGTATAAGATGTCACCACAACAGTTGCCCAGAAAGAACATGTCAATGATGGGATATTCTAGAAGATCATCATGAGATGGGGTGGAGAGCTCAGGCCTGAAGGAACATGCTCACTTGAAGGACCACATTCGACACTTGGAGATGGATTTGAGGGCACGGAAAGGTGAGTTGAAGTGCAGAAGATGATAAATACAAGTTCCCGTGTGGAATAGAAAAAAGGAGAGAAGACCAAGATAACATACGAGATGGGGATATAGAGATAGAGGAAGAGATATACATAAAGGGAGAGATAACATGGGTGAAGCTCAGTAGAATTGTTATGAGTGGAAATTTGGTTCGAGATAGGAATGTACTAGGCCTATTATTGTAATTTATTTTTCTTTTGGAATAGTTATACAAGCCTAGTGATGTGCATGATCATGGCCCCATCTCCCTCTATGGCTCTTTTCAGTAATGAAACAATGAATATAATGAGGTTACATGTTTGCAAATAGACATGGATACCAGTAAATTTTAAGTATATTTCATTCATAGGATTTCTCTTTCCTTACATGCTATGAATGAATGATTGTATCTTTCTTTCGTTATAATATATGTTATGGAGTCTCTTAAAACATTCACCTAAAGAAGCTATAAGGATCCAAGGCCATTCCGAGCCCTATGATTATCAGATGTCTAAAATTCTTTCCTAAATACTCTTACACTAATCATAGATAAATGCTTCCCACTAAAACTCACATAAAGAGAGACTCGGCACCCACGCGTGCCTCGGGTGAGCACTCGCCTTCTACTAGGTGATAGGCCAACAGTGCAAGGTATTCCTTCCTTTTATAGTGGGAGTAAAATTGACTACATGCATGCAGATCTCTCTGCTCTAAAAATTGAATAATCCTTCTAACCTCTCAAACAAGGTTACCAAAATAAATATATGGTAACCGACGATGGTTTAGGGTGACTAACATTGGTTTAGCATTGACCAGCGATCGGTTAAGGTGGGAAATCCTAGGTTTACTAAAAATGACAGATCTTGGCAATCTTTTTGGCCAGCTCTATCCATTCTCACATATCAAATGGAATGTTGCACTTATATAAGCGGGAATGTTGTTAGAGGAAGAATAGGCATGTGATTTTAGGTTTGAACTATGTCTTAGTTAATTAAGGTAGGTAGGACTAAGTCTTACTTAGTGGATATTAAGTCCTAGTAAAAGGGAAACATGATAAGAATAGGTTTATTATGAGGTTTCTAGGTGAGGTGGTGGGGTGAGGTGTCTAGGTGAGGTGGAAATTATTTTAATTAAGGTAATTAAATAATGACTATTGTGATAATGGGCATTAATTTAATTTTGGGTAATTAAATTAATATACATGTGAGGTAAAGGGGGAGTGTGACCTAAATTTGGTGTCTATAGTGCACTAAGTGGGGAAAGATGTGGGTTTTTTCTTAAACAAGAAGTATAATTGTAATTAATGTGTCAAAAGGGTAAGTTTCCGAATGTGAAATTATATTTTTTGTTTTTAAACTTCATTATCCAAATTCTTCCACTTTATAAGATAATCAATAGTAACCCTTGTCCTTAACATCTTAGTTTGTGTACCTATGATACCTTTGGGATTGAATATCACGAGGCCCTCATCATTAAGATTGAGTAACTCTAGCTAGGTCAACACATTCTATACAATGAAATTATTCAATTAAGAAACATTGAAGACTTGATGTATTTTGGTTAACTAAAGAAGATCCAATCAGATGTCGTACTATTAATTTTTTACAACACTTGATAAGGGTTGTATTATTTAGATGAAATATTGTTATTCCACTTAATTTATTTCAAGGATAGTGACATTACCTAAAAATTTGAATATCTCTAGAGGTATAGTAACGATGGTATATTATTCTAATCAATTATTTTCCAAGGCTAATTCTAGCAATATCAAGAATAACCACTAAGAAATGATTAAAAAGTATATATATTGAAACAAAGAACTTGCAAATAGGAGATAAAATTAGACTTGAATGATATTCTTATTTGTGTGATGATCTAGGTTGATCCGATGAATGTAATAGTCCTGGAAATTATCTAATTTATCTCTTCCCTAGAAACTATGTCCTACATCACAGATAGAACAAAGTGGATGTGGTGGGCCAAAGCATATGAGTGTTATGGCCTTTTTTGCATGATCATCCCTCTTTGGTTTTTTATCCTATAACTTCATGTTTCGATTATTACAACTTGTTCCACTCTTTTTTTTTGAATTTGGGTCTTCAAAACCTTATGATGTTCATTGTCCAAGTGATATAATCTTCAAAACCCTAAGTATCCAAGAAGTCCTACAAAACAAATAATGTGTGGGTTATGGAAACCCATATACACCATTAACATCACAACTAATCTAAAGAGGTCAAGCCATGCACAATTCTCTCATATCATGTGATCTTCAGAATGTATGTAACCAAATAGATAGTCATGATTATAAAACAATATGATTGTACTTATACATTTTCCCTAACTTGACTTGGAGTGATTATATGTTCTTTTTACTCATAGATAATATCGATGACTACCCTAGAAAGTGTATGCACAATATATGGAACTCAAGGGAGTCTTGGAATGGATTTTCTTATGTTTTCTCTTAGTATATTCTCATGAGGATATTTAGGTTTCAAGTATGTATGATCTCCTCTCTTGATAATCGATGAATTACTAACTTATATATGTGTTATGGATATGAAAAAATAGGATAAGGACGACTTAAAAATTTCCCAATGGAATTTGAATTAAGAAATGTTTCATTAGAGGGAAAGGAACCAAAGTGGATGGGAAAGGCCATAGTGTATGAACGTTGTGGCCCTTTTTGGGTGCGTTAGTCCGAGATATATGTGTGTGTGTATTTTTAAAAAATGGGATTTTATTCTACAAAAATTTATCCTGATTCTATGGACTAATATGACCAATGTGTGAATAAATGAGCTATGATTACAAACAATAATGAATCATATATAGCTAGGTATAGCATGATTTACCAAACTAGATAAGTTTGGACTAGTAGAAAGGCATTGTAAAATTTGTGTTATTACAAGACATGAATTACTAAAATGAGTATCTACATTTCCCCCATTTAAGTATGGTATTGAAAATTGTGTGCTTAAAGGAAAATTCATCTTAGTGTGTAGACACACTTTGGACTTCTCTTTGATCACCTTTTCTTATGGTATGACTTTTTATTTGTTTCAAGTGTGTTTTTTTTCAAGATGTGTACATGTAGATAAAAGAGTAGTAAATTTTCATAGTATAGGAAATAAAAATTTTACTTGAAAAATTTAAACATGATGTAAAAATAACAATATGTAAAAATTGAAAAGAAAAGAAAAGGTAATTATTCACATGATTCTTTTGTGAGAAATGGGGAGAAAGTAATCCTGCTACCATTACCATGGATATTTTCTAAAATTTGTGTTAGAGCTGGTTGAAAGGACTGGGGGTGATTGGTCCCCAACTGGAATGTTCCTACAAGAGTAGAAATAAGTGCATCCCTTCACTAAAATATGAGCAATGATAAGTCTATCCTACAAGGATAATATTCACCTTAGTAATTACCAAGACTAAAAATAAGTGCCACTACACGTGAAAACAAGCCCAATTAATTTTTAAATAATGACACAATGTACCTTTGGGTAATGATAGTTAGTGTGTACCCTTGGTTTTTTCTTGAATGAGGTGTGTTCCCTTGATTGTTGAAGATCATGCTTGTTATGGATAAATCATTTCTACTCTTGGATTCATTAGACTGAAATGATATGGCTTGCAAAGAATCCATTTTCACTTCTGATAGGTGAGTTGCAATCTGGTTTTGAGGGTTACAAACTTATCTCTTTTAACTGACTCATCCTTGGATCAATTCCAGTGATCCAAGGAATGTTTTAAATCTCCTTACCAGACTGAATGGTAAACTGACATTCATAGGTTGAGAGACATAGCGGACTGAACTTTTGTATGTTTACAAATTCTTTTTGTCTTGTAAGATCGTGCCTACATTTGGTTGTATGTTTTGTGCTTAGATCTTTGGGATTGACCTCTCAAGACATTTAATGGCGTAAGTGGAATGAAGCCTACTTCATGACTATGAAGGGAATCTAAATCCTAAACCTATGGGATTATCCTAACGGTATCCTAAACAAAGGTATTATACCTACCTGCTACCTATATCTATTTTTTTGGGATGGTGTCCTAACCTAAGTTGTTGTACTAAATGGAATAAGGGAGAAATAACCTAAGGTAATGCTAGGCTATTTTTAACCTAATACCTAATACTATTTGGTTGTAAATTTTGATCTAACCTAAGGTGGCAATTACTTATTGAAATGATTTTGATTAAACCTAAGGTTATTATTTCTAAACTAGCCTAAGGCCTTATCCTAAGCTAATGGTACCTATCCTAACTAATGAAATGTGGAAAGGGGACCTAAGGGTCGTATGGAAATGGGAGGCTAGGCAATGGTTCCTAAGCTATTTATGAGATTTGATTTTTGTATTAAATGCCAATGAACTGCCAGATTAGGGAAGCATGAAAAGTTAGTGGGACTTACGTGGAGTCTTCACTAAAGTTGGAAATGCATGCTGAAGTTGAAATAGGTTTCACCAATTTTAGGAGGTGGTGGCAAGGAGAGATAGGTGGGAGATTGTGGAGTAATGGCATTAATGAACCTTGAATTTTGTGAGAAAACCATCTTGGAAACAATGAGGGTGGATTTGTTGGAGGTTGTTTGGTCTTGCATGCCTTGTGATTTTTTCTCTACATGGAGCTATCTAGTTCTTCAAACCAGCAGTTTGACTTTCACTTTGTGGCTATTTTTGGTTTCTCTAGTCTATTTTCGATCCAAGGAAAGTATATGAGGCATTGGAGAAAAGATGTTTGGTTTTGATCTTTCTTGGAGGAGAAAAAGAGTTGAAGCTCGGCTAGAAGTCTCCTTCAAATTGGTAGAAGCACTATCAGGCATGATAGGCTCTACCCATTAAGATTTCTTTCTTTCCTCTAAATGATTCATTAAAATAACTCTACTCTCATGAGATAAATGGTTTCATGTTTTTTCTAGTTATTTACTTTCATGATTGAATGAATCTCTATGATTTTTGGATATGAATCCATTACATGATAATTTTAGTCTTTGGATGTTTTTCTCTACACAAGTTCAATGTTGATATGCGTATGGAATTTTAGAGGCTTTGTGTTTGTTTGGAACTCGTATTTGGGACTGTCTGCTCAAAAAGAGCTTGAGAAAATGGTTTTTGATTTGAGTTTGATCTGGTAGTCTCTTTTGAGATCTTCTCCTTGATGCTTCTTGAGTTTGGAAAGGTTGTAGTACTTCCATCCCAAACTGTACCATTACTTTGAGCATATAATGGCATGTAAACATTAAGGATATTCTACTCTCTTCTGCTCTAGGTAACCCACATCTTGTTTGAAAGTCTTTGACTATTTTTTAGAAGGATGTTGGACCTTTTATGGAACTATACCTTGTTGTGGGGATATATAACCTCTAGTTCGATATATATATTTACCCTTAGGTATGAATTCAAGCTCATTTGAAAGTAATCGATAATGGGTTCTTGTAGTATATGGAAGTGTTGTGTTCATACTTCAACTTGTGTTAATTTGACTGGAACAATTACCTTCTCTGTCTCGATCTTTATGTGCTAGATGGAGCTGTGAAAGTTATTTTTGTTGTTTTCTATTACTATTCGAGTTCATGAGTAATGGAGAACTTTATTTGACTTATTACTTAGTGTTGAATTTTTGTATTCTCTTTTAGATCCTTTTAATGGATTTCAGGTTTTTAAAAGGTTAGAGTTGAATACTCTCATAAACTAATCTTGTTTGGGAGGATTTAGTACCTCTAGTTTGGGATTGTAGTGTATACTTTGTTCTTCTTTATGAACACAAACTATATGTTTCTTTTGTATCGAGTTGTGTAAGTTCTTGTAATTGGGATTTCCGTTATTATAGTTCAAAGGCGTGGGGATTGTGGAAACTTTGTTTGACTTAAACTTGTGTTGGGTTTTTGTATTCTCTTTCAGATCCATTTGAATGGATTTCTGGTTTTTAAAGGAGATAGGAGTTGAATACTCATGTGGAATGTATCTTGTTTTGCCAAGATTTGTACTTCTACTTCGGGACTGTACTGTTTACTTTTCTCTATAGAATGAACTCGAACTTGTGTTTAAACAACATGTGAATAGATGAACCAGTTAGTGTTGATATTGTTGTTTTGATAAAGTTTGAATTCATAAGGAAAAAGAAGTGTTGTTTCCTATAAACCTATGTGTTTGGTTTTGTATTCTCTTTTGGGAACTAGTGAAAGAACTTCTGAGTTTGAAATAGAAATGGGAATTCAATTGATAATACAAAAGAAATGAATTCTTGATCGGATCTTTTCTATTTGAGTTTCCTTTAACTTTTGTAAAGTTAAGTTTAGTTGTTCAACTTCTCTATAGATCGACTCTCTTCTATGTTGTAGAGTGATTACTCTCTTAGGCATGTTCAACTTCTTGAATTTGGATTTTCTGTCCTTTCTATCTTGTATGAAATAGTGTGAACTCACTCTTCTGAAATGGAAACTTCCTTGTGGATTGTTTAGTTTATTTTGTTGCTAGTCAACTGTGGAAAGTTCATGGAAACAGTTGTATGTTTAGGAAACTTTGGGACTATCATTCTTAGTACTGGAAAAACCCAAACATCCCCATTTGATCTTTCTTGATCTCAACTAATTTGTATTGAGTCAATTGTGTATTGATGTGGAAAGTGAATAGCTGAGTTTATCCTGTAGAAGGGAAAAATGTAATCATGTTTAGACCGACTGCTTTGTTTGATTGAGTCATGCTCCATTTGGATTTTGTTATTGGAAGGACTCCTCTTTTTGCACTCTTTCATATTATGAATCTTCCCTGATGGACACGAGAAGAGATTATCCTTGTGTAAGTCTTGCTTTGATTTTTGAACATGTATGGTTTCAGATCTTTGAATGATATCTTCTATAATGTAGAATTTATTTAAGGCTTAAGTAGTAGACTATTTTTTGATTCTCTCCCTTCTCGATTGATTTGGGATTCTTGTATTAGATGTTGTCTCTTAAATGGTGAATCCTTTTATTGGTTTCCTTGATTGATGCAGTTATGTAGGTAATCAGTTATGTACTTTCTGAACCGGTTTTCTATCTTTTAGATGAATGGTGAATCATGGATAGTCTGTATTGATTCTTCTTCTTATTTATTTAAGTTGTAGGATGAATCATCCTAAATATGTACTATGCTGAAAGTAACTCTTTTTGTTACATAGTAAAGTTAAATTATGTATTTCAATTCAGAAAGAATTATGAAATAATTAGATGACAAGATCTGTTGTTTGTTTTAAATAAGTAATTGATTGGGTCAATTCTTATATGATATAATGTAGTGGTTGCTGATTATATTATGCTCTTTTCTTAAAAGTGAATTTAACTCATTATTTGTACTTCTTTTCTGGTTGTTATTACTTATGCTTATTTGTATGATATATTAATTGTTTCATTAAAGCAGAGTTGTTTTAATGGAACAATTAGTGGAATGCACTTCATTTTAATGCTTAGTGCTTATCATGCTTAGTTCAATGAATTGACCCGTGCTAGCAATTTTTGCAGATGGACTTCGTAAGTGATAAAAGAAGGCAAAAATTTTTTATGATGTATTGGCTTATTTAAGTCTAGATCTTTTGTAAAGAATTTTGATTCATTCTTGAGTTGTATTGAAAAAGAAAAGTTATGTTCTTTTATGATCTTAATGTTGATCGACATGCAGTATGCCTGAAATGCATAGTCTTGTAAAGTGTATATTTTATCATGATGAATTGAAAGGTTTGGAGACTGACTCCAAATTGTGGTGTAAATTCTCTTGTACTTTGTATGAAGGAAATAGTAATGATATCTTGTCGATATTCTTTATATCTATTTGTATACTATTACTATTATCAATTAATAAGTTGGATTAAGGGGATAGTACAATCTCCCTTACTATAGTGAAACTTGTTAAGTTGCAAAAGATGTCATTCTCTATCTAAAAAACTATAGTTTAATAATGAAATAGGTATTGGACATATAATTAAACTATATGAGTGATGAATGATAAAAAGGTTATGTTAACCCTAACATCTAATCATGTAGAGGAAGACTCTTCCTCTCTCAAAAGAATGAAAAATAAAAGGAATGGTGGTTATGATCTTTAATCTTGTACTTTGTTTATATAAAGTAAACACTAGTTGAACCTAGGTGGATGATACACCTTCTTTGGTCAGCTAGGTTGCATTAAAATTAACCATTTGATGTTTTTGCCCTGTTTTTGGGATAACTGCTTGTTATGTCGAGTTAATGAACATCAAATGCAAACATGAGTTAATGAAGTTCTCAATATCAAATCAGATTAATTATGGATAAAGAACTTAACAATGTTGGAATTAGGGTTAGGCATGGTTGCTGTAATCTGAATCTTAATCCAAATTTAATTATGAATTAATGACCACCAAGGGGTATGTACATCATGATGAATCAATTCTAACGATGTTGGCACACACCAACTACAGACTGTACCTTCGAGAAGACCAAGGGCTTCTCGAGGATACAATGTTGTAGTTGACATGTGGCAACACCCTTCCATATTTTTCATCTAGATCTACACACATCTGGACTTGAACTTAGTTTCTCTCTAGGTCAAGTTAGTAGCATGTTTAGAATAGGAAGTAGCTTTCTATGACTCAGGGTACCTAGGCACATTCGGTCGACTTAGGTCGGTCGAGTATGCCCATATACCCTAAGTCATCGTGAGCATCTTCCTATAACAAATTATGTCACTAACCTGGGCTAGGGTCAAACCTTGGGCAAGTGGACTGATAGAAGTCAGTAAAGACCATTCTAGATAATAGTAGAGTGAGGTGAAGGATGTATTCTGAATTGATGAGTATGTCATCTAGGAATAGTAACATGAACAATATGTTGAAAATATTTGGCCAAAGTATCACAAGCTATTTGGTTGCGTTGTCCTATGTCACCTAGTTTAAAGAAACGTGATGTCAGATGAATATTGGTAACAAATATTCAGATAGGTTCTTTAAACAGATCACTCAGTACCTGAATAGGGTAGGAAAACCAAGTATATGTAGTATACATAAAGTATTCTATACTTTAAGACAAACATGAGAGATCGGTTGGTAACTCGAGTCATGAAATGAGAGATCGGTAATTTACCGAGTCATTACAGTTGCATATGGTTATCTGTATTATGAGATTGATTGGCATGGAATGTGTGTTCTAAATGATGTTTTATTTAGAATAGAGAACATTGTGTAAAAAAAAAAAATTTCCTTGTTTCTAAAGTCTTAAAATGGGAATGTTACATCTTGGTATCAGAGTGAAGGTTACAATCTCTTGACCTATTGTGTCCATAATCTGATGAAACTTAAATTTTCTTGTTAACAAAAATGGTTAGAACAAGAGGAAATGTTGCAAATAATCCTCCACCTGAGGAAGGAGCAACAACTTCCCAAAAAATCGATGAGATCCTTGCTGTCCCTATTGGACACAAGGGATCATTTGGTTGTACTTGAACAAAGTAATGGGAAATGAGGAGGAAGAAGATGTTGGTAATAATAATCAGCCACCTCCTAAGGACAACACCAATTTAGGTGTTGATAATAACAATGTGAACATACCTGATCAACCTTGAGAACAAAAAGGCTAGGTTGACAACTAAACTCACTAATGATATAAAAAGGATAAGTCCACCCAAGTTTGATGGCACCACATTAGGAGATGGAGCTGAGAATTGGCTCAACAAAATGGAGAAGTACTTTGCAATAAGGAATTTCTCAGAAGAAACAAAGGTGATATGGGGAGCATATCAACTTTCCCATGAGGCATCTTCATGGTGGGACAACCATAAGGCTGAGTTGAATATTGATGAAACTAATATCACTTGGGATCAATTTAAAGGTTACTTTAGGCAACGTTGGCTACCACAACTTTATTATGATCAGAAAATGACTGAATTCTAGAACTTAGCTCAAGGAAAGCTAACTATAACTGAGTATTGGGAGTGGTTTACTAAACTCCTTAAGTATGTACCTCAATATCAAACTGACGAGAAGTTCAGATACATGGAAATTCATCATGGGATTGAATCCCATTATAGGAGGAGAGGTGGATGTTCACAACCCAACCACGATGGAAGGGGTTGTTGAAAAATCCATAAGGCAGGAACAAAATTGAAGGCAATTTCTGCTCATAAAGAGGAAGTAAGGAAGAAAGTCCCCAACTCCTCTTCATCATCTCTTACACCTAAGAAAGGACCATGGAAGAAATTTGGAATGAAAAGTAAGTTTTCTACTGATAATAATAAGAAAAAAACAACAAATAAGTCACTGGTAATGCACGAAACAACTTTGTCAAGAATAATAATAATGGACATAAGTCCTATGGAGGTCAGAATGATAACTCTAAGGCTGGAAATAAATCCAGCCTAGAAAGGGACCTGTAGGAGGTTGTTATAACTATGGAAAAGATCATTATGCAAAATCAATGTCCTTTGAAAAAGGATGATCATAATCAGCAACACAAGATACACTACTGCAGTAGTTGACAAGTAGGCTGAAAAATAGGCCACGCCCATAGAGGTTCGGGTAAGTTATTTGGCATACCTATAACTATTCTTTTTGATACCGAGCTACTGAATGTTTTATTTCTAGTAAATTAGCATCAAAACTAAAAAGAAAAGCTAGAAACATGGATAAAACATGGATTGTACATTATGGAAACAATGTTGTTCATACAGTTAGTATGTGTCTTTTTGGAGCAATCCTTGACTTACCTAGTTTTTCCACTGAAGTTGATCTTTATGTTGCACCTTTGGGGTCTTATGATGTAATCATAGGTGTTAATTGGTTAGCTAAACATAAGGCAAAAAGTGGACTATTTTGAAAAACATATTAGTTGTTTAGATGACCTATAGAAAACAACAAAGATTCAGGTGTGAAACGTGAGATTTCTGTTAGGAAACTATCAGCTATGCAACTTAAAAAGGCCAAAAATAAAGGTTGTACCTTATATGCAGTAAATATTTCAGAAACTACTGAAGAGAACAATGATGTCATGGAATGATATCCATTGTTACAAAACTACAGTGATGTGTTTCCAGAAGAGTTACTAGGTCTTCCACCCAAAAGGGAATTTGACTTCACTATTGAAATCAAGCCTGAACCGAGCCTATTTCTAAGGCACCATATCGAATGACTACTATAGAATTAGTAGAGATCTTAAGGCTCAATTGCAAGAAATTTTTTCTAAAGGTTTGATTAGACCGAGTGTTTCACCTTGGGGAGCACCAATAATTTTTGTGAAAAAGAAGGATGGAACACTTAGATTGTGCATTGATTATAGAATGTTAAACAAAGCAATAATCAAGAATAGATATCCACTCCCTAGAATTGATGATCTATTTGATCGATGCATGGAGCATCGATATATTCTAAGATAGACCTTCATCTGATATCATCAATTATGGATTAAGGATGAGGACATTCATAAAACAACTTTTAGAACAAGGTATGGACATTATGAGTTCACATTTTTACCTTTTGGATTAACAAATGCACCTACAAATTTTATGAATTTAATGAATAATATCTTTCAAGAATACTTGGACAAATTTGTGCTTGTATTCTTGGATGACATTCTCATATATTCTAAAAGTATTGAGGAACACCATGAGCATTTGAAGATAGTTTTGGAAATTTTGAGAAAGAGATGGTTATATGGTAAGCTATCTAAATGTTCTTTCTATGACATAAGTGCACTATTTGGGACATGTAATAAGTAAGAATGGAATTGTTGTAGATCCTTCTAAAATTGTAGCTATAACTAGAGTGGCTTGCACCAAAGAATGTACATGAAGTTAGAAGCTTCATGGGGCTTGCTAGTTACTATAGAAAATTTGTAAAAGATTTTTCTAAAGTGGTTGCACACCAATAACTTCATTACAAAAAAGGATAAGAAGTTTGTTTGGAATGAGAAATGTGAATCTGCATTTAGAACTTTGAAGGAACAGTTAACTTCAACACCTATTCTAGTGGTACCAGACCCTAATGGAGACTTTACTGTTGTAATGGATGCATCTGGGAAGGTCTAGGAGGTATTTTGTTACAAAATGATCATGTCATAGCTTACAAAAGTAGAAAACTAAAGTTACATGAGTTGAATTATGCTCCACATGATTTAGAGCTTTGCCATTGTTCATGCACTACAAGTTTGGAGGCATTATCTACTTGGTAAACCTTTTGAATTAAAAATTGATCATCTTGGGCTGAAGTATATTTTCACTCAGCCAAATCTAAATGCAAGACAACAAAGATGGTTAGAGTTTTTGTCTCAATATGATTTTGACATCAATTACATCAAAGGTAAGGAAAATAGAGTGGTTGATGCTCTAAGTCATAGGAAGCACATTTATGCTCTTATAACATTGAGAACTCAGTTTAAGGATGAAGTAAAAAGTGTCATGGAATCTGATTCTTACTTTCAACAAGTAAAAACAACACTTGCTTGGATCCAAATGATGTGAGGTATAAAGGTTTTCACTTTGACAATGAAGGAATCTTAAGATTTGAAAATAGTATACATACCTTCGCTAAATGATTTAAGAAAGAAATTGTTAGCAGAATTTCACAATTCACCTTTTCTGACACCTGGTATTACAAAGATGCTTGCTGATATAAGACAACAATATTTCTAGAAGGGGATGAAAAAGGATGTTATTGATTTTGTGACACATTGCTTAGAATGTCAACGTGTTAAAGTTGAACATATGCACCCAGCCGGTTTATTGTATCCTCATAGCATACCACAGTACAAATGGCAAGTAATAAGCATGGATTTTGTACAAGGGTTGCCTATGTCAAGAAATAAACATGATGTTATTTTGGTAGTTGTTGATAAACTAACAAAAGTAGCACATTTTATTGCTTAGTAATCAAAGGATGATTCTCCTATTTTGGCAAAGAGATTTGTACATGAAATTTTTAGATTACATGGAGTACCTGAATTAATCATATCTAATAGAGATCCTAGAATGACTTCAAGGTTTTGGAAAACACTTAATGTAGCTCTAGGAACTAAGTTGAATTTCAGTTTTGTATCATCCGAAAAATGGATGGATAGACTGAAAGAGTTAATCAAGTTTTAGAGGATATGTTACGAATGTATTGTATGGATCAGCAGTATAAGTGGGAAGAGTACCTTCCACTAGTTGAGTTTTCTTATAATAACACATATCATGCCTCTCTTAAGATGGCACCTTTCAAAGCACTATATGGAAGAAAATGCAGAACCCCCATTAGTTGGGACAACATTGAGGATAGAGAGGTAATTGGACCTGAAATCCTTACGGAAATGGAATAACAAGTTAAAATGATTCGTGAATGCTTGAAAGAAGCAGCAGATAGGAAAAGAGTTATGCTTGATTTAAAGTGGGTTGATAGGAAATTTGAACTTGGTGAGAAGGTCTTTCTTCGGTTAAACCAAAAAGAGCTCTATAACTTTTGGCAAGGCTTTCAAGTTATCACCTCATTATGTGGGACCTTTTGAAATAGTTGAAGTAATCAACCCTGTAGCTTACCATTTAGCATTACCTCCTGCTTTGTCACAAATGCATGATGTTTTCCATATTTCTTTTCTTAAGAAATACATTTTAGATTTATCACATGTGTTAAATTGGAATTCCTTGCAGGTCCAAGACCCAGGAATAATCATGGTTAAACCCATACGAGTGTTGAAACTCACCAGATGCATTTAAGAAATCATGAAATAAGTCAATGCAAGGTCCAGTGGGACCAGTTTAATGAAGAAAGTGCAACTTGGGAAAATATGGAAGATATGAAAACTACTTTTTCCATATTTATTTGAATAGAATTGACTCTGATGACTGATAAAAATTTGTGATTTTATCTTTATATGACAATAAGTCTTCCAGTTTTGGGCAGATAACTATTTATTTTTAAATAAGTAGCTATGTGAATGCTGATTTCTGGAACTTTAAAATTTGATATTGTTGCAAACATATGATAAGAAAGTGAATAAATTGATTGTCCTTAATGCAATGGTCAAAATAAGATAATCATCGGGATGATGATTCTTTTTAGGAGGGAAGTATGTAACACCTTTGACAAATTGTTATATTTCTCTTTTGCATTGCAAGTGTTGGCATGTGATTTTCTTGAATGAGGTGTGTTCCCTTGATTGTTGAAGATCATGCTTGTTATGGATAAATCATTTCTGCTCTTGGATTCATTAGACTAAAATGATATGGCTTGCAAGAATCCATTTTCACTTCTGATAGGTGAGTTGTAATCTAGTTTTGAGGGTTGCAAACTTATCTCTTTTAACTGACTCATCCTTGGATCAATTCCAGTGATCCAAGGAATGTTTTAAATCTCCTTACCGGACTGAATGGTAAACTGACATTCATAGGTTGAGAGACATAGTGACTAAACTTTTGTATGTTTACAAATTATTTTTGTCTTGTAAGATCGTGCCTACATTTTGTTGTATGTTTTGTGCTTAGATCTTTGGGATTGACCTCTCAGGACATTTAACGACATAAGTGGAATGAAGCCTGCTTCACGACTATGAAGGGAATCTAAATCCTAAACCTATGGGATTATCCTAACGGTATCCTAAACAAAGGTATTATACCTACCTACTACCTATATATATATTTTGTTGGGATGGCATCCTAACCTAAGTTGTTGTACTAAATGGAATAAGGGAGAAATAACCTAAGGTAATGCTAGGCTATTTTTAACCTAATACCTAATACTATTTGGTTGTAAATTTTGATCTAACCTAAGGTGGAAATTACTTATTGAAATGATTTTGATTAAACCTAAGGTTATTATTTCTAAACTAGCCTAAGGCCTTATCCTAAGCTAATGGTACCTATCCTAACTAATGAAATGTGGAAAGGGGACCTAAGGGTCATATGGAAAATGGGAGGCTAGGCGGTGGTTCCTAAGCTATTTATGAGATTTGATTTTTGTATTAAATGCCAATGAACTACCAGATTAGGTGGAAGCATGAAAAGTTAGTGGGACTTACGTGGAGTCTTCACTAAAGTTGAAATGCATGCTGAAGTTGAAATAGGTTTCACCAATTTTAGGAGGTGGCATGGAGAGATAGGTGGAGATTGTGGAGTAATGGCATTAATGAACCTTGAATTTTGCATGAAAACCATCTTGGAAACAATGAGGGTGGATTTGTTGGAGGTTGTTTGGTCTTGCATGCCTTGATTTTTGTCTCTACATGGAGCTATCTGGTTCTTCAACCAGCAGTTTGACTTTCACTTTGTGGCTATTTTTGGTTTCTCTGGTCTATTTTTGATCCAAGGAAAGTATATGAGGCATTGGAGAAAAAGATGTTTGGTTTTTGATCTTTCTTGGAGGAGAAAAAGAGTTGGAAGCTCGGTTGGAAGTCTCCTTCGAATTGGTAGAAGCACTATCAGGCATGATAGGCTCTACCCATTAAGATTTCTTTCTTTCCTCTAAATGATTCATTAAAATAACTCTGCTCTCATGAGATAAATGGTTTCATGTTTTGTCTAGTTATTTACTTTCATGATTGAATGAATCTCTATGATTTTTGGATATGAATCCATTGCATGATAATTTTAGTCTTTGGATGTTTTTCTCTCTGTGCAAGTTCAATGTTGATATGCGTATGGAATTTTAGAGGCTTTGTGTTTGTTTGGAACTTGTATTTGGGACTTGTATTTGGCTCGAAAAGAGCTTGAGAAAATGGTTTTGATTTGAGTTGATCTGGTAGTCTCTTTTGAGATCTTCTCCTTGATGCTTCTTGAGTTTGGAAAGGTTGTAGTACTTCATCCCAGACTACCATTTACTTTGAGCATATAATGGCATGTAAACATTGAGGATATTCTACTCTCTCTTTTTGCTTTGGGTAACCCACGTCTTGTTTGAAAGTCTTTGACTATTTTGTTAGAAGGATGTTGGACCTTTTATGGAACTATATCTTGTTGTGGGGATATATAACCTCTGGTTCGATACTGTATTATTACTTACCCTTAGGTATGAATTCGAGCTCATTTGAAAGTAATCGATAATGGGTTCTTGTAGTATATGGAAGTGTTGTGTTCATACTTCAACTTGTGTTAATTTGACTGAACAATTACCTTCTCTAATTCTCTGTCTCAATCTTTATGTGCTAGATGGAGCTGTGAAAGTTATTTTGTTGTGTTTTTATTACTATTCAAGTTCGTGAGTAATGGAGAACTTTATTTGACTTATTACTTAGTGTTGAATTTTTGTATTCTCTTTCAGATCCTTTTTAATGGATTTCTGGGTTTTAAGAGTTGAATACTCTCGTAAACTAAATCTTGTTTGGGAGGATTTAGTACCTCTGGTTTGGGATTGTAGTGTATACTTTTTTCTTCTTTATGAATGCAAACTATATGTTTCTTTTGTATCGAGCTGTGTAAGTTCTTGTAATTGGGATTTCCATTACAGTTTGAATGTGTGGGGATTGTGGAAACTTTGTTTGACTTAAACTTGTGTTGGGTTTTCGTATTCTCTTTTAGATCCATTTGAATGGATTTCTAGTTTTTAAAGGAGATAGGAGTTGAATACTCATGTGGAATGTATCTTGTTTTTCCAAGATTTGTACTTCTACTTCGGGACTATATTATTTACTTTTCTCTATAGAATGAACTCAAACTTGTGTTTAAACAATGGAATAGATGAACCAGGTTAGTGTTGATATTGTTGTTTTGATAAAGTTTGAATTCATAAGGAAAAAAAGTGTTGCTTCCTATAAACCTGTGTGTTTGGTTTTGTATTCTCTTTTGGGAACTAGCGAAAGAACTTCTAGTTTGAAATAGAAATGGGAATTCAATTGATAATACAAAGAAATGAATTCTTGATCGGATCTTTTCTATTTAAGTTTTCTTTAACTTTGTAAAGTTAAGTTCAATTATTTGTTCAAACTTCTCTGTAGCTCGACTCTCTTCTTTGTTGTAGAGTGATTACTCTCTTAGGCCTGTTCAACTTCTTGAATTCAGATTCTGTCCTTTCTATCTTGTATGAAATAGTGTGAACTCACTCTTCTAAATGGAAACTTCCTTGTGGATTGTTTAGTTTTATTTTGTTGCTAGTCGACTGTGGAAAGTTCATGGAAACAATTGTATGTTTAGGAAACTTTGGGACTGTCATTCTTAGTACTGGAAAAACCCAAATCATCCCCATTTGATCTTTCTTGATCTCAGCTAATTTGTATTGAGTCAATTGTGTATTGATGTGGAAAGTGAACAACTGAGTCTATCCTATAGAAGGGAAAATGTAATCATGTTTAGACCAACTACTTTGTTTGATTGAGTCATGCTCCATTTGGATTTTGTTATTGGAAGGACTCCTCTTTTGCACTCTTTCATATTATGAATCTTCCTTGGATGGACACGAGAAGAGATTATCCTTGTGTAAGTCTTGCTTTGATTTTTGGAATGTATGGTTTCAGATCTTTGAATGATATCTTCTATAATGTAGAATTTATTTAAGGCTTGCAAGTAGACTATTTTGATTCTCTCCCTTCTCGATTGATTTGGGATTCTTGTATTAGATGTTGTCTCTTAAATGGTGAATCCTTTTATTGGTTTCCTTGATTGATGCAATTATGTAGGTAATCAGTTATGTACTTTCTGAACCGTTTTCTATCTTTTAGATGAATGGTGAATCATGGATAGTCTGTATTGATTCTTCTTCTTATTTATTTAAGTTGTAGGATGAATCATCCTAAATATGTACTATGCTGAAAGTAACTCTTTTTGTTACATAGTAAAGTTAAATTTTGTATTTCAATTCAGAAAGAATTATGAAATAATTAGATGACAAGATCTTGTTGTTTGTTTTAAATAAGTAATTGATTGGGTCAATTCTTATATGATATAATGCAGTAGTTTTGATTATATTATGCTCTTTTCTTAAAAGTGAATTCAGACTCATTATTTGTACTTCTTTTCTGGTTGTTATTACTTATGCTTATTTGTATGATATATTAATTGTTTCATTAAAGTAGAGTTGTTTTAATGGAACAATTAGTGGAATGCACTTCATTTTAATGCTTAGTGCTTATCATGCTCAGTTCAATGAACTGACCCGTGCTAGAAATTTTTGCAGATGGACTTCATAAGTGATAAAAGAAGGAAAAATTTTATGATGTATTGGCTTATTTAAGTCTGGATATTTTGTAAAGAATTTTGATTCATTCTTGAGTTGTATTGAAAAAGAAAATTTATGTTCTTTTATGATCTTAATGTTGATTGACATGCAGTATGCCTAAAATGCATAGTCTTGTAAAGTGTATATTTTATCATGATGAATTGAAAGGTTTGGAGACTGACTCCAAATTGTGGTGTAAATTCTCTTGTACTTTGTATGAAGGAAATAGTAATGATATCTTGTCGATATTCTTTATATCTATTTGTATACTATTATTGTTATCAATTAATAAGTTGGATTAAGGGGATAATACAATCTCCCTTACTATAGTGAAACTTGTTAAGTTGCAAAAGATGTCGTTCTCTATCTAAACAACTATAGTTTAATAATGAAATATGTATTAGACATACAATTAAACTATATGAGTGATGAATGATAAAAAGGTTATGTTAACCCTAACATCTAATCATGTAGAGGAAGACTCTTCCTCTCTCAAAAGAATGAAAAATAAAAGGAATGGTGGTTATGATCTTTAATCTTTGTACTTTGTTTTATATAAAGTAAACACTAGCTGAACCTAGGTGGATGATACACCTTCTTTGGATAACTAGGTTGCATTAAAATTAACCATTTGATGTTTGTTGCCTTGTTTTTGGGATAACTGCTTGTTATGTTGAGTTAATGAACATCAATGCAAACATGAGTTAATGAAGTTCTCAATATCAAATCAGATTAATTATGGATAAAGAACTTAACAATGTTGGAATTAGGGTTAGGCATGGTTTCTAATCTGAATCTTAATCCAAATTTAATTATGAATTAATGACCACCAAGGGGTATGTACATCATGATGAATCAATTCTAATGATGTTGGCACATGCCAACTACAGATTGTACCTTTGAGAAGACCAAGGGCTTCTCGAGGATACAATGTTGTAGTTGACATGTGGCAACACCCTTTCATATTTGTTCATCTAGATCTACACACATCTAGACTTGAACTTAGTTTCTCTAGGTCAAGTTAGTAGCATGTTTAGAATAGGAAGTAGCTTTCTATGACTCAGGGTACCTAGGCACATTCGGTCGACTTAGGTCAGGTCGAGTATGCCCATATACCCTAAGTCATCATGAGCATCTTCCTATAAAAAATTATGTTGCTAACCTAGGCTAGGGTCAAACCTTGGGCAAGTGGACTGACAAAGTCAAGTAAAGACCATTCTAGATAATAGTAGAGTGAGGTGAAGGACGTATTCTAAATTGACGAGTATGTCATCTAGGAATAGTAACATGAACAATATGTTGAAAATATTTGGCCAAAGTATCGTAAGTTACTAGTTGCGTTGTCCTATGTCACCTAGTTTAAAGAAATGTGATGTCAGATGAATATTGGTAACAAATATTTAGATAGGTTCTTTAAATAGATCACTCAGTACCTAAATAGGGTAGGAAAACCAAGTATATGTAGTATACATAAAGTATTCTATACTTTAAGACAAACATGAGAGATCGGTTGGTAACCGAGTCATGAAATGAGAGATCGGTAATTTACCAAGTCATTACAAATGTACATATGGGTTATCTATTATGAGATTGATTAGCATGGAATTGTGTGTTCTAAATGATGTTTTATTTAGAATAAGAACTTCCCAAAAACTTGATGAGATCCTTGCTGCCTTATTGACACAAGGGATCATTTGGTTGTACTTGAACAACAAGTAATGGGAAATGAGGAGGAAGAAGATGCTGGTAATAATAATCAGCCACCTCTTGAGGACAACGCCAATTTAGGTGTTGATAATAACAATGTGAACATACCTAATCAGCCTAGAACAAAAGGCTAGGCTGGTAACTGAACTCACTAATGATATAAAAAGGATAAGTCCACCCAAGTTTTGATGGCACCACATTAGGAGATGGAGCTGAGAATTGGCTCAACGAAATGGAGTACTTTGCAATAAGGAATTTCTCAAAGAAACAAAGGTGATATGGGGAGCATATCAGCTTTCCCATGAGGCATATTCATGGTGGGACAACTGTAAGGCTGAGTTGAATATTGATGAAACTAATATCACTTGGGATCAATTTAAAGGTTACTTTAGGCAATGTTGGCTACCAACTTTATTATGATCATAAAATGACTGAATTCCATAACTTAGCTCAAGGAAAGCTAACTGTAACTAAGTATTGGGAGTGGTTTACTAAACTCCTTAAGTATGTACCTCAGTATCAAAATTGATGAGAAGTTCAGATATGGAAATTCATCATGGGATTGAATCCCATTATAGGAGGAGAGGTGGATGTTCACAACCCAACCATGATGGAAGGGGTTGTTGAAAAATCCATAAGGCAGGAAAAAAAATTGAAGGCAATTTCTGCTCATAAAGAGGAAGTAAGGAAGAAAGTCCCCAACTCCTCTTCATCATCTCTTGCACCTAAGAAAGGACCATGGAAGAAATTCGAATGAAAAGTAAGTTTTCTACTAATAATAGTAAGAAAGCAACAACAAATAAGTCTGCTAGTAATGCACGAAACAAATTTGTCAAGAATAATAATAATAGATAAGTCCTATGGAGGTTAGAATGATAACTCTAAGGCTGGAAATAAATATGAGCCTAGAAAGGGACCTATAGGAGGCTGTTATAACTATGGAAAAGATCATTACGTAAATCAATGTCCTTTGAAAAAGGATGATCGTAATCAACAACACAAGATACATGCTATAGTAGCTGACAAGTAGGCTGAAAAATAGGCCACACCCATAGAGGTTTTGGGTAAGTTATTTGGCATACCTATAACTATTCTTTTTGATACTGAGAGCTACTGAATGTTTTATTTCTAGTAAATTAGCATCAAAACTAAAAAGAAAAGATGGAAACATGGATAAAACATGGATTGTACATTATGGAAACAATGATGTTCATATAGTTAGTATGTGTCTTTTTGGAGTAGTCCTTGACTTACCTAGTTTTTCCACTGAATTTGATCTTTATGTTGCACCTTTGGGGTCTTATGATGTAATCATAGGTGTTAATTAGTTAGTAGAACATAAGGCAAAAGTTGACTATTTTGAAAAATATATTAGTTGTTTAGATGACCTATAGAAAAACAAGAGATTCAGGTGTGAAACATGAGATTTCTGTTAGGAAACTGTCAGCTATGCAACTTAAAAAGGCCAAAAATAAAGGTTGTACCTTATATGTAGTAAATATTTCAAAACTACTGAATAGAAAAACGATGTCATGGAATGATATCCATTGCTACGAAACTACAGTGATGTGTTTATGGAAGAGTTACCAGGTCTTCCACCCAAAAGGGAATTTGACTTCACTATTGAAATCAAGCCTGAACCAAGCCTATTTCTAAGGCACCATATCAAATGACTACTATAGAATTATTAGATCTTAAGGCTCAATTGCAAGAAATTTTTTCTAAAGGTTTGATTAGATTGAGTGTTTCACCTTGGGGAGCACCAATAATTTTTGTGAAAAAGAAGGATGGAACACTTAGATTGTGCATTGATTATAGAATGTTAAACAAATAAATGATCAAGAATAGATATCCACTCCCTAGAATTAATGATCTATTTGATCAGATGCATGGAGCATCGTATATTCTAAGATAGATCTTTGATCTAGATATCATCAATTATGGATTAAGGATGAGGACATTCATAAAACAACTTTTAGAACAAGGTATGGACATTATGAGTTCATAGTTTTACCTTTTGGATTAACAAATGCACCTGCAACTTTTATGAATTTAATGAATAATATCTTTCAAGAATACTTGGAAAAATTTGTGCTTTTATTCTTGGATGACATTCTCATATATTCTAAAAGTATTGAGGAACACCATGAGCATTTGAAGATAGTTTTGAAAATTTTGAGAAAGAGATGGTTATATGGTAAGCTATCTAAATGTTCTTTCTATGACACAGAAGTGCACTATTTGGGACATGTAATAAGTAAGAATGGAATTACTATAGATCCTTCTAAAATTGTAGCTATAACTGAGTGGCATGCACTAAAGAATGTACATGAAGTTAGAAGTTTCATGGGGCTTACTGGTTACTATAGAAAATTTGTAAAAGATTTTTCTAAAGTGGTTGCACCAATAACTTCATTACAAAAAAATGATAAGAAGTTTGTTTGGAATGAGAAATGTGAATTTGCATTCAAAACTTTGAAGGAACAGTTAACTTCAAAGCACGTATTCTAGTGATACCAGACTTTAATGGAGACTTTATTTTTGTAACATATGCATCCGGGAAGGTCTAGAAGGTATTTTATTACAAAATGATCATGTCATAGCTTACGAAAGTAGAAAACTTAAGTTACATGAGTTAAATTATACTCCACATGATTTAGAGCTTGTTGCCATTGTTCATGCACTACAAGTTTGGAGGCATTATCTACTTGGTAAACCTTTTGAATTAAAAACTGGATCATCTTGGGCTGAAGTATATTTTCACTCAGCCAAATCTAAATTTAATACAACAAAGATGGTTAGAAATTTTGTCTCAATATGATTTTGACATAAATTACATCAAAGGTAAGGAAAATAGAGTGGTTGATGATCTAAGTCAGTAGGAAGCACATTTATGATCTTATAACATTGAGAACTCATTTAAGGATGAAGTAAAAGTGTCATGGAATTTGATTTTTACTTTCAACAAGTAAAAAACAACGCTTGCTTGCAGATCAAATGATGTGAGATATAAATGTTTTCACTTTGACAATGAAGGAATCTTAAGATTTGAAAACATAGTATACATACATTTGGTAAATGATTTAAGAAAGAAATTGTGAGCAGAATTTCACAATTCACCTTTTTCTTGACACCCTAGTATTACAAAGATGCTTGTTGATATAAGACAACAATATTTCTAGAAGGGGATGAAAAAGGAAGTTATTGATTTTGTGACACATTGCTTAGAATATCAACGTGTTAAAGCTAAACATATACACCAAGCTAGTTTATTTTATCCTCATAGCATACCACAGTAGAAATGGCAAGTAATAAGCATGGATTTTGTACAAGGGTTTCCCATGTCAAGGAATAAACATGATGTTATTTTCGTAGGTTTTAATAAACTAACAAAAGTAGCACATTTTATCACTTGTAATCTAAAGGATGATTCTCTTGTTTTGGAAAAGAGATTTGTATATGAAACTTTTAGCTTACATGGAGTACCCGAATTAATCATATCTGATAGAGATCATAGAATGAATTAAAGGTTTTGAAAAACACTTAATGCAGCTCTTAGAACTAAGTTGGATTTTTGTTCGCATATCATCCGGAAATGCATGGATGACTAAAAGAGTTAATAAATTTTTAGAGGATATGTTACGAATGTATTGTATGGATCAAGTATAAGCGGGAAGAGTAAATTCCACTAGTTGAGTTTGCTTATAATAATACATATCATGCCTCTCTTAAGATGACACCTTTTGAAGCACTATACGGAAGAAAATGTAGAACCCTCTCTAGTTGGGAAAACATTGAGGATAGAGAGGTAATTGGACCTAAAATATTTAGGAAAATGGAACAACAAGTTAAAATGATTCGTGAACGCTTGAAAGAAGAAACAGATAGGAAAAAGAGTTATGTTGATTTAAAGTGGGTTGATAGGAAATTTGAACTTGGTGAGAAGGTCTTTCTTCAGGTTAAACCAAAAAGAGCTCTATAACTTTTGGCAAGGCTACCAATTTATCACCTCATTACTTGGGACCTTTTGAAATAGTTGAAGTAATCAACCCTGTAGCTTACCGTTTAGCATTACCTCCTACTTTGTCATGAATGCATGATGTTTTCCATATTTCTTTGCTTAAGAAATACATTTGAGATTTGTCACATGTGTTAAATTGGAATTCCTTGTAGGTCCAAAACTAGGAATAATCATGGTTAAACCCATATGAGTGCTATAATCTCGCTAGTTGCAATTAAGAAATCATGAAATAAGTCAAGGTAAGGTCTAGTGTGACCAGTTTAAAGAAGAAAGTGCAACCTAGGAAAATCTGGAAGATATGAAAACTACTTTTCCATATTTATTTGAATAGAATTGACTTTGATGACTGATAAAAATTTGTGATTTTATCTACTTATGAAAATAAGTCTACCAGTTTTGGGTAGATAACTATTTATTTTTAAATAAACAAATGCTATGTGAATGCTGATTTTTGGAACTTTGAACTTCCGAGATTATTGCAAACATATGATAAGAAAGCGAATAGATTTATTTTCCTTAATGCAATGGTCAAACATAAGATAATCATTGGGATGATGATTCTTTTAGGAGGGAAGTATGTAACACCTTTGACAAACTATTATATTTCTCTTTTGCATTACAAGCGTTGACATGTGATCTTCTTGAATGAGGTGTGTTCCTTAATTGTTGAAGATCATGCTTACTACGGATAAATAATTTCTACGCTTGGATTCATTAGAATAAAATGATATGGGTTGTAATAATCCTTTTCCACTTTTGATAAGTGAGTTACAATTTAGTTTTGAGGGTTGCAAACTTATCTCTTTTAACTGACTCATCCTTGGATCAATTCTAGTGATCCAAGGAATGTTTTAAATCTCCTTACCGAGACTAAATGGTGAACCCCGACATTCATAGGTTGAGAGACGTAGCGGACTAAACTTTTTATGTATACAAATTATTTTTGTCTTGTAAGATCGTGCCTGCATTCTGGTTGTATGTTTTGTGCTCGGATCTTTAGGATTGACCTCTCAGGACATTTAATGGTGTAAACGGAACAAAACCTACTTCACAACTATGAAGTGAATCTAAATCCTAAACCTATGGGATTATCCTAATGGTATCCTAAACAAAGGTATTATACCTACTTGCTACCTATATCTATTTTTTTGCGATGACATCCTAACCTTAGTTGTTGTACTAAATGGAATAAGGGAGAAATAACCTAAGGTAATGCTAGGCTATTTTTAACCTAATACCTAATACTATTTGGTTGTAAATTTTGATCTAACCTAAGGTGGAAATTACTTATTGAAATGATTTTGATTAAACCTAAGGTTATTATTTCTAAACTAGCCTAAGGCCTTATCCTAAGCTAATGGTACCTATCCTAACTTTGAAATGTGGAAAGGGGACCTAAGGGTCATATGGAAAATGGGAGGCTAGGCGGTGGTTCCTAAGCTATTTATGAGATTTGATTTTTGTATTCAATTCCAATGAATCAGTAGATTAGGCGAAGCATGAAAATTTAGTAGGAATTATGTGGAGTTTTCACTAAATTTGGAATTGCATGCTGAAGTTGAAATAGGTTTTGCTAATTTTAGGAGGCATTGACAAGGAGAGATAGGTAGGATATTATGGAGTAGTTGCATTAATGAACCTTGAATTTTGTGAGAAATTCATATTGGAAACAACGAGGTCAGATTTGTTGGAGGTTTTTTTGTCTTGTATGCCTTGAAATTTTTTCTCTACATGGTGCTATCTGGTTCTTGGAACCAGCAGTTCAACTTTCACTTTGTGGCTATTTTTGGTTTCTCTAGTATTTTTTTCAATCCAAGGAAATTATATGAGGCATTGGAGAAAAAGATGTTTGGTTGTTGATCTTTCTTGGGAGAAGAAGAGTTCAAAGCTCGGTTGGAAGTCTCCTTCGAATTGGATAAAGTAATATCGGGCATGATAGGCTCTACCCATTAAAATTCTTTCTTTCCTCTAAATGATTCATTAAAATAACTCTACTCTCATGAGATAAATGGTTTCATGTTTTTCTCGGTTATTTACTTTCAAGATTGAATGAATCTCTATGGTTTTGGATATGAATCCATTGCATGATAATTTTAGTCTTTGGATGTTTTTCTCTGCACAAGTTTAATGTTAATATGCGTATGGAATTTTAGAGGCTTTGTTTTTTTTTGGAACTTGTATTCAGGACTGTTTGCTCAAAAATAGCTTGAGAAAATGGATTTTGATTTGAGTTGATCTAGTAGTCTCTTTTAAGATCTTCTCCTTGATGCTTCTTTAGTTTGGAGAGGTTTTAGTACTTATGTTCCGGACCGTACCATTACTTTGAGCATATAATGGCATGTAAACATGGAGGATATTCTACTCTTTTTACTCTGGGTAACCTGCATCTTGTTTGAAAGTATTTGACTATTTTGTTAGAAGGATGTTGGGCCTTTTATGGAGTTGTACCTTGTTGTGGGGATATATAACCTCTGGTTCGATACTGTATTGTTACTTACCCTTCGGTATGAGTTCGAGCTCATTTGAAAGTAATCAATAATGGGTTCTTGTAGCATATGGAAGTGTTGTGTTCATACTTCAACTTGTGTTAATTTGACTGGAACAATTACCTTCTCTGTCTCGATATTTATGTGCTATATAGAGTTGTGATAGTTATTTTGTTGTGTTTTATATTACTATTCGAGTTTGTGAGTAATGGAGAACTTTATTTGACTTATTACTTAGTGTTGAATTTTTGGTATTCTCTTTCAGATCCTTTTTAATGGATTTCTGGGTTAGAGTTGAATACTCTCATAAACTGAATCTTGTTTGGGAGGATTTAGTACATGTGGTTTGAGATTGTAGTGTATACTTTGTTCTTCTTTATGAATGCCAACTATATGTTTCTTTTGTATTAAGCTATGTAAGTTCTTGTAATTGGGATTTCCATTACATTTCGAAGGTGTGGGGATTGTGGAAACTTTGTTTGACTTAAACTTGTGTTGGGTTTTCGTATTCTCTTTCAGATCCATTTGAATGGATTTATGGTTTTTAAAGGAGATAAGATTTGAATACTCACATGGAATGTATATTATTTTTCCAATATTTGTCCTTCTACTTTGGGACTGTACTGTTTACTTTTCTCTGTAGAATGTACTCAAACTTGTGTTTAAACAATGTGGAATAGATGAACCAGGTTAGTGTTGATATTTTTGTTTTGATAAAGTTTGAATTCATAAGGAAAAATAAGTGTTGTTTCCTATAAACTGTTTGTTTGGTTTTGTATTCTCTTTTGGGAACTAGCGAAAGAACTTTTGAGTTTGAAATAGAAATGGGAATTCAATTGATAATACAAAAGAAATGAATTCTTGATCAGATATTTTCTATTTGAGTTTCCTTTAAATTTTGTAAAGTTAAGTTCAATTGTTTGAACTTGTCTATAGCTCGAATATCTTCTATGTTGTATAGTTATTACTCTCTTAGGCGTGTTCGACTTCTTGAATTAAGATTTTCTATTCTTTCTATCTTGTATGAAATAGTGTGAACTCACTTTTCTAAAATGGAAACTTACTTGTGGATTGTTTAGTTTTTTTTTTTTGCTAGTCGAAGACTATGGAAAGTTTTTGGAAACATTTGTATGTTTAGGAAAATTCGGAACTATCATTCTTAGTATTGGAAAAACCCAAACATCCCCGTTTGATATTTCTTGATCTCAGCTAATTTGTATTGAGTCAATTGTGTATTGATGTGGAAAGTGAACAATTGAGTCTTTCCTGTAGAAGGGAAAATGTAATCATGTTTAGACCGATTGCTTTATTTGATTGAGTCGTGCTCCATTTGGATTTTGTTAGTGGAAGGACTCCTCTTTTTTCACTCTTTCATATTATGATTCTTCCCTGGATGGACATGAGAAGATATTTTCCTTGTGTAATTCTTGCTTTGATTTTTGGAATGTACGGTTTCGAGATATTTGAATGATAAATTCTATAATGTAGAATTTATTTAAGGCTTGCAAGTAGACTATTTTGATCATCTCCCTTCTTGGACTGATTTGGGATTCTTGTATTCGATGTTGTCTCTTAAATGGTGAATCCTTTTATTAGTTTCGTTGATTGATACAGATTATGTAGGTAATTAGTTATGTACTTTTTGAAGTGATTTTATATCTTTTGGATGAATGGTGAATCATGGATAGTCTGTATTGATTCTTCTTCTTATTTATTTAAGTTGTAGGATTAATCATCCTAAATATGTACTATGCTAAAAGTAACTCTTTTTGTTACATAGTAAAGTTAATTATGTATTTAAATTTAGAAATAATTTTGAAATAATTAGATAACAAGATTTGTTGTTTGTTTTAAATAAGTAATTGATTGGGTCAATTCTTATATGATATAATGTAGTGGTTGCTAATTATATTATGCTCTTTTCTTAAAAGTGAATTTCGGCTCATTATTTGTACTTCTTTTTTGTTATTATTACTTATGCTTTTTTGTATGATATATTAATTGTTTCATTAAAGCAAAGTTGTTTTAATTGAACAATTTGTGGAATGCACTTCATTTTAATGCATAATGCTTAACATGCTCAGTTCAATGAACTAACCCATGCTAGTAATTTTTGCAGATGGACTTTGTAAGTGATAAAAGAAGGCAAAAATTGTTATTATGTATTGGCTTATTTAAGTTTGGATCTTTTGTAAAGAATTTCGATTCATTCTTGAGTTGTATTGAAAAATAAAAGTTATGTTATTTTATGATCTTAATGTTGATCGACATGTAGTATGCCTAAAATGCATAGTCTTGTAAAGTGTATATTTTATCATGATGAATTGAAAGGTTTAGAGACTGACTCCAAATTGTGGTGTAAATTCTCTTGTACTTTGTATGAAGGAAATAGTAATGATATCTTGTCAATATTCTTTATATTTGTTTGTATACTATTACTGTTATCAATTAATAAGTTGGATTAAGGGGATAGTACAATCTCCCTTACTATAGTGAAACTTGTTAAGTTGCAAAAGATGTTGTTCTCTATCTAAACAACTATAGTTTAATAATGAAATAGGTATTGGACATACAATTAAACTATATGAGTGATGAATGATAAAAAAGTTATGTTAACCCTAACATCTAATCATGTAGAGGAAGACTCTTCCTCTCTCAAAAGAATGAAAAATAAAAGGAATGGTGGTTATGATTTATAATCTTGGTACTTTATTTTTTATAAAGTAAACACTGGCTGAACCTAGGTAGATGACACACCTTCTTTGGTCAGCTAGGTGGCAATAAAATTAACTGTTTGATGTTTTCTTCCTTGTTTATGGGATAACTTCTTGTTTTTTCGAGTTAATGAACATAAATGCAAACATGAGTTAATGAAGTTCTTAATACCAAATCAGATTAATTATGGATAAAGAACTTAACAATGTTGGAATTAGGGTTAGGCATGGTTGTTGCAATCTGAATCTTAATCCAAATTTAATTATGAATTAATGACCACCAAGGGGTATGTACATCATGATGAATTAGTTCTAACAGATGTTGGCACAAGTAAACTATAGGAATGTACCTTTGAGAAGACCAAGAACTTCTCAAGGATACAAGTGTTGCGAATTGACATATGGAAACACCCTTCCACATTTGTTCATCTAGATCTACACAGATCCGTACTTGAAATCAATTTCTCTCTAGGTCAAGTTAGTAGCATGTTTAGAATAGGAAGTATCTTTCTATGACTCGGGGTACCTAGGCACATTCAATCGACTTAGGTCGGTCGAGTATGCCCATATACCCTAAGTCATCATGAGCATCTTCCTATAAAAAAATATGTTGCTAACTCCGGCTAGGGTCAAACCTTATGCAAGTGGACTAATAGGATTCAAGTAAAGACCATTCTAGATAACAATAGAGTGAGGTGAAGGACGTATTTTGAATTGACAAGTATGTCGCCTAGGAATAGTAACATGAACAGGATGTTGAAAATATTTTGCCAAAGTATCACAAGCTGTTGGTTGCATTGTCCTATGTCACCTAGGTTAAAGAAACATGATGTCAGATGAATATTGGTAACAAATATTCAAATAGGTTCTTTAAATAGATCACTCAGTACCCAGAATAGGGTAGGAAAACCAAGTGTATGTAGTATACATAAAGTATTCTATACTTCAAGACAAAAATGAGAGATTGGTTGGTAACCAAGTCATGAAATGAGAGATTGGTAATTTACCGAGTCATTACAATTGCATATGGTTATCTGTTATGAGATTGATTAGCATGGAATGTGTGTTCTAAACGGTGTTTTATTTAGAATAGAGAACATTGTGTAAAAAAAAAATATTCCCTTATTTCTATAGTCTTAAAATGGGAATCTTACTCAAGCCTACCCATAGAAGGGAATCATTTGGAATTTTTAAGAATGCATATGATATGGTCCCTATTATGCGTCTTGGTCCCTATGTGGTTTCAAACCTAGTTATTTTTATGATCCATTTTTTGATCCTCTCCAATGTATGATTATATACATATTATTTTTTTCTTGGTTTTTATTTATTGTGATGATTAAATATACTTTTGACGTTTTTCCATTTGGTTGGTTCATATGAGATAGAGAAAAGTGAATACAAGACAAAATAAGAGGATTTGTTGATGATGTGTACATGTGTTGTATAATTCCTATATAGGGAATGTGGGAGTGTGCTTAGTGTATACCATAATGAGAACATAATAGCGTAATATAAAATCAAACTAAATTTTAGTGAAAAGCAATAAAAACAATGCAGTAGATGGAAGCATGCAAATACAAACAAGTAGAAAAATCATGGAAAACAATATATTGCATACATGCAACACCACTTAGATGTCGCAAGAGAATCGAGGCACTCAATACCAACAAGAAATAATAAAGTAACAAAGGGAATTTCCCAAAAATAAGAGAAAGCATATATCAAGCATGTAAAACAAGAAATAAGCCAAATATGAAAATGATCTTGGTTCGAAAGTGACCTACAAAATAGATAGTACACATGAAGTACCCAATAGCATGTTATAGAAATAAATATTATTACACGGTGTATGTATTGAGTGAATGAAGTAAGGGGAAGAAAATTAGTAAATATTGGAATGATAGAACATATGTGTAAGAAAGTGTAAAGTGTATTTCCCACTTGGCACATAACAATTGGTAAATATTATTATCAAGTATCTTGGATCATGTAACAATTTTTGTGTATCCTATATTCAACTCAATATACCATGTGAATTTACATGTGCATAGAAAAATGATATATCATATTATGTATCAAGATAACATGATACATAAAGTTCAAAATGAAGAGTATAAGTGTACAATAAAAATAATAAAGCAAGAGCAATGCAACTATTTTTGAATTTTTAGCTAAATTGAATGTTTTTAGATTTTTAGGCCTCCTAAATTCATATATGAAAACCTATTCTGTTAAGAGAAGGAAGGGTGATTCAAGAATTCCCCCAAGGATGGGAATATATATATAGTATTTTTGATGAATTATAGTGTGTAAATAGAGGTAAAAATTAAGGTTTCCCCTCGGTGTGTGTGTGCAAAGTGTGAGGTTCATGTGTGTAACATCTCCCTCAATAGACCAGATTAATTCTATAAATAGAATGTGTCAAAAAGAAATGATTGGGGGAGGGGATGTTCCCAAGTGATTGAAGATCAAATGTCTCATCATTGGGTTCCATAAAGATAATCATAGAAACACATTTTTCATGTAAAAGGGAGTGCGATCTATGAGTAATCATGCATGCACAATGAAGGATTTCCATCTATGCATAATTATTTTTTATTCATGATGTTCATGGGAATTTAATGGGTTTTCTCACAAGATTCACAAGGAGGTATACACCATTTCCAATTTTATTTATAATAATGAATGGGCCTAGCCAATTGGGTATTAATTTTCCCTCCACATTAGTATTACTTTTATTTTCCTTGAGGAAAAGGTCACCAATATTAAATTATCACGGGATAACTTTATTATTACATACTCCTTTGACACATTCTTGATATAGGAAGAGATACTCTAAAACTTGTAAATTTCATTGATCAAGTGTTTCCAACTCATATAGGTGTTACGCATGGTATTTTTTTAATATTTGAGAACACATTTGAGTGACATGCATAAGAATGGAATCTATAATTCTAATGATATGAAAACTTTAGTACCATAAATAAGAGGGAATGGGGTGGCATTGGTAGGATTATATACCCCCGAACAATAGGCCCAAAGGGCATATATTAGTTAGTTATGTAAATCAGCACCATGTTTTTGTACCATTTTGCACATGATCTTGATGATAGTATTGTTAGTGGTTTCATCCTAACATTCCATTAAGTGTAATATGGAGCAGAAAAAGTAAGTTTTAGTTTGAGTTTAGCACAAAATTTCATGACCATGCAATTTTAAAGGATGTCGCATTGTTGGTGACAAATTGTAGATGGTACCTGAAATGGGTGATAACATGTGTGGCATTGAATTGATAGATATCCTCATTATCGGTGGTGTGAAAATATGTTTCTTTAACCCATATGTTGAAATGTTAAGTTTCAGTAATAATGAATTTTTTTCCATCATCCGACTCAATGTTTACTTTTCTAATGTCCAAACCCCATGGGGAAAAAGTTCATGGAGATATAATAGGTTGTAAGGAATATATGGGGCATAACTAATATTTACATGCCATTAATATTGATTACATAATTTATAATATTCAAGACAATCTTTTTCCATGGTAGGCCAATAGTAGCCTTCTCACGGTAATTTTTGACACATAGCCTTCTTAAAAGTGACACCACACACACTATCATGTATTTTTGATAAGGCTAAGGGGATATCTTTGAATAATAAGAAATGTAGAAAATTTTCATCCAATGTGCATCTAAATATTTATTTCCTAATAAGCATGTAGCGAGAATATTTGTGGCACATCCATCACACTTATTATGGTGATGCATGGTCGGGTAAATTTTGTCAATAAAGAAAGTTGTAGATATTAGTATACCATCTAAGACTATCTAGGTTATGTGTGACCACAAGAAACAATTGGGATATGATTGTGTTTAATTCAATGGAAGGCAGATGTTAATGTTGAATAGTAAAGATAACATGGTCATTTGTGATGTCAAGTAGGATCAAAGATGCAACACTATCCATAGCACCTATGTGTCAATTATCTATGCGAGTGATAATATAAATGGTATAATAATCAAATGTATCTCAAGGTTTTTAACAATTGTATTATATGGAATTATATTTTCTTCCTTTGCATGATAAAAATAACTAACCTGATTGATAATGAGTTGAGAATCTCAAAAGATTTAAAGATGAAAGACTTGAAGGGTGTAGTATAAGTAACGACTAAGGATGAGTTCTTCATATTTGGAAATGTTATTAGTGCAGAAATCCCTAAACACTATGTCAAAGGCATGGGTTCACCATGAGGCATGATGAAGACAATGCCATCTCCATCCCTAGTGGCATAATGAGAAATGTCAAAATACACGATCCAAACCTCTAAGTTGATATTTTAATTAGTATAGTCATCAAGAAAATTGTCAAAAGTAGGAGAAGGGTCGTCAACCTGGATTTGTAGTAATTGATCGGTAATAAATTATTCTTTTATTGATTTTTGGGAATGAACTTGAGGTCAAATTAAATAAGAATAATTACCCATCAAGATAAATGGGTGGATAAATGTGTGCATGAGAGAAAATATCATAGGGTTTGCTTTATTAATAACATGGATTTATGCATTTATCATGTAGTGACGTAACTTTTCCATTAAAAACGAGTCTTAGGAAATGCTTCTTAATGTAACGGCAATTGTATTCATATGATAGAAATGTGTGACTAATATAGTAGATATCACATTCTGACATGCATCATCATGTTAAGATAGTAATACACCTATAGATATTAGGTTTTTATCACCCACCTACTCCTGCATATGCATGTATTACTTTATCAAAACATAGCATTATAAACACTACCTTATTCATTCCTCTCACCCCATAAAATAAATGTTTACCCCCTTGTAAACCACCTTCAAGTCACCTAAATTTACCTAAACCCCCCTAAAACCACCTAACCATTCCTAAACCATCCCTAGCTTATTTTATCTCATTCTCTTAAGCTCACCAATTCCTATAATCTCTTCCCAACCATTTTTCGTCCTTCCCCATACCCAAAAATCCTATTTATAAAGTGGTTTTAGCCACTTATAAAGGTTTTCCCTAAAATTCCTAGATCGTCAGTGATTCTAACAAATCTCCAATGATTACAAATAGGAATTTCAACTCTTGTTTCAATGGTCTTCATAAATTCCTCGAGACACTTGTGTATCTTTACCTATTAAACCAAGAAATTAAAATATATCACTCCAATGATCTCCAACTCTACAAACAACATCAAAACCACCTCAAGAACCTGCACATATCATTCTCTACATATTTATTTCCAAAAAGCCTCCCGGAGATCAACATTCAACAACATCACTAAGATCATCATCCGTAGGTGTTCCATATCTTTTCCACACTTTAAGTTACTCTTGTTTACTTCATCATTACTTTCATCACATCAACTTTGGAAAAATAATCTATTTAGATCTCTATTTATATCAACTTACCATTTTTAGTGAAAATCAATATTTTTACAGATAATGGTTATTAATTCCTTTGAATCTCCCATGATTATCCTAAATCATTAGCGATTCCTTTGAATCTCCCGTGATTATTTTCTATCAGTTATTTTTTTATCAATTATAGCATTTTATCAAATTTTATGTCTACCATTGTATTTAACTTGTCTCTTGCAAGCATTTCTTTTCTTTATATGATTGTTCCATGATTAATCACAACCCATCACAAGAATTTACAACCTCTCGATCATCCAACATCCATTCTTATGGGAGAAATTTATCATCCTTCATGATCTTACATTTTACACCATCATATTCTCACCTTACATTGAGGATATAGATAACCATCCTGAGTTCTTCCATAATATCCAACAAGAAACCACAAACTACTAGTACGATTACTTTGAATTCATCCACATAGCTGCCACCTTAGCATGGGCCACCTATAAAGTAGAACAAGACTTACCTTTCCACCTTGAATTCTAGCTCCATCTTTATCTTTATCATTATTTATTATTTTATTATCATTATTAATTTACTTTATTTGTTTAAAATATAAGCTAACATCCTCTAAGGAAGTTCCTTTATATTCTTGGAATCGTCCTTTACTAAGCATCTCATCAACCCATCTTGTCTAATATTTATTACTTATTTTTATTTGATTGCATAGGGATATTTTATTAGAAAAAGAAGAGTTATTATCCATTGTTATATCCAACCATCCCGATATTACAACTGTCAACACAGGTATTGTTAAACCCTCCTTGTTTTGATTTTCTAGGTACTTTTTACACTTAATAGCGTAGACCTTAAATTTACCTATTACATTCCTAGCACGCCCAGTGGGACACTGTCCCCTTCATTTTTAATTAAAAATTAACTTATAATTATTTTTAGATTGTCTTATTTCTAATCACTAGAAATTTTACATAATCACCTACAATTTTGGTAAATCACATATGATTCCTTCAAATCGCCAATGATCTTTGTGGATTGCTTTTGATTTCTCAACTAGTCTACCTCTAGGACCATGTTTTTCTTAGATAAAACTTGTAGTTTTTTCACTTATAGAGTGTATATTTTCATAAAATAAAAAATAACAAAATCTAAAACTAAAAAAAAAATCAAAAGGAAAATTACAGGTATGCTTTCTTTGTAAATTTCTTTCCTTTGCATCGCATTTGTGTGCTATCCTCATCAAACTAATATTTATTTTTGGGACTCAAATAAAAACTTTCATATTTAATTGATCATATATTTTAATAAGGAAATTAACCAATTGCATGCAATTAATTTCCCTCGCACACAACGAAACCACATTCAACACAAACTTGCATCAAAACACTCCTACCCGGTGGACCTACATGGATTTCATGTTGGTATGTTGTGTTCTAGGTTTTTTCATTGATGTAAAATATAATCAATGAAAAATATGATGATTGAGTGGAGTATTAGTATTCTCATTATGATGGTTACATGGAGATTCGAGTTTGATATGTTGGTATGAGGTGAGTCAAGTGAGATTGTCTTGTCTAGTGAAGCCTTGTAAGTTAGCCTAGCTAGCCTAAGGGATGAAACATGATAAATGGAGTTTCTTGTTATTCTAGTAGCATTTTAGAAGCATGGAGATCATGTTTTGTATTTTTTAGCAGTTGCATGAGTTTTAGGGTGCAGGTATAAGTTGAAGACCAAGATTCAGGTGCTCATCAAGACTAGGTCTAGGTGTTTAGAGGCATAAAGTTGAATTTTGGATCCAAGTGAGCTCATGGATTCATGTAGGAATTTGTTTCATGATGTAATAATGATGTTAGGAACTTTTAGATAGGTTTCATGATGAATTTTAGTTATGTTTTAGGATACCCTAGCCTAAACCATGTAAAACCCCAAGGGCTAGTTATGCAAATGAGATGGGATGGAGAGATGGAGAACTATTTGAGATATTATTATGATTGGAGATGATGAAAAGATATTTTATAGAGGTTTGATGAAATTTTTAATTCATCCTAAATAGTATTTTGCAAGATAAGTGGTTTTTGGTGAAACATGGTCAAGAAAAAGGTCATTTCTAGCTTGAATTGCACCTTTTGATTCTCACCCAATTGTGTGCTTTTCATGGGACATTTTGGATTTCAAGGATGTTTATACATTGATTATATAAGGTTTAAAAAATAATAAGGTCATTTCATCGTCACATTTTTATGAAAACATGTTAAGAAGGTAAATAATTTTTATGTGTTTGAAACCATAACTCAAAAGTGGGAGGAGAGATATTGCTCATAAGTGCCCAGAATTGATTGATAGTGCCATTATGATGATTTGATGATGTATAGGAATCCTCCACATTTCTATAAAGGTATGATATATTTTATGGTGATGAGTAGACCCCACTCAAATATGTTTATTTTTGAATGAGTTCAGTTTGGGACAAGGTTGTCCAAGGGAGTTGTAAAATAAATGGATATTTTTAGTATGGGAATTTTTCTTGATTTATATGGTGTTTTTAGGTCATGGTGATGCATATAAATAGAAAATTGTACCCTATTTGTGAAGACTAGTCAAAGGGTAGTTTTGGGGCAATACTAGGTAGTTTGCGGAATTGGTCTTGGTTGAGGGACTTTTACTTAGAGTTGGAAGGAGTTCCAATATTTTTGGAAGGATGATTCAGAGATATTTCCATTACTATAGTTTTTTTCTCATGATTATTATATTTTATGGGTCAGCCAAGTCAGTTATTTTAGGAGGAGGGGTTTCTTAGTTTTTAGGACAAGATTGTTTAGACTGAAATATTTAGTTGGTTTAGGCATGAAATGGATTGGTTGATGATTTATATTATTTGGAGAGTGAATAGGGATAAAAAAATTCCTATTTAATTATTTTTAGGTATTATAAGTGATGAAAGGGTGAAAACTAGTTGAGTTTTTAAAACTAGTTTTTGTGTAGCATGATTTGGAGAAGAGGAAAGTAGTTGTGGTTTTAACACATGGATGTTTCAAGATCTATAACATGAATTGATGTGATTTTAAGGTCTTAAGGATTACATAGATTAGATGCATGCCATATTTAAGTTGATATTTTTGGTATTAAGGGCCAAAGTTGAAGATGGAGTACTAGAAGTAGATGTTTCATGAAGGATATGAGGATTTTGAGTTGTGTTATGAACTATTTGATTGGTATAAGATAATTAACGACCATAGATGATGATTTTATACTATATTACACGTGTGTTAAATTTTAGAAATTTAATAATCATTTTTTTGGTGTGAGTGGATTTTACACATACTAGTGATGGGGTTTTGAGCTTGTTTTGTGTAATTTGAGTGGTTTTGGACATGGCCGACCTATATGGGTAATATGAGAATGTTTTAATGATTAAATTGGGATTTTATTAAGTTTAATTTGTAAAGAAAAAGGATGGAAACTGACTTTATGTTTGTTTGAATCAAGAGAAGGATATAAAAGTGATGTTTTGGGTGCAAATTTGAAATAGTTGAGTAAGAAGGAAAAAGTGCAACCTATGTGAGTGTGTGTTATAGGTATGAAGGAATATTTTGATATTTTAGTAATTATATGATAGGTTGAATAATTTTTTAATGTCTATGTTTATTTTTTTGATGCCAAGATAAGTGAAGAAGGAAAGAGAAAAAATAACCTACATGAATGAGGGTTTGAGAAAGGTTTTGAAGGAGTTTGGAGCTGAATTTTGGGATCAGCATAAAATGATTTTTTGTAGAATATAATTAGTGATCTACTCATAAAAAGATTTTTGATGAGTCATATTCATGTAATTCTCTTGTTGTGAGTAATTTCAACAAGGGTTTAGACATTAGTGCTCCTTTTAGGGTTGGTGCCTCACTAAAGAAATATATTCGATGTGTAATATTCACTTAAGTCTTTGTTATGTGTAATATCAAAAATGTTTTGAGTGGTTTTTATTCCCTTGATATTTTCCCACTTATATCTTGTGTTACAGTGTTGTATCTCTTGTTCATGGTTGATTGAATTCATAATATATGATGTTGTGCACATTAATGGATCGTTAATTGGTTTAAGCAAGAAAACTGAAATTGAATTAATTTTTTAAGGAAGGATTCACCCCTACCCCTCTCAGTAAATTTTTCTTCCAATAATTGATATCAAAGAAGTTCCTTTTGAAGAAGTTTGATCACTTGAAAGGAGATCCTTGAAGCACGATAATGGTGAGTCAACAAACTAGATTTTTACCATCAAGGCACCATTATTTAATGGAGTCAATTATGTTCTTTGAGGTTGAGGATGAAGACTCATATCATGTGTAATGCCTCTAACATGATTGGTATCTATGATGACTTCTGTCAAGGAAGGTTCAAATGTTGATAGGTGATTTTGTCTTAAGACGGTGTACTCTTATGACTTATGAAATCATGTTTGTAGTAGGTAATATGTTATCTATGGAAATAGGTACATTCTGGCATGTTTTTTCTTAAATTTATAATGAAGCAACCCATCTCTTTTTGTGCAGAATAATTCACTGCTTGGGATTAAGAAATTGAGTTTCAGTTTTCATAATTCATGAGATTCAGAATAGCATTACCTTGGATCAATTTCATTGATCCAAGGTATGCTTCTAATTTTTCAAACCTTGTTGTCATGATGTCTAATTTGGATAGATGAAAGGATTTTGGACCTTGAATGTGTGAAGGCCATGAATGATCTGATCTCCTTGGATCTTTGCTTCGTATTGGAAATAGGGTAACAATCTGGTTCCTCTTTTCTATTTAGGTAAGATGTAATTTTTAATAGGGAACTTGGGACCTATTTACACCATGTTCCTTAAATTAGGAACCTTATCCTAAAAAGAGTAACCTAACCTAAGTTACTAAGTTCATTGTTATTTTGGATGATTAATGGACCTAAGACTAAAGACTTATACCTATGGACCTATGTTGGTTCCTAAATTAATGTTGAACCTAACCTAAAGTGAGTGGCTAAACTAAAGGGGCCTATGGAATGACATGGGAGGGGGTAAGTTGGTGGTAATGAATCCTAGGAATTTATGGTGAGTTAATGAGTCCTTATCTCTTTTAACTACCAAATTTGGCAAGGGAATAGGGAAACTTAGAGGAATGAGTTGACATCTATGCCAAAGTTTTGGATGCATGTAATTTTGAACTTAGTCTTCACCAGAATTAGAGGTGGTGGTGGCGGGAAGATTGGGAGGACTGACAATCCTACTTCACATTTAATATTTTTGAATTTGGTGAAAATCACCTAGGAAGAAGATAGAGGGGTTTGGTTTTGTTGTTCATTTAGTTTTGGAGCTTGATCTCTGCATGTGATTGTTTTTGTCTTCGAACCTCCAGTTTGATTCTTGCATGGAATTTATCTGTGCATGAACTCTCCTACCTTGCATGGTGTTGAAGGAATAAGTTGGCACTGAGAAGCTATAAGGAAGAGAAAGAGGAAGTTTTTAGTGTTTTTGGTGTTTTAAAGGAAGAATTGAAGCTCTTCTTGGAGATTCTGTGAAATAGAGAAGGAGGAGTGCTATTAGGCATGATAGGCCCTATCCATTAAGTTTTATGATTTTACTTAAATGCTCATAAAAATAACTCTACTCTTAAGGAATAATATGGTTTTGTTCTTTTGATTAGATTTCTTTAGCTTCTTGATATTGTGTTGTTTTCTCTTCAGAATGCATTATCGATTTTGTTTGAAATGTGGAAAGTGTGTTCTGGGTTTGTGGTTTTCATACTTATGAGTAGCTAGTTTTGTTATATTCTTCCTACATAGGCTTGAAAACAAAGATGAGATTTGTAGGTGTTTGTAGTTAAAAGTTATATAATTGTAGGTAACTTGGTTTTCTTAAATCTGGGGAATCTTGTTCTAAACGAACTTGTTTCATCTCCATTGGAAAACTTTAGTTAGGGAATTGTTTGGAATATCTTGATTGTTGTAAAAATATTGCATGATTCTTTTGGGTAGTTTGATTTTGTGACTCTTGCTTAAACATTTACCTTTTTGTCATTGATGGAAGGCTCCAAACTGGAGAAATCATCTGAAATATTTTCATTGTCTAAGATTTTGTTGTTTTGGTGGTTACAGGTATTTCCTTCATGTTTCAGACTTTTTAACCATCATTGTTCTTGATGAAGGATAAATGTATTATAGTAGATGCATGTTGAACATTTGTATGGCTATTTTGACTTACATGACTTCTCTCTCTAATATTTTTTATGGGGATTTTAATGGAACCCTTGATTCGATGATACATCACTGTTTAGAGGTATAACTTTTTAGAGAATAAGTCAAAAAAATTGTAATGTCAGTGGATGCTTTGTTTTCATTTTAAAATTGCTCTGAAATGGTAATATGGTTATGGAAAACCCACTTCGTGTTTTTGTATTTAACTCCATTTTGGGTTTATATTGTTGTTAAAATCTTTTGTCAAGGTGTTTGTTTCCCATATATGTCAAGGTCATTTTTCGGGTTGAACACTTGTTGGGTTCTCTTAAAACCACTCAGGATTTTAAGTGGGAAATAAAGCTTTTGGATCTATTTAGATTATTGATGGGATGATTTGGTTTGACCTGCAACTTTATTGTTCACCTTCCTCCCTTCACTGGACTATTTGGAAGTGAATCATTTCTTTTATCCTTAAATGTAATCAAAATTTTTGAGCTTGTCTTTCCTATCATGACCAAAGGAAATAGGGAATGTGGATTACGTTTGTTCTTCTGGTTCTGTTGTACTCGTTCTATTCGAACTAGGGGTAATTCTCTGTTTGAAATTTAACATGGGTCGTATGTGGTCTGACCTTTGTCATTTCATTTTTCTTGGTTATTAATGTTTCTCTTATTCCTAAGAGTTAGGATAAAAGTGGAGACTGCAATCTCCCTCCTTCACTCTTCTATCTTTCTTATAGGATATTGTTTACTTGGTGAAGTTTTTGCCCCTCCTCTGGGCTGTTATGGCTATGACACTTCTTGAACATGTGTTAGGACTGAGTGTAGTAATGTTCTTAGGGAAGAAGAGTAGAAGTTTTGAAATGTTTAGAAGGGTATTGAATTTATATAAGTTCTAAACTTAGCTAATATGCTCTTTAACATAATGTTATAAATGGTGTATCTTGTTTGGGATCTGAATTTTATCTTTTTTCTTGATTAGAAGCAACCTTACACTTTAGATGAGGTCTGATATAGGTTGTCTTGACTTCTAACTTGAATTGGTTCCTAATTATGAGCCTGAGCATTAGGATGTTTCAATCAGAGTCACATTAATTGTTACGATGATTTAGATTACCCTTACTTATTCTTATGATCTTATTTATGTTTGATGACATCTTAGACTTTAGGTCAAATTTGTGATAATGATATGTTTGGATAAAAAGTAATGTTATCAATGTTCAATCTGTTGAGTTATGCCTAAAAGATAGTTTTAGGTAATTTATCTTCTTCTGTTAAATAGGTTTAGCTGAGTGAAGAAACTTAAATGGATTACATGAAAGTAATAGTAAGGTTCAGATGAAATGATAATTCTTCTTAACTTGTTTAAATTCTGAAGGATAAAAGGAATTTATGATGGAAAGTTAAGGTTGTTAGATTACATGACCTAATATTTCTTTTGATTTGAAGTATATCTCTTTTTTATCTTTCTTATCTAGGATTGTACTCTTTTTGGTTGAGCCTCTCTGATTTTTTTTCAGACTATTTCATAACAAAAAAGTTCTTTTTATGAAACAGTTAGCTAAAAGAACATTGTTTTAATGATTTAGTGTTTATCATTCTCAGTTTAATGAGTTAGACCGTGCTAGCAATTTTACAGATGGACTACAGAAATAATAAAAGGAGAAAGACTTATTATAAGTTACATTTGTTTTATTTAAGAGACTGAATCTTTATTATGATGAAAAATGGATTCATTACTAAGATGTACTTGATGAAAAAATAACGAAATTTGTAATGAGAAATGATTAAGTGATGTTTTTTTGACATTTTTTGATATCTGGAATGTTTGGACTTAGTAAATGTATAAATCCTCCTTGATGAATAAAAGATGTGTGAATTCATTAATACTTGTAGTAATACTTTCTTGGCATGAATTGGGCTGAAATGATAAGTATTACTCTAATTAAGGAAGTTAGTTCACATACTTAAATATTATGGAATGGTTGGGGTAGGAGTCTGATTTGTTGGTTGAATAAGTTTCTCTAGGAGAGATGCAACTTATAAAGTTATTAATCTTATGATACTCTATCATTACAAAAAGGGATTGTAATTAAATTACATGGATGTATGTGTTTTTAACCATGTTTATAATTCTACATATGTAATTTGACTATATTAGGAACATATGAATTATATTTTCATTAATGGGCATTAGCCCATGACATAGGAAAAAGGGGAAATTTCCCTTGAGGGTATACATTAAGATTTAAGTTATGAACTTGCTTAAATGATAATGAACAAAAGGGTGAATGGGTGCAAATGTGCTTCCTTATGTAGATTTCCTTAATCTTAAACTGGAAATTAATTATCTTGATCAATTTTATATCTAGAAGTGACTTAATGTCCATTTCTATTACAAGTTGTATCGGTTAAATGATAAACTAAAGCATGAAAATAAATAGGTTAGGAAGCATATTTTATCTACTTACCTACCTCAGATGCAGTTATAACTTGTAACCCTTTAGGTTAAATAACCTATTTGAATCATTAAGGATGTCGTCATTAAATTATAATGAAGAGTTTAATATAACATCAACCTTCACTATAAGTTATGTTCATCCAGATGAGGAAACTCAGTTGGATGTTGACACACACCAACTGCAATGAAGTACCTTTGTAACTACAGATTCGTTATGAGGATACTACATTGCAGTTGACATGTCTCAATACCCTCAAAGTTTTTTCAACTAGACTAACATAAGTTCTTGATTGGATCACAATTCTACCCTATGCAGGGATAGGGACATGATCTAGTGTTGGTTCAACTCATGTTGACTTAGGATAAATAGACACACCCAATTGACGTAAGTAGATTGAGTATGTCTATGTACCCTTAGTCACCATGAGAGTCATCCACACTAGGGCATGTTGCTAACCTTGTATAGGGTTATAATTTGAATCGCATGGACTGATAGAGGTTAGTAAAGACCAATCTAGATAACAGATCAAGTGTGGTGAAGGAATTATTCTTTTTATGAGTATTTCATCTAGGAATGTAAACATGATAAACATGTGTAAATCTTTGGCCAAAGTATCGCAAGCTGTTGGTTGCATTGTCCTATGTCACCTAGTTTAAGAAGCAAGATTTTAGATGAATATCAGTAATAGATATTCAGATAGGCTCTTAAATAGAACACTTGAGTACCCCTAACAGGGTAAAGGAACTAAGTATACTTTGTATACACATTACTAAATAACATGAGAGATCGATTTTTTCCGAGTCATGAAATGAGAGATCGGTGTTTCACCGAGTCATTACAATTGCATATGGTTTTCTATTATGGGATAGTTTGGAATTTGAATGTGTGTTCTAAATTATGATTTAGAACAGAGAACATTGTGTAAAAAAATCCTTTTTTCTAAAGTCTTAAAATGGGAATGTTACATCATGTTCCTATGATTTGATATATGGCAAGTTATGGAGGATGGTTATATTGTTCTTGCTACTCCACCAATGAGTAACATAGACAATAATGTATGTAGTGATAATTCAAATGATTTGAATGCTATCTTGTGTGGTATAGGAGAATATAATATGGGAAAGGTAATGCATTACAAGTCAAAAAATAAGAATTGGAGAAACTATAAGTTATTTATGAAGGAGAATCCAAGATAATAATTTATAAGCTTTAGACTTTTAGAAATCAATTTGAAAGTATTAAGATGAGTGATGATGAGTCTATTGCTTCATATTTTCTTAGAGTTGATAAGATTTTCAACACCATGAAAGGTTTAGGAGAGGATGTGAAATAATAATTTGTAGTCCAAAATATTTTGAGATCCCTAACCCTAAAGCTTGATTCCAAAGTGTCTTCTATTAAAGAGGGCACAAATTTGACTCAAATGAATATAGATGAGCTACATGGGACTTTGATTGTTTATGAGATGAGTATTTTTTATTCTAAACTAACTAATAAATAGATTTCTTTCAAATATGAAATGAATACCAAGGGATAGAATACTAAGGAGGTTGATGATGTTGTTGATTATGAAGTTGAAGAACTCTTTACAATTCTTGCAAGAAGATTGAAGTTTGGTTATAGAAGATCAAAGGTAAGATTCCTTATAAATGTTTCAATTGTTGTAAAATAGGACATTTTTCTATCAATTGTCCTCATAAGCACAAGAAGGAAGATCATGATGAACATGATCATGATGAAGATCATGATAAGAAGTATCACAAGTATGGTAAAGGCAAAAAGAGTTTTAGGAAGTTTGATGACAAGAAAAAGAGTTTTTATACAAAGGAAGAGGATTGCTTGTCTGATGCTAGTAGTGGTGTTTCAGATTCTGAGTCTGAATCTAATTATGAAGATGTTTGAAATGAGGTATTGTTCATGAATAAATATTTTATGAGATCTACTAGCGATGGTTCTTCATTATTAGGGGATTTCATATCAGGTTATTGCAGAGAGATTCTAAGGAATAATAAGTTGATGTTGAAGATGATCTAGAGTGTATACAAAAGGAGCTAAGGCATGTTGAGAAGAAGAACAAGAAGTTGAGTTCTTAAGTCAAAGAGTATGAGGATAAGATTCATGATCTTGAAGAAAATTATTTTTCTTAATCATCGAAGCTTAATGAGTCAAACAGATGCTAGAAGAAAAGATAAAATTTATAGTTGTAAGTTTTTAAGATAAAGACAAAATATGCACCAAATCTAAAGAGGATATAATTTTTTTGAAGGAAGAGTTTCCAGATGCTGGTAAGAAGACAATGTCATTTCAAAATTTGAGAAAACTTCCAAATATCTTGATGATCTTCTTGGTAAACAGAGATTAGAAGGTGAAAGAGCAAGTTTGGGGTTTGGGGTTTAGTGATGAATTCAAAGGTAAGGAAAAGATGCAAAGTGATCATGTTTCAAGAAATATGGTTGAATAAACATTCAAGAAGGATGAAAAGAGGGAGTTCTTCTCTAAATTCAAAATGAATCCAAATTCCATTAGGCAACCTAATGCCTTGAGGTATGAAATATCATTTAATGGATTTTTTTCTCATGTAAATATTTTGTTCATAGGGATAAGAAGCGTAAGAGGTCCTGCTAGACATTATTATCCTTGGATAGATAGTAGGATTTTGAAAAAGAGTATGGTATGCTAAAAATGTCATAAAAGAGTTCAGGTTGCAACTATTTCTTATTTGAATCTTTAAATAGTAATTGGAGTAATGGTGGTTATAAGGGAAGAAGTAGAGTTGTGTTTCAATCAAACAATTTTGGACATATTTATAGGGAATGTTATAGTCCTACAAGAAAAGGAAGGAGTTTTTAATGTTTAATCATTCATGATAGGATGCAAAAATAATCATGTGAATCTATAAGGGATAATGATGTTTCATCAAGAGAAAATGTTGACACAAATCAGGTCTTGTCTCATTACTCAAATCAGAACCAAGTAAATGGAAGCAAGGTACTTGTATCTTAAGGTGATTGGGACACCTTTAGGTCTCTATCCTAGATTAATCAAGATGTACCATTCCTTTACTAGGATTCTTAGAGGTACATTGGTTCATATGAAGCATTGAGAAGAGGGGAATCATGTCTAGGAGATTTAATGTTTCCTTACAACATTTGAAGGTATGTACGTATTATTTCAAGGGTATCTTGTATTCTTTCTTGAATGTTTAATTGGTGAACAGTATATGGTCATGGTCAAGAGAATATTGATTTTGTAATGCCATTATATGTGTTTTTGGTTATCAATGTTGAATGATTGAAGTTTCTTGAAGCCTAAATTTTGCAAGGTATAGTTATGATCTCCTCGAGTGTGAAGAGTTATCAATCTCTCTAATGATGATTAGGAAAGTATTTTGTTATCCTAAAGAATATAAGTTTTCATTGAATGTTAAACATCATAGGCTATGATATGTCATGGTTATGTGTGTCTAAGGAGAGTATTGAATCAATATCTATCATATTGTGGTTCATTAATGGTGAAGGATTCTTTCTAAGTGAGCTTAGTTAGATTATTGGGTCTGAGTCTATCATAAATTATAGTTATGAAATACATGTAGTATGTTCTTTAGGGTGAGATCTTGAGAGAATATGAATTCAAGACTCCTTGATATCTCAAGATCTTGTTGACCCATGTCTTGTAAGGTTCATAAGTGTCTAGAATCGGATTGAAGTATATGTAACCTTGTTAATATCATGAAATAAGTGAAAAGTTATTTAGTACTTTCCAAAGGTCAGTATAGTGTCACATTTAGCTGTGAAAGGTGATGTATCATGTCCTCAAGGTCAAAGAAGGTGAGAAATATTTTTTCATTGATCATAGATAATAGTTCAAAGTGCACAAGTTTCAAAATATGAGTCAATTTTGAATGAGAATGTTGGCCCAAAATTATTTGCTAATTACTAAAGGGTGCATGAGTGTGAAAGGCTAGTAAAAGAAGGGCTGCAAGGAAAAGCATACAGACAAGGCTTTATGAAGGTTTTGGGAGAAACTAGGGCATGTGTGTAAGTCAATACACAAGGTCTAAGGACTTATCCATATTTAGTGTTCTGGATGTACTTGAGGAAAAATGTAACCCAACTAGGTATGTCAAGTGGATAAGGTGCCATCCTAGAGACTTGGTGGTCAAGGAAAGAAAATTCCACGTATGGAATGTTCATTAAAGACATCATTACAAAAAGTGGAGATCTTGGAACAGAGTAAGCATGCACCATTAGAGGACCACATTGACACTTGGTATCGATCTTCTCTTGGAGGAAGGTATGATGGTGGGCATTGGAGCTATTAAGGAAGATGCTCGGAATTTGATAAGACGGACCTATTAAAAAGAGTTAGACACACCTTGAAGGAGTGCGTCAAGAATAGAAGGTTGCATTAGTGTTATGGTTTAGATCAAGTAGTGATATGGGATATGAGGGATGTAATAGGCCTCTGTTTGGCATAATAACCAGTAATGAGGGTTATAATGGGAGGGTATAGCTAGAATATCACTCCAAAGGAGGATCTATAAGAGATGAGTCCGAGTCTTTTTATATGCATGGTCTGTAATGACCTCTTTAGATTGTAATATGGCTACCAAACTATTTGAATGAATATATATCTAAGGATCTATTCTATTAATCGTGTTTAAAGGGGTAAACCTTCTTGTTAAAATGGCTAGATTTGTTTCAAAGATGCTTATTACTTTGTTTTTGTAGTGCACTAAGATATGGAACTATTAGATGTTTCTTCATCCATGTTTATCTAAGTGAATGTATTTCCATTCTAAAAATCATCCTCTAACAATGGCAAGATCTTCTCATAATTCTCACATAAAGGAGGGGCTCAAAACCCACGTGTGCCTTGGGTGAGTGCGCAATGCCCACTAGGTGATAGGTCATTACACATGGGATTAGAAAGTTGTATTAAGGGTACATGAAAAATGACTACATCTTGGTTCTGTTGTCAAGACTTGTTTTTAAAGTTGTGAGAATTGTGTGTGATGACAAAGTTCTTAACCTTGAACAATTTCAAAGCATGGTTTAAGAGCATGGAGCATGATTTTTCTCAGAGATTTAGTACCGGACCTGAGTTTGATGCACACAAATGGGTGGAATTTTTTTTTTATCATGAGCTATATGAGACCTTCTTTTGTTGTTTTCTAGTAGATTTTTATGAATGGATTTCAGCATATGCATCTAGATCAAGCTAGTATTATAGATTGTGCATGTGGACCCAAGATGAATATCGGAGGCTTTAGTATGATGATTTGACTTGGACACGTATTGTTGATCATTGGTGGAAAAGAGTTTTGACTATTTATACCCTAGAATATGTTATTTCTATGTATTCTCATCCTGAGGTTATTGAGTTTGAGTTCTTATGTGAGCCTAGAGGATTTTTTTGGTGCACTATCCCTTTAGCTATGAAGATCTTCATCATTACCCTGAGTTTGGAAGCATTTCCTATGGTCGACTAAGCTTATTTTGGGTGTTGGGTGAGGGAGCTAGGGTGGAGGAAGATGGCAGACATTGTAGTTGAAAAAGAGAGAGAGGAGAGATGATTTAAGTATAGTAAAGCACGTGAAAGGGAGGTTTCTAGACAATGTGAGGTTGCAGAAGTGGTGGATTTATGGAGGCAGATGTTGTGGGAAGGAATTGAGGTTCACGTAGAGGTCGTGGGTCCTAAGTAGTCGGGATACCCCATCTTGGCAAGCTCAAAGAGAGATCCCTTCAGCTTCTGATGAGAGTTTTTCACTTGGAGAAAGGAGAGTCATCATTGCATATCTGAATCCACCTGGTGACCAACCCCTAGTGCTTAGTCTTCCAAATCAAGAGATAAGTATTACCAACCTAGTTGGTATTGGTAGGAGTGATCGATCTGCACCTAGGAGATATAATTTCTCATTTGGTACATCTATGGCTGCATAATCATTTTCTATTTTTAGAGGAATATTGTCTAGAATGACATTTGGATAAAGTACGAGTACATAGAGCTTGGGTATCATGTTTGGGAGTGGCACAGACTCACAACCGGTAGTAGTGCAATATCACAAATTGTTGGTGCGTAGTTCAATGGAACATTAGGAATGCTAGGCGTGACAACATTAGGCCCATTAATAGCTACAAGAGGTGGATCTGGTGGAATTAGAGTGGAGGACTGGTAGATCTAGAGGATCCGGTGGTTCAAGAGGGATGAGACCTAGTCAATCTAGTGGATCTAGTGTTGGAGGTCACACCGAATGGAATTAAGGTTCTAGATCAAGTAGACAAAGACCTCAACCACCTCAGCAAGTATTTTTCAATGTCTTTACACATACTAGACTATAAAGGTGTTGAGGATGATGTAGAGCATGTTCACAAGTGTGAACTGCTATGGCACATAGAAGGAAATTCATTTTATAACAACATTGCAAGGACATACACATAGTTGGTATCGAAAGTATGAACCCCATCAGACGATGATAGATTACACCACGCCATGGAATGCCTTCATGGCTGAATTTCATATCCCGAGTTTGAATAGAAGATCATCAGTGTGCTGGAGGAGATCCAAAAAGGTATGGTAGAGAGTGTGTGGGAGTATGATGCACATTTTAAGACTCTCTTTTTAAAGTTATATTATAATATTCATCCTTCCCATCATGCTCAGTTGTTTTTTGGAGTATTGATAACACCTTTTAAAAGAAAACTTTCACACAATACCTTCACGAGACTGCGTGAGGCCTTAGAAGATGCCTTGCGTCTTTGAGACTATACGAAGCATAGATACCAAGTGTTATCCCTTTTCTTGAGGCTTAGATTTCTGTAATTTCCAAGCAAATGGAGAAGCTATCTATAAAATTTGGCACATGAGACTCATAGTGGCCTATGGTTCATGGATTGTGAGGTAAAAGGGTATACAAAGGACACTTACCCACTAAAATTGGTGTTTTCCATGACAATAGACGAGATTTTCCATAGATATCATGATACAAGTAGGTTCCCACTCAACACACGATCCGCAAGAATGTGTCTTTATATTACAAAATTTACACCTCTACTATGAATGAAACTAAGGATTATAGATTGATCAATCGGATACATGATGCCATTAATATTAGTGTGCACCAAACCGTCCTCGCAAACAACCCCAAGGATGATGGTCATCACTATGAAGGGTGTGCGAATGGAGGAGCATGTGGGAGAGGTTTCCAGGGAGGATTTCGTGTTTGTGGAAATTGCAAAGGAGGAATAAGTGATTTCCCACGTGGAACCTATTACAATTGTGGGTCTACAAATCATTATAAGTGTGAATTCCTTGATCTCATTACAATGATCTTGGTGTGTAAAGAAGCAAAAGTATGAAGAGTGTCCGTAGTTATTTTAACATATGATCCAGAAGAGCACTTTGGAAAGATAAAGGCACTATGATGGTAAGTGTGAGGAATTTCAATTCACAATGGATTCCAAGAGTGGCACGTGAGTTAGAACTAGAACCGATACTAGTTACAATGTGAACCGCTGAGGCTACACGTGTGAGGGAAGTACCAAGGTTAAGACCACTAGTTGTTAGAGAAGAGGTGGTACGTGAAAAGTATCCAGACCCTACTCATCAAAAATAAGTGTATCAAGAGACCATGGATGTAATTTGAAGCCTACAAGGAGAGATCTAGTGCCTAAAATAGCAGTCAAGACAATTAGATAAAAGGAATAATGTGGAGACTCAACAGAACAATTTGGATAAGGTTAGAGAAGTATGAAACATTTTGAGGAAATAGAATATCATCCCCTTGATAAGATTGTGGTTACTGAGAATAAGTTACTACACAAAGTGGAGGAGGGCATGAGAGGTAGGTTCTACATGCTAAACTTCCCCCATAGCCTTGATTATGACAAGTAGATTACCTGTAATGTTGTTGTAGATGGGTGCCTTCTAAGTAATGTTTTGATTTACATGGCATGGAATTCAATGTCCTCACTCTAGATGTATGGAATCAAATGGAAATTACCTCATTACATCCATCTTCAAATATGTTGTATATGGCCAATAAGACAAAGGAAATGCCCATTGGTTTCTTAAAGGGCATTGTTATTACTATCCAAGGGTAAGCGTTCATTGGAGACTTCAAAGTCTTAGTGCTAGCCAAATAAGACAACTTTCAAGCATTACTTGGGTGCCCTCGGTGTTATATGAATAATGCTTGACCTAAGGTTCAATAAGGGATACATAAGATTTGAGAATAAGGAAGAGTAGGTCATCATCCCCTTAGCTGATGGAAAATCAGCACCCTATATTGAGCCCTTAGGAGAAGAAGTTCTTGACAAGATCTATGTGTGCTTTATTAGGGACCTGAAATGATTCACCCTATAGAGGAGTTATTCAGTTTGAATATTCTCAATCCATGAGTGATAGAGCTAGTGTGGCATGTGAAAATTGGGTGCATAGGACTTATGAGTTAATGGGAGAAAACTAAGAGGCTCTATGAGAACGGTGAAAAAGGTACACTAAGTCGAGCACCTAGGAGGGACGAAATTTCCAAGTTACTCTAGAGGGGCCAATCACGATGATTTCTTACGAGAAATGCACACTAAATGGAGAAATGGGGTCAAAAGAAGAGGTATACTCATCTATAAACTACTTGGAACCATAGATTTTGATGTATGACACATCATGATAACCTTCTAGAGTGGCACGAGGTAAGAATCATGTTATCATTAGGTTCTCCCAAATCAATTCACCTACTACAATACAAGACTACCATGGAAGGAACCCACCTTGTTTCACATATAAGCATGTGAGAAATCATAGATGGGAGGTGCCGAGGCCTTGCCACCTTCTTTATGGGTCCATAAGTTGCATTCTACCTTACAAGGTTGTGCATACGTGTGGTATATTACCTCCGAGATATGCCATAAGACATGAAATTGGTAGGAGATGACGACCAAACTCCTTCAACCTTTCGAGTATCAGTACTAAACCATTAGTGGATACAACATTACAAGTTGTTAAGAACATAAGGATGGGAGATAGTGCTATGGAAAAGATATAATATTGGAGTTATTAGGTGAGCTTGGTTTTGATATGTGCTTTGATGAGGAAGAGTCGGATGAAGTGCGGCTTGAGCACACGTGCATGGAGAAAGAAAAGGGAAAGATGGTATATGTGATAGATGGTGAAGATATGGAGAATTTGTATGTTAACCATGCTGAAGGTACGCGTGAAGTTATTGATAGTGCTAATGAGTAGGCACGTACCTACCATGCACACCTCAAAACAAATAAGGTTAACATTAGTTCAGAGGCTGAACCTAAGGAGGACACTATTGGAGACTATTAGTCAGAGAAAGATGTCTCAAATATCATTGATCTATTGTGTAAGTTTTAGGATTTATTTCTGCATGGATACCATGAAATTAAAGGCATTCACCAATCCTTGGGAGAAATGAAGATCAAGTTAAAGGAGGGTGTGTGCCCAATTTAGGAGAGGAATTATCAAATGAATCAATCTTTGCATCAAGTTCAAGGAGTAAATAGAAAAAATGATCATTTTAGGAATCATTTAAGCTATAGAGGAATCAAAATGGGTAAGCCCCATGGTCATCAACATTAAAAAGGATGGAAGGATAAGGATTTGTGTTGACTATAGGGAATTAAATGTGGTATGTGTAATTGATCCTTTTCCAACCCATTTTACCAATTAAATCTTGGAAGGAGTGGCTGGGCATGAAATATATTCCTTCATGGATGGATTCTCGAGATATCATCAAGTCAGAATTGGGAAGAAAGATCAAGAAAAGACAACTTTATCCACTGAGTGGGGAATTTTTTCCTATATGGTCGTGCCTTTTGAATAATATGCACGATGTGTTCTCACACATAGTGCAGTCTAGGCATTTAAGGATTATATCCATAAGTTCCTTCAGTCTACCTTGATGATTGGAAAATGTATGGACTGTAAAGACCATTATGGAAATTTGAGACCGATGTTTGAGAGATGTCGGTAGTTGAGGATATCCCTCAACATTAAGAAGTGTGTTTTTATTACTCCATTTGGGACCCTATTGGGACATATCATATGCAAGGAAGGTTTGTTGGTGGATCTCACCAAATTTGTTATTATTATGGGGTTTCGGGAGCCTACCACTCAAAGCGCAGTGCACAGATTCCTTGGGAATACGAGATACTACAAGAAGTTTATCAAGGGATATGCCAAGATCATTGTGTCATTGGAGGAGTTACTAAAACACAAGAGTGCCTTTCATTAGGGAGAGGCGCAACAAATGACATTTGACACTTTAAAGGATAAACTTGTCACTGCACCCATATTATGGTTTCCTTCTTGGGATAAACCTTTCCACGTGCATGTTGATGCCTCAAGGACAGCCATTAGAGAAGTGTTAGCACAACCTAGTGAGGGGGTTGTTGATCACCCCCTTTTCTTTATAAGTAAGAAGTTGAAACCAATAGAGTAGAACTACACCGCTACTAAGCATGAAGCATTATCGATGATCTATGCATTGCATAAGTTCGATAATATCTCATTGGAAACACCCTTCATATTTTACATGGATCAAATGGCATTAAAGTACATAGTAAAAATCTCACTTTACAAGGGTGCATATGCCGATGGGTCCTATTGTTTCAAGAATTTGAGTTTACAATGGTTGTGAAACTAGGAAAAAGTAACTTAGGACCTGATCACTTATCAAGGATTGACTCGAAGAGGACACGTAGAGAATTGAGAATACTATGTCGATGCACAACTTTTTAGGGCATGGCGAACACCCTCTAAGTTGGAATATGTTGTTGTGTTTCTCAAAACAGGTATGATGCCAAAGGGAATGAAAACTTTGGAGAAGAAACAGTTAGCTATACACATTGCACCTTACATGCTAATTGGTGGAGACTTATACAAGTTAGTTCATGATAAGGTTTTGCAGACGATGCATGTTAGAATATGAGTGTTTTGTAATCATGTAGGAAGAAAATGGTGGGATTATATGAGGGAACTATATAGGGAATGCCACCACAAGGAAGATTCTACTTGTAGGGATTTGGTGGGAAATTATCTACCAAGATTACATTGAATTTTACAAGGCTTGTTACCATTCTTTAGCACCTTGGTAGGCGGGGAAAAAGATATGAGATGCCCCCGAGACCTATTTCCAGGTGCAAAACCATTTGAAAAATGGGACATTGATTTTGTAGGACCAATTTCACCTTTCGTGAAAAGAAATTTTTCATGCTATATCATTACTTGCAAAGTGACTACTTAACAATATGGGAAGAGGTAACATCTATAAGGGATTACACAAAGGCGGCTGATCACTGCTAGATTCTTATGGGAAAACATTATAAGTAGGTATGGATGTACTTTAAGCTTTACTAGTGACATGGGTACACATTTTTGAATGAAACAATCAGGATTTTATTGGCATGTTGGTCCATTGATAAGACTACCCCACACCACCTACAAGTTAATAAGCTGTCAAGGTGTTTAAAAGATATTAAGCCACATACTTGACAAAAATTTATGATGTGGGAAGACAAGATTGGGATGACAAGGTATTATTTTTTCTATGGGAATACATGACAACTTAAAAGAGATTGAACAAGGCCACACCATTCCAATTAGTTTTTGGCATGGAGGCTATTTTACCAGTTGAATTTATGCTACCATCACTACATATTATGTGTGCATGAGGGTTAGCTGATGAACAAGAAATTCAAGAGTGCATGGAGAATTTAATGCAGTTGGATGAAAGGTGATCACTTGCTAGATGGAGTTAGAAGACTAAAAAGGCATGACAAAAAGCATGACATGATCATCATATTAAAAATAAAAATTCAAGGTTAGGCAGATAGTCTTGGTATATGACTTCAAATTTCTATGTCATCCCGGGAAACCGAAAGTCCAGTCATTAGGGCCATATATCATCTCATACATCTTTAATTTAGGAGCATGCTAGTTACAAGCACTAGATGGGACGAGATTACTAGGTCATTTCAATGGGAGTAGGTTGAAGCCCTACTATAAATAAGGATTTTGTGTAATCATAAATAAGGTAGTAGTGCCATTTACCCTAGGGTTTCTTTTAATGATTTTTTTCTTTTCCTTGTGTTTACCTTTGTCGTTGCTTGTTTCTTTATTTTTTGTTGTTTTTCACGCCTTATGCGGTGGTAGTCACTTATTATTTTCAAAAGGTTTTGTATGCATAGAGGACCTCACATTTGTTTTTGGGTAGGGTGGAGTAATGCAAAGTAATATGGAAGTTAGTAGAAGTTGTATTTCGGTGGCTCAAATTGACAAATCAAAAGTGCGTAAGTGTGGAAGAGAACACGTAGAAAAGGTGGATATAAAGAGCTTGGTGTCTAGATAAATTTATAAATACCACGTAAAAATGTTGAAAAGTCTAGGAACAACATGAGGTAAGTGAGGGAAAAAAATATTTTTGACAGGAAGAAGTGCCTCAAGTGCTACAAGCACACATGCACAGGATATTCGGTTAGTAAGGATTTTTACACACTAGAAGTTTGTAGAGATTTTTGCACAGGATTGGTTATGGGGTATAAGTGCACTAATGTTGGCTTTAGTGGAAAAATCTTCCTTTATTACCAAATTACTTTGGTAGGTGGCGTATAATTTATCACGGGAGATGAGAAAAAAAATATAAGTAGGTCTAGAACATTATTATTTACATTGCGATTGTGATATCAAAAGGCTCTTATGAACTAGGGCACCCACGAAAATATTTGTGTGAAGGAAAAAGTGTGAGAATCGAGATCATGACTAATGGGATTTATGAACTAGAGTGGAAGAAGTACATAGGTGTAGGAAAGAAGGATTTTGAAGGGTACATCATCTTGTGGAAGGATTTTTCCGTGGTTAGGGTTCTGCAAATTAGGGCTCGGGAGTAGAGGGATTTTCATGGAGGTAAGTCACATATTTGAGTAGAGTAAGGAATATTTGTTTTTAGTAACCCGATAAGAAGATGACAATAAATAAGGAAATTAACTCACCAAAGAAGGGAAAGGGGAAAGGGGAAATAGGTGGTTTCCACCAATTTTAATGAGGAGTGGTATGCAAAGATGTAATACCTAGATGGCATGTTTCTTGGAAAGGAATGGGTATCCATGTAAGGAAGATGGCAGTGACCAATTATAACCATCACAAAAGCACCACCGAGAAGGAGATGGCATTGAACCGGTTCACTCGAGAGATAAAAGGACACCATAAGGGATGTTAATCTACAATGATGAAGTGATGGTAAAATTGGAGAAGTTTGGGTTGTTGAAACTTTATGAGATGCCCTACTTTGGTAAGCCTAGGTGACTATACTAATGGTTGATGTCACGAATACATGAGGACCACTTCTACTTCGCAAGTTGAAGAATTTACATAACCCCTCAACTAATATCTGATTTTATCGACTTGTCTCGTAAAGGGGAACCGCTATATAATGACTTAGAGGAATATAAATCCATTAAGGAAACAATCCAAGATTATGATTATAAAAAGGGCTTGCGCTATTTCAATATCTCATATATCTTTGACCTAGTGATGAGGATGGCTGCATGCATGGTATCCAAGATGAATGGGAAAGAAAGGTGGACACAGATAAACAAGGATTGGTTGAATGTGTGCCAAAATATTTCAAAAGGAACCATCTATAACCTATCCACCTTCATTATAGAAGAAATCATTTGTTTCATTCACGAAGGAGAGAAGATCAATTTTGGTAATGTCCTCCTCACCATCATTTTCTCAAAAATTGGAGTTCCTGATGGTCTTGATAAGTTTGTATGGGAGTATCCAGATGAATACCCTTCCCCCACAAATAGACTCAAAAATAAACTTATGATACCATGACGGTTTCCCACAAGACGTGTGCGGAGAAATGGTACAAGAGGATGTGTGATGTGTTTAGGGCTGAATGGAGGATACCCAAATAATTATCAATGCTAATGCAAGGAGAGGATGAGTTCACTATTTACCAACACTTTTGCATTGGAAAATTCACATTGACAGATGGGACCAAGATCCCATGGTGTAAACTACCTTTCTCTTTCACCGCAGTATTTCCAAGTAGAGGTCAATCACTTCAAGGAGGCCAAAATACTAGGGTTTGACCTTAGAGAGGTATACAAGGACCACTGTGACCTATGGAGGAAGCTAGTATACCCCAAGAAGCATGCTTATGTGGAGAAGTATGTTGCCCATGAGGTGCACATAAAAAAAACATGTGATGACACCAATTACTAGAGGGACCATACTAATGGTGTACCTACACATCAGGCCAAAGTATGAGAAGGGAGCCTACTTGGAGAATGATATATCCATCCTAGAATACCCCATGGGGAGGAAGAATACCATGTCAAGGAATAGGGAAAGAGAAGAGGCACTAGAGAAGAAGGCACCAAGTGTGCAAACAACACAATCGATGGGCGCACGGAGTCGGGTTAGAAGGCGAGAACATATGCATAGAGGAAGAACTACCCCATTAAGGAAAAATAAAAATCACCTGAGGAAGAGGCACCAAAGAAAGAAGAGCCTCCTAAATAATAATAATTTCCAAGGAAGGAGTTACCTGCTGGAGAAGAAGAGAAAGAAGAGTCTCCTATACTAGAATCACTAGTTAGGAAGAAGTAGAAGGTAGCGGAGAAGGAGGACTTAGAAGAAACAAAGATCCTGAGGCCTACGAAAGCAAGAGAGATGATGATGAGGATGAAGAGGATCAGAACCATCCTATGTACGGTGTGTATGAATCTAAGGATAAGGGAAATGAAGAGAAGGATAGGGATGAGGAAGGTGCTCAAGGCAAAGGGGAAAGTGATGAAGTGAATACTAAGAATCAAAGGACCCCAAGCCTCACCAAGGAGCAGATAAAATATGCCACAAAAAGAGAATTAGCAAACATAATAAAGGATTTTGTGGAGTAGGAGGTTGAGTGTAGTGTTGAAAATTTACTCAAGGAGATAGAGGAGGAAAGAATGGGTAAAGAGTATGGGAGCATGGGCGGAGATCCCAGATTAGTAGTAAGCTTTCCAAAGGTAGTGCACATAGGAGAAAAAAGTGTGGTAGCGGCACAAGAGCCAGGAATGATATATATTAATGATCCAAATAAGGTACTACGTGTGTAATTCTAAGGTACCATGCCTACAAACCAAATCCTTTTATGGTCTTCATTCGATGAAGAAGGCGCATACCCTCAAAAAAGGAAGATGTTATCTTGGGATTTTGAGTCCCATGTCGATGAGCCTGATTTTGAGGTAAACCAAGGAGCACTGATGAAGATACCAGACACCAAGAGAGTAAACCCTTGGTAAGTGCTCAACAGCTTATCGATGAGAAATTCTACAATGCCCTCAACAAGGTATTGGTTAAGGTTGAAGCAAGACTCTTCGCAAGGAATGACAGGGTAAGGTTCCTAGAGGAAGAATTGGGGAAGAAGAAAGAAGAACTTATTAAGAAAAAGGAGGATCTAAATCGGGAGGAGCTAATCAAAGAAACAACTAAGGCATGAACTAAGGGAGGAAAATGAAAAGGTGTGCGAGGTGTACAAGAAAATTGAAATGATCACAGATGCCATCATCTTAAAACACCCAGACCTAGAACCACCTGAGAAGAAGTACGAGTCAACCTTGCAATGCTTGGAAGACTTAACACACATCCTTACCATGGAGATGTGACCACTTGCCTTAGAATCAACAGAAGAGGCATTGGCGTGCTAGAAGGAGGAAGAGAAAAATAATATCAGGGAAACCATCACTCGATATTCTAAGCTCCTTTCCACTATAGAGACCGTTGTGTGGATGGATAAGGCCATGTATGATAACTATGCTGACAGAGACAAGGTAATAAGTATACTAGTTTCTACACATGAGGAAGGTCTAAAGGAGTACCAAGAGAAGAATAAAGGGAACAGGGAGTGGGATAAAATCCTAGCCGAGGTTGAAAATAAGATGGAATTGATTGAATCCTTACGGGGTTTGATCAAGAACCATGTTAAGGAGTTTTATCCCTAGATCACTCATAGGATGGACATGATGGATGAAGTAGGAAAGCAACTAGAAGGAATTATAGATATGTTACATGCCAAGGGAAATGAATTAAGTTTTGAGGAGGTGAGTTCTCTAATGAGTGACCTACATTAGCAGGATTAGGGTGAAGTAGATGCCTAGGAGAAGATCAAGGTGAAAATAAGGAGCTCCCACTCCTCTTGCAGCAATAACATATTCTCCCATTCTTTGTTCTTCTATTCTTTTTTCTCTCATTCTTTAATTCTTCATTCAATTTATCTGGGTTCCACCATTCATTATTCTCAAAGGATTAGTATGATTCGAGGAAGGAGAAAAAGCTTAGTGTGGGGTGATGTTGGGCCCCAAATTATTGACTAAGTACCAAAGGGAATATGAGCATGTAGGGCTAGTAAGAAGAAGGGTGTGTGGGGAAAAGCACGCAAGACAAGGGTTCAAGAAGGATTTAGGAGAAACTAGGGTGTGTGTGCAAGGAAATACATAGGGTCTAGGGACTTAATCATAACCAGCATTCTGGAGGCACTTGAGGAAAAATGTGACCCAACTAGGTATTTCGAGTGGATAAGGTTCCATCCTGGAGACTTGGTGGTCAATGAAATAATATTCCACATATGGAAGGTTCCCAAAATACATCATTATAGAAAGTGGAGAGCTCATAACATAATAAGCATGCACCATTAGAGGACCACATTAACACTTTGCATCCAGTCGATCCTAAAGGAAGGCATGACAAAGGGTGTATGAGCTATAAAGGAAGATGCTTAGAAGTGAGAAGACGGACCTAAAAATAGTTATACATGCCTTGAGGGTGTGTGTCAAGAACAAAAAAGGTTGCGGTAGTGCTAGGTTTTAGACCAAGTAGTGTTATGGGATCTGAGGTATGTAATAGGCCTTTGTATGGCATTAGAACTAGTAATGAGGGTTGTAATGGGAGGGTATAGCTAGAATATCACTCTAGAGGAGGATTTGTAAGAGATGAGTCTAAGTATTTTGGTATGCATGGTCTGTAATGACCTCTTTAGATTGTAATATGGCCACTAGAATATTTGAATGAATATATATCTAAGGATTTGTTTTTTTCATCATGTTTGAAGGGGTAAACCCTCTTCTTAAAATGGCTATCATAGTTTAGATATGTTTTAGCATGCTTATTAATTTATTTCTGTAATGCACTAAGACATGGAACTGTTATATTTTTCTTCTTCCATGTCTATCTAAGTTTATGTATTTACATTTTGCAAATCATCCTCTAACAATGACAATATCTTCTCACAATGCTCACATAAAGGAGGGGCTCAGCACCCGTGTGTGCCTCAGGTGAGTTCCCAGCACCCCCTGGGTGATAGGTTAGGCGTGGGTGGGATTAGAAATTTGTATTTAGGGCATATGAAAAATGACTACAGAGAAGTTGTCAAGGTATGAGTTTCATGTGGTATAACTATAGTGAAGCTCTTACATGGCATTTTGGAATCATAAAGAAGGTTGTGAAGACTTTTTCAAGGAGGAATTTTTCAATTGGATACTTATAATGACTGGTACAAAAATTTTAAGACCCTTAGAGTTGAAAAGGTATGAGACTCATTAAGAAATATTGAATTCTAAACTCTCAGGGCTTGCACAAATATCCAAACGGTCAAACTAGGGTTTTGAAGGGTAAAAATTGTTTTCTTGAAAATGAATCAAGAAAAATGATAGAATATTGGAATAAAACTCTATCTTGTGTTTTTGAAGAGGATTTTAAGGAAATTAGAGTGATTCATTTACCTGTAAATATTTTCTCTTTACCAGTCTCTTATGATAGATTGGGTGACCTAGTTGAAATGTTCATATTACAAACTATGAAGTATTCCTTTAGATACATGTAAGAAGCTTGATGAACAATAAAAAGTGGGAAAATGGGTACCCAAATGAGGTAATCTTCCTATGTGTAAGTGATTATATCAAATGTTAGAAGTGATTTCTTCTTAAGGCAATGTTAATAGCTAGTAAGGATAGAGTGGAGAAGAGAAAGAAGGATAAATGCTCATGACTATTAATGTGGTCACCTTGTAAGTTTGAAACATGATAACAAGAGGGTATATTGGAGGATTATATTTTTTTAAAGGTCTAATTGACAAAAAAGTCAATATTTTTTATGTGATTGAGATAAGCTCATGTGCTTCAATAAAAAGGTAGTGATGTAAGTCTATGCTAGCAGGGTGAAGGAGAAAAGGTTATATAGAGATTATCTATAAGCAATTGATCTCCAAAATAGGTTTATGTGCTACCGATATATCTTGATAAGGGTGATAAATTCAAAATAATGAGGTATATCTCTAATTCAAGAAGAACTTATGCGATGAAGGCTAATGAGATTATATGTGACTAGTTCAATGGTTTTGAAGGATGAAATAGTGTCTTAAAGTTATAAAGTGTTTTCCAAGTCTATCCATGATGTGTTGAGAAGCTCTCATATTTTTCTGTAATCTAACAAGTGTGCGAGACTCTCGGAGGAACTCAAAAATGGGTGGACAATAAGGTTGGAGGTAAGTTTTCTATATTAACTAAGCTGGGTTGAGACAATAGAAGATAAATTAAGAGAAAAATGTGTAGATACAAGTGTGAGAAGTTGGTTAGCTCTATCTCCGATAGATTTTAGTTCATAAACATGTTTATAAATAGACCTTAGTTTATAGTGAAAGAGTTTTATGTGTCTCTATGTGTTTACAAGTGTAAGAGATAGTGGAAAAGTTCTATAGGGCACTTTTACATCAAAATATAAAGTCTTAGGTTATATATTGCCTTCTCAAATAAGGGAAGTCTTCTATGTATTTCATCAAGGTGATCTAAAGTATCAAGAAGGAAAGAATAGTTGATGGATGTTGCTTGTAGGATCATGTGGAAGTTTGTACGCCTAATTCAAGCAATTATATCAAAATAACACCTATAGGTATATAGGTGATGCTCAAGGTAAGGGAGAAATATTGTGTTCTCAAGATCATGTGTAAGGTGATAAGGAAGATGAATGGGCATAGTATAGGATGATTTCTAACTCAAATTGATTGATATATGATTCCATGCATAATATGTTCCATGATGATAAAAAGTAGGTATGTTATAGGTTTGATCAGTCCATCCAAATAGGGGAGTAACATTTTTCATCATTTTAGGTGCTTGATAATTTTAGAACACTTATATATCAAGGTATATGAAGGTTTCAAGTATGTAAATAATATTTAAGGTAATAATCCTATTCAAGATGAGTGTATCAATATTATAAGAAAAGATAAATAGCATCCTACGGTTATATACGAGGTGATCAAGATAGGGGCAACATGATTTTAAGTTCTAGAAGGTGCTCGAGATGGCTACAAGGTATGATGTGATTTGATACTTGTTATCCAAAATAAGCCCCTTGCTTATTTTGGCTAACTTGCCTTCATTTTTTCCTTCCTTGTGCTTCAATATCAAATTTTACACATTCCAGGGACTCAAAATTATCTAGAAATGGTTTCATCAGATAGAGGATTTTCTCACCTTTCCAAAAGGTAAAATTTTCCTTCTAACTCCTTATATTTTGTAAGTTATGGCTTGGTGGAGTTTTTGAGGGAAATTTTCCTCGGGAAGGTCCGCAACCAATAGGAATGTGCCACGTGGTAGGGTGGAATGGTGGGTCAGTGGGGGTAAGTTGGAAACATCGGCGGTAGTGGGCGAGGCATAAAGGAAATTTTTTTCTGTGGGCCCACAAAGGAAAAGAAATGGCTTGAGGCTGCGCTAACTAATGAGGAAGCACCACGTAGCGCGGTGGAGGTCGGGCCGGTGGGGGTAAGTTGAAATATTTGCCAAAGGGCTAGGTGGGGGTGGAAGGAGAAATTTTTCCCGAAGGCCCGCTGACCAATAGGAGGCCACCACGTGTCTAGCCAGTGGTGGAAGTTAGAGGCACAGAGTAAATTTTGACTTTTTCCAAAGTGGTGGAGGTGTCAAAAGAAAATTTCAAGGTGCATGCCCATGGTCAATCGAGAGGGTGACACGTGTCACTGGGATAGCGGAGCATGGGGAAAAGTTGTCAAATTTTCCCAATGGAAAATCAAAGGGTCGAAAGCCAGGTTTGGGCCCGTGATCCCATCGACCAATCAAAGAGTACCACGTGGTAGTGAGGTGGTAGGGTGTAGGGATTTTTGGGAAATTTTCCCAAATTCAAAAAAAGGAAAATTTTAAAGTTTCAGCCAGCCAATCCATTTTTTCCCTAATTTTGCCCTAAATCTTCAGAGGGGCATATCTTTTGATCTAGAGCTCAGATTTTCACATTCTTTATATAATTGGAAAGCTAGTGAAATTATCTACATGATGGAGGGTTAAATTTTGTATTTTGATGGAGATTTGTGGGAGAAAAATAGGAAAATGTCTCTGGCATGTAAAAAACACAGAAAATGACTCCAACCACCAAAATTAATGAAGTATGGGCCTTTATTTTGCTCTGTAAAGCAATGTACTATGGTGTATGGGATTTTTTATGGAAACCCATAATTTTGTAGGCCATTTAGATCAATCTTGTTGGTGGTTGAAGTTAAAAAATTGATTTTCCCATGTTTTTTTCTTTCATTTTTGGCTCGATGGTTAAAAGCCAGATTTGGCTCATTTGTAAAGTGTTGGATATTCTTGGTCCCAAAGCTCTTCATTTCTCCTTAGTAGGTCAATTTGAAGAAGTTTCAAACCTCCCATGGAGATTGTAACACATTTTTTCCTTCTTTGTTATCTGCAATGTATTGTATCAATTTTGGAACTGACAATACATGTTATGTGATTGATTTTCCAATCCTCTCTTGCATTGGTTTGTTTCCTTCTAATATTTCTTTGTATTTTGGAAAATTTGTGCATGTTTTGTTGTTGTATCTTCATGATCTGTGTCTATTTTTGCAAAGCAAGGAGTTCAACACTCCTTTGGTGTATCACCTCTTTGTTTTGCTTAGTTTTGTTTTCATTTCCTTATTTTCTCTCAACCCTGTCCCCTTGGTAATTTTAGAGTAAGAATTTTGAATCAGAACCTCTGCAAAGATTTCATGTATACACCTAAATAGAGGAGTAAGAACTAGCTTCAATCTAGAGAGTTTTCTCACCTTGCAAGGTTCCACACCTTGGAGAAAACTCAATGTTGTGCATTCACACCAAATAACATTGTCAAACAAAAGCAAATCAAGGTCATTTTGGGGGTGCTGTGAATTTGCACTAAAAATACTCTAAGGTAAAGAAATTTAGGATTCAGGTATGCATAATACCATCTAAATATGATTGCAAGGAATGATAAAATGCTTAAGGATTGTGTCTAAGTCGATGTGTGTTCTCCAAGGCATGGTGAGAAGGTTAGAAGAAAATTTCTATGTTTTCCTACTAAATTAGGGTGGTATGATTCTAGTGGGAGTAATAAGGACATGTTTCATGGTATGCTTGTGGTTATAGGAATTTGTGAAATTGGTCTAAAATACACTGAAGAGTTATTTTAGGGAACTCAGTCCTAATGTTGCGCAATGCAAACAAATGGAAGACTTGAAGTCAAGTTTGGGCCTTAATAGGATGAGATAGATTTGGATGAAGGTAAGTATGGTAATTATGTGCTTAAAAATTATTTTTGGCATGATTGTGAATGTTACTTATCATTTTAAAGTCGTTACAATGGTTTCTTGGTGAAGAAATAACGAAAAAATCAGATTTTGTGAGAAATTTCAAGTTTTTGAGTTAGAATGAAGACTTTGGTTGATGTTTCTAACCAAAAGATGATCCTATGAATCGAGAAAGGTGAATAACATGAATTACAGGTATGATTTTTCATTAATGTAAAAATGGGGAGATGTTCATGATGTTTTCCATCATTGATAAAGGAGAAGATTGTTGGTTGGTTGTGTTCTAGGTATTTTCATTGATTTAAAATCTCATTAATGAAAAAGAGGAGGATGGAGTAGAGTCTAAGGATGCTCAAAATGATGGAGAAATAGAGATTTAGAGGTTGATATGATGGTATGAGGAGATTCAATGAGATCGGCATGTTCTAGCAAGCCTTGTCATTTAGAATAGCTATCCTAAGTGTAAACACCTAAATTCGGTATTTCTAACCTTGTATGCCCGCGTGCACATATTTCACCATGGTCATAGTTATACCCCTTTATTTAATTCATCCCCCATTTATTTAATTAAATACTTGTTTACTATTCCATCATATTTAATATTTATTGACATTGATTAATTAATATTAACTAATTAATTAATTAATCATTATCCATTATGCCCTAATGGAATTTTGTTTTAGGATACTTTTATCCCAAATCTACATCCCTATTATTTTTATTTTTTTATCATGTCTATCTCTATCCCTAACTAACCATGACACATCCCTAAACAACCTTCTCTCATCTACAATCTTTAAAGCACTTTTCCCATTTTTATACACCACAAATCACAATTAAATCACAAAATCACCCACCTTTAAGAAAGTTTCCTCGTAATCGGAAGCGACCCAACCTAGTTTTCATTGACCCGTTAAATTATATTCACCTCCCTATTCCCGAGGCATACATGTAAACATCTAATATTTATTGTGACTTGTGAAAATTTTCTCACGCATGAGCATCCCTACAATAGTTACAAACCTCTTAAATCTCCTTTTAGCATGCTTACATCACTCTTATACATCCTTCATAAGATTATCATAATTTTTTTATTTTTATTTAGTTATTATCATATTATCATTGTCTTATTTACATCTCCACAAACTTTGTTTTAGCCATCATGTTCGTCCCTTGTACTTTTAGTTTTATAATCTAGCTTATCCATACTTGGCCTTATCTTGCATTGACTAGCTTGTTGCCCTCCTTAGGTCTCTATCATTTCATATTTTTTTCATCATCCTTTACTTTTTCCAGGACCATCCTTTGTATATATTCCTTCCTGCTTATTGTTTCCATTTCTTAGATTTGTTATTTTTCTTCTCTATCCCTCCAAATCTACTCTTCCTATCACTATTCACCAACAATCTAGCATAGCTATCATCTATATGAGCCCTATTTGCACCCAATCCTTCTAAACCTCTATCTTTTTGCATCCTTTCTGCTTCCCTATCTCATATTTCATTACTGCAGGTTTCTATCATCATTTATAGGTCTGTCATCATCAAATATGCATTCCAATCCTTTCGAGATATGTGTTTTATCCATTTTTGCTTCATCTACTCAGTCACCATCAACTTTGTCCTCTACATCTGGATCTCATTGACCCGATTAGGTATTCATTATTTTATAGCAATCTAAATCAGATTTTTATGTGCCTTAAATTTCTACATTTTTAGTTTCTTTGTGCTTGTTTTCTACATATTATCCTATTTATTATTATTACTTTTATCCTATTTCATCAAAACATAAGGTTTGACATCGACCAAGTAAGTTAATGCTTCTTAGATCTAACTTATTCAAGAAACCCCCCATATATCATCTAATCCATTTCCATCTTAGTGCCCTTATTTTTCAGGTCATCAGCTTATAGCAGTGAGGATAAATTACTTTTATGCCCGTTCATCCATATCATACATTTGAAGTACCTTAAACCATCCATTTTATGAGTTGTTTATCTTATTTAGTAGCTAACATCATTAACTTGAAACGAAAGATAAAACTACTACAAGATTCTTTGAAATCTTGGTGGGACCACCCTTTTGGTGATCCCTTCCATTTCTTGTTATTTTATGCTTTTTCTATCCTCTAATAACATTATAGCATAAAGCTTCACCTTTTTCTTGTTCTTTTTACACTTGATTTCTTGGATCACTCTTCTCTTGAGTCTTCTTGAAGATCTGATAAAAAGTAAAAACATTCTACATGTATTCTCCTTTTTGTCTTATTTTCTCTTTTTTACATCACACTTCCCTTCCTTGTGTGTGTTCTCATCAAATTGTCACATTTGGATTTGGTTTAAAGAGAAACCTTTACATCCTTGATTGAAAACATAGTTTAAGTAGGGGTTAATTGGTTGCATATCACATTCTATGACACACAACAAAAACTCACGCATCTAAATCACACATCTAAAACATCATCCTACCAGGTGGACTGATTGGGATTTCATCACCCAACAAAAATCCTCCCAAGACTTCCCCATCCATAAATACCTGAAACCAAATCTATATTGCATTTTCCTAGGTACCTCGTTATCCATCCCATTTTTATTTTTCACACTTTCTTAAATCTAGAGAATGAAAAAATTATTACTTGACTTGTTTTTAACACATTTCATCATGATTGGAATTAATTCCTTTCAATATCATACAATGCAACCTTATAATATATCTAATTATAATACTACTTCATTCAAGAGTAGCCTTGAGATTCCACATTAGATCTCTCAACCTTTTAAAGATCATATCTTTCAAATAGACCCCCCTTTCATATCCAATTCTCATATCTCCCATCAGCCCATTTAACCTCTACTAACCAAACCTCCACCTCATTCATCTCTAGAAATATTTGGACCTCCCTCTATCCCCATCTATGAATTTCTACATCATAGACCCCCTAAAATATTGTAATCCTATCGACCCACTTAGCCAGAGGATCTTATTCCACCTACATAATCTCATATCAATACTATCCTTACTTCATCTGGTATTACCAATAAGATTCCAATCCAATTATCCCAATCCACTAATATGCACACTTCTCATATGATTTAACAATCGATTATTTCAATCTGACCTCAAACATCCTATCAAACATCCCCTTCGACTTTAACACACGAAGCTTCTTTACACTTTCTTTAATATAGAGAATGAAAAATTGATTGCTTGACTTATTTTTTAACACATTTCATCATGCATAGAATTACTTCCTTTCAATATCATACAATGCAACCTTATAATATATCTAATTATAATCTGCGTCATTCGGTAACCTTGAGATTCCACATTAGATCTCTCAACCTTCTAAAGACCATATCTTTCAAATAGACCCCCATTTGTATCCAATTCTCTTATCTCCCATCAGCCCATTTAACCTCTACCAACCAAACCTCCACCTCATTCCTCTCTAGAAATATTTGGACCTCCCTCTAGCCCCATCTATGACTTTCTACATCATAGACCCCCTAAAATATTGTAATCCTATCGACCCACTCAGCTAGAGGATCTTATTCCACCTACATAATCTCATATCAACACTATCCTTACTTCATTTGGTATTACCAATAAGATGCCAATCAAATTATCCCAATCCACTAATATGCACACTCCTCATATGATTTACCAATCAAATATTTCAATCTAACCTCAAACATCCCCTTGACTTTAACATAACGAAGCTTCTTTACATCTTTATCCATCCAATTTTTATGGTGTACATCCAAAAGCATCTAACAATTCTCATATACTTACATCAACCATAAATATAATCCCCATCCCTATCACATTAACTACTACTACTACTCCTCCAACATCTACCATGACCAATATTTAATCAACACCCTTGGTTATTCTCGAGCCTCCTTATAGCCCAATCTATGAATACTTTCTCCATAAATTTATCTCTCAATCATATAAGCCAATGAATCATATTCCGCGTCCCTCATCTTATATCAATGTCATCTCTTCTTCATCTACCATGCCTACTCAATGTTCACAATCTATTGGCATTTATATGCCTCATGTACCTCAACAATCAAACCTTCCCATCCAATCCTAGCCATCTTATTACCTTCCTACTTTCCAACATCATACAATGCAATATCCACCCCTTGTCATCTTCAAACAACCCTTTCCTAATCCACCACCGACCAATTAATTCCCACCTCCCACATATTACACATTCAATCCTCATGTGATCAATATGATACATCAAACACCTCCATCCTTACTTATCTCATCTACCTCATCATTTTCCCCTATCTCAGAAATTGTGCCTATGAATCCTTTAATACCTACCCCCACATCCACATCAACCATGTCCATGATCATCACACCTATCTTGTTAACTTCTATGACTTGTTCCACATCTACATTGTTTTATCCCTATAATATTAACCAAGTATGAAGGCACGTGGGTGTGCGGGGTCCCGATTATGAATAGGCGTGCAAGGTAAAAGAATGCGAAAGAAAGAGTTAAGAAAGCACATAGCTCACGTGATGTGCAAAAGGAGGCTCGAGACTTAGTCAATTTGGGAACCTAAGGCAGAACATGTGAAAAGTGTGATCAGTTATGTGTAGATAAGATGTCGGCTGGTGATAGGCTAGCCCAGGAAAGAGCATGCCCTAGATGGAATCTTCTAGAAGATCATCATGAGATGGAGTGGAAAGCTCAGCCTGGAGGAGCATGCTCACATAAAGGACCACATTCAACACTTGGTGCTAGATTTGAGGGTGCTAGAAGGTGAGTTGGTAGTGTAGGAGAATTATAAATACAAGTGCCTGTAGAGTAAAAGTATAGTAGGCTAGAGAGTGAGCGGAGCTTTGTAGAATTACTGCGAGGGGATATTTGTATTCAGGAAAGAATACACTAAGCATGGAGTTATAATTTTTCTATTTCTATTAGTTTAGTCACATATGTCCAGTGATATGCATGACTACGGTCTACACTCTGTGACTCTTTGTAACAAATTAATGAATATAATGAGGTTACCTGTTATATATAGACATGGATATCAATGGTTTTAATGCACATTTCTCTCATATGAGTTCTCTTTCCTTTCATGCTACGTATGAATGCTTGTATAATTATTTCTGTCATAATGCATGTTTTAGATTCTATTAAAGTACTCGGTCTAAAGTAACTACAAGGATCTAAAGGTCATTCTGAACCATATGGTTCTTGTTTGTCTTAACTTCCCTCCTAAAAACTATTACACTAATCATAGATGATGCTTCCCACTACACTCATAATAAAAGAGAGACTCGGTACCCATGCGTGCCTTGGGTGAGTGCTCAACTTCTACTGGGTGATAGGTTGGCACACATGGGGTTCCTTCCTTTTATAATGGGGGTAAAACTGACTACATCTTGGTTCCGTTGCTGGGACCTCTTTTTGTAGTTGTAGTGGGATATAGTATACATAATGATCTATGTAATGATTAATGTGAGAGCATTTGACATTGGAAAATGTTGAATCATGGTTCAAGAGCACAAAGGATGAATTTTCTCAGAGATATAGCACTAGACTTGAGTTTAATACATGTAGATGGGTAGAAGAGAACCTCTACCATGATCTGTATGAGACCTTCTTCTGCTACTTCCTAGTAGAACTATATGAATGGCTTTTAGCCTATATGTCTAGATCGATTTGGCATTATGGATTGCATGTATGGGCTAAAGAATACTACCAAAGGTTGCAGGATGCATATCTGATGTGGACCCATGCTATAGATCATTGGTGGAGAGGAGTACTAACTAGTTACACTCTGGAATATGCCATTTCCACATATTCTTGTCTAGAGGTTACTGAATTTTTAATTTCTGTGAGAACCTAGAGGAATGTTATACATGTTATTCCTCTAGCTATGAATATATTGATGGTTACCATGAGTTTAGAGGCTTTCCCAATGGTTGGCTAAACCATTCTAAGTGTTGGGTAAAGGAGCTTGGGTGGAGGAAGATGTCAGATATCATGACAGAAAAGGATAGGGAAGAAAGGTGGCTCAAGTATAGTGAACTATGTGAAAGGGAGATCACTAGATGACGTGAGGCTACTAGTGTGATGGATCTATAGAGATAGACATTGTGGGAAGGAGTTAAGGTTCACGCGGAGGATATGGAACCTGAGCAATTTGTGCTTCTTGCATCTTGGAAAGCGTGTGAGGGAGACCCCTTTAGCTTCTAGTGAAAGTTCATCACATGGAGAAAGGAGTAATTGGCACATATCTGAACCCACCTAGTGACTGATCCATGTCACTTGGTTTTCCCAATCCAAGAAGTGTTATTGACCCAGTTGATATTAGTGAAAGAGATAGATCCACACCTAGGAGGTATAATTTTTAGTTCCTTCTTCTATGGCTGCACATATTCTAGTATTTGGAGGAGTCTTTGGACAAGGGGCAAGTATACAAGCTTTTGGTCTCGCATCAGGGAGTGGCGTGGGACAAAGTAGTGGTAGTGGGGTGCTATCACTGACCATTGGCCGCACGCTTTAGTGGGAATGTGGGGGCTCTTGGCAAAGCTCCTACCGGCCCTATTAGACCCAGTGGTTCTAGTGGATCTGGTGGCTCTAGAGGCATAGGACCCGATGGACCTAGTGGATCAGGCGGTAGAGGAAACACTGGTGGGAACCAAGGATTAGGCTCGGGAGGATAGGGACCCCAACCACCACCTCAAGTATTCTTTGAAATGTCTCTACATTTTCTAGATTATAGGGGCATTGAGGATGTAGCGGAAAATGTTCAAAAATGTGAACTTTTATGGTGCGTGAAGGGTATCACAACACCAAAATGAAAGGCTAGTCATTTTACAACCACATTGCAAGGGCACGTGGATAGCTGGTATAGAAAGTATGACCCTCATCAAATGGTGGTGGACTATCTTTAGCCTTAAAGAATGCATTCTTATAAGATTTCCACATTCCTAAGTTCAAGTAGAAAAGCATTAGCACTTTGAAGGAGATTCAACAAGGAATGGAAGAGAGTGTGTAGGAGTATGATGTACGCTTTAAAACTCTCTTATCTAAATTATCATTTGATATCCATCCTTCTTAGCATGTACAGTGTTTTGTTGGAGGATTGATCACCCCTTTTATAAGGGCCTTGTCTCATAATAATTTAATAGACCCGCACAAAGCATTGGAAGCTACCTTATGTACTAAGGCTATTGGCAGTATTGATACTAGCGTTAGCCCATTATTGGAGGCTCAAATTGTTTCTATGGCAAAACAGTTGAAAAAATTGTCTGCAAACTCAGTCCATGAGACTCGCAGTGGTTTGTGGTGCACAGATTATGAAATAGAGGGGCACATTAAGGATAATTTCCCCTAGAGGATGGTACACACTGTGACAATAGATTGCGAGATCTATCATGGGGACCATGATGCAAGTAGATGTCCCTTGCTGCAATGCATGATCAGGAAGAATGCATCTTGTTATTGCAAAATTTGTACCTCCATAACCCATGATACGAAGGACTATAGGCTCCCTAATCAGATCCATGAGGCCATTGATCATGGGGTGCACCAGACCAGCATTGCCAGTGGTTCTAAAAATTATGATCACCATTATGAGGAGTGCATAGATGGAGGCACGCGTGGAAGAGGTTTTCAAGGAGGATTTCATGGTCAAGGTAACCATAGAGGAGGAAGGAGTGATTTCCCACGTGAAACATGTTTCAACCATGGATCTACACAAAATTACAAGCATAAGTGGTTAGACTGATGTAGTGCTCATGGTGTGGAAAGAAGCATAAGTATGATGAGTGCTTGGAATTATTTGAGCATATGAATCAGCAGCATCAGAAGGACAAGGGTACTATGATGGTCGGTATTAAGAAGGCATACATACGGTGGATGCCTGGGTAACACAAAATGAAGTTTTAGATCTGTCTTGGTAGCAACAAGGGAAGAAACCACACACGCAAGAGATTTTTCAAGGCAGAAGACCACTGGTTATGAGGGAGGAGGTAATTCATGGAAAATATCCAAACCCAGCGCATCATAAGGAGATATATCGAGGACACCATGGATGTTATTCAAAGCTTACAAGGGGAAATACGGTGTCTAAAGGAGCAACCCGGGAAGGAAGAACAAAGAAGGAGAGTTAAGGTGCAAAAGGATGAATTGGATAAGGTTAAGGAGGTGTGTAAAATGCTAAGACAAGAAAACATCATTCCTTTGCTAGGATCCTAGTTGAGATAGAAGGTACCATGCACTTTGGAGAAGAGCGCGAGAGACATGTATTCCACAAAAAAATCCCCCCTCACACTGCCTCGACTATGACAAGGAGATTATGTTGAATGCATTTGTAGATGGGTGTCTCCTCATCAATATCCTCATTGACACAAAGCGCGAGAGGTTAATGTTTTGACTTTAGATGCATGACATTATATGTGGAGACCTACATTATAGCCATCTTTGAATATGCTATATATGGTAAAACAAAACTAAGGTAATGCCCATCGGTGTCTTGAAGGATGTAGCTATTACTATCAAGGGAGCCAAGTTTACTTGGGGACTTCAAAGTCTTTGCACTCGCCGAGGCAGATAATTTCCGAGCACTACTTGGGTGCCCTTGGTGTTACAAAAATAATGCAAACCTTTGGTTCAACAAAGGGTACATCAACTTTGAGAAGACTGAGGAACATGTCATTATACCTCTGGTTGATGGGAATTTGACACCCTATATTGAACCATTGGGAGAAGAAGTTCTTGACTAGATTTATGTGTGCTCAATTAGAGACCCCGAGTTGATACACCGACTGACTAACTCGGTTATCTAGTTTGAAAAATATTAGTTAGTGAGTGATACCACTAGTCTGACATGTGAAAATTGGGCACATAGAACTTACGAATTAATGGGATGCCAGGTTGAAAGTGTCGGTGACCAACGTAATAAAGGCACACATGGTTAGACACCTTGGAGGAAAAGAATTACCCAAGTATTCAGGAGGAGCCTTCCTTGAGATCTTCCTACATGAGGTAGAAGCTGAGTGGAAGAATGAGAAGGAATGGAGGGAGATGTTGAGTTATGTCTTGCTTGGAACAGTAGCTCGGTGGTGGGCCACACATCAGGAGAGCCTTTTATAATGGCGTGAGGTAAGAATTGCTCTCTCTATCAAATTTTCTAGGAGTAATATACCCACCATCATCAAGGACTACCATGGGAAGGATCCCACCTCTTTCCATATCTAGGAGTGTGAATGGGTCTGAAGAGAAGGCATGGAATCTTTGCCACCATCCCTCTAGGTGCATAAGTTTTATTCTACACTGTAGGGTTGTGCATGCGCATGGTACATTCATTTGGAGACATGCTACCAGAAAAGGAATTGGTAAGAGCTCGCGGCTGACCTTATTTAAACCTTTGAGTATCAAAGTACCAAGCCATTAATTGATAAGGCCTTACATGATATCAAGCACCTTACCATGGGGGGTAGTGCCAGGATGGAGGATAGGCTATTGGAATGATTAGGTAAACCAAGTGTAGTGGCACCCTTTGAAGAAGTTGAGGAAATAGAAGAGTTATAACTTGAGCGTGTGTGTTTGGAAAAAGAGAAGGGAAATTTGGTATATGTGATTGATGGAGAGGAATTGGAAAGCTTAGATGTTAGCCATTCTATAGGGATGCATGAGGTAGTGAACAGTGCAGATGATCATGCGCATGGCTACCATAAGCCTTTAAAGATGAAGAAATTTAACATTGGTTTAGAAGAATAACCTAAGGAAGCTATTATTGGGGATTCTTTGACGAGAGAAGGATGTATTGAAAATCATTGATCTGTTGTGAAAATTTGAGGATTTATTTCCATGCGGGTACCATGATCTCAAAGGTATTCACCACTCCTTGGGGGAAATGAATATAAAGCTAAAGGATGGTGCGTGCCCGGTTAGGAAAAGGCCCTACCGGATGAATCCCAATTTGTGTGTGAAGGTTAAGGAGGAGATAGAAAAAATGATAGCTTCTGGGATCATTGAGGTAGTGGAAGAATTGAAGTGGATAATTAAGATGGTAATCAACATAAAAAAAGATGGAAAAATTAGGATTTTTGTGGATTATAGGAATTGAATGTAGTTTACATCATTGATCCATTTTTGACCCCCTTCACTGAAGAAATTTTGGAAGGAGTCACTTGGGCACGAAATCTACTCGTTTACGGATGTATTTTGAGGGTACCACCAAGTCCAGATTGCAAAGGGAGACCAAGAGAAGACAAATTTTTCCACCGAGTGGGGAAGTTTTACATATACGGTCATGCCCTTTGGGTTGAAGAATGCAGGATTTATTTTCACGCATAGTGGTGCAAGCATTCTAGGACTTCATCCATAAGTTTCTTTAGGTCTATTTGGATGATTGGACAATATATGGTCTAGTTAAAGACCATTGTGACAATTTGAGGTTAATGTTTGAGAGGTGTAGGCAATTGAGGATATCCCTCAACATTAAGAAATGTGTGTTTGCTACACCCTTTGGGACTTTATTGGGGCATATCATATGTAAGGAGGGCTTGTTGGTAGATCCCACTAAAGTTGTAGTTATTGTGGGGTTAAGGGAGCCTACTAGCTAGAGTGCAGTGCGTGGATTCCTTGGGCATATGGGTTATTACAAAAAATTCATTAAGGGATATGCCAAGATCACCGCACTTTGTTAGAGGAGCTGCTTAGACATAAAAGTGCCTTCCATTAGGGAGAGGCACAACAGAGGGCATTTGATACATTAAAATATAGGCTTATTCATGCCTATTTTATAGTTTGCCTTTTAGGACAAGCCCTTTCATGTTCATGTAGATGCCTTAGGGACCACCATTGGAGCAGTGCTTGCACAACCAGGTTAAGGGATTGTTGATCATCCTCTCTATTTTGCAAGAAGGAAGCTGACACCAATTAAGTAGAATTATACCACAACTAGGTGCAAGAAATTTTCAATGATCTACCCACTCTTGAAGTTTCGATAATATTTTTTGGTAACACCCTTTGTGTTTTACACGGACCACATGGCATTGAAGTATTTAGTAAACAAGCTTGTTCTGCAAGGGCACATCTGTTGATGGGTGTTGTTGTTTCAAGAGTTTGAATTCACCATCATAGTAAAACTTTGGAAAAGAAACTATGGGCTTGATCATCTGTCAAGAATTGATTCAGGGGAGGACACGCAGAGTATTGAGGAAGCAATGCCAGATGTGCAACTGTTTAGGTTGCAGTGCACGCCCTTGGATTTAGAGGAGATTACAGTATTCTTAAAGGAAGGTGTGGCACCGGATGGAATGAAGACATTGGAAAAAAGTAGTTGGCCATACGCGCCATGACCTATATGTTAATTAGTGGAGACTTATACAAATTGGCATGTGATGATGTTTTTGTAGGTGTTTCTTAGAGCATGAATTCTGGCCATCATGGAGGAAGCACACGGAGGAATTGTAGGTGGAAATTATGCGGGTGATGCCACCACATTTAAGATATTAATGATAGGTTTATAGTGGAAACCATGTACAAGGATTGTAAAGATTATTGTAAAGCATGTGACCATTGTCAACGCATTGGCAAACCAGAAGCAAAGATGAAATGCCTTTACACCCTATTCCTAGCACGAGCCTTTTGAAAAGTGCGTGATAGACTTTGTAGGACCTATTACACTAGCGGCGTGGAAGGCTGAGGTCACAATATGTCATCACTTGCACTGATTATCTCCAAGGTGGGCGAGGCAGCCCTAACTAAATATTGCACGCAGTAGCAATGAAGCGAGGTTCTTGTGGGAAAACATTATCATGAGGTATGGATGTCCTTTGAGTCGACTAATGATAGGGTACGCATTTCATGAATGAGAGCATGAGGATCCTATTATCTCGAGTTCATGGTGGCTCATCACAAGAATACACCCTATCACCCACAAGAAAATGGAACCGCGGAAGCATTCAAAAAAATATTGAGTCATACCTTGACCAAGATTTCTGATGTTGGAAGACTTGATTGGGATGACGAAGTATCAGCAGTATTATGGGCTTACAGGAAAATGTATAAAATACTAAATAAAGCCACACCTTTTCAATTGGTGTTTGGCATGGAAGCTATTTTTCCAGTTGAATTTATGTTTCCTTCTCTGTGAATAGCTCGTGCAGGAGGGTTAGCCAATGAACAAGCACTGGAAGAAATAATTGATGAGGAGCTAATGAAACTGGATGATAGACAATCACTTTCCCGATGGACCCAAACAGTGGAAAAGGAAAAGAAAAAGTCTTGGCATGATCGCCATATTAGAAACAAGAAGTTTGAGGTTGGGTAGATGGTGTTATTATATGATTCTAAGTTTTTACACCATCTTGGGAAGTTGAAAGTCCATTGGTTGGGTCCTTACACAATCTCATACATCCTTGATTCGGGCACATGCCAATTATAAGTGTTAGATGGGATGAAGTTTCCTGGACACTTCAATGGTAGTAGGTTGAATCCCTACTATAAATAATTCTTCTTGGTGTTTGTATATAAGGTAGTTTTGCCAGTTAGTTTAGAAGTTTCCTTTATTCTTTTTCCCTTTCTTGTGTTTCCCTTTTGTATTTTTTTTTGTCTTACACCTTAGGTGCCAGGTAACATTATTGTTATTTTTGGAGAATCTATGAGTGCACAGAGGACCGTGCATCGCTTTAAGTGTGGGGTGGAGAAATGTGAAGAAGAACATGATCAAAGTACCAAGGAAGTTGTGTTGAAAATCCTTATTGTGTAGCTGGATTGAAAGAGGTATATAAAGAGGAAGATGGAAGAATGGTTGGTGCCAAGGTAAATATCTTTTGTAGATCCCACGTGCTTGAGGAGGAGAAAGTGCATTTGAAAATAACATGAGGTAGGCGATAGCAAAGATCAAGATAGAAGAAGATTCTTTGGCATGGGTTACGCATGCGCGAGTCTCTATCGGGTTGGAGGATTTTTACGTAAGTTGGGTGCATAAGTGAAGGTGTTGAAGATGGGATTTGTTTGAAAAAGCCACATTAAATGAACAAAGTATGGTGGTAGGTGAAGTAGCATTTAATGTTTAGAAAAGAGAAAAACTATAAGTAGAGGGTCGGGGCACTCTCATTTTTACTTTGCGAAATAGAAGAGTTGGATATATAAGTGAGTTAGACAAACTAGGGATTTCAAATTCGACCAAGTGAAGGAAGATCTATGATATTGAAGAATCCAGTTTGAAATTTCAAACCAGAAGGAAGGGGTTACATGGGTGTGGAAAGAGTTGAAGAGGAATTGTCTTATGAAAAATTTATCCCAGTTAGGGTTCGACAAACTAGGGCATGGGTTTAGAATAGTTATATCATGGATTTGAGATTAGAGGATTAGAGGAAGTAAACCAAAGTAGCAAGGAGAGAATTGGAATGATAAAAATACCCTAACCATGACACCCAAGAAATGAAAGGGTAAAGATAAGTCTAAATAACTAGAACCTGTGGTAGACACAAATGAAGAATGGTATGCAGAGATGCAATACCTAGATGGGGTGATGATGGGGAAGGAATGGGAATCCCACTTGAGAAGTGTACCTATTAGTGACTATAATCACCACATGAACACAATAGAAAAGGAAATGGCATTGGAATTGGTACGCCCCACCAACAAATGAACACCTGAGGGTTTGCCTATATATAATGATGATGTGAAGGTTAAAATGGAGAAGGCAAGGCTATTGCAACTCTATGAGTTGCCTTATTTTGGAAAGCCAGAGTGCCTATACCAGTGGTTGATGTCACGGGTGCATGAAGATTACTTCCACTTTGTTGGGCACAAGATGCATGTGACTCCCTAGTTAATTTCACAATTTATAGGCCTCATATGTGAGGGAGATAGCCTAGAAGATGACCTTGGTGACAAGGAGGCCATTCAAGAAACCATCACCGAGTATTCCTATAAGAAAGGGTCATGGTATTATGACATTTCAAACATCAAGGACCCCATAATGAAAATGGCCGGGCATCGATGATTAAGGCTGAATGGCTAGGAAAGATGGGCGCAAGACAATATAAACCTTGGCTACACGTATTCGGGAAAATGGAAAAGGGAACTATATAGAACCTATTCACATACATCGCTGAAGAAATTGTCGGTTGTACGAAGGAAGGAGATAGGATCCTCTTCGGCAACGTATTTGTCACCATTGTATTCATGGATATTAGAGTGCGACATGCTAGAAAATTTTGTATGGGTGTATCCAGGTCAAGGATCCTTCACCCGCAAAGAGGTTCGAAAAATATGCTTATGATCTGACAATGACAACACCCACAAGTAGCAGGCTGGAAAAATGGTACACATGCCTAAGGAGTGTATTCGAGGTAGAGTGGAGAATCCCTGAAAAACTCCTAGTAGCCACTGAGGTAGAAGTTAAATTCACGGTCTATCAACACTATTTCTGGGAAGATTCAAGTTGATAAATGATTCATGGAGCCCTTAGTGCAAGCTCCCCTTTGCATTTACTACTCAATACTTCCAAGCGGGGGTGAACAGGTTTAAAGATTCAAAGAAGATAAGACTGAGGCTGGGTAGGCGGATTAGGAACACGGGAGATGAGAAAGAAGCTAAATTACCCCGGTGGCAAGCACGTGTATGTGGAGAAGTATGTGTCACATGAGATTCAAATAAAGAGGATAATAACATTACCCATCACTAGAGGATCAGCGGTGCATGTGTACTTGCACATAATGCGATGTTCGAGAAGAGTGCATATCTAGAGAGTGAATTCTCCATACCTTAAGATCCCTTAGGCAAGAAGGGGCCCATGTCAAAGAAGAGAGGAAGAGAAGGAAAAGCACCAAGTGTGCCAATTGCTCAAACAGTGAGCATGCCATCCGCAAAGCACCAAGCCAAGCACTTACATGTGGAGAAAGAAGTCGAAGGTGAAGGAGAAGACGTCATAGGTAGAGGCACCTAGGAAACTCATCTCCAAGGAATAATCACCTAAGGAAGAGGATAAGGTCGAATCCCCTGATCAGGAGGAACCTCTCAAGAATAAGTAGAGGGTGGATGAGGAAGCTGACTCGGAGGTGATTGACAACTTGGAAAAATACATGGGTGGAAGAGAGGATGAAAGTGAAGAAGATGGTGGCAGAGAAGAAGAAGAAATAGAGAAATACCAAGAGCCCTATGTGGTTAGCGTCTATGACTTGGAAGAGGAGAGTGAAAATGAGAAGCAGGAGTTTATATTCACATGGCACAAGGGTGCACAAGATGAGGAGGATGCCAAAGATATGGAGGATGAGGAGGTTTCTAGGAAAAAGGAGGGAGCCATAAGTTTTACAAAAGAGCAGATCACAAAGGTGGTAGAGAGAGAAGCACAAAGAATTCTCGAGGTCTTGGTAGACCAAGAGTTAGAGTGTAGTGTGGACATAGTGCTGAAGGAGGGGAAGGATGAGAACATTGAAAAGGAACAAGACAGCCTAAGAGGCATCGCTCTGACAGTAAGCTTCCCCAAAGGTACGTGCTCGGGTAGAATAACTCTTGATGCAGAACAAAGACCTGTAATGAGCTATGTTGATGACACAAGGAAGGTGTTACGTGCATGATTCTAGAGCACCGTACCCATGGAAAGGCTCATAGCCATGGGGTATTTTGAGAAGGATGGTGCATACCCTTGAACCAAGAAGATTCTCTCTTGGGTGTTCAAGTCTCACGTTGATAAGCCAAACTTTGAAGTCTACCATGAAGCACTCATCACACTACCAGAATCTAAGGGGGTCAATCCCTTAGTGAATTCTCAGGGGCTCTCGGATGAGCAAGTCTGTAATGCACTGAACAAGGTCACGGTTAAGACCGAGGCTAGATTATTTGTGCATAATGATAGAATCAGAGTGCTAGAGGTAAAGTTAGGAGAGAAGGAAGAAGAACTAGTGGAGAAGGCCAAGAGCTTGAAATAGGAAGAATTGATCAATGCACAGTTAAGGCACGAGTTAAAGGAAGAGAAGGTAAAGGTGTAGGAAGTTTACAAGAAAATGGAGTCTATCAAGGGTGCCATCCTCTTGAAGCACCTGGACTTAGTGCCACCCACACAAAAATACTCATCCCTCCTAGAGTGTATAGAAGATCTAACACATGTCCTCACTATGGAGAGATGACCCTTGGCCTGGAATCTACTGAAGAAGTGGCCACATGCTTGAAAGAGGAAGATAGGTTGAAGGTGGTAACACTCATTTCTAAGTACATCCAAGTACTCGTGGAGGTTAAGGTCATTTTCCAGTCTACAGAAGCTGCATATGATACATGCACAGACAGAGATAAGGTGGCGAGCTCCTTGTTAACTATGTTTGAGATGGAACTAAAATAATTCCAAGAAAATAACAAGGGGAATAGGGTGGAGAGAGACAAGGTTCTGGCCAAAGTAGAGAAGAAATCAGAGGTAATTGAGGCCTTAAGGAGCTCAATTAAGGCCTGGCTAAAGGAACTATACCCCCAGATCACTAGAAGGATGGATAAACTTGAGGACCTAGGCAAAGAGATGGAGTAGATTGTGGATGTTTTGGGCACCCAGGGAGTTGGCCTGAGTTTTGATGAAGTGAGCACCTTGGTGGGAGACCTTTTCTAGAAGGCATAGGGTGAGGTCGAAGTGTGGAATAAGCTAGAGGAAAACCTCTGGAAATATTTTCCTAGCTTGTTGAGTTGATGTCCCCCCACCATTTTTCATTCTTTTCCTTGATTCTTTCATTCCTTATTCTTTTCTTTGTAAATTATAAGTCTATTCATTAGTTCCTTGGAAAACATGCATCTTGGTTAAGTTTTTCTGAGGACGAGAATAGGAATAGTGTGGGGTGATGTTGGACCCCTGTAATATTAACCAAGTATGAAGGTGCATGGGTGCGTAGGGTCCCAGTTATGAAAAGGCGTGCAAGGAAAAAGTGCATGAAAGAAAGAGTTAAGGAAGCACATAGCTCACACATGCATGAATGGAGGCTTGGAACTTACTCGATTTTGGTACCCAAGGTAGAAAACATGAAAAGCATGATCGGTTGTACGTAGATAAGATGCCACTGGCGATAGACTAGCCTAGGAAAGAGCATGCCACCGAATGGAATCTTCTAGAAGATCATCATTAGATAGAGTGGAAATCTTAGGCCTGGAGGAGCATTCTTGCATAAAGGACCACATTTGACACTTGGTGTTAGATCTAAGGGCACTAGAAGGTGAGTTAGTAGGGAAAGAGAATTATAAATACAAGTTCCTGTAGAGTAAAAGATAGATCTAGAAGTACGAGGTATAGCAGGTTAGAGAGTGAGCGAGCTCTGCTGAATTAGTGCTGCAGGGGATATTTGTATTTAGGAAATAATTCACTAAGCATGGAGTTGTAATTTTCTTTTTTTATTAGCTTAGTCACATACATCCAGTGATATGCATGATATGTGGTCTACTCTCTATGACTCTCTGTAATGAATCAATGAATATAATGAGGTTACCTGTTATATATAGACATGGATATCAATGGTTTTAATGCACATTTCTCTCATATGAGTTCTCTTTCCTTTCATGCTATGTATGAATTCTTGTATAATTCTTTCTGTCATAATGCATGTTCTGGATTCTATTAAAGTACTCAATCTGAAGTGATTACAAGGATATAGAGGTCATTCCCGAGCCCTATGGTTCATGTTTGCCTTAACTTCCTCCTAAAAACTCCTACACTAATCATAGATGATGCTTCCCGCTAAACTCACATAAAAGAGAGACTTGGTACCCACGCATGCCTTGGGTGAGCACTCAACTTCTGCTGGGTGATAGGCTGGTGCGCATGGGGTTCCTTCATTTTATAATGGGGGTAAAACTTACAACATACATCTATGTCTACCTTTACCACAACCACACCGAATTTGACTATACCCACATTTATGTCAAACACACCTACCACTACATCACTTACATACCTAAATGATCTAATTATACCCACCTCCTTTTCAATCCCAACTACATCCATATCTACTACATTGACAATCCCACTTACATCAACCTTGACATCTCCGCCTATGGCCATATCACCTATCTCATCCCAATATCCTACACTTGACCCTTCAACATCACCCATATCCACATCTATAACCACTACCAAACCAATCACATCTTCTCAATTTGTAAATTTATCAATGACACCCCTCACAAAATTTATGCATCAAGTACCTCCACCTAGGATAAACACAGGTTTTTCATGCTCACACTAAAAATCATCTATTCCCACATCAACTAGTCCAAAACATATACCAAAATCTTCAGATTTAGTTGATGGTATTATTTTTATCCCTATTAAGGGTAAACCTTCTCAATCAAAATCAAATACTCTTGGTAAAATCCCCAAAATCTCTTGTGCACCCTTGTAAGAAATTATATCTTACCTCTCCTCATCGATCTAACGTCAAAAACCATCCCACACACATCCTCATCTATTTTAGGGTTAACCCATTCATTTGAGACATCTTGTAATAATAAATCCCAATCCAAATAATCCAAATATCCTTCCAAAATTGATTCATCTTTCAAGACACCTAATTTACCCATCCAATCTACATCCATTCCTTCCCCTAAAACCAAATAAAAACATCCTATTAAAACCCACAAGAGTTATCTTCCTCTTAACACTTCAGTTGGGTCCTACGTAGGTACCATTTGACTTTTAATTCAAACATATTCCATCATACTCCCTCCTATTATATATTTTAATCCTCATAGTAATAAACCATCATGGTTCAATCCCAATCTTATATGTTCCTATCATTGTACCTTGGGTCATGACATTGAGCATTGTATGGCCATACAAATATTTTCCATTATCTTACTAAGAAATATGACTTCCTCGTTTGGATAATACATCATTCTTTATCCACCGCAACTAATTAAACTCCTATTACAACACCCCATCCATCAAAATTACCCAATCTCCTCCTTCATCCATGTCCTTTACTATCACCTCTCCTTCGTATATCACTTCTCCTATAGAAAGATCCTCCCTTCTTCATCAATATTGTTTGTCTTTATGATCACCCCTATGTTCCCAAACCATATATCCAATCCAAATCCAAAGTTATTATTGACATTCCTTCCAATACTTTACCAATATGACTTTAGGGTTTTGCATGAAGATGGAGCGGGAGTGGGAGCGGGAGGAATGAGGTTTTTAAAAACCAAATGGGCGAGGCGGGTGCATGACATAGGAGACCCTCAAATTGAGGTGTTGCAGAATGGGGACCCACTAGTTAATGAAGGTGAAGGTAATTCATTACATTTTCCATCATGGGATGATAGGATTTTGGGTCATAAAATGAAAATTTTTAATCATCCTTTTGTTTCAAATATTATGACTATGGAAAAGATGGATTGTTAAGTATTGTTATCCTAGATGGGTTAGCGGAAAAAGCTAAATCTAGGATGGAATATGCTCTAGTTGGGAAGTTTTATGGATCAAGACCAAATGTGGAGTGGTTTCAGGAATGGGCTAAAAGAAAGTGGAATCCTAAGGGATAATTGGAAATATCTTCCTATGTGAATGGGTTTTTATCATTAACTTTGTCAAATTATGAGGATTGTAAAAAAATTATTTGGAGGGCCATGGTTTATGGGTAGATCTATTCTTCTGGTTCAAAAATGGAATCCAGGGTTTGATCCATACAAGGAGAGACCAGATGAGTTTCCTATGTGGGTGAAACTTTTGGGACTTCTGATGGAATTTTGGGAAGAAGAAATCTTAACTGCCATTACAAATGCCATAGGGAATTTGGTGGTGTTTGATCTGGTAACTAGGGAAAGAACTAGGCTAATGTATGCTCAGTTCTGTGTAAATGTTCTAGTTGGAAATACGTTGAGAAAGGAAATAGAACTTAAAATGAAGTTTGGGGTTTGGATCCATAAGATTGAATATGAATCTTCTCCTTTGTTTTCTAAAAATGGAGTTGAATGGGACATGAGAAAAGATAGTGTAAGGAGGCTAAGAAAGGGAAGTAACTTGGGAAAGAAAAGAAAAGGAATCATTAAGAGATGAAGAAACTAGTAAGTTATCTCTAAATAAAGTGTCTTTAAATAAGTTTCATTTGTTAGAGGTAGAGGAATTGGTGGAAGCTGATTTTCAAGAAAATGTGGAACTACAAATGGATTTTTAGAAAGAAGTACAGGAGGCTAAGGAAATTTTAGATCAAGATCGGAAAGGAAAATAAATATAATCTCAAATCCAAATACAACAGATATCTGCTGAGGATGTCCCTATGGAGCTTCAACAAACAATTTTATAAGTTGTAGATGCGAAGCTTTTGGATCGACCAAAAAATAATGATTCATTTTTAAAGGAAGAGTAGGAGTTGTCTCAAGTGGAGGAAGTTCCTTTTTCTTTCAATTTGGAAAGGACCAAGGAGGTGTTGGAAGAAAAGAAGATCAATACAAGAAATTCTCATAAATAAGAAAAATTTAGAGAAAATTGTGGAAAGGTTCCTTTAAAAAATGGTAATACATCAAATAGGGATAAGAGGGAGAAAACAACATCTAAATAAATAGATTCAAGAAGACATCACTCTATTGAGGAGATCATTTCACCAAATAAAAAAATATGAAGCTCCTCTCTTGGAACATCATGGGTTTAAATAATCCTAATAAACAGAGAATTTTATCATCTTTTAGGAAAATGAATAAGATTGATATCCTTTTGATTCAAGAAATTAAGATGTCTAAAGAAAAAATGAGTGAAGTAAAGAATAAAGTTTGGTTTAGTTCTTGTTTGTAGAGTGTCTCCTTGGTAGGTGCTTCTAGTCGTTTGCTTACTTTTTGGAATCAAAATGACAGGAAGGGAATTTTCTTATTCGGTATTTTTATCATTTAGCTATTTTGTTCAAAGGAAATAATAATGGTTCTTTGTGGGTTTGTTTTAATATTTATGCCCCCAATTCTGTGGTGGAGAGAAGAAAGATTTCATAATATATTGTTTAATTTGGCCGATTTAAAGATTTAAATTGGCTGATTGGAGGATATTTTAGTACTCCTTTGTGCATGGAAGATAAAAAGGTGGTTTGAATGTCTATAGTCATAGTATGGAGGATTTTGTTGAATTTATTGCTTGTAACATCCCCATTTTAAGATACTTTTAGAACAAAGGAAATTTTTTTAATTTTTTTTTATAAAATGTTCCTCTGTTATGAATTATATAATTCAAACACATGTTCAAGTTTTAATAATTGTTCTCTATCCAACTAATGCAGTTTGGATCACACAATTTCCTTTTAAAACCAATGTTCTCTATTCACATACTTGCAATATGGAACACACATTCAATGTCATTCAATCATATAACAGTTACCATATGCTGTTGTAAATGACTCGAAGAACTACCGATCTCCCATTTTATGGCTCGAGTTTCAACGATCTCTCATTTCATTACTCGATGACTTACCGATCCTTCATGTTAATCCATTCATTGTATAATGAATATAATGGGTTCTCTTACCATTTCCAGTTATCAAAGTGATCCATTTAAGAAGCCTATCTGAATATCTGTTACTGATATTCATCTGACATCCTGCATCTTAAACTAGGTGATTAGGACAACGCAACCAGCACTTGCGATACTTTGGCCAAAGATTTTCACATGCTTTGCATGATCATATTCTTGGATGTGGTACACATCATTGGAATACGTCCTTCACCTCACTTCGTCTGTTATCTAGAATGGTCTTTCCTGGTCTCTTCTAGTCCTTCCATTTAAGGTCAAGCTCTAACCCCAATTAGCAATATGAACGAGCATAGGAAGTTACTCATGGTAACTAAAGATACGCAGACATACGATGTCATCCCTAGATGACTCCATGTGTCTAGTTACCTTTAGTCCTCTGGAGTCACTTCGTATGCGTGATCACATTCCTATCCCCATCTAAGAACTTAGTATCCAACTTATGTAAACTTGATGATTTAATTCGGGAGGGCATTGTAATATGTCAGCTATAACATTGTGTCATCATGAAGGCCCCGCCTTCATGAAGACACTATATTGTAGCTGGCGTATGTCAATGTCCTACGGAATCCTCTCATCGAGGGTACACATCCAGCTCAATTGTGATTTGGTTATAATCTTAGTATTTAAGATCAACTTTCAGCAGCCATGCTGATCCTTTATCCTTGTTCTTGTTTCAGTTGTATGTAGCTAAGAGAGACTTAATCCATCTTCTAGCTTAATACGCATTTCCTCCTTCATACCAAAGGGTTTCCTATTCACTTCTTGGTTCCTTTCTTAATCTTTGGACTAAGCAGTCCATTATCGATAACTTAATAAGTTTAACCTATTAAACTTAACCAAGTTTTCCACAACTATAAACAAATTCAGAATTCCATCTTATTAGACGTCATTTAAATGAGGTCTAATTCTAAATGAATTTATTCATTTATCCTCCTTAACCTTACTTAGTTAAGGTCTGTTAACAATAGATATGATTTCCCATATCTTTATTTTCTGAATTTAAACATTTGAGGCTATTAACGGAGTCCGAATACAAGGTTCAATGCTGCCTCTAAGTTATTTGATATCCCTTAGTTTTCAAACTAATCCCGAATACCTTCCAATTAGGATTTCATGTTTATCTAAATCTTTTTAATGTCAATTCAAAATTCATCTTAACCCAAGTATGAACTAATTGCACATTTCAACGTAAAAGTTGCATTCAGGTAAAGAATAGATGTTATTTCCTTTTAAATTCATCCATTAACATTTGAATAATTCCAAGTCAAGGAATAATGTTATATTCTCAAACTTATTCAACAATATCAAACTAATACGATTTATTGAAAATATCACACTTTTACTTGTATTCATCCATCAGATTTACAATCTGTACATTTGCCAGTCCAAACGACTGGACTTTGTTTATATCAAACAACATTACAACTCATAAAGATAGAAGAATGTAACTTCTTCCTTTCTCATTTCCTCGTGGAGGAGTAATAGCTATCAATACTATCCATCTTCAGTTAATCAAAGAAGTATCGAAAACAACCATGTCTTCATTTATACTCAAGTTTCATCTACAAAATTACTTGCACGGGTCAGTTCATTGAACTGAGCATATTAAGCACTTGTCATTAAAATGAGGTGCTTTTAATTAACTGTCTCAATAAAAGAACCCTACTTTTATGAAACGTTAATATGAACATCATTCCAGAATTAAATACCAAAAAGGATGAACAACATATCAACTTAATCATCTAATTACCATCCCAATCGGTCAAAGGATTACTGTCCTCTTTCCGAATACTTATAACAAGAAGTAATTTCCTTCAAACATTTCCAGATTACAAACATCCGTAAGAACTGAAAATACAATTATGCAACTGTTGTTCTAACATAATGCTATCAATTCCTTTCCCCTACATTAGTTAGAGGAAGATTCACAATTAGATTTTAAATAAAACTTCCAGCAGAACCATTTTCCTTTCCTTTCATACAACTTGTCTAATCTCAAACAATCAAACATTGAGAGAAAAAGTAAACAAAGAATTTAAATACAAATGCTTAACCCAAGCAAAGATGAAATTCGTTCCATAACAATTATAGATTTCCAACTTATGAGAGAAAATGATCATTAATTCAATTATCCATTCACACTCTCTTTCCTTTCCTCATAACTGTACTAGAAATTTTAATTCAAACGTGATATCAATCAATGATAACAGTCCAAAGAGAAATGAACGAAAATCAATAATCAAATAAAAGGGAGAAAGATCATATCACCTCTTCTTACTGTCTATCCAAATACCTCTTATTTAGAGCATACATACTCCAATAGTATAATTCATTCAGAGTAGTATATTCAAGTAATTGAAAACTACTATTACCTTTCCAAAAAGTTGACCGAGTTCATTGCAGAATCGTCAATAAACATTAGTACCAAAAGAACCTCTAAACACAATCATTTCTTTTAAATATTTCACTCTACTGACATTCACGTCAATATATAACACATAAAGAGTGTACAAAGAACAACATATCACGCTTTCATTGTAATAGTGAGAGAATTCACTTTCCAACAGCAAAGGAGAAATCTTTTCATATTTCGTTTCAATGAAAACAATGAAAGGTTTTCAATCCGTAAATTATATATACATATATATATCCTTGAGTTCAACAAGACACAGAGTATGAATTATATGCTCTACCCAGTCTATTCTATAGACTGACTTTTCTGTTCCCATTCAGATCAGAACTTCTTTCCAAATAGTCATATATGAATACCAAGAACAAGCAGGCAGAACACCATATCCATTTAGAACAACGAGGTAAGATGCTACTATGACCTTACTATCCCAAGGAGGTTTCATACCCCACACACTGTAATATGACAAGAGGAACAGTTAAACATGAGTCTTGTCAAGCATTTTTATGGCTTTCCTTAACCATTATCGCACACAAATCAAAACAACAATTCACACATTGCTGTTACTACAGCAAGTTCGACCCATAATACACAATGAAATCCTATTATCATTATTTTCAGGATTCATAACAGCAAAAGAGATAACTCATTTCATTAACTATTTTTGTAAGACAACACTCATCATTCTTTTTAAAACGCAACAAGTATGCCCAAGTCGTGTTCGTTTTGTAATGACAGCTCAAACCAGAAGGTCCTACCGAATCCTTTTATTCTTCCACTTTTACAAGAGAGCACAGAACTCATAAAATAATACACGCATAGCTAATACATTCAACAACTCAACTCATATTGAGTAAAGAAATGATTACCCAACATTGTCAAACAACTCACACATCAAGAACATAATTATTTCATTTACCCATTTTTAAAAAAAAATTTACCCAAGTCGTGTTCAGCAAGGGAAAAATGACTCAACCCAGAAATTACTTCATTCAAATCAACAACATCATTTAACTAAAACACCCATCGTAAAAGCAGGGTTGTTTTAATGAGACGTTTAAACAAAAGCAAATGGTTTAAGGAGAAGGGCTTAACATGCCTGAAATTCTTTTTGTGGTTCGAAGAAAACCACGTCCACAGGAGCTATTTCTCTCCACGGCATCCACAGCAAGGCTTTCCCAATAGTCCACTAACTTCCTCAAGCTCAAAAATAGCCGTGGCTATTCCAACAATAACAACAATAACCAAAACTAACAGCAGTTTGACAGAACCATGGAAAAAATGCAGAGCAACTAAAAACCCGATTGCACACAATGACAAACAAATTTTTCCTCTATCCTCTTTCCAAGGTGAGCTGGTCACTAAGACCAAGGTCATTGAATGCATTGAATGCAGTTCTTTTTCCTCATTCCTCACGCCACCACCGACTCAGGTTGGCGAGTTTCCTTTTTCAAATTTTGCATGTAATTCCTTTTTAGCCACTTAGCTAGTTGGATGCCTCCAACTTTTTCTTGTTCCCGCCAAACTTGGCGCTAAAACTTGTAAGGACATTATTTATTGTCCTAATAAATTTCTTACCTCCCCTCCCCTTATCCTTTCCATCCACATGGGTCTATGCGTCCCCTTCCTTAGGTTAGGATTAGTCTAGTATTTTAATAGTCCATATCTAGGTCATTCGCCTAGTTCATAGGTTAATGGAATTTATACCTATTTTCTCCCTTATGAAATCTAAAATCCATATAGGATAGTAGTTAGGGTATAAGATAAAACTTAGGGGTTGGTTAGGGTTTAATCCCCTAATATTTAATTAACTAGTTTCCATATCAAGTCTCATTAGCAATCACACAAGCAATAGTAACTTTTGTCCCAAGTATCAAGTTACAAAGAAACAAGGGTCCAGATCAAAGAACACATTCCTCTAAGATCAAAAGATGTGTCTTAACATATTTATCTTCATTTCTACAGTTACAACATCATGAAAGGTAATTACCATGATAACTTACAAAAATCAAGGTGTTACATTCCTCCCTTCTTAAAGAATCATCGTCCCGATGATCAAATTAACCAATTCAAGGAGTTTCTAGGACAAAATTCAGTTATTGTCCTTCCATTCATAAGTTCATACCAAAAATAGATTCACTCTTTAAAATAGTGTTTTAAGATAACTGTAAAATAGACCAATAATTGTCTAAATTTGGTAGAATTATCAGTTTTTCAATTTCAATTTCGATCAAACAAGTATGGAAAAGTAGATCTCATTTCTTCGAGATTTTCCCAAGTTACACTTTCTTCGCTAAACTGGTCCCACTGGACCTTACATTGATTCACTTCATGATTTCTTAAGCACAACTGGTGAGTTCCCAACACTCGAATGGGCTTAATCACGATTATTCCTGGGTCTTGGACCTGCAAGGAATTCCAATTCAGCACATGTGATAAATCTGTTACGTATTTCTTAAGCAAAGAAATATGAAAAACATCATGCATTTGTGATAAAGCAGGAGGTAATGCTAGACGATAAGCTACAGGGTTGATTATTTCAACAATTTCAAAAGGTCCCACGTAACGTGGCGACAACTTGGCAGCCTTGCCAAAAGTTATTGAGCTCTTTTTCGGCTTAACCCAAAGAAAGACCTTCTCACCAAGTTTATAATTCCTATCAACCCGCTTTAAGTCTGCATAACTCTTCTACCTATTGGCAGCCTCCTTTAGATGTTCCCAAATCATTTTGATTTGTTGTTCCATTTCCTTGAGGATTTCTGGCCCAATTACCTCTCTGTCCTCTATGCTGTCCCAGCTAACAGGGGTTCTACATTTTCTTCCATACAATGCTTCAAAGGGTGCCATTTTTAAAGAGGCGTGATATGTATTATTGTAGGAAAATTCAACCAGCGGAAGGTATTCCTCCCATTTATACTGCTGGTCCATGCAATACATTCTTAACATGTCCTCTAAAACTTGATTGACTCTCTCGGTCTGTCCATCCGTCTCCGGATGATATGCAGAGCTGAAGTTTAATTTAGTTCCCAAGGCCGCATTAAGCGTTTGCCAAAACCTTGATGTCATCCTCGGATCTCTGTCTGATATGATCAATTCGGGTATTCCATGCAATCTGAAAATTTCATGTACAAATCTTCTTGCTAATACTGGTGCATCGTCTTTCAAATTACCAGCAATGAAGTGTGCCACTTTGGTTAATTTTTCGACGACAACCAGGATGATATCATGCTTGTTCCTTGACATAGGCAATCCTTGAATGAAATCCATCGTTATCACTTGCCATTTGTACTGTGGAATGCTGTGGGGATACAATAATCCAGCGGGATGCATATGTTCCACCTTAACACGCTGACATTCCAAGCAGTGTGTTACAAATTTCACCACATCCTTTTTCATTCCCTTCCAGAAGTATTGCTTCTTAAGATCAACAAGCATTTTCGTAATGCCAGGATGTCCAGAAAAAGGTGAATTATGGAATTCAGTTAACAATTTCCTTCTTAAATCATTTGCCAAGGGTATATAGACCCTATTTTCAAATCTCAGAATTCCTTCGCTATCAAAGTGAAATCCTTTATACTTCACATCCTTTGATCTGCAGCAAGTGCTGTTTTAACTTGCTGGAAATAAGGATCTGATTCCAAGGCATCTTTCACCTCATCCTTAAACTGAGTTCTTAATGTTATAAGAGTAGAGATGTGCTTCCTTCGACTCAGAGCATCTACCACTCTATTTTCCTTGCCTTTGATGTAGCTTATATCAAAATCATACTGAGACAGAAATTCTAACCATCTTCGTTGTCTTGCATTCAAATTTGGCTGAGTAAAAATATACTTCAACCCCAGATGGTCAGTTTTTAACTCAAAAGGTTTGCCTAAAAGGTAATGCCTCCACATTTGAAGTGCATGTACAATGGCAGCAAGCTCTAGGTCATGTGGAGCATAATTCTATTCATGTAACTTAAGCTTTCTACTTTCATAAGCTATAACATGGTCATTCTGTAAATACCTCCAAGGCCTTCTCCCGATGCATCCGTTACAACCATAAAATTTCCATTTGGATCTGGTACAGTTAAAATAGGTGCTGTAGTTAACTGTTCCTTTAAATTTTTAAAGGCAGATTCACATTTGTCAGTCCAGACAAATTTCTTATCCTTCTTTTGCAGTGAAGTGATTGGGGCAGCAATTTTTGAAAAATCCTTAACGAACTTTCTATAATATCCTGCCAAGCCCATGAAGCTTCTTACTTCATGCATGTTCTTAGGCACAGGCCACTTGGTTATAGCTGCGATCTTTGAAGGGTCTACAACTATTCCATTCTTGCTTATAATGTGTCCCAAATAATGCACCTCTGCATCATAAAAGGAACATTTAGACAGGTTTACCATACAACTTCCTCTTTCTTAAAACTTCCAGCACTACCCTTAAATGTTCTTGGTGCTCTTCGACATTTTTAGAGTATATAAGAATGTCGTCTAAGAATACAAGCACAAACTTGTCTAGGTATTCTTGAAAAATATTGTTCATCAAATTCATGAAGGCGGCAGGTGCATTTATCAACCCAAAAGGTAACACCGTGAATTCATAATGCCCGTACCTTTTCTAAAAGTTTTTTTATGAATATCTTCTTCCTTTATTCTCAGCTGATGATACCCAGATCAAAGATCTATTTTTGAATAGACTGATGCTCCACGCATCTGGTCGAATAGATCATCAATCCTAGGAAGTGGGTATCGATTCTTAATAGTTTCCTTGTTCAACATTCTATAATCAATGCACAGCCTCAATGTGCCATCCTTTTTCTTTACAAAAATTACCGGCGCTCCCCATGGTGAGACGCTTGGTCTTATCAGCCCCTTAGTCAAAAGTTCCTGTAATTGAGCCTTTAGCTCTACCAACTCGAGGGTGGTCATTCTATAAGGTGCCTTAGATATGGGTTCAGTTCCTGGCTTGATTTCTATTGCAAAGTCAAACTCTCGTTTGGGTGGAAGACCTGGTAATTCCTCCGAAATACATCACTGAAATCCCTTAATAATGGATATCTTTCCATGAAATCATTATCCTCCTCAGCATTTTCTGTCATTTTTACTACATACAAGGTGCAGCCTCTATTTTTAGCCCTTTTTAGTTGCATAGCTATTAGTTTCCTAACTGCAACTTCACGCTTTACACCTTGAATGACTGCTGCTTTCTATAGGTCGTCAAAACAACAAATTTGTTTTTCATAACAGTCGACCTTTTCCTTATGTTCTGCCAACTAGTTAACTCCAATAATGATATCATATGATCCTAAAGGAGTGACATACAGGTCAACTTCGGTGGAGAAACTGGGCAAGTCAAGAATTGCCCCAAAAAGGCACATTTTGACTGTATGGACAACATTATTCCCATAATGCACTGTCCATGTCTTATCCATTCGTTCAGCCTTTCTTTTTAATTTCATTGCAAGTTTAGTAGAAATAAAGCATTCAGTGGCTCCAGTATCAAAAAGTATGACTACAAGTGTACCGAATAACTTACCCGAACTTCTATAGGCGTAACTTGCTTTTCAGCTTGTCTGTTAGCCACCGCAGCGTGTATCCTATGTTGCTGATCGCGATCATCCTTTTTCAGAGGACAGTGACTCGCGTAATGGTCCTTTCCACAGTTGAAGCATCCTCCAACTGGCCCTTTCCTAGGCTCAAATTTGTTACCAGCTTTGAAGTTATCATTCTGGCTCCCATAGGACTTTTGTCCATTGCCACTAACTTTTGCGAAGCTGTTCCGCACACTATTTACAGGTTTGTTCATTACAGATTTCTTGTTGTTATCTACAACAATTTTGTTTTTCACACCAAACCTTTTCCAAGGCCCCCTTTTGGGTGTGAGAGATGAAGAAGAATTGGGAATCTTCTTCCTTATCTCTTCCCTATGAGTAGAAATTGCTCTCAATTTCTGTTCCTGTCTTATTGCCTTTTTGACAACTCCTTCCATGGTGGTTGGACCATGGACATCCACTTCACCACCAATGATGGGATTTAGTCCCATTATGAACTTTCATATTCTGAACTTCTCGTCAGCTTGGTACTGCGGCACATACTTAAGGAGTTTAGTAAACCCTTCCCAGTATTCTGTCACCGTCAGCCTTCCTTACGACTAGTTCTGAAATTCAGTCATTTTCCTATCAAAATAGAGTTGAGGCAGCCACCGTTGCCTAAAGTAACCCTTAAATTGATCCCAAGTTATGTCTGATTTGACAATATTCAACTCAACCTTACGGTTGTCCCACCATGATGATGCTTCATGAGAAAGCTGATATGCTCCCCATATCGCTTTGGTCTCCTCGAGAAGTTTCTTATTGCAAAGTACTTCTCCATTTCACTGAGCCAATTCTCAGCTCCATCCCCAAGGGTTGTTCCATCAAACTTTGGAGGACTTATTCTCTTTATGTCATTTGTAAGTTCAGCTACTAATCTTTCCCTTTTAGTTCCAGGATGATTAGGAGCATTCACATTACTATTATCAACACCCGGATTCCCTCCATTGGTGTTGTCCACAGGAGGTGGCTGATCATTTATATCAGCTTCTTCTTCCTCCTCTTCATTTCCCATTGACTGTTGTTCCAAAACAGTCAAACGATCTCTCGTGTCTAGTAGGGCAGCAAGGATTTCATCCAGCTTTTGAGCAGTAGCTGCTTCTCCACCCGGTAACGGGTTGTTCGTAGCATTTCTTCTTGTTCTGACCATTTTCTGTTCAATAAGAAAATGTAAACCTTATTAAATTGTGGACTCATTAGGTCCAAGAGCTGCAACCTTCAGCTCTAATACCAAGATGTAACATCCCCATTTTAAGATACTAGAACAAGGAATTTTTTTATTTTTTTATACAACGTTCCCTGTTATGAATTATATAATTCAAACACACGTTCAAGTTTTAATAATTGTTCTCTGTCCAACTAATGCAATTTGGATCACACAATTTCCTTTTAAAACCAATGTTCTCTGTTCACATACTTGCAATATGGAACACACATTCAATGCCATTCAATCATATAACAGTTACCATATGCTGCTGTAAATGACTCGAAGAACTAATGATCTCCCATTTTATGGCTCGAGTTTCAACGATCTCTCATTTCGTGACTCGGTGACTTACCGATCCTTCATGTTTTTTTAATATTGGTAAATAGTTTTTTGGGCTATACCCTTGTGTACAAAAAGGAGGCCTAAAAGCTGAATAAGAGAGAGAGCGAGAGAAGGCTTATCAAAGCACAAAAGTTACAGCAAAGATCACCGGAGCCTCGAAACAGAACACAAACGTTTAACAGATCTCATTTCATGACTACTTCTTGGCCGCTGATTACCGATCCTTCATGTTAATCGATTGTATAATGAATATACAGGGTTCTCTTACCATTTTCGGTTATCGAAGTGATCCATTTAAGAAGCCTATCTCGAATATTTTGTTCGATATTCATCTGACATCCTGCATCTTAAACTAGGTGATTAGGACAACGCAACCAACACTTGCGATACTTTGGCCAAAGATTTTCACATGCTTTGCATGATCATATTCCTGGATGTGGTACACATCATTGGAATACATCCTTCACCTCACTTTTCTGCTATTATCTAGAATGGTCTTTCCTGGTCTCTTCTAGTCCTTCCATTTAAGGTCAAGCTCTAACCCCAATTAGCAATATGAACGAGCATAGGAAGTTACTCATGGTAACTAAAGATACGCAGACATACGATGTCATCCCTAGATGACTCCGTGTGTCTAGTTACCTTTAGTCCTTCAGGAGTCACTTCATATGCGTGATCACATTCCTATCCCCATCTAAGAACTTAGTATCCAGCTTATGTAAACTTGATGATTTAATTCGGGAGGGCATTGTAATATGTCAGCTATAACATTGTGTCATCATGAAGGCCCCGCCTTCATGAAGACACTATATTGTAGCTGGCGTATGTCAATGTCCTACGGAATCCTCTCATCGAGGGTACACATCCAGCTCAATTGTGATTTGGTTATAATCTTAGTATTTAAGATCAACTTTCAGCAGCCATGCTGATCCTTTATCCTTGTTCTTGTTTCAGTTGTATGTAGCTAAGAGAGACTTAATCCATCTTCTAGCTTAATACACATTTCCTCCTTCATACCGAAGGGTTGCCTATTCACTTCTTGGTTCCTTTCTTAATCTTTGGACTAAGCAGTCCATTATCGATAACTTAATAAGTTTAACCTATTAAACTTAACCAAGTTTTCCACAACTGTAAACAAATTCAGAATTCCATCTTATTAGACGTCATTTAAATGAGGTCTAATTCTAAATGAATTTATTCATTTATCCTCCTTAACCTTACTTAGTTAAGGTCTGTTAACAATAGATATGATTTCCCATATCTTTATTTTCTGAATTTAAACATTCGAGGCTATTAACGAGTCCGAATACAAGGTTCGGCTGCCTCTAAGTTATTTGATATCCCTTAGTTTTCAAACTAATCCCGAATACCTTCCAATTAGGATTTCATGTTTATCTAAATCTTTTTAATGTCAATTCAAAATTCATCTTAACCCAAGTATGAACTAATTGCACATTTCAACGTAAAAGTTGCATTCAGGTAAAGAATAGATGTTATTTCCTTTTAAATTCATCCATTAACATTTGAATAATTCCAAGTCAAGGAATAATGTTATATTCTCAAACTTATTCAACAATATCAAACTGATACAGTTATTGAAAATATCACACTTTTACTTGTATTCATCCATCAGATTTACAATCTATACATTTGCCAGTCCAAACGACTGGACTTTGTTTATATCAAACAACATTACAACTCATAAAGATAGAAGAATGTAACTTCTTCCTTTCTCATTTCCTCATGGAGGAGTAATAGCTATCAATACTATCCATCTTCAGTTAATCAAAGAAGTATCGAAAACAACCATGTCTTCATTTATACTCAAGTTTCATCTACAAAATTACTTGCATGGGTCAGTTCATTGAACTGAGCATATTAAGCACTTGTCATTAAAATGAGGTGCTTTTAATTAACTATCTCAATAAAAGAACCCTACTTTTATGAAACATTAATATGAACATCATTCTAGAATTAAATACCAAAAAGGATGAACAACATATCAACTTAATCATCTAATTACCATCCCAATCGGTCAAAGGATTACTGTCCTCTTTCTAAATACTTATAACAAGAAGTAATTTCCTTCAAACATTTCCAGATTACAAACATCCGTAAGAACTGAAAATACAATTATGTAACTACCATTCTAACATAATGCTATCAATTCCTTTCCCCTACATTAGTTAGAGGAAGATTCACAATTATATTTTAAATAAAACTTCCAGAAAACCATTTTCCTTTCCTTTCATACAACTTGTCTAATCTCAAACAATCAAATGCTGAAGAGAAAAGTAAACAACAATTTAAATACAAATGCTTAACCCAAGCAGTATGAAATTCGTTCCATAACAATTATAGATTTCCAACTGTATGAGAGAAAATGATCATTAATTCAATTATCCATTCACACTCTCTTTCCTTTCCTCATAACTATACTAGAAATTTTAATTCAAACGTGATATCAATCAATGATAACAGTCCAAAGAGAAATGAACGAAAATCAATAATCGAATAAAAGGGAGAAAGATCATATCACCTCTTCTTACTGTCTATCCAAATACCTCTTATTTAGAGCAGACATACTCCAATAGTATAATTCATTCAGAGTAGTATATTCAGTAATTGAAAACTACTATTACCTTTCCAAAAAGTTGACCAGAGTTCATTGCAACTGGTCAATAAACATTAGTACCAAAAGAACCTCTAAACACAATCATTTCCTTTTAAATATTTCACTCTACAGACATTCACGTCAATATATAACATGTAAGAGTGTACAACAACAACATATCACGCTTTCATTGTAATAGTGAGAGAATTCACTTTCCAACAGCAAAGGAGAAATCTTTTCATATTTCGTTTCAATGAAAACAATGAAAGGTTTTCAATCCGTAAATTATATATACATATATATATCCTTGAGTTCAACAAGACACAGAGTATGAATTATATGCTCTACCCAGTCTATTCTATAGACTGACTTTTCTGTTCCCATTCAGATCAGAACTTCTTTCCAAACAGTCATATATGAATACCAAGAACAAGCAGGCAGAACACCATATCCATTTAGAACAATGAGGTAAGATGCTACTATGACCTTACTATCCCAAGGAGGTTTCATACCCCACACACTATAATATGACAAGAGGAACAGTTAAACATGAGTCTTGTCAAGCATTTTTATGGCTTTCCTTAACCATTATCGCACACAAATCAAAACAACAATTCACACATTGCTGTTACTACAACAAGTTCGACCCATAATACACAATGAAATCCTATTATCATTATTTTTAGGATTCATAACAGCAAAAGAGATAACTCGTTTCATTAACTATTTCTGTAAGACAACACTCATCATTCTTTTTAAAACGCAACAAGTATGCCCAAGTCGTGTTCGTTTTGTAATGACAGCTCAAACCAGAAGGTCCTACCGAATCCTTTTATTCTTCCACTTTTACAAGAGAGCACAAAACTCATAAAATAATACACGCATAGCTAATACATTCAACAACTCAACTCATATTGAGTAAAGAAATGATTACCCAACATTGTCAAACAACTCACACATCAAGAACAAAATTATTTCATTTACCCATTTTTTTAAAAAATTTACCCAAGTCGTGTTCAGCAAGGGAAAAATGACTCAACCTAGAAATTACTTCATTCAAATCAACAACATCATTTAACTAAAACACCCATCGTAAAAGCAGGGTTGTTTTAATGAGACGTTTAAACAAAAGCAAATGGTTTAAGGAGAAGGGCTTAACATGCCTGAATTTTTTTTGTGGTTCGAAGAAAACCACGTCCACAGGAGCTATTTCTCTCCACGGCGTCCACAGCAGGGCTTTCCCAATAGTCCACTAACTTCCTCAAGCTCAAAAATAGCCGTGGCTATTCCAACAACAGCAACAATAACCAAAACTAACAGCAGGTTCGACAGAACCATGGAAAAAATGCAGAGCAACTAAAAACCCGATTGCACACAATGACAAACAAATTTTTCCTCTATCCTCTTTCCAAGGTGAGCTGGTCGCTAAGACCAAGGTCATTGAATGCATTGAATGCAGTGATTTTTCCTCATTCCTCACGCCACCGCCGACTCAGGTTGGCGAGTTTCCTTTTTCAAATTTTGCATGTAATTCCTTTTTAGCCACTTAGCTAGTTGGATGCCTCCAACTTTTTCTTGTTCCCACCAAACTTGGCGCTGAAACTTGTAAGGACATTATTTATTGTCCTAATAAATTTCTTACCTCCCCTCCCCTTATCCTTTCCATCCACATGGGTCTATGCGTCCCCTTCCTTAGGTTAGGATTAGTCTAGTATTTTAATAGTCCATATCTAGGTCATTCACCTAGTTCATAGGTTAATGGAATTTATACCTATTTTCTCCCTTATGAAATCTAAAATCCATATAGGATAGTAGTTAGGGTATAAGATAAAACTTAGGGGTTGGTTAGGGTTTAATCCCCTAATATTTAATTAACTAGTTTCCATATCAAGTCTCATTAGCAATCACACAAGCAATAGTAACTTTTGTCCCAAGTATCAAGTTACAACAAACAAGGGTCCAGATCAGCAACACATTCCTCTAAGATCAAAAGATGTGTCTTAACATATTTATCTTCATTTCTACAGATTCAACATCATGAAAGGTAATTACCATGATAACTTACAAAAATCAAGGTGATATTTTTTCACAAAAAACCTTGGTTAGTGATGATCTAAAGAATATTGAGAATGAAATTGATAATAAAGGGTTGAATAAAGATTTAAGAGATAAGGAGAAACTCCTATTGTCCGAATATCATAATTTAGAAGCTAAAGAGGAGGCCTATTAGAAACAAAACTCTCAAGTTATGTGGTTAAAGGAGGATGATAGGAATACAAATTTTTTCACCTTATGACCTCTATGCATAAGAACAGTAATACTATTTTGGAAATTGAAGATAGGGGAGGAGTTAGAATTAAGAATCATGATGAAATATTACGAGGAATTTATCACTTCTTTTCTCAATTATTGGTTTTTGGAAGGGAACTTGATTTTGGTAAGGAAACATATATTGCAAATATTTTTCAATCTGTTATTTCTCATCAAGATAATGTTGAGTTGATTAAAATTCCATCTACTGAGGAGATAACTACTACTATTTTTTATTTGGAAGGGGAAAATATCTTGGTCCACATGGCTTTCTGCTCTTTTTCCAAGATTTTTGGGAAATTATTCATAAAGATGTTAAAGAATCTATTCAATATTTATTCATGCATGGTAAACTTTTGAAGAAGGTGACTATTACTTTTATAGCTCTTATTCCTAAGGTGTCTAGTGTTGAAAAATTTACATTTTATGCCGATAAGCCTTTGTAATATTATCTATAAGATAATTACTAAAATTATCTCTTTACGAATCACATGTTTTTTGGAATGTTTTATTTCTCCAAATTATGGAGCTTTTGTGGAGGGAAGACAAATTATGGATAGTGTCATAAATATTCATGAAGTGGTTCACTATGTGGATATTTCCAAAAGGTCAACTATGATGCTTAAAATTGATATGAATAAATCCAACGATAGGGTGTCATGGAGATTTCTTAAAATAATTCCTAGAAAATTGTGTTTTCATAAGTATTTCATTGATATTATAATGGAGTGTATTTCTACTCGAAATACTCAATTCTTGTCAATGGGAAATCAAGGATTTTCTCATCTAGAAGGGGATTAAGGAAAGGGGATCCTCTTTTTCCTTTCATTTATATCATTTTGGAAGAGACTTTAGGTTGATTTATGTAAGCGGAAGATTAATCTCAATAGGTTAGTTGTTTCTAGTGGATTAGACCCTATAGTTTTGCAACAATTTGTGGATGATACATTTCTTTTGGGAAAGGTGACTCAAGCTAAAGAATTGGTGTTTAAGGAGATTTTACAGGATTTTGAGGAGGTTACAGGACAACTCATCAATTTTAGGAAAAGTTCAGTTTTCTTTTTTAATGTGGACATTGAAATTCAAAATAGAATTTTGAGGTTTTGGAATGTACTTTATAGGTTTTTTCTTATTCCTATCTTGGAATGCCTTTGTTTAAGGGTAGGATGTAGCTGGAAAGTTGGAATCCTTTGGTTATGATATTTTAGAAAAACTTAGACACTGGAAAGGAAAATTATTATCTCGGAAGGTAAACTTCAATTACTCCAAATTCATCTCCAGAGTTTAGTGGTGTACTTGATGTTAATTTTTAAAATGCTAGCTAAAATTACAAATATTATTACTAAGATTCAACATAGTTTTTATGGTCAGGAACTGAATCAAAAGATATAATTCCTTTGGTGGCATGGGATAAAGTTACCCTTCCTAATAATGTTGGTGGGCTTAGGTTGAAAGATATCAAAAGCATGAATTTGGCCCTTATGGCTAAAGTAGGATGGAGATTGGAGCATGAAGATGGTTTATGGGTTAGAATTATAAAAGAAAAATATCTACATTTTGATCAAGCCTCTTTTATTTCTAATGTTGATCTTCTCGGATGGGTCCTTCCTTTGGAATGGTTTGTGTAAATGTAGGGATATTCTATTAAAGGGTAGTAAGTGGATAATAGGGAATGGTATAAAAGTTAGATTCTAGGAAGACTGTTGGTTAGTTGATGTTACTCTAATTAATCAAGATCAATGGAGAGATGTAGTTGCTCATTTTTAGTTGTCAATGGGAAGGTTGATTAGAGATCATTGAAGTAGATCTCGAACAGGATGGGATTGGAAACTCCTAGAATGGGAAGATGAGGATGAAGAAATGAATGAAAGAATATGAATATTAAATGCAAATATAAGAGGATTACATATTCCTTTAGTTAAAAAGAGGATGAGCTAATGTGGTCTTTGATAAAGGATGGTGTGTATTCGGTGAGAACTGGTTATGGTATAACAAGAAATGGTCCTCTTTCACATCCATTTTGGAAAATAAATGGGATAAGAATCTTATTCCAAAGGTTAATTTATTTCTTTGGCATGCTTTCCAAAATAAAATTTTAACTGTAGATAACTTACAGGAGAAAGGAATGATGATCCCTAATCAGTGTATTCTTTGCAAAGAAGCTTGTGAATATATTCAACACCTTTTTCTTCAATGTCCCTTTTCTCAAAGAGTTATTATTTATGTTATGCATGTTTTCCAGATCTTTTGGGTTTTTCTGGAGACTTTTGCTAATTGGTATGCACAATGGACAAGTCCTTTTGTTTCATTAAGTCTTTCAAAGGCCTGGAGTTTTTTGTTCCCTCATTTCTTATGGGGGATATGGCTTGAAAGAAATGGAAGAATTTTTAGAGATAAACAAAAAAGATCTATGTGGGTGGGGAGTAGCATTTTAGGGGCTTTGGTAAATAATATTTTGATAGTGAAGATTAAAGAGAAAGGTGGTTACCCTGATCATGAGAAGGAGATTATTCAAGGTTTAGGTATCACTAAGTGTGTACAAAAAATTTCTCTATCGAAGGCTCTGGCTAGGAAAAGTGCTAAATGGGATAAACCTCCTACATGGTGGATGAAATTGAATTTTGATGGAGTAGAAAAGGTAGTTCTGGTTAGCTACTTCTAGTGGTATAATTAGAGATGAGGTGGGTTCCCTTGTTTTGGCTTATGTTGAGCCTATTGGAAATAAATCTAATAACTATGTTGAGGCTTATGCACTCTTAATTGGTTTACAATGGGTGAAGTCTTTACAAATAAATAATATTCAAGTGGAGGGAGATTCGTTATATATTGTTAATGTGATGAAGGGTATTTCAAAGAATCATATTAATATTGATATAATTATTAGAGATGCTAAGACTATATTGGTAAAATTTGATAATTTTCAATTTAATCATGTTTTCCGTGAAGCTAATATGCGTGTGGACATGTTAGCAAATATTGGGTTTTGGGTTCATGATAAAATGTGGTGTCGAGTGAGATGGATTTACCTCATAGTAAAAAAGTAGTGTTGGATGCAGAAAATTAGATTTGAGCATCGAATAGGATATGATCTATACTTGATATTATTTTCCAAATATGTACGTTTCACTCATTAATATAAAGGCTTGTTGTAGGTTTTATGTAGGATCATTTGAAGATTGGTTCATATTTATTTTATGTGTTTTTGAGATGGGTGGTGCTAGGGTGAGGATTGAGCCTTCACTTCGTCGGTGGTTCTGGAAAGAGATTCATTTCTTTGGGATATTTTTGGGGAAGGAGGAGTTTCTTATTTTATGCGAGTTTAAGAGGGTTTGATGAAAACATATTAAAGGAATTATCTATAGTTTGGGATAAAGGATTTGTTACAATGAGGGGTGTAAGCTTTATGGTCTCGGGAGCTTATTGGAAGTGTTACTAATATGGATTATAGTTTTTGTAATATTTTTAAGGATAGAACTCAACTTCGGGAGGGATTCCATATTTTTCTTGAAAATGATGAGAAAATTTATTTTATGGAGGATGGTATAGCCCATAAATATTTTCTGGGAGGTGGGCTGAAGTTTGTTTCTATATAATGAAGTATATTACTCTGGATGGGAAGTATCAGAAGCTGCACTCTCAGCATTTGATGCTTCTGAACCATTTTCGGAGAGGAAGGAGGATGATTATTCCTTTCTACTTATTTAATTCTCTGTAACTTTTGGTTAAGAGTTTTAAGGAGGAAAAATGGAGGTTCTTCTTCATCAAGGGTTAATCCTTCTGCTTGTTAAAATGGGTAAGCCAAACCTACAAACAAAGGGGGTTAGAATTAGGTTGGGGAAGACTAGGAAGACCACATCTCTTTAGCTGATAGGATTAGGCTTACTAAAATGAAAGAGAGGGGTGAGAAGGATGCGGATATTGCAAAAACATTACAAAATATTTCTAGGAATGATGAAGAGTGTAATCCTAGTGGTGGGTTGGTGGAAGGAAACATTGTGTTTAACTTTCTTGTGAGTAAAATTGAAGCTCTAGAGGATTCATCTGTCAATTTAAGGCTTAGAATAGAAATATTTTGTGGGGATTCAAAGGTCAAATGCAGAGATAAAAGTGTTAGAAAATAGGGTTGATGCTCTCCAGGGATGGTTGCAGAGGACAAAGGAAAGAAGAGGCAGCTCGACATAAGCAATTCATACAAGGAGGATTTTCAAGGGGAAGGTGTTGGTCTGAGTACTAGGGCTAGGGGAAACTTTCCTGGTTACTGAATTTTTACTGACTATTTGTAATGTCGGTTTTGTAGTTTTCTGTTTTGGGTTTTTGTTTCTTATTTATTTTTGTGGGGCTCTCTCTAAGTCAATCTCTTTTTGACTTAAGCCATTTTGTCAATTTTTTAACAGATACTTTTGGTTTTTAAAGTAATTTATTATAATATATTTTCTATAAATGGTCCTTGGAGCCTTTCTAATCATTATCTATAAAAATATATTCCTTCTAAGATAAAACCTTTTAAACTCCTTCAACATCCACTAACTCATCCACATCTAATTTTTCCAAAGAGATATAATCTCTTTCACTCTAGGGATTAAATATGGGAATCCTCACCTCATTCTTGACCCCCTCATGTCTAAGCATCCCATCTACACAAATTCATCTCATATCTACCCAAATAGCCTCCCCTTGAAGCTAGTGGACCTCACTTTTGACATTTTTTAATTCTTATCTCATCCAATTTTATTCAACCCATCTCATATGATTTTAATTAACCAATTTGTTTATCATTTCATTTTTCAAATTCCACCATTGTGGCCATATTTTACCCACATTTAGGGGACCATTCATCTCTTTTTACACTAAATTCCATCTTTGTGTCCATATTTTTGCCTCTTTTGGGGCACCATCTTGATCATCCTAAGTACACCATTGTGTCAATATTTGTGTCTCCTTTGGGACACCAACATTTTCATTCTAAATTCCACCCTATCATACTTGTGTCTCTTCCCATAACCATATTACCATCCTAAGCCCACTCTTGTGGCCATATCTCTTACTTCCTCACTTTTGAAAAGGTAGTGCATAGTTTCCATTATACCTATCTCATCCACTTTATCTATAACACCCTTGATAGTTGTTATTTTCCTCCATTTCATTTCAAGTGTTGACATGTGATCTTCCTTATAAAGATATGTTCTTTTGATTGATGAGATCATGCTTGATATGGATAAATCTTTTATACTCTTAAGATCATTAGACCGAATTGGAATGGCTTCCTTGAATCCATTTTTCACTTCTATAGGTGAGTTGTAATCTAGTTTAGGAGTTGAAAGCTTATCTATTAATCTGACTCATCCTTGGATCAATTTCAGTGATCCAAGGAATGTTTTAAACCTGCTCTATTGAATGAATGGTAAATTGACATTCCATGAATTAAGTGACATATTGACTGAACTTTGTTGTTACAAGTTCTTTGATTTTTGTGTGAACGTATTTCCATTCAGTTGTATGTTGTGTTTGGGTCTTTGGAGATTGATTGTGGCAGGACAATGCTGGCGTAAATGAAATACAATTTGTTCATGACATTGGGAGGATTCGAGATCCTAAAAAGGACTATCCTACGGAATCCTAAGCTAGGTAAGAATATTTGTTGCCTAAGCTATGTTACTTAATTGATTTTAATTCTAACCTAAGCCCTGTGCTAAGGGAGTATGGAAAAGGTTTCTAGGCTATTTAATCTAACCTAAAACCTAATGTTAAATGGTTATGTGATGAAATAACCTAATGCATAAAACTATTATGTTGGGGATTAATCTAACCTATGTGGAAACTACCTAAGGTGGTAATTTATGTTGGGGTTATATCCTAAGGTTACATATTATAAGCTAACCTAAGATCTAACCTAAGTTCTAAGGGATCTATCCTAAACTATTTTAAATGGGAACCTAATGGGTCGCATGTATCATAGGCGATGGTTCCAATGGCATTTAAGTTGTTGATAAGGTTTTAATTGCATAGAAGTACTGCCAGTTTTGGCAGGGGCTAGTTGACTTGGCGGAGGCTTATGTGGAAGTGTCACTAAAATGGAATTTCATGTTAAATTTGATTTGGCATTCGCTAGACTTGGAAGGTAGTGGAAAGGAAGGATAGGTAGGAAAATCAGAATTAATGGAATTTATTGTTTTCGGTTCTCGTGCTCAAACCATTTTGGAAGGCATGCAAACAGGTTTGTATGGGGTTGTTTCACTTTGCATACTTCATGATTTTTTCTCTGCATGCTCTCTGGTTTTTCGAACCAGCAGATTGAACTACACTTAATGGCTATTTTTGAAGTTTTTGATCTATTTTTGGTTCATGGGATGTATAAGAGACAATGTGGAAAAATAATATGGTTGTTTGATCTTTCGTGGAGATGAGGAGAAGTTTTGAGCTCGGCTAGAGGTCTCCTTCGATTTGGTAGAAGCACTATCAGGCATGATAGGCTCTAATCTTTAAGATCTCTTGCTTTCTTCTAAATGTTTCATTAAAATGATTCTACTCTTTTGAGATTCTTGGCTTGCATGCTTTATCTGGTTACTTGTCTGATTGGGTTTTATAATCTCTGTCATCTTGGATATGAAACCATGGAAAAATTACGTTGTGTTTTAAAAAAATTGTCTTTGTTATAATAAATAGTGATACATGCATGCGAAGCTTGTATTAGTAGCTTTATTTTTCCATTTCTAAATTGTGTATACAAGGTTGTTATGTGTGTTGGAACTAGCCTTTGTTACAATATATGGATTTTGAACCATATGAGAACCTTGAGTTCCGTTTGAGCTTGTATTTGGACTTTGTGTTTTTATATGAACTTGTGTAGGAGCTTCTTGTTTTGAACCGACGTTTAGAAACTTGGGTAACTCGGACTATTGTTCAAAATTAGTATATGGATGTGTACATGGTATTTTTTTATTACTTGTGTTTCCCTAAACTTTTGTTAGAGGTTCTTACACTTTGGAGTCGTGTTTTGATTCTTGAGATGACCTGGACTGTTGTTGAAGTCCTTATAGGGAAAAGATCTTGTGTTATTTTCTAATGACCATTTGAACTATTAATGGAAGTTTATAATATACACAACACTTGTATTTTATTACTTGTGTGGATTCTGAACTTTGTGGGAACCTTGGGTTCTATTAGAGCTAGTATTTTGGCCTCACGTTGTAATATGAACTTGAGTTGGAACCATTTGTTGTTCTGAACTAGTGTTTGGTATCTTGGGTAACTCGGGACTACTGTTTATGTCGTATGTGGCTCTGTACCTGTGTTTTATTTGGTGAAATCTTGGACTATTAATGGAGGTTTGTGTTTTTTCACCGCATTTGTATTTTGTTACTTGTGTAGTTCTAAAATTTTGTTGAGAATTTGTGTCGACTCTATTCTGGTATTTTGAGTTGTGTTTTACATGTATTAAACTTTTAAAACTTATAACTCTTTTACTTGAACTATTTCTCAAAGAAAACTAGGAGAATAGTTGACTGAGTTGTTAGGAAAACTCTTTGAGATCTTATCTAGAGGTTGCTAAGTTTTAGTTCTTAAGGGAACCCAAAGGATCATTTTTACATGTTATTCCTTTATATATGAAAATCCCGATCATTATACTAAGTTTGGAAGCATTCCCTATGGCTGGCTAAGATTATTTGAGCATTGGATGAGGAAGCTAGGGTGGAGGAAGATGGTGAACCTTGTGGCATAAAACGAGAGGGAAGAGAGATGACTCATGTATAGTGAATCTCATGAATGGGAGTTAGCTAGACAAAGTGAGGTTAAATGAGTGATGGAATTATGGAGACAAATGTTGCGGGAAGGAATTAAGGTTCATGTAGAGGACGTGGAGACCGAGCAATATGTGCTACCCTATCTTCGCTAGCATGGGAGAGAGACCCCTTTAGCTTTTGATGAGATTTCATCACTTGGAGAAAGGAGATCTGTTGGCGCACATCTAAATCCACCTAGTGACCAACCCCTAGTGCTTAGTCTTCCAAATCAAGAGATAAGTATTACTAACCTAGTTGGTATTGGTGGGAGTGACGGATCTACATTTAGAAAATATAACTCATTTGGTACATCTATGGTTGCGCAATCATTCCCTGTGTTTAGAGGAATATTATCTGGAATGACATTTGGGAAAAGTACGGGTACGTAAATTTTAGGTATCACTTCTATAAGTGGTGCAAGACACACATATGGTAATAGTGTAATATCACAAAATATTAGTGTGTAGTTTAGTGGGACATTGGGGACACTAGGCATGACCACTTCAGGCCCATTACCGGCTACAGGAGGTGGATCTGATGGTATAGGAGTTGGAGGACCTAGTGGACCTGGAAGATCTAGGGGATCTAGTGGATCAAGAGGAACAGACCTGATGGATCTAGTGTCTCTAGTGGTGGAGGAAACACCAGAGGAAATCAAGGTTTTGGATTAGGTAGACAAGGGCCTCAACTACCTCAACAAGTGTTTTTCAAAATGTCTTTATATCTACCAGACTCGCAAAGTTGTTAAGGATTCCACAAATCATGTACACAACCGTAAGTTGCTATGGTGCACAAAGGGGATCACTACCCCGAGCAAAAGGTAATTCATTTTGCAACGATGTTACAAGGGTGCGCACATAGTTGGTACCAAAGTATGACCCCATCAAATAGTGGTGGATTACACCACACTATGGAATACCTTCTTGGCTAAAGTTCATATCCCTGAGTTTGAACAAGAAGAGCATCATTACGTTGAAGGAGATTCAAAAAGGTATGGTAGAAAGTGTGTGGGAGTATGATGCACGTTTCAAGACCCTCTTATCAAAATTGTCTTATGATATTCACCCCTCTCAGCATTCTCGGTTTTTGTAGGGTTGATAACACCTTTTAGGAGAGAAATTTTGCATAAGAATTTCACAAATCCACGTGAGGCCTTAAAAGCTTCCCCTACACACCGAGGCTATTGGAAGTGTTGATACCGATGCTAGCCCTTTTCTTGAGGCTTAGACTACCGAAATGGCCAAAAAAACTAGAAAATCTATCTCGCGAACTTGGCGTATGAGACTCGCAATGGTCTATGGTATAAAAATTGTGAGGTAGAGGGGCATCTAAAGGATAGTTTCCCAGGAGATGCATACATGCCATGACAAAGGACCGTGTGAGGTTTGCTATGGAGATCATTGTGTAAGTAGGTGTCCACTAATTCAACATGTGATCCATAAAAGTGTGTCTTGTTATTACAAGATTTTCACCTCTACTACTCATGAAACCAAGGATTGTAGATTGATTGACCAGATACATGATGCCATTGATATTGGTGTGCAATAGAACAACCTCGAGAAAAATTCCAAGGATGATGGTCATCACTATGAAGGGCACATAGATAGAGCGGTACATTAAATAAGTTTAAGAAGATGATTTTGTGGTCTTGGTAACCACGTAAGAGGAAGAAGTGAGTTCTGTGTAGAACCTGTTACAATTATGGGTATACAGAGCACTATAAGTGTGAATTCTTTGATCTATTACAATGCTCTTGGTGTGGAAAAAAACATAAGTATGAGGAGTGTCTAGAGCTATTTGAACATATGAGCTAGCAACACTAGAAAGAAAAAGGTTTTGAAATGGTAAGTGTGAGAAATTTTGATTCACAATGGATGCCAAGAGTGGTGTGTGAGTCAGAACTAGATCTTTTGCTAGCTACGACGTGAGTTGAGGCTGCGTGCACAATGGATATACCAAGGTGGAAACCACTTTGGTTACAAGAGAAGAGGTGGTGTGTGGGAATTATCTGAACCCTACTCATTAGAAAGAGGTGTATCAAGAGACCATGGATGTAATTTGAAGCCTACAAGGAGAGATCCAGTGCCTAAAAGAATAGTCAAGGAACTTAGAGAAAATGGAGAATGCAGAGGCTCCACGAAGGATCTAGATGAGGTAAGGGAAGTATACAAAATTCCTTTATTAGGAAAATGGTTACTAGAAAAGGTACAACGTGCGGGAAAATCATGAGAGGAAATGTTTACATGCTAACCTTCCTCCCCACAACCTTGACTATGATAAGGAGATTACCTTAAATGTGGTTGTGGATGGATGGCTTCTAAGAAATATTTTGATTAAAATAGGCATGGAAGTCAATGTCCTCACTCTAGATGCATGAAATCAAATGGGAAGGCCCCCATTACAATCATCTTCAAATGTGTTGTATATGGCTAACAAGACAAAGGAAATTCCCATTGGTGTCTTGAAGGATGTTTTTATCACTATCCAAGGGGAAAAGTTCACTAGGGATTTTAAAGTCTTAGTACTAGCCGAGGAAGACAACTTTCCAGTGTTACTTGGGTGCCCCTAGTATTATAAGAACAATGTTGACGTACGGTTCAACAAGGGGTACATAAGTTTTTAAAATAAGGAATAATGGGTTATCATCCCCTTGACCAATGGGAATTCATTTCCCTATACTAAGCCCTTGGGAGAAGAAGTTCTTGACAAAATCTATCTACACTCTATCAGGGACCCTAAGGTGATTCACCCTATAGAAGGAGTTATTTTGTTTGAAGATGCTCATCCCTTTAGTGATAAAACTAGTGTGGCATGTGATAATTATGCGCACAGAACTTATGAGTTAATTGGGCAACAATTAAGAGGTTTGGTTATAAGGGTGAAAAAGGCACACTTAGTAAAAAAGTGACAAAGTTACTCGGAGGGGCAAACCCCGATAATTTATTACAATAAATGGAGGCTCATGGAAAAATGTGATCGAAAGAAGAGTGATACTCAGCTATTACTTTCTTATGACTATAATGCATTAGTGGGTGACACATAACGATAGCCTCCTAGAGTGGTGCAAAGTAAGAATCATATTCTTTGTTAGTTTTTTCAAGCAATGCACCCAATGCAATACGATACTACCATGGGAAGGAACTATACGTACCAAAAATTGTAAGAGAACAATTTCACACATGCCCCAATGATGATACAGGTCTCCTCGCAAGGTGTTCGGGATTTGGAAAAGCTCTCCAAGTGTACATTAACATCCTGTATGCCCCGCTTAGCCTCTACGTGCTTTTTTTTTCTCTTCCCCACTATTTTCCTTTCTTTTTGGTCTTTAGTGATGAAACCACCGCCTTGCCTCGGGAGGCGATCTCATGATCGCCGCCTGTGCGAGGTAGTATTCCTATAACTGCTGCCCTACTCGTGGGGTGGCGGTCCTTCACGCATTTTTCCAGAATGTTCCTTTTATCACAAATCGTGTAAAATTTCAATGTTTACCAGCTTTTTTCACCGCCTTTGCTTGTATTTATGATTTTGGTTCCCTAGAATAGTGTTTTTCCATTGTTTATTGTAAAGGAGTTCAATTTGGATTTCACTTTTGGGTAAATGGGAATTGTTATCCAAAATTCACCCCCTTAAGGTAATTTTTATAACATGCATCCGAGGTTCTTCGTACCATGCTTGGGGCCGTAAAAATGAAGAAAATTGGCTAAGTCCTAGTCCGCACAGCAGCCCAGGACAGTTGGGATATCAGTGCAAACCGGCGAAAAGCCTCCGTGAAGTCCGTGCGGTAGTTGGAATAATTGGGATGGCGGGACGCATGGGACGCGAAAGGTGAACCGGCCGAAAGTGGAAAAAATTGCCAAGTTTTGTTTGGGACATCCGGGACAAAAGTACACAGAGGACGTGGATCGGCCGGTTTGGCGCAAGTCAGTCCATTTCGGGCGGTTCGGAGATATTTGTCCCAGGTAGTCCAGGATAGTTGGGACAAGAGTACGCGGAGGATGCGAACCAGATTGGTTTTGCTGAAGCAAAGGAATTTTTTTTGGGAGATCTGGGCCAAAGGTACGCGAGGGACGTGGAGAGCCGAAAGAGTCGAGAGCGAATGGAAATGTGCCACGTGTCTTCGCCGCAAAGTTGGGACAAGGAATCCCGAATCGGGCAGTTCGGAGGAACTTGTCCCATAGCTTTAGGACATCTGGGCCAAGAGTACATGGAAGACGTGAAAAGCTGAAAGAGCTGCCAACGAATCAAAACGTGCCACGTGTCAGAAGGTTGAAAAGTTGCTAAGTGCGCCCCTCAGGCCTGAACCAATAAAATAGTGCCACGTGTCCCAGTTTAAAGGCCTGAAAGGAATTTTCAGAGGACAAGCCCATGGATGAATCGAGCCCGACACGTGTCATCCAGTGGCGAGCATGGGAAAAATTCAAGTGTTTTCCCGCCGATCCGTTTTTGGGCCATTTTTGCCCTAAATCTTTAAACGATCATATCTTTTGATCCAGAGCTTGGATTTACACGTTCTTTATATCAATGGAAAGCTGATGAATTTCTACATGATTTTGGGGTCAATATTACATTTTGGTTCAGTTTGGAGTGATAAATTGAGAAACGCCTCTGGCACGTAATAATAGACATAAGTGACGTTTTAACAACCAACTTTAATACAACAGATAGTAGACCGTTTCGCTGCATACCGTCATTTTTCTAGGATTCGCCACTTCTGCCATAATGAGATGAGTTAAATGCAACCTAGAAGTGGTTGGGGTAGATCTAGATTTCCTCTCTCTTCCCTCTCTCATTCTTCCTATATATTGTAAGGAGGGGCTTCTTTCTAAAGGTCGAACATTCTGTTTTGCTCCTCCCTTCTTCTCTTTATCAGGTGAATTTGTGGAGTTCGAACCTCCCATTTGAAACTGTAATGTGACTCTGCCTCTTGGCATTTTGTAGTGTATTGTATCAATCTTTGGAGCAAGTAATGCATGTCTGTGGATGATTCTCAACCCTCTCTGTGTTCATTTGCATCCTCCTGGTCTTTCACTACAAATTTTGTTATCTCATGCATGGTCTTGCATCACATTTGAATGGTCTGTGTTTATCAAAGGCAAGATACATGTTTTTCATTCCTGTGCATCACCTCTCGTTATCTTAGGTTTATTTTTACGCATCTTCTTACCCCGTCTCTTTGGCAAGATTACATTAGACTTTGAGTAAACCCTCTGCATTTTTGTGTGCATCTAAACAGAGAGGAATAGGAACCACCTTCTCTGGAGATTCCTTTCTCATTTTTACAAGTCCCACACTTAGAGAAAGGATTCAATGTTATGCAATCACACTTGGATGATAGTATGATCAACTTAGAAACTTGATTTGCATCCGTGGTGCTTTGTGATTTTACACCAACAGTTTTGGCACACCCGGTGGGACCCTAGAGGTCTCATTTTTATTGCAGCAAAGTTGATGTGCATATGCTGCAATTTTCTTGCTTGAAAAGAGCTATTATTTGCATATCTGGCGACTCCAAGGGGAAAGAATCAACTGGTTTTAGCAGTGTAGGACTGAAAACTCATGAGAAGAGCCACTACAAGGTCAAGAGTTGGAGAAGAAGAAGTGTTGTTTGAATACCTGCAATTATCTCCAAGAAGAAGGCAAAGAGGAAGAAGGATTCAAAGGTCTCCATCTCCACCAAACAGAACTCTCTCAACTCCTCCACCTGATAGGCCTTTCATTCAGTCAACAAGGGTTTTAAGACCAATTAGAATGGCACAAAACAACCCCTATGTCAACTTCACAGGCAGCAGCCCACTTGCCCTCAATGCACAACATCCAATTCCTATTTCAGCCTTGAAGAACATTTTGTACTTCACTGGAGAAAATCAGACTACTCCAGGTGATCATGTTAAAGACATTGCCAACCTTTGTGCAATCCATGAAATTAATGAGATGCAAGTGGCTGTCAAGTTACTGGCATCTTCATTCAAGGGTAAAGCTTTGCAATGGTTTAGGAGCCTTGGAGCTGGTTCTATCACAAATTGGAATCAACTGTGTATAGGACTTCATGAGAAATTTGGAGAAAAGGGAGACAACTTGTCTCTTTTGAAGCAGCTAACAACCATCAAGAGAGCTCCCAATGAGCAGCTAACCGATTTCAACTTCAGATTTCAAAAGACTTGGGAGAGAATTCCAGTGGCGGTCAAAGCAACAAAGAAGGTGCTTTTCTCTACTATCTCAAAGCTCTAAATTCTGATATTTCTATGTTGATTCCGTCCATGGGAGGCATAACTATCCCTATGGCTTATAAGCATTGCCATTAGGGCTGAAAATTGTTTGATCCAAGCGACAATCTTTCCCCTAGACCTCCCATGCCACTGTTCCCAAGTTTAGAGAGTCCAAACACCAATCAAGCACCTAATTTGGCTCCTTCTCCCACTCCTAGGAATCAGAGTTCAAATGAAGCTTCCACTTCATCTCCAAGTGCCCCAAATGAGCTTCAAGAAGTCATGAAGCAATTGCAAAACCTAGGTAATGAGCTGGTTACTCTCAAAAGGCAGCAGACCCAAGGTTTTAGACCTTCTTATCAACCCCAAGCTTAGCCTAAAAGGCAGCCATACCAACCACAAAGGCCACCTAATCCAGTTGTAAATATGAATCAAACAAGGCCTCCTGCCAATAGACCATTTCAGCCCTATAATCCAAATGCCATATCTGCCTCTAAGGCATTGGTGCCAACACAAAACAACATTGCCGAGGAGTACGATTGGTGTTTTCAATGCAATGAGCCTCATAATCAATCCATGTGCTTTAATGGTGCTTTGACTCAAGAATTAATGGTGACAACTACTGGTGTGGAGGGTGAGAGAACTCAAGAAAATAGCCAACAACAAAAACATTCCAACAGCAATCAGCCCCAAATGACACCACATTGTTAAATTGGCAAGCAGGAGGATTTTTGTGGCATGAACCGTAGTTTCTCAAGGTGTTGCAGCCCAACACAAGGTCAAAAAGGAGGAATTTGGGTGAAGAACAGCCATTAGCCCCAACCAATCCACAACCTTCCATGGCTCCACAAATGATGGGCAAGCAAAATCCAATATCAAATGCACAAGGGCAGCCAAGAACAACTCCTAGACCAACTCAAATACCAGCTTATTGCTGCCCACGTGTAAGGAGTGAATGCACAAGCAAAGGGACAAAAAAGGATACTTCATCCCCATTCAACATCATTGATCGAGATAAAGAAGACAAATGTTAATATATCAATGTGGGAATCCCTATCTATCCCATGCCAAAGAGATCTGCTACAAGCTGCCATGAAGGACTGGTCAACTTCGAATCAACAGTCCAAAGGCAAGAGAAGGTACTTACAAATTCCTTGCCCACTGAGGGAAATCATGGAGGACAAAGCAAGGTAAAATGTTGAAACCCCCTCCTTTCTATGTTTCATTAATCATTGGAAATCAGCTAGTGCACAATTGCATGATAGACTCCAGGGGCAAGTAGCTCAAGAATGCCTAAACAAATAGCTGATCACTAGGGCTCCAAAGATGAAACAATATCCAAAGGGGTAGTGCAGCTAGATGGGACAAAGAGTAGCAATAGTTGGAGTGATTAAAAACTTGAGTCTTACCTTGCATACATGTCCAAATGTTGTTGTTTTACAAGATGTATCACCATAGACCTTCCACCACTCTTTGCCCTATGCTTGTCAAGGACTTCACACCAAGATTGGAGGATATTTGTCTGCTGATTGGTCACACATGCTGTTCAAAATGAGGTATGGAACCAAAGCTACAATCAGGTCAAAACCTATTGTAAAATTCCATATTGAGCCTTACACTCCAAGCTAGATTAATGCCAATTGCTTAGCATTTGATCAAGAAAATCACCCAAGCACGATGAAGTGACACTAAGGTTGGAAGCATCCGGATCTAACTCTTGATGAATGGGAAAAAGATACATGCTTTTGATCCTTATCAAGAAGTAGAAGAATTTAAGCTAGGGGTCTATTGTATACACGAAGAAAATCAACCTATTCCTAGCATCACCAAACCAAACCACAAGGATGACAATGAGGTATGGCAGCTATTTTTTGATGGATCAAGGAGTAGACAAGGTGCAGGAGGTGGAGCCATGCTTGTTTCACCTCAAGGAGTAAAGTACTATTCAGCGTTTAGATTTCAGTTTGCATGCTCCAATAACACTACTGAATATGAAGCCTTCATGCAAGGGATGCATTGGGCAATCAACAAGAAAATAAAGAACTTGCAAGTCTTTGGGGATAGTGAATTGATTGTAAATCAGGTCAAGGGATAGCATGCTACCAAAAATGATCTTCTCAAGTGCTACAAGAACAGGGTGTGGGACCTCATGGAATATTTTGAGGGTTTTGGCATCAAATCCATTCCTAGGAAAGAGAATCAAGCTACTGATAGGCTTGCAGCAGTAGGAGCAGCCTTTGACATTGTGGAAAGCATTCAACAAGACAAGGTACAACTAAACATCCATGTGATTGTGAGGCCTTTAGTGCCGGATAACAATGTCAGTTGGCAACTATTTGAGAATGACCAGAAAATCATCCATTTCTTGCAAGAAGAATCTGCATTCTCAGCTAAGAATCAAGAAAAATTGGAACAACAGTATGGTGACCAAGTGGTACAGCTGAGAACTAACAAGTTGCCCAAGGGACTTATCACTTTGGAATCCATTTTTAATCCCAATGATCAGTTTAGAAAGGAGAAAGAAAAACATTCAGGTCAAGAGAGAGGATTCAGTATCCATCTTGGTAGAAGAGAACAAACCATTGCAAATTGGAAGGATGACAACTGAACAAGAAAGATATGAGTTCATATAGCTGTTTCAAGAGTTCCTTGAGGTGTTTTCTTGGAGCTATGAAGACTTGAAAGGTTTCAATCCCAACTTAGCTCAACATACCATCGAATTAGATCCAAATACTAAGCCTGCCAGGTAGAAACAAAGACCTGTCAACCCACACATGGAGCCTCTCATGAGGAAAGAATTGGACAAGGTGATTGAGTCAAGAATCATATTCCCAATAAAGCATTCTAGTTGGGTTGCCAACTTAGTTCCAGTTAGAAAGAAGAGTGGAGAGATCAGATTGTGTGTTGACTTCAGAGACTTGAATAGAGCCTCTCTCAAGGACCATTACCCACTCCCTTCCATGGAGCAAATCTTGCAAGTTGTGGCTAGCTCCGAGAGGTTTTCACTACTTGATGGCTACTTAGGATACAATCAGATTATGGTGAAGGAAGAGGACCAGTTCAAGACAACCTTCACAACCAAATGGGGAACTTTTGCATACAGGAAAATGCCATTTGGGTTGTCCAACGCTGGTGCTACCTTCCAAAGGGAAATGGACATGGAATTCAAATGTTTGATTAACAATGTGGTGCTGATTTACCTTGATGATATCACTGTTTTTTCAAGAAATGCAGCAGACCACCTCTCTCATCTGAGGTAAGTATTTTAGAGGTGTAGAAGATTTGGGGTATCATTGAATCCCAAAAAATGCATATTCCTGGCTCATGAGGGAAAGCTCCTTGGCCATATTGTCTCCAAATAAGGATTAGTAATTGATCCAGAGAGGGTTGAAGCCATAAGAGCACTACCATTGCCAAGCCATAAGAAATCCCTTCAGAGTTTCTTGGGGAGGATAAACTTTGTTCAGAGGTTTGTCCCAGATTTTGCAGCCCTTGTCAAGCCAATAACGTTGATGTTAAAGAAGAGCATGGAATTTAAGTGGACATCTGAAGGAAAGGAAAGTTTTGAGGCAATAAGGAGGCTATATCTCAAGCTCCCACTCTTGTCAATCCAGAATTCTCCAAGGGTTTCATGCTATACGCCTTTGGTGGTGGAGACACAATTTCTACAATCCTGGCACAACAAAACAAAGAAGGATTAGAAAAACCAGTTGCTTTCTTTAGTCAAGGCTTGGAGGAATATGAAACTAGGTACTCTTTCATTGAAAAGCATGTACTTGTAGTGATCAGGAGTTTAAAGAAATTCAAGCACCTAGTCTCAAACAATAAGATCCAGCTTATTAGTCTCTCATGCGAGAGTCAAAGAATTCCTTCTAAACAAGGATCCGAATGAGAAACGTCTAGAATGGATAACCCGTGTCATGGAATATGACATCGAAATTAAGGTCACTAAGCTAGTACGTGCAAAAGGACTATGTGAACAACTAGCTTTGAGTCGAAAGTTGAAGCAGGTGATGAAAAAGAGACCGCCTTGCATGCTGCAGATGGTCAAGAACAAGAAAATGATGACGTGCCTACTCGTTTTGGACTTAGAGTGTGATACACTTCCTACGATGACAGCATATGCCCTCAAGAAATGAGCAAAGTAAAGAGGAGATACATTAGATTACAAGCCATTCCATATGTGCTTGTTGATGGTGTTCTGTCAAGAAAGACATCAACGGAGTTCTATTGAGGTGCATTGGGACAGGTCAAATAGAGAGGGTGTTACGTGATTTTCACAATGGAGATTATGGAGGAAATTTATCCCCATGAGTAAAAGCTCTCAAGATAATGAAGGCAGGGTACTATTGGCCCATGGTGTTCAATGACTACTATACATGGATAAGAAAGTGTAAGAAATGTGCACTCTTCACAGGCAAAGAAAGACTAGCAGCACTTCCATTGCACCCAATTTTGGTTGACCAACCATTTATGCAATGGGGTTTGGACTTCATTGGGTCATTAATCCCAATTCAAGCCAAGGGCACAAATGGATTTTGACAGCCACAGACTACTTCACCAAATGGACCGAAGCAGTAGCACTCAAAGAGGCAAATGAGTCTAGCATCTTAGACTTTTATGAGGGGATAACAACCAGATTTGGTATACCTGCTACAATAATCTCTGATAATGCATTGGCATTCATAGGTTCCAAGATTACATAATGGGCTATCAATAATGGAATCTATTTGACCACCTCTTCAAATTATTACCCGCAGGGTAATTGACAGAGAGTCCACGAACAAAAATTTTCTAAGAATCATCGAGGACTCTAGATGAAAATCAAAGAACATGGCATACCAAGCTAAAATTAGAATTATGGGTCGCTGAGAATAACACCAAAGAGTTCTACGGTAATTCCCCTTACAAGTTGGTCTATGGAAAAGAGGCAGTATTGCCTATATCATTAGAACTGCCTGCATTGGAGTTCATGAAGCAGTTGGAGTTAGCTGAGTTCAAACCAATGGAGGCCAGGTATGCAGAGTTGATGGAATTGGAAGAAATTAGAGAACATGCAGTTCAAACAATTGAGAAAGATCAGGCCTTAGTAAAAATATGGTTTGATAAGAAAGCAAGAGCAAGGACCTTCCAGGAAGGGGACCTAGTTCTGAAATGGGATGCAGATCGGCAAAACCAGGAAGGCATTCCAAGTTTTATGCCATTTGGAGTGGCCCCTACATGGTCACGGGATGTAAGGATAGTAATGCCTTCCAATTGTCTACATTGGATGGAGAAGAACTCCCGATTCCGGTTAACGGAATCTATCTTAAACATTGCTACTGAAAATAAAAGGTTTACCCTTGTAAATATTAGCCTAGATTTTAATTCCTCTAAGTGCGTATGCACATTGTCTTATTGTAGTTAGGTTTCAGTTTCCCTAAGTGCTTTGGCACAGGTTTTTTTGCTCCTAGGTTGGATTTCTACAGCTTTAGTGTGCTCTTGGAGAAGGAGTTGCATGATCGTGCTCGGTATCAAACATTAGGTTGGTTTCGTTATTGCTTATGACTCCATGCCCAATGGATTGCTTCAGCCACCGATCATTCATCCAGCGAGCAGATGACCTTCACTGAGTCACCAAATTGTTATCTAAAATTCACCCCCAAGGTAATTTTGATAACATGCATCCGAGGTTTGTCGTACTGTGCTTAGGGCCGGAAAAATGAAGAAAATCGGCTAAGTCCTAGTCTACACAACGTGAGTGGGCGGGACAGTTGGGACATCAGGGCGCGAACTGGCTGAAAAGTCTCTAGGTAGTCCACGCAGCAGTTGGAACAATTGGGATAACAGACATGCAGATGTGAAAGGCTAAACCAGCCGAAAGTGGAAAAAATCACCAAGTTTTGTTTAGGATATCCGGGACAAAAGTACGAGCGAGACGTGGATCGGCCGGTTTGGCGCAAGTCGGTCCATTTCGGGCGGTTCGAGATATTTGTCCCAGTGAATTCTGGATAGTTAGGACAAGAGTACATGGAGGACATGAACCGGCCGGTCGATCGGTAAACAGAGGACTTTCATTTGGGACATCCGGGCCAAAGGTACGCGAGGGACGCGGAGAGCCGAAAGAGCCGAGAGCGAATGGAAATGTGCCACGTGTCTTCACCGCAAAGTTGGGACCAGGAAGCCCGAATCAGGGAGTTCAGAGGAATTTGTCCCAGATATTTTGGGACATCCAGGCCAAGAGTACGTGGAAGACACGAAAAGCCGAAAGAGTTGCCAACGAATCAAAACGTGCCACGTGTCAGAAGGTTGAAAAGTTGCTAAGTGCGCCCCTCAGGCCCGAACCAATAAAATAGTGCCACGTGTCCCACTTTAAAGGCCCGAAAGGAATTTTCAGAGGAAAATCCCATAGACAAATCAAATCTCGACACGTGTCATCCAGTGGCGAGAAGCGGGAAAAATTCAAGTGTTTTCCCGCCGATCCGTTTTTGGGCCATTTTTTCCCTAAATCTTTAAACGATCATATCTTTTGATCCAGAGCTCGATTTGCACGTTATTTATATCAATGGAAAGCTGATGAATTTCTCTACATGATTCTAGGGTCAATATTGCATTTTGGTTCAGTTTGGAGTGAGAAATATAGAAACACCTCTGTACATAATAATGAGATGTATGACGTTTCAACAACTAGCTTTAATACAATAGACAGCTTCGTTGTTTCCGCTAGACAGATGTCTGCCATTTTTATAGGATTTGCCACTTCTACCATAATGAGATGAGTTAAATGCAACCTAGAAGAATTTGGGGTAGATCTAGATTTCCTCTCTCTTCCCTCTCTTATTCTTCCTATATATTGTAAGGAGGGGCTTCTTTCTAAAGGTTGAACATTCCTATTTTGCTCCTCCCTTCTTCTCTTTATCTGGTGAATTTGTGGAGTTCAGACCTCCCATTTGAAATTGTAATGTGACTCGCCTCTTGGCATTTTTTAGTGTATTGTATCAATCTTTGGAGCAAGTAATGCATTTCGTGGATGATTCTCAACCCTCTCGTGTTCATTTGCATCCTCCCCGTCTTTCACCGCAAATTTTGTTATCTATGCATGATCTTGCATCACATTTGAATGGTCTCGTGTTTATCGGCAAGATAGGTGTTCTTCATTCCTCGGTGCATCACCTCTCCGTTAGCTTAGGTTTATTTTTACGCATCTTCTTACCCCTGCCTCCTTGGAAAGATTAAATTAGACTTTGAGTAAACCCTCTGCATTTTCGTGTGCATCTGAACAGAGGAATAGGAACCAGCCTTCTCTGGAGATTCCTTTCTCATTTTTGCAAGTCCCACACTTGGAGAAAGGATTCAATGTTATGCAATCACACTGGATGATAGTATGATCAACTTAGAAACCTGATTTGCATCCAGGGGTGCTGTGATTTTGCACCAACAGAATTCTATAAATAGTTAGTTTGTGCTCAAGCAAATGGCCCTCAAAATTTGTCTCTCATTCTCATTTCAATAGCTTAGTCTTTCAATTGTATTAGTTTTATTTGTTGCATGCATAGTTAGTGTTGTTTTGTTGTTTAGAATCCACATGATCTTCTTGTGCTAGTGTTGTTATTGTTTCATACAATCAATTGAAATAGGACAATTTCATTTTCAGTTTGAAGCCATTAGAGTGTAGGTTTTGTTCATCAAGGAGGATAGTTTTAGGTTCTGAATGTTTTGTGCTGCATGACTCGCAATAAATCCCACTAGGAATTACATAAGCCAAGCTCTGTTCTCTTGTGCTATCCCTCTCCTACTTGCATTATATTCATCTGCACCTAAAGATGTCATTGTTCCAATACCTACTGCTGATGCTAGCATTACATGCTTTTCTAGATTCACGTGAGCACGAAGGAAAAAGGAGATCACACCGAGGGACAAAGCCACACACAATCAGATTCACCACTGTTCTGTAAAATCCAAGGTCAAGCTATCAAATTTTTAGTTAAAACATATCAAATAGAGTAGTGAATCATTTCATTTCAGTTAATCTCGCTTTCAATATTGTTGGGAAAGTTGTGGGGATTGATAGTTTCTGAGAAACTATGATTCATTCCTCACTCCTGAGGTAAGATCAAGGTCTTTCAAATAAATTAGATCAATTATTTGGTTATTTAAAATAGATTCACAACTGCACAGGTAGGTAGCTATACTCGGCTACTTTGTTTGTTTTAAATTATGTTATTAGCTTAGTTGTCATTTTCTAGATATTAAATAATTTCTCTTTCAACTCTATTTAAATAGTTATCTTAATTCGTTAAAATTCTCATGAAAAATACAAAAATAGAGAGTTCATATATGTTGTAGATATACTTTGCATAATTAGTTTACATTGCTTTAATTAGATTTATATTGTTCCTTTTGTATGACAATCACGGGACCTAGGGAGCCCAGAGAATACATATTCGAGCCAATCATGCCTCAACCCAACTTTGTTGCAGCAATAACTGACATAGACCAAAATCTTAGAATTCAGTTTTCCGAATGACAATAGACCTACAAGAAATTAGCTCACAATTAAGAGGATTAAACATAGAAGACGACAAAGTGCATACGTTTTGGTCAAACCAGCCAAACTATAGATTACCCTAGATAAATATCTCGCATGACTATAGACGGGCTTAAAAGAGAACAAACATTCGGTTGTGATCCTTTGGTCCCACATCCAGATGCATGAGACATTCTCACTGACATAGACACTAGCTTAAGAATTCAAGTTGCCAGAACACCTATAAGATACTCTGAGAAGATTGCACAACTTTTAGTTTTAAATATAGAGGCCAAAAAGGCATATGATTACTGGATACTAGGGGATAGGGATTGATTTTGCACATGACCATAGGAGGTCCACAACAACGAACATGGAATTATAGTTGTGATCCACAGGTCCCACAACCCAATGGGCCCACAGGACAATCAGACGTTGATGCTGGCTTATGCACATTGGTATTTAGATCCACTCCACTTCCACCAATCATCATTGTGCAATATTCCTCACTAGACATAGCAGCCAATCAAGCTAAGGATTTCTTGACTAGACCAGAGAATCACCCATAGAATCCACCATTTATCCATCATCCATTTTCATGACCCTGTCGAGAGACATATATGAAACACCCATAGGTTATCTTCCGCGTATCCCATAACCTATAGATCAGATCATGCCAGAGTTCTATATTGATTAGAGCCTTCGAGAAGTCATCCTCACCAACCGATCTATCATGCCAGTTCATGTTAGGAGGGCCTTCTTTGCGTTAGATTTAGAGATTCCATTAGTGTGTGTCAAAGACATAAGATTACCTAATTATTTTTTCCATACCCCACCTATTCGATCCCCACCAACTTTCTTGGCATGACCTCGGGAGGTCAAAGTGCAAGGAGGAGTTACTTGTAGATTCCCACTCTCGCTTGTCACTTTTCCATCATACAAAATTGGTGAACCCAACGTGAATGAAAAAACAATTCTTCCTCTTTTATTTTTCACTTCTTCCATCCACCTTCGCTCTTTCCCATTATTCTGTAGGTATTCATATACCCCCTGAATATGTTGGGATTCGATGCATATGGCAGACCTCTCCTAGGTCTTGAGGCATACTATGATCAACTGAATAGACAGCCATCACCCTCTCTCTCAACATGGGGTGACAACTATTCAACTAACAAGTTTTCAATACAAACTCCTCCTCAAAGGACTAGATATTGTTCTTCTTTCCAAATAGAGGAGTTGGATCAACTCACTCAAATGTAATAACCACAACCTTTAAGTTCGAACAAAATGACACTCACTGGAGAATTTGATTCATCTCCTCGGGTGTTGCTTAGACCACACATCAGTAGACAATTAGATCCATATCTCTGTTTTTATATGATGAACATTTAGTATGATATGTTAGGATTGAACAACGTCCTCGTAGTATGTACCCACCTATAGGAAGTCTACAAAACACAACCCAAGGTCTCTTTTCAAGAAAACACCTCCATGCCACTACCTATAGGAAATGCCCTCGGTGAAACTTGGTAGGAAACGATCAATTCATAGTAGAGTACCATATGCCTATACAACCTCGGGGTATAAAACAAACACTCGTAAAGAAAAATGCCATGTCTTCACCAATAGAGGTCATTTCAGCCTTAGCAAGGTTGAAAAGGTTAGAGGGTGGAACTTGCTCAAGCAAATCAAAATTCACCTTTTGGACAAGTAGGAATCCCCAACCCTCCACATCATCTTGCCAAGTAGACCTCTTCATGGGAACAAGCACGTTGGGCATGCCTCCTCGTATTCACAAAAATGCCAACTAGAATTGCGTTCTCTAATGCCGCTCCAGTGGAAAATATGATACCTCCCGCTTATTACAAAACAATCCATTTCTGAGTAATGTTCCTCCATATTTAAACATATATTCCAAGTCACCATAGGGAGATATGTTCTCTTCTCTTGGCATGTTCACTCAACCACAGGGATTTCATTATGAACTTGTAAATGCATACGCTACGCCATATCAAAACCCATTCCATTCCACCCCCTCAAAGAAGCACCATCGATGGTTGAAACCTATGCGATAGGAACTTATTCAAAATATTTGAAAGAACCCTTAGAATTCACCATACAAATCATCATGCTTCCAAGACCTCTTCCTGATTTACCCAAATACAAAGGGGAGGGAGACCCGAATGGACACATTAAAGCCTATGCCACAGCCATTTGAGAACTGCTCCCCTGGGATGGAGTTGTTGCTAAAATATTTCCCAAAACCTTAGAGGGTATCACCCTCGATTGGTATTATAGAATACCTGAAGCCTCAATACATTGTTTTAAACAACTTATTTTAGATTTCATTAAGGCATTCAACATGAACAAATTGTTGAGAACAGAATTAGGGAATTCTTGCATATTAAACAAGAACACAATGAATATATTGCTCATTTCATCCAAAGATGGCGTATAGTCCTCTATTCTTCAACAAGCACTCCAAACATGGACCAGATGGAACTATGTGATTTATTCCTTCATTCTCTCAATAGAGAGGTAAAGGAAGAAGTCCAGAAGTTCCCACTAAGAACTTATGATGAGGTTCTCGAGAGTGCACCCTCCGAATAGATCAAGCTGTAATAGATAGTGGTCGCAAGACGTATGGAATAAATGGGAGGTTAATCATCCCCAACCAAAATACTACAACTTATCCTACTACCACAAACGTCAATCAAGGACCTAAAATCCTTAACAAAAATTGCGGTGTAACAACAGATGGAGTAACTGACCAAGCAAAAAAAAATGTTGTAAATACTCCACCACCGATTAACAATCAACGAAACAAAAAATTTACCCCGACAATCAACTCGGTGGATTTTAATCATCCACAACAACAACAACAAAGGCAGATCCAAACATAGGGTCCAAGTCAAAATTCAACTGGATATCAAAACCAAAACCAAAACCAAATACAAAAATGTAAAAACTTTAATAGTCAACGGTTTAATCAGAGTTTTGGACCACAATACGTGCCAACCCAACAACCTAGGAATTACAATCCCAACTCGTATTGTGGTTTCCACAAAGTTCAAGGTCATGACACTAGAACTTGCCATGATTACAATAAATTCATGCAACATTTTCCAAGAACAAAGAAAACTTTTCATAGATATGTTCTTAGCAGATCCTACATCACTTGTGCCAAATACTTTCACGGAGCAATCTCCCCTCAAAATAATCCCCTCAATATCTTCAATGATCTGCTCCCAAATCATGATAAATTAAATCCAAAAGGGATGAAAAAGGGTGCAATAATAGGAAACAATGATCATGAAGCCTCGACTTTGCTAAATCCACCTGTCGCACCGCAATTAGGAAATCAGCTACGACCCAAGATAGTCAGTTTAGTGGAGTTAGACACTAAGTTACACATGGAAGCCGTAACAAGGACACGAGAGTATTCCTCTCATCCAAATCCAAGTTACCCACTAGAGACAGATAACATTCAACAACCATTAGTAAAACCCGTAGGTGCCTATGATTTAATTAATGACCTAACAAAGACCTTCTCCCACATCTCCTTTTTGGACTTATTGAAGAATTATCCTACCCATAGGGCTGCTCTTTTAGAAGCATTAGGTTTAGGTCATTTAATTAACATCACTCCACCTCCCGATACATAGGTAAACCATATAGACTTTGATATCCACCCTCTGGGGAAGCCAAATAGGGATACCGAGTTTATATTCGATATAAGAAAAATGCCAATAGACGCTGAGATTGCACGTAGAGGTGATCCAACCTTACATTTACAAGTGTGGGTTTATAAAAATTACATTAAACATGTAATGGTTGATGATGGGGCAGCAGTTAACATAGTTCCCTTCTCTTTCCTTCAAAAGCTAGGGTATGGAGAAACAAATTGTTCCACGACTCGGAATACGCTAAGAGGCTATGATAGCCTTAAAGACACTTCGATTGGAACTATAATACTACCACCACCTTAGGACCCAAAACAATCCTCACTGAGTTTTATATTATAGATCAGGAAACCAACTATAATATGATCCTCAGCCAACCATGGATACACCATATGAAGGCAATCCCTTCTACGTTATTTCAAGAAATAAGATTCTTACATTTAGGAAAGATATTCATGGAAAAAGGTGATCTAAAACCATTCGATATACACCTAGTAGATTTGAAGAAAAGGCTAGGAATTCACTTTGAGTTTGAACTCCCAACAAACCAACTTAACAAACCAACCAATGCAAAACTAGAAGAAAAATTAATACCTACAACAGAACTAGAGATTACGAAGAGCATCCCAACTCTCAAGGATGAAGATAACGTTGTAGAAATAGTATCATTAGGAACTACTACAAAAATTGTTGAATTACTAGAACAGATCTACCAATTTTCCTGCCATTTGATTATGTAGGTATGGGGTGTACCCTAGGAGTTGGTTCTCTTCTAGCAGAGGAACTCTACATGGTGGAAGTAACTGAAGTAGAAGAAATAGATGTAGCAAATTTCCCAACATCCATCTTCCCAAGTAAATATTGGACTCTCCATTTCGATGGAGATAGATGTTGTTATGGGGTTGGGGCAGGTGTGATCTTTACTTCTACCAAGGGAAAGATCTTATCATTTGACTTTAAACTAAATTTCAAATGTACAAACAACGATGCTGAGTATGAAGCCCTCCTCCTTAGCCTCATCATAGCTAAAAGGCTTAGTGTTAATGACATCAGGGTGTTAGGAGACTCTCAATTAGTAGCAAACCAAGCCTTTGAGGTGTATGAGACTAGAGCCAAACACTTACAGCTCTACAAAACAATAGTATTAGATTTAAGCAAAGAATTTGACTTCATATCAATTGAAGCAATCCCACGAGAACAAAATCTTCTCACAGATTCAATAGCAACCTCAGCTTCACATTTCACTCCAAACAGTGAGTTGGAAGACACCCGTTTCATGGTATCCCTTTGTACTGAACCATTAGTAAAGAAAATGTCAAACCCTCTTTTAACAAACATAGCTGAGAATACATCTACTATCTTAGATCACGTTGATAGTGATAGAGCCACTCTTGATTACCTAAATGCCTATGCAGAGTTACATCTCACCCATCACATGGTAGATTTTTCCTTAATCCCACATTCGTCTTCTTACTTTGGAAACCCCATGGTAGAGCTCCCCCCACAAAAGGAGCTCAACATATACGTAGTAGAGAATGGAGAAGATCTAGAACTACCTCCAGCCCCACCTGAGTTTGAAGAAGGTAACACTTATTTAATCAAAGAAACAATTGATACTAACATCAAAATGGAGGAAGAACCAAAGATCTTAAAACTAGGATCTTTGCTAACTCCAGAGGAGATAGAGATACACACTCAAATCCTCAGAGAACATCAAAAGGATTTTGCATTTAATTATAAATAAATGATGGGAATTACACCACACATCATGGTACATAACCTCGTCACCAAACCAGATGCAAAGCCAATTAAACAAAAATCGAGACCAATGAAACCCAAGGTAGCTCTCATGGTGAAGGAAGAGGTAATGAAGCTTCTCCAGGTAGGGTTCATCAAACCAGTTGATTACTCTTAGTGGGTATCTAATATCATCCCCATTCTAAAAAGAATGGGAAGATATGCATCTGCATAGACTTCCGAGACATTAACAAGGTGTGTCCCAAGGATGACTTCCCATTACCATCCATTGACATCATCGTTGATGTAACATATATAGATTTGAGCTTTTGTCTCTCATGGATGGATTTTCAGGATATAATCAAATCAGAATATCTAAACAAGACCAAGCCAAAACTACGTTTATAACTCCTTGGGGAACTTATTGCTATGTTGTTATGTCATTCGGTCTCAAGAACACTGGTGCTACATACCAACGGGAAATGACATACATATTTCACGATCTTATTCATAAAATCATGGAATCCTATGTAGACGACTTGTTTAAAGCCAAAGCCGTAAAGCGTGCGATCACCTAGAAGTGTTGCGCATCATCCTTTCATGTTTGATCGAATACGGAGTCACACTAAATCCAGAAAAATGCATATTTGGTGTGACATGAGGGAAACTCCTAGGTTACATTATATCATCATGAGGGATCGATGTAGACCCAGCCAAAATTTGGGCTATTCTTGAGATGATCCCACCATCGATGACCACTCGCATTAGATCGCTTTCTTGGAAAGCTCAAGAAATCTGGAGATTCATTCCATAATTAAGTTTTGTTGTACTTATGATTAATAATTTTTTGAAAAAGGATTGTTGCATTATTTTGACAAAGGAATGTCATGAGGCCTTCAAAGTAGTTAAAAGCTTCTTACGTCTCCTCCCACATTAATGCCACCTAGACCAGATCATCCTTTGATCTTATATTCACAAGCTACGGATGTCTTGCTAGCCTACATGTTGGCTCAAGAAGATGACGATAAACGAGAACGTGCATCTATTTTATTAGATCCAAACATTTCTTGATTATGAAACATGTTATACGCAGGAGAATGAGAATGCCTTGCCATAGTATTTGCAACCAAATGCCTAAAACATTACATGCTAAACCAAGAAATAAGGGTCATTGTAAAAACAAACCATTTGTGAACTTTCCTCACGCAAGGGTCCTTGTCTAAAATTTTGGATGATTTATAACCTTAATGGGTGAATTCGAATTAACTTTCATAAACCAAAATTCCATTAAGGGAAAAATCATTGCAGATTGGTTAGCCGACAACCCGTTAGACGGGGGCAATCTAGTAGATCTAGATTTTCCCGATGAATGCATATATTACATCGAAACCAAACCTCCTATCTCTGAATGTCCTTGGTATACTAATATTGTTAATTATATCATGGACCATGCATATCCAGAAGGTGCCACACTACAACAAAGAAGGTGGTTATGCATTATCATAGCTAAATACATTATTATAGAACAAGTGCTCTATCGTAAGGCTTTTGATGGAATGCTCCTAAGGTGTGTTGACACAAAAGAATCCAAGAAGATTATCTATGAATCTCATAGTGGAATATGTGGAGGCCACTTCGGTGGTCATGCCACCACTCGCAAAATACATTGAATGGGCTATTTTTGGCCCACTCTCGAACACGATGCAGTAGAGTTTATACGAAGATGCCATAAATGCCAAGAATTTTCCCATGAGATTCACATGCCAGCACAAGCTCTACAACCAATCGTGACTCCATGGCCCTTTTCTACATGGGGCCTAGATTTGATAGGGAAATTATCTCCCTCATCTACGGATGGCCATAACTTCATAATCATGGCCACCGAGTATTTTACCAAATGGGTAGAGGCTATGCCTCTTACCACTGTACCAAGTTCCATGATCACCAAGTTCATTTTAAACTAGATCATTTACAAGTACGGTGTCCCACAAATCATTATCTCAAATAATGGAACTTCCTTTAAGAATGATGAGGTCCATGAGCTATGCAATAAATTTAAAATAAGCCATCATACAACCTCCCTGTATTACCCTTAAGCTAATGGGCAGGCTGAAGCAACAAACAAGACATTGAAAGCTATTCTCCTTAAAACGGTAAAAGAAAACAAATGAGATTGTCATTTAAAGTTATATCCGGCATTTTGGCCCACCAACATCAATAAGAACACCAACAGAGTAACTCCTTTCTCATTGGTATTCGAGCAAAAGCAGCCTCCCACTTGAGGTTGAAATACCCAGTCTCCGCATCTCACTACAAGGGATTCTCGATGAAGAAGCTTATAGAGAATCACGTATCTCCCAACTAGAAAGCCTAGATGAGGCTAGATTAGATATCAACAATGGGCATAGATTCTATGCTTGACTAGATGTGCCAAGTATAATAAAAAAATTCTATGAACGAGAAATATATGAAGGAGATCTAGTTTTAAGACTAGACAGCTGGATCGATAAGAAGACCGGTGAAGGAAGGAAATTATGGCCCAAATGGTTAGGCCCATACCGAGTCATGAAAGACTATGGAAATGGTGTGTATCTCTTGTGCACACTAGAAGGTGAGGAATTTGGTGAAACTATCAATTCCCTACACCTTAAACGGTTTTACGCATGAAGCGTCGGCACTATTTGTATAATTATATCTACATTACATCTTCATTTAGATAGGTTCATTTTGTTCACTTGTTTCATACAAATTGGTGATCAAGAGACTTATTCTTAAGCAATTCATTACAAAATTCTGATGGTTTTGGCATAAGCATTCGAATCATACTTCTTCATTTTCATAACATCATCAACCATTTCAGAATCATTTCATCAAATAAAGCTAGATATGACAAAGTCTTAATAGTAGCCATATCAAATCCTGCATGTTTGTTCTCACTTTTGTTTCTTCTTAGGATAGGTGTCTTTCCTATGGTCTATTCTAGAAGCTTCATGGTGTCACATCTACCCCATATATAGATCTCTTTGGAAATAAGAACATACTGACATTTTGCTCAAATAAATAAGTCACATGTAGATCAAACAAAAAAATTATTTTTACACATTTCCTTGCCCTACCAACCTTCGGTGATGAGCTTGCATCTCTTACTAGTGACATAGGGTTGGGAAAGGATGGGAATGCCCTTACTCACCTGTACCTTGTCCATGGTGATAAACCCATGCTTCTTACTAGTAGCATGGGGCAAGGTGTAGGGGGTTCTCTTGATAGTAATGTTGAAGGTCATAAGCAAATAGTTCAAATAAACCTTTGAAATCTTAAGTCAAAAACAAATGAATCAGATGTCCAAAATTCCAAGAGAGTCCAAAATCCTGAAAACCAGATTTTGTCAACCATATGGCCATTTACGGATCTAAGTCTAGATAAACTGCAAAGCAAGTTACATTCTAAACTATGGAGTCACTTGAGTAGAATAGGTTTGTAGCATCCTAATTTGGTTCCATCAAAACTTTGTCTATCTCTCATTGCTACCATTCAACAAATTTCATAGCTTGTGCCCTTTCTACCTCTTGGTGGTGAGCCCTCGCATCTTACTAGTTGCATGGAGATAGGAGTGGGGCAAGTTCATCTACTCATCATATCAACTCATCATCACATTTTTCAAAACAAATATGAAGTACCGGAAAATTGCTTACAGAAACTAAAGTGCAAAGATCACATTGTGTTTGCATTATCATATATCAGCATCACGAAATACAAAAAGGAAGAAAGCATTTGTGTCATTTGTTCTCCATTGCATACATTCTGAAAGGCATATAAAAACAACATTATAATTTACATGTGGAAATGAATCACAAAATCCTAGACACCAAGAGTCTGATCCAAAAAGAAGTATATATATATAATCAAGTTTCATGTACAATGCCATCATGCACTAGGCATGGTCAAAACGCTCAATGAGCCCGAAAGGTACAAAATAATCATATAAACAATCTAAAAGTCACTACAAAAAGAGCCAAGTGGCCTCTCAACCCCTATGAGATCCCTCCAAAGGTGCACGACCACGTCTAGGACTCGGATACACCGGCGCTCTGAGTGCACTGAGGGCTCACTATCCCAAATAGTAGTTGTGGCCTCACTATGAGAGCAGCCTCATCATCGCGATCTCTACCGTCCTTATACCCACCAACTCAATATGAAGGGTAGTCACCATCTTGGCCACATGCCGATAGGGGAAAAAAACATCGGTATGCGTACTGACCGCCGAGGGCTCCCCTGCATCCATGGATATCTTGGCACGAGTCTTCTCCATGGGGAGCATCAGGGTATTAGTACATACCCGATGAATCAGGTCTCGCCACTCATCAATAGTCTCTAAGCAAAGGAGAAAAGTAAATTAGAAGATAATCAAAGGATAAAAACAAAAATGAACAAGAGGAGAGATAGCAACTAAGGCAATCCTAACTAGAAACAAACATTAAAAGAAGAGTAACAACTCACTCAGATCTCCGGGCCTCCAAGAGGGATCCCTAGGATCAACGCTACCACAGATGTCACCATCGACTGATGTGCTCCTCTTGTGTCTGGAGAAACATAGCGTCCTACTATGGACTCATCCTCCCCACCTAGGTCCTGAGAGGGTGGCTCCTCTGAGACTAGAGTCACCCTCTCCACACTCTGATCTGCCCTCTCAGCCTGTAAGATCTCCTAAGTGTCATGCCACTCAGGATCGCTGTCCTCCTCTCCACCCACTCACTAACCCCATATCCTCGTGGGCTCCTCCTCCATCTCTCCCCCGTGTGAACTCCTTAGACTCGAGTCTATATTAATGGGGTTATCGCTGCTAGGGCGGGACCAAAGGTGGAAATCAAAGTAAGGGTGCTTGAGGAGCACTGGCTCTCTCTCGAAGTGCGTACTACCCACCTAGCTATAATAGGAACACTAGAGTAATGACGGTCCAACCCTGGCCTCTAGGACCTCCCCTAGCCTCCCGAACTTATTTGAATACTGGCACCACTGGGAAGAATAACAATGTAAGAAAGGCCAAATTGCCGAGGCACTCGGTTAAAGGGGTGTGTCTCCACCTTCCCCATGTCCTATCCATAAGTTTCCCCGTAGTAGAGAAGGAAATCAAAGTGAGGGTCTCCTCACCCCACAACCCTGCCATGGCCTGATAAGGTGTGGCCTCCATATCATCAGTAGTCAGGGAAGCAACTGGCTGGTGGGGTGCTCTAAGCACCAACATATCTGTCCATCTAGCTACCCTCACAGCTCCAAGATCTGCCACCTCTACACCTCTCCCATAAGGGATGATACACTCATAGACCCAACTCATAACTAGGGTCGGATGGCTCAAGGACTATCCCTAAGTGAACCACCCTATAGGTCATGATAGGTGGTCCCAAGTATATCAGCTCCTAGGCATAAATCTGGCCATGTGCCTCAATCTGTGCAATAATAGGGGACTAGCAATAAAGTAAAGTGTCTCCTCCCTTGTCCCCGATCAATCTCGAGGCAAGGATCCCCATAATGGCCTGACGAATAAAGGGGATAGGCAAGTTAGGAATGGACCGACCCTCACCCCTTCTTTGAACCGGTGGAGACAACTGCGTCTCCCATGTATGTAGCCCACTGAACTATCTGATCTCATGACCCCGCTGTCTCAAGTGTGAGTCACCTCCCAATGATTAGGACTCACAAGATGTGGTATTCATCCTCCAAGGTGATAGTCCACTCACCCCTGAATCCTAGAAATTGTAAAGTGTTCCGATCAACATCCCAATACGAAAACATGTCACAAAGTATGTGACTAGAAGGTGTAACATGTGGGACCCGTGATATACGTAATATGCCGCCCTCTGAAGAGTATCCTGCTCATCCTAAGAAAGTGCATCCAACACTGCTGGAAGCCAGTCACACACTCTCTCTCTCTCTCTCGACTCCATCTGATATATTCCTCCTTCTGCATACACCCAAAAACATGCAAAACGGAGTAAGTTAGTATTCAAATTATATTGGAAAAATCATTAAAGCAGGTAAGAATGCTAGAAATGCAAAAATGAATTCAAACAAGTGTTATTTTGGCATTTTGTAGAAAGACCACCACCACCCCGAGTTGGGCAGCGGTTCCATAACCGCTTCCTTAAAGGTGGTGGTCCTATAACCGCCACCCTAATCGGGGCGATGGTCTTGTAACCGCCCCCATGCTCGGGCGGTGGTCGTGTCCCGAATTTCCAAACGGGTCACGTGCCCTAAAAATGCCTAAAAACACGAAAAAGACTATTTTGACTAAAACAAAGCCTACCCATTAGGCGCCCCCCCTAAGTGACCCTATTAACACTGACATTTTCAAAAATAATCCCCCCATGACAAATATTTCATCATTTTAACATTTTAGGGGTAAAGACGTTAAATCAAGAATGACTAACTGTGATCTCGCAGTCGATGTTCCACTCATGAGGCATGATCACTATCTCGTCATGAACGCTTTGACTATTCTCTCATAAAAACCATCACCGTGGGTCCCAGAGCTCAAAATAAATCAAATCAACACGTGCAAATGAATAAGAAACTAGGCCCATTTTTACATATATAGCATCCTGACTCATTTTGAATGCCCTTTTCATAGGTTTGGAGCACCGACGAGGTAAGTTCTTATCCCCGTGTAAATGGTAAGTCCTCATTTCATATTATTTTGGTATTTATTTTTTGATTTATTTTATCTATCTGCACTTGAGTCCTCTTTTCATTTTGCAGGTAGCGGGAATTTTGGATGGCATCATTTAGACACACGAACGTGTCAGGTATAATTTCTAACCTCCCATTTATGGACCGCCATACTTGGACCCACCGTTTTACACCTCTTCATGGCTAAAATTCTTCTCCGAGGGGGCAATATGTATGTACCCAAAATTGTAAGGGTACTACACTGGCGGAACAATGTTACACATGCCCAATGATGATATAGGTCTCCTCGCAAGGTGTTCAGGATTTGGAAAATCTCTCCAAGTGTACATTAACATCCCGCATGACCCACTAGCCTCCGCATGTGCTTTTTTTTCTCTTCCCCCCTCTTTCCTTACTTTTTGGTCTTCAGTGACAAAACCACCACCCTACCTAGGAGGCGGTCTCGTGACCGCCGCCTGATAGGGCGGCGGTCTTGTAACCGCCGCCCCGCTGCTTAGGCGAGGCCCTTCACACGTTTTTACAGAACATTCCTTTTATCATGACTCACGTAAAATTTCAATGTTTACCAGCTTTTTTCACTACCTTTGCTTGTATTTATGATTTTGGTTCCCTGGAATAGTGTTTTTCCATTGTTTATTGTAAAGGAGTTCAATTTGGATTTCACCTTTGGGTAAATGGGAATTCTATAAATAGCTGGTTTGTGCTCAAGCAAATGGCCCCTCAAAATTTGTCTCTCATTTTCTCATTTCAATAGCTTAGTATTTCAATTGTATTAGTTTTATTCGTTGCATGCATAGTTAGTGTTGTTTTGTTGTTTAGAATCCACATGATCTTCTTGTGCTAGTGTTGTTATTGTTTCATACAATCAATTAAGATAGGACAATTTCATTTTTAGTCCGAAGCCATTAGAGCTTGTGTTTTGTTCATCAAGGAGGATAGTTTCGTGTTCTCAATGTTTTGTGTTGCATGACTTGCAATAAATCCCACTAGGAATTGCATAATCCAATCTCTATTCTCTTGCGCTATCCCTCTCCTACTCGCATTGTATTCAGTCTGCACCTAAAGCCGTCATTGTTCCAATACCTACTTCAGTTGATGCTAGCATTACATGATTTTCTGGATTCACATGAGCACGAAGGAACAAGGAGATCACACCGAGGGACAAAGCCACACACAATCGGATTCACCAATGTTCTACAAAAACCAGGTTCAAGCTATTAAAGTTTTAGTTAAAACATATCAAATAGAAGAGTAGTGAATCATTTCATTTCAGCTTAATCTCACTTTCAATATTGTTGGGAAAGTTGTGGGGATTGATAGTTTCGAGAAACTATGATTTATTCCTCACTCCTAAGGTAAGATTGAGGTCTTTCAAATAAATTAGATCACTTATTTGGTTATTTAAAATAGATTCACAACTGCACAGGTAGGTAGCTATACTCGGCTACTTTGTTTGTTTTGAATTCTGTTATTAGCTTAGTTGTCATTTGCTAGATATTAAATAATTTCTCTTTCAACTCTATTTAAATAGTTGTTATCTTAATTCTATTAAAATTATGTGAAAAATACAAAAATAGAGAGTTCATATATGTTGTAGATATACTTTGCATAATTAGTTTACATTTCTTTAATTAGATTTATATTCTTCCTTTTGTATGACAATCACGGGACCTAGGGAGCCCAGAGAATACATATTCAAGCCAATCATGCCTCAACCCAACTTTGTTGCAGCAATAACTGACATAGACCAAAATATTAGAATTCAGGTCTTCCGAACGATAGCAGACCTACAAGAAATTAGCTCACAGTTAAGAGGATTAAACATAGAAGATGAAAAAGTGCATACATTTTGGTCAAACCAGCCAAACTACATATTACCCTAGATAAATATCCGCATGACTATAGAAGGGCTTAAAAGAGAGCAAACATTCGGTTATGATCCTTTGGTCCCACAGACAGACGCATGAGACATTCTCACCGACATAGACACTAGCTTAAGAATTCAAGTTGCCAGAATGCCTATAAGATACTCTGAGAAGATTGCACAACTTTTAGTTCTAAATATAGAGGCTGAAAAGGAATACGATTACTGGATACTAGGGATTAGGGATTGATTCTACGCATGACCATAGGAGTTCCACAACAACCACAAACTTACGGTTGTGATCCACAGGTCCCACAACCCAATGGTCCCACGAGATAATCAAATGTTAATGTTGTCTTACACACATTAGTATTTAGATCCACTCCACTTCCACCAATCATCATCGCACAATTATCCTCACTAGACGTAGCAGCCAATCAAGCTAAGGATTTCTGGACTAGACCAGAGAATCACCCATAGAATCCACCATTTATTCATCATCCATTTTCATGACCCTAACGAGAGACATATATGAAGCATCCATAGGTTATCTTCCACGTATCCCACAACCTATAGATCGGATCATGCTAGATCTCAATATTAATTGGAGCCTTCGAGCGCACATCCTCGCCGACCGATCTATCACGCCGCTTCAATTTAGGAGGGCCTTCTTTGCCTTATATTCATAGATTCCATTAGTGCATGTGGAAGACATAAGATTTCCTAATTACTTTTTCCATACCCCACGTGTATTCCATCCCCACCGGCTATCTCGACATGACCTGGAGGCCAAAGTGCGAGGAGGAGTTACTTGTAGATTCCCACGATCGCTTGTCAATTTTCCATCATACAGAACCCAACTCATTTCACATCCAATAATGTGAGAAATCATAGATGGAAGGCACAGAGGCCTTACCACCTTATTTATGGGTACATAAGCTATATTCCACCTTACAAGGATGTGTGTGTGCATGTTACATTCACTCAAAGATGCACCATTGGATAAGAAATTAGTAGGAGTTGACGGCTGACCTCCTTCATGCTTTCAAATATCATAGTACTAAACTATCATTAGATATGGCGTTACAGGTTTTCAAGTGCCTTATGATGGGAGATAGTGATATGGTGAAGCATAGGATACTAGAATTATTGGGTGTACCTAGTTTGGAAGCACATTTTAATGAGGAAGAATCAGAGGAGATACAACTTTAGTGCGCATGCATGGAGAAAGAAAAAGGAAAATTGTTCTATGTGATAGATGGAAAAGAGGTGGAAAATTTGGATGTTAACCATACTAAAGGTACATGCAAAGTTATAGATAGTGCTGATGAGAAAGAATGTACCTACTATGAACCCTTGAAAATAAATAAGGTTAATATTTATTTGCAGGTGGAACCTAAGGAATCTATTATTGGGGACTATTGGTCGAAAAGGAGGTTTCTAAGATCACTGATCTATTATGTGAGTTTCAAGAATTATTTCCATGTGGGTACCATGAGCTTAAAGGCATTCACCACTCCTTGGGGAAATGAAAATCAAGTTAAAAGAAGGTGTGCACCCAATTTGGAAAATGCCTTACTTGAATGAATTTGAATCTTCGTGTCAAGGTAAAGGAGGAAATTGAAAAAATGATTGTGTCATGCATCATTGAGGCCGTGGAGGAATCAAAATTTATAAACCACGTGGTCATAAGCATTAAGAAGGATGGGAGGATAAGGACTTGTGTTGATTATAGGGATTTAAATGTAGTATACACCATTGACCCTTTTCTAACCCCTTTTACTGAAGAAATCTTAGAAGGAGTAGCTGGGCATGATATCTATTCCTTCACGAGATGGATTCTCGTGGTATTGCACGAGTTAGAATTGCAAAGGAGGAATATGAAAAGATAAATTTCACCACCGAATGGGGAAGGTTTTCCTACATGGTCATGTTGTTTAGACAAAAGAATGTTCCTGATGTATTTTAGCGCATTGTGGAGAAGGAATTTCAATACTTCATCCATAAGTTTCTTCAAGGATACCTTGATGATTGAGCAGTGGATGGAATAGTGAAAGACCATTTTGAAAATTTGAGGCTAATGTTTGAAAGATGTCAATAGTTGAGCATATCCCTCAACATTAAGAAATGTGTTTTTTCTACTCCATTTGGGACCCTCTTAGAGCATATCATATGTAAGGAAGGATTTCTTGTGGATCCCACCAAATTTTATGTTATTGTAGGATTGGGGGAGCCTACAAGTCAAAGTGCAGAGTGCAGATTCCTTGGGCATATGGGATACTAACGGAATTTTATCAAGGGGCATTCCAAAATTGATGTGCCCTTGGAGGATTTACTATAAAAAAAGAGTGAATTTCAGAGGCAGAGGTAGACCAGAGGGAATTTTATACATTGAAGGACAAGCTCATCATTGCACCTATATTACACTTTCCTTACTGGGATAAGCCATTCCATGTACACGTTGATGCTTCATGGATGGCGATTGGGGAAGTCTTAGCGCATCCTATAGAAGGGATTGTTGACCACCCATTGTGTTTTTCTATAACAAAATTAACACCAGCATAATATAACTTCACTACTATTGAGCACAAAGCACTATCAATGATCTACATGCTATAAAAATTTAGGCAATATTTATTGGTAGAAAACTTCATATTCTACACGCACCACATGACATTAAAGTACTTGGTAAAGAATCCTATTTTACAAGGGTACATATGTCGGTGGGTCATGTTGTTTCAATAATTTGATTTTATAGTTGTTGTGAAACCAGAAAATAGTAACTTAGGACCTAACCATTTATCAAAGATTGATTCAGAGAGGATGCGTGGAGCATTGAATATACTATTCTAGATGCCTAGTTGTTTAGGTTATGGTGTGATCCTCCGACTTAGAATATATTGTTGTGTTTCTCAAAATGGGTGTGGCGCTGAAAGGAATGAAGAATCCGAAAAAAAATAGTTTTCCATACACGTCACGCCCTACATGTTAATAAGTGGAGACTTATACAAACTAGGCCGCAATGAGGTTTTACGTTGGTGCATGTTTAAACATGAGCGTGTTGTGATCATGGAGGAAGCACATGTTGGTATTTTATGAGGGTACTATGTAGTGAATGCCACCGCATAGAAGATTCTACTTGCAGGGCTTTGGTGGGAAAGTATCTACTAGGATTGTATTGAATTTTTCAAGGATTGTGACCATTGCTAGTGCCTTGGCAAGATAGGAAAAAGAGATGATATGTCCTTGAGACCTATAGCCAATGTGAAGAACCATTTGAGAAATGGGAAATTGATTTTTAGGACCAATTTCACCTATCGCATGAAGGATTAGTTCGCGCTATATCATTACTTGCACTGATTACTTAACAAGGTGAGTGGATGTAATGCCTACAAGGGATTACACAGTGGTGACAACTGCTAGATTATTATGGGAGAACATAATCAGTAGGTATGGATGTCCTTTAAGCCTGACTAATGATAGTGGTACACATTTTTTGAATGAAATAGTTAGGATTTTGTTGGCAGAGTTCATGGTGGCCCATCACAAGACCACCCCTTATCACCCCAAATGAATGGAACTACTAAGGCATTTAACATGAAATTAACCCACACACTGACCAAAATTTGTGATTTTGGAAGACAAGATTGGGATGACAAGGTATAAGTCATTATATGGTCATACAGACAACCTATAAGAGATTGAACAAGGCCACACCATTTCAATTGGTGTTTGGCATGGAGGTTGTTCTACTAGTTGAATTTATGCTACCATCACTGGTTATTGTGCACACAAGAGGGTTAGCTAATGAATAGACAATTCAAGAGTCCATGGATAAGTTAATACAAATTAGATAAATGATGATCACTTTCTAGATGGAGTGAGAAGACTAAAAAGGCACACGACAAAAAGCATGGCATGATCATTATATTAAAAAAAAAAACAATTCGAGGTTAGGTAGATGGTGTTGTTTTATGACTCCAATTTTTGTGCCATCCTAGGAAACTGAAATTCCATTGGTTAGGGCCATATATCATCTTGTACATTCTTGATTCAGTGCTTTCAGATTCAAGCACTATATGCAACACGCTTATCGTGCCATTTCAATGGGAGTAGGCTAAAGCCCTACTATAAATAATTCTTCCTTGTGTTCATAAATAAGGCAATATTTCCATTTATCTTAGGATTTCCCTTAATGCATTTATTTTCCTTGTGTTTCCCTTTCTCATTTTTTGTTCCTTTCTTTTTGTGTTGTTGTTTTGTGCACCTTGTGTGCTAGTAGTGACTTATTATTTTAAAAAGGTTTTGTATGCGTAGAGGACCCGTGCATTTGTTTTTGTGTGGGGTGGAGTAATGTGAAGTAAAATAAAATCTGGGAGTGGAAGTTATGCTTCGATGGCCCGATTGAAGGATAAAAAGTGTGTAGTGTGGAAGAGTACACATAGAAAAGGTGGACATAAGGAGTTTGGTGTAAGGATAAATTTTACAAAGACCACGTACAAAGGATGAGAAGTGCATGAATAACATGAGGTAGGTGAGAGAAAAAGTCAGGTTAAGGAAACAAGAAGTTCCTTTGGTGCTATAAGCACATGCGTGAGGATCTTTAGTCAGTAAGGATTTTTGTGTGCCAGAAGGTTGTAGAGATTTTTCACATAGGATAGGGCATGGGGGTAAGAGCATTTAAGGTTGGATTTAGTTAAAAAAATCACCTTGATTATAAAATTATGTTGGTATTTGGCATATCATTTATTACGGAGATGAGTAAAAATCTATGAGTAGAAGGTTGGGCACATAATTTTTACCTTGCAATTATGATATCAAAGAGCTCTTGTGAACTAGGGCATCCACAAAGAATATTTGTGTGAAGGAAAATTGTGAGAATCTGAGTGCGTGACTAGTGTGATTTGTAAACCAGAGTGGAAGAAGTACATGGGCGTAGGGAAGAAGGTTTCGGAGAGTACGTCGTCTTATTGAATAGTTGTCTAGGTTAGGGTTTTGCAGCTAGGGCATAAGAGTAAAGGGAGTTTTTCAAAGGTAAACAACATATTTGAGTAGAGTGAGGAAGAGGAGTAAGGAAGAGTTTTAATATTAGTAACCCGAAAAGAAGATGACACCAAAGAAGGAAAATGTTTCACCAAATAAGGGCAAGGGAAAAGGGAAACAAGTTGTTTCCACTAGTTTTAACGAGTAGTATGGAGAGATGTAATACCTAGATAGAGTGCTGCTCGGAAAGTAGTGGGTATCCCATATAAGGAAGATGGTGGTAAGCAATTGTAACCATCGCACAAATTCCACAAAGAGGGATATGGAATTGGAAATGGTTCTCCTGATAGATAAAAGGACACCATAAGGGATGTCAATATACAATGATGAAGTGAAGATGAAGATGGGGAAGGCTGGGTCGCTACAACTCTATGAGTTTACCTATTTTGGAAAGCTTTAATGACTGTACCAATGGCTAATGTCACACATACACAAGGATAATTTCTACTTCATAGGTCGAGAGAATGCGAATAACTCCCTAACTCGATATCTAATTTTACCGATCCTTTTTGCAAAGAGGAGTCATTGGAATAGGACTTGGAGGATAAGGAAGCCATTAAGGAGACATTCCAAGCTTATGATTATAAAAATGGCTTTCACTACTTCAATATCTCATATATCTCTAACCCAATGATGAGTATGGTCGTGCACTTGATATCCAAACTGAATGGGCAAGAGAGGTGGAAATAGATAAACAAGGCTTGGTTGAACATCTCGCTGAAAATTTTCAATAGGAACCATCTATAACATGTCCTCCTTCATTGAAAAATAAATCATCAAGATTATCATGCAAAAGGAGAGAATATTATGTTTGGAAATGTCCTTCTCATCATCTTCTTCTTCGTGATTAGAGTTCTCGATGGGCTAGAAACATTTTTATGGGAGTATCCAAATGAAGATCCTTCCCCGTGAAAAGATTTGAGAAGTACATTTGTGATAACATGACAACTTCCCACAAAGCACGCCCGGAAAAATGGTACAAGTGAATGCGCAACATGTTCAGGGCTGAGTGGAGGATACCTAAACTATTTCCAATGCTAGTGCAAGGAGAAGATGATTTTTTTGTATGCCAACACTTTTTCATTGACAGGTTCACTCTATCATAAGGGACCAAGAGCCCATGGAGTAAACTACCATTCTCCTTCACTGCACAATATTTCTAATCCAAGGTCAATCGATTCAAGGAGGCCGAAAGACTAAGGTTTTACCTCAACGAGGTGGACCAAGACCACCGTTAGTTTCATAGAAAGGTACACATATGTGGAGAAGTATGTCTCCCATGAGTTGCATATGATAAAACCTGTGATGCTACCGATTACTAAAAGGACCCCAGTGAGGGTATACTTGCACATTATCCCCAAGTATGAGAAAGGTGACTACATGGAGAATGATGTCTCCATCCCAAAATACCCCACCCTAAGGAATAAGTTTGAACCAACAAAGAGGGAGATATGGGAGGCACCAGAGAATAAGGCATCGAGTGTACAAATAGCGCAATCTATTGGTGTACAAGAGTTAAGCAAAAATTTGAGCACATATGCTCGAAGGAAGAAGTCCCCCATCAAGGAAAAATAAAAAAACCTGAGGAAGAGGTGCCAAATTAAGAAGATCCCCTATAAAATAATATTCCTTGAGGAAGGAGTCACTTGGTAAAGAAGGTGAGAAGGAAGAATCCCCTATACTAGATTTGCTAGTTAGGAAGAAGTAAAAGGTAGCAAAGGAGGTGGTCTCGGAAGAAATAGAGAGCCTAGAATCCTACAGAGGAAAAATTATGATGACAAGCATGAAGAGGTTCATGACCATACTTTATATGATTTCCATGACTCCTGAGGAGGAAGGGAATGAAGGATATGCTAATAGAAAGGGGGTAAGTGAGGAGCCCCGCCTCACCAAGGAGCGGGTAGAAGAAGAAGTGGAAAGGGAAGTATTTGGCATAATAAAGGACTTGGTGGAGCATGAGGTGGATTGTACTAAAGTCAAAGTGCTCAAATAGATAGAGGAGAGTGTAGGGAAGGAGTATTGGAGCATGGACAGATATATCGATTAGCGGTAAAATTTTCAAAGGAAGCACACACATGAGGTAAGAGTTTGGTAGCGGCGCAGGAGAAAGGAATGGGTTACATCAATGATCGAAGTAAGTTACTACATGTGTGCTTCCAAATTATCATTCCTATAGACCAAATCCTTACATAGTCTTCATTTGAAAATGAAGGCGAGTACCCATGTATGAGGAACATGTTATCTTGGGATTTTGAGTCCCATGTTGATGACCTCGAGTTCTAGTTCAACAAAGGTGCGCTAACAAAGATACCGAGACCAAAGGAGTGAACCCCGATAAACACTCAATAGTTATCTAATGAGAAATTTTGTAACACAATCAATAAGGTATTGTTGGAGGTTGAGGTGATACTCTTCAAGGAATGATAGGGTAAGGTTTTGGAGGAAGAGTTGGAGAACAAGAATGAAGAGATCGTTGAAAAGAGAAACGATCTAAAGAAGGAGGATATGATCGGTGCATAGTTAAGGTGCTAACTAAGGGAGAAAAAGTAAAATGTGTGCAAGGTCTACAAAAAGATATATATGATTACATATGCCATTATCTTGAAGTATCTAGACATGTCACCACCCGAGTAGAATTACGAGTCAACCTTGCAATTCTTGAAGACTTAAGTTGCATCCTTACCATGGAAAGGCTGTCACTCGCACTAGAATCAATAGAGGAGGTGTTGGTGTGCCGAAGAAGGAAGAAAGGCTAAAGATCATGGAAACTCCTTATTACGATCTCCTTTCCATTGTGAAGAATGACGTGTGAATGGCCGAGGTTGTATATGATAACTATGCTGACAGAGATAGGGTAGTAAGTATACTAGTTGTTACACTTAAGGATGATCTAAAGGAATTCCAAGATAATAAAAAGGAAATAGGGCATAGTAGGATAAAATCATAGCTGAATTTGAGAAGAAAATGGAAGAAATCAAAACCTTACAAGGCTCATTAAAACTTGACTTAAGGAATTGTACCCCCAAGTCACTCATAGAATAGATGCGTTAGATGACCTTAACAAGTTGCTGGAAGGGATTATAGATACAATGAATTCTAAGAGTGATGAATTTAGATTTTAAGAGGTGAGTGCTCTTGTGGGTGGCCTACTCCAAAGTAGGGCACAGCTGAATTAGATGCTGTGAGAATATTTAGGCAACAATGAGGAAGGATTTCCCACTCCTCTTGCAGAATAGCAGATTATTCCATTATTCCATTTTTAATTCCCCCATTCTTTCATTTTTTCATTCTTCATTGAAATTATCAGAGTCCCACAATTATTTATTCTTTGGGGAAGCATGATGTTTCTGAGAAAGGAGAAGAAGATTAGTGTGGGGTGATGTTGGGCCCCAAATTATTGGCTAAGTACCAAAAGACATGTTTGCGTGACCCGAATAGGCATGCTAAGTGGATAAGGTGCCAGCCTAGAGACTTGATGGTCAAGAAAAGGATATTCCACATAGGAATATTCCTAGGAAGACATCATTACAAAAAGTGGAGAGCTCGGAACAGATAAGCATTCACCGATGAAGGACCACATAGACACTTGGCATGTGATCTAATCCTGAAGGAAGGCATCGTAGTGGGTACTAGACCTATAAGAAGAGATGCTTGGGTAGAAGAAGAGACACCAAGATATATATGGATAGACATATAGCATGGGAAAATGGGAAGCTCTACAAAAAGTATTAGGAGGCCCTAGGGTTGGGGGTTTTCATTAGGGAGTTACAAGAAGGTCATCATATCTAAGGGATGGGTCTATAAAATTTATAAGGGGGCATAGCTAGGAATCCTGATATATGAGTTAGATATCTATTTTAACATATATTTTATGGGTTGGATCCTTGGAAATTATTGTATTCGACTTGACATGGCCTTTTGAATGTAATGTGGTTATTTAGCACTCTTGATCAATGTGTGTGTGTGTGTGTGTTCTAGATATCTTGTTCATGGGTGTAAACCCTAGTGTCATTTATTCATATTATGAATCAAATCTATTCTTCATAATCCATGTTGTGTTGTTTCTCTCATTTTCATGCATGGGTATAAGGATATGGTAGCTCATGTTGTGCTTTTACATGAATATCTACTTTTCTGTAACTAATCCTCTAACAATGGAAATATCTTTTCATAATTATCACATAAAGGAGGGGCTTGGTGCTCGTGCATGCCTTGTGTGAACACCTAGCACCCACTGGGTGATAGGCCGACACGTATGGGGTTAGAAATTTTTACTAATGGTACATGAAAATGACTACAATTTATATGGTCCTAGCATGAAAATAATCCCTTCAAAAGAACTATGAAAGTATGGAAAAAAACTAGTAATAGTCCATAGAAAATATACAAACTTGGATTGATGATGTTGTACATATAATTGAACAATACCGAGCATCTTTATCACCTATGATGCATGATCAAGAATCCCCACACTCTCGTAGTAGTCAATATTCCTCATTTAATTTTTTTCTCCATCAAGACCTCGTATCTTCGATAGTGGGGATCCAATATTTACTCGATTCAAACCCCATTGTCCTCAATTCTTACCTGTGTTCTTGGGATGTCCTTCTTCATAAACATACACCTGAACCATGACCCCCTATCTCCAACACCACATATGACTTCTCCCAACATTTTGATCCTAACCACGAGTCAGTCATCCAACAAGTACACCCTTATCCCACTGCCCATGAATTAGAAACATCTAATGTCCCGTATTTAAATCCTATTATCACTTTCTACCTCATTTTTCTCTCCTCATAGGAACCAACTAACAAAAATATCCATCTTCATTGAACCCTCAGATGGCTCCACCTTGTCCCAAAAAAACATGAACACAACTTCATCCATGATAAGCCCTTTAGTTTCCTCCACCATCTAAACTCTTATAAGTTCAACATATATCCCATTAAACATATTTCATCCCATCTCCTCTAAAAACCCACATCATCTGTCCAAAATGTATTTATGTCTATCCCAACATTAGAACCACCCATTAATACAAGTTCCATCTCTAGTGTTCATCCCCCATCGCAACAATCATCAACCGCCCTATCTTCTCTCAACAATCTCAACCCATCATCTAATCTTGTATTAATTTTAAACACATGCCTCGTAAATCTCATGCACTCATCCACTCCTTTATTCCTTTCTAACATGTACCTTAACAATATCAATATTTCATTCACACCTCAATCCCTAGAAATCGCAACCCCTCTTAAACACATCTTTTCCTATCCAATATCAAGTATATTCAACCTTCACAAACCACACCTCACAACCTACATACAATATTCCTATGAATACCCCTCTTCATTATAATATTATTTTGTTGTACCATTACAAAATGACCCTTTTCCAAGTATTGATGAATAGAATTTCTAGCCTTGAAGTTGTCTCTATGGGTCTCAAAAACACATTATCCTATGAAATAATTTGCAATAAACCCGTTAACCCATCAGTACCATACAAATAATATCCTCCACATTGGGAACTTCCTAATTTCCTAAAATTCTATAGCAAATAAGACCCTCTACAACACATTCAAGCCTTCCGACATGCTTGCTACCTCATAGCACATGATCAAGACCTCATGCTAAGGACATTCCTTATGTCCTTAGTTGTACTTGCCTTATATTAGTACAATATTCCTCAAGATTCATTGTTCTCATTCACTCAACTCCCATAAATTTTATTGCAACATTTCTCAATTAACATTATATGTAAAATCACTATCACCAACCTATACGCCATCAAGAAATTTGAAGAAAAATTTATCATAGATTTCATCTCCCGCTGGAGGGGTTTTATCAATCAATTATCATTTTCCCTCTCACAGACTAAGTTAATTGAATTATTTTATCTTTCCTATTCCAAACACATATCCTCCACATTACAAATCCAGTCTTAAAAATTCTTCATGAAGCCTTCACTATGGCTCGTAAACTCAAGCTTTGCACTCTTGAAGATGGTATGGTTAAACTTAGATCAAATAATCCTAAACCTGACTCTTCATTCAAACCATCCTCTAGCCATGAAAAATAAAAAAATCAGCAAATGTAATTGTTTAGAAGACATCTTCTAAAAAAATTGGCCTTCAAATGCACCCATCCTCAACACAATTACACACCTATCAGTGAATCTTACAATGTATTCTTTGACAAGATTGTGGCTACCAATATGATCACCCTTCCTCCTATCCATCCCATCAATACATCAATTTCAAAACCCTCTTGGTATAGAAAAATGAATACCATAGGTTAAAATTCCATGATATCGATAGGTCTCATTTGTTTAAAAATCCCTTCAAGATCTCATCAACAAAAGTGTGTTACATCTAGATAACCCAAACACACCTCCAAATCAAAATCTAGATGTTTTTAAGCAACCCTTTTCAAATAATTCCCCATCCACCAATTAACCACTTTCTAGTCTCATCCATTCCCATAAAACTATAAACATATTCAAATACTAATCATTTGTATCATTATCATATATGGATCCCACAATCAATTCATCATACGAATCATCCCATAGTAAATCTATCACAAAAATGATAGATGAAATACCCATTAGATCATGTGCTTCTATACAAAAACCCCTATTGAATCAGGTAGATCCCCTAATCCTACCCTTGAAACTATTACACATACATCCACATATAATCCATCCCTTTCAACAATATCTTAACAAGTTAAACAAAAGAATCTTGTCTTATAATATATAGAAAATATCTTACAATGACCATGTCACTCAACATTATATACATAACCTTTAAAATATTGTCATATGACCATACTCCCATTCATCTATAAATTTTACAATTATATCACATGCTCATCGGAATTTCTCAACACAAAAACCAAACTCCTTTCCTTCCATTTTGGGGCCACACCCATCATTGAGATTATTAGTCACTGTCACCCAATCAAAAATCATCCCTCAATAGACATCTAATAATATCACATCAAAAATGACCCTTTCAACTCCTGTACAATCTAAATAATCATCACTTCCCTTGACCTTCGCCTCTAAAGGACATTACGCATTAGTCCTTGAAAGGATTATTCAACAATCCATCATAACATTACCTCCTCTTAAGCCATCTATCTCTCGAGGATGGAAGCCCTCCTGGTATAACTTCAAAGGTTTTTTTATTACCATCACACACAAAGACATCATAGAGAGGATTTCAAATACCTTCATGTTATTATTAGAATATTTTTTAACAATTTCCTTCCCCCTCCAGATATAGAAACATCTAAAACATCCAATCATACATCTACAACCACCAAAAGTGGGGACTCTTCTAAAAAATCACCTCCTCATCAAATTAATGGAATACGTATCACTAATAGAGCATACACATGACCCTAACATTTCTGATTAAAAAAATTCCAAAGTCTCTATCTCACTTACTCCTGAGTCATCTGATCTAAAACCTCTCGCTAATGCTAAGGTATCCATTCTTTCCACTCCTCATATGAAAGCCACTACCTCTATACAAGATACCATTATCAAACAAATTCATCAAGATCGAGTGAAAAAGTCTCTTTATGAGCTTTTGAAAACTTCACCTCAACATGGATAGGCTATAATTGAAACACTCTAATCTATATCATTGTCTTGAGATGATCCACAACCTTTTGCAAACCTATTTGGTACACTCAAAATGTCCATTTCCATATCTTTTGATATCTCATAAATCCTATCATCACAACTAGAGGACAGTGACCTCCCACTTTTTATCATCTCCCAAATCGATGACACCCTTGTTAAGAGGTTCATGATTGATAATGACACAAATATGAACATCATATCATCACACTCATTTAATCAACTTCAATTACCCAAAAACATTGTCACCTAGACACAAACCATGTTGTGATCTTTCAACAACATTTTTCCCCACATTATGTACCATCATTTTACCATTCAAAATAGGTGTTAAAACCCTCCACAAACTCTTCTATCTGGTAGAAGGAGAATTTAAATATAACATGCTATTAGGTTGACCCTAGATATGTGTTATGTAATGCATCCCATCTACACTCCATTGATGTCTCAAATAAAAACATTAAGGGATAAATTTCACAACCCCTGTGGATCCTAATCCTTTCAAATCATGTCAAATGACATATCATTCGAATGATGTTCTAATCCCTAAATCAAAATCAGACTCCTCTAACAAATCCTCTACCATTTCATCCATCCCATCATCAAAATTACTAGATGACAAGTTCTTTAATGATGGTGTACAACATATGTTAGTGGGGAGTATCATGTCCTTACACTTAATTTACTTCGTAAACCAAATACATACGGAAGACATGACAAAAACCCATGCACAAACCTAATGTCAAAGTTGTAATCTCCTATGGTCCACCACATCTAAAAATGAATCTCATCGACTGATGGATTGATTACCTTTCCCCACATCTTATTAATTAACTCCATGCTAAAACATTCGTATCGACTTCACATTAATGTATAACCTAGTCTTTGCCAAAATTTATTTTCATTTTTCTACCTAGAAAGGCTTCGTAATGGGATGTTATGAACAAGGTATCCACAACTTGATATTTAACCATTCTCTTAAACTCGCATGAAAAATATGGGTAAGGTTTCAACAAAATAGCCTCTCGAGTCATCAACCAGTGTCATGCCCACACTCATCATAGAACTAGAATCATTTTCCTCATCTACACATGATGACCCTATGTATGCTTGATGACATCATTTCCATCCCACCGAACCTTTTTTTAGTCAATATTTTATGCATGTGAATAAATCAATATAAGTTACATGATGAAAAATAACACCATATAGTCTCCATAACTAAGCTAATCTATCAAATAATCATTGATAAAGCCATGGAAAGGAAAATCTAACTAATGCATCTAATTAAACATGAAATACTTAATAAAATCCCGTGATCTTTTTTAGGGATTTGTAAAATGAAGTTTCTCTTTTGTTGAGCCGATCATGATTATGAGCAACCAAAGGAAGGCTATCTCCATGAAGAGAAAAGTATCTCACCAATATGGCTAAATGGTCATGTATGGTTCTTCCTTTACTACTCTTTGTAAGTAGAGAATAAAATGGATGCTAGATCAATGATATTTTCAAATTTGAATTTCTCTTATCATATGCATATATCATAAAGGTGTAATTTCGTAAGGAAGGTACTAGGTTCTTTATATAGCTTTCCAATTTAGGAGAAGCTAGAAACTCGGGAGAGAGTGGGATAAAGGTAAAGTAGAATTAGAAAGGGATAAGCATGATTAGGAGGAATTAATTAGTAATTAGCAACTCATGGGAGTTGGAGATGATTTAATTAATAAACTAGGATTAATTAATAGGCCAAGATAAGCTTATAAAATCCATTTAGAGGTGATTTAGAGGGAAATTAGTAGAATTTGAAGGGTTTGAAATGAGGATTTAACCAATAATAAGGTTTATTGATTAAATGTGATGTCAAAAGGATTAATTAACTAATAGTAGTTAATTAAAAAAGGATTATAAATAACAAAGTGTCGTTAATTGTCATCCATAATGAAGGGAAGGCTAGTTAATTATGGAAGTATTGGTAATTGACCAAAAAGAAGGGGAATGTTAGCTAATTGGAAATAAATCACTAATTATAACAGATATATGATGGGAAAGAGGGTAATAAGTGTAATTTTAGTATTAAAATGGTGTAGCCAAATTTAGGTGTCTACAAATACCATCACTTTAAGACCACCGACTTACCAAACTAATCATGATACTAAAACTTTTCCTCTCATTTGGTATAAAATGGTAGAAGAGGATTCATACACCGTTAAAATTCTTCAATTCTAAGATGACCAATCCATCCTCTCATACATGGGAGCAGTAAGAACATTACCTTAAAAGAACCTTACCACCAAATACATCCAAACTTCTTAGGAAATATACTATCGACATTAATTTAAGGACTCCACAGAACCTCACATAGTTACATTTGGTCAATATTTATATTTGCAAAAATTAAACGATGTTACCACCTTCCTATCCACACATATTCAATCCTTTGCATGGTCATATAGTGACATTTTAGGAATCAACCCCAACATTTTAATCCACAATATTTTCACCTATCCTAACACCAAACCTGTCAAACAAAAGTTACGTAGGATGCACCCTTACATAGATCTTCTCATCAAAAAGAGTTACAACATATGCTCTCTGTTAATTTCATCATACCCATTAACTAACCACAATGGGTCTCTAGTATTGTGCTCGTAACCAAGGCATCGGAAATTTATACATCTACGCCGACTTCCAAGATATCAATCTCGTTTGTCCTAAAGACGACTTTACCCTTTACAAACATCGATCATCTTGTCAATCTAACCTCCACCCAAGTCAAAGCATATAAGTGTGTCCCACTTAGTGGTAAAAAATGTTTTAAAATATGAATAGTAAATAAATATTTTAAAAATACTATAAAAATAGCTTAAGTCCTGGATGCCCTTCACGTTTATATATTTAACCTCTTAAAAATACATATTTGGTCATTTTATATTTTTTTGGGTTATGTTTTAGTTAGAAATATTTTGGTCAAGGTATAAAAAGTCCAAAAAGTGAGACGTAGTTATATATTTTGACCTTGCCAAGAAATGCTTTCCCTTATGTATGGATTTTCTAGATATAATAAAATCCTCATCGCCATCAATGATCAAAACAAAACGTATTTCATCACTCCTTAGGGGATTTTCTATTACCAAGTAATTCCATTTACACTTAAGAAAATTGGTACAACTTATCAATGCACTATGACATACATCTTCCATGATATTATCCACAAAACAATAGAAGACTACATTAATGATATTTTAGGAAAATCAAAATAATGCAAGGATCATCTTGTTGTCCTTAACATAATATTCACCTGTCTTATTCAATACTTCCTTATTTTTACCACGACTAAGTGAGTGTTCATTTTTATCACCCAAAACTCTTAGGGTTCATTGTGTATATTCGTATAATTTAAGTGGAACTTTCCAAGATCACATCCATCATTGAGATACCCCCCATCAAACCTCAAAAATATTCACAACCTTTAGGGTAAGATTTAATTAATCCACCATTTTTTCTCAAAACTTTTAGATTGTTTTCATCCTTTTCATCACCTCCTTCAAAAGGATGTAAACTTTAATTGGGATCATAACTATCAAAAGGACTTCGATGATCTCAAACAATACATTCTATCACCACCTATGACTATACCTCTACATGACAGAGCCCTTATACTTATACATATTCATTAATAATCATGCCTTGGGTGTCATTCTCACTCATCGAGATGAGAAAGGTCACGAGAAAAATGTTTACTATATAATCCACACACTCCATGACTACAAAAATCCTTATACTGAAGATAAAAATTTGTGTTTTACCTTGTACATCGCAATGTCCAAAATTTATCATTATCTACTTAATCACAACACCTTCATCATTACTAGCTTCAATCCTCTTAAAACCATGCACTCCAAACCATATCATAGTAATTGTATCAATCAGTGGATTATGCTTATGAATGAGTTTAACCTTGAGCTCATCTCATAAAAATATATCAAAGGACAAGTTATCCTCAATTAGATAACTGAAGCTCCTTTAGCGGAAAATCAACCACCTCACAAATAGTTCCCCAATGAATCTATCAAAATTATCAATCACAAATACACCCCTCTTAAAATGCTATTTTTTTTGTTTGATCTAAGTGTCAATAAGAGGGAGGTGTCAATATCATTATCATAACTCCATGGGGGACTCCTATGCCTCTATTGTTCAAACTAAATTTCAAATGTACTAACAACATAGAAAAATACGAAGCTTTAATCATGGTCCTTCAAACCACCATCATGTTTGGTGTTCAAATCTTGGACATCTATGGAGACTCATAACTTGTCATCAATCAAATCAAAGGAATTTATCAATGTAAAAATGAGATTCTACAAAAATATAAATTCATTGTTGAATTCCTCTTAGAATCCTTTAATCGGTATACTATCATAATAGTACCACAAATTCATAGACACCATGGCTTCTCTTGCATATCTCATCCCTTTATCAATCGATGACACTAAATTGTTCATTTTTTTGCACAAAATTGATCAATCATCTCACAAAAATGAACTCCCTTCTATCAATATCATAAAACAAAATCCAATAGACCTCTCTTATACTCAAACATTTGAATATATTTTAGAATCCAAAATTATCTTTGCCTTGTCTAAAAATGATAAGTGATCTTCTTTCCGATGCACTACCCGATATGTCATCATAGGTGGTGTTTTATATAAGCTTGGATTTGATGGTATCTTCCTAAGATGCCTCAAATCTCATGAATCTGCTAACGACATTCAATAAGTCCACGACAACATATGTGGTGGAAACTTTAATAGGATATCTATCACTAAGCTTGTCCTTCGAATGGGTTTTTGTTGGCCTATTATAAATCAAGATTGTTGTGTATATGTCGATAAATGTGTTAAATGCTAGCAGCATTCTAATGTCACTCACATTCCCAATCGGGATTTGCAACATTTTCAATACCTATGACCTTTCTCACAATGGGGGTTAGAACTCATAGGCCTCATCAACCCTCATTCATCACAACAACATCACTCTATAATCAAAATTACTATATACTTAACTAAATGGGTAGAGGATATCCCCTCTTTTAATAAAGCTAAAAATCATCAATTTCATCTACTAACATATCATATGTCACTTTAACATCCCTCAATCTATTCACCGAGAATGGAAAATCCTTCCAAAAAATAATTTAAGAAATTATGTGACACATTCAACATCAAAATAAGCTTCTCATCCCATATTATCCACAAGAAAGTGTACAAGATGAGGCTTCAAATAAACAATTAACAAAAGGCTCATGAAAACTATTAATCAAGTAGGTAGGAATTGCACCTTCATATCACATTCACTCTCTATGATTATTGTACTAACATTTATACTCCTACAGGTTTTACGCTATTTTCTATAGTTAATGGATCTGAGGTGGTTTTACCCCTTGAAATTCAAATCCTATCTGTTTTCATATCCCTCAAACATTTTATCCTAGATGAAGATTATCCTCAAGAACTTCTAGCAAAACTAGAATTGTTAGATTAATGACATCTAACATCTCTTAAACATCATAATTTATATCAAGAGCATGTCAATCACACTTATAAAAACCATGTCAATGAATGTGACTTTAATACAGGTGATATTTTTCTCAAATAAAATCAAAATGTCAATACTCTAGAAAGGAGTAAACGTGGAAAGTTTTCCCCTAACTAGAACGGTCCATATGTCATCACTCACAAGTATGGCTCAAGATCTTACCACTTAGCCTCCCTCAATGGTACACCTGAAAATAAACCTTTGAATTCCTTACACTTGTGGCCTTTCTACTATCATCAAATTGATTTTCATGATAGTAATCACATCAAATATTTTATTCCATCTCTAACCCTTCACTTCATTACTATGATGACTTGAAAGCATGTGGTTTTCTCAAACTATTCTCAAAAACCTTAAAGATGAGCACCATGGCTCAGTTCATCACATCTTTCACATGAAAAATTTCTTCCTTATCGGAACCCCAAAATAATTACATACATCCATCTTATCTACCAGCTTCAATACATGTTAGAAGGAATGTGTATGTAGTTTGTGCACACATCTCTTCCCCTCCTCAAAATGGTCTATTAGGGTTGTTCTCAATGTAAATTAAAGTACAAAATATCCATATGAATCTTATCACAATAGTAATACTAATCCCTTGAATGATAGCTATCAAATATCAAAGTCCTTTTGTCCAAAAGAAAGCAAATGGATCCCTCCAAGGACAACATCCTGGCAAAATCATAGACCGATCCCTCGAAGGATGGCTATCTAAAAAAAATAAAAAATTGTAGGCCACTCCCTTAAAGGATGGCTACCTATATCAATTTAAAAAGGCTTTCCACATAGATCAACCTTAAAAAAATTCAAATAATCAAAAGCATCCTAGGAAAGCTTCCCGCATCAACCAACTTTCCCAACAAATCAAATTTCCCTCATTGATTAGTTTTCTTTAAAATAACATGTATAGCTAGGGCATCTTCTTATGAAACCATTAAAAGGAGAACCTACTCTCCTATACAGCCTACATATGTCAACCCTTACCATGTTCTAGGAAGGTACATACATTTCATTTCCATTTATATCTAAGATCATATGTGTAACTACCTATTTTTAGTCATATGTTAACTTTTTTATAAGGATCGAAGTGCAAGAGCCTTCACTTTGTTGATTCCCATCACATATGTATCAAATCTAGTATGAAAGCAATAAATTAACATTTTATTCCATGATTAAGACATGTTTTTATATACATTAAAGTCACTTTAAAATAAAATACCAATGATACATAAACATCTATCAAAAAAATATCAACATCTATCAACATCCATATAATCATACTCACATCTCAATATTACATTACCACATCCAAAACATCACATTAAAGTCAAGTCAACACATAGATCATAAATAAAAATCATAATCATATATTATATCAATGTGTCTCTATACATCATTTGGAGTCTCAAAATCTATGTATATTAAAATAATACATCAAAAATAGGTGTCATAAGGATCTGTATACATCAATAACATCATATCTACACATTAATTTCACATTTGTCAAGTGAATTCCTCCTCCATCACTAATCCCCTAGTCACCACCCTCACCTAAATTAGGCCCTCTACTAGGAACGATTCCATCTGGACATAGTTGTGGCTAGCCCATACTCGTGGCACTGACACTAGGTCCCTCTCATCTTCACACCGATATACGTAAAAATGAGGCCCATTAGGAAGCCTCTATCAAACTATCTCCTCATAATATCAGAACTCCTTGTATAAAGACTAGTAGTTATCTAGGATAACACTACTAGGTGGTCCCATCTACCCACTATCTGAAGCCCTTACTTCTTTTAGTTTGGCTCCTAACACTAAAGTACCTATGATGTCGAGGTGTTTCTCATGGCCTCTCGCTACTGTCTATATCGGTCACGGTCAACTATGGCCTACACTAGCTCTTCATGTACACCCATTATCTAATGACCTAAGCCATCTTTCTCACCTATCAAACTAGCTCTCTTCGCATTCAAGGTATCATACTCATCCAATAGTGCAGCCTTATCAGAATTAAATGAGAAATGTTGTCCAACAAAGCTTCCATGTTGTCACCGCAAAGATCCTCACCCACACCTCCCATACCCTCACCCTCACCTCCATGATAATCCACCTCCACATGATATCCCACTCTTTAATCATCTCTATGAATATGATCCTTCCACCATGCATCAAAACCTCTCAGAACACCAGAATCATCCACAATCATGGGCACTCCCTAATCATCTACACTCATCGCCCCCTCCTCATTATTGGTATGCAGTTTTATAGGTGTTGTCATTGCTGAAAACCCTCATTAATGAAAATTTTGATGATGGAGTAGGGTCATATCATGATCAGATTGATGGATACATGGAGATTTAGGTATGCTCTTGGTTTCACATGTTGATTGAGTGAGAATTTCTTGTTCATACAAGCTTATTTAGGTGACATAGCTAGCCTAAGTGATGGTGCAAGGAGTTTGGAGGTTATTGGTGACTTGAGAAGCATGTTTTAATGATGGAGACCATGATTGGAGAATTCTTGGTAACTCACATGAGTTTTAGGGTGCAAATACAGGTTGGTGATTATGTTTCAAGTGTTCATTTAGACTAGGTATGGTTGTTAGATTACATGAGGATGTGGTATGGAGATACATGAGCTCATGGATGAATGTATTCAATTTTATCATAATTTAATAGGTATGTTATGACAATTTGGTGAGTTTTCAAGATAATTTATAGTGTTATTTAAGTTAACCCTAGCTTTTACAGTGTAAAACCTTAAGGGCTATGTATGAAAATGAGATAGGATGGAAATATTGAGAGCTATTTGTGGAAAATTTATTATTGGATATTCATGTAGTGTGTGTTCCTGTAATATGGGGAAATTTTCAGGTTTCCATGATGATTATTTTACATGTTATGTCAGTTTTGGTGAAACAGGGTCAAGAACAAGGTGATTTCCTACTCGAGTTTAAACTTCCGATGCTCACCCTAAATTGTGTGTTTTTCATGGAACCTTGTGGCTTTCAAGGATGTTTCTAAATTTATTCTAGAAGGTTTCACAAAATAATAAGTTCATTTCATTTTTAGGTTTTTATGAACAAATGTTAAGAAGGTAAACAACTCATTATGTGTTTGAAACCCTAGCTTAAAAATGGCTTGAGATATTTGCTTTTTGAGTGACCAATTTTTCTTAATAGTTCTTGGATTATGTTTATAACATGTATAGGACTCATCCATATTTCAAAAAGGTTAGTTTCAGAAAAATTTCAGTTTGGGACAAGGTTTTCCAAAAAGTTACAAACTAAATGGATATAGTGTGATATATGTAAGTTTTTCTTAATTTCCAAATATGTTTCCTGTCATGATTATGAATTTTGATGCCTAAGTATGCTTCATTTATGTTGACTAGTCAAAAGGTAGTTTTGGGGAAGTTTTCTATAAAATGGACATTACAGGAGCTACATGAGGAGTTAGGAGGTGATTCAAGTTATATTGGAAAGATAATTAAGAGAGATATACATTGATATAATTTTTTTCATGATGATTATTTTTTATACGATTTACAATTCAATTTTTGGATAAGAATAATTTTAGCTTTCTAGGATAGAACTATTTTGTTGAAATATTTATTTGGTTGGAGAATTAGATGGATTGGGTGATGCTTGATATAATTTGGAATGTGAATAAGGACTAATTTTACATCCAATGTGAAAGGGTGGGAAAAATGTGCATTTGTAAAAATGCTTTTAGGAATTTTTGTGAAGGAAAAAGTGGTGTGGTTTGAACCAGTTATTGTTTCATGTGATATAAATTATTTATAAGTGTTCTACAAGTTTTTAAATTTCCATTTAGTAGTTACATGACATATTTGAGGTGATATTTGGTGATCTTGAGGCTAAAAGTTGAAGACATAGTGCTCGATATAGGTGTTTTTAAGGCAATGAGCCACTAGGCCCATTAAACGAAATAATTAGACCGGTTCATGAAAATTGGGACCCTGGATGATATTTAAATTTCATTTTAAACATGTATGGTGATATTTAGATATTTAACAAAAATATTTTTGGTGTTAAGGTGTTTTTCTCATTGTAGTTATGGAATTCGAGGATTGTAGATGCATAACAAAAGGGTTTTTGATAGGCCAACCTATATGGGTAAATTGTGAATGTTCTAGTGATTCTTATGGGATGTTTTTACATTGGTGTGGTCAATCTAATGGAGGTAAAACTATGTATTTCTATTTTTAATCACGGAGAGGATATAAAATTGATGTTTTGGGTACAATGTTGCTAATATTTTGGAACCCCTTTTATCTTCTTTTGAAGAAACTTTTTCTAAAAATAAAACCCCTAGAGCCTAGTTTAAAATCCCTAGAATTTCATTCTAGGTCAGTATCTGGTGGTTTTTTCATGAGGAGGATTTGAGCAAAGAAAATATGGTTGTCTTTTTGATGGTGAGTTAAAGAAGGACAGAAGATTTGATGTATTTTGTTTGAATGTTATTTTCATGGCATGATTGATGTCATTATAGGTTTTTGAAGTATTTGTAGAGTCTGATATTGAGTTGAATACATTTGCAAATAATTATAACTTCATATGTATTCATGATACAAGTTTTATTTTCTTGGTAGCTCTTGATTATATCTTGTTGACTATTGTTGAAGACATCAATTCATTGTGATTTGATTTGAATATTAATAAAGAGTGGTGATCTGATTTGAATATCAATGAAAGGTGATTTTGTGTATATCTTATGATCCTTGATTTGATTATTTTTCATGGTCAAGTGTATTTTCTTGCGATAATATATTGATACTTGTGTTTCATGAGGATGCGTATTTTATGTTTTGAAATATATAGTGAAATAATTTATTCAGATTGATTCACCATTCCCCCTCTCATTCCTTGTCACTTCCAAAAATTAGTATCATATCAGGCCCTTGAAAGTAGCCTCACATGAGAGAGGGAGATATTTGGTGACAAGATGGTTATTTATACACCATAAGGCACATTGTGGGTGATTTTTAAGATGAGTTGGAAATTTTGGTTGCATCTCATGAGGAAGTAATCAAGTTTTTAAAGACTCAACTTGAGAAGGCCCTAGCTGAGTTGAAAATCAAGAGGGAAGAGTGTATCAAACATGAGGCTGAGAAAGAGGATCTAAAGAAAGAGCTATCCACCATGACAAGAAAAGATTCATCTTTTCATTAGAGTTCAGAAAATATGAATAATATGTTGGGAAAATAAAATGCATATTGTGATAGAACAGGTCTAGGATTCAAGGAGGGTTCATCCAAATTAGATAAAAATGAGGAAGAATCAAGTCAAGGATCTAATGAAAGGAGGTATAAAAATATGGGAGAGAGTTCAAAGATTTCATAGCATGGAATATTATCAATCAAACATCTAAATGCATATATGTATGGTGTTTTTCATTATAACTTCTATAAGTGTGGTGTTCATGGATATATAGCTAGCATGTGTGTTCCTAAGGTTAAGAAGAAGGATGATTACAATGGATAAATTTAGAGGAATCATTATGAGGAAATAATGAAGAGGAATTTCAAAGAAATAAAGATAAAAATATAGGTCGAGATATGGAGCTGACGATTACATTTAACATGAAAAGGGACATATTTGCAAGTTATTGTAATAATGAACAATTAAACACTAAAAGGTATGTAAAAATTTTAATGGATATTGATTACTCGCAATGGTTATGAACATAAAGATATTGAGTGAAAAATAAGACAAGTGGAATGTTTTAGGTGCCACAAGATAGGGAACATTGTAATATTTTTTATAAAGGGCGGTTAAAGAAAGAAACTCATGGGACCCAACCAACAAGTTTAGAATTACAAGGTAGAAGGTAGAGGCTAGTCAAAGTTCTCAAGAGGATCCCAAGAGTGTGAATAATTAAAATAAGGATTTTGTTGTGAAAAATGAAGAATCAAAAAATAATGAATCATTTAAGGAGCTAAAAGAAGGCTTGAGACCTTCTTAGGTTTCACATCTAGCCTCTACATGATTATATATGCCTCTACTAGCCTTCTTAGAGGTGTATTGGTTCTAATTGTCAGTTTTTTCCTTCTACATGATGTCAATTTATGTATTTTAGTGTCATTATGCATGTTCTTATGTGTAATTTTGAAATCATAAAATTTAGAAATTATTTAGCTCGGTCTCATACAACTATTTAGAAGGTTCTTAAGTAAAGAAAGTACTAACTAATCCCCCTTTTAGCCATCTTGTTTTACTTTTTATTTCATCATTCTCACACATTTTAACATACATTCCCATATTTTTGGAACTTTCCCATCATTTTATCCTAAAATAGGGCACATAGGTCTGTGTTGGGGTGCCCTAGTCCCACTTGGGGTGCCCTGATCCTTGTTTTACTTTCCCCTCCTCTTTTTGGGCCGCTTCTAACCATCTTTCATCCTTATATTTTTGTAGCTAGTCATGTCAAGGTTAATTAAAAATTAAAGCAAGATAAACCCTATAAATATAAAGTTATGAGACCATAATGAGGGTCCTAGAATCACTTACTACTATCACTCCATCTAGAGTTGCATCCATTGAATAACTTGCATCCACATAGTTACATGCATCAAGGCTAAGAGATATGCATCAACACACACTTCATAGGGGGATGGATTTATTGTATTCTATGTACACATACTATTACATTTTCTACATTTATTTATTGCTCGCTACTTCATAAAGTGTGACTGAAACAAGAGCACCTAGGGTATGATATGCACACACACACCAGAACTACATTTGGCTCTGAAATGTAGTGCAATTCTTAGTTTAGTAAGCCCACTATTGTCACACAAATAAGTTCAGTCTAACCCATTCATTTTTATGTTTTATTTTTTAGGGTTTTGATACTTCTTTTTTCTCTTGCAGGTATTCAATATCATCTCCCTATATTCGTTACATTTGGCATAGTCTAACAAATTTAATGTGACAGAAGAAAATGTTACAACATATCTTCCAACCTAAAAAGAATCAACTTCTGATATTTTATAGAGACTAGGGAAACTATTTTTCTATAGTAGAGCACCACCTGGGCTCCCAAAGACCCTTCCGGTGCTCCATTATGCCTCGAACTTTTGGATACACTCTTTTCAGACCTCTATGCAGATGTTCATGCTTCTAGAATTTCTAGTTAGACCTATGACACTCAAAAGAACAGTCATTTGTACTAGCTGAGTTCTTTCCTAACCTTCTCCTTGCATATTAGGGTTTTATTTCCATTAGTTAATTATTTAATTACTCTATATTACTTTAGTGCATTTATTTACAACATTTATGTCCTCTTAGATTAGATTAACTATCATTATACTTTCTCATAGTTTAGTTAATTTTAGTTAATCATTTTGGTGAACCTAACCTCTTATCATGGCTAAGCATAATCCTTCTGAATCTCCACTCATTATCCAATTTGATAGCTTTGTTCATGCCTTTTTAATACTCATGTTTCTCCCTCTGGTTATAGACCTTTTCCTTCATTTATTCAGCTACCATCTTCTGATATGGATCTTAAAGCTATAGATGTTTTTGGTCATTTATTTGTGTACTATTGACCCTACTACTTTAGCACAAATCCTTGATGAGTCTCAAGCTCCTCTACTCCGATCCCATCGCTATACTTCTACCAATACTGAACAATACTATGATTCCTCTTCACCTATTAATTATCCCATAGATAACTCTCCCGATATAATTTTTGTCCCTACCTCTCCATTCTCTACTTTTGGACCGTAACCTCTTCATGATCCACATGACTTGGTCCCTACTACTTATATGGTTGATTTGGTCCCCCCGATTCTTCATTAAAGCATGATGTTACAAATCCTATGATACTTTGTACTAGCTCTACTCCATACTACTCTCTTACTCCACTTCCTCCACTTATCAATGATCAACCATTTGAGAATGAAATTTTCATGATAGATTTAGTTTCTTCCTACCACATGTCACTACCATGAATCTCATTCCATATCAGGGCCTCTCTAGTCCATGAATGTCATTCTATCAGCTCCACCTTCCCTAACATCATCTCCTTTAGTATAACCACCATTCACTTTTACTCTCTTCATGAATAATTCTTATTAGGAGCATATATCACTTGTTATTTCCTGTAACGCTAATATATGTTCACATGAAGGTCTCCTTCGACTTGGTTTTTCATTTGAATACCTACATTCACCTATATACAATCCACATTTATATCATGGATCTATTATTCTCACCACTACGTATGGGCTTCATGTCTTTCACCTTTTTTCCATCTTACATGTTACCCTACTCTCTCTCCACCTACTCTTGGCTAGATTATATTAGAGGCACACTTGAGCCTGCTCACATTGAGATAGCATTTCCAAATCCCTTTGGCACTGTGCACATTTGTAACATCTCCTTTATTTTCTATTCACCCAACTTCACTATTTGGTATGCTCATGGATGTCCATTATCTCCCTTTACTTGATGAAAAATATGCCATGGCCATGTATATATTACACATTCATGGTTATTTGGATGACCAACCTCACACCTTTACTTATCAGTTTCCCACGTTGTTCAATATGATTTTGAAAAAGATACTAATGATCCTTTCGATGCTTTGACTTATCCATTGTCTTTCTTTGTTGATGACCATCTGCCACCACACCAAATAAGTCCCATGTTCACCCATTTAGTTGAAAACTTTGGTCCTCATGATCACCCAACTAATACATCTCTATCGGACTCCATTCTCACTTTACATACCTTATTCCAAGAACAATTTCATGCTATGGAATCCATGATTTCCTCTCTTACCACTGAAATTCAAAAACTTAAGGATGTTTCCCAATCACATGTTTGTGTTAATTCTACATCTCATATGCACTCTATGTCCGATACCTTCCACTTAACCGAAACTCAAAGCATACCATTACCTAAACCTCTAATATTTGAACATAATACCCTAGCCTATGACATTCTTATGTAGCTTCTTAAGCATTAGTTGATCACTCTACCACCTACTCATCATCCTTCTCAGCTAACACAATACTGTAGTCATCCATATTTCCACTATCATCAAATTTATGGACATCATGATAATGCTTTCCGCACCTTGTCACGAATAATTAATGATCTAGAACATTGGGGTATTCTTTCATTTGATACACAACCTTATAATAATAAAATTAGTGCCAGTTGGGTTCATCTATCTCGTGTTTATACATCTAGTGTTTCTCAACCACCTCATAAGTAATGCTCTCTTGTAAATAACTCACCATCTCTTTCTCTACACCCTTCCTCTATAAAATTTAGCTCATCATTTCTTCTTAATAAGTTGTCAATCATATTACCACACTACCCCCACCAGCTCCATCACTACCACATGTTGATACACCACATTCTTCATCTTACAGTCATCCTTAAAATCGACATAGATTTCATTTGTCATCTTTGAATTTATCTTTTGTACCACCACTTTTAGATTCTCGGCCCTTCACTTTCCTCATCGTAGAAGTTAGATGGCATACATTCAGATTTCAATATCGTTGGTTATTTTACCTACTTAGGGGGAATAAAATCTAACCCCCACTCACTCACACATCTATCATCTTTGTATTCTCATATAGGAATACCATATCACCAGTCATAGTACCATCGTTACCTAATGATGCACTCTTGTGCTTTGGTGCAAACTTGACTATTGAGGGATTAATATTACACTGAACTCCACACACTACACTATAGGTATTATGCATTACATTTTATCACATATTGTGCACTATACACAAATACATACTACACTTAGTCTACATTCTACCATTCTTCTACATGCATCTTACATCATTCCTAGGTCATTCTACATACCATATATCCTAGTCATTCTATACATTACATACATTATTAGGATTTCCATGCATAACCTATACATAGTCCCATCATACACTACACATTTCCACATACATCCTACATGTTACGCTAGGTTATGATACATCTGTATCCAACTTTACATTTTAACATTACATATTTTATTATTATCTATAGCTATTATTGCATTTCACACATTACATAGTATACATCCTACACACCCTACCCATCTTATATTGCATTTCCCTCTCCACACATTTACAAATCCTTCTCATCACATGGTCATTTTTTCTCACCACCGCCTATACTACATTGTCTTCTATGCACTATACTCACCACCCTATGATGCACTTTAGTTCCTCGGTCCATACTTGATTGGCAAGGTTTACCAAAAAATGGACCTTAAAATCATAATATGATATTTCATCATGTGACGTTCTTAGGATAGTGACATATGCTTTAGGCTAAATCGTCACCCACCTCCATTATTTCCTCTAGTTATGACATATGCTTCAGGCTTAATCATCACCCATATCTATCATTTCCTCTAGTGGTGGTATACACTTTAGGCTAAACCACCACCTTAATTATTTCATCTTGTAGTGGTATACACCTTAGGTTGCATCACCACTCATCATTTCATCATATAGTTATATACGCTACTATTAAATCATTACCCATCCTATCATCATGTAGTGATATACGCTATGGCTAAATTATCTCTCACGTGATCATCAAATAGTGATATATGGTTAGGCCAAATCATCACTCATTCGTCAAAAGTCTTGATATACACCTCATATATAGTCTTCACGTACATCCTTTCTATATTTCATATCTCATCACTCCTATATACACTCATCATAATGCGCTAGACATGACAAACACTATTTGATGATTTCCTAATGACGAACTCTCATTTATGATTCATTATTAACTGTTGAGGGGGTAAATAAATGAACCTCATTACATGCACTTCTATCCACTCAAGGGGCATAGATCTACTATCATTCCATCTTGCTTTCCATTCCATTCATCCACAACATACTGAATTGTCTTGGGGCCATATATTTTTTTCTTCTTGCTAGTGTTTTGCATGATCACTTTACTACACATATTAGATTTATTTCTTGTATTTCATCATCTATACCATGCACACATGCACTTTTATTACTTTTTTAGTGTGATCATAGATACAAGACTCTTACACATAGCATGGATGCTTTCCTTCTACCCTTCCTATACAGTCACTTGGGGCATCCACATTCGTCTCATCTATGTGCTATTGTTTAATTTTGTACTTAGCATCTTACATTAATTGATCATACATGCTTTGACATATTGGTTATTTCTCTAACATGCTAATGGGTGTTCCATGTGTAGCACTTGTTTTGTAGGATTATATGTCTCCATGACTCCTTGCTTGTTTATTTCTACTTGTCCTCCTTTGTCTATCTATTGTATGGGATTTTCCCATTTTTGTGTGTACACTTGTTTGTTTTTTGTGGCCATGATGGACTTTCCTATCTTGTGACATCATGAGTGATGTCTAATGATTACAACCCTCTCTTTTCAGATTCCTTAGTTTCTTGTGTGTTTATAATACTATGTTTGGTAGTTTCTACATTGTCTTCATATTTTACACGTATCTTACTACATGCATGTGTTTTCGGACTAACACTTGTTTTGGCTAGCTAACCTTAGCGCACCCCCTTTCCCCCTACATGGAAGAGTTATAGAGTTCATAGTGTGGTAGGTCCTCTTTTGGGGCCACATTCTCTTATCAGTGACATCATATGCGCCCCCAAAGAGGGGGCATCATTTCTTAGTTTACATACTAAAACAACGTAACTACATCGGTTCAAGATAGTGCACTTTCCTCCCTTGACATTGTGGGTTTACATACAATAAGTGGGTTGAGACTGGTCTATGAACCCCAAAAACAACATATTTAATAGGTCATGGTGTCCTTAGAATTTTTGGAAAGTAGTTACAGGATTGGAGGTTATAGTGGGTGTGCCTCTCTACACTACTTCAGCTACTTTGGTTGGATCGCCAAAAAAACCAAGATAGTACAGAGATCTCTTCACACACATTTTAGTAGAAGTGGTTAGAGCTTAGAGGACACAGAGCATTTCCTCCCTACATTTCTTCATCCAAGGTGGTATGATATTACCCAAAAAAATCGCAGCAAAGAAAGTGTATCCTTCTACACCATTTCTCTCGACATGGACCAGGTGCACATGTTCCATTTATACTTTTCATTTTACATATTTTACACATTTCTATACACATGCATATTTTACATTGTAACATATTTGGCATGGTTATTCCTGTGATGACTTCCACTCTTGACATTGCAAATGTTGACATTTGATTTTTCTTAGGAAGGTGTACTCTTATGACTTTTGGACATCATGTTTGTAATGGATAATTCATTATTTGTTAAAAAAGTTCACTTTTTTGGTGATTTATGCTTACTTGAAAATGAGGCCATTCATCTCTATGAATAAATTAAATTCACTTTTAAAAAGAATCGATTCGAACTTAAAGAACCTAATACTTGGATAAGTTAAATAAGCTAACATCATTGTTAGTATGTTGATTTCTGTTTGTAAAATTGAATCATAAATTAGGAATTTAATGTATGGAAAACAAATCTTCGAAAAGGGGTTGGAGGTATATGTATCTCGCATAGTAATTCCAATTATTTTATTGCTTGTAACCCTAAAGGTTAATGAACCTAGTTTTTCAAGAGGGATGTTATAATTAAACCTTAAATAAGGAAAATAATTGAGTAATTAATTTCTTTCTTGGGTATGTACATGCAAATGGGATGACTCACTCGGATGTTGGCATATGCTTGCAATATAATACCTTCGTGAAGACTTGGGTCTTCATGAGCATACTATGTTGTAGTTGACATGTTGCAACCCTTCATATTTTAATCATCTATATCTACATAAATGCAGACTTAATCATAGTTATACCCTAGGTTAAGTTAGAAGCATGATCTAGTATCGAGGGAAGCTCACAATGACTTAGGATAACTAGACACACGCAATTGACTTTGGTCGATTGAGTATGTCTAGGTACTATTAACACAAAATCACAACACCCCCAAATGAGTTCTACAGGTATACTTTTCTAAGGTAGAGTCATTTGGTGTGATTGCAGTAACTTTTAACTTTTCCCAAGGCGTGGGACCTTACAAAATGGGAAAGTTCTCCAGATGAAGGTTGGTTCCTTATTCCTCTATTTAGGTGCATATGTAGAAACTTGTAGAGGATATTTTCTTAATCCTAATCTAAAATTTACCAAGGAGACAGGGGATAGAATGAATACGTAAATTGAAAAAACCAAAGCTAAACTAAGAGGTGATGCACTAAAGGAATGATGAAGACTTATTTTGCTAATAGACACAAGCCAACAAAATGAATACAATAAAAAAGCACAAATATCCAAATATATAATGGGAGACCAGATGAAAGAAAAAGAGACAAGAGAGGATCTAAAATCAGTCACGATGATGTTTTATTACTCTATAGATTAATACACCCATTATAAAGTAGCCAAGAGGTAGAAATGTAATGCAATTTTGATAAAGGCCTAAACCCCATATATCCCTTTTCTAGAATGAGGAGGGAGCCTACAAAATAAATAATTTCTAACCCTTTACAATGAATCCTACCCCCGTATTTATAGATTTAACTTGAAAGAAGAAAAGAGAGAGAAGAAGGAAAAGCATGTTGAAGTTTAACCACCACTATTAATGCCTCTAATGAAATCTCCCCCAAATCCATCTTTATTGCATCAATCCTTGGTTCGATGCCTTGAAGGAAGAGGAAATGGTGAAATAGATTGAATTTGATTTGGTTGTTGAGGTAATAAGATCCCGCATTGAAAGCTTGAAGATGTTTTCCTCCATTTTTCTTCACCTAACCTCCTCAAAATTAAACTTTTAGACCTCCATGGCATGGGTGAGGCTGAGATATTTCCAACAACATCATATTTGTAATATTTTGATCCTCGCATCGAAATATATGCCCCTTTGAAGTTTTTATAGGGTCTTTATAGGAGGGCAGGAAAACAACTTGAAAAATGGGTCCCCTTTTGATATGGGACATGTGACAACTAGATTGGAATAAAAATTAGGCCTATGGACCCATAATTTATCTTTTTCCCATTTCTTTCGATTCCCGATTTGGCTTTGACTCAGGCCCAAATGCTGACTTTTTCCTTCGACAGAGTTGCGGGCCATTTTACAACTTTTACCCCTTTTGAGATAGGGGCAAAAAACTAACTTTTTCCTAACGGTCCGCTTTCCCATGGGACTTGTGGCAGTCTGGCACTCATTTAGAAACCTTTTCTCTATTCACCCCTTGAAACAAAGCTAGAATGACACTTGGCATTATCCGTTTTGGCCTTTATACTTAGCCAATTTTGAAGCCTTTTATGTCCATCTTTTGAATCTATTTTCTGTTATGCGGATCATGGTTGATCCAATATTTAGCACGGGGGTGAAATATGAATAACAATTTGGTGACTCATAGGGGTATGTTCTGCTAGATGAACAGACCATTCACCTTGTCATATCCGTTGGGCATGGAGTCATGAGTGATAGCATGCTACTGATCTAAAATTTTAAAACTGACCCTTGGACCGCTTGGAAACCCATTAGAACTTAAACTGATCTTGACCAAATGCCAAGTCCAAAAACTGCATGAGAGCAACAAAACAACACCACACTATATACAAAATTTGAAATCATACATGCTCCAAATGGAACATGCAGAGCGTGAAAATCACTTAGGAGAAAATTAATCTACACTATAGCAAGACAATAAGCATAAGCACTTAGAGGAAAGAGAAAACTAAACTAAGATGTATAGGGTCAAAACTCCCCTTTTAGTAATAGTTTTTAAGATAGATCCCATTTACTATAATCTACAACACTTCACCCTCCAATGTAGACAATTAGAAAGTATTCCTACTTTTGCATCTTGTGATCATATAGGAGCCACTCCAGATGGTGTCAAATTTAGAATGCCTTCCTGGTTTTCTTGATCTACATCCCATTTCAAAACTAGGCCTCCTTCTTAGAAGGTCCTTTCTTTTATCTTCTTATCAAAGCATTTCTTGATTGAAGCCTGATTCTTCTCTATTACTTGAACAACATGCTCTCTGGTTTCTTCTAATTCTATCACTATGCATACCTGCCTCCATTGGTCCAAATTCATACATCTATAGTTTCTTCAGGAGCTCCAATGTTAGCAACTCAAGTTATATAGGCAACACCATCTTTCCCATAGACAAGCTTGAATGGAGAGCTACCTGTAGATCTCTTGGGCATTATTATATCAAACCATAAGGCCTTTTTGAGCTTTTTGTGCTAGGTCCTCTGATTCTCATCAAGATTTCTTTTGATCATCTTTAGTAGGTTCTTGTTTGTGGAATCAACCCGCCATTACCTTAAGGGTAATAGTTTGATGAATTACTCAAATAAGTCCCATTCTTGTGACATCATCCTATGATCTTGGAACCTATAAATGTTAATGCATTGTCTGATATGATGGTGGCTAGCACTCCAAATATGGTCACTATCCCTTCATAGAAATCTAGGATACTAGACTCATTTGCTTCCTTGAGTGCCACCGCCTCACCCATTTGGTGAAATAATCCGTCGTATTAGGATCCATTTGTGACCTTGGCTTGAGTTTGGATTGATGACTCCAATGAATTCCAATCCCCATTGCATGAAAGGTTGGTTGACTGAGATTGGGTGCAATGGAAGTGCTGCTAGCCTTTCCTTTCCTTTGAAGAATGCACAATTCTTGCACCATTCAATCTATGTGTAGAAGTCACTAAGAACTCTAGGCCAATAATATCCTGCTTTCATGATTTTGAGTGTTGTCACTCTTGGATAAAAATGGCCTCCAACTGCTTCAACATGGAATTCTTGTAGCACTCTCTCTACGTAATTTTCCCCAATGCATCTCAAAGAAAATTCCATTGATGTCCCTCTTGAACAAGGCACCATCAATAAGAACATATGGGATGGCTTGTAGCTTGAAATTCCCTCTTTTTTCTTTAATCATCACATAAGGACACATTCCTATTCGAAGAAAGTGCACCATGTCTTGGGTCCAACAAGGAGCAAATACATCATCTCTCCCTTCTTCTTGATCATCTTGTAGAAAAAAAAATAGCCTCCTTTTCACTGTTTGTTTCATCTTATTGACCTGAGGCTAGTTTTTCACATAACCCCTTCCCATGGACCATCTTGGTGACCTTGATCTCAATGTCATATTCCATGACATGAGTGATCCATCCTACATGCTTCTCATTCAGGTCCTTGCTGAGAAGGAATTATTTAACTCCCGCATGGGAGACCAATAGTTGGATTTTGTTGTTTGAAACCAAATTCTTAAACTTCTTCAATCCTCTGATTATCACCAAGACCTGCCTCTCAATTAAGGAGTACCTTACCTCATAATATTCAATACTCTAGCTGAAGAAAGAAATTAACTATTATGTACTTTCTTTGTTCTGCTGCACCAAGATTGTAGAAATTGTGTCACTACCACCAAAGGCATACAATATGAAGTCTTTGAAAAAGTCTAGGTTCACAAGAGTTGGGCATGTGATATGACTTCTTTGATGGCCTCAAAAATTTATTTTCCTTCAACTATCTACCTAAATGTTAAGCTCTTCTTCAGCATCAACGTTATTGGCTTAACATGGGTAGTAAATTTTGGAACAAACCTGTGGAAAATTTTGATTTTTCCCAAGAATATTTGAATAGCCTTCTTGTGACTTGGAAATGGCAATGCTCTTATTGCTTGAACTCTTTTGGGTCGATTTCCAATCCTTCCTTTTTCAACATATGGCCTAGAAGCTTGCCTTCATGGGCCAAGAATATGCATTTTTTGGGGTTCAGTGACACCCCAAAACTTTTGCATCATTGGAACACCTGTCTTAGATGGAAAAGGTGGTCTGCTGCATTCTTGGAAAACATTGTAATGTCATCTAGATAGATCAACACTATTTTGTTGATCAGCCCCTTGAATTCCATATCCATTGCCTTCGAAAAGTGGCTCCAGTGTTGGATAATCCAAATGGCATTTTCCTGTAGGCATAGGTGCCCCATTTGGTAGTGAAATCTGTTTTGAATTGATCATCTTCTTTCACCATGATCTGGTTGTACCCTGAGTAGCCATCTAGGAGGGAGAACCTTTTGACCTAGACACTACTTGCAAGATCTGCTCCATTGAAGGGAGTGGGTAGTGGTCTTTAAGGGAGGCTCTGTTCAAATCCTTGAAGTCAACACACAACTTGATTTCTCCATTTTTCTTTCTAACTGGGACTAGATTTGCAACCCAACTTGAGTGTTTAATTGGAAATATGATGCTTGCCTCTATCATCTTGTTTAGCTCCTTCTTCATCAGAGGCTCAATATGTGGGTTGACTGGTCTTTGCTTCTACCTGATGGGCTGAGCAACTAGATCTAGTTCTATTGTGTGTTGTTCTAGCTTTGGATTGAACCCCCTTATGTCTTCATAACTCCAAGCAAACACATTAGGGAATTCTTGGAAAAGTTATATGAATTCATACCTTTCTTGTTTGGTGGCCACTTTGCCAATTTGAAGTGTTTTGTCTTCTCTAACTAGGATTGACTCTGAATCTTCTCCTTTGATCTGCATGTTAGTCTTCTCTTTCCTAAACTGATCATTAGGATTGGAAATAGATTCAAGCGTCACTAAGCCTTTGGGAAGTTTGTTTGTATGCGCTTGTACTATCTCGACTCTCATATTGCTGCTCTAGTCTCTTCTAGTTTATAGCCGAGAATTCAACTTATTTTTGTAGAAATTTAATGATTTACTTGATCATTCTCAAACACCTTCTAGCATGTATTATTATCTAACACTATCGGGCTCACAACCACATGAATATGTGGTTTTTCTCTATCCCTCTTGATGCTATCAACCACATCAAACATTGCTCCAATCATTATAATTCTATCAACACCTTCATTATCTTTACTGGGTATGAACACAATATTGAAGGCCTCAAAATCCTCCATGAGATCCAATATCCTACTCTTGTAGTTTTTGAGTAGGTCATTTTGAAAACATTAAGTCCTCTTACCTGATTGGAAACCAGTCCACTATCACCAAATACTTGCAAGTTCTTGATTCCCAAATTCCTTGCCCAATAAAGACCTTGACTAAAGCCTCATATTCAACAGTGTTATTTGAGCAAGTGAATTGGAATTTTAACGCTGAATAATATCTCATACCTCTATGGGACACAATCATGGATCCTCCTCTAGCTCCTTGTCTACTCCTTGAGCCATCAAAGAACAATTGTCATACCTCATTGTCATCCTCGTATTCTGGCTTGATTAGGTCAAGAAGAGGTTGATTCTCTTCATGCGAGATAGTAGACACCTACTTCAGATTCCTCCATCTCCTCATAGGGGTCAAAAGCATGTTTCTTGATGGCCCACTCATCTAGGGTCAAGTCTGGGATACATTCCACCTTGGTATCTATTTCATTAGTGTTTATGAGGTCTTCTTGATCAAAAGCTAAACAATTGGCATTGATTGGGATAGGCACATAGGATTCAATATGATAATCAGCAATAGGTTCGATATGATTGTGTCCTTTTCCCCATACCTTGTCCTAAAGAGCATATTTGACTAATCAAGAGATAGGTAGCCTACAATTTTGGTAGTGAAGTCTCTAGATGCAAAATGTGGTGGCAGTCTATGATTGACACATTTTGCAAAATAGTCACATTAGGGAAAGTGTGTAGAGTGAGACTCGATCCTTGAAAATTCCCATAGTAGTTACTGATGTCCCATCTAACTGGACTACTCCTCTAGAGATGACCTCATATTGGAGACCCAACTAATCAGGTATTTGTTTGGGCATCACAAAAATACTAGCCCCATAATCAATCATACAATTATGCACTAATTTGTCTCCAATAATCAGTGAGACATAGAAGGGAGGAAGTCTTAGGTTTTTACCTTTTTGTTCTCCATGGTTCCTCCTAGGGCTGAACTACATTAGCAAGCACTCTTTCTTGCTAGTTATGGGGTTGATTGGAACTTGACCAATTTTACATGGTGGTCTGTAATAGATCCCTCTACCCTAGAATGGCCAGTGACTCCCATATTGAATTTTCACACTTATCCTTTTCATCCGATCAATAATATTGAATGTGTTATCCTTTTGTTGTCCCTTCCCAAACACATTTCTTTCTTGCACATGGGCTGTTACAACCAGTGCTTGACTAGGTTTGGGAGGTGGCTTGAATTGGTTTTGTATGTTTGGAGTTATACTTGGAACACCAGGACCTTGTGGAGTGATGGAAGATTGAGGTTCACCTAAATTCAGTGGCTGGCCCTCTCTAATACTTCTCTTTTTGGACCATGTATTAGAAGCTACACTTTAAGAAGGGAGCTGATTCATCCCACGTCTATGGCCTACCAGTTGATAAGCATAGCCTCATTTAGGAGGCCACCTTATTGAGATCCTTGTTTTTGATCTTCCTCTTGGCCAAGTTCTTGTGGCATCATATTTTTTTGCACCATCAAGGCCTAATTTAGAGTACCATTAAAGCACATTGATTGGTTTTGTGGCTGACTACATGGAAAACACCAATCATATTCCTGTGCCACATTGTTCTATGTGGGAACCAATGTACTTGATGTTGAAGCCGTGTTTTGGATCATAAGACTTAAAAGGTCTACCACTTGGGGTTTTCCTTGGTTCTCGATCTAGTTTACGGTTTGAGGTGGTGTCCTATTTTGCCGATACTAAAGTTTGGCTTGATATTGAGCTTAGGGCTGGTATGGCCTAGAAATCTAAGCTTGTTGTCTTTTGATGGTCACTAGATCATTCCCAAAGTTTTAAATTTGCTTCATCACCACTTCCCGAAACTCTTCTTTAGAGGTGTTAGATGATGAAGTGGAAGCTTCAAATGAGCTTTGACTCCTAGGGGTGGGTATAGGAACTAATGTAGGCACTTGGCTAGTATCCGGGCTTCATAACTCGGGAGTACAGAGGCATGGATTTCCTAAGAGAAATTTTTCCAACTTGAATCAAATGGTTATCAGCCCCTATGGAAAGGCTATAGGCTACTGGTAATGTAGTGCCCCCATTGAATGAATCATCAGAGAAATATTAGAATTTAAATCCCTAAGAAAGTATAAGAAGGCACCTTCATTAGTGGGCTTTACTGCTATTAGAATCCTATCCCAGTTCCACTAGAATCTGAGGTTGAAGTTTTTTAGCTACTTGTTTGGGGCTCTCTTGATTGTTGTTAGTTGCTCCAACAAAGATAAATTATCACCTTTCTCTCCAAACTAATTGTGAATAGTTGTGCATAGTTGATTCTAATTCTAGATAGAGCCTGCCTGAAGACTCTTGAACCATTGTAAAGATTTACCTTTGAGTGAAGAAGTGAGAAGCTTGATTGCAACTTCCATCTCATAAATTTTGTGGATTGTAGAAACATTTGTAATATCTTGGACATGATCACTAGGAGAAGTTTGATTTTCCCTAGTGAAATATGGGATGCTTTTTAATGTTGCAATTGGAACTAGATTTTTTGCATTCAAGGCAAGTGGAATACTTCCAGTGAAGTTGAAATAAGGATTTGGCTGAGACATTTTGATCGGCCTAAGAACTCTAGTTGATGCGAGAAAAGGTCTATCGTGGGAGGTGTAGACAAGCTCTTGTTAGGTGGAGACGGTGATCTTTGTGGTCTTATTCCTCTCCTTCCTCTGCTTGGTGATAATTGTAAGTAGAAAAATAGTCCCTCTTCTCAAGTATTAGACCTAGTTCAAATTCTTCTCATGTACTTGGGCAACCTGTGCTACTACACCACTGAATTCTATCCCTTCGAGTCACCAGATGTGTTAGGAATAAGCCTCGAGAAGGCTGGATTTTGCCAAAGTTACACACCAAACTTGATAAAATTTAAAACAAAAATTTGAAGGACCTATGTATTTGAGATTCTGGAGTTTGAAATTTGATTTGGAATGATAGTCCCAAAAACCCAAAAATGCTAGACTTCCAAAACCTGAAATCCAAAACCTAAAATTCAAAAAACTCCAAAATTTTAAAAATCAAAATTTCAAAAAACTAAAAATACCCTTTTGAATATTATCCCCGATCTATCAACTGGTGAAATTTGGACCTGTTTTGAGAAATTTAAGCCCTTGAAAATTGATTTCGGAGTTCATCCTGAGGGGTGAAAAGTTTGAAATTAGAGAACTTGTAATTTCTAAGTCTGAATTTGATGAAAATGACTTCAAATATTGTAGAATAACCTCTTGGCCCCACCAGGGCATGCCAAAAATTTTGATGCATAATTACAACACCCATGAATGTCTACAACTCGAGGGGTTGAAACTATTAGTGTGATTGTATAACATTGAGCTTTTCCCAAAGTGTGGGACCTTACAATTGGGAAAACTCTCTAGATGAAGGTCGATTCGTATCTCTCTATTCAGTGCATACATTCATATCGCAGAGAACCCATTCTAAAACCTACTCTAACTTTCCAAGGAGACAGGGATAAAAGGAATACAAAAATTAAAAAAATCAAAGCTAAACAACAAGGTGATGCACCTAAGGAATGATGAACACTTATTTTGCTAATAGACACAAACCAAAAAAATGCATACAATAAACAAGCACAAATAGCTAGATATATAATGGGAGACCTGATGAAAGCAAAAGAGACAAGAGAGGATCTAAAATTGATCATAGATTTGTTTTATTACTTTGTAGATTGATACAGTCTATTACAAAGTAGCCAAGAGGTAGAAATGTAATGTAATTTTGATAAAAGTCCGAACCCCATAGATCCCTTTGCTAGGAGGAGGGAGCCTATCAAAAAAAGAATGTCTGACCCTTTATGACAAATCTTGTCCCCGTATTTATAGATTCACTTGAAAGAAGAAAAGAGAGAAGCGAGAAAAGCAATTTTAAGTTTGACCACCACTATTAATGCCTTAGATGAAATATCTCCCCCAAATCCATCTTTATTGCATCAATCCTTGGTTCGGTGCCTTGAAGGAAGAGGAAATTATGAAACAGATCAAATCTAATTTGGTTGTTGAGGCAAGAAGATCCTGCATTGAAAACCCAAAGACATTTTCTCCATTTTACTTCACCTAACCTCCTCAAAATTAAATTTTTAGACCTTCATGGCATGGGTGAGGTCGAGATCTTTCCAATGGCATCAGATTTGTAATATTTCGAGCCATGAGTCGAAAGATATGCCCCTTTGAAGTTTGTATTGGGTTCGTATAGGAGGGTGAGAAAACAAATTGAAAAATGGGTCCCCTTTTGATATGGGACATGTGGTAGCCATATTGGAACAAAAAGCAGAGCCTACAAACCCGCAATATATCTTTTTCCCCTTTCTTCCGATTCCCACTTTAGATGTGACTCGGGCCCGAGATGCTAACTTTTTCCTCGGGCGAGTTGCAAGCCATTTTGTAACTTTTACCTCTTTTCGAGATAAGGAACAAAAACCAACTTTTTCCCAATGTTCTACTTTCCCCGGGACATGCGGCACTCTGGCACTCATTTAGAAACCTTTTCTCTATTCACCCCTTAAAACCGCGCCAAACCGACACTTGGCATTCTCCACTTTGGCCTTTATACTTACCCAATTTTGAAACCTTTTCTATCCATCTTTTGACTCGGTTTTCTATTATGCGGGATTGTGGTCGATCCAATATTTGGCACGGGGGTGAAATATGGATAACATGTACCCTTAGTCACCACGAGTAGTTATCTACACTAAACTATGTTGCTAACCTTGGTTAGGGTTAAAACTTGAACAAGTGGACTGGTAGGAGTCAGTGAAGACCATTCTAGATAACAGATGAAGTGGGGTGAAGGACATATTCTGTTTGACAAGTATGTTGTCTAGGAATATAAACATGAACAGTATGTTGAAAATCTTTGGCCAAAGTATCGCAAGATGCTGGTTGCATTGTCCTATGTCACCTAGTTTAAGAAGCGGGATTTTAGATGAATATTGGTAAAAATATTTAGATAGGCCTCTTAAACAGAAAACTTAATACCCCGAAAAGGGTAAGAGAACCAAGTATACCTAGTATACAATTTATTGATTTAACGTGAGAGATAATTATGATACCGAGTCATGAAATGAAATATCGGTGTTTCACTGAGTTGTTACATCTCCATATGGTTATCTGTTATGAGATTGATTGGCATGGAATGTGTGTTCTAAATTATGATTATTTAGAATAGAGAACATTATTCAAAAAAAAATTCCTTATTTTTAAAGTCTTAAAATGGGAATGTTACATACATAGCATTTTTACATACATACATATTTGACTACTTGATCATTTTCTCCTTGTAGTTCTAACCGTATGAGAAATAAGCGGTTGATTAGAGGTAACAACGACGGTGATGACAAAAACAACATTCCATGACAAGAACATGCCTTAATAACCATGTAGGTACACTACACACCGTAGCATCTACACGTGTTTCACCACAGGGTTCACTCTCATCACTTTATATGCACATTTTTCATATAGTTTCCACACTCCTTCAACTTTTTATCATTCCATGTTTTTGTCTAGTCCTTCAAATGTTTAATACTACACTCTACATGGAAATCGGTATGAATCTCTATCTACTTTATGTTACCAAGATTTTTTTCTCACCAACATAAAGTGGGGGAAAAATTTAGTCAAAAAATCATTCACTTTGGACATTATTTAACTTGGTCTAATACTACTATTTAGAAGCTTCTTAAGTGAAGAAAGTTATAATTAATCCCCCTTTTGGCCATCTTTTTTTACTTTTTATTTCATCATTCTCGCACATTTTTACATACATGCTCAATTGTTTCGGCACTTTACCATAATTTTAGCATAAACCAAGGTGCACATGCCTATGCTGCAAGGTGCCTCGGGCACCCTAGTCCCACCTAGGGCACCTCGATCCTTGTTTTACTTTCCTACCTATTTTTAGGCCTCTTCTAGACATTTTTCATCCTTATATTTTACCTAGTTAGCCATGTCGTGGTTAATTACAAAATTAGAGCAAGATAGCCCTATAAATATAAATTTATGAGACCATAATGAGGGTCCTAACATCACTTACTACTATCACTCCATTTAGAGTTGCATCCATTACATCACTTGTATAAACATAGGTACATGCATCAAGGCTAGAAGATCTGCATCAACACAAACTTCATAAGGTGGATTCTATTATATTCCATGCACACATACTATTACATTTTCTATATTTAGTTATTTCTCGTTACTTCACAAAGTACGAATAGAAAAAGAGAACCTCCAAAGCATGACATGCACACACATGATAGAGCTACATTTTTGTCTAAAATGTAGTATAACACTCATTTTAGAAAGCCCATTGTTGTGGAAGTTGAGGTTAGTGTTGGTGTCTATTTTGATCCTCCATTATTTTGACCTAATTTTCCTTTCACTCTGCATTTCTGAAATGTTTTCTATAGTTTTATTGGATGGAATGAAGTTTATGCCTCTATTCCCATGCCTTAGTCCATTTGAAAATCATTTGACATGCCCCATTTTGTAAAAACACTCAAGCTTGCACAAGTGTTGCCCTAATTTTTCAAATTTGTTCTTTCTCAAAAATGTTTTCTTTGATTTTGGTGGTCTGCAAACTTTGTTCTCTAGGTTAAATCCTTTCAAAATTCTCACAAACTCATTTTCCTTGCCCCATTTGAAATAAATCTCCAAGTTTGCTATGAATGTGCCCTAAATTTTTCAAATCCATGGGCTCTACCATTTTTCTATGTTTACCCAATCATGGAGTGTTAAAATTGATCAATTTGTGCTTACTTTCCTCAAAAAAACCCATGGCCATGGTCATAAAATGTTTAAAAACTCCTTCCATGTGCCCTTTGATCAAAAAAATCCCTCACCCATGAAGAAAAAATCAGATTCTGGGCACAACTGGAAAAATTATGTGTTTTTGATCAAAAACGGGCATATTTTAGTGTCAAATTATTGTTGAGATATCAGAGAGTACATGGTGGCATCTAATTGGCTAAGGAAAAGTGGGGAAGTGTTGTAACTTTTCATTTTTGCCTTTTTGACAAATGGGGCATTTTCGGGCCCAGGGACCCATTTTTTCCAAATTTGCCTACGTGGCATGTTTTGATTGGCGGGGATGGTAGGTGGTCAAATTCCCTTAGAATTTTTAGACTTTATTTTACAAAAATTTTAAATTCAAAAATGGTTCAAAGCCCCGCAGCCAATCTAGAGTGGACACGTGTCCTAAAGACCAAAGGGGGAGGAGCGGGCCGATGGGGGACTTAGAGTTTTTTAGCTCTATTTTTCTAAAGTTTCAAAATCAGTTTTCCCCACTCTAATTAGAGGAGGACACATGGTAGAAATCAAGGTCGAGGAGACGTGGATGGCAGATTTTTTTGATCTTTTTGTCTTTGGAAGAAAAATATTAAAGTAAAATTTTGGAGCGTAGCCCCATGGCCAATCATAGGTGGACACATGTCCATGAAAAGTCAGAATGGGGGGTGGATTTCTTGGTGACTTTGAAGTTTTAACTTCAAATGGATCAAAGTCAAAGTTTGGGCTGAAGTTCCACAACCAATCAAGAGGGGAAATGTGTCCAAAAGAGTTAAAAATGGATAAGCAGACCGATGGAAAACTTAATGACTTTTTAGCTTTGTTTTCTAAAATTAAAAAAGTGGATGCATCTCCACTCCAATCGGTGACAAACATGTGGCGAAGGCGGAGAGCGGTGTCGGTGGCCTAGCGAGAAGAAAAGGGGAAAAATTTTCGTTGGTTAAAAAGGGAGTTAAAGTGAGAATTGAGCCCATGGATTTTAGCGATGGAGAAAGTGACACGTGGCAAGGGAGAGGTCAGAGGCACAGGCCCGCAGGGCAAAAAGTGAAAATTTTCCCAATTTCTAAAAAAGGTCAAAATACGTAGAATTGAAGCACAATTTCAATGGGACCCACCATATGCCACATGTCAACTCCAAAATTCAAAGGCGGAGGAGGGGCAGAGAAAAATTCAAAATTTTCCATTTTTTCAAAAATGTCAAAAAGACAAAAGATGAACCCGAATTGATTTCCAATCATATTGTGACACGTGGAGGGCCCAGATTGAAGGAAAAAAGGCAGATCAAGGGTAACTGTACATTTTCATTTTTGGCCGCCATTTTTCTCCGGAAGCTTGGAATCATTAATTTTGCATCAAATTTCATCATATTTTTGGTGATTCCAGGTCATTTTTTCCTTCTAGGATCATTGGAATCGGTTCCATGACTCAATATTTTGATTTGACATGTTTTTGAAGTAATTTTTCCCCAACCCAAGGAAACACGTAAAATTTCAAATTAAAAGTTGTAGAGGTAATTTTAAAGGATGAAAAGGTGAAATGATGAGTGAAAAGGTGTTCACATACCTTAATGATGAAAAACTTGCCTCCAAGAAGGATGATGATCCGAATATTTGTAATGATTTTCCATTTTAGAAACACCTAGAAACTCTCGTTGCAAATTTGTTAAATGTCATTTTTGGTGAATCGTGAAGAATTGTTGTAACATAATTGATCCCTTAGAATATTCTTTTATTGGAAAAGAAGGATCAAATGTGGTAAGAGATATATAATGCATTTTGGAGAAATACAAAAGTGGGGGAAAAATTAAAAATCACGAGAAAATTCTTAGAGAAAGCTCATTTTCTAAGAAACCCACCAAAGAACCAGTTAATTTTTCGTGTTTGGATCTTCATGTATGTGAGTTGGTTACAAGTGTATAGCCATCACACGGCTCTCGAGATTGTTCATGAAGCTCTCCCTGGCTGATGAATCTAACAATATTTTGAGTTAATCTATGTTTTTCTTGGGCAATATGGTGTATGTTATCATTTTTAAAGGCTTGCAAATAGTTTTCATTGTTCTTGTTGCAATCTTGCATTCAAAGTCTTTAGAAATCACACGAGATCTCCATTTTTGGTTTATAGTTTAGTGGAATTTGCAATCTCATATTTAGAAGAGCCTTCATTTGATAAGGAGATAAACAAATTTAAAATCACTTTACCTTCCTTGACTACAGAGATTGCTTGTAAGCCTCTAGGGGCACCTTAGGCATGGTTTGATCAAGGTTTTTGTGTTTAATTAAGTTCTTTACTTCAATATTTTGTGGTGAGTTCTCAAATATTGTGTGAAGAGTGTAACCTGGGATTCCATTTATGCCTTTTCTAGTTGAAAGAATATCCTGATTATTTGAAGCATTTTACTTGATAGTTGTTCAAGTATTGTAGAGGTTGTCAAAGATCTAATATATCCTAGTTTTTCTTGTCAACACCCCACATAAAAATTCATTCAAACAAACTAATCCTACCCATACTACACCTACATTACATTTTGTGTCGATAAAATTATCTAATCCATCTAGAAAAATGCACAAAGAAAATCGGGATCATATAATGTCTCCAAGAACCCTTGCCTTGCATTGAAAATATCTCCATAATCTGGGGAGTGACAACTTGTGAAAGTCATATTTAGAGTGTTGATCATATTTTCCCAAGGCCTTTTCATACTATTTGCATAAATTGAGGGATATCTTCATCTCCTTCACCATTTGGGGGTTACAATATAGGTTCTCTTACCTTGGTTGAAAGGCACAACCTAAAATAGTGAGGGTCAGATCAAATCCTTTCAAAGTGCTATCAATCTCTCCACAAATTTGAGTGCAAGTTAGATCACATCCCCGACTACAAACGACACACATCATGATCTATTTGACTTCAAGCTTCATGCCATATCTCTGATGCTTTTAGATTGAAAAGGATAACAAATTTGGGTACCAAAAATTTTTGGTGCCATTTCCGAGGAGATTCTTTAGTATTTCAGTATTTCAGATCCCTGGTAATACTTCTTGTGTGATTTATGTGCAATTACAAATTTGAGTATCATCTTCTGATCAGATTTATAAGATTGGAATAAAAAGTAGAGCTCTGAGTTTGATATTCTCTTAGTTCAATCTGATCCATGTGCATGCATATTTGAGATATTTGAATGCATATCAAACCCTAGTAAAGTCCTTTACAAATTCTACATGCAAATATGTTGTTGAAGCATCATTTTATAATCATATTTGTAAGGATTGAGTGAAGATATAAGTTCTACCTACAATTTTACCAGTTTCCAAGTAGTTGTTGCACTTCATTTGCATTTGTGATTGATAAATTCGGAAGAAGGAAGGTCTAATTTGTAAATTTTGGCAATATTTTCAGTGCTGGTAAATATTTGATAGAGTATTTTAGTGCATTTACACAACTAGGGTGAAATTCCTTAGTGGTGACTCCATGCTGATTTGAAATCTTGATAAATACCACTGCCTTGGCTTTCTGCCATTTATTTTTGTCTTTCTTAATCTCTGCAAAACTGGAAGGAAGAATATCTCTCTTCCTTAGAGACTCTGCTAAGAAATTGTTCTCAGATTCAAGAAACTCAGAGTTGGAAGGGAGAAGAGTTTGGAAAGTGGTTAAAGGTCAGACATCAGGAAAAGATATATCCATTGGTGAGAGAGATCAGCCTTTGGTAGAGGATTATCACTCTTCTTCAAGTGATTCTGATTCAAGAAATCCTCTCATAAACTTGTTTGCCTTAGCTAGTGAAGGTCCTTCTACTGTACCTAGTAAGTTCCTTCTCTAATCTACACCTCTGTGTTTTAATTTGAGTAAAACTTTCCAATAAAATCAGCACTTAGAGAATACCAGTCTTGTGAATCACATTCTTGAGTTCCAAAGACATTGTACTCCTCATTAGCATGTTTCACCTCCAAGATCACCTCCACCAAACAATATGGTTCAACCTAGATCTCTATTTTTCTTAACACCTTTGGTCCCATAGATTTTAGAGGAATGGATGGTTAGCCGAATGCTATTTCACAAGATGTCATAAATAGATTGCAAAAATTTCAAGGCAACAATGCAATAATCAGATCAAGATCTCAAAATTTTTGTCAACATGATGGAATATTTTGAGATAGAGTTTGAAGATGTGTATATTGAATTGTTCATTCATAGACTAGAAGATAATTCTAGGGATTCGTACAAGGCCATGCTTGATAATTCTATTGATTCTTGGACTGAGATGAAAGATGCATTTAGGTTGCAATATGGTGATAAGACTGATCCTAGATTTCTCTTTTCGAGTTTGAGAATATCAAGAAGAATCCTAATGAATCATTCCATGACTTCAACAAAAGGTTTAACAAAACTTTGAGAAGGCTGACCGTTAATTTGAGGACTTGTGATGAATCTTGTTTAATCAAATATGTAGATGTATTTGATAAAAAGGTAGCCTATTACCTAAGAGACAAGAACCCTACCAATCTAAGACAAGCTTTCACCATGGCACTTCAAATTGAAAAAAATATCAAATCAATTGGGAAATCTCTCAAGAGAGATGGTGTAAAGTTGATAAACCCTGAAAAACCTCAAGCTAGCAAAGGTTCTGATTTAGAAGAGGTTGTGAAAACTTTGGCAGGGGCTGTCAAATAAATATCATACAAGTTGCCAAGAGATGAGAAGGGAATTGGGAAGACTTCACAAGGTCTTCCTAGGTAGCAAGCACAAGATAGATTTGGAAATCACCATAAGAATGAGCAGAGGTTTGATGACAAAGGTAAATGGCCTATTGGGTCTGTAAATAGACATACTCGGCACATGAAGGAGGATTGTTGCATAATCCCTTAAGTTCCAGGTGGTTGCTTTGTTGAATACGTTGCTGATATTGATTGGTGTGATAGATGTTTTCTACCCCATCCTCCATGTGAAGTGGATCAACAAGATGGTGAAGTTAATAATAATGATGGTACTGATGATGATATTTGCATGATGGGTTGTTCTTCAAGCTCACAAGGAGGAGCAACTTCAACGGATGTCATAAGTGCTAGGATAGTTGCAACTTTTTGGGATTCCATCAAACGGGTACAAGTCTTTCTTCCCCCTCATGCTCTTGAAGTTGATGTAGTGCAAGATTTTGAAATTCCTAACAATGAATTTGAATACTTAAGAGCTTTGATGATTAAGAAGTATGATGGTGGTATACCTTCAAATGAAGATAGATAATTATTGATGCATGTTGTTGTAGCTCAAGAGAAAGACTAAGAAAATTTGTTAAGGGAGTTAGGCATCAAGCCAAACCTAAAACACCCTTTCTCACAAGCATTCCAAAAGAAGCTCCTAGGAGAGAAAACTTGCTTAAAGTTTTGTTGTCCCAAGTAAAAATTACAGTCTTCATCATGTCCAAGCTGCCAAGAATCCTTTGTCATCTGATGAATCTTCTTGTCTCCCTTCCAATGTTGCTTTTCCAAAGAATTTTCCCTATGTAATAGCCAAAGTATTGATCCAAATCAAAGTGAGTGTTCCAATCATTGAGTTTCTCAAAATTCCTTAGCATAAAAGGAGAGAATTTGAGTACTTAGGATTGAAGGAAGAGAAGACAACTCCAGGAAGAAATCTAAATGTTGTTGAAACTCCTCCTCAAATCATTGTTGACTTTGAAACACCACCAGCAGTAGAAGATCTTGGAGAGACACCTGAGGTATATTTGGGGACATCTTTGGTTGATTCCCAATTCAATGTTGATCCACTCTTCACAACTTTGATCATAAAGGATAAGCTACTTCACAATTGTATGTTTGATTCTGGTGTATCATGTAATGTCATACCTCTAGAAGTCATGAATGATTTGGAAATCAAAGTGACAACAACCTATGGAAAGTGTACTGCCATGGACTCAAGAGAAGTGCCGCTTATTGGTTGTTTGAAAGGTTTGGTAGTGCAGCTTGTATCTTATCCAGGAGGAATTAAAATTGGATGTTCTAAATGTTGATTGCCCTACTAAATGAGGTATGTTATTGTCAAGAAAGTGGGCTTCAAGTGTTGGAGGGAGTGTCCAAATGGATATGTATTTTTCCACCATTCCCATTGAGGGAAGCCTTGTCAAGCTCTATTGAGAAAAGAAAATGTTGTATCTAATTGAGGACCCGATAATGCTTCTTATGAAGTATTATTTGCTAATGTTGATGCTTGATAATTTCATTCGTTTTTCTGATGGAAAAGAACACAAAATGGATCAGTAAAAGTTCCTTGAGTAGGTATGTTCTCCTTAGACCTTGCTATTTGATGGAGCTTGCTCTAAATTTTGAAACGGTGATGGTGTAATTCTGATTTCTCCTAGCTTGGAAGAATTTGTTTTTTCCTTCAAGCTTAATTTTGAATGTACTAACAACATTACTAAGTATGAAGCCTTATTTTTGGGTCTGAGAATTTCATGGAAGTATGGTTTCAAGGACATCATTGCAAAGGGAGATTCAAAGCTAGTTGCTTTGAGAATTTGGCAGTGTTGGGGTCAAGATTTGGAGTTTGTACCATTTCACCTTATTGTGAGTATAATATTGAAGTGTTTACTAGGCCAAATGTCCCTGACAACATCAAGCATTGGCAAGTGTTTGATGATGATTCTCAAGTGCAAAGGTTCTTGAAAAATCAAGGTGAGTTTGTAGATCAGCATATTGATTGGGAACCAATGGTGTGTATGACTAAAGGAAGAGAGACTTTGTTTGGAAAATATATTATCCAATTAAAAACTAACACCATTCCTAGAGGCCTTATTGCTCTTGAGTCTAATTTTAACAATGTTGATTGCATCATCAATAGAAACATGTCTACCTCAAGGGACGTGGAAGAGAATGACTTGGGAACAAAGGAAAAACCAAGAAAAGTTTTAGGAAGCAGTTTAAGCAAGGAAGAAAAACATTCCTATCTTCAATTGTTGAAACAATATCAAGACTACCTTGCCTAGTCATATTCAGAGCTGAAAGCATATAGAGAAGACTTGTTTCAGCATGAGATCCCTCTTGAAACAAAATCCAAGCCATTCAGATAGAAGAAAAGGCAAATTAATCCACTCCTCTCCATGAAAATTCAAGATGAATTGAAGAAACTAAAGGAAGGGGGATCATTCATTCCAAAAGGTATTCATCTTGGGTTACAAACCTTGTTGCAGTAAGAAAGAAGAATGGAGATATCAGAATTTGTGTGGACTTCAGAAATTTGAATAGAGATTAATTGAAAGAAAATTATCCTTTTCCAAACATGGAGAATATGCTACAGATTAGTGATTTGGATCTGAATTGTTTTCCACCTTGGATGGTTTCTCTTGATGTAATCAGTTGTTGTCAAGGAGTCGAAAGAATTAAAACTTCCTTTACCACTCCTTGGGAACATATGTTTATGTGAGAATGCCTTTTGGTATCATGAATGCTGGGGATACCTTCCAAAGAGAAATGGTTGTTGCTTTTTCGGTTATATAAATGACTTCATTACGGTTTATCCTGGATGATGTGACCGTATTTTCAAATAGCGAAAAAGACCACTTGTATCATTTGGAAAGAATGTTGATCAGATGTAGAGAATTTAGAATCTCTCTCAAACCAAGAAAATGTCACTTTGGGGTGTAAAGGCCAAGATTCTTGGTCATATTGTTTCAAAAGCTAGTGTCATGATTGATCCGGAGAGAATAGAAGAAATCAACAGGTGCCAATTCCAAGAAAAAGAAGGGCATCTAATATTTCTTTCGAAAATAAATTTCATTAGAAGGTTTGTGTCCAATTTAGCTGAGTTGACTCTTCCTATCACATGCATGTTAAAGAAAGATCAAGTTATCAAATGGGAGGATTCTGCTATTCATGATTTTGAAGGAATCAATGAAACACTCAAACATGCACCTATCTTGGCAGCTCTGAATTACAAGAAGCCTTTCAAATCTTATCCTTTGCTTCTTAAAATACTATTGCATCTATTTTGCTCCAAAAGGATGACGATGGGGCTAAGAGGCCTATTTCCTTCTTTAGCAAGGATTTACAAGTCTTGAGTTAAAGTATACAATCATGGAAAAATAAGAATTTTCCGTGGTGAAAGCAACAAAGGTTTTCGGTCTTATATTTTAAGCTCAAAGGTTGTTGCTTATGTTCCCCACACCATGGTAAAATAAATCTTATCAAAGATGGATAGCTCAAGTAAAATATGTAGATGGGTGAACAAACTATAGGAGTATGATATGGACATCTAAACCAAAAAGTTGGTAAGAGGTTTAGGTCTTGCTAAGCTCAAGGCTGAGAGTAACCTACGAATGTAGAAGTGAATGAAGTAGAAGAAGAAGAAAGGGTAGATGTTCTTGGGAATTGGTAAGTTTTGAGTGGTACAAGGATGTAATTTTTACCTCAAACACCTTTATTGTCCCGATCATTTAAATAAAAATTAGAAAAAATACCTCAAGCTGGCTTCTCAAAAATACATCATCACTAACTTTAGGTTGGCTTGAAAGAACCCTGAAGGTGTCCTCTTGAAGTGTGTAACTAAAGATGAAGCTCCCAAAGTAATTGCTAATTTCTATGGGGGTGTTTGTGGAGGGCACTTTGGTAGAAGGGTTACAACACACAAGGTATTGAGAGATGGTTATTGGTGGCCTACTCTCTTTAAAGATGTAACCATGTTGATTAGAAAATGTGAAAGCTACTAGCACTTCTCTAGAAGAATGAAATCTTCAGGCTCCCTTCCTTTATATCCTGTATCAATTGAAGATCCTTAAAAACAATGGGGGATGGACTTCATTGGTGAGATTTTAGATCCTTCTAGTGCTATCCATAAGTGGATTCTTATAGCCACTGATTATATTACCAAGTGGGTAGAGGCAATCCCCACCAAGAAAGCAACACACCAATTTGTTATTGACTTCTTGTTGAACAATATCATATGTAGATTTGGTGTGCTAGTCAAGATTGTGGCTGATAATGCCATGTGTTTCAGAGCTAAACCTTTGATGGCAATGTGCAAGGAGTATGGAACCAATATGACTTATTCTTCAAACTATAACCCCCAAGGGAATGGACAAGCTGAGTCTAGCAATAAGAATTTGTTAAAGATCATTCGGAGGACCTTGGAATTGAACAAGATAAAATGGGGTGAACAATTAAAATTTGCAGTTTGGGATGATAGAATCACTGCCAAGAGAGCTACTGGTAAGAGCCCATTTGAGTTAGTGTATGGAACTCAAGCTATGTTGCCCTTACATCTGTAGTTATCTTCATTTTAGTTTGTTCAATAACTTGAGAATCAAGAAGTAAGTCCATATGAAGCAAGGATTAATCAGATTGTGGAGTTAGATGAAGAGAGAAGAGCATCCCACCAGAGGCATATCAGATTTAGAGAGAAGTTGAAAAGATTGTTTGACAAGAAATTCACTCCTAGGGCCTTCAATATTGGAGATCTGGTTTTGTTGTGGGACAACAAAAATGAAGATAAGGGCAAACATGGAAAATTTGATGCATTATGGATGGGCCCTTACTCCATTGATATCAGAATTGGTGAGAATTCCTTTTTTCTCAAAGATTTAGATGGGGAATTGCTTGAACTACTAGTTAATAATAGGCATCTAAATCATTTCTTGGATTAATCCCCAAATTTGAGGTATGCACCAACTTGTATAGTGTATAGTGCTTGGTTTTTCGATCTATTTTTAGTGTTTTGTCAGTTTGTAGTTTGCCTTGCTATGTGGCAACTTTTTTGTTGGGTTCTCACTGGTTTTTGTCATTTTTGCTCGTGACTCCTTTTCCCAATGGATTTTTGGCACTTTTTCTACTTATTGTTCTTGTGGCACTCACTAGAAGTGCCCATCCCTGAGCAACAGCTGATGTTGGTGTCTATTTTGATCCTCCATTATTTTTCCCTAATTTTCCTTTCACTCTGCATTACCTGAAATGTTTTCTATAGTTTGATTGGATGGAATGAAGTTGATGCCTCTGTTCCCATGCCTTAGTCCATTTGAAAATCATTTGACATGCCCCATTTTGCAAAAACACTCAAGCTTGCACCGTGTTGCCCTAAATTTTTAAATTTGTTCTTGCTCAAAAATGTTTTCTTTGATTTTGGTGGTCTGCAAACTTTGTTCTCTAGGTTAAATCCTTTCAAAATGCTCACAAACTCATTTGCCTTGCCCCATTTGAAAGAAATCTCCAAGTTTTCTATGAACGTGCCCTAAATTTTTCAAATCCACGGGCTCTACCATTTTTCTATGTTTGCCCAATCATGGAGTGTTAAAATTGATTGATTTGTGCTTACTTTCCTCAAAAAACCCATGGCCATGGTCGTAAAATGTTTAAAAAATCCTTCAATGTGACCTTTGATCAAAAAAATCCCTCACCCATGAAGAAAAAATCAGATTCTGGGCACAACTGGAAATTTTTTGTGTTTTTGACGGTCAAACGGGCATATTTTAGCCATAAAATTATTGCTGAGATATCAGAGGGTACGTGGCGGCTTCTAATTGGTTGAGGAAAAGTGGGGAAGTGTTGTAACTTTTCATTTTTCACCTTTTTGACAAATGGGGCATTTTTCGGGCCCAAGGACCCATTTTTTCAAAATTTGCCTACGTGGCATGTTCTGATTGGTAGGGGATGGTGGGTGATCGGATTCCCTTAGAATTTTTAGACTTTATTTTGCAAAAATTTTAAATTCAAAAAATTGTCCAAAGTCCCGCAGCCAATCTGGAGTGGACACATGTCCTAAAGACCAAAGGGAGAGGAGCGGGCCGATGGGGGACTTAGAGTTTTTTAGCTCTATTTTTCTAAATTTTCAAAATTAGTTTTTCCCCTACTACAATCAGAGGAGGACACATGGTAGAAATCAAGGTCAGAGGAGACACGGATGGTGGAGGTTTTTGAGGTTTTTTTCCTTTGGAAGCAAAAACTATTAAAGTGAAATTTTGGAGCGCGGACCCATGGCCAATCACAGGTAGACATGTGTCCATGAAAATTCAGGTTGGGGGATGGATTTCTTGGTGACTTTGAAGTTTTAACTTCAAATAGATCAAAGTCAAAGTTTGGGCCAAAGTTTCACAACCAATCAGGAGGGGACACATGTCTAAAAGGGTTAAAAATGGATAAGCGAACGATGGAAAACTTAATGAATTTTTATCTTTGTTTTATAAAGTTAAAAAAGTGGATGCATCGCTGCTCCAATCAGCGAAAGACACGTGGTGAAGGTAGAGCTAGTCGGTCACCTAGCGTAAAGAAAAGGGGAAAATTTTCCCTTGGTTAAAAAAGAGAGTTAAAGTGAGAATTGAGCCTATAGATTTTAGTGATGGAGAAAGTGACACGTGGCAAGGGAGAGGTCGAAGATGCGGGCCCATGGGGTAAAATGTGAAATTTTTCCCAATTTCCAAAAAAATTTCATAATACGTAGAATTGAAGCGCAATTTAAATGGGACTCACCATATGCCACGTGTCAGCTCCAAAATTCAAAGGTGGAGGGGTGGAGAAAAAAGTCAAATTTTTCCATTTTTTCAAAAATGTCAAAAAGACAAAAGATGAACCTAAATTGATTTCGAATCATGTTGTAACACGTGGAGGGCCCAGATTGAAGTAAAAAAGGTAAATCAAGGGTAACTACACATTTTCATTTTTGGCCACCATTTTTCTCTAGGGAGCTTACAATCATGAATTTTACATCAAATTTCATCAGATTTTTGGTGATTCCAGTTGTTTTTGCCTTTTAGGATCATTGGAATCAATATCATGACTCAATATTTTGATTTGACATGTTTTTGAAATAATTTTTTTCTCCGCCCGAGAAAACACGTGAAATGTCAAATTAAAAGTTACAAAGGTAATTTTAAAGGGTGAAAAGGTGAAATGATGAGTGAAAAGGTGCTTGCATGCCTTAATGATGAAAAAAGTTCCTCTAGGAAGGATAATGATCCGAATATTTGCAATGATTTTCCATTTTAGAAACACCTGGAAACTCTCGTTGCAAATTTGTTAAATGTCATTTTCAGTGAATCATGAAGAATTTTTGTAATGAATTGATCCTTGGCATATTATTTTCTTGGCAAAGAAGGATCAAATGTGGCAAGAGATATATAATTCATTTTGGAGAAATGCAAAGGGGGAAGTTGAAAATCACGAGAAAATTCTAAGAGAAAGCTCATTTTCTGAGAAACACACCAAAGAACCAGGTTAATTTTTCTGTGTTGGATCTTCATGTATGTGAGTTGGTTACAAGTGTATAGCCATCACACATATCTAAGATCATTCATGAAACTCTCCCCGCTTGATGAATCTAACAAGCTTTTGAATTAATATGTGTTTTTCTCGGGCAATATGATATCTGTTTTCATTTTTAAATGCCTCGTAAATAGTTTTCATTGTTCTTTTTGCAATCTTGCATTGAAATTCTTTAGAAATCACACAGATCTCCATTTCTAGTTGATAGTTTAGTGGAATTTTCAATCTCATATTCAAGAGCCTTCATCCGATAAGGAGATAAAAAAATTAAAATCACTTTACCTTCCTTGATCACAGAGATTGCTTGTAAGCCTCTAGGGGCACCTTAGGCATGGTTTGATCAAGGATTTTTGTGTTTAATTGAATTCTTTACTTGAAGGATTTTTGGTGAGTTCTCAAAGATTGTGTGAAGAGTGAAACCGGGGCTTCCATTTATGACTTTTCCGTTAAAAGAATATCCCGATTATTTAAAGCATTTTACCCGATAGTTGTTCAAGTATTGTAGAGGTTGTCAAAGATCTGATATATCCCAATTTGTCTTGTCAACACCCCACCAAAAAATTCATTCAAACAAACTAATCCTACCCATACTACCCCTGCATTGAATTGTGTGTCAACAAAAGGATCTAACCCATCTACAAAAATGCACAAAGCAAATCAAGATCACATAATGTCTCCAAAGAAACCTTGCATTGCATTGAAAATATATCCATAATCTAGGAGTGACAACTTGTGAAAGTCATATTTGGAGTGTTGATCATATTTTCCCAAGGCCTTTTCATAATATTTGCATAAATTGAGGGATATTTTCATCTCCTTCACCATTTTGGGGTTACAATATAGGTTCTTTTACCTTGGTTGAAAGGCACAACCTAAAATAGTGAGGGTCAGATCAAATCATTTCAAAGTGCTATCCATCTCTCCATAAATTTGAGTGTGAGTTAGATCACATCCCCATCTACAAAATGACACACATCATGATCTATCTAACTTCAAGCTTCATGCCATATCTCTGATGCTTCTCAGACTGAAAAGGAGAACAAATTTGGGTACCAATAGTCGGTCCTAGCCTAATGCACCTTCATTCCTACCACGGGTGCTACACTTATGATGGTTACCATTCAACAAGATAATATTCCTCCACCTGAAGATGTGACCATAATGCTTGTAATAGGAGTAACTTCTTCCAATATGCCTCAATGGTTAGTAGATCAGACTCTAAGGAAGAGGAAGGTAGTTGTTCCATTACCAACCTTTGATTTCAGTTCCCTCAAGGTCACTCCCACTAAGCGACCAAGAAACCCAAAATAGTCTCAAGGATTTCAGTGGATGCCTCAGGGCATAAATTTGTAGAGATTGCTACTCCCACAGCTGATAAAACTAAGGATGACATAATGGTCACAGATTATCAAATCACAAGGGTGGCTCTAGGGAAAGTAACAATAGAGGGAGCATAGCAAGATGCACAAGATGCCATGAATGTGTTGTGCCAGAAGCTGAGGGAAACTAAGGCAAACAAAGATGAGTTAAAAGAGAAAGTACAATAGCTAATAGAAGTGCTACTCAAGCTCTCAAAGCCTCCTGAGTCAACACCATCATCCTCTACTCCTATCGGGTTCGATTTCTCATCGGTACCCATGATCGAGAAGATTAATGAAAAGGGGAGAACGGTCGATGAATGGACCCAAAGGCTGCTCCTATAAGGAAAAGAAGTCATCAAAGATAATGTGGAATTCTACCAATCCTTAGAGGATATAAAGAAAGATGGAGAGAAAATGGATGATGAGTTTTCAGCAGAAATCGGAACCTAGAGTTGACTTTCGAAGCTCTCCAAACGCTAAAAGATGTTCCATCCCACATCTTTGTCAGAGAGGGCATCATTCTACATGGGGATAAAAAATTTCAGCTAACTAAAGCCATCGATTCAGAATAAATATTCTCAATGAAGCTTGCAACAAATTGAGATAATCAAGAGATCAATTGGTCGATGGTAAGAATGACTTAGAAGAAGAGCTAGTCAAGATTTGTGCTAAAGTGTTGAGTGAAAGCTCGGGTATCCTGCCTGTTGATTATCTTTACAAACAGATCCAAGAATAAATTCAACATGAACCAACTTATGGATTCGGCATGGAAATCATTGACAGGTTTGTGAAAATTGAACATTCTTTGGAGACCCTGAGGAAACTCAACAAGAGATTGAAAAATCTTCCTAGCAATGCTAGTGATACTCAAGAAACATGTGAAGTTCTGAGTGATCATTCCACCATGCCTGATGAGAATGAGATGTAGGGTATAATCTGAAAATTCCAAGAATTTTGGGACAAGCAGGCTTTGTTGGAGGAAGATAAAGATGATGATACAGAATAAGCACAATGCGACATGTCATTTCAATCTTGAAATTGACATGTCTTTTTCATTTTTGTTTCATCACATAGGAAGCAAATTTTGACTTGGTCTCCTGCGTGAGAGTCAAGCAAAATAGGACTCTCATTTAAAAGACTATTTTCTAGGATTTATCCTATTTTCTCTCAACGCCTTTTATTATAAATAAGGGATGCTTATGCATTCCAAAGGGTTGAGATTTTTGGAATATTGAGAACTATTGTGAAGAAGAAAAACTTTTTGTTTTCTTTTAATCATTTGAGGAATAGAAGTTGATGCTATTTTTGCAAACTTTGTGTTGTGAGATTCATCTCTCTTAAGATATTGTTCTTATGTTCAGGATCTTAAGCTATTCTTTGTTTAGCATTCTCAATCATTTTAATTGTTTCAAACATTACATTACATTTGTTATCTAGAACTCGTATGATTATTTTGTGATTTGTGTTTTCTCGAAAGAAAATACATTCCCATCATTTCCTTTCCATTGTGTATTCCTTTCTGATCCATTCTATTTCAGAAAACAACATCTTTACCTAGTGTGGATATGGATTTTGGGATTCTATCCCAACCCCAATGGTTAGATTAGTGTAAATACTATACATATTATTTCTGTTGTGTTTTAGATTAGTAATAAACAGGCAGCCTCACCTATCTTTGAGGAGGGATTTAATCCCATGCACTATGGTTGAACCTCATATTTTGACGTGAAAAAATATCCAACCAACAATTTTTGGCGACTCCACTAGGGAAATACGGATTGATAAGACTAAGCTTATCCTTTTGGTGTCTGGTGACTCCGTATTTTCCTTATTTTCAAGAAGATCCATTTTCTAGTTCAAGTTGGCCAGGAATATCTTCACTTGGTTAAGATGAGACAAGGGTGAAACTGATCCATTCTTTGATCTACTTCAATAGCATAATTTCATACTTTCATCCAATAGTGTTGCATCTAGCTAGGCAATAATTTCTTCACCCATCTGAAGGAATTAGATTCCTCAAGAACCAAAATTTTCTGCGTAAACTTGTTGGGAATTATTCTTTTGGGATATTCATATTCCTGTACGCACTTCATTTAGGAGAATGGCAGCACAACCTATGCCTTGGGGCACAGCTATTGGTCCTATTTCCCTTACTCCACCATTGTATGACCTACCTCATGGATCATGGAAGAATATTCCTAAGTTCAACGGTGATGGAAAACAACATCCTGACGAACACATTGCCTCATTCTTTGTTGCATGCGGTGTTCTTGGGGTTACTCATGAAGATGTCTCTGTTTGAATCTTCATCAAAACATTACATGGTGTGGCAGCGGAATGGTTTTACCATCTCTTGAATGCATATATTACCAACTAGGCTACCATGAGATATGTATTTGAAGCAAGGTTCAAACCAGCTGAAGATTCTCATGCCTTGTTAGCACAACTTACCCACATGAAGAAGGAGTCTTACAAACCCATGCGGGACTTCATAGCCAAATTCAACAAGCTGATTTGTAAGATTCTAGATCGCGCTGTTCCTACTCTTGAGAATCAAAAATGTTTCTTCATCAATGCTCAACCTCCGGATGTGAGCTTCTTGTTAAGAATATCTATTATCCCCGATTTGGCCACTACTCAAGCTACGGCCATCGAAATAGAAGATGATCTTATTCTGGCTAGAAAGATTAGAAAAGAATCATCCAAGCCTAAAAATCAGAGTTCTTCTCAGAGTACTACTGATCCAATGATTCAGAAGATGGCTAACGACTTGATTGCTTTGAAAAATCAAATGTCTCAATAGGTGAGTAACGTTCCATATCGAGATATTCCTAGATGGAATTTCAATAATACTAATGGCGCTCCCACAAGAGATAGACCACTGTTGACTGCTACTCAACAGAGACTAGCTATCAAAGCTCCTCCTAATGTTATAGTAGAGATAGTCAAAGAACAGGAAGAACTAGAAGAATAAGATTCTCATGAATCTTTTGAAGCTTCAGGATATACTGATGAGTCCTATGATGATTTAGCTATGACTCCAGCATTGGGTATTTGGAATACGAGGAAGATGGATGTCAACATGATGGCCAGTCATTTGTGGTCTTTACTCAATCCCAATCTCATAATCCTAGAAAATTGGTTGAAGGCTCTAAGGAGAAGAATAAAGAAGCTCCCATGGTCATGGCCAAGAGAGGCTCTCCTATCTCAGAAAAACTAAAAAGGAGAAAACTAAAAAGGTAACAACTTCTTCTTATTCTCCTTTTCCTACTCTCAAGACCAATACCTCAGCTCAAACCAATATAACTAGAACTAAGCCTACCATCATTCCTTCATATATTGCTTTTGACATTATTGACCATGCAAAAAGAACTAAGATCCAAATGTCAGAAGTAGAATATCTTCAGTCAAATCCTGAGCAATTTGAAAAGCTTGCCAAATTCATTAGAAGCAAGGCTACTATCCCTTCATCTTCAAAAGGAATTTTTTCAAGTCCTACTCAACCTTTACCTCAGACCAATATGACCTTTGTTTCTTCTTCAGGAAAGATCGAACCATTTTATTTGTCTTTACTCATAAACGGGTTCAAACTCAGCAATTGCATAATTGACTCAGGAGCTTTTGATAATGTGATGCCTACAAAATTAGCTCATGCCCTTGGACTTACTTTGACTAAATCATACGGATGGTGTTACTCCATGGAAACCAAGAAAGTTCCTTTGATCGGTCAAATCAAAGATGCACAATTTGCATTTGTCGCCTTCCTAGAGAAGAGAGTAAAAATGACCATTCTGGTTGTTGATATCCCAGCTGCTTATGGTATTCTCTTAGGAAGAGGTTTTTGTAAAGATGTCAAAGGGAGATCAATATGGACTAGACCAAGGCTAAAATTCCAATTAATGGAGTTCCTCGTATTCTCCATCCTGAGCCTCAAGTGAAGTATTTAGTCACTAAGTCTGATGACCCCAAGGCTCAAATTCTTTTCGAAGATGCTGGCTTAGGGAATTATTTCATGACATCAGAGATACCAGCTGTGAATGTTAAGGAAGAGGATCCTAATGGTATTTGGACCCTCAAGTTTGATGGGAGCTATTCAACTACTGGATCAGGTGCCGACATAGTTCTTATATCTCCAGTTTTGAGATCTTTCCCTTTGCTTTCAAGTTACAATTTGATAATACTAATAACACAACTGAATATGAGGCTTTGCTATTAGGATTAGAAATGGAAAGACAAAAGGGAATCCAAAACCTCAAAGTTTAGGGAGACATGGAGCTCATTGTAAATCAAGTGAAAGGGGTTTATCAAGTGAAAAATGATCACCTAAAGCATTACAAGAACAAAGTATGGGACAACATAGAATGCTTTGATGCTTTTTCTATCAAGGCAGTTTTGAGGGATTATAACGAAAAAGCTGATTTGTTGGCCATGTCTACATCTCTTCTCCTTCCTCATCCACAGTTCAAACAAGACATGTACACCATCGAGATTGTGTACCATCCCAGTGTTCCAGATAATTCAGCACATTGGAAAGTATTCAATGATGATCAACAGGTACTTGTCTTTCCTTGAAAAAGCCGATTATTTTAGTGAACTATATTTTGAAGGATCAGAATCAGCTTTCTGCGAATCTGTTTCAAGTTCATATCAAGAGATTGACGGTGAGTTCATTCAGCTAAAAGGCAACAAGATTCCCAAAGGATTGGTTTCTCTAGAAGGTTTGTTCGACAAGCATGACCAGTTTATTTAGGGTAAAAGGAAAGCTGAAGGTGCTTCCTCGTCAGAGGTAGATCAAGTTAACCTGGGTTTCGCTGATCAACCATGGATGGTAAACATCGGTAAATGTTGTTCACCGGAGGAAAAAGAAATATTCTCTTCACTCTTGAAGAGATATATGGACGTCCTAGCATGGTCATACACAGATCTAAAGTCTTTCAAGCCCAAGGATGTGCAACATAGCATTCCCTTGAAGCCTGAAGTTAAACCCCACAGGCAGAAGCAAAGACATTACAACCCCAAGATCTCAGGGACTATTCTTGTAGAAATTCAAAAAATGTTAGATGCAAGGATTATCTTTCTGATCCATCATTCCACCTGGGTTACGAACATTGTCCCTGTGAGAAAGAAGAATGGTGAAATCTAGATTTGTGTTGACTTCCGTAGAATCTCAACCAGTCTTCATTGAAGGACAATTATCCATTGCCCATCATGGACCAGGTATTACAAATGGTCACTGGGGTAGAAATGTTATCCATGCTTGATGGATTTTTGGGATATAATCAGGTTGAGGTAGCTGTCTAAAGATCAACATAAAACAGCGTTCACCACTCCATGGGGAACCTTTTCTTATAGAAGGATGCCTTTCAGTTTGATCAAAACCAGGCCACATTTTAGAGAGCTATGGACTTAGATTTCAGGGATTTAATGGGCAAGGTCATAGTTGTGTATTTGGATGAATTGACGGTCTTCTCTAAAAAATGAAGTGATCATTATGATCACCTGGAACAGGCACTCTTAAGGTGCAGATGTCATGGGATTTCATTAAATCCTAAAAATTCCATGTTTGGAGTGACAGAAGAAATTTTTTTGGGCTATATTGTGACTAGATAAGGAACCAAGATCGACCCAGAGAGGGTGAAGGCCATTCAAAGCCTTACCCTACCCACAAGCAAAACTGGGGTGCACTCCTTTTTAGGAAGGTTAATTTCCTAAGAAGATTTGTACCTGATTTTGCTTGATAAAACCAAGGATATCCTTGGGATGATGAAAGGGAAAACTCCATTTTGATGGAGCACTAAAGGGAAGCTTTCTTTCGAAGAATTCAAAAAGGAAATTGCACATGCCCCCATTCTAGTATGTCTAGACTTCAAAAATATTTCATCATGTACAACTATGCTTCCACTCATACAGTATCAGCCATCTTGATGCAGGAAAATGAAGAAGGAATTAAAGCTCCCATCACTTTCATGAGCTTCCCATTGAAAGAACATGAATTGAAAATGTCACAAATTGAAAATCATGCTTATGCGGTGGTGAGAGTAGTGAAACATTTTAGGTATTACGTGTTGAGTTCTCATACCCTCGTTCTCATTCCTGATACTACAGTTAAATCCATTTTGACTCAACAAGAGTGGGTAGTCAATGGGGTAACTGGATAGCTAAAGTCCAAGAGTATGACTTGGACATCAGACCTACCAAGTTGGTACGAGGAAGGGGCATGTGCCAATTGATTACAGAAAATAATGTTGAGACAGAATGTGAAAAAACTAAAGATACCTCTTCGGAATTGCCCATGGTGCTTTTTGTGAGCACAACCAACGAATGGTACACAGATATTGCTTTCTTTCTGACTTATGGTGAATTCCCCCCACATTTAAGCCAAAAGGAGAAGAGGATAGTTAAGTTAAGATCCACAAGATACATTCTATGGGATAATGGAATGTACAAGAAAGGTATTGATGGTGTATTCCTGCGTTGTGTTGATAAGTCACAAAGAGGTGAGGTTGCTAGATTCCTTCCCTAATCTGGCATATGGAGGAAATTTCTCCTCCTCCGTGACAACTTATAAGATCCTACGGGCCAGGTACTATTGGCCTACTCTCTTTCGAGACTCAGCAGAATGGGTGTCCAAATGTGAAGCTTGTCAACATTTTGTTGGTCACCCTAAGTTAGCAGCTCTTCCCCTGAAGCCTGTGGTCATTGAAGAACCTTTTCACCAGTGGGGAATTGATTTCATTGGAGTATTGAATCTTGCCTCTAGTGTGGGACACAACTACGTGCTCACCGCCATAGACTATTTCACCAAGTGGGTGGAAGCTGCACCCATCAAGTAGGCAACCTCTGAAGCTATCTGCAACTTCCTTAAAGAAAATATAATTGTCAGATTTGGCATGCCTCACAAGATTGTTGCCAACAATGCCTCTAATTTTTCATCCCACGAGTTAATAGAATTTTTTTATGGATTTGGGATCACATTGGCTCATTCATCCAATTACTACCCTCAAGGCAATGGCCAAGCTGAATCGAGCAACAAAAACCTGGTGACCATAATCAGAAAGTTGGTTGATGAGAATCAAAGGACATGGCACAAAGCATTGTATGATGCATTGTGGGATGATCGATTACTCCTAAATGAGCTATTGGGATGTCTCCATTCTAGGTGCTATATGGGATTAATGTTGAGATACCTATCTCCATGGAATTACCAGCCTTACAGTTGGCTAAAGCAATTGAGGATGAAGCTTTTCAAAATTTGATCCAGAAGAGGGTTATGTATCTAGCTAGGATGGAAGAGGAATGAAGCAAGGTGATCGATCACATTACAGATCATCAGAGTAAAGTAAAGAAGATATTTGATAAGAAATCAAAACAACACGACCTCTAAATTGGAGATCTAGTACTTCTCTGGGATAAGAGAAGAGAGCAGAAAGGGATGCATGGAAAGTTTGATTCTTTATGGAAAGGACCTTTCAAAATACATCAACTAAATGGTGAAAATAGCTTCTGTCTATCATACCTTGATGGAGAGTTTCTCCCTCTACCTTTTAGTGGTCAACATCTGAAGTTGTTCCATCAGTAATGCAAGATGCTCTCTTGCATTGTACATAATTTATTTTCTATCATGTGTTTACTTTTTATTTTCTTTGTTTGTTTGTTTGTTTTTGGTTTTCTTCTTTCTTCAGAATCCATAGCCCAATGGATAAAACCAGAGATTCTGAGTTCTCTTCCTTTGATGTCACCAAGAAAGTCCCCAACTAGAGCTAGTTGTTATCTCATTTTAGTGATTCCAGCTAAAATTAAGATAACCGTAGAATTTTGGAAAAATATCCTAAAATTCCCTTTTGAGGAGATTTTCAAGTTTTCAGGTTTCAACAACATGAAAACATGTTTTTTACATGCTATATGCAATTTTTTTCCCAAAACCCGAAACCCGAAACTAGCCAGTATTTCAGGTTTTAGAACTCATGAGCATCGGAACATGACTTGCAAAAATCATGCTACATGTTGCTTGACTTCAAACACGAAACCCGATATGTCCCTTTGTGTCAGGTTTTTGGAACCTTGGAGCACCCAAACATCTCATGTTTCATGTCATTTATTTCCTGAAACCCAAAACCTAAATTGATAGCTAATCCTTTGTATCAAGTTTTGGGCACTCCAAGCATGATGACATGGCATTAACTCCGAGTTGTCGTAGTTGTCACACATGTCAGGTGAGGTGTCATAAATGCTAGGGATTTATAAATAGCCCAATTTTACATGTCATTTTTACCAATTGTAATTTTTCTGCGTGGATTTTTCACTCTTGTGCCTGCAACCTCCAAACCCGATCGAGCTTCTTGATCAATTGTGTGCTCTGTTTTCAATTATTTTTCAAGATTACTAAAGGTATTTTACTTTTCTTGCTGATTTGAGGTCTTTTGGATTCATTTTTGAAACATTCTTTTTTATGTTCTTCATCCTTTCCTTTTTTTCCTCTAGGTTTAGGGTTTTAGATTGTTTTCTTTATTTTTAGTTACATTCCATTGAAATTACTTGTTTGGAATTCACCCCTAGGGTGTTTCCTTATTTTATCCCATGGAATATACCCTGTTGATTATTGAAAAAATCCAAATATTGTAACGAGTGAATTTTGGGAGTTTTTCATGTCCTAACACCCTAAAAACTCTGATTCCTTTATTTTTGGGTTTTGTAGGGTGTTCAACATCTCCTTGTTTCTACCATTTGTCGTGTTTTATCAAGTTTCGGGCATCTATAAATTTATAATAACACATTGCAATGTATCAAGTTTCTTCAAGTGTTCAACATCTCCTTGTTTCCACCATTTGTCGGGTTTTATCAAGTGTCATACATATACTAAGTTCCGACACTCTCTTCATGTGTGTCGTTTTATCAAGTGTCGAACATATACTAAGTTCGACACTCTCTCTGTGTGTCGAGTTTTCTCAAGTGTCTGAAAATACTTGAGTTCCGACACTCTCTCCAGTGTGTTGGGTTTCATTAGGTGCTTTACAAGTCCTAAAATCTGGATAGTGTGGCGGGTCTATGGGGTTGCTCAACAAGCTTCCAAGTTTGATTTCTCAGATAGGAGTTGTCTAGGCATTCTTTCTTTAGGATTTCTCATGTTAGATCCTGGATCATCTAAAGACAAGTCAGAAAACTCAAGGAAGATGAAATACAAGTATCGGAAGATGGAATCCCCCTCCTACATATTTTTCAATTATGACATCCAAGATACGGAGCTTGGTAACATTGACAAGGAAGATTTTTGGAATAGAACCAAGGATTCTTCTCAGAGTCCCTGGATGAAGTCAATAACCAATAGTGGCCTCCCTCTTGCAGCAGGATTCCCAATGTCTACTCAATGCCCTGAGTTCATTTTGGCCTGTGCTTCCCATTATGACTCGAACTCTCACTCAGTGAAAAATCAAGCAAGAGAAGTCATAGTGAAGTTGGACAAGGTTTATTTTGATGACCTCTTAAGATTACCCAACTTTTTGGAATATGTTGATGTATATCTTAAGTTAGCATAGAAATCCTAGGACAAAGATCAGGAAGACCGCATAAGGCATGTGAATATAAAGTTCTTGATCAATGCCAAGTCTGGTCGTCTCAAGGTTTCCCAAGTTTGACACTGTGGAGTGATTTCATCCTTGAAATCAATGACATCATCACCTTGCTAAGTCAAGTATTTGGAATCCCTGAGTTAAGGGACTTCCAAGGATGGATGTATCAATTCATGGTTATTATGAAGAAGAACGAACAAGGGATCGATTGGAGCATTGCATAAGTGATGAGATTGATTCCCAAATGAAGATAGTCTTGACTATGGGAAAATTATATATGTCATCGTATGTCACCTATGTAGTAGCTGGCATGAGAAATTATCTAGGATTAGATGCAAAAGGAGATAGGGTAACAAAACACATATATCGGTACCTCCCTCAGCTGACAATGAAAGGTTCCAAAGATCAGTTCAGAAGAGTGAACGATGCTTTCTTTTATGAAAATATCTATAGGATGAACCCTGATCTAAGGAAAAGAAGAGTCTTTGATGAAGCATGGGCTGAAGTATCAAAATGGGGTTGTATCTTCTTGTAGTTTAAGAAGTTCACATACCTTTGAGTGGTCATGTACCCAGGTGATCCTTTCCGATTGCCCAGATTCCTAGGTGATAAGTTGATCCTAATGGAGTTGGTAAGACAATTGTTGGATTTCCACAAATTCCAACAAAGCAAACACAAGGCTACCATATCCTTCCCCATTTCCATTAGAAGATACACGTGCTCGACGGTGGTCAAAGCTAAGAATGTAGTGCATGAACTTTAGGAAAATTTGAAGAAGCACATGAAGCATAGATATTGATTTGATTTACGAGAAGTCCTTAACTCATATGGGAATTTATATCTACATGTTCCCAACATAGAAGATATTTGGGTTGATCTTCGGGATGAATTTTCCATCCGAAGAAAGGACAATAAGCGAGTTAACAATTGAAGAAATACAGATGTTGGATTTATCTGACATTTCAAAAGGAACTAAAGACAACGAGAGTGTCCTTGATGCCTCGTATGATGGATTGAACAAAGATCAATATGTATTCCCGACCATTGATTGGTCCATTGCTGAGAAAGCTTCTATCATAGGAAGAGCTACTCAAATTCTTGCTTGTACTAAGGCGTGGCTCATTTCTTGGGGAATGAGTTATAAAGAAGGGAGTTTTGCAAAGCTAGATGCTTTGGAAGAGGGACCCTCAAAAGGAAAAAAGGAAAAGGATAAGAACCCTTCCAAAAGGCCAATGAAGGTTAAGTTTGTAAGAAAGGGAGAAGATCAAGTAACTACACCAGTGGCCACTCTCCCACAAATAGTTGAGGTTCTTGATTCACCTCCACAACTAGAACAAGGGAATCTTCCTTCAAGAGAAGAGATTATTCAACCTTCCATTCCTCCTTTGGTAGACAGTTCATCAGAGGTAAGTCTTCCTCCCACTTCTCAAGCTCTAATTCCAGAATCCTTGCCTCCTCCCATTCAACCTTCCTTGCCTCAGATTTCTTCACCAAGTTCCTCAGCCATGGCTAGTATCTTCTCTGGTCTCTCACCTCTCCCCACTGGACCCCAGTTAACCGTGGACATGCCTCCTCCTACTGCACCTTCATTCCCTACCATGGGTGCTACACTTATGGTGGTTACCACTCCACAAGATAATCCTCCTCCACCTGAAGATGTGACCATAATGCCTGCAATGGGAGAAACTTCTTCCAATATGCCTCAATGGTTGGTAGATTAGACTCGAGGAAGAGGAAGGTAGTTGTTCCATTACCAACCTTTGATTTCAGTTCCCTCAAGGTCACTCCCACTAAGTGGCCAAGAAACCCAAAATAGTCTCAAGGATTTTAGTGGATTCCTCAGAGCATAAATTTGCTTTGAGATTGCTACTCCCTCAGTAGTTGATAAAACTAAGGATGACATAATGGTCACGATTCTCAAATCAAAAGGGTGGCACTAGGTAAAGTAACAATAGTGGGAGCACAACAAGATGCACAAGATGCCATGAATGTGTTGTGCCATAAGTTAAGGGAAAAAAGGAAAACAAATATGAGTTAAAAGAGAAATTACAACGATTAATGTAGTGTTACTCAAGCTCTCAAATCCTCTTGAGTCAACACCACCATCCTCTACTCCTATCGGGTTCGATTTCTCATTGGTACCCATGATCGATAAGATTAATGAAAAGGGAGAATAGTCAATGAATGGACCCAAAGGCTGCTCTTGTAAGGAAAAGAAGTCATCGAAGATCTTGTGGAATTCTACCAATCCTTAGAGGATATAAATAAAGATGGAGAGAAAATGGATGATGATTTTTCAGCAGTAAATCGAACTTAGAGTTGAATTTGAAGCTCTCCAAATGATAAATAGGTTCCATCCCACATCTTGGTCAATGAAGGCATCATTCCACATGGGGATAAATTTTTTAGCTAACTAAAGCCATCGATTCGAATAAAGATTCTTAATGAAGCTTGCAACAAATTGAGAGAATCAAGAGATCAATTGGTCGATGGTAAGAATGACTTAGAAGAAGAGCTAGTCAAGATCTATGCTAAAGTGTTGAGTGAAAGCTCAGGTATCCTACCTATTGATGATCTTTACAAACAGATCCAAGAATCAATTCAGCATGAACCAACTTACGGATTCGGCATGGAAATCATTGATAGGTTTGTGAAAATTGAACATTCTTTGGAGACCCTGAGGAAACTCAACAAGAGATTGAAAAAGTTTCTGGCAATGCTAGTGATACTCAAGAAACATGTGAAGTTCTGAGTGATCATTCCACCATGCCTGATGAGAATGAGATGCAAGGTATAATCTGAAAATTCCAAGAATTTCGGGACAAGCAGGCTTTGTTGGAGGAAGATAAAGATGATGATACAGAATAAGCACAATGTGACATGTCATTTCAATCTTGAAATCAACATGTCTTTTCAAAAAAAAATTGTCATATAAGAAGCAAATTTTGACTTAGTCTCCTGCGTGAGGGTCAAGAAAAATAGGAATCTCATTTAAAAGACTATTTTCTAGGATTTATCCTATTTTCTCTCAATGCCTTTTATTATAAATAAGGGATGCTTATGCATTCCAAAGGGTTGAGATTTTTGGAATATTGAGAACTACTCGTGGAGAAGAAAAACTTTTTGTTTTATTTTAATCATTTGAGGAGTAGAAGTTGATGCTATTTTTGCAAACTTTGTGTTGTGAGATTCGTATCTCTTAAGATATTGTTCTTATGTTCAAGATCTTAAGCTATTTTTTTTTTTAGCATTCTCAATCATTTTAATTGTTTCGAACATTACATTACATTTTTATCTAGAACTCGTATGATTATTTCATGATCTGTGTTTTCTCGAAAGAAAATACGTTCCCATCATTTCCTTTCCATTATGTATTCCTTTCTGATCCATTCTATTTCAGAAAACAACAACATCTTTACCTAGTGTGGATATGGATTTTGGGATTCTATCCCAACCCCAATGGTTAAATTAGTGTAAATGCTATACATATTATTTCTGTTGTGATTTAGAATAGTAATAAACATGCAGCCTCACTGTCTTTGAGGAGGTATTTAATCCCATGCACTATGGTTGAACCTCATATTTTGAAATGACAAAATATCCAACCAAAAGATTCATCAAAGGAAGAAGAGGAGGTGAATCTCCCGATCAAAAGGCACATCTCGGAAGAAGAAGAGGGTGGATGAAGAAGCTGACTCAGAGGTGACCGACAACTTAGAGAAGTACTTGGGAGAAGGAGAGGATGAGAGTGAAGAAGGTGGCAACAAGGAAGAAGAGCCTAAAAAGGACAAAAATCCACATGTGTTTAGTGTCTATGACTTGGAGGAAGAGAGTGGAGAGGAGAAGAAAGAGTTTGTATTTGTGTGGCGCAAGGGCACACAAGATGAGGGGGACACCAAAGACATAAAGGTAGATGAGAAGGATGCCAAGGAGTAGGGATCCATAAGCTTGACAAAAGAGTAGATTACTGAGTTAGCAGAGAGAGAAGTGAAAAATATGCTCAAGTCCTTGTAGACCAAGAGTTAGAGCGCAGCGTGGACATAGTGCTTAAGGAAGGGAAGGAGGAGAGCATTGAGAAGGAGCATGATAGCCTAGGAGGCCCCACTCTGACAGTTAGCTTCCCCAAAGGTGCATGCTCGAGCAGGAGAACTTTGGATATAGACCAGAGATAGATAATGGGCTATGTGGATGACATAAGGAAGGTGTTGCGCGCACGATTCCAGAGCACCATACCCACTGAAAGGATTATAGCCATGGGGTCTTTTGAGAGGGATGGCATATACCCCAAGACCAAGAAGATGCTTTCTTGGGCATTCAAGTCACACGTTGATGAGCCAGACTTTGAATTCTTCCAAAATTTCTCATCTCGTTGCGCGTAATCTAAGGAGACAACCCATTAGTGAATGCTTAGGAACTTTCGGATGAGCAAGTATGTAATGCTCAACAAATTCATGGTCAAGACCAAGGCTAGGTTGTTTTTGTGAAATGATAGAATCGAGCATTGGAGGTGAAGTTACGAGAGGAAGGAGGAAGAAATAGTGGAGAAGGCCAAGAGTTTTAAAGAGGAGGAATTAATCAAGCATGTAGTTAAGGCATAAGTTAAAAGATGAAAAGTAAAGGTGCAGGAGGTCTACAAGAAGGTGGAGTCGATTAAGAGTGTCATCATATTAAAGCTCCCGACCTAACTCCAATCCCTCAGAGGTATGCATCAACCTTGGAATGCTTAAAAGACCTAACGTGCATCCTCACTATAGAGAGGCGACCTTTGGCATTGGAGTGTGCGTAAGAAGTGGCCGTGCACTTGAAGGAGGAGGAAGACCGGTTGAAGGTAGTAGCAATCGCTTGCCAAGTACGGCTAAGTACTCATGGATATTAAGGTCACTACCTACCGATGTAGAAGTGACATATGACACATTCATGGATAGAGATAAGGTGGCTAGCTCCTCTGTCACCACGCTTGAAGTAGAGATGAAAGAGTTCCAGGAAAATAACAAAGGGAATAGGGTAGAGAGGGACAAGGTTCTAGCTAAGGTAGAAAAGAAATCAGAGGTAATTAAGGCTTTAAGGAGATAAATTAAGGCCCAACTGAAAGAAATATACCCCCAAATTACCAGGAGAATGGATAAACTTACAGACCTGGATAAGGACTTGGAATGTGATCTGTGACACTCTGGGTGCCTAGGAATTGGCCTAAGCTTTGATGAAGTGAGAACCCCGGTGGGTGACCTACATTAGAAGGCAAAGGGTGAGATTGAAGTGTGGAACAAGTTAGAGGAAGATCTGCAAAAAGACTTTCCTAACCTTTTCAACCGATGTTCCCCCTGCATTCTTCATTCTTTCCCCTATCCTTTCATTCCTTATTCATTTTGTAAAGTATAAGTCTACTTTTGGGTTCCATAAAACAACTTGCATCTTGGTCAAGTAAGCTATTTCTAAGGACAGAAAATAGGCATAGTGTGGGGTGATGTTGGGCCTCTAGAATACTTGACCAAGTATGAAGGCACTCAGGCACACGGGACCCTGGTTATAGAATGGCACACAAGGCAAAAGAGCACAAGAGAAAGGCTTAAGAAGACAAATAGAACGTGCGACATGTGAAAGGAGGTCTAGGACTTAGGTAATTTGAGCACCCAAGGTAGAACATGTGAAAAGTGTGATCAGTTATGTGCGAGATAAGATGTCACCCTAGTAACAATGTTGGTTGGCCCAGGAAAGAGCATGCTCGGATGGAATCTTCTAGAAGATCATCATGAGATGGAATAGAGAGCTCAAGCTTGAAGGAACATGCTCACATGGAGGACCACATTCGACACTTGGTGATGGATCTGAGGGCATGGAAAGGTGAGTTGGAAGCCCGGAAAGTGATAAATACAAGTGCCTACTGCGGGAATACATAGATATACATATACATAGAGAGAGATACTTGGGGAATAGTGGGTTAGAGAGTAAGAGAAGCTCTACAGAATTGTTGCGAGTGGATATTTTGGTTCATGTACTAAGCATGGAGTTGTATTTTTTTTTTCGTTAGCTTAGCTACATATGTCTAGTGATGCAAATGACTACAGTCTACACTTTGTGACCCTCTGTAATGAATCAATGAATATATTAAGGTTACCTATTATAAATAGATATGAATATCAATGGGTTTAATGGATATTTCACTCATATGAGTTCTCTTTCCTTTCATGATATGAATGAATGGTTGTATATTTCTTTCTATTATAGTATATGTTTTGGGATCTGTTAAAGCACTCAATCTGAAGTGACTACAAGGATCTGGAGGCTGTTCTGAGCCCTATGGTTCTTGTATGTCTCAACTTCTTTCCTAAATACTCTTACACTAATCATAGATAATGCTTCCCACTAGACTCACATAAAAGAGAGACTCGGAACCCGCGCGTGCCTTGGGTGAGCGCTCATCTTCTACTGGGTGATAGCCTGGCATGTATGGGGTTCTTCCTTTTATGATAGGAGTAAAACTCGACTACACCTTACCTGGCCTTGTTACCTATTTTTACCCTCTACTAAACATCTCTGAGCCTCCAAGACCATATTACGACCTCACCCTTATCATCTCCAAACTCGTACAATCATAGAGAGTCTAAAAACCTATTTAAGATATTTTTGCTAAGTACCCCTATTGACATCGGTTAGCCCGCCGACATCATTCATTCTACCTAACTAGCATTAGTCACACAACTGATGTTGGTCACAGTGTCTGTAATATAGCTCGACTAGTGAGCCAACACCTATTTCCTAACATCCCATAATCACTTGTAACCTTTATCGACCCTATCCAGAGCCTCGCACTAGACCTGCAACCCAATACTAACCCATCACCTAACCCATTTTGACCTCAAATAATCTTCTAATGGCCTTTCTTATTGTTTTATACGAGATACCCAAATAATTTCAATTACAATAGGATATTTATTTCATGTATATTTAGAATAGCATTAATACTGTTATATATAATTGATTGACATCCTATTCAAGAAGCATCACACTTCCTAGATCTAGCTTCCACTAGGCATTCCACTCATTGTTTTGTTTAACTCTATCTAGTGGTATTGTTTTACATTTATGGGTAGTTCCTCCTAGCAAAAAGGGAGATCTCACAATCAACTTGGATTAGGAAATCAAAACATGCACACAACCTTCAACCGACATCACAATAGGTATTCCTCCTTGGCCTACTACCTCTTCTCTATTTCATTAATTTGTTAAGAATCAGTGAAATATTTTAGCACACCCGATGGGATCCATTCAACGTTCTTACATTTATTCATCCTTAGGGAACCATTGTATGTTTATTTCTTTTCAAAGGGAAATTAACATTAAATTCTCTCCTAAAAAATTCTCTTTCTTCTATTTTTCTAAGTGACATTTGTATTTCGGGACTAAAAAGAATCATTCTTTTTCTTCTTGCATTTTCATTAGTGAAAGTCATTCTCTTTCCTATTCACTCTTTGTTTACATTGAATATCACATTTTGATTTGGGTTCTAAAATACTTGCATTTCATACTTCTATGTTTGCATTTTTAGCTCACATTAAAACTGAGGGTAACCTATATGCTAGAAGTCATGCCCAACTGATGGTTGACATAATTGAATCATAGAGAAATTTCTCTTTTCTCTCTTTTCTAAACTACACAAACATAATTTACCCATATTCTTAAAAACACCTGACCTAGAAGAAGTTTTCAACGATCACACGATAAGAGGATTCACAAAGTGGGTGCCCACTAGTTTCTCTATCCAGGTCATTTTCTCGAGAAAGGATCAGCCCCACAAAAACATAACCTCAAACCACCCATAGATCTATCCTCTTCATAGGACACCTTCCCAACCAAAATAATTTGTTCTTTTCACAAGTCAATATTAATTAGCATAAGCTCAAACATAAAATTCACTTATAGGATTTCATGTTTTTCTTAACTTTTCTTTGAATATTCATTTGATTTGTGATGTCATGTTCTTAATTTTCTTCTTCCTTTTACACTTCACCATCATAGTTGGTGTATTCTGACTATTTCTGAGCATGTCAGGGTCTATTACTATCATACTCAAGTTTCTGGGTTGATATTCCATCTGACTTAATTCACAAAATCATGTTTTATTCATTTTTTAGCAAAAGTCACATTAACCAGTGTCGGTCCAGCTTTCCGTCATCGGTTTACATCTAACCATCATCAATTTACCTAACCATTGTCGGTTTCCATCTTTTTGGTCATTTTACCAAAAACAAAACTCATCACATCTTCTATTCTTTTTTAAGTTCTCAGGACATCATCATACCCCTAGAATTTTAAAATCATAGTCAAATACATCTTCTTTACTTCATTTTCATCATTTTTTGCCTCATTTTCAAAACTGTTGATTTCTCACAATGTCGATATCAATCATCCTCACTTTCATCGCTACCATGTCACCTTCATTGGTTAGCACAACCATCATTGGTTCCTCTATTTTAATTTTCAATTAAAACAACAACCTATTTCACCTCCCAAAAACTATTTTTCCCCATTTCTTCAATTTTTTCTCTTCCATTTATAGAGAATAGACTACCAAGCCTAAGATGACTCACATGGTTTTACCTCGTAGTAAAAATAATTCCCTTATATTCCATGCAAGCCTTTAATCTGTTCCCACCTATCCCATCACCACCTTCCATCATGTCACCTATGGATCCCACTCATCCCACTATCATTAGTATAGGTGACGAGGATTTTACAAGACTCCTTAACCAAAACCCCATTTCCTTACAACATTATCTTGCCCATTCATCTACACGGGATTCATCAAGAAAATTGGTATACGAGATGCAAGTATCCATCCCCCTGCCCTTGCTCCTACTTACGTGTTAGCTAGTAATAGCTCGGTGTTACCTTATTCTACCTTACCGCCCATAGTATACCAACTTGACCCCACGCTATCAATAATTGTGGCACCTACAACATTGGTCACAATTTTGACATCACTTGGACCCATGGTGTCAACCGTCCCTTCACCAACCACATCGAGCATAGCCCCATCTGCACCCTTTACCTCATATATATTGGTTGCATTGCAACCAACCATGATTTTGGCAACCCATACCACATTCCAAAACCTCATTTTCTCCATCCCGCAACCAAGAACCCTAATTACCATAATATTCGTTACGACTACCCCACCCACTTATACATATCACAAAAAACCTCCAATCTCGTCTATCACCTATTTGTGATATCTTCCATATGCATCCGTTCCTCCTTCAAAATTCTCATACTCGACACCACCATATACTAGGATGTCGTCCACATCATACATTCATCATCAACCTCCTTATACTGTAGGGGGTGATCCATCATCAAACCCTACTAACGACCTTATTAAAATTATGATGGAAAATATGAAAACATTAGAAGCACCAGTTTTTGGCTCTCACAAATCCTTAACCTATGATGAAATCTACAATGAGCCCATCCATCCATCTATTCCCATTCTCCCATACCATGTGCATTGGGAAATGCCCAAATTCAACCATTTTAATAGTAAATAGGACCCGCAACAACACTTTCGGTGATTCAAACATGGGTGTAATCTAATCACCCATGATGATACTTTACTCCTATGAGAATTCCCCATGTCCTTGGTAAGACCCGCATTAGATTGGTATAGTGGTTTACCCATACATTCCATTTACTCATTTAACCAAGTGGCTCAAGCCTTCTTAGACCATTTTTCAATCAATGTCATCAAGAAAGTCACCATGACTGACCTATACTCAACACGACAGTATGACAATGAATCTATCACAGATTTCATTGCTCATTGGCGAAGCTTCATCAACTAGCTAACATTTCATTTGCCTCAAACCGAGCTTACAGAGTTGCTCACTAGAGCTTGTGCTAGGCACATCTCACTAGCTCTACAAGTACATACCTTTTGTACCTTTGATGAAGCATTTACCATTGTATGAAAACTAGAAATTCATGTCATTGAAGAGAATAAAATTTAATTGCGTAACAAAAATGCCGCATTTAAATCAAATGATGCTTCTTCCTCTTCAAAACCCCAAAACAATTATTCAAAAGCCAAAGGATCTTCCAACATGGTAGTTTTAAAGGCTGGCCCATCTCACCCCTCTAATCAATCAAAACCTACCTCCAACCTTTCTCTCATTCAAACTTTTCAATTTAGATGGGAGCAATGAAAATACACTCCAATCGGGAGCCTTATTCTTCAATATTAGAAAAACTTCTTAAGGTCGAAGAAATTTCTCTTCCACCCATAAAACCACATACTGGTTTTGACCCCGCTCGTCCTATTCTGAAGCATGGTACAAGGAATATGACTATTATGACTATCATTATATAAAAGGGCATAGTGATGGTAATTGTGTAACCTTTAAGAAAATCATCTAGGAAATGTTATACAATGGAGATCTTGTCTTAGACAACCCAAATGCACCTAAAAATAATAATTTTCATATCTTCAAGAATCCATTTCCTAATCATACCCCTCATCTAGCCAAAGTAGAAAACATTCAACCATTGACAACAATGTTCATGACATCCATGCTATGTTTGACACCGTACCACCCCATCCACATGTTTCACCAATAAAATGTGTACGTATGAGAAAAATAGATAAGGTAAAGATAAGGAGGAATACCTATAAAATGAAGGTGGGAGGTAGAGTGTGCGCGTTCTTATTTCCCAATCTAGTTCGATTGTGAGAACTTCATTTTTCTAGGAGGAACTTCATGTGAATGCAAAACAAGACGACAAGAATAATGTTAAATGATATATGTCAGGTTGACTACCTAGCGTGTGCTAGATCAAGGAAGTGTGATACTCCTAGATAGTGTCAATCCACTATTTAATACAATTAAATGCAAGAAGTAACATAAACAAATAACATCTTACTGTATTTTATATGATTTAGGTATCTCATTCAAATAAAATAAGAAAAACTAATCTAATAGGTAAGGTTATGATCAGATCTGGAGGTTGGGTTGGTAGCCTAGGTGACTAGAATGCATCGGGATCAAGTTTTGGGTGAAGGTTATGAGGTTTTTGTTACAGGAAAAATTACCAAATATAGAGACTGATGTTGTTTGGGTATGACAAATGTGTAGTTGGTTTGATAAATGTGTAAGTGGAAGTGAAGGTAGGCTGGGGAAGGGTATGAGTAATATGGGAAAGGGTGATGATTGACTGGGTAATAAGTAATAGGCTAGCGAAAAATTAGGTAATGGGAAATGGAAATCAAACACACGCACATGTATAGACTGCAACATGGTACTAGGTTGAAGAGCTTGCAAAATCTACATCGTCCAAGGTCGATAGGTTTATCTAAACAAGGGTGAAGTGATTCAGGTATCCAAGGCATAAGATATGGTCTAAAAACACAACGTAGGTTAGGTACAGGAATGTTATACATATGCTCTGATACACCAAAGGTTGGGTTGAGATAAATGGCACGGAAATAGGCAAGGTATGGTTGTTAGGCTAAAACAACATGGGTAACAACATCGCAAGGTATAGCAAGTACACAAGGTCAATGGTCACACCAAGTAGGTTAGGTCTAGGTAAATAGGTCATGGCATGGGTAAGGCCAAGGTATAGGTAAAATAACAAATCTCGAGATGTAACTAAGGAAATGTAGGGGTAGTTTGGGCTTGTAGGTAGGTTGTAATAAGTGTGGGTGAGGTCAAAGGGTATCGGGCAATGATGAGTTGAGGTCAAAATAGGGAAATGGGGTAAAAATGGTAATAGCAGCAACTATTGTCGGTTATAAAGTAATCAACGTCATTGGTATGGTACGCGTCATCATGCTTTGGAGTTAGGGTTAACAAAAATAAAAAAATGTATTTACCTGATTCATTTTAATGTGATATTATTTGAGAAAATGACAGAGTAGTGGTGTAAGAGTAGAAAGTGACAGTGCGAGGGTGTTTGAGATGAGTTGATGAGTGACTAGCACATGACTGGCATTTGGTAGGTGGGTCCACGAGATCGATTGGATTTGTTTGAATGGTTACAAGGTGAGGATTTGATTTGGTGATGGCGGAGGTGGGAGAGGGGTTAGGTGGACCACCGGTGCGGTGACTAGACGTGTCACCATGGACACGACACTTTGAGATGAGGTAGGATTTTATCCAATCTTTGCATTTATTTAAAAATAAGGTGTGGAAATTGGTTTGGGTGGAAAAGGTTATGGGTGGGAGTTTAATTTTGAATTTTTGGGTAAAAGGAATGAAATGAGGGAGGTGAGAGGTCTAATATAGTGTAAATAGGGGTGTAAATGATGGTAGGATGAGTTTGGGTAGTATAGGATGGGTGTTTAGGGTGTTTTTATTGATTTTTGAGAGGGAGGGTATGGTTTTTTGGTTTTTAATATCGTGAAAGAGACCAAAATCAGTCAAGTGTTAGCTGATGTCCATTAGCCTTGGCTAGCATCGGTCCAAGATTCGGGTGGATCGACATCTTGGTGAAATTGAATCGACATCGGCCAAGGAAAACCAAAGATGTGATTAAGGTGATCTGGTGCCGATTAGGGATGACAAGAGATAGGGGTAAGGAATGGGTGGAGGGAAGGAAAATAGTCAAGGAAGGGCTAAGGGAAGGTGTATGTAGAGAAAACATGGTAAAAATGGGGTATTTGGGTGATGGTGGGGGTGGAAAGTAGAATAAGGGAGAATAGGTGTAAAATGAACTAAGATGGGTAAGGATACTAAGGGAGAATAGGTGTAATAATACACTAGGAAAAATAGGAATTTGGTAGGGTTTTTGTTTGGATAGGGTGTGGTGGGAAATAGCTATGTCATGTAATATATGTGTTGTTTAAAAGGTATGTTGGGTATGGTCAAGGCTGAACAATGTTGTGTTTGATTGGTGTAGGCAAGAGAGCAGTTATGGATGCGGGACATAGTACCACCTCTATTACAGGTGATACATTCAAGCATGATTGTGGAGGAGTGGAGGCATGTGACACATGTAGGACTGATTAGGATCTGAGGGTACTGATGTGTAGCTCAAGAACCTATTTTGTTGGTCGCACTCATCAATAGATGGGATTTAGCGACCAATACTTTTTTGTTTACCGACGAGTGAGATTACATTTGTTACCTAAAGTATGTATAAAAGATCATACGACTACCGATATTTGGGGAGTATGTCTATTATGTTACCTCAAAGGCCTTGGAGGAGCCGATAGTGGTTATTTTTGGAGAGGTGATGGAGGAGCTAAGATAACATAGTAGGAGCTTGTTATGGAGACATGTACATGGACCATCCTCAGGAGACAAGGTTGGTTTCTTAATTATGGAGGTAGTGTGTTGTTTTTTGATCCTAGATGTGAAGGGTGGGAGATTCCCATGAGAAATGATGGGGTTTCTCTAGGACATGATGGAGGAGAGGACCTGTTTTTCCAAGGTACCATCATTCTTGGTGTAGTTGTACAAAGAGATGTGGGCCTATGGAATGCTACAGAGGTTTGGTTTTTGTTGTACCTTCCTTCTTCACTAATGGGCATACAATCACGTCATATGTGTGCATTGATTTGGTTTTCCCCAATCTAATGCATTTGATGAAGGATTGGTCTCGAGTTGGTTACAAGCACTTTGGTACCTATTGGGGGAGAGCATAGGGAAGCTAGGGATGTACATGATGTGACATATTACAGGTGAGTGCTAGAGGGATTGTCAGGGGTTGACATTATTTTGAGGCCATATGTTGGCTTCCCTTCCTACATACACATGGTAGTGGAGTTGGAGGAGCTATAATTTCTCAGGTGGATAGAGGGGTGCTATGCCGGTGAGCATGAGATGATACCTATTGATAGGGTTAGATAGCTGTTTGAGCTGCCCTAGGACGTGCCTCCACCATTCCCATAGTATAGGAGAGATGATGCGGAGAGGCCTATGACTATACCATAATAGATTGTATCGATAGGGTAGGAGGAGAAGTCAAAGTGGATAGGAAGATTGATGATGTTTGGGTCAGCGATGATATAATAAGTGGTGAGAGGCATAGCTACGGGTAACACCACCAAGGCCAGGTATCCTAACTTAGCCACTATTAAAGTTTAGAGGGACATATTATAGGGATAGGTTGCTACCCTTTTGACACAACTTTGACTATTGTAGGTGAAGCTTACAGGATCAAAGGAATAAGTTGCCACTTTATAGGTTTAAGTGGTAGCCCTCTAGGCCCAAGTTGCTACACAAATAAATTCATTGAAGAAAAAAGAATAAGAAATTTGTGTGGAATGAGAAATCTGAATATGCATTTAAAAATTTGAAGAATCGCTTAACTTCAGCACCTATTTTGGTTGTACCTGACCCTAATAGAGAATTTACTATTGTAACGGATGCATCCGGGGAAGGTCTTGGAGGTATTCTATTACAAAATGATCATTTCATAACTTACAAAAGTAGAAAACTTAAGTTACATGAGCTGAATTATGCTCCACATGATCTAGATCTTGCTACCATTGTTCATGCACTTCAATTTTAGAGGCATTACCTGCTTGGTAAACCTTTTGAATTAAAAACTAATCATCTTAGACTGAAGTATATTTTTACTCAGCCAAATCTGAATGCAAGACAATGAAGATGGTTAGATTTTTTATCTCAATATGAATTTGACATAAGTTACATTAAAGGCAAGGAGAATAGGGTAGCTGATGCTCTAAGTCATAGGAAGCACATTTATGCTCTTATAACGTTGAGAACATAGTTCAAAGATGAAGTAAAGATTGTTATGGAATCGATTCTTATTTTCAACAAGTAAGAACAACACTTACTATAGATCCAAATGATGAGAGATATAAAGGTTTTCACTTTGATAATGAAGGAATCTTATGATTTGAAAATAGGTTTACATACCTTTGCTAAAGGATTTAAGAAAGAAATTATTAGTTGAATTTCACAATTCACCTTTTTCTAGACACCCTGGTATTACAAAGATGCTTGCTGATATAAAACAACAATATTTCTAGAAGGGGATGAAAAAGGATGTAATTGAGTTTGTGACACATTGCTTAGAATGTTAACGTATTAAAGTTGAACATATGTATCCATTTATTTTACTATACCCTCACAAAGATAGCATAGTACAAATGGCAAGTGATAAGAATGGATTGTATACAAGGGTTACCCATGTCAAGAAATAAGCATGATGTTATTCTGGTTATTGTTGATAAACTAACCAAAGTAGTACACTTTATTGCTTGTAATCTTAAGGATGATTCACCTCTTTTAGCAAAAAGGTTTGTTCATGAGATGTTTAGATTACATGGAGTACCTAAATTAATATTATCTGATAGAGGTCTAAGAATGACTTCAAGGTTTTGGCAAACACTTAACGCAGCTTTAGGAATTAAGCTTAATTTTAGTTATGCGTATCATCCAGAAACGGATGGATAAACTTAAAGAGTTAATCAAAATTTAGAGGATATGTTAAGAATGTATTGTATGGATCAACAAGTATAAATGGGAATATTACCTTCCATTAGTTGATTTTACATATAATAACACATATCACACCTCTCTAAAGATGACACCTTTTAAAGCATTATACGAAAGGAAATGCAAAACCCCAGTTGGAACAACATTGAGGATACAAAGGTAATTAGACCTGAAATCCTTACGGAAATGAAACAACAAGTTAAAATGATTTGTGAACACTTGAAAGAAGTATCAGATAGGAAAAAGAGTTATGCTAACTTGAAGTGGGTTGATAGGAAATTTAAACTTGGTGAGAAGGTCTTTCTTTGGGTTAAACCAAAAAAGAGTTCTATAACTTTTGGCAATGCTACCAAGTTATCACCTCGTTATGTGGGACCTTTTGAAATTGTTTAAGTAATCAACCCTGTAGCTTATCATTTATCATTAACCCTTGATTTTCATGAATGCATCATGTTTTCCATATTTCTTTGCTTAAGAAATACATTTTAGATTTATCACATGTGTTAAATTGAATTCCTTGTAGTCCAAGACCTAGGAATAATCTTGGCTAAGCCTATACGAGTGCTAGAAAATCACCAGTTGCACTTAAGAAATCATGAAATAAGTCAATGTGAGGTCAAATGGGATTAGTTTAATGAGGATAGTGCAACACAGGAAAATCTAGAAGACATGAAAACTTATTTTCCATATTTATTTAGACAAATTGATTTTGTTGATCGATAAAAATTTTGATTTTTTCTTTTATGACAATAAATCTGCCAGTTTTAGATAGATATTTCATTGTTTGAAATAAATAGCTACGTAAATGCTGATTTGGAAAATTTTGAATCCAGAAATGTTATGAACATGTGAAAAGAAATTTAATAAATGGATTGTCCTTGATGAAAATTTGTTTAAATAAGTTAATCATCGGGACATTGATTCTTTTTAGGAGGGAATTATGTAACACCTTTGATAAACTATTAACTTCTCCTCTTTGCAATGCAAGCATTGACATGTGATTTTTCCTAAGAAGGTGTATTATTTTGACGGTTGAAATCATGCTTGCCATGGATAAATAATTTCTTTTCTTGGATTTTATTGTTGAAACGTTGTTGTTTGCAAGGAATCCATTTTGTTTGAGGTTGTAAACTAGTAAAGTTGTTTGCAAATTTATCTCTATATAATAATGAGACCTTGGATCAATTACATTGATCCAAGGTATGTTTTGATTCTTCTTACCTGACCTGTATGGAGAAATGACATTCAAAGGTTGAAGGAAATAAAATAATCTGTCTTTATAGGATTAAAATTTCATTGATCTTATTGAGATTTCATGATGTGCATTCTGTTGGAAGTTGTGTGCTTAGATCTTCTTGTCAACTTCTTCATAATGTTGAATGACATAAGTTGGAAAGGGGCCTACTTTAGGACTATTGAGGGTAAATCCTAAGTCCTAGATCTATAAGATCTATCCTAACAGGATTCTAACCTAAGGTAAACTGGATCTACCGTATATCTATGCCTACTCTAATCTTGTTCATCCTAACCTAAGTTACATGTTTTCTAAGTTAGGGATTTGGAAACAACCTAAGGTGATGATAGGTATATTTCTAACCTATTACCTAATACTACATTAGTAGAAAGAATAGCCTATCCTAAGGTGGAAAATTTACCTAAGGTAAATATTTTCTAAACTAACCTAAGGTCATACCCTAAGCTAATGATATCTATCCTAAACTAATGTGAGGATAGAAGGGGACCTAGGGGGTTGTATGGCAAGTTGAAGGCATGGTGATGGTTCCTAAGTCTTTTATTTGATTTTATTTTTGAATTTAAATCGTTAAGTACTGTCATTTTAACAGGGCATGGAAATTGGAAGTAATCCTAGCTGGCACCATCTCTAAATTTAACAATGCATGTTCTTTTTGAAATTGGACTCACCAATTTTGGATGGTGGTGGTGTGGAGATTTAGGTGGGAGACTAGAAATTAATGACATTAATTGTCATCATTTTTGGTAAGAAAACTGCCTTGGAAACCATGCAAGTGGATTTGTTGGGAGTTGTTTGGTCTTTCATGCATTTCTATTATTGCTCTACACGGAGCTATCTCTGTTCTTCGAACCGGCAATTCTATTTTATTTTTTTGTTATTTTTAACTCTCTTGGACTATTTTTGATCCAATGGAGGTATATGAGGCATTTGAGGAAGAATTTTTTGGTTGTTGATTTCGTTTGGAGAAGGAGTTGTGAAGGCTCAGCTGGAAATCTTCTTCGAATAGAAAAAAGCACTATCAGGCATGATAGGCTCTATCCATTAAGCTTCTCTGATTTTCTCTAAGTGTCTTCATTAAAAAAACTTTGATCTTTTGAGATAATTGGGTTTTCATATCTGTGATAGTTATTTGTTTTCCTTGCTTGAATAATTTCTTTATTCTCTGATTGAGGAATCTCTACTTGGAAAGGAATTCATTGAGTTGCTTTACTGGTTATTTGTTGTTGAATTTCACCTTAAATCTTGTGGTAATTTGAGTAATGAGGTGCATGTGTGAATCCTTATTATTTTATCAAAAATGGGTTATGGAAATGATATGTGTCTTTAAGTTTCGAACCAATCAGAGCTTGGATTACTGAATGTAAAAGCATACCCTTCACTGTCGCTTCTTGGTTTTGTGGAAGTTATGTTACTCTGTTGGAATTTTATGAATATGCATGCTTTGATTCAAAGTTTTAAAAACTCAAATTTTTTTATGAAACAAAATGTGTGCCTTCTTCTTGAACCCTCTGTATACTCTATCTGTTCTTTGGATTCAGTATGTGATGGAAGTTGGGTAGTTATTTAATGTTTGGAATCTTTGTTTTTGTGGGTTCTTCTTGTATGGAAACAAGAGTGAAGGTTTTATTACTTTTTAAAAAATTGGGTACTCAAATTTGGTTCTTCTAAGGAAACTATGGGTTATTCATTTCCTGGGCACTTTGATTTTGAGGCTTTTGAGTTGGGGATTCCCGTGTTTGAAGTCTTTCTTCTGATCTTATATGTATACTTGTGTTTCTTAAGTTCTCGAGTACTGAACTAAGGTTACATAGGTGAGATCCTGTTGGTTGGGGATGTTTTGAGGGTCGGCTTTGTCAGAGTTGACGCTGGGTTATCCTTATAGCTCTATTTGAGATTTCTTTATTTTGTTCTTGCTTTGTCTTCTTCCCTGTCAAAGTAGATGTTGTTGGTTTTTGTTTAACTATCCTCTGAACTGGGTTGATATCTTGAGTATCATTCTAGATTAAACTTGTTAAACCCCTCCTATTTGGGATATCGTGAACATTAAGGATGATCCTTATACTTGATGTTTTTGTTTCTTGATTTTGAACTATCGAAACCGGTTCTGAATAAGGGGTTTTCTGGACTCTTTCATTCTTTGATCTCTGAGCAAGATTGGAGGGAATAAATTTGTTGATAGTTGTATACCTGTAGCTAAGCTATGTCAATCTTTGGTTGTACCTTCTTGGAATCGAATTATGAAGGAACCTTCTCTATCCTTTCATAAGATATATTTCTCTCACCTCTATGAGGATTCAATTGAGAGTCTATCTTGTTGATTGTTTTATTTCCATCATTAAAGGAATTGGTTAGTCTGTGGATCTTGACTAAAAATTTAACGTCCTTGAGTGATTGTTGGGACTATAATTACCCGCATGGCATTTTGTAACTTTTGTCATTGCATCTCCTTTTTGATATGGTTTAATATCACAGTCATTGGTTGTCCATGATGGGAAAACATGTTTAAATCTGTTTCAACCACAACAATCACACATTCTATTGATCTCTTCTTTTATGTGTTTTCTTTTATAAGGAGTTTGGGAAGTAGTGAAGGGTTTGCATTGTCCTTTGTGACCTTCTTCCCATGTGTTAGAATGTCAAAATTCCCTTCTGATCATGACATTTGACTCCTTTTTAGTCTTTGAGGTGAAGTCTGACCACTACCTTTTTAAATAATAGGATTATATGGGTTGTGTTCTCTTCTCTGAAGTAGTGTATGGGGATTCGGGCTAACCAAATTATATAGGAAGCTCTTATTATTTCATCACAGTCATCCTTCTTTTGGGTAAATCTGGTCATTAGATTTAATTGGATCAGTTGCACTACTATCCTTAATGCCTTGAGTAGTCATCATTGCTACTTGCTTGTTCTCTTGACTTGTGTTAAGGCTTTTAATAATTGAGATAGAAGACTAATGTGAGATTTTTACATTGAGTAAATTCTATCTTAATGTTGATATTTGGTCTAACTTGATAAATTAGGCTATGCCTTGCTTTTGGGATTAGGATACCACATCTGATGTGTGAGACTCTTATTTACATTTTTATTTCTAATTAAGATGATTTGTGAAGGAAATAATTAGAAGGTACTTTTATTTTTGATATGGATAAGTGTATTGGATGTGTTGATGTCCATTTTGATCCTCCATTATTTTTCCCTAATTTTCCTTTCACTCTGCATTGCTTGAAATTTTTTCCATAGTTTGATTGGATGGAATGAAGTTGATGCCTCTGTTCCCATGCCTTAGTCCATTTGAAAATCATTTGACATGCCCCATTTTGAAAGAAATCTCCAAGTTTTCTATGAATGTGCCCTACATTTTCAAATCCACAGGCTCTGCCATTTTTCTATGTTTGCCCAATCATGGAGTGTTAAAATTGATCGATTTGTGCTTACATTCCTCAAAAAACCCATGGCCATGGTTGTAAAATGTTTAAAAACTCCTTCCATGTGCCCTTTGATCAAAAAATCCCTCACCCACGAAGAAAAAATTGGATTCTCCTCGGCACAACTGGAAAAATTCTGTGTTTTTTACGAAAGACAGGCGTATTTTAGCCATCAAATTATTGCTGAGATATCAGAGGGTACGTGGCAGCTTCTAATTGGTTAAGGAAAAGTGGGGAAGTGTTGTAACTTTTCATTTTTACCCTTTTTGAAAAATGGGGCATTTTCAGGCCTAGGGACCCATTTTTTCCAAATTTTCCTACATGGCATGTTCTCATATGCGGGGGTGGCGGGTGGTCAAATTCCCTTAGAATTTTTAGACTTTTTTTTGTAAAAATTTTAAAGTAAAAAAATGGTCCAAAGCCCTACAGCCAATCTGGAGTGACCATGTGTCCTAAAGACCAAAGGGGAGGAGACGCAGATGGTGAAGGTTTTGAGGTTTTTGCTTTTCAAAGCAAAAAATATTAAAGTAAAATTTTGGAGCATGGCCCCATGGCCTATCAGAGGTGGACACGTGTCCAACAGAGTCAAAGGGAAGTGTGGCCCATGGAAGGAAAAGGGAAAATTTTCCCTTTTGGTTAAAAAGACCTAGGGTAAAATTTTGGAGCATGGCCCCATGACAAATCAGCAACGAGACACGTTACGAGAGGACAAGAAAGGTCGACAGACGAGTGGCAAAGGTAAGAGGGAATTTTTTCCCTTTTCCAAAAAAGGACTCAGAATCAAAATTTAGAGTCTTTGGCCCATGGAAAATCACAAGGAGACACATGGCAAGGAGAAATCGAGTTGCGGGCCCGTGGGGAAAAAAGTGAAAAATTTCCAAAAATTCAAAAAAGGTAAAAATGCGCGAGAATTGAAGCACAATCCCAATAGGACCCACCATGTGCCACGTGTCACTCCAAAATTCAAAGGCGGAGGGGCGGGGAAAAAGTCAAATTTTTCCATTTTTACGAAAATTTCAAAAATACAAAAGATGAACCTGAATTGATTTCCAATCATATTGTGACACGTGGTGGGTCTCGAGAAGGAGGTGGGGACAAAATGAAATTTTTTCCCAATTTTCAAAAGGTCATAAAGTAAATGTTTTAAAACTGGGCCCGATCCAATCATTTTTTGCCACATGTCCGGCCTTATCCAAAAAATTAAAAAGGTAACTCAAGCTTATTTCTAAGTCTGCATCTTCCATGTGGAGGGCCATGATTAAAAGATGGATAAGATCGATGGTTACTATGCATCCATTTGTTTTGACCGCCATGGGAGCTCCAGAAGCTTGGAATCACAATTTTTGCATCAAAATTCATCAAATTTATAGTGATTTTGTGTCGTCTTGGCCTTCCAGGATCATTGGCATCACTTTCATGGCTTAATTATTTGATTTGAGGTGGTTTTGAAATAAATTTTTCCCTAATCCGTCTAAAAATGTGAAATGACAAAATCAAAATATGGAATCCTCCATTATTTTGCCTAATTTTCCTTTCACTCTACATTGCACTGAAATGTTTTCCCAGGTTTGATTGGATGGAATGAAGTTGATGCCTCTATTCCCATGCCTTAGTCCATTTGAAAATCATTTGACATGCCCCATTTTGAAAGAAATCTCCAAGTTTTCTATGAACGTGCCCTAAATTTTTCAAATCCACCGGTTCTGCCATTTTTCTATGTTTGCCCAATCGTGGAGTGTTAAAATTGATCGATTTGTGCTTACTTTCCTCAAAAAACCCATGGCCATGGTTGTAAAATGTTCAAAACCTCCTTCCATATGCCCTTTGATCAAAAAAATCCCTCACCCATGAAGAAAAATCGGATTCTCGGCATAACTGAAATTTTTGTGTTTTTGTGATTAGGAGGCATATTTTAAACATCAAATTATTTCGAGATATCAAAGGGTACATGGTGGCTTCTAATTGGCTGAGGAAAAGCAGGGAAGTGTTGTAACTTTTCATTTTTCACCTTTTTGACAAATGGGGCATTTTCAGGCCCAGGGACCCATTTTTTCCAAATTTGCCTACGTGGCATGTTCTAATTGGTAGGGGGATGGCGGGTGGTCGATTCCCTTAGAATTTTTAGACTTTATTTTACAAAAATTTTAAAGTCAAAAATGGTCCGAAGCCCATGACTAATTCAAAGTGGCCATGTGTCCTAAAGACCAAAGGGGATGAGACGTGGATGGCGAGAGATTATTGAGGTTTTTTTCCTTTGGAAGCAAAAAATATTAAAGTAAAATTTTGGAGCGCGTCCCCGTGGCCAATCATAGGTGGACACGTGTCTAAGAGAGTCGAGAGGAAGTGCGGGCTATAGAAGGAAGCTGAAATTTTTCCCTTTTGATGAAAAAGACCTAGGGTAAAATTTTGGAGCATGGCCCTACAAAGTGAATCGGTGTGAGACACGTGGCGGAGGACAAAGCGAGTTGATGGACCAGTGGAGGTAGGAGGGAAATTTTTCCCTTTTGCAAAAAGGACTCAGAATCAAAATTTGGAGCGTTGGCCCGTGACGAATCACAAGGAGACACATGGCGAGGGAGAAATCGGTGGTGCGGGCCCATGGGGTAAAAAGTGAAAATTTTCCAAAAATTCAAAAAAAGTTCAAAATGTGAAGAATTGAAGTGTGATCCCAATGGGACTCACAATGTGCCACGTGTCAGCTCCAAAATTCAAAGGCGGAGGGGCGGGGAAAAAGTGAAAAATTTCCATTTTATTAAAAATGTCAAAAAGACAAAAGATGAACCCGAATTGATTTCCAATCATATTGTGACACGTGGCGGGTCCGAGAAGGAGGCGGGGACAAAATGAAATTTTTTCCAAATTTTCAAAAGGTCATAAAGTAAATGTTTTAAAATTGGGCCCGATCCAATCATTTTTTGCCACATGTCCGGCCTTATCCAAAAAATTAAAAAGGTAACTCAAGCTTATTTCTAAGTCTGCATCTTCCACGTGGAGGGCCAAGATTAAAAGATGGATAAGATCGATGGTTACTTGTGCATCCATTTGTTTTGATTGCCATGGGAGCTCCAGGAAGCTTGGAATCACAATTTTTACATCAAAATTTATCCAATTTATAGTGATTTTGTGTTGTCTTGGCCTTCCAGGATCATTGGCATCACTTTCATGGCTTAATTCTTTGATCTAAGGTGGTTTTGAAATAAATTTTTCCCTGATCCATCTAAAAATGTGAAATGACAAAATCAAAAGTTCCAGAGGTAATTTGAGAAGGTAAAAAGGTGAAAATGATGAGTAAAAGGTGTTTGCATGCCTCAATGATGAAAAACGTGCCTCCAGGATGGATAATGATCTAGATATTTGTAATGATTTAATCTTTTTGGGCACACATGGTGACCTATGAATGTTTTTATGTTTGATTTCATTTTCATTGAATCATGAGAATTGTTGTAACAAAATTGATCCCTTGGCATATTCTTTTCTTGGAAAAGAAGGATCAAATGTGGTAAGAGATATATAATTCATTTTGGAGAAATGCAAGAAGGTTGGGAAAAGTTGAAAAATCATGAGAAAATTCTGAGAGAAAGCTCATTTTTTTCGAAAAACCCACCAAAGAACTAGAATAATTTCTTCTGTGTTGGATCTTCATGTATGTGAGTTGGTTACAAGTGTATAGCCATCACACAGGCTCACGAGATTGTTCATGAAACTCTCCCCTGCTGTTGAATCTAACAATCTTTGAGTTAATTTGTGTTTTTCTAGGCAATATGATGTTTGTTATCATTTTTAAATTCCTACAAATAGTTTTCATTGTTCTTGTTGCAATCTTGCATTGAAAGTCTTTAGAAATCATACATAATCTCCATTTCTTGTTGATAGTTTAGTGGCATTTGCAATCTCATGTTCAGAATATCCTTCATCGATAAAGAGATAAACAAATTTAAAATCACTTTACCTTCCTTAACTACAGAGATTGCTTGTAAGCCTTTGGGGGTACCTTAAGCATGGTTTGATCAAGGATTTTTTTGTTTAATTGAGTTCTTTACTTCAAGCTTTTGTGGTGAGTTCTCAAAGATTGTGTGAAGAGTGTAACTGGCTTCCATTTATGCATCTTACGGTTGAAAGAATATCCCGATTATTTGAAGCATTTTATCTTATAGTTGTTCAAGTATTGTAGAGGTTATCAAATATCGATATATCCCAGTTTGTCTTGTCAACACCCCACCAAAAAATCATTCAAACAAACTATTCCTACCCGTACTACCCCCGCATTGCATTGTGTGTGTCAAAAAAAGAATACAATCCATTTACAAAAATGCACAAAGTAAATCAGGATCATATAATGCCTTCAAAGACCCTTGCCTTGCATTGAAAATATCTCCATAATCTGGGAGTGACAACTTGTGAAAGTCAGATTTGGAGTGTTGATCATATTTTCCGAAGGCCTTTTCATAATACTTGCATAAATTGAGGGATATCTTCAGCTCCTTCACCATTTGGGGGTTACAATATAGGTTATCTTACCTTGGTTGCAAGGCACAACCTAAAATAGTGAGGGTCGAGATCAAATTCTTTCAAGGTGCTATCCATCTCTCCACAAATTTGAGTGTCGGTTAGATCGCATCCCCGGATACAAAATGACACACATCAAGATCTATCTGACTTCAATATTTATTCCATATCTATGATGCTACTCAGATGAAAAGGAAAACAAATTTGGGTACCAACAAGATGGAACTATATTTATTTGATGACACGCGTATATATTGTTGCTTACATCATGACATTTCTTTGAATGTTATTCAAATTGATTAATTGTTCTTCTTTTATGGTTGTTATTACTATGATTTATTTGTCTGCTTGACTTCACTGTTTCATTAAATCAGAGTTGTTTTAATGAAACTTGATTAGTTGAAAGCATTTGATTTTAATGCTTAGAGATTATCATGCATAGTTCAATTAAGCGACCCATCTTTAGCAATTTTGCGAGATGGACTTCGTAAGTGATAAAGGAAGGCAATAAATTTTATGATGTATTGGTTGAATTAAAAGTCTGGACCATTATAGAGAATTATGAGTTATTATTGAAATGTATTGAAGGAAGAAAAGTTGTATTCCTAAATGATCTTGATGTTGTTGACATGAAATATGTCAGTAATGCATAGTTTTGTAAGATGTGTATTTTATTTTGATGAATTGAAAAGACTGAAGTTACTTAAACTGATTAAGTCTATTCTCTTGTTCATAATAAGAAGGAAAATATGTAATCATATCCTTGATGTTGTTATTCATATCTGATTGGATCCTTATTTCTGATGTCATTAAATTGTCTGGATAAATGGGAATTAGTACAAATTCCCTTACTTTAATGCAACTTACTAAGTTGTATGTATTGATGTTCTTTACTTAATCTTGAATGGTTGATTATGATGTTATGAATGTGTAGTTATAATGTCAGGATGTGTAAATTGGATATGGGTATAATAAATCCTAATACTTAACCATAATGAGGAAGGTTCTCCTCTTCTAAAAAGGATGCAAAATAAATGAATGATATATGAGTTCGATAACCATTTAGACTTCATATTTATGTCTTTTATATCAGAACTTGTTTTGGTTCTTATACATTCCTTGAATGGTTGTGAAACATTAATTAAATCAAATGATAGATGTTGATTACTCCGTTTTTCAATTAATTTCACATCAAGCAAAAAGGTTAATTGAACATAAAGCAATATTTATCCTATGAAGTTCCATATTACTTTACCAAATCAAATAAGGATGGAAACCTTAAAGGTTTTGGAATTAGGGTTATGTAAGGTTGTTGTAATCTGAATCTTAATCCTAGATAATTAAGTTGAAATGACCTATTTGAGGTGTGTACATCATGATGAAGTAGTTCTATCAGATGTTGGCACACGCCAATTGCATAATTGTACCTTCGTGAAGACTTGGGTCTTCACGAGGATACAAGGTTGCAATTGACATGTTGCAACACCGTTCAATATTTATTCATATGGACCTACCCAAATTTGGACTTGAACTTATTTTCTCTCTAGGTCAGATTAGAGTTTTGGTTTAGCATAGGAAGTGACTCACAATGACTTAGGATAACTAGGAACATCCAATTGACTTAGGTTGATTGGGTATGTCTATATACCCTAGGTCATTGTGAGTGATTCCCTATTCTAAATTATGTCACTAACTCCGTATTAGGGTCAAACCTTGGACAAGTGGACTGACTAAAGTCAGTGAAGACCATTCTAGATAACAGATGAGTGGGGTGAAGGATGTATTCCAATTAGACGAGTATGTCATCTAGGAATAGTAACATGAATAGTATGTTGGAAATCTTTGGCCAAAGTATTGCAAGTTGTTGGTTACATTTTCCTATGTCACCTAGTTTAAGGAATGTGATTTTAGATGAATATTGGTAACAAATATTCAGATAGGTTTCTTAAACAAAACACTCAGTACCCAGAACAGGGTAAGAGAACCAAGTATACTTGGTATACATTAAGTATTCAATACTTAAGTTATCATGAGATATTGATTGTTAATCGAGTCATGAAATGAGAGATCGGTAGCTCACTGAGTCATTTACAGCTACATATGGTTATCTGTTATGAGATTGATTGGCATCAAATGTGTGTTCTAAGTTATGAATATCTAGAAGAGAGAACATTATGTATAAAAAAATTCCCTTGTTTCTAAATTCTTAAAATTGGAATGTTACATCTTGGTATCAGAGCTGAAGGTTTACAACTCTTGGACCTATTTTATCCATAATATGATAAAACTTAAATTTTCTTGTTAATATAAAATGGTTAGGACAAGACGAAATGTTACAAACAACCCACCACCTAGTGGAGAAGCAACAACTACCTAAAAATTTGATGAGATCCTTGCTGCCCTGTTAGACACAAAAGATCATTTAACTGTACTTAAAAAAAAGTAATGGGCAATGAGGAGGATGAAGATGCTAGTAATAATAATCAACCACCTCCTGCAGACAACGCCAATTTGGAAAATTTGGGTGTTGATAATAACAATGTAAACATGTCGGATCGGCCGAAATTAAAAGGCAAGACTAGCATCTAAACTCACTAATGATATAAAAGGATAAGTCCACCTAATTTTGATGGCACCACATTAGGAGATGGAGCTGAGAATTGGCTTAGTGAAATGAAGAATTACTTTACAATAAGGAACTTCTCAAAGGAAACAAAAGAAATATGGAGAGCATATCAACTTTCTCATGAAGCATCTTCATGGTGGGACAGCCGTAAGGCTAAGTTAAACATTGATGAAACTAATATTACTTGGGATCAATTTAAAATTTATTTTAGGCAATAATGGCTGCCAAAAATTTACTATGACAAAAAAATTATGGAGTTTCAGAACTTAACCCAAGGAAAATTAATAGTAACAGAGTACTGGGAGTGGTTTACTAAACTCCTTAAGTATGTACCTCGGTATCAAACTAATGAGAAGTTTAGGATATGAAATTTTATCATGGGAATGAATCCCATTATAGGGGGAGAGGTAGATGTTCATAGCCCAACCATTATGGAAGGGGTTGCTGAAAAATCCATAAGGCAGGAAAAGAAATTAAAGGCAATTTTTGCTCATAAGGAGGAATTAAGGAAGAAATTTCCCTAGTCCTCTTCATCATCTCTGACACCTAAGAAAGGACCATGGAATAATTTTGGTATGAAAAGTAAGTTCTCTGCTGATAATAATAAGAAAATAACAACAAATAAGCCTGCTACTAATGTACGCAATAACTTTGTCAAGAACAATAATAACAGACAGAAGTCCTATGGAGGTCAGAATGATAACTTTAAGGTTGGGAATAAATTTGAGCCTAAAAAGGGACCTGTATGAGGCTATTACAATTATGGAAAGGATCATTACGCAAACCAATGTCCTTTGAAAAAGGATGACTGTAATTAGTAGCACAAGATACACACTTTGTAGTAGCTGACAAACAAGATGAAAAGCAAGTCACACCCATAGAAGTTCTAGGTAAGTTATTTGACATACCTGTAACTATTATTTTTGATACAGAGCTACTAAATGTTTTATTTCTAGTAAATTAGCATCAAAATTAAAAATAAAAGATGGAAAAATGGATAAATCATGGACTGTACATTATGGGAATAATGTTGTTCATACAGTTAGTATGTGTCTTTTTGGAGCAGTCCTTGATTTACCTAGTTTTTCCATAGAAGTTGATCTTTATGTTGCTCCTTTGGGGTCTTATGATGTAATCATAGGTGTTAATTGGCTAGCTAAGCATAAAGCAAAAGTGGATTGTTTTGAAAAACATATTAGTTGTTTAGATGACCTACAGAAAACAACAGAGATTTAGGGTGTGAAATGTGAAATTTCAATTAGGAAATTATCGGCTATGCAACTTAAAAAGGCCAAAAATAAGGGTTATACCTTGCATGTGAAGGAGTGGAAGACGAGGGTCTGGAAGGAATACATGTGCATCAACCAATTGCACTTCACCAAGAAGGAGTTGCAAGATAAAGCAAGAAAACTTTTGAGAGACAATGTGCATGCATGAGAGCTCAAGATTCAAAAATGGAGTGGAATGGAATGCTCTTGGATTACCATGGACCAAAAGAAGAGGAGTACAAATAGGGGAGTAAATGTGTAACTCCCATGTAAGAGAAGATTCCTCCATAATGGAGAAGAGGAGTTACTTTCCCAAATGGGAATGTAACTCCTATGACACACTTACACATATGATAGATTCTGTAAGAGAATCTATCATAACTAAGATGACACCTAGATCCATGTCCACCTAAGTGAGATGACTCACTGGTGAGGTGGAATAACACTAAATAATTAAATAAAGTGATAAAAAAAAACCTACACCAACACCCCCCTTCATCGAAACTAGGATGGGGCTAGGTAAGTTAGCAAAACACACAAGAAATGGGTCCCAGCTATAAGCTTGATGAGGTACCCATGCACAAAATGTTTTAAGTAGTGAGGGAAAACCTAGTGGGAAAAACCTCTACTTACAAGAGATAGAAAAATAAATCTCCTAACTACTAAGAAGAAGGAGAGAAGAAGTCTATCCAGCCTCCCAAGAAGATGATCCAGTCATGAGCCACCCTATACTAAGTGAAGAGGAGGAAGAAGACCCCCGAAGTGCCAAGGTGTTGTTCCGGTCTAAGGAACAATGCTCTGTATGTGAAGTGGAGAAGCCAGCTACTCCATGAAGAAATGTAGATCCTGAAGAAGTGGAAAGGAAGGAAGATGGAATGGCCTGAACCTATGAAGAAGTGTACCTAATGCCTCATGAGTCTTGAATCATAGTTCCTACTCCTTGAAGTGTCTGAAGTGGACCAGAAGTGGGCAGATCAAGAGACAACTCAAGATTTGGCAAGTGATAAGTGGATGGTGGAGGTGGGTCCCCATCATCAACTATGCTAGAAGATATGTCCACAACATCAAAAATGGGTTCAGAAGTATCCTTAAGTTCTGTTGAGTCGGATGAAAATCTGAAGGAGGAGCAAAGTGATAGAAAGAGTACAACCAAGTGTGATGGTCAGCTATACCAACTGCAATAATAGTATCACTGTGAAGCTCCCTAACATAAACTGAGTCTAGAGTGAACTCAACTCGCATGCCCTGTCCAAGATGAGTGATCTGATAGAATGAAAGAAGGTTTGTTGAAAGTAAAGGGATACTTAAAACATTATTGAAAGTACCACCACTTACTTCAACTGATCCTCTTCCAAAAACCTTTCTAGTGGTGTTATCACCAAGTTGAATAGTGGACATGTCACATGGCTCAAAGGAATCAAACTCAATGTCTGATGATGCCATGTGATGAGTTGCACCCGAATCAATGATCCATGTATGGGTAGGTGGCACTTCTATCACTAGAGCTCTTACCTTTGGTTTCTCCTTGTTGGATTCTTTTACTTTTTATTTCTCTTGTACTTTCTCTTTTCACTCTCTTTTCCTTAGAACTATTGTGGGATGATGAAGGTGTTTTGAGAGAATCGGGACTCCAATATTGTGCTTCTCAAGAAGATTAGTGAGGAGAGTGATCTTTTTCTTCAATAAATTTTCTTCATCATGCATTCCATGGCAGTACCCACATTTGATTCATTCTTTGGAATTTTGGGAGGTGGAAGAGTTGTTTTGGGGTTTTCCTTCTTTTCATGATCATGTTTCTTCTCCTTAGAAGCTTTCTATTTTTCCTTTCTAGCAATGAGAGCATGGGATTTTGTGGATTTCAAGGTGCCCATTTGAATCAATTTATTTTGTTCCCTGATCAAATCTATAATAAACTCATCAAGAGAGGGCATAGACAAAAATTTTCCAAGTGCCCTTCTTGTTACATGGAAGGTGGAGACAAATACAGAGTATTTGGGACCAATTTTGGTAAGGATGGATAAAATGAGTTGAGATTCCTTTTTCTTTATTCCACAATCTTCTAACTACAATATGAGTGATATGAATTTGGTAAAGAAGTCTTGAAGGGTGTCAAAATCATTAGGACTAAGGCTTATTAGGTTATTCTCAAGTTCATGTCCTTGCATTTCATCTTGTTTCCCAAAAATTTCTTAGAGAGTCTCCAGAACTTCTTTGGGTGTGGTGGAAGAGGAAATGTGAAAATGTGGCTCTGGAGATACACACATGGTCATGAACCCAATGGCTTCATCACACTTATCAAGACACTTTTCTCTTTCTCTTTCATCATCAAGTTCAGCTTTCAGACCAGTGGGAATGCAGAATAGTTGCTTTCATTTTAAGGTAGTGTTCATGGCATTCAACCATTCTTGATATTTGAATGGGGTGACCAAGGGAACACCATGATTATCCATGACAAAAAGGAAAATGTGAAAAAAGGAAAAAAAATGATCCCCCCCCAAATGTGGCACTTTGTATAACAATGCATTTTACAAAATTGATATTCCCATCATCTAGTGTGTAGAAAAACACATAAATTTGACTAAAGAAGTGCTCAAAAATGAGTAACCAATCAAAAGTTATGGCTTTAAAAGGATTCAATTGATAAGAAAAATCTAGTAAGCCCTACAAAATATTTTAAAAATTCCCAAAACACATCCGAAAGGTATCGTGTTTGTGCCCATTGGAATCGGCATAAAATTTTAGAAGGGGTTTGTTTTGACTGCGAGGGGGGATTAGCCTCCTACCAACCCCGGACCTCACCCTCCACCTTTGACACTCGAAATAAAGGAAACCCAAGCTTATTTAAAGCCAAAATAAATGTTTTTTTACCTTAAAACATAAAAGGATTGAATTAGGATGAGAAGGCCATTACCAAGCTCCACATGTGAGGAGGGGTGTGATATCAACCACCTGAATAGTGCCAAGTTTGATGCAGGTTGCCACGTGTTTGGGTCAAAGGAATCCATGAGCTGCAAAGCAGGGAGATAGAGATAAAATCCACGGAAGGAGTGACTGTTGATGAAGCCACATGTGAATAGACAACAGAAAATGGCTGAGCAGAGAGTAGGACTAGTTTCAAACTACACGTGTTGTGGTGTGTAACAGTCAACAATGGATAAAAAAACACCCAATGCATAGAACCACGTGTTGCTGAACAAAAATGCTGAGTTGTGTGCCTTGATACCACCGATAACAGCTGTGCAGAGATAACCATGACCATGCAGGTTTGGAGATCAAATCGAGGTGCCTAAGACAAGTACGATCACACACAGAGCCAATAGCCGAGACTAGTGGACACGAGACCAGCGCGAGATGTCCTCACACACTGACCCACAATGAAGCAAATCAGGATCCTGAAATAGATTCACCACTGCCCCTAACTCAGAAAAACACACAAGAATGCATACGTAGATGGTGAAGTGCGAGATAGGCTTGAGGAGTGCAGTGTGTGGAGAAGGCCAGTGGAAGTATCTCAACGAGTTATCAAGTAGATAGAGGCTTGGATTTCACAGAATCATTACAAACCAGGTGATAAAAAACATGACCTAAGTCACCAAAAAATGAGCGATGCACAATACCAAGCCACTTCAACCTATAATGCAAGAAAGGAGCACAGAAAATAAACCACTAAAAATAACCACAAGAATATGAAAATATGCAAGTAAGGCACATGCAGAAAGTGAGCCTTGCACAAGCAACTACATAGTGGATCAACAAGGGTGAGCAACGTGATTCCAGTCCCCTAGCTCTGATACCATGAAGGAGTGGAAGACGAGGGTCTGGAAGGAATACACGTGCATCAACCAATTGCACTTCACTAAGAAGGAGTTGCAAGATAAAGCAAGAAAACTTTTGAGAGACAATGTGCATGCATGAGAGCTCAAGATTCAAAAATGGAATGGAATGGAATTCTCTTGGATTACCATGGACCAAAAGAAGAGGAGTACAAATAGGGGAGTAAATGTGTAACTCCCATGTAAGAGAATATTCCTCCATAATGGAGAAGAGGAGTTACTTTCCCAAATGGGAATGTAACTCCTATGACACACTTACACATATGACAGATTTTGTAAGAGAATCTGTCATAACTAAGATGACACCTACATCCATGCCCACCTAAGTGAGATGACTCACCTGTGAGGTGGAATAACACTAAATAATTAAATAAAGTGATAAAAAAACCTACACCAACAGCATGTAGTAAAAATTTCAGAATCTACTAAAGAAAATAGTGATCTCTTATAACATTACCCACTATTATGAAATTATAGTTATGTGTTTCTAGAGGAATTACTAGGTATTCCATCCAAAAGGGAATTTGAATTCACAATTTAAATCAAACTTGGAACTAAACCTATTTCTAAGGCACCTTATCGATGACTACTATTGAATTGGTAGAGCTTAAGGCACATTGCAATAACTTTTTCTAAAATTTTTATTAGACTAAGTGTTTCACCTTAGGGAGCACCGGTAATTTTGTGAGAAAGAAATATGGAACACTTAGATTGTGTATTGATTATAGAATGTTAAACAAGGAAACAATTAAGAATAGATATCCACTTCCTAGAATTGATGATCTATTTGATCAAATGCATGGAGCATCAGTATATTCTAAGATAGATCTTTGATCAAGATATCATCAATTATGAATTAAGGATGAGGAAATTCATAAAACAACTTTTAGAACAAGGTATGGACATTATGAGTTCACAGTTTTACCTTTTGGATTAACAAATGCACCTGCAGCTTTTATGAATTTAATGAACAATATTTTTCAAGAATACTTGGACAAATTTGTGCTTGTATTCTTGGATGACATTCTCAAATACTCTAAAATTATTAAAGAACACCATGAGCATTTGAAGATAGTTTTGGAAATCTTGTGAAAAATATGGTTATTTGGTAAGTTATCTAAATGTTCTTTCTATGACAGGGGAATTGCACTATTTGGGTCATGTTATAAGCAAAGATAAAATAATTCTAGATCCATCTAAAATTATAGCTATAACTGATTGGCCTACACCAAAGAATGTACATGAAGTTAGAAGCTTCATGGGTCTTGCTAGTTACTATAGGAAATTTTTAAATATTTCTCCAAAGTTCTTTGCACCAATAACTTCATTGCAAAAAAAGGATAAGAAATTTGTGTGGAATGAGAAATGTGAATCTGCATTTAAAAATTTGAAGGATCAACTAACTTCAACACCTATTTTGGTTGTACCTGGTCCTAATGGAGACTTTACTATTATAACGGATGCATCCGGGGAAGGTCTTGGAGGTATTCTGTTACAAAATGATCATGTCATAGCTTACGAAAGTAAAAACTTAAGTTACATGAGCTGAATTATGATCCACATGATCTAGAGCTTGCTGTCATTGTTCATGCACTTCAAGTTTGGAGGCATTACCTACTTGGTAAACCTTTTGAATTAAAAACTAATCATCTTGGACTAAATTATATTTTTACTCAGCCAAATCTGAATGCAAGACAACAAAGATGGTTAGAGTTTTTATCTCAATATGAATTTGACATAAGTTACATTAAAGGCAAGGAGAATAGGGTAACTAATGCTCTAAGTCATAGGAAGCACATTTATGCTCTTATAACGTTGAGAACTCAGTTCAAAGATGAAGTAAAGAGTGTTATGGAATTTGATTCTTATTTTTAGTAAGTAAGAACAACACTTGCTTCAGATCTAAATGATGAGAGATATAAAGGTTTTATCTTTGATAATAAAGGAATCTTACGATTTGAAAACAGGGGTTTACGTACCTTTGCTGAATGATTTAAGAAATAAATTATCGGATGAATTTCATAATTCACCTTTTTCTAGACACCCTGGTATTACAAAGATGTTTACTAATATAAAAAAAAAATTCTAGAAGGGGATGAAAAAGGACGTAATTGAGTTTGTGACACATTGCTTAGAATGTCAACGTGTTAAAGCTGAACATATGCATCTAGTTGTTTTACTATACCCTCACAAAGATAGAGCAGTATAAATGGCAAGTGATAAGCATTGATTTTGTACAAGGGTTACCTATGTCAAGAAATAAGCATGATGTTATTTTGGTTATTGTTGATAAACTAACCAAAGTAACACACTTTATTGTTGGTAATCTTAAGGATGATTCACCTGTTTTAGCAAAAAGTTTTGTTCATGAGATTTTTAGATTACATGGAGTACCTAAATTAATCATATCTGATATAGATCCAAGAATGAATTCAAGGTTTTGGAAAACACTTAATGTAGCATTAGGAACTAATCTAAATTTCAATTTTGTGTATCATCCAGAAACGGATGGACAAACTAAAAGAGTTAATCAAGTTTTAGAGGATATGTTAAGAATGTATTGTATGGATCAACAGTATAAATGGAAAGATTACCTTCCATTAGTTGAGTTTTTATACAATAACACATATCATGCCTCCCTAAAGATAACACCTTTTGAAGCATTATACGGAAGGAAATACGTAGAACCCATGTTAGTTGGGACAACATTGAGGATAGAGAGGTAATTGAACCGAAATCCTTACAAATGCAACAACAAGTTAAAATGATTCGTGAATGCTTGAAAGAAGTAGTAAATAGGTAAATGAGTTATGCTAACTTGAAGTGTATTGATAGGAAATTTGAGTTTGGTGAGAAGGTATATCTTTGGGTTATACCAAAAAAGAGTTCTATAACTTTTGGCAAGGCTACCAATTTATCACCTCGTTATGTGGGACCTTTTGAAATTGTTGAAGTTATCAAATTTTTAGCTTATCGTTTAGCATTACCCCCTTACTTTTCACGAATGCATGATTTTTTCAATATTTCTTTGCTTAGAAAATATGTTTTAGAATTATCACATGTATTAAATTAGAATTCCTTGCAGAGTCCAAGACCCGGGAATAATCGTGGTTAAGCCTATACGAGTCTTTGAAACTCGCCATTTATACTTAAGAAATCTTGAAATAAGTCAATGTAAGGTACAATGGGATCGGTTAAACGAGGATAATGTAACTGGGAAAATCTAGAAGACATGAAAATTGTTTTTCCATATTTATTTAGATAGAATTGATTCTATTGACTGATAAAATTTGTGATTTTATTCTTTTATGACAATAAATCTACCAGTTTTGGACAAATATTTCATTGTTTAAAATAAAAAGCTACGTAAATGCTGATTTTTGAAAATTTTGAATCCAAATATGTTACGAACATGTGAAAAGAAAGTTAATAAATGGATTATCCTTGATGAAATTTGTTTAAATAAGTTAAGCATCGGGATGATGATTATTTTTAGGAGGGAACTATGTAACACCTTTGATAAACTATTAACTTATCCTCTTTTCAATGTAAGTGTTGACAGGTGATTAGTCCTAAGAAGGTGTATTCTTTTGAATATTGAAATCATGCTTGCCATGGATAAATTATGTCTTTTCATGGATTCTATTTCGAAATGTTGTTTCTTGCAAGAATCCATTTTGTTTAAGGTTGTAAACGGTAAATTTGTTTGAAAATTTATTTCTATATAATAATGAGACCTTGGATCAATTCCATTGATCGAGGTATGTTTTAATTCTTCTTAATTGATCTATATGGAAAACTGATATTCGAGAGGTTTAAGGAAATAAAAGACTGGGCCTTTGTAGGATTACAATTTCATTGATCTTCTTGAAATTTCATTTTGTGCATTGTGATGGAAGTTGTGTGCTCGGATATTTTTGTCAACTTCTCCGAATGTTGAATGACGTAAGTTTGAAAGGGTCCTACTTCAAGACTATTGAGGGTAAAGCCTAATGTTTCACCCGATTCTTAAAATGTTTTTTGAATGTGACAAAATAGATAAGGGTAAAATGGTAGGAGGAATACTTTTGAAGTTGGTTGAAGGTTGTTACATGTGCATTTACTTCTTGATCTATAGCTGATTGTGATAGCTTCCTTTTGGCTAGGAGGAACTACCTGAAATAAACAACAAGACCACCAAATGGAAGTTAAAAAGTATATGCAGTGGATTGCCTAGTGTATCCTAGATCTAAGAAGTGTGATAATCCCTAAAAGGTTGTCAATCCATTGTTTTAAACAAATTAATGTGAGAAATAAGGTAAATATTGTCCTACTATAGTCAATATGATTTAGGCATCTCATATAAACACAATAAGAAAAATCTAATCTAACAGGCTAGGTTAGGATATGATTCGGAGATTGGGTAAATGGTTTTGGGTATCTGTAGGCTTGAAGCAGCGAGAGATCGATGAAGGTCGCAGTGATTATAGGTAACTTGGGAGCAAGTAGGGAGGTTGCTGGTTTGTATTATATTGTGAGACCACGAGACCGGTATCGATCAATCTTGACCAATTCCGGTTAATTGTGATGATGTCAATCGATGAAGAAATAACAGGGGTCAAGAACAAGAGTCTAGGTCTTATTTCTAGGTTAATGGGAAGGCCGAGTGAGGTGTCTACAAGCTTCTAGTCAAGGGGGAGATTTATGAGTTAAGTTGATGAATACCGATAAAGGCCGAGAATCGGGTAAGTAGACCGATGCCGTTATAGGATCGACCAAGGGAGGTTTAGGGAGACCGACGTCGGTGACTATGGGAAAAGGGAAGATGTTGCAGAATAGATTTTTGATCTTCTTTATGATTACACAAAGTGTTGGGTAGGTTGGAATGTGGTGTTGGATTGCTAGGACAAGGTTTTAAGGGGTTTTGGAAGAGGTATAGGGGGATAGTTATCAAAGAAAATCAGTGAGTGGCTGAAAATCAATAACACACAACAAGATGTAAATACTTAGAGTATCTAAACAAAATGTATTGAATAGACAAGTGTACTTACTTGGAATCTGCTACCAGTCAAATGTGGGTGAAGATAGGAGATGGTGGTTGGAGGTTTCTTTTGTAGAGGGTCACCAGTTGATAGGAAATTATTTCTTGAGCTTCCTAGGCTTTCCTCCTTGCTTGGCTAAATCATATCTTGGCTTAGATGGATGTGGGTGTCTGAGTGTGAACAGATGCTTACTCTGATTACATGAAGATGTGATTCCTCTCTCTTTTTCTCTCAGAATGTGCCAACCTCAAAATAAGGCTACCAAAAAGGAATAAAAGGTGACCAACAATGGTTCCAAGTTGACCGACATTAGTTTAGGGGTGACCGGCATCGGTTAGGGAAGGATTCCCTAGGTTTACTAAAATGGGTAGATCTTCTTGATTTCTTGGATCCAAAAATGATTATTTTCATGGATTAGAATGGAATCTTCTTTTTTAATGGGCGGGAATGTGGTTAGAGAGGTTGTAGGGATTGATTTTTAGGGTTAGACCAAATCTTATCCCATTAAGCCAAGTAGTATTAGGTATTAGTTATTTATGGAAACATGTTAAGAATAGGTTTAGGGTGAGGTGGTTGGATGAGGTGTCTAGGTGAGGTGGAAATTAAGATAATTAGATCATAAATATTGTGAGGATATGGATTAATTTAATTAAATTAATATTAGTGTAGGGTGTGAGGGGCCATGGTTAGGTGCATGTGTTCAAGTTGATTATTTAACGAGGGGTTAAGGAGTGTGTGACCCAATTTTGGTGTCTTCATTTTCCCCTTTTTGATTCATAGTTTGTATTGGTAAGCGACATTGACAAAAATAAGATGTGGTTACCCCATATGTGGGTGAAGGTGATCCCCCTTAAACCAGGGAACTAATGAGGTACAAGGTATAATCGATGAGTGGTTTGATAAAAGGTGAATGTGATGAAGAGGAAGTGGGGGTAAAGGGATAAAGGTCCAATCAAGTAATCTAGGTAATGGGTCGGGTCAAAGGTATTAATAGTCAAATGCACGCATAAGTATAAAATGCAACACGATACTAGGTTAAAGATAAGGTAAACTCTACATTGTCTAACGTCGATAGGGCTATCAAAAGAAGGTTGTGTTATCACCGAATCACAGCACCCTAATGTTTATACAAGTTCATATACTTAAACTCATGGTGTGATTGGATAACATGGGTACTATCTCCAAGTTGTGGGACTTGCTACTTGAGATAGACCTCCAGAGAAAGTTGGTTCTTGCTCCTAAACTACCTGCCACAATCTACTCTAATGCAGGGTAAACTAACTATTCTAATCTAACTTTCCAAGGGATCAGGGAGAGAGAGTGCATAAAATGAAAGCCTACACTAAAGCGGTGATACACCAGAAAAGGAGGGGTGAACACTTTCTTGTTCATGCAAATTGACACAATTTCATGAAATGCAACATGAAACATCATACACAGGCTGATAAGATGCAATTAGAGGTCTGAAATGAAGCAAGACAATACAAACAAAGGACTGAAAATTGATCACAGAGTCTGCACTATCATTTTCACTGTCAAAATCCTTGCATTTGCAACATCAAAGAGGCAGAAACCTGTTACAATCATGAAGAAGGTATGATACTTGCAAAAATCACTTGTTGAAGGTGAAAGAAGAAGCTTGCTATTTAAAAAATGTTCCCCCACAAAAAATGACCCGAATCGCTTTTACAATGCATGGGTCGAGCCGAGAGAGAGAAATGTGTAAAAACATGGGATCCATTCCTCATTGAATGAAGATTCATTAAAATAAAATGGGTGTCCTTATAGACCCATGCCACGAAATTTTTGCCATGTTGAAGCGAATGTGACCCATTTTGCATTAAAACTGGTTGTTGAAACATCATTTCTGGCCATTACCATGTGCCAGAGGCATTTTTCGATTTTATCTCTCCAAACTGAACCAAAATGAAAAATTGACCCCAGAATCATGTAGATAATTTCACCATCTTTCCATTGATATAAAGAACATGAAAATCTGAGCTCTGGATCGAAAGTTATGGCCATTTGAAGATTTAGGGAAAAAACAGGCCCAAAACGGATCGGCGGGAAAAATTTTGAATTTTACCTCTTTGGTCTTTGGAAAAAATTTCAAATTTTCCCCACGCTCCACCACTTGGATGACACGTGTCAGGCTCTGATTCATCCGTGGGCTCATCCTTTGAAAATTTCTTTCGGGCCCTTCCTTAAAATTTTTTGCCACTTGGACATGTGGCACTATTTTATTGGCTCGGGCCTGAGGGGCACACTTTGCCCTTCGAAAATTTGGAATTTTTCACTTTGGGAAAATTTCCCATTTCCCCCCCACACTCTGCCACTTGGATGACATGTGTCAAGATTCCATTCGATGGCGGGGGCAGCGGGCCAAAACTTTTACCTTTGAAAACTTTGACCGAAACTTGGAAAATTTTCTAAGTCCTCTTTTCCCCACCACTTCCTAGGACACATTCTCCCGCATCGCCGATTCAGACTTCCTTGTCCCCTGCTTGCGGCTTTTTACCTTTTCACATCTCACATCCCTCGCATACATTTTTCCCAGTGTCCCGGCACAAATATATCCGAACCGCCCGAAATGGATCTTTTTGCAAACCGCTTAAGCCGATTCGCGTCCCACGCGTTCCTCACGTACTTTTGTCCCAGCTGTCCTAGATGAATATCTCTGAACTACCCGAAATGGGTGTCTTTCAAAACCGGCCAATTCCCATCCCATGTGTACCTCGCGTACTTTTGTCCTGGCTATCCCAAACCACGCGAAACAAAAGACTTAGATGATTTTCCTTGCTTTCGGTCGTTTCAGCTTTTCACGTCCCCCGCGTACTTCTGTCCCAACTATCCCGCGGACCGCCTGGGACAAAAATGTCCGACTTAGCTGATTTTATTTGTTTTTTCAGCCCCAAGCTTGGTACGATGAACCTCAGTATGACCCAAACCCTTCAGACCCGAAATGCTTTAAAACAGTCCTGCAACCTTATTTTTGCATTTTTTCCATTTTCTCAACTTGTTGGGATTTCTTCTTGGATGGGAGAGTTAGAGAGAAGCCGAGGGGGCCCCAAAAACATGATTTCAGGCCTTGAATCAATCTACTTGCTCAGGACTGAATAATTTGATGCATGTTATCAAAATTACCTTGAGGGTGAATTTTGGATAACAATTTTGGCGACTCAGTGGGGTTATCTACCTGCCAGATGAAGAACGGCCAGCTGCTCGTAGCAATCCATTGGGCATGGATTCTATTTGATAACCTCTATGCTAATCTGAAATTTGAAAACCTCCTCTCTAAGCCACTTGGAAACCCACTAAAATGGACTGTGCAAGAGCAAAACCAGCACCACAAAAACTATGTACAAAACTAAAGGTCATACATGCTCCAAAATGGAACATGCAGAGTGTGCACAAGCACTTCTTTTACTAAAATCAAAACTACCTATCCTACTCTAACTGGAAGCAAAAGTGGGCTAAACAAACCCTGTAACTGGTTGGGAGAAATAGCTTCCCTTTCTCAAAAGTTGCAACCATGCAACTGATTTGGCACTGAACATGGCTGATTGGATGAGTGGAAAATCAACAAGAAGTTGGTCTTCTACCCAAATCATCAAGGTGTCAACTAAAAACAAATCCAATACCTCTTTTAGTTGCTCTACATTTGGATTGAAGAGGTATGACAGCTGATCCTTGGTACTTTGTAGCTCACCCTCATGCTTAGAAGCAAGCATGACTGGTTGTGACTTCTCCTTTGACTCCAATGAAGTCAAATACCTTATTGGGAAAGGTATGATCTGTTTGATATGACCATAGCTCTGATTTACAACTCCAAAAAAGGAGTCTTCTTGTAGAACTTCTTGAGTGGGTGATGTGGAAGAAATGGTAGGACTTTTCTGCCCTTTCTCTTCCTCTAATGAAGAACATGAAAGATTAAAATCTTCCAATCTTGGTTCCAAAGAGCTGGTATAAGATGCAGGCTGCTACAAATGGGTGCTCTCCTTCATGATAGTAGGCTCAGGTGTTTGGAATGTGGATGATGAAAGAGAGAATGGTAGGAACTCAACCGGTTCTTCTTCATCAAAATAGTCCTCTAAATCTGACAGATAAACTACCTCATTGTTGTCCTGCTGCAAATGCTCAACTTCCTCCACGGTATCCTCTTGATCTGTAACTTGATCATCATGGTTTCTTTCATCCTCCAACATTGAGTTTGAGAGATCAAACTCTTCTTTAGCACTAGAACTCGAGAGAGATGAAGTAGAAAGAAGAATTGAAGGTTCTCTTGTAGCCTGCTTTGCGCTCAAAGCCCTTGGATCTGTAATTTTCTCCTCCACAACTAGAATGTGCTCCTCTTCTTTTGGATTTGGAGCAGCTTCTCCCTCTTCTACTACTTGAAGACAATCTTGTTCTTGATAGAACTCTTCCTCTAGCACGAAGTTCGTTAAGTCAAACTCTTCGATCTGCTGCTCTAGAGGACAAGTTGGGACTATAGGATCTTCTTCAGAGCTTTCTTCCTCCATGGCTGATTGTGCAACTTGAATTGAATCAGCATTCTCTTCAAATAGAATGCTAACATGGACACTACTTTCTGAGCAAACTGATTGCTGATCTGCTTCTTCTTTTTGCTCTTCTCCTGCTGCAGCAAATTCAGTCCTAACCACCACTTGTTTTCCAACTCCAACCTCTTCTAAAGGCTTAACCATCAAGGGGATCTTTTTCATCCCAAATTTAAGAGCCCAACTCTTGAGACTTCGAATTTCTTCATCCTTGTTTGGCTTTTCTTTTTGTTGTTGTTTTCCTTGACTAGAATTCTGATTTTTATCCTCCCAACATGGATTTGGGAATGCAAGAGGAGAAGTGGATTGTAACTCAAATGGCTCGGAAATTTTTCGTGGTGGTGGAGGAGGTAGAAACTCTTGTTTCTTTGGAGGAGAGGGTATTTCTGTTAGCTTTTGTGGAGGGGATGACTGTTTGGAAGGAAAGGGAAAGAAGAATTGAGATGTGGTGGGAGACTAGGGAATGGAGAAATGGAATTAACTCCTGGGGCAGCATTGACTAGATTTAGAATTTGAAATTCCAAATGAGATGATGTTGCTTGAGTAATGGGAAGAGAAAAACTAGATGATGGTGTAGAACTTACCCATTGACAAGGTTGTTCAACACCAAGTGTATAGGCCTCTATTTCTGCTATCCATTGTGCAAGTTGGGGCAGCATCTTCATCATGAAGTCCAGCTTCTCCTGAGGGCTGAAGTGTCTTGGAAAAGGGCCTCCCCATGGACAAGGAGTCCTGTAACCAATTCTGAAAGCTTTCATTTGAGTGTTGCTCTTGATTGCACCATCTTCGCCTCCATCTTTTGGATTTGTTCCAGCAGATCTACATTTTCTTCTTGACTGCCCTCACAACCAGCATACCCTTGTGCTTGACATGCTTCATATCCAAACTAACTTTGGCACTGCTGCTCATATGGGTAGACATGTTGAAGAAGAATGCGACCCATTTTGCATTAAAATTGGTTGTTGAAACTTCATTTCTGGCCATTACCACGTGCCAGAGGCATTTTTCAATTTTCTCTCTTCAAACTAAACCAAAATGAAAAATTTACCTAGGAATCATGTAGATAATTTCACTAGCTTTCCATTTATATAAAGAACATGAAAATCTAAGCTCTGGATCGAAAGTTATGGCCATTTGAAGATTTAGGGAAAAAACAGGGCCAAAATGGATTAGCGGGAAAAAATTTGAATTTTACCTCTTTGGTCTTTGGAAAAAAATTCAAATTTTTCCCGTGCTCCGCCACTTGGATGACACATGTCAGGCTCTGATTCATCTATGGGCTCATCCTTTGAAAATTTCTTTCGGGCCCTTTCTTAAAAAATTTTGCCACTTGGACACGTGGCACTATTTTATTGGCTCGGGCCTAAGGGGCACACTTTGCCCTTCAAAAATTTGCCATTTTTCACTTTGGGAAAATTTCCCATTTCCCCATGCTCTACCACTTGGATGACACATGTCAAGATTCCATTCGATGGTGGGGCAGCGGGCCAAAACTTTTACCTTTGAAAACTTTGACCGAAACTTGGAAAATTTTCTAAGTCCTCTTTTTCCCACCACTTCCTAGGACACATTCTCCCACATCAGCCAATTCGGACTTCCTTGTCCCTTCTTGTAGATTTTTCACCTTTTTGCGTCTCACACATCCCTCACATACTTTTGTCCCCTTTGTCATGGATGAATATCTCCAAACTTCTCGAAATGGATTTTCTTTCAAGAAACCGGCCGATTCGATTCCCACGCATTCGTCACGTACTTTTGTCCCGGCTGTCCCGAATGAATATCTCTAAACTACCTAAAATGGACTGTCTTTCAGCAAACTAGCTGATTCACGTCCCACGCGTACCTCACGTACTTTTGTCCCGGCTGTCCCAAACCACATGAAACAAAAGAATTAGATGATTTTCCTTGCTTTCGGCCGTTTCGGCTTTTCGTGTCCCCCGCGTACTTTTGTCCCAACTTTCCCACGAACCGCCTAGGAAAAAAATGTCTGACTTATCCTATTTTCTTTGTTTTTTTGGCCCCAAACTTGGTACGACGAACCTCAGTACGACCCTAACCCTTCAGACCTGAAATGCTTTAAAACAGTCCTGCAACCTTATTTTTTGCATTTTTTCCATTTTCTCAACTTGTTGGGATTTCTTCTTAGATGGGAGAGTTAGAGAGAAGCCGAGGGGCCCCCAAAAACATGATTTAGGGCCTTGAATCAATCTACTTGCTCAGACTAAATAATTTGATGCATATTATCAAAATTACCTTGAGGGGTGAATTTTGGATAATAGGTTGAAGTAATTCTAGTATACAAGGTATAGGATATGGTCGAAACATTAAGTAGGTTAGGTGCGGAAAATTTTGGTATGTTCCAAAGTGTGCCAAGGGTGGGTTACGGTAAACATCACAACAATAGGAAAAAAAGGTCATTAGGTCAAACAACACGGGTAAAAGTGTCGCAAGGTATAGCGAGCACACAGGTTCAAAGGTCACGAATAGTGTTATGGGTCTAGGTATTGTTATCCATATTTCACCCCTGTGCCAAATATTAGATTGACCATGATCCCGTATAAGAGGAAACAAAGTCAAAAGGTGGACATAAAAGGCTTGAAAATTGGCTAAGTATAAAGGTATAAGCATAGAATGCCAAGTGTCAGTATCGCATTAATTCAAGGGGTGAATAGAGACAAAGGTTTCTAAATGTGTACCAAACTGCCACATGTCCCAAGGGAAAGTGGACCATCGGGGACAAAGTTTGTTCTTTTCCCTTTCTTATCTCAAAAGGGGTAAAAGTTGCAAAATGGCCCGCAACTCCGCCTAAGGAAAAAGTCAGCATTTGGGCCCGAGTCAAAGCCAAAGTGGGGAATCAAAGGAAAGGGAAAAAGATAAATTGTGGACCCGTAGGCCCGATTTTTGTTCCAATCTGGCTGCCACGTATCCCATATCAAAAGGGGACCCATTTTGATATGTTGTTTTCCTACCCTCCTGTACGGACCTAATACAAACTTTGAAGGGGCATATCTTTCGACTCAGGGCTTGAAATATTGTAAATCTGATGTCGTTGGAAAGATCTCGGCCTCACCCATGCCATGGAGGTCTGAAAATTTAATTTTGAGGAGGTTAGGTGAAGAAAAATGGAGGAAACATCTTTAGTATTTCAATGCAGGATCTTCTTACCTCAACAATTAGATAAGATTTGATCTGCTTTTCCTTGTTTCCTCTTCCTTCAAGGTGCTAGAACCAAGGATTGATGTAGTAAAGATGGATTTGGGGAAGATTTTATCTGAAGCATTAACAACAGTGGTTGAACTTCAACCTAATTTTCCCACTTCTCTCTCTCTTCCTTCTTCTTGATTGAATCTATAAATATGGGGGTAGGATTCATTGTAAAGGGTTGGACATTCCTTGTTTTGCAGGCTCCCTTTTTCTTCTAGCAAAGGAATTTGTGGAATTTTAGGCCTTCCATCAAAGTCACATGATATTTCTTACCTCCTGGCTATTTTAATGTATTGTATCAATCAGAGAACAATAAAACACATTTCGATCGATTCTAGATCCTTCCTATCTCTTTGCTTACATCTAGTCTTTCATTATAAATCAAGGTTATCTATGTTTGATTATTGTATGTATTGTCTTGTTTGTTTCTATTGGTAAAATAATTGTTCATCATTCCTTTGGTGCATCACCTAGTAGTTTAGTTATTTCTTATTTCTTATACTCTTTTATCCATGTCTCCTTGGCAAGTTTTAGATTAGGTATAGAAATAGATCCTCTACAAGTTCTCACGTATGCACCTGAATAGAGGAATAAGGAACCAACCTTTAATCTGGAGAGCTTTCCCATTTTGTAAGGTCCCACACCTTAGGGAAAGTTCAATGTTATGCAATCACACCGATGAGTCTACCTTAGAAAAGTAGATCCGACGACTCATTTGGGGGTGCTGTGATTTTGCACTAACAGTTTTGGCACGCCCGGTGGGACTAAGAAGTCTCCATCTTATTACAGTAGGGATTGATGTACACTTGCTGTGATTCTAGCTTTTAAGAAGCCTTAAAATTGTACATCTGGTGACTCCAAAAGAAAAAAATCTACTGGTTTTAGCAGCCCAAGCTTGGGAGATTCATGAGAAAAACCGGTCTAGAGAAAGGAAAGAAGGTATATTTGAATACTTGTGTCTATCCCTAGGAAGAGAAAGGAGAGGAAGAATATTTTAGAGGTCTCCATCTCCACCAAGAAGAACTTTGTCAACACCTCAACCTATAAGGCCTTTCTTTCACCTGTAAGATTCTTAGGCCATCGAATGGTACAACCAAATCCATATGTTAGCTTCACCAACAAAAGATTCCACTCACCTTGAATGCACAAACCCCATTTCCGATTACAGCATTAAAGAGCATCCCATATTTCATCGAGGAAAATTAAGCTTCTCCTGGTGACCATTTCCAAGATATTGCAAATGTCTATACAATCCACAAGATCCATGAGATGGAAATTGCAGTCAAATTTCTCACATCTTCATTAAAAGGGAAAGCTTCATAATGGTTCAGGAGTCTTGAAGCAGGCTCTATCTAAAACTGGAACCATCTCTGCATGGCTCTTCACAATCAATTTGGGGAAAAAGGTGATACCTTGTCTTTGTTGGAGCAAATAACAATAATCAAGAGAGCCCCAAATGAGAAGCTAACAAACTTCAACCTCAGATTCTAGTGGACCTGTGATAGGATTCCAACAATAGTAAAGCCCACTAATGAAGGTGCCTTCTTATACTTTCTTAGGGATTTAAATTCTGATATTTCTCTAACAATTCAGTCAATGTGGGGCACTACATTACCTGTAGCCTATAGCCTCTCCATAGGGGCTGAGAACCATTTGATTCAAGCTAGAAAAATCACTCCTAGGCCATCCAAGCCTCTGTACCCTGAGTTAGGAATCCTAGATACTAGCCAAGTGCTTACATTATCTCCTATACCCACCCCCAGGAGTTAGAGCTCAGTTGAAGCTTCCACTTCATCATCTAATACCTCTAAAGAGCTTCACAAAGTGATGAAGCAGCTTATGAACTTTGGGAATGAGCTAGTGACCATCAAAATACAACAAGCTCAAAGTTCCATGCCATACTAGGCCCAGGCTCAATATCAAGCTAGACCTCAGTATCAACACAATAGGCCATGACCTCAGATGTGAATCGAGCTTAACCAAGGAAAGCTCCAAGCTACTAGACCTTTCAAAATGTATGATCCTAACACAGCTTCAACATTAAGAGCATTGGTCCCAACATAGAACAATATGACACAGGAATATGATTAGTGCTTTCCATGTGATTAGCCACATAACCAATCAACATGCTTTAATGGTGCTCTAAATCAGGCCTTGATGGTGCAAACTAGTATGGTGCCACAAGAACTTGGCCAAGAGGAAGGTCAGTAATAAGGAGCTCAACAAGGTGGCCCCCTAAATGAGACTATACTTTGCAATTGGTAGGATAAAGACTTCAGGGATGAATCAATCCCCTCCTCAAGGTGTGGTTGCCAACACATGGTCCAAAAGGAGAAATATTAGAGAAGGCCAACCACTGAACTTAGGTGACCCTCAACCTTCCATCACTCCACAAGGTCTTGGCACTCTAAGTACAACTCCCAACATGTTGAACCAATCTAGACCACCTTCTAAACCCATTCAAGTACCGGTTGTAATAACTCATGTATAAGAAAAAATGTGTCCGAGAAGGGCAACAAAAAAGACATCTCATTCCATATTATTGAGTATATGAAAAGAACAAGTGTGAACATTTCACTATGGGAGTCACTAGCCATTCTAGGGAAGAGGGATCTATTGCAGACTACCATGTAGAATTGGTCAAGTTAAAATCACCCCCTAACCAACAAGAGAGAGTGTTTGCTAATGCGGTTAAACCAGGGAGAAACCATGGAGAACAACAAGGTAAAAACCTAAGATCTCCTCCCTTCTATGTCTCATTTATTATTGGATACAAATTGGTGCACAATTTTATGATTGATTATGGGGCTAGTAGTTTTATGATGCCCAAACAAATAGCTAATCAGTTGGGTCTTCAATATGAATTCATCTCTAGAGGAGTAGTCCAATTAGATGGGACAACAGTGACTACTGTGGGAATCATAAAAGATCTGAGTCTCACCCTACATACTTTCCCTAATGTGACTATTTTGTAAAACATGTCAATCATAGATTTGCCACCGCATTTTGCTTTGTGTCTATCCAGGGATTTCACTGCCAAAATTGGGGGCTACTTATCTACTGATTGGTCACATATGCTCTTTAGGACAAGGTATGGAGTGAAGGCCACAATCAGATCTGAACCTATTGTTGATTATCATATTGAATCATATGTGCCTAGTCCAATAAATGCCAACTCCTCAGCTTTTGATCAAAAGGACCTCCTAAGCACTTCTGAAGCAAATAACAAGGTGGGATGTATCCCAAACTTGAATCTTGATGATTGGGCCAACAAAAGCCATGCTTTTGATCCCTATAGGGAGATGGAAGAATCTGAGATAGGTGTCTACTACCTACATGAAGAGAATCAGCATCTTCCTGACTTAATCAAGCCAGAATACATGGATGACAATGAGGTATGGAAATTTTTCTTTGATGGCTCAAGAAGTAGACAAGGAGCCATGATTGTGTCCCCTAGAGGTATGAGATATTTTTCAGCCTTCAGATTCTAGTTTTCTTGCTCAAATAACACTATTAAATACAAGGCTTTAGTCCAAGGTCTTCATTAGGAAAGGAAGATGGGAATTAAGAACTTGTAAGTATTTGGTGACAGTGAGCTGGTTTCTAATCAAGTCAAAGGACTAAATGCTGTCAAAAATGACCTTCTTAAGAACTACAAGAGTAGGGTATGGGATCTCATGGAGGATTTTGAGGCCTTCAGTATTGTGTCCATACCTAGGAAGGAGAATGAAGCTTCTGATAGAATTTTAGTAGCTGGGGAAACATTTGATGTGGTTGACAACATCAAAAGAGACAAAGAACAACCACATATCCATGTGGTTATGAGGCTAGCAATGCCAGATAATAATACATGCTAGCAGGTGTTTGAGAATGATCAACAAATCATTAACTTTCTCCAAGAAGAAGCTAAATTCTCAGCTATAAACTAGAGTAGACTAGAGCAGTAGTATGGGAATCAGATAGTACAGATGCATACAAACAAGCTTCCTAAAGGCTTAGTGACATTGGAATCTATTTTCAATCCTAATGATCAGTTTAGAAAGGATAAGGCTAACATGCGAGATCAAAGGAGAATATTCGAGTCAATCTTAGTTGAGAAGACAAAGCACTTAAAATTGGCAAGGTGGCCACCGAGAAAGAAAGGTATGAATTCATATAAATTTTCAAGAATTTCCTGATGTGTTTTCTTGGAGTTTTGAAGACCTAAGAGGGTTCAATCCAAAGCTATCACAACACACAATCAAATTGGATCTAGCTACTCAGCCCATCAGGTAGAAGCAGAGACTATTCAACCCACATGTAGAGCCCCTGATGAAGAATTTGAACAAGCTAATAGAGGAAAGCATCAAATTTCCAATCAAACACTCAAGCTAGGTTACAAATCTGGTCCCATTCAGAAGAAAATGGAGAAATCAAGTCTGCGTGTGCTGACTTCAGGATTTGAACATAGCCTCCCTCAAAGACCACTACCCACTCCCTTTAATGGAGTAGATCTTGCAAATATTGTCTAGGTTAGAAAGGTTATCCCTCCTAGATGGCTTCTCAGGGTACAACTAGATCATGGTGAAAGAAGATGATTAATTCAAAATAACTTTCACTACCAAATGGGGCACTTATGCATACAAGAAAATGCCATTTGGATTATCCAACACCGAGCCACTTTTCGTAGAGGCAATGGATATGGCATTCAAGGGATGATCAAAAAATAATGTTGATCAATCTGGATGACATTACGTTGTTTTTCAAGAATTCAATGACCACCTTTCCCATCTAAGGTAGGTGTTCCAATGATGCAGGAGTTTTGGGGTGTCACTAAACCCCAAAAAATACATATTTTTGGCCCATGAAGGCAAGATTCCATGCCATATTGTATCAAAGGAAGGATTGGCAATTGACCTAGAAAGAGTTAAAGCAATAAGAGCATTGTCATTTCCAAGTCACAAGAAGTCTCTTCAAATCTTCTTGGGAAAAATCAATTTTGTCTGCAAGTTTGCTCCAAACTTTGCTTCCCTTGTTAAGCCAATAAAGTTGATGCTAAAGAAGAGATTAAAATTCAAATGGAAACTTGAAGGAAAAGAAAGTTTTGAGGCTATCAAAGAAGCCATATCACAAGCCCCAACTCTTTTGAACCCATATTTTTCCAAAGACTTCATATTGTATGCCTTTGGTGGTAGCGACATAATTTCTGCAATCTTGGTGTAGTAGAACAAAGAAAGTACATAATAGCCAATTGCTTTCTTCATCTAGAGTCTGGAAGATTATGAGGAGAGGTACTCCTTTATTTAGAAGAAGGTCCTAGCGGAAATCAAAGGATTGAATAATTTTAAGAATTTGGTTTCAAACAACAAAATCCAACTATTGGTCTCCCATGCGGGAGTTAAAGAATTCCTTCTCAGCAAGGACCTAAATGAAAAGCACACAAGATGGATCACCCGTGTCATGGAATATGACATTGAGATCAAGGTCACCAAGCTGGTCTATGGGAAGGGGTTGTGTGAACAACTAGCCTCAAGTCAGCAAGATGAAATAGACAGTGAAAAGGAGGTTGTTCTTGTTCTACAAGATGATCAAGAAGAAGGGAGAGATGATGTACCTACTCCTTATTAGACCCAAGACATGGTGCACTTCCTTTGAATAGGCATGTGTCCTCATGGGATGGGTAAAGAAAAAAGGAGACATTTCAGGTTACATGCCATCCCATATGTTCTTATCAATGGTGTCTTGTTCAAAAGAGACATCAATGGCATTTTGCTAAGATGCATTGAGACAGATCAGGTGGAGAGAGTGCTACAAGCATTCCATGTTGAAGTAGTTGGAGGCCATTTTGCTCCAAGAGTGATAGCACTCAAAATCATGAAAGCAAGATATTATTGGCCCAGAGTGTTTAGTGACTACTACACATGGATCAAAAGGTGCAAGAATTGTGCATTCTTCAAAGGCAAGGAAAGGCTAGCAGCACTTCCATTGCACCTAATCTCAGTCAACCAACCTTTCATGTAATGGGGATTATACTTCATTGGATTCATCAATCCAAACTCAAGCCAAGGTCACAAATGGATCCTGACAGTGACATATTATTTTACCAAATGGCCAAGGCAGTGGCACTCAAGGAAGAAAATGAGTCTAGTATCCTAGATTTCTATGAAGGGATAGTGACCAGATTTGGAGTGCCAACCACCATCATGTCAGACAATTCATTAGCATTCATAGGTTCCAAAATCACAGGATGGGTTGTTAAGAATGGGTCTTATTTTAGTACTTCATCAAGCTATTACCCTCAAGGTAATGGCCAGGATGAGTCCACAAATAAAAACCTTCTAAAGATCATCAGAAGAACTCTTGATGAGAATCAAAGGACCTGGCACACAAATCTCAAAACATTCTTATGGGCTGATAGAGTAACACCCAATAAATCTACAGGAAGCTCTCCATTCAAGCTTGTATATAGGAAAAAGGTAGTGTTTTCTATATCACTTGAGTTGTCAGCATTGGAGCTCGTGAAGCAACTAGAGATGTCTGAATTTGGACCAATGGAGGCCAAGTATGTGGAGCTGATAGAATTAGAAGAAACTAAAGAGCATGCTCTCCAAGAAATAGAGAATAATCAGGCTTCAATCAAGAAATACTTTGACAAGAAGACAAAAGGAAGGACCTTCCAGGAAGGAGACCTGGTTTTGAAATGGGATGCAGATCAAGAAAAACCAGAAGGCATTCCAAATTTGACACCATCTAGAGTGGCCCCTATATGATCACAAGATGTAAAAGTAGCAATGCTTTCCAATTGTCTACATTGGAGGGTGAAGAGTTGCAGATTCCAATAAATGGGATCTATCTTAAACACTACTACTAAAAGGGAGTTCTCACCCTATACATATTAGTTTAGTTTTATCTTTCCTCTAAGTGCTTATGCACATTGTCTTACTATAGTGTAGATTACTTTTCTCCTAAGTGCTTTACACACTTTGCGTGTTCCATTTGGAGCATGTATGATTTCAAATTTTGTATATAGTGTGGTGTTGTTTTGTGGCTCTTGTGTATTCCATTTAGAAAGATAGATGAAACCCTGGGTTAAAAAAATTTTCTACTCTTAGAAACCTTCATTTCAAGATTTCTTATGAAAATTGAGAGTGTGAGCAATCAAGTTCATGAATCAAAGGAAGAATCAATACCATACCATATTTCTCAACACCATGCCCAATGGATGCAATAAGGAAATTGGTCTTTTCATCTAGTAGGAAGATATCCTTGTGAGTTGCCAAATTTTTATCCATATTTTGCCCCGTGCCAAATATTGGATCGACCACGATCCCGCATAAGAGGAAACAAAGTCAAAAGGTGGATAGAAAATACTTCAAAATTGTCTAAGTATAAAGGTATAAGCAGAGAATTCCAAGTGTCAGTATGGCACTGATTCAAGGGGTGAATAGATAAAATGTTTTTAAATGAGCGCCAAACTTTCACGTGTCCTAGGGGAAAGAGGACCATCAGGGAAAAATTTGGTTATTTTCCCCTTGTTATCCCAAAAGGTATAAAAGTTACAAAATGGCCCACAATTTTGCCCAAGGAAAAAGTCAACATTTAGGCCCAAGTCAAAGCCAAAGTGGGGAATCAGAGGAAAGGGAAAAAGTTAAATTGTGGACCTTTAGGACTGATTTTTGTTCCAATCTATCTACCATGTATCTCATATCAAAAGGGGACCCATTTTTCAAGTTTTTTCTCGCCGCCTCCTTTGCGGACCCGATACAAACTCCAAAGGGGCATATATTTCGACTCAGGGCTCAAAATATTGCAAATCTGATGCCGTTGGAAAGATTTTCCCCCCCCATACCATGGAGGTCTAAAACTTTAATTTTGAGGAGGTTAGGTGAAGAAAAATGGATGAAATGTCTTCAGGATTTCAATGCAGGATCTTCTTGCCTCAACAACCACATCAGATTTGATCTATTTTTCCATTTCCTCTTCCTTCAAGGTGCCAAACCAAGGATTGATGTATTAAAGACGGATTTGGGGTTATATTTTATCTAAAGCATTAATAGTAGTGGTTTAACTTCAAAATTCTTTTCCCGCTTCTCTCTCTCTCTTCCTTCTGTCTAATTGAATCTATAAATACGGGGGCAAGATTCATTGTAAAGGGTTGGAATTTCCTTGTTTTTCATGATTCCTTTTCTTTTAGCAAAGTAATTTGTGCAATTTCAGGCCTTCCATGAAAGTCACAATATATTTCTTACCTCTTGGCTGTTTTGTAATGTATTGTATCAATCTGCAAAGCAATAAAACACATTTGTGATCGATTCTAGATCCTTCCTGTCTCTTTTTCTAGCATCTGGTCTTTCATTATAAATATGGTTATCTTTGTTTTATTATTACACATATTTGTTAGTTTGTGTCTATTGGAAAAATAAGTGTTCATCATTCCTTTGGTGCATCACCTGGTAGTTTAGTTATTTCTTATTTCTTATACTCTTTTATCCCTGTCTCCTTGGAAAGTTTTATATTAGGTATAGAAATAGATCCTCTGCAAGTTCTCATGTATGCACTTGAATAGAGGAATAAGGAAACTTACCTTTAATCTGGAGAGCTTTTCCATTTTTCAAGGTCCCACAACTTAGGGAAAGTTTAATGTTATGCAATCACACTAGATGAGTCTACCTAGAAAAGTAGATCCAATGACTCATTTGGGGGTCTTGTGATTTTGTACTAACAGTATATTGGTCATGACATAGGTAAGGTTAGGGTAGGGGGAAATAATGAGTTCCCAAATGATGATGAGGTTAGGTGATAAAGGATGAGGTCAAAAGGATAAAGTGGAGTGTCCAAGTCAGGTGTGGGTGAGGTGGAAAGGATTCAGGATTCAGATTAGGGGTAATGGGTAGTAATGAGGCTGAGCAAGATAACTGAAATCGGTTAGAATTAACCGATGTTGGTTTTCATGAACTCGACCACGGTATGTTAGGGCATAGGACTGATGTCATTCTAGGTGAAACCATCACCGTTAAAGTTAGGAAGGTTATAAAAATAAAAATTTCTGCATTTTTTAAAATCATTTGTCAATTGGCACATAGGAGAGAAAACAACAAGAGAGAGAAAGCAAAGTGGAAAGTGACCAAGTGACATAGAGAGATGAATTGGTGAGCCACAGAACCAGTGATCATTTTTCAATAGGTGGGTCTACGAGCTCAGTGTGATCGATTTGATTAGGTGGAAATCCAGAGGGTAGTCGGTGATGGTAGAGGCAGGAGAGGGATCAGGTGGGTGGAAGGCTAGAGGAGAGGAGGAGGAGACAGATGAGACATGCTTGGATATTATATGGGGAGATGATTGAGCTCCATGTATGATTATTTTATTTTTGACATCATATTTTTGACATATATACTGGCCTGCGTGCTGAAGATAGTGAGGATGTGCATGAGAATTTTTGAGATTTTATGATATATACCAGCCTACGTGCCGAAGATATTTGAGAGTCATGTATATGGATACACATGTTTAGATGATTTATTTATAGAGATAATGGTGATTATGGCATGATGTATATATGGTTATATGTAACTTACTATTATTATTTGTATATGTGATGGAAATCAAGTAGTGTAGGCATGATAGATCCAGGTCATAGGCATGGATCGAGTCAGGTTGATGTAGGTATGGATTGAGTTAGGGTGGTTTAGGCATGGATGGAGTCAGGTCATAGGCATGGATTGAGTCAGGTTTTTGGTTTAGGCATGGATGGCGTCAGGTCATAGGCGTGGATTGAGTCAGGTTTTGGTTTAGGCATGAATGGAGTCAAGTTAGGCATGGATTGTAACATTCCCATTTTAAGACTTTAGAAACAAGGGAAATTTTTTTACATAATGTTCACTATTCTAAATAAAACTTAATTTAGAACACACATTTAATGTCATTCAATCTCATAACAGATAACCATATGTAGCTGTAAATGACTCAGTAATACACCGATCTATTCATTCCACGACTCGGTTATCTACCAATCTATTCATGTTTCACTTTAAGTATTAAATACTTATCATATACTTCATATACTTGGTTTTCACCCTAATCCAGGTACTAAGTGATCTTGTTTAAAGAACATACCTAAATATTTGTTACCAATATTCATCTGGTATCACGTGGCTTTAAACTAGGTGACATAGAAAACGTAACCAGCAGCTAGCAATACTTTGGCCAAAGATTTTACAACATACTATGTATGTCACTATTCCTAGATGACATACTCATCATTTTGGAATACGTCCTTCACCCCACTCTTCTGTTATCATGAATGGTCTTTACTGACTACCGTCAGTCCACTTGTTCAAGGTTTAACCCTAGCCTGGGTTAGGAACATAGTCTATTATAGGAAGACACTTTTGATGACTTAGGGTAAAAGGGCATACTCGGTTGACCTAAGTCAACCGGATGTGCCAAAGTACCCTGAGTTATAGAAAGTTACTCCCTATCCTAAACATGTTACTAACTTGACCTAGAGAAAAACTAAGTTCAAGTCCTTATTGTGTGTAGATCTAGATGATCAATGCAAAATGGTGTTGTCACATTGACCAACAGACTCAAACTACAGAATTCCCCTCCCAAGAGAGTATAACTCTCTCTCTCTTAATACATGGTGGTTCAACAAGAGTATAACAATGGAGTAAAATTCCTCCAATTGAAAAATATTGGAAAGTCACAACAACTGAAGACTGAATCACCATTACAAACATTAACAATAAATCTGCTAATGAGAAGGTAGTCCAATTTCCAAGAAAGATTCACATTGTCAACATCCATATAAATGGTACTAAAACTTTCGGACTACAAACAAATATCAGGTTTGAACTTAGCATTCAACAAAACCCACTACTCAGATGGAAGTAAATAATTAAGTGATTCGATAAGACTAGTTTTGTCCTACCTTCTTCCAACTCATCTGAACAAGATAACCACATACCTCTCTAGTTCCTCAAACATCATACGATAGGTAGGGTTTGTTCCAATTAAAAGATAGAAAGGAAGAAGTAACTCTTTCCATGAACCTCTACAACTGATATGTCGGTTCCTTAATAGAACAAAGTTCCAGTCCCAATTATTTCTAAGAACAAGGCAAGTCAAAATTTCCCACAAGACAAGAATACACTCGAGAAGATATGAATAGAAGACACTCTAAAATTCACATGCCCCGTTAAGTTCAAAAACACAGTGTAGTCAAGAGGTAGAGGTAAAACAACCATTCCTTCTCAACGTCAAAACAAAGGAGGCCACAAAGAAGTTTTACAGTCAAATTCGACCAACAACTCACAAGACCCCTTCCATCAAATAGTACTAAAGGAAACTATAGTTTTCAATTCAAAGAAAAACCAGTAAGCATACAACTCATCGATTTCCCCATACAGAATCAAAATGACCAACAAGGAATACCTGTGTTGCGTTAAATTCATGCACAGATCACAAGTTTCAAACCACTTAAGTTCAAATATGAATTTAAAATGGAATAACATGGCTCTAGTAAAAGCTCATAATAATACCAACACCCTATTATGGGTTCAAGCCTTCCGTTTTCATAAGGAAGAATAAAATCTCAGTATAGAACTTAAGTACAAAGCACAATGCAATAACTCAACAAGTATAGAATTCATAAGAACTGTATACAAGTTTCAAGGTTCAAAACCTCAATAAGTTTGGCACAGTTCAAACAACCACTTGGTCCAAATAAAGCTAAAACCAATCATGGCTTCAATACAAGTTTAGAATATTCATGGAGTGCTATTACAACTACCTAAACACAATCATAAACAGAGATACAAGACCATCCCAACAACACGTCAATTCAAGTTAAAAATGGCCAAGGAGCTTCTAATTCAAGCTCAACAAACTTAAGTACAGATTGAAACGTGACAACCCAATAACAAATTCAGAACCCAACAAGTAATAAGCCAACTCTTTTCACCTTATTTTCAAATGCAAGAAAACAAGCTACAAGCTTAAATACAATAACATAACTACTAGTTCAAGTTACAGAGGTCAAAAGAGCTTCTAGTACAGATTGTAGAGTTCCAAAACAATTACATGCAAACCTCTAACAACCAAAACAAAGAAGTTTTCCAAAAACTGTCAATAATAGCAAAGGATTCAAATTCAAAACCCACATAGTTTCCAAGCTTACATGCAAGTAAATAACCACATACATCAAGCAAATATAAAATTTCTAGTGAGCAGAATTGTTTTAATGAATCATTTAGAAGAAAGCAAGAAATCTTAATGGGTAGAGCCTATCATGCCTGATAGTTCCTCTGCCGATTCGAAGAATACTTCTAGCCAAGTTTCCAAGACCTCTTCTTCTCCAAACAAGATCAAACAACCATATTCTTTTTCCACAATCCCACTTATACATTCCTCAAACCGAAAATAGCTCAGAGAGTTCAAAAATAACCACAAAGTGGAGATCAAACTACTGGTTCGAAGAACCAGATAGCTCCATCTGAGTGAAAATTGTGAAGCATGCAAAGCTAAACAACCCCCAATGAATCTACCAACATGCCTTCCAAGATGGCTTGCTCGCCAAACCCAAGGCACATTAATGCCATTAAAACTAATTTTCCCGCTTAACTTTCCTTGCCACTGCCATTCATAGTTGGCGAGACCTAATTGCAATTCATAGTGCATTTCCAAACTTAGAGAAGCCTCCACGTAGATTCCTCTAACTTTCACTAACCCCTGCCACACTGGCAGTACTTTCATATATTAAAAACCAAATCAAAACAAATCCCAATAAAAATCCTTGGAACCGCCACTTAGTTCCCATTGCCAATGGCCCCTAGGTCCCCTTTCATATCCCATTAGTTAGGATAGATATAATTTTCTTAGGTTAGATCTTAGGTTAGTTTAAATAAATAACCTTAGGATATAACCCCCAACAATAGTTTGCCACCCTAGGTTAGGATGTAGTTTAAACCAAAACTATAGGTTTAAAAATAACTTAGCATCCCCCTAGGTCACTTCCTTACAAGCTAACAACTTAGGTTAGAATGTCATCCCTCGTAAAGGGGTATAGTAATAGTAGTTAGGTAACTTACCTGAATCCCATATTTATTAGGGTACACAACAATCTATTTTTCTCAAGAATCCAAAAGCAGGGTTCCTATTTCCCTTGACACCATAAGTGCCTGCAAGGGTTGACCAAGAAGAGTCAAGCTCAACACAAAATAGAATGCAAGCATTGTTTCCAAGATAATAAATAATTTTCCACAAACACAAGTTCAGTTCCGTTAAGCCTCCCAATCGATGAATGTCAGTTTTTCATTCAGTTTTGATAAGAGGATTTAAAACATACCTTGGATCAATGGAATTGATCCAAGGATGAGTCTAATGGCAAAAGGTAAGTTGCAACTCTTAAAACTAGATTGCAGCTTATCCAAAGAGAGTGAAATAGATTATTGTAAGCAACAACATACCAACCCTCTAATCAAAGAGCATAATTGATTTATCCATTTCAAGCATGATCTTCAGTAGTCAAAAGAACACACCTTTATCAAGAAAATCACATGTCAACACTTGAAATGCAAAGGAGGAATATAACCATTTTTGAGGGTGTTACATGGATGGAGTCAGTCATAGGTATGGATTGAGTCAAGTTTTGGTTTAGGCATGAATTGAGTTATGTCATAGGTTTTCCAAATTTTTGTTGTGTGTGGAAATTTGAAATGATGAATTAGTGAATGTTATGATGATGTTATAAACATGGATGGTAGATATGTGTATTAGTTATTGTGTTTTGAGACCATACTTCTAGTTTTCAATATACAAAAGGAACAAATCAGATATAATGTGAATAGGAAAATAGGGGAAATTGGTAAGGTTAGAGAGTGGCGAGCTAACCTTCAAGGGCCCCATAGGTGAGATTGGTTTGAATGTGGGAAGGACCATAAAGGAGATGCTCTCCTATGCGGTGATCATAGTGAGGGTGTTGGTGAAGGCTTCCATACTCTTGTGGAGTAAGGAATGTGTCGATATTATATAGGTGATACTCCCCTAGAGTGAGGTGTTGAAAAATTCCTTCCAAGGGATCGTGGTCGATATGCTTTGGTAGTTGGGATAGACGATGTGTTATAGGTTGGATAGGAGGTGGAGCCAGCTAATTGGGAGGTTAATGGGTCACCATGGAGGTTGTGGAAGTGGTAGGAATGGAGGATTTAGGTGTGGTTGAGGTAGTGATGGCACTTTGGTGAGTGGAGGTGTAGGTGAAGAGGAAGTGGTCAAGGCGGTAGAAGCCTTAATGGGTATAAGCACGTCATTAGATCGATAAAGCATGTTACTGATTTTGAAAGGTGGTGGGTCAACAACCAATGGTATACGTGTGTCCTTCATGCTCAAACTTTACACAACAATGGAAAGTGGAAGGAACAAAACCCATGAAATGAATCCAGGGTCTACCAAGTAATAGGTTACATTGAAACTCCCCCTCCAAGATGTAAAATAACTCTGGAATAGTACGGGGGCCTAGACAAATATGGAGGATGACGGTGCCAAGTGTAGAAGTGATAGCATCATAAAATGAACACAACAAGATGGGATGTTTATGCATGTAATTTTTGGTATGCGCATTTGGTCAAATTTATGATAGGATATGATGTTAATGCTAGCGCCCCCATTGATCTTAACACGTCATACACATATATTATCAATAAGGATGGAGATGAAAGGGCAAAATCGGGGTCATTGGTTTGGTGTGGTGCAATATATTTATCTCGAGAAGCTGAGGGTGGCTACTTGGTGAGTAGGTGGAGGTGTAGAAGAAAGTGGTAATTTGGTGAGAGATGCTACATGATGAGGTGTAATAATGGAGGCTACAAGTATAGGGTCATTACCTCAATAGACTAAAGAACCTCTATGAGAGCTTGGTGATGGGACTCGAGCTTTAGATGAGGTCATATAGGGACATTTTGAGGGAGGATTGGTGTAATTTTTGTATTATCGTGTGATGTGTAACCCCATTAGAAATAGGATATGCAGGGCCGTGGATAGTGACTTTAGGTGTGGGTGTAGATGGTATGTTGGGTATAGGTTTGGTTGGTGGGTCAGTTGCCTTTTCCTTTCCTTTTTCTTTCTGAGCACGGGTAGCAACATGGATCATGTTGATTTGAGGTGGGGAGGTAGATGAAGTAGGTGAGCCATGAAAGGTGTAATGAAGGGAAGGGAAGAAGCCAAGAGGTAGGAAGGAACCTTGTGAAATGAGTTGGGCACACCGACATTTGGGTAGAGGTTTGGAAAGTTCTCTGATACGAACCATGTTAATTTTGAATCTCAGGGATGGATCTAAGAGTTTTGGGGTGGAGATTTTTGTCACTGAATAGGAAATAAGGGAAGAACTGTGGAAATTTGTGCTTTGGCAAAATGGGGTCCTCATCAAGAACATCATCATTGTCAAATTTTTCTTCAGAGGACACAACTAGACAAGAGTGGATTTCAAAGCCTTACAGTTCTCTACATCATGTCCTGGAACATGATGGTAGGCACAAATTTTGGTTTCATCAAACCCTTTTTGTTTGGGTTTGAGTGGGTCATAAGGTCTAAGAGGTGGTAATGTGATGATAAAAGTTTTGAGGAGATTGGTTAAGATTTTGGCATAGGATCCCACTAGTGGATCACAATGGGAGGTGAATGTGGGTTTGGGTATAGGTGTGACTGATCAGTATAGGAAGATTCTTTGCAAGAGGGGGAGTGGGTTGGGCTACTAACTTGGTGTGTGGTGTGGTCTTAGGTGTTGGTCATATCTGCTTAGGTAGGGGCATGGTAGATGAATTGACAATAGAGTGTGTGGTGGTTTAACTACCTTATTAGAGGGTAGTGGATTTTGGATTTAGGTTACACCTTCTTGGGTAAAGGTGATATGGGCACATAAATTGTAGAGAGAAATTCACATGGTGGAAGAGGGTGGGTTACCCATGGGGGTAGCCAGGGGTGATGTGGAGGTAAGTGGTATAGGTTGGGCGGGGAGATGTGAAGCAAAGGGAAGGAAGTGTCATGGGAAGTGAAGAAGTTATCGATGGTATTGGAGGTATGGGCAGTAAATAGGTTACAGTGAGGGTGGAGGCTATCTGGGGCACTTGGGTATATTAGCGGTGCCGCAATGGGGAAATGGGTTATTGCATTCTTGGTTTACTGGTGGATGGGGGTTTCTTAGCCAGGGTCAAGGGGTGAGGTCCTAGGATGGACAGAAGGGGAGAAGGTGATAAGGGTGTGGTTGGTGAGGTTGGGGTATGAGATCTAGGAGATTGGTTCTTCTATTTAGGGTCTAGGTTAAATTTGGTGTTAGTTTTGGAAGACATATCTAAATCTAATTTGATGGGTGGATGAGTAAGGCTAGCCATTAGTATGACCCCTAAAGTAGTAATAGGTTTAGGCAAAGAAGATGATGTAGGTGTGGGTTTGGATGTAGATGCATGTTGGGTTATGGTTGGTGTCATAGGAGAATTTTTTATAGTTTTGGTTGTGTTTGGTTCAGTCAGCTGAAACAATTTTGGATAGATAGTGCGAGTGTCGGTGAGTGACATCTACATTTGTGTTGAGAGACAGAAGTAGAAGACACCCCCAAACTAAGGATCTATCAACTTAATCCAGGTGATTGGCTAAGCGTGAGAACATAATGGTGTAGGTTAGGTTGATGTGAATCAAATGGATACTCCTATAAAATGTGTTTTAGAAATAGGGAAATTGCTAGCTTCAGCCTCTGTGGGTAAGAGAGCCAAAAGTAAGTTAGCAGGATCTTGGGTGGTTGATGGAGAATGGTCACCTAGAGGTAACAACATTTCTACTAGATATTTGATAGGTGGAGGAGATGAAAAATTTTCTCCCATGGGTTAGAGAGGTACTACTGGTGATGGCTCTCTAGGTGGATAAGCCAAACGCAAAGTTGTCTCAATGTTAACATAAGGCTCTTTCACATGTGAGGGAGGAGATGAAGGGTGTTCCTCTATGGGTGTAGGAATAGGTGAAGTGGGTTCATGTGTAGGTGGAGGATTTCAAGCTAGGATTTCCTCTATGGAAGGAATATGAGGAAATTGGAAAGCAACTGGTGCATCATTGAAAATAGCATGGACCTCGCAGGTATTTGTATCATTAGTTGAGGTCTCCCTAGATTGGTCAGAAGAAGGGGTGTGATTAGGAATCAGTTTCTTAAAAATGTGTAGGTTTTGGTTAGCAGGTACATTTGGATTATCCAAGACTAACTCACCATTCTCAAGCATTTCCTAGACAATGTTCTTGAAAGTGATGCAATTTCCATCATTATGACCTTTTACCCGATGATATTTGTAGAATTCATGCTCTTTATACCACACAAGTGTAGGGAAAGCAAGATCAAAACCAATGTGTGGTTTTATAGGAGGAAGGGTGATGGCCCTAGCTTTAATGAGATTTTATAAAATACAAGAATAAGGCTTTCTAATTGGGGTGTATTTCTATTGTTCTTGTCTGAATTGAAAATTCTGATAGGGAAATATTAGATGAGGGCTTAGCTTAATTTGATGGATGAGATAGGTTAGCCTTGAGTACCACCACGTTAGTGGTTCCCTTGGCTTTTGAATAATTATTCTGTGGTTTCGAAGAAGAAGAGGTATCATTTGACTTAAATGTTGCGCTCTTATTTTGTAGTTGGATTTTATTTTCTTTGATGGCTTGAATCTCTAGTTTTCGTGCCATGGTGAATGCCTCATCGAAGGTTTAGGAAATTATGCACCTGCAGGGTCAGTGAAATATGTCTAGCACAAGCCCAAGTGAAGAGCTCTATGAGTTCGGTTTGTGGTAATTGGAATGTGAGTTGATTGATCAGGCTACATCAATGAGCACCAAAATCTGCAATAGAATCATCATCATATTGACGTATAGAGTAGAGATCAATCATGGTAACCTTCTTAACAATGTTGATGGAGAATTAATCCAAGAAGGCTTGGGCTACCTGATTAAATGAGTAGATATAATGTCTAGGTAATCCAATATACGATTCTAATGCAGGCCCAGTCAGGGACATGGGAAAGGTGCTCAAAAGTAAAGCCTCATCATGGATGATCAAATAACACCCATGTTTGAAAGACCAAAAATGTTGTTACGGGTCCTCTTTGTTGTTGAAGCGGTTAAATTTAGGCATCTCCTAATGTACGAGATATGGATGAATAGGAATGGATGGGTGTATGGGCTCATTACAAATTTCATCGTAGGTGAGAGAATTACGTGAGCCAAAACCAATGCCTCCAAGAATGTCAGATCTTGTCCATCATTAACTTGATGAGGTCATTGGTAGGTGGTGATGGATGGGTACCTCCTATAGCATAAGAGGGTTGGTGTTGGACATATGATGGAGGTGGCATTCCAGTATATGGTGATGCTAAATAGGTAGGTTGAGAATGAGGGAGTGAGATAGGGGCATGTACCCAAAATGAATGATAGATGAAATGGGAGGCTATTGATAGTACGTATATGAAGGTGGAAGGGTCGAGGTGACTCTAGTAGTGATGGGGGCTAAGGACTGTGGAATAGAAAGGACAATGTTTTGAAATGGGGTAGGGGTCATTGACACCAGGGGGTGGTTGTGTTGTTATGGGTATATGTGAGACAATAGGCACAAATGAGGTTATGTTTTGGGTGGTTTACAAAAGTATAGTGGATTTTATGGGTGTAATAGATGTGGCGAGATGCACGGAAGTCATAGTAGGTATAAGGCCCAGGCTATGAAATGACCGGAGACAAGGTAGGTGTGGGTAGTATGGAGCTAGAAGGGGCACACGAACTAGGAATGAGTGTCGGGGGATAGATACAGGCATGTCGTATGTCAATGACTCGAGGCATCTCGAGTGGACGAGTTGGAAACATGGAACTATAAGGTGGTAGGGTTCTAGTCAAGGATTCATGTAAACTCCTCATCACCTATGGTGATGGTGATAGGTTTGGTAGGATCCATAGGCGATAGAATGGAAAGTGGTGAAGGACTAGGTGGAAGTGGTTGACAACTAACTTAGAATATGAGAGTGTTTGCTTGGTTATGAGTCAACACCATGAGAACAAGCGCTGATTTTGTAGGACTGATTTCTACAAATGACACGAAAACATAGCTGAAATAGGAAAAATAGGTAGTGGTAGGTGGATTAGGTCAATATGTCATCTAGAAAACTACACAGGCTAATCGATGCCGGTTAGGGTAAACCAATGTCGGTCAAAGGTAATCATGGTTGGTCATCATGAGATAAGAACTGCTCACCAAAAAAGGTAAAGACTAATAATCTACTAAGTAGATAAGTCAGTAGGATAAATTTATCGAATAGAGAAGATACTGAGAGTTATAGAGACTCTAAACAGAAAAGAAGATGAAGCAGGTGTCCTTTTGGGTAGATTAACCAAAATAACAGTAAACTAATGCTAGTTGGATGAAACCGGTGATGGTCCAAGGGTAACCAAAAATGGTCACTAGACCGACACCGGTTACTATGAAATTAAAATAGAGATGAAGAAAAATGTGGTTGTGATTTAAAATCAAGTGTGGAATCAAACCTAGAACTCTGAGAATGATAAAAATGGGGTACAGGCACACTCAAATGAAGTTGGATTACACCAACTATGATGAGGAGCGTGTAAGGAGAAATAAAAAGATGAAAAATGTGTCCTCTCACCTAAAAACACAAGCCAAATAGAAACACTAATGAAAAATATGATCCTAAAAGTGCTCTTTCTATTATGTTTGTTTAGCTTACGCTATTAAGGACTGACTGTGTGTATTTAGAACAAAAAAAAATTGTTGGGAAGGCGTCCTATGAAGAATGATATCTAAAAGGAGAGGTTTCGGGTATGTTATAGAAGGGATGGGCCATCCTCTGAGATAATGACTCGATAGAGGAAATGAGTGGGGAGTACCACGCTAATCAAAATGTGTGATCACTAATGATGTTCTCGTAAGATGTTGTTTAAGAAAGATGTGTTAATATGAATTTGTGTGGTTTGGTAAGACTCGAGACAGAGAGAATGTTCTTTCTATGATTCTCTTATCAACCATCAGCTTGGGCATGAATTATAGCGTATAGGTTGCCCTCATTTAATGTGCGCTAATTCAACATAAAAGAATGAAATGCTTTGTTAATTTCAAGCCTAAATTGAAATATTAAATTTGATGACACAAAAGATGAACAGGAGAGAATATGATCTTTCACAAATATAGTACAAATGAAAGATAAGAATATTTCTTTTTATAGCACCAAAACACAATTATTTTGAGACAATAGAAAGAAGAGAAGATTTCAGGGGAGAAATTTAATGTGGGAACCTTTTGAAAAGGAAACAAACATGCAACTTTTACCTAGGAATGAAGAAATGCAAGGAACCCCAAATGGGTCCCACCGGGCATGCCAAAATGTTTCACCTAAATCTTAGAACATCTCTTGGAATGTGATGAAAAAGATAAGGGTAAAAGTCTAGGAGGAATACCTGTTGAAGCTGGTTGAAGGTTATTGCACGCATGTTGAATTCTCAATCTACAACCGATCGTGAGAGCTTTCTTTTGGCTAAGAGGAACTACCCGAGATACACAACAAGACCACCGAATGGAACTTAAATAGTATATGTAGTGGACTTCCTAGCGTATGCTAGATCTGGGAAGTGTGATACTCCCTAAAAGGGAGTCAATCCACCATTTTAAACAAATTAACATGAAAAATAATTTAAATATTGTCCTATTGTAGTCAATATGATTTAGGCATCTCATATAAACACAATAAAATATATATAATCTAACAAGCTAGGTTAGGATCAGATCCGGAGGTCGTGTAAATGGTTCAAGGTTTCGTAGGTCCTGACAGAGAGTTCATGAAGGTCACGGTTGATTATAGGTAGCTTGGGAGTAAGTAGGTAGGTTGCTGGTATGTACTATGTTGATAGACATAGAGACCAATGTCGGTCAAGTCCTTACCGATGCCAATTAATTGTAAGCGATGTCGGTCACCGAAGAAACAATAGGGGGTCAAGAACAGGGGTCTAGGTCTATTTTCCAAGTTGATGGGAAGCTGAGTGAGGTGTCTACAAGATGTGGGTAGGGATGTAGTTTAGTGGTCAGGTCCAAGTGGGGTTCTAGTCAAGGGGGAAGAGTAATGGGTTAAGTTGATGAACAATGCCAAAGGCCAAAATTGGGTAGGTAAATGTAGACACCCCAGATAGGCTCTAATGATGGCGGTTTAGGAGACCGACGCTCGTGATTGTGGGAAAAGAGAAGATGTTGCAGAATGGATTTTGGATCTTCTTTGTGATTGCACAAAGGGTTGGGTAGGTTGGAATGGGGTGTTGGATTGCTAGGACAAGGTTTTGAGGGGTTTTGGAAGAGGTATAGGGGATAGTTATCAGAGAAAAGTAGTGAGTGGATGGAAAAGTAATAACACACAAAAAGATGTAAATACTGAGAGTATCTAAACAAAATGGATTGAATAAACAAGTGTACTTACTTGGAACTTGCTACCAGTCGAATGTGGGTGAATATAGGAGATGGTGGTTGGAGGTTTCTTCTATAGAGGGTCACCAGTTGATATAAAATTATTGCTTGAGATGCCTAGGATTTCCTCCTTGCTTAGCTGAATCAAATCTTGGCTTAGATGGTTGTGGATGTCTGGGTGTGAATGGATGCTAGCTCTGATTACATGAAGATGTGATTCCTCTCTCTTTTTGCTCTTAGAATGTTCCAACCTTGAAATAAGGCTACCAAAAAGGAATAAAAGGTGACCGATGATGGTTCCGAGTTGACCGGCATTGGATTAGGGGTGATCGGCATCACTTAGGTGAGATTTCCTAGGTTTACTAAAATGGGAAGATCTTCTTAATTTCTTGGATCCAAAAATATTTCTTTTCATGGTTTAGAATGGAAGATTATTTTCTAATTTACGGGAGTGTGGTTAGAGAGGTTGTAGAGATTGATTAAGGAAAGTAGGATTAGGTCTTAGCTAGATATGGAAACATGTCGAGGATAGGTCTAGGGTGAGGTGGCTAGATGTGGTGTCTAGGTGAGGTGGAAATTAGGATAATTAGATAATAAATATTGTGAGGATATGGATTAATTTAATTAAATTAATATTAGTGCAGGTGTGAGGGCCATGGCTAGGTGAGTGTGTTCAAGTTGATTATTTAACGAGGGGTCTGTTGGTACCTGATTTTATCTCCCTCAAAACTTGAGCAACATCATGGATTTTTAAGACACTCGAGGTAGATAGATGATTTTATATTTTGTTTTGTAGCCACAGAACAATCTATATGTCTTGTTGGCGTCATGCTCAAGGAGTGGGTAGCACCTTGAAAGGATTTTGATCTAACCCTCACTATTTTAGGGTGTGCTTTTTCTCAAATTTTCTCCTAATTATCAATTTTTTCCCCTATTTTGCATGTCTCAAAACATGCATCATATATCTCTTTGCCACCTTGGAGCCTTCTTTCCCAAGAAAATAACATGCCAAGGATCAATTCTGTTACAACCATTTATCATGATTCACTTGAAAATGACATTTAACAAATTTGTAACGAGATTTGTCGTGTTTCTAAAATGCTGAATCATTACAAATATTTGCATCATTATCCTTCTTGAGGCACGTTTTCATCATCAAGACATGTAGATGCCTTTCCTCTCATCATTTCACCCTTTTACCCTTTAAACTCACCTCTGCAACTTTTAATTTGACATTTCACATGTTTGTTTAGGTCAGGCAAAAATTACTTCAAAAACATCTCAAATTTGCAAATTGAGTCATGAAACCGATTCCAAAGATTCTAGAAGGCCAAAAAGACATGGAATCACCAAAATTTGATGAAATTTGATGTAAAATTCATGATTCCAAGTTTCCTAGAGGAAAAATGGCAGCCAAAAATGAAAATGCACAGCTTCCCTTGATATGCTCTTTCTCCCTCAATCTAGGCCCTCCACATGTCAAATAATGATTGGGAACAAATTCGAGCTTATTTTTTTGACTTTTCAATTTTTTTGGAAAAAATGAAAAAATTGACTTTTTCCCCCGCCCCTCCGCCTTTGAATTTTGGAGATGACACATGGCACATGGTGGGTCCCATTGGGATCGCACTTCAATTATTCACATTTTGACCTTTTTGAATTTTTGGAAAATTTTCACTTTTTGCCCCACGGGCCTGCACCTCCGATTTCTCCCTCACCACATGTCTCCTTGTGATTCGTCATGGGCCAACGCTCCAAATTTTGATTCTGAGTCCTTTTTATAAAAGGGAAAAAATTCCCTCCTACCTCTGCCGATCCGCCTTATCCGCTCTCTGCCCGCCACGTGTCGCTCATTGATTTGCTTGCGGGCATGTGGCTTAAATTTTGCCTTAACTCCTTTTGCCAAAAAGGGGAAAAAATCCCCATTTCCCTCCACGGCCCACACTTCCTCTCGACCCTTCATGGACACGTGTCCACCTATGATTCATTCATGGGGGCACGCTAAAAATTTTTTATTCTAAACTCTTTTGTGAAAAAGGGAAAAAATCCCCTTTTACCTCTGTGGCCCGCACTTCTTTCTACATCCACCACATCTCAAATTGTGGCTCCTTTGTGGACCTGTGGACCTTCCCTCACCTTTTTTCCCCTTTTCCAAAAGGCAAAAAATGCCTAAGTTCCCCGCTGGCCCACTCCTCTACCTTCGTATAAGAACATGACACGTGTCCCCTCGTGAGGTTGTGCGGGGAATTTTGTTATTTTTCCCAAAGCCAAAAATGGCTTAGTTTTTCAAATAAATCATCGATCCATGTCTAACTGTATGGACACATAGGAGACATTGTTTGAGCTTAATTTTGACGGTCAAATGACAACCGTATGACCATAAAAAAATGCAAAATTTACCAGAGATGCCCGAATTCAATTTTTTCTTCATGGGCGATGGATTTTTTGCTCAAAAAACAAGGGGAAGTTGATTTTATGCAATTTTTAACCATGGAGAGGCATTTTTGAAGGTATATTGGTATAAAATGACCAATTTTGATTTTTTTACAATCGAGCAAAAGGGGGAACATGGCATAGCCCACAAATTTGGAAGAATTAGGGCACAAACAAGGCATGCATGGGTGCTTCTTCATGAATGAGGCATGGAAAATGATTTTCAAATGGATTAAGGCATGGAAACAGAGGCAGCAGACTTCATTTCACCCATTAAAACTATAGAAAAAATTTTAGGAGATGCAGAGTGAAAGGAAAATTAGGGGAAAATAATAGAGGATCAAAATGGACACCAACATCGGCTCCAACTTAGGGATGGGCACTCCCAGTGAGTGCCACAAGAACAACATAGACCAAGTGCCAAAATAATCCATTGGGAAAAGGATTCACGAGCCAAAATCACCAAAAACTAGCTGAGAACCCAACAAAAATGGCTGCCACATAGCAAGGCAAACCACAAACCGACAAAACACCAAAAATAGAGTAAAAACCAAACACTATACATTGTACAAGTTGTGCATACCTCAAATTTGGGGATTAATCCAAGAAATGCTTTAGATGTCTACCATTAACAGAAATTCAAGCAATTCCCCATCTAAATCTTTAAGAAAAAGGTATGCTCACCAATTCTGATATCAATGGAGTAAGGTTCCATCCATAATGCATAAAATTTTCAATGTTTTCCCTTATCCTCATTTCTATTGTCCCATAACAAAACCAGATCTCCAATATTGAAGGCCCTAGGAGTGACCTTCTTGTCAAACAATCTTTTCAACTTCTCTCTAAATCTGACATGCCTCTAGTGAGATGCTCTTCTCTCCTCATCTAGCTCCACAATTTGATTGATCCTTGCTTCATATGGACTGACCTTCCGATCTTCAAGTTGTTGAATAAACTAAAATGATGATAATTGCAGATGTAAGGGAAGAATATCTTGAGTTCCATATACCAAATAAAAGGGGCTCTTTCTAGTAACCCTTTTGGCAAAAGGTGATTCTATCAGCCCAAACTACAAATTTTAGTTGTTCACCCCACTTTCTCTTGTTCAACACCAAGGTTCTCCTAATGATCTTCAACAAGTTCTTATTTCTAGACCCAACTTGTCCGTTTCCTTGGGGATTATAGTTTAAAGAATAAGATTGTTTCCATATTCTTTGCACATTGCCATCAAAAGATTAGCTCTGAAACACATGGCATTATCAGCCACAATCTTGACTCGGCACACCAAATCTGCATATGATATTATTCAACAAGAAGTCCATAACAACTTGGTTTGTTTCTTTCTTGGTGGGGATTTCCTCTACCCACTGTGTAAAATAATCAGTGGCTACAAGAATCCACTTATGGCCAACACTAGAAGGGTCTAAAATCTCACCAATGAAGTCCATCCCCCACTGTTTGAAAGGAGCTTCAATTGATACAAGTTGCAAAGGAAGGGAGCCTGAATCTTTCATTCTTCCAGAGAAACGCTAACAACTCTCACATTTTCTAACCAGCATGGTTGCATCTTTGAAGAGAGTAGGCCACCAATAACCAGCTCTCAAAACTTTGTGTGTTGTAACCCTTCCAACAAATTGTCCTCCACAAACTCCCCCATGGAAATCAACAATTTATTTTAGAGCTTCCTCTTTAGCTATACATTTCAAGAGGATACCTTTGGGGTTCTTCCAAGCCAGCCCAAAGTCAGTGATGATGTATTTTTGAGAAGCCATCTTGAGGGATCTTTTCTGATTTTTATTTAAATGATCAAGATAGCATAGGTGTCTGAGGTAAAAGATTATATCCTTGTACCACTCAGATCTTACCAATTTTTTAAGAACATCTGCCCTTTCTTCCTCTACTTCATTTACTTCCATAGTCTACAAGTTGCTCTCACCATGAGCTTTGGCAAGACCCAATCCTCTTAATAACTTTCTGATTTGGATTTCTATATCATACTCCTATATTTTGTTACCCACCTACATCTCTTGCTTGAAATCTCCATCTCTGATAGGACATCTTTTACCATTGTGTGGAGAACATAAGCAACAACTTTTGAACTTCAGATATAAAGCCTGAAAACTTTTGTTGCTTTCACCAAGTCAAATGCTTTTTTTCCATGATTATATATTTTAACTCTATAGCTTTTAAATCCTTGCTAAAGAAAGCAATAGGCCTCGCAGCCCCATCTTAACCCTTTTCGAGAAAATAGATGCAATAGTATTTTCTGAAGCAAAGGAGAAAATTTGGAAAGGCTTTTTGTACTTCAGAGTTGCCAAGACAGTGCATGTTTAAGTGCTTCTTTGATTCCTTCAAAATCTTGAACAACAGCCTCCTCCCATTTGATAACTTGTTCTTTCTTTAACATGCATGTGATAGGAATATTTAACTCAGCAAAATTGGACACAAACCTTGTAATGAAATTTATTTTCCCAAAGAAAGATTGGATGCACTTCTTTGTTTTTGGAATTGGCACCTTGTTGATTGCTTCTATTCTCCCAAGGTCAATCATGACACCAGACTTTGAAACAATATGTCCAAGTAGCTTGGCATTTTGCACTCCAAAGTGACACTTCTTTGGATTCAGAGAGATCCCAAACTCTCTACATCTCATCAACATCCTTTCCTAATGCTGCAAGTGATCTTTTCTACTCTTTGAAAATATAGTCACATCATCCTGATAAACTACAATGAAGTCATTTATATAACAAGTAAAAGCAACATCCATTGCTCTTTGGAAGGTAGCCCCAACATTCATGAGACCAAAAGGCATTCTCACATAAACATATGTTCCCCAAGGAGTGGTAAAGGAAATTTTAAATCTTTTTGACTCCTTGACAACAACCTGATTGTAGCCAAGGAAACTATCCAAGGTGGATACCAATTAAGATCCATCCACTAACGCAGCATGTTCTCCATGTTTGGAAAAGGATAATTGTCCTTTAGAGAAGCTCTATTCAGATTTCTAAAGTCTACACAAAGTTTGATATCTCCATTCTTCTTTCTAACTAGTACAAGGTTTGTAACCCAAGATGAATACCTTGTGGGCTGAATGATCCCTCCCTCCTTCAATTTCTTCAATTCATCTTGCATTTTCATGGAGAGGAGTGGATTAATTGGAATTTTCTTTTGTCTGAATGGTTTGGCATTTTTTTCAAGAGGGATCTCATGCTGAAATAAGTCTTCTCTATATGATTTCAGCTCTGAATATGACCATGCAAGACAATCCTGATATTTCTTTAACATCTAAACATAAGACTGTTTCTCCTCTTTTCTTAGACTGCTACCCAACCAAAATTTTCTTAGTTTATCCTTTGTTCCCAAGTCATGATCTTCCACATCCCTTGAGGTAGACATGTTTCTATTGATGATGCAATCAGCAGTGCTAAAATTTGACTCAAGAGAAACAAGACCTCTAAGAATGGTGTTAGTTTTCAATTGGATAATATCCTTTTCAAACAAAGTCTCTCTTCCTTCAGTCACACACACCATTGGTTCCCAATCAATATGCTGATCCATAAACTCACCTTAATTTTGCAAGAACCTTTTCACTTGAGCATCATCATCAAACACTTACCAATGTTTGATATTATTAGGGATAGCTAGTCTAGTTAACACTTCCACATTATACTCACAATAAGGTGAAATGGTGCAATCTCCAAATCTTTACCCTGACACTGCCAACTTTTCAACAGTAAAATTCATACTTTTGTCATGATGCACAATATTGAAAGAATCAAACATTTCAATTAGATCCCAAACTGCATGCCTATACCGCTTCATCCACTAATTTTTTGTCGCATATAGTTTTCTTATTTATTTAACAAGTAACTCAAATCTCCCTTTGCAATGATGTCCTTGACACCATACTTCCATGCAATTCCCAGACCCAACAACAAGGCTTCATACTCAAAAATGTTGTTAGAATATTCAAAATTAAGCTTGAAAGAAAAAATAAATTCTTCCAATCTTGGAGAAATTAGAATTACACCAGCACCATTTCCAAGTTTGGAGCAAGCTCCATCGAATAACAAGGTCCAAGGAGAACATACCTTCTCAAGAAACTTTGACTAATCCATTTTGTGTTCTTTTCCATTAGCAAAACCAATGAAATTATCAGCATCAACCTCAGCAAACAACACCTCATAGGAAGCATTATTTGGATCCTCAATTAGATGTAACATTTTCTTTTCTCCATAGATCTTGACAAGGCTGCCCTCAATGGGAATAGTAGAAAAATACATGTCCATTTGGACACTCCCTCCAACACTTGTAGCCCAATTTCTTGACAATAACATACCCCACTTTGTAGGGAAATCAACAATCACAACATCAAGTTTTAAATTTCTCCTAGGATAAGATGCGATCTGCACTACCAAACCTTTCACACAACCAACTACTAGCACTTCTCTTGAGTCCATGGTAGTACACTTTCCATAGGCTGATGTTACTTTGATATCCAATTCATTCATGACTTCTAAAGGCATGAAATTACATGATGCACTGGAACCAAACATACAATTGTGAAGTAACCTATCTTTTATAATAAAAGTTATGAAAAATGGATCAACATTCAATTGGGAATCAACCAAAGATGTCCCAAAATATACCTCAAGTGTCTCTCCAAAATCCTCTATTGCTAGTGGTGTTCCAAGGTCTACAATTATCTGAGGAGGATTTTCAACAACATTTACATTTCTGCCTAGAATATTCTTCTCTTCTTTCAACCCCAAGTACTCAAATGCTCTCTTCTTATGCTCAGGAATTCTAAGCAACTCAATGATTGGAACACTTACTTTGATTTGGCTCAATACTTGGGCTATGTCATAGGGAACACTCTTTGGAAAAACAACATTAGAAGGGAGACAAGAAGATTCATTTGATGGCAAAGGATTCTTAGTAGCTTGGGCATGAGGAGGACTACAATTTTTGCTTGGGGCAGCAGAGCTTTTGGAAAGTGTTTCTTTCCTAGGAGATTCTTTGGGAATTCTTGTGAGCAAGGGTGTTTTAGGTTTGTCTTGAGGCCCAAATCCCTTAACAACCTTGCTTCTAGTGTTATAATATTTCTCTTGAGCTATAACAACATTCATCAACAATTGTCTATCTTCCTCCAAAGGGATACCACCATCATACTTCTTAATCATCAAAGCTCTTAAGTATTCAAAGTCATTGTTAGGAGTTTAAAAATCTTACACTACATAAACTTCAAGAGTATGGGGGGAAGAAAAACTTGTACCTATTTAATGAAATCCCAAAAGGTAGCAGCTGTCCTAGCACTTATTACTTCATCGATGTTGCTCCTCCTTGTGAGCTTGAAGAACAACCCACCATGCAAATATTCTCATTAGTACCATTATCATTATTAGCTTCACCTTCTTGTTGGTCCACTTCACATGGAGGATGGGGCAGAAAAACTTATTACACCAATCAATATCAACAACCTCTTCAACAGCAACAACCCTAGTAGTTAAGGGATCGAGTAACACTCTTCCTTCATGTGCTTAACGATGTCTATTTACAAAACCCATAGGTCCTTTCCTCTATCATCTACCCTTTGATCACCTCTAGGATGATTGGCAAATATATCATGTTTTGTGCTCTTGGCTAACCTTGTGAAGTCTGCTTAATTCCTTTCTCAGCTCTTGCCAACTTATATGAGATTTCTTTGACATCCCCTATGAAATTTTTCACAACCTCCTCCAAATCAGCTCCTTGCTAACTTGAGGTTTGTCGGGGTCTATCAATTTTACACCATCTCTCTTGAGATGTTTCCCAATGACCTTAATGTTATTTTCAATTTGAAGTGCCAGGTGAAAGCCTACCTTAAATTGGTAGGGTTCTTGTCTCTTAGGTAATAGGTTGTTTTCTTATCAAATTCATTTGTATATTTGATTAAACAAGATTCATCACAAGGCCTCAAATTGACTAGCAGTGTTCTCAAATTTTTATTAAACCTTTTGTTGAAGTCATGAACTAACTCATTGGGGTTATTCTTGATGTTCTCAAACTTAGACAAGAGAAACCTAGGTTCAGTCCTATCACCATATTGTAACCTAAATGCATTCTTCATTTCAATCCAAGAGTCAATAGAATTACTAGGAAAATCCTTGTACCAATCCCTAACATCCTCTTCTAGTGTATGAATAAACAATTTGATATACACATCCTCAAACTCTATCTCAAAATCTTCCATCATATTATCAAAAATTTTGAGATGCTGATCACCAGTAATAGCATTGTTACCCTAGAATTTTGGCAACCTATTTCTGACATCTTATGGGACAACATTTGGGTAACCATCCATTCCTCTAAAATCTATAGGAACAAAGGTGTTAACAACAAATAGAGGTATAGGATGAGCCATATTGTTTGGTGGAGGTGATCTTGGAGGTGAAACAAGCTGATGAGGAGTGCAAGGTCTTTGGGACTCAAGAATGTGATTCACAAGACTGGTATTCTCTAAGTGCTAACTTTCTTGGAAAGTTTTATTTGGATTAAAACATAGAGGTACAGATTGGAGAAGGAACTCACTCGGTATAGCATAAATACCATCACTAGCTGAGGAAAACAAGTTTATTAAAGGATAATCCTCTACCAAAGGCTGATCTCTCTCACCGATGGATATATCTTTGCCTGATGTCTGACCTTTAACAACTTTCCAAACTCTTCTCCCTTCCAACTCTGAATTCCTTGATTTTGTAAACAACTTCTTAGTAGATTCTCTAAGGAAGAGAGATATTCTTCCTTCCAGTTTTGTAGATATTAGCAACACAAAAGTAAATGACAGAAAGGTAAGACATTGGTATTTATAGATCAACACCGAAAATCTTGCTAGAATTTATAGATCGAGACCTTCCTTTCTTGAATCAATCAACCAAAAATGCAAATAAGGTGCAACCACTGCTGAAACTGATAAAATTACAGGCAGAACTTGCAACCTTCATTCAATTCTTACAAATTTGATTATAAAATGATGCTTCAACAACGTATTTGCATGTAGAATTTGCAAAGGACATTCCCAGGGTTTGATAAGCACTAAGATATCTCAAATATTCTCAACAAGTCCCCAGTAGAGTCACTAGAAATGTTGTTTGATGGGCTAAAGCACAAAAGAAGTATTAACAGGGATCTGAAGCACTGAAATATAGAATGATATTCCCTGATAATGATGCCATTTAGTGGTGTTGGTACCCAGATTTAATATCCTTCACAAATTGAGCAAAAGATCATGGATTTTTCAAGAAACTCGAGAGCGAGATAGATGATTTTATATGTCATTTTGTAGGCTGGGGAGCAATCTATCTAACTTGTTGGCACTAAGATTATGAAGGAGTGGCTAGCACCTCAAAAGGATTTTGATCTAACCCTCACTATTTTAGGTTGCGCCTTTCAACCAAGGTAAGAGAACCTATACTGCAACCTCTGTTTTATGAAGGAGGTGGAGATATCCTTATACTGTGCATATTGTATGGAGATGGCCTTGGGAAAACATGATCAATCTTCCATTATTCAAACTCAATAGAGTTGTCACTACTAAATGATGGAAATTCTTTCAAGACAAGGTTGAGGCTGCTAGAGACATGGTATGATCCTGATTTGCTTTGTGCATTTTTGTAAATGGATTGTATTCTTTTGTTGACACACAATGCAAATTCACGGGTAGTATGGGTAGGATGGGTTTTTAGAATGATTTTTGGCGGGGTATTGATGAGACAAAATGGGATATATCAGATCTTTGACAAACTCTACAATACTTGAAACAACTATCGATAAAATGCTTCAAATAATAAAGACATTCTTTCAACCGAGAAAAGGCATAAATGGAAGCCCAGAAGCACTCTTCACACAATCTTTAAGAACTCACCAAAAAGTTTGAAGTAAATAACTCAATTAAACACAAAAATCCTTTATCAAACCATACCTAAGGTGCCACCAAAGGCTTACAAGCAATATCTATAGTCAAGGAAGGTAAATTGATTTTAAACTTGTTTATCTCCTTATCGATGAAGGCTTTTCTAAATATGAGATTGCAAATGCCACTAAACTATCAACCAGAAATGGAGATCCTATGTGATTTCTAAAGACTTTCAATGCAAGATTGCAACAAGAACAATTAAAACTATTTGCAGGAATTTAAAAATGATAACAGACACCATATTGCCCAGAAAAACACAAATTAACTCAAAATATTGTTAAATTCATTAGCAGGGGAGAGTTTCATGAACAATCTCAGAATTGTGTGATGGCTATACACTTGTAACCAACTCACATACATGAAGATTCAACACAAAATAAATTATCCTGGTTCTTTGATGGGTTTCTCAGAAGATGAGCTTTTTCTCATAATTTTCTCGTGATTTTAAATTTTTTTCCCCTCTTTTGCATGTCTCAAAACATGCATCATATATCTCTTGCCACCTTGGAGCTTTCTTTCCCAAGAAATTAACATGCCAAGGGATCAATTTTTTTACAACCATTTCTCATGATTCACTAAAAATGAAATTTAACAAATTTGCAACGAGAGTTTCCAGGTGTTTCTAAAATGGTGAGTCATTACAAATATTCAGATCATTATCCTTCTTAGAGGCACATTTTTCATGATCAAGGCATGTAGATGCCTTTCCTCTCATAATTTCACCATTTTACCCTTTAAATTTACCTCTACAACTTTTAATTTGACATTTAACGTGTTTTCTCGGGCTGGGAAAAATTACTTCAAAAAACATCTCAAATCTGCAAATTGAGTCATGAAACCAATTCCAATGATCCTAGAAGGCGAAAATGACATGGAATCGCCAAAAAATTGATGAAATTTGATGCAAAATTCATGATTCAAAGCTTCTGGAGGAAAAAATGGCGACAAAAATGAAAATGCACAGTTTCCCTTGATCTATTCTTTCTCCCTCAATGGGACCTCCACGTGTCAAATAATGATTAGGAACAAATTAGGGCTTATTTTTTTGACTTTTCAAATTTTTTGGAAAAAAGGAAAAATTTGAATTTTTCCTCACCCCCCTCTACCTTTTAATTTTGGAGTGACACGTGGCACATGGTGGGTCCCATTGGGATCGTACTTCAATTCTATGCATTTTTTCCTTTTTTGAATTTTTGGAAAATTTTCACTTTTTGCCCCACAGGCCCGCACCTCCAATTTCTCCCTCACCACGTGTCTCCTTATGATTCATCATGGGACAAAGCCTCCAAATTTTGATTCGAGCCCTTTTTCAAAAGGGAAAAAAATTCCCTCCTGCCTCTGCCCAGGCCCACCACCCACCTTGTCTGCTCTGCCCACCACATGTCACTCATTGATTTGCTTGCGGGCCACGGCTTAAATTTTTGCCTTAACTCCTTTTGCCAAAAAGGGGAAAAATCCCCATTTCCCTCCATGGCCCACACTTCCCTCTAACCCTTCATGGACACGTGTCCACCTGTGATTCGTTCATGGGGCACGCTAAAAAATTTCATTCTGAACTCTTTTGTGAAAAAGGGAAAAAATCCCCTTTTACCTTCGTGGCCCACACTTCTTTCTACATCTCGCCACATGTCAAATTGTGGCTCCTTTGCATGGACCCGCAGGCCTTCCCTCACCTTTTTCCCCTTTTCCAAAAGGAAAAAAATTCCTAAGTTCCCGCTGGCCCACTCCTCCGCCTTTGCATAAGAACATGACACGTGTCCCCTCACGGGGTTGCGGGGGGAATTTTGAAATTTTTCCCAAAGCCAAAAATGGCTAAGTTTTTCAAAGAAATCTGTTGATCTGTGTCCAACTAGAAGTGGCCACATAGGAGACATTGTTTGAGCTTAATTTTGATGGTCAAATGACAACCGTATGACCGCAAAAATGTAGAATTTACCAGAGATGCCCGAATTTGATTTTTTCTTCGTGGGTGATGGATTTTTTGCTCAAAAAACAAGGGGAAGTTGATTTTATGCAATTTTCAACCATGGGAAGGTATTTTTGAAGGCATATTGATATAAAATGACCAATTTTGATTTTTTTACAATTGGGCAAAAGAGGGAACACAACATAGCTCGCATTTTGGAAGAATTAGGGCATAAACAAGGAATGCATGGGTGCTTCTTTAGGAATGAATCATGGAAAATGATTTTGAAATGGATTAAGGCATGGAAATAGATGCAACAAATTCATTTCACCCATTAAAACTGTAGAAAACATTTCGGAGATGCAGAGTGAAAGGAAAATTAGGAAAAAATAATAGAGGATCAAAATGGACGCCTTGTGAAGGTCAAGGAGCGTGTGACCCAATTTTAGTGTCTACACCTAAGTCCTATATCTATAAGATCTATTATAAAGGGATTCTAACATAAGGTAAATTGTATCTACTGTATATCTATGCCTACTCTAATCTTGTTCATCATAACCTAAGTTGCATGTTTTATAATTTAGGGATTTGGAAACAACCTAAGGTGATGATAAGTATATTTCTAACCTATCACCGCATTAGTAGAAAGAATAGCCTATCATAAGGTGGAAAATTTACCTAAGGTAAATATTTTCTAAACTAACCTAAGGTCATACCCTAAGCTAATGATATCTATCCTAAACTAATGTGAGGATAGAAGGGGACCTAAGGGGGTCGTATGGCAAGTTGAAGGCATGGAGATGGTTCCTAAGTCTTTTATTTGATTTTATTTTTGAATTTAAATCATTAAGTACTATCAGTTTGATAGGGGCATGGAAATTGGAGGTGATCCTAGCTGGCACCATCTCTAAATTTAACAATGCATGTTCTTTTTGAAATTGGACTCACCAATTTTGGATGGCGGTGGCATGGAGATTTAGGCGGAGACTAGAAATTAATGACATTAATTGTCATCATTTTTGGTGAGCAAACCACCTTAGAAACCATGTGAGCAGATTTTTGGGAGTTGTTTTTTCTTTCATGCATTCTGATTTTTACTCTGCATGGAGCTATCTAGTTCTTCGAACCAGCAATTCTATTTTCAGTTTGTTGTTATTTTTAACTCTCTTGGACTATTTTTGATATAATGGAGGTATATGAGGCATTTTAGGAATAATTTTTTGGTTGTTGATTTTTTTAGAGAAGGAGTTGTGAAGGCTCAGCTAGAAATCTTCTTCAATAGACAAAAGCACTATCAGGCATGATAGGCTCTATCCATTAAGATGCTCTACTTTTCTCTAAGTTTCTTCATTAAAACAACTTTGCTCTTTTGAGATAATTGGGTTTTCATTTCTGTGATGGTTATTTGGTTTCCTTGCTTGAATAATTTTTGTATTCTTTGATTGAGGAATCTCTGCTTGGATTAGAAGTCATTGAATTTCTTTTCCGGTTATTTGTTTATTGAATTTCACCTTAAATCTTGTGGTGATTTGAGTAATGAGGTGCATGTGTGAATCCTTCTTATTTGATCAAAAATGGGTTATGGAAATTATATATGTGTCTTTAAGTTTCGAACCAAGTTGTAGCTTGGGTTGCAGAATGTAAAAGCATACCCTACACTTTGTCACTTCTTGGTTTTGTGGAAGTTATGTTACTCATGTTGGAATTTTATGAATATGCATGCTTTGATTCAAAGTTATATAAACTTGAATTTGTTTATGGAAATAGTAAATGTGTTCTTTCTTCTTGAACCCTTTGTATAATCTATCTATTGTTTGGATTCGGTATGTGATGGAAGCTGGATAATTATTTAATGTTTGGAATCTCTATTTTTGTGGGTTCTTCTTGTATGGAAACAAGAGTGAAGGTTTTATTAATTTTTTTAAAAAATAGGTACTTGAATTTGGTTCTTCTAAGGAAACTATGGGTTATTCATTTCCTATGCACTTTGATTTTGAGGATTTCAAGCTAGGGATTCCCGTGTTTGAAGTCTTTCTTCTGATCTTATATGTATACTATGTTTCTTAAGTTCTCGAGTACTAAACTAAAGGTTACATAGGTGAGATCCTATTGTTAGGGATGTTGTGTGGGTTGACCTTATCGATTCGACACTTTGGGTTATCCTTGTAGCTTTGTTTGAGATTTCTTTGTTTTGTTCTTGTTGTCTTCTTCCTGTCGAAGTAGATGTTGTTGGTTTTGTTTAACTATCCCTGAACTGGGTTAATCTCTTGAGTATCTTGCTGGAGTAAACTTGTTAAACCCCTCCTGATTGGGATATCATGAACTTTAAGGATGATCCTTGAACTTGTGGTTGTCATTTCTTGATTTTGAACTATCGAAACTAGTTCTGAATAAGGGGTTTTCTAGACTCTTTCATTCTTTGATCTCTGAGCAAGATTGGAGGGAATAAATTTGTTGATAGTTGTATGCCTGTAGCTAAGCTATGTCGATCTTAGGCTGTAACTTCTTGGAATTGAATCATGAAGGAACCTTCTCTGTCCTTTCATAAGATATATTTCTCTCACCTCTGTGAGGATTTGATTGAGATTTTTCTCACTTTGATTGTTTTATTTCCATCTTGGAGGAATTGGTCAGTCTGTGGATCTTGACTGAAACTTTAACATCCTTGAGTGACTATTGGGACTGTAATTACCCATATGGAATTTTGTAAATTTTTTCATTGCATCTCCTTTTTTATATGGTTTAATATCACATTCATTGGTTTTCCATGATGGGAAACCATGTTTAAATCTATTTCAACCACAACAATCACACATTCTATTGATCTCTTCTTTTATTTGTTTTCTTTAATAAGGATTTCGGAAGTAGTGAAGGGTATGTATTGTCCTTTTCGGTCTTTTTTCCATGTGTTAGAATGTTAGAATTCCCTTATGATCATGACATTTGACTCCTTTTTTAGTCTTTGAGGTGAATTCTGACCACTTCCTTTTTAAATAATAGGATGATATGGGTTGTGTTCTCTTCTCTAAAGTAGTGTATGTGGATTTGGGCTAACCGAATTATATAGGAAGCTCTTACTGTTTCATCATAGTCATCCTTCTTTTGGGTAAATCTGGTCATTAGATTTAATTGGATCAATTGCACTAATATGATGAGGTAGAGGAATGGGTTGGTAGATTTCAGGAATGATTAAGTCTAGGTCATAGGCATGGTTGAGTCTAGGTCATAGGCATGGTTAAGTCTAGGTGAAGGAGGAAGTATTTTAAAATGTAGGTGTTGATGTTCTTGTCCTCTATTGGGTAATCAATAAGTAATGGAGAATGTGAATGGTAAAAGGTTGGAGGGAATGTTCACATTAGTCTTTTAATAATTGAGATAGAAGACTAATGTGAGATGTTGTACATTGAGTAAATTCTATCTTAATGTTGATATTTGGTCTAACTTGATAAATTAGGCTATGCCTTGCATTTGGGATTAGGATGCCACATCTGATGTGTGAGACTCTTATTTGCATTTGTATTTCTAATTAAGATGATTTGTGAAGGAAATAATTAGAAGGTACTTTTATTTTATATGGATAAGTGTATTGGATGGAACTGTATTTATCTAATAACATGTTGTAGATTGTTGATTACATCATGACATTTCTTTGAATGTTATTCAAATTGATTAATTATTCTTCTTTTATGGTTGTTATTACTATGATTTATTTATCTTCTTTATCTCATTGTTTCATTAAAGAATAGTTGGTTTAATGAAACAGTTAGTTGAAATCATTTCTTTTTAATGCTTATTGCTTATCATGATCAGTTTAATGAACTGACCCGTGCTAGAAATTTTTGCAGATGGACTTCGTAAGTGATAAAGGAAGGCACTAAATTTTATGATGTATTGGTTTAATTAAAATTTTGAACCATTATAGAGAATTTTGAGCTATTATTGAAATGTATTGAAGGAAGAAAAGTTGTATTCCTAAATGATCTTGATGTTGTTGACATGAAATATGTCAGTAATGCATAGTTTTGTAAGATGTGTATTTTATTTCAATGAATTGAAAAGACCTAAGTTACTTAAACTCGATTAATTATATTCTCTTGTTCATAATAAGAAGGAAAAAATGTAATCATATCCTTCATGTTGTTATTCATATCTGATTGGATCCTTATTTTTGATGTCATTAAATTTTCTGGATAAATGGGAATTAGTACAAATTCCCTTACTTTAATGCAACTTACTAAGTTGTATGTATTTATGTTCTTTACTTAATCTTGAATGGTTGATTATGATGTTATGAACGTGTAGTTATAATGTCAAGATGTGTAAATTGGATATGGGTATAATAAATCCTAATACTTAACCATAATGAGGAAGGTTATCCTCTTAAAAAGGATGCAAAATAAACGAATGATATATGAGTTCGATAACCATTTAGACTTCATATTTATGAAGTCTTTTATATCAGAACCTGTTTTGGTTCTTATACATTCCTTGAATGGTTGTGACACATTAATTAAATCATATGATAGATGTTGATTCTATTTTCAATTAATTACACGTTAAGAAAAAAGTTAATTGAACATAAAGCAATCTTTAGTCTATGAAGTTCCATATTACTTAACCAACTCAAATAAGGATGGAAACCTTAAAGGTTGTTGTAATATAAATCTTAATCCTAAGCTAATTAAGTGGAAATGACCTCTTTGAGGTGTGTACATTGTGATGAAGAAGTTACGTCGAGATGTTGGCACACGCCAACCGTAAATTGTACCTTCATGAAGACTTAGGTCTTCATGAGGATATAGGGTTGCAATTGACATATTGCAACACCCTTTAGCATTGATTCATCTGGACCTATCCAAATTTGGACTTAAACTTAGTTTCTCTCTAGGTCGATTAGAGTTATGGTTTAGCATAAGAAGTGACTCACAATGACTTAGGATTGTTTCACTTGATTATAGATTGTTTCATTGAAGTATTGACGAATAAGGTAGGGTAATGGGCGTAGGAGGAATACCTGTTCAAATTTTGGTTGATGGGTTGTTGCACATGTATGACTTCCAAATCCATAGCTGATTGTGAGAGCTTCCTTTTGGCTAGGAGGAACTACCTGTAATGCAAAGCAAGACCACCAGAAGGAGTTAAACAATATGTGCAGTGAACTACCTAGTGTGTGCTAGATCCAGGAAGTGTGATACTTCCTAGATGGCTATCAGTCCACTATTTTAAACAATTTAATGTGGTAAATAAAGTAAATCCTATTGTAATTCAAAATAATCTAGGTATATCACTTAAAACAAAATAATAAATAGATCTAATCTAATAGGCTAGGTTAGAATAGGATCCGAAGGTCAAGTAACTAGTTCTGGGTCTCTACAGGTCTGACAGAGGTCTCAGGAAGATCACAGGTGAATGAGGGTGAGAGGGAATTAGGTGGGTAGGTCACTATTCTGGCTGTATGGGAAAATATAGAGACGATGTCAGTTAAGGGTGACCGATGATAGTTAGGTGTAACTAGTGTCGATTCTTGTCAAAAATTGGGAATGCCACAAAAAGAGATTTAGGTCTCCTTTTTTATTACACAAAGGATTTTGGTTGGTCGAGATGAGGTATTGGGTGATTTGGGTAGGATTTGGTGAGGTTTTAATGGGTATATAGAGGAGTGAGTGTTGGAGGAGGTCAATGGGTGGGTAGGTAAACAATAGATGATAATATAATGATGAAATGGAATGAACCGAGAGAATTAGAACATTTACTTACTTAGATTCTGGTCATGGATGCCTGTAAGTGAGAGATGGAGGTGTTGATGAGAGGTTTGAAGGATGCGAGGTGATCACCAATTGAAGGAAAGATTCTGTATGGGCTGCATGTACATTCCTCTTTTCTTGGTTAGATCGGATCATTCTTTGGGATGGTTTTGTAGCGGAAAAATGCTTGATCTCCTTCTTTACATGCATGTTCTCACTGAAATTCACTCTCGAAGATGTGATATATCTCTCGGATTGTGCTAATGTTTTCCAACTTTTCCAATATTTTTCGAACCTTCTACCAACCTTGAGAATAAGGTTGTTTTTGGGTTAAAAGGGTAACGGCGGTGGTTCCGGCTTAAACGGCGACGATTAGGGGTAATCAACATTGGTCAAGGTGGGATTTTATATGTTTACTAAATTAGGAGATCCTCTTGATTTCCTTGGATCTCTTTCCATTAACCCATGGATTAGACTGGGAGCTTCTTGTAAGCATGTGTGAATGTGGTTAGAGAGAATGTAAGCATTGATTTTTAGGGTTTGGGTAAGTCTTAGTTAGTTATAGTAACCTAATAATAATAGGTTGTAGGGTGAGTTTGCTTGGTGAGGTGTCTAGGTGAGGTGTATCTATGGATATTATTTAAATTAAGATATTTAAATAATAAATATAGTGAGGATAATGAATTAATTTAATTAAATTAATATTAGTGGAGTGAAGGGTCCATGGCTAGGTTAATGTGATGAAGGGTGTTTATTTTTCGAGGACCAAAGGGGAGTGTGACCTAATTCTAGTGTGTACATTTTGCCCCTTTTTGTTGCGTAGCTTGTATTAGTGCGACACTAATAAAAATAAGATGTGGTTGCCCCATGTGTGGTGAAGGTGATCCCCTTCAAACTAAGAACTGATGAGGTCCGACGGTAGAATCGGTGAGTGGTTTGATAAAAAGGTGAATCTAAGGAAAAGGTAGGTGGGCACGAGAGGAAAAGGGTTAAAGGTCTACTCGTGTAATCTAGGTAATGGGTCGGGGTCGAAGGTAGTAATGTGATCAAATGCACACACATGTATAAACCGTAGCAAAGACGCTACCGGTTGAAGAGCATCAAACTCTACATCATCTAAGGTCGATAGGTTTATCCAAACATGGTTGAAGTGATTCCGGTATCCAAGATATAGGATATGGTCAGAAACACAACTTAGGTTAGGTGCAAGAATGTTTAGGTATGTTCCATTACACCAAAGGTAGGGTCAGGATAAACAGTCATGGCAATAGGCTAGGTAAGTTCATTAGGTCAACAACACAGGTAATAATGCCGTAAGGTATATCGAACACATGAGGTCAAAGGGAACTAGTGATGGTCCAAGTCCAAATATCTAGGTTACGACACGGGTAAGGCCAATATAGGGGTAAAATAATGAGTCCCCAAAGGAGGAAAAATGGAGGTAGTAAATGATGAGGTCGGAAAGGTGATATAAATGGGTAGGGTAAAGGTGGGGTGGGGTAAATGATCAGGGTGAAGGTTGGGTGAGGTAAAAAAATGAAGTAGGGTTAGGGTAAAAGGGTAAAATTTAGGGCAATGTGTAGGTGAGGGTGACTGATGCAAATCATGGCTAATCGATGTCGGTATAGGTCAATCGATGACAGTGAGGTAGGGCACACGACCAACGTCGGTTAAGTCAGGTTTGTTATAAAAACAAAAAATCCATATTTTTTAATTCATTTGTTATTTTGTGAACTGATAAAATAACAAAAAGAGAGAAAAGAGAGAAAAGTGTCCAGACGAAACAAAATAGTGAGCTAGTGGTGTGATCGATGAGTGATTGGTTGGTGAGCAGTGGGTCCACAGGAGTAGTGCAAGAGATTCGATAGGTTAGAGGTTGCGGGTATCAAGTTAGTGATGGTGGAGGCCAGAGAGGGATTGGGTGGGCCACCGGTATAGTAGCCAGATGTGCCATCGAGATGGTAGTAGTATGAAAAGGTAAGCACTCTACTCTATGTGTAGTTGATTTGATAGATTAGAGGATTATTTTATTATTGGTTGTAGGTTTTGTTGGTTTTTAGGTTTTGTGGGTGGTTAAAAATTAAATTTGGGAATGGGGGGATATTGGATAAAAGGAGGAATGGGGAGGGTAATAAATGGTATAGGTGGGGTGGGTAGAGGTCCAGGGGTAGGTGAGGTCATTGTAGGGGGTAAAAGGGCGGGGGGGGTTTTTTTAGAGAGGCGGGTTTTGGGAAATCGTGGGATATTCCACGGCGATTCTTCGGCATTAGTCAAGTTTGGTCGGCGTTAGTTAGGTGGAACTGGTATCAATCACCAAATAGGTGACTGATGCCGGTTAAGGGGTGATTGGGGTCGGTAAGGGTGAACTAGTATCGGTCACAAAATAGGTGACCGATGTCGATTAAAGGGTGACCAGGGTCGGTTAGGATGAATCAATACCGATCATTATTGGGCACAAGGTTCCAAAAGTGATGTGGGCTAGGTAGTTGAGATGGGTAGGGTGAAAATAGGGTATAGGAAAATGATAATGGTTGAATATGGATTGATACATGTAAATTAATATTGTGTTTATATTGGATGCAGGGGAGAGCACAACTACATATGTGGGATAGGGTTCCGCCTCTATTGGTGACAGTGTGTAGTGTAGTGACCGTGACAGAGCTACGGCATGAGGAGGTAGTGGGCTTGAAGGGTTCATCACTATCAACATGTAGTTTGACAGCCCAGTTTGATGGTCACACTCATCGATAGATGGGATTCCGTGACCAACACATTCCACCTACCGACGGGTGAGATTACTATCACCCTAGAGGATGTGTTTGATTCTTTGGTTACCCATATTGGGTGCCCAGGTTTATTCTATCTCCTCTAAAGCCTCAGAGGAGTTGATTGTGACTATTTTTGGAGAGGGGATGGCCAACCTAAGATTCCATAGCACCAGCTTGAGCTATGGAGAGATGTACCTAGCCCATCCGAAGGAGATGAGGCTAGTGGTTTTGTTGATGGAGGTAGTGTGTTGCTATGCACTTGCCGAAGCGAGGGTGGATGGTTTCCCGATCACCGATGATGGGGTACTCCACAACATGATGGATGAAACCTACTTTTTCTAGGCACCATCACTCTCACAGTGTAGTTATACAAAGAGATGTGGGCGTATGGGCGTCTGCAAGTTCAACTGTGTTGCACATTTTACTACACTATTGGGCCTACAAGAACATAGTTTATGTGTGGCCTATAGGGATGCCCCGAGTAGATACATTCCCATCACGATTTGTGTAGGTTGGAGTACGGGAGATGGGTGCCGGTGATAGGAGAGCGTAGATCTAAGAGGCCCACACATGATGTGGTCCATTTAAGTAGTTATTAGAGGGGCTATCTGGATTAGACATTATATGGAGGCCATATGTGGATTCCCCTCATATAGGAATGAATGAGGAGCTAGCTAAGCTCTAGCTAGAGAGATGGATACAGGGTCACCAGCCAAGGAGTATGAGATGATCCCGGTGAGACGAGTCTTATGGCGTTCGGGCTAGTACAAGACATTCCTCTGCCCCTTTCCCTCATTATCGAGAGAGATGATGTGGAGATGTCCTTACCTCTACCACAGCATACAAAGGTGCCCACTGGGAAGGAGGAGAAGGCAATGGACCAATGGATAGATGTCACCAGTGCATAGACAGTATAGGTAGTAGTGGGCGGCTTAGTTATGAGCCATACCACCTAGACAGGGAAGCTAGATCTAGCTACCATTATGGTGTAGAGAGACACCCTATAGGGGTAGGTAGCTATGTTGATTACCCAATTGGGTATCTTGTAGACACACATGGAGGTTACGAGGCGAGAGGTAGTAGAGCTACACGGACAAGTGTCCAGTCTGCAGTGCCCGGATGGCGATAGAGGAGATGGAGATGGAGAGGACGGAGATGGTCAGGTGGTAGCCTTACAGGATCTCGGTGGCAAGTTTACATGGCTAGTGGGCCACATCCCAGGCATAGATTGGGGTCTTACAGTCCCGGATACGGGCATAGGGAAGGGGGCACCCCATAGGCACTTGGGATTAGGTCCTAGCTCATAGGAAGGTGTGGACGGGGTCCCGTAGGGCAGGTACAAGGGTTGATACCTAAGGGACCACCATAGACCGTGCCTGTATCTAGGTTATAAGATGTCCTAGGTGAGGCTAGATACTATCAGGACTAGATGATGGCAACCGGGATAGACTTCATATCCTATGCCAAGTACCGAGCATAGCATAAAGTGAGAGGATGAGATCCTGCACTCACAGTGTGGAGAGCACAGGGGGTCAGTGAGCTCGAGGCTGATTAGGTAGAGGCTACTAGTGCATGGAGACTAGCTCTAGTTGAGGTGCCAGCAAGGACCCAGGAGGCCAAGGGTATAGGTGATACAAAGATGGAGGACATCCGCCAAGATGCCTGATATGTGGTCACCTAATTTTTGATGTATGATAGTTATTTTGTGATTTATACCGGCCTCCGTGCATCTTTGAGAGATAGTTGTATTTTTGATCACATACCATCCTACATGCCGAAGACAGTGAGGATGTATGAGTGGTTTGTATATTTCGAGCATATACCAGCCTATGTGCCGAAGATATTTTGTATTGATTCATTATTTTTGTATATATGAGACCAGCCTGCATGCGATGACATTTTGTATTATATATCGGCCTGTGTGCCAATGATTTTGAGATGATGGACATGATGAGATAGCCATGTATATTTGAGATACACATTTATTTATATGATGAGATACATGTTATGATTTGATTTGTTGATGTGTTTATGAGATATGGATTTTTTTGTTGATATGGATGGAAATTAGGTGAGTTAGGCATGATGGAGTCAAGTTGGTATAGGCATGGTTGAGTCAGGTTATAGGCATGGATTGAGTCAGGTTTGTTTAGGCATGGATCGAGTCAAGTCGGTGTAGGCATGGATCGAGTCAAGTTGGTTTAGGCATGGTTGAGTTAGGTCGGTGTAGGCATGGTTGTGTTGAAAGTAGGTGAAGTTGTGATTCATTATTTCATGCAATGAATGATAATATGGGTCATATGTGAGATGTGGTATAATCTATGCATAGTGATGATAGAGAAATGGTAGGTGTAATAAATGTATGCTATGATAATATTTAAAATATGAAACAACTTGTTATGTATGTGGTTTAATTTCTAATTTTGGGTATAAAAGGGAAACTAAGTGAGGTGTGATGTAATCTGAGGAACATGGAAGATGAATTGTTTAGGGTAGCGAAATTTCCGAGCTAACCTCCAAGGGCCCCATGCCCTTAGAGTGCTTTGCTACATAGTCTCAATAAAAAGGGACCTCAAGTGATGTAGTTTGCCCATGAGCGAGGGAAGAATATAAGGAGGTATGAAAATGAGTTGGTAGGTTTTTTGGCATGTTTTTGGTAGATTATAGGTAAAATAATATAGGTGAGGGTGAATGTGGTGAAAGAAGAAGATTACCCCAAAATTAAGTGTCGAGGAAAAATTCGTGTATAAGGTAATTAAAATGTTAACAAAGATGATTAAAAGATAAGAGGGGGTAATAAAGCCACATGGTTAGGTAGGATCATACCGATTAGATCATACCTTGGTGGAGGTGATGAAGGTAAGGCCCTAAATTCATGGCATGATGGACTATTCTACGATGAAAAGTAGTCACATGATCACCAAATTTCTAAGTTCCAAGAGGTCCCTTGAGGCAATAGGAAATGATAGTGGGAATGGTAATAAGGGTGAAAGGTAGTTAATTTTCATATGGTATAGGTAGCATACGTTTCAAGAAAGAGAACCTAGATCATAATGGGAAAGTCCATGAAAAAAATGTTGAGTGTTTTGACTTATAGTTGAGATAGACCCGATCAATGTGGGGAATTCTATATGGGATGAATAAAATTGAACTCCTTGACGTCTTTGTGAAGCTGATCGATGTGGAAAGCTTCGGTTGCTCTCGTTTTTTTTATTGTTTTATTTTTTTAATTTTTTTAGAGCATTACATAGCTTTCCTTCTAGGGAGTAGTCTATTTATAGCAGTAATTGTTGAGAGGAATATCTCCTTTTGAGGTAGTCATCATCTTTTCGGTAGAATTTTGACTCAAGGAGTGTGGTCCCATTTACGGGCCTTAACTCATGGACAAGACCAAGGTGGAGAATAATACTCTTGTTCAAAAGGCAAGGTGAAATGACCATGGGATCTCATCTAAAGGTAGATGAAAAGTATCCATGAGAATCATGCTATGTGCAATGTCGTGGTACACATATTCAAGAGAAGATAAAATGTGACAAGTACTCACATGATTCTTGTTTAATCATTGGTGAGGTGTATGAAGTGGATAGCACTCAAGGGACGAGCATGGAAAGAGAAAAAAGTGAGGTAAGACTACAATTCAACAATAGAATGGTCAAATATGCAAGGTGTTAAGGGGCTAAGGTTTAGGTTTACCATCAAGTGATGATAAATGGTAAGCACCTGATCCATAGGTATGAGTCACAATGTATGGTCCAAGCCAATTAGGAGAAAATTTGCCCCGTTTAATTTTTTCTACTTTAGTTACATGTTGATTTTCTTTTAGGACAAGGTCACCAACTTTTAAGGCTTGTTTATGGACACGTTTGTCGTAGGCACATTTGATACATTTTTGGTAAACTTGAAGGTGATCCAGCGTTAAGATGACATTCATCTAATAACTCTAGTTGTGCTAAATGGTCCTGACAAAAGTCATCATCATTGAGCATGTCATGGAGAGATATGTGAAGTGAGGGGATCTGGACTTCGAGAGGTAGAACTACCTCTATACCGTAGACCAGAGAAAATGGTGTGGCCACAGTGGAAGTGTGAATACTAGTGCGGTATGCCCACAGGGAAAAAGGAATGTGTGTATGTCAATCCTTCCCAGTATCATCAACCACTTTCATAAGAATTTTATTGATGGTTTTGTTAGTGGATTTTTCTTGGCTATTAGTTTGTGGGTAATAAGGTGATGAGAAACTAAGTTAAATGCCGAAGGTGTCACAAATTTTTTATAATGTTTTGTTTTTGAATTGTTTTTCATTGTCAGTGATGAGGCGATGAGGACCACCAAAGTGACATATGATGTGGTGGTTAATAAACTCACATATTTTCTTAGATTTCATGGAGATGAGTGGTATGGCTTCTAGCCATTTTGTATAGTATTTGGTAGTAGTGATGATCCATTGATGGTGCTGGGAAGAATGGGGATTGATTTCTTCAACAAGATCCAAACCCCACTGAGAGAAGGGCCAAAGATCTCGAGCAACCTATAAGGCATGACTGGGTGTATGATGAAGATTGGAATGTTGTTGGCATTTTACACAATGTTTGACATAGTCACAATAATCATGGTTAAGGGTTGCCTAGTAATAGCCTTGACGAAGAATACATTTAGCAATAGTAAGGCCACTAAAGTGACCTCCACATATGCCACCATGAACTTCCTTGATGGTATAAGGAATTTCAGAAAATTTTTGGCATCATAAGAGAATATTGTTAAAGCTGTGCTTATAGAGGAGGCCCCGAATGACATAATGAGATACCTTTTTAAGGAAGGCACGTTATGCATTACGGGTGAGATTAGGAGGTAAGATGGAGATAGAAAGGTAGTCGAGTATTGTTTATACCAAAGGTCACTCAGGTCAAGGGTAGTGGTTCCAAGCAAGTAAACATCGTGAGGTAAATAAGAAGGTGATTGGAGTCATTGTACGGTGACAAATATTGTAGAATCGACAGGTAAAGTGGGTATTCCGGAAGCTAAGTAGGCCATGGTATTTGCAAACTTGTTGGTTGAGCGTGGGATGGTTTGAAGGGTGTAACGATCAAAGGTGGCCAAAAGTATGTCTACATGATGTTTATACTTTTGAAGTATCTCATTACGAAATTAGTACATACCATTAACTTGGTTTATAACCAATTGAGAATCACCAAAGATGTTGATTGATTTGACATCTAGGGTGTAGGCAGCTCAGAAACCTAGTACGAGAACTTCGTATTCAGAAATATTGTTGGTACATTCAAAATATAATTTAAAAGACAAAGGCATGGGTTCACCCTCAAGAGGAATGAGGATAATACTAGCCCCACCCCCATGCTGACACTTAGAACCATCAAAGAAGAGTTTCATTTGGTAAGGGGTTTCATCCAGGGAAAGGGTAGCAATTGACTCATCTGGAAAGTCAAAATTAGAGGCTTGATCCCCGGAAATAGGTGTGTCGGCCAATTGGTCAATGATAGCTTGGCCCTTGATGGACTTTTGATGAATGAATTCAAGGTCAAGATCAGATAAAAGCATAAGCCATCATGCGACACTCTGATTTTGATAAGGTTTGGCCTACATGAAGTGTAAGGGTCGGTGTTGATCACAACATAGGTTTTTGTTGAGTAGGTAATGATGGAATTTGGTGGCAACGAAAACTAAGGCTAAAAAAAAAAATTCGGGATGGGTGTATAAGGTTTCATAAACCAAAAGAGTATGGCTTATGTAATAAACTGCGCTGCTCCTGTGTTGTTCATCATAATGAGCGAGTATGGATCCTAAGGAATGATTGGTAGCTAATATGTATAGGTAAAAGGTTGATCATCTTTAGGTGGGATGAGTACGGTTGGTTGGAGAAGGTATTGTTTTAAGGCCTCAAAAGCTTTGTGATAGTCATCATCCCATTTAAAGGAGACATCCTTCTTGAGCAGATGATGAAATGGTTGACATCGATCAGATAATTGTGAAATGAAATAGTGAATGGATTACAACTTACCTTACAAGCTACGAAGTTGTCGAAGGTTAGTAGGTGGAGGCATTTCAAGAATGGACTTGACTTTAGTAGGGTCAACTTCTATACCACATAGGGAAATGATAAATCCCAAGAGCTTTCCTGAGAGAACCGAAAATACTCACTTCTTAGGCTGAAGGCAGATGCAATATTTAATGAGACGGTCAAAGATGGTTTTGAGGATAGTTAGGTTCTCGGAGTGGCGTTTAGATTTGTTCAATATATCATCCATGTAATCTTCCAATATGTGATGCATGATGTCATGGAAGATGTAATTCATAGCCCATTGATATGTGGCACCATTGTTTTTAAGGCTAAAATGCATGACTCGATAGCATAAGGTCCCCCAAGGGGTGATGAATGAGGTCTTATGTTGATATTTTGGGGCAAGAAAAATTGGATATAACCTGAGAAGCCATCCATGAATGATAGCATCTCGTGACCATCAACGTCAACCGGTTGATCAATACCGGGTAAGGGAAAGTCATCTTTCGGGTAGGATAGGTTGAGGTCACGGAAGTCTATGCAAATGCGAGAGTCCCCCTATCGCTTTAGTGATAGGGAAAATGTTAGAAATCCAACAAGGATAATCAATGGGTAAGATGAAGGAAATGGAAAGAAGGCACTGAAGTTCTTCTTTGACGAGAAGAAAAATGCGAGGGTGAATTTTCCTCATCTTTTATTTGATGGGTTTGGCATCGGGAACAGTTATGATATCATGGACCACTATGGTGGGATCAATATCAAGCATGTCTATGTAAGACCAAGTGAAAGCATGGTTATGATCTCGAGAAAATAATTGATGGCTTCTGTTCAAGGCAGCATCTAAAGATTGTCGATCTTTAGGATGTGCGGGTTGTCTGAGAATGAATGTTGATCTCAATAGTTGATTCATTCATCATGGTTTATGTCTCGAAAGGTAACGGCCCGATGATGAATATATGAGTATTTTACACCAAGGTAGGTGAGCATGGATTCATCATCTTGACATTGAACGATGTTAATTAAAGGTGTATCGTCATTGATCATTTCAAGATACAAGAAGGGAAGAGTGGAAGGGGCCTCACCCTTGCATTGATAAGTCAGAGGCCCCAAGGAAATGGTGTTTATGAAAAAAAAAAAAGTTAGGAGGGATAGATTTAAGATCCATCAACTCCGTTAGTGAGGGTGGTGATGAAGGTGGAGCAGGTGAAGAAGGTGGAGAAGATCTAGTGTCCTTAATTAGTTCAATGCAAGCTTGTTTGGTAGGTGGTTTAGGAAAGCTGATACCACTACGGTCATTATGTTTATGAGTGGTACATGGAATAATGGTATGCCACCTTGCTCATAAAATCCAAAACCAAATTTCTTCCATGCACATCGGTGTAGGAAGGTGTGGGTGAAATAGTGATTGGTAAGTGATTGGAAGTCGGTGGAAAAGGGGCTAGTTTGTGGCGGTGGTTCGGTGTGTAAGTGGTAGTATCAAGTCCCTTATAGGTGAGACTAGTATGAAGGTCGGGAGGACCATAAAGGAGGCATTCTCCTATGTAGTGATCGTAGTGAGGGTTTTCGTGAAGAATTCCATACTCTTGTGGAGTAAGGAATGTGTTGACACTATATAGGTGGTACTCACCTAGAGTGAGGGGTTGAAAAACACCTTCCAAGTGATCGATGGTTGGTATGTAGGTAGCTAGAATGGATGATGTGTCACGATCGATGTGGAGGTGGAGTTAATGGGTGGGAAAATGATGGGTCAGCCGTGGAGGTTATGGTAGTGGTAGGAATGGAGGAGGTTTGTGCGGTAGAAGCAATGGTTGTCTTGGTAAGTGGAGGTGTAGGTGGAGAATTAGCTCTTGTGGAGGTAGATGGCTTAATAGGTATGAGCACATCATTGGGTCAATATAGCATGTTGCATGTTTTAAAAGGTGAGGGTTAGCTAGAATGGTATAAGTGTGTCATTCATGTTCAAACTTTAAACAATGATGCAAAGTGGAGGAACACAACCCATGACATGAATCCGGGTCTACCAAAGCAGTTATATTGGAATTCCCCTTCCAAAACGTAAAACAGTGCGGAATAGTGTGGGGACCACGTGAGCGTGGAGGATGATGGTGCCTAGTGTAAGACATGATAGCATCATTGAATGAATGTAACATGATAGGATGTTTATGCATGTAATTGTCGGTATGCACATTTTAGTGAATGCATGGGATGAAATGATGATAATGCTAGTGCCCCCATCAATCATCACACGGTGTACCCATATGTCATCGATGTGGATAGAGATGAAGAGGGTGGAGTGCAGGCCATCATTTTGGTGTGGTGTGATCTCTTCCTCTAAAAAGCTAAGGAGGCCACCTCGTGAATAGGGTGGGGTGAAGATGAAGGTAGTAATTTGATGAGAGAGGATACATGATGAGGTGTGATAATGGAGGCTACGGGTGTAGGGTCATTGGGTAAAACCTCAATAGATTGAAGAACCTCCATGAGAGCTTGACGATGAGATTCGAGGTTTGGATGAGGTCATATAGGGAAATTTTGAGGGAAACTGGTGTAATTGTTTAAGCATGGTGCGATGTGTGGCGCTATTAGAAATGGGGTATGTGGGGCGTGGATAGTGAATTTAGGTATGGGTACAAATGGTATGTTTGGTATAGGATTGGTTAGTGGGTCGAGTTTCCTTTTCTTTACCCTTATCCTTCTGAGCACATGTAATGATGTGTATCATGTTGATTTCAGGGGAGTTGTGAAATGGAGAAGGTGTAGGATGAGTGGTGTAATGACATGATAGGAAAAAACCTACTAGAGGAGAAAAGCCTTGTGAGGTGAGTTGGGCACAATGACATTTGGGTGGTGGCATGGCAAGTTCTCTGATGCAAACCATGTTACTTTCAAATCTTGGGGGTGTCTCTAGAAGGCTGTGAGGGTGGAGGTTGTGGTTGTTGAGTAGGTAGTGTGGGGATGGGTGTTGGTGAAGTAGGCTCCTTATCGAGAAGGTCGTCATCGTCAAAGTTGGCTTCCGAGATGGACACAATTTGGATAAGGACGTTTTGAAGGCCTTGTAGTTCTCCACATTTTCCCTTACACATGATGGTATGCACAAATTTTAGTATCATCAAACCCTTTTAGTTTGGGTTTGAGGGGTTGTAAAATCAGTGGAAATAATGTGATGACGAAGTCTTGAGTAGGTTGGTTAAAATTTTGGCATAGGACCCATTGCTTGAGATCACAATGGGAAGTGAACGTGGGTTTGGGTATAGGTGTAGTTGATTGTTGATGAATGGTCTTTGGATTCCAGCGGATTGAGCTATGATTTTAGGTGGTGGCATGGTTTTGGGTGGCGGTCATGTTGGTTTAGGTAAGGGTATAGTAGGTGAATGGGTAGGAGGGTGTGTGGTTATTTTGACTACCCTATTATGTTGTAGTGGAGTTTTGTTTTTGGGTTACACCTTCTTGGGTAAAGGTGATATGGGTTATGAGGTCTAGAAGGAAAAGTAGATGGGGAAGAGGGTGAGTTACCCATGGGGATAATGAGGGTCTTGTGAAGGTAGATTACGCGGTCGTGCTTGGGTTGTGAGAGATAGCGGCGAAGTGTAGTGGGTAGTGAAGCAATAGGCCGAGGTATTGGAGGTATGGATGGTAAAGATGCTATAGGTGTGGCTATAAGTTGTGTTGGGTGTCCAGGTAGGTTATATTTTGTGAGGAAGGAATGGATTGTTATATTTTTGGTTTACTAATGGGTGGAGGTTTCTTGACCATGTTGGGAAGCTAAGATCCTAAGACGGATGGGACAGGTGCAGGTGTGATTGGTACAGTCGGGGTATGAGTTCTATGGGTTTGGTGCTTCTATTTGGGTGTTAGAGTAGGTGTGGTGTTGTCTTTGGAGGATGTAGCTAAATCCAGTTTGATAGGTGGATGAGTAAGGCTAGTAGTCGGGTGACCCCTAAAGTGGTAATAGGTTTAGTCAAGGATGATGTCATAGGTGTGGGTTTGGGTTTAGATATAGATTGGGCTATGGGTAAGGTTGTGGTTTGAGCTATGATAGGTGTCATGGAAGGAGTTATGATAGAGGTGGTTTTGTTTGGTTTGATTAGTTGAAATATTTTTGGGTAGATAGTGGAGGTATCAGCAAGTGACCTTTGCATCTGCATTGAGACAAGAAGCAAAAGGTGTCCCCATAGTAAGGCTCTATCCACATAATCTAAGTGATTGGAAAAATGTGAGAATGACACATCTGTAGGTGGAGTTGATGAGGACCTAATGGAAATTCCTGTAAAATGTGTCTTAGAGACGGGAAATTGGCTAGCTTCAACTTCCGTGGGTAAGAGAGCCGAAAGTAGGTCTATAGGATTTTGGGTAGTGGATGGAGAATTCTCACCAAGAGGCAAAGGTATCTCAACTGGGTCTATGGTAGGTGTAGAAGGTGATGGAAGATCCTCTGTAAGTGGAGGAATGGATAGGTGCTCCTCTGTGGGTGGAGGAGGTAATGGGTGCTCCTCATGGTTGGAGGGCGTCTTGTGGGTAACTGATTCTCTAAGTGGAGAAGTCGGGGGTGAGATGGCCTCGATGTTAGTGGAAGACGCCTCCGTAGGTAATGAAGGAGATGAAAGATGTTCCTCTGTGGGTGAAGGAACAGGGGAGGTTGGTTTTGATGTGGAAGGAGGATTTTGGGATAGGATTTCCTCTATGGAAGGAATGTGAGGTAATTGGGAGGTGACAGGTACACCATTAAAGATAGTGTGAACCTCACAGGTATGGGTATCATGAGTTGAGGTCTCACAAGTTTGATCAAATGAAGGAGCATGGTTGGGAAATGGTTTCTTGAAGATGTGTAGGTTTTGGTTGGTAGGTGCATTAGAATTATCCACGGTTAACTCACCTTTCTTGAGCATTTCTTAGACAATATTTTTGAAAGTGATGCAGTTTCCATCACTATGACCCTTTACTTGATGATAGTTACAGAAGTCATGTTCTTTATACCATGCGGTGAGTAGGGTCAAAAGTAGTGTGTTTTTATAAGGGTGGAAGAGTGATGGCTCTTGCTTTGATAAGGATTTCTAAGATAGAAGAGTAAGGTTCCCCAATTGGGGTGTATTTCCACTATTCTTGTCTAAATTGAAAATTTTAGATGGGTGAGAGATTAGATGAGGGAGTAGCCTGATTTGATGGATGAGATGGGTACCACTGCGTTAGTAGTGCCCTTAGCCTTTAAATAATTGTTTTTGGTTTGGAAGAAGAAGAGGTATTATTTGACTTGAATGCAGAATTCTTATTGTGTAATTGGATTTTCTTCTCTTTGATGGCCCAAATCTCTAATTTTGGTGCCATAGTGAATGCTTCATCGAATGTTCAGAAGGTTTGGACCTACAAGGTCAATGAGATATGTCTAACACAAGCCCATGTGAAGAGTTTGATGAGATCTATTTTTGGAAGTTGGAAGGTGAGTTGGTTCATCAAGATACGCCAATGAGTGACAAAATCTGTGATAGATTCATCCTCATATTGACGCGTAGAGTATAGGTCGGTCATGGTAACCTTCTTGATGATATTGATAGAGAAATGATCCAAGAAGGCTTGGGCTACCTGATTGAATGAGAATATGGAGTATATAGGTAACCCACTATACCAATTTAATGTAGGTATATTCGGAGACATGGGAAACATTCTCAAGAGTAAGGCATCATAGTGAGCGATCAGATAACACCCTTGTTTGAATGACTGCAAATGCTACTGCGGATAATATTTTCTATTGAATTTAGGCATTTCCCAATGCATGGGGCATGGGTAGATAGGAATGGATGGGTGGATGGGCTCGTTGCAAATCTCATCATAGGTGAGAGTGTTGCGAGAGCCGGAAACCGATGCCTCTAATGTCTACATCTTGTCTAACATCAATTTGATTAGGTCATTAGTAGGTTGCAATGATTGGGTGCCTCCTATAGCGTGAGAGGGTTGGTTTTGGGCATATAATGGGGGTGGCACTCTAGTGTATGGTGTTGCCATGTAGGTTGATTGGGAAGAAGGTAGTGAAATAGGGGTATGTACCCTGAGTGAATAATGGAGGAAACAGGAGGCTATTGATAGTATGTATATGGAGGTGGAAGGGTCATGGTAACCCTAGTGGTAATGGGAGCTAACGATTATGGAAGGGAAAGGACCATGATCTATAAAGGGTAGGGTCAACAACATGGGAGGTGGTAGTGTAGCTATGGGTATGTGTGAGACATTAGGGATAAATGAAGGTGCATTTTGGGTAGTTGTCGAGGGTATGCTAGATGTGGCGGGGGTAACGGAGGTGGCAGACGTGGTAGTCATAGTGGGTATAGGACCTAGCTGCGAAATGACTGGGGGTAAGGTAAATGTGGGAAACATAGAACTAGATGAGGCCGATGTGGGAGTGGGAGCGAGAGTCGGGGGGATAGATACGGGCATGTCATATATCAACTGACCCGAGGCATCTCAAGTGGATGAGTGGGAAAGGTAAAACTACAAGGCTATAGGGTTTTGATCAAGGAGTCATGAAAACTCCTCATATCCAGTAGTGATAGTGATAGGTTGGATGGGATCCATGGCTGGTGATAAAATGAAATGTGGTGAAGGACTAGGTGGGAGTGGTTGACGGTGGCATGAAATATGAGTGCACTTGTTTGTCTTCAAGTCAAAGACCGTGTGAACGATCTTGATCGAGTAAGGTTGTTCCTCTATAAATGACATAGAAAAATAGCAGGAACAGGTGAATATGGTGGTAAAAAGTGGATTAGGTACCAAATGGTGGTTAGAAAGTGAAACAGGCTAACCGATCTTTGGTTAGGGAAAACTAACGTCGGTCGGGGGTAACTTTTGCCAATCACTTGAGAAAATGGTTAGTGAGTGAAAAACTAGGTAGAAGGTCAAATCTGACAAGTATGCCAAATTTGATGGTGTTTTACAATGTCAATGGGAATGATGGTAGTGACAAGGACTGTGAAAAGTGGAAGAAAATGAATAAAATGTCCTTTTGGGTAGGTTAGCAAAAGGACCTAGAACTGACGTCGGTTGGGTATAACCGACAACGGTCAGAGGGTAACCGATGACGGTTACTGTGAAATTGAAACAATGATGAAAGAAAAGTGGTTGTGAATTAAAATTTGATGTAGAATCAGACCCAAAATTCTAGTAATGATGATGATATGGCCTAGGCACACTCAAGTGAAGCTGGAATACACCAAGCTGTGATGAGGAGCATGCAAGGATGAACAAGAAAAATGAAGAACATGATCTCTCACCTCAAAATGCAAGCCAAGCAGAAACACTTAGAAAAATGTGACCCTAGGAGTGCCTTTTCTATTATGTTTGTTTAGCTTATGCTATTTAAGCAACGACACAGGAATTGTGAAACACAATTTTTTTGGTGAGGATGGCTTCCTACAAAGAAGGATATCTAAAAGGTGAGGTTTTAGGTACGTTATGATGGGGGCGGGCTTTGCTCTAATGTATGACTCTACAAAGTAGTGAGTGGGAGTACCATCAATCCTTAGATCATCACGATCATTAAAAGACGTTCCCAGGAAAGATGTTGTTTAAGAATATGTGTTTTTTTTTAATTTGTGCAATTTGGCAAGACTCGGAGAGAGAGAGAGAGAGAGAGAGAGAGAGATGTGCTTTCTATGATTTTTGTCAACCATCACTGGTCATGACTTCCAAGATATAGGTTGCCCTCAATTAATTTGAGTTAATTTGATAAATCGAATAGAATTCACTTATTTTTAAGCCCAAATCAAAGTGTGAAGTTGGACGACACAATAATATGAAGAGGAAGAGGGATGCTCTTTCACTAAAATCTAGAAACATGAAGAAATGGTTCTTTTTAATTACACTAAAAGAAAATTTCATTTACAATGCAAATAGAAAGAAAAGGTGGGTTACCAAGGAATAAAATTAATGTGTATTCTTTTGAAGGGAATCAAACACAAATTTTCCTAGGAATGAATGAAATTCAAGGAACCCCAAATGGGTTCCACTTTGGGTGTACAAAATGTTTCACCTGATTTTAGATCATTTCTTTGAAGTATTGATGAAACAGATAGGGTAACGAGGCATAGGAGGAATACCTATTCAAATGTTGGTTGATGGGTTGTTGCACGCGTATGACTTTTGAATCCACACTGATTGTGAGAGCTTCCTTTTGGCTAGGAGGAACTGCATGTAATGCAAAGCAAGACCAACATAAGGAGTTAAACAATATGTGCAGTGAACTACCTAGCATGTGCTAGATCTAGGAATGTGATACTTCCTAGATGGTTGTCAGTCCACTGTTTTAAACAATTTAATGTTGTAAGTAAAGTAAATCATATTGTAATTTGAAATGATTTAGGTATATCACTTAAAACACAATAATAAATAGATCTAATCTAACATGCTAGGTTAGAATAGGATCCAAAGGTCAAGTAACTGGTTCTGGGTCTCTGCAGGTCTGATAGAGGTCTCAAGAACATCACAAGTGAATGAGGGTGAGAGGGAATTAGGTGGGTAGTTCAATGTTTTGGTTTGTATGGGAAAATACGAGAGACCAATGTTGGTTAAGGGTGACCGAAAATGGTTAGATGTAACCGGTGTTGGTTCTTGTGGAAAATTAGGAATACCATAGAACAAGATTTAGGTCTCCTTTGTGATTACACAAAAGACTTTGGTTGGTCGGGATGAGGTATTGGGTGATTTGGGTATGATTTGGTGAGGTTATAATGGGTATATGGAGGGTGATTGTTGGAGGAGGTCAATGGGTGGGTAGGTAAACAATAGATGATAATATAATGATGAAATGGAATGAGCGAGAGAAGTAGAACATTTATTTACTTGGATTATGGTCCTAGATGCCTATAAGTGAGAGATGGAGGTGCTGATGAGAGGTTTGAAGGCTGCAGTGATCACTAACTAAGGAAAGATTTTGCATGGGCTGCATGTGCATTCCTCTTTTCTTGGTTAGATCAGATCATTGTTGGGATGGCTGCGCAGGGGGGAAATGCTTGATCTCCTTCCTTGCATGTGTGTTCTCGCTGAAATTTGCTCACATAAGATGTGATATCTCTCTCGAATGTGCTAATGTTTGCCAACTTTTCCAATATTTTTCCAACCTTCCGCCAACCTTGTGAATAATGTTCTTTTGGTGTTAAAAGGGTAACCGACAGTGGTCTCGGCTTAACCAGTGACGATTAGGGGTAACCGACGTCAATCAAGACAAGATTTCCTAGGTTTACTAAATTAGGGAGATCCTCTTGATTACCTCAAATCTCGTGCTGTTAACCCACTTTGTAATCATGTGGGAATGTGGTTAGAGAGAATGTAGGCATTGATTTTTAGGCTTTGGGTAAGTCTTAGTTAGTTATGGTAACTTACTAAGAATAGGTTTTAGGGTGAGTTGGCTTGGTGAGGTGTCTAGGTGAAGTGTATGTGTAGATATTATTTAAATTAAGATATTTAAATAATAAATATAGTGAGGATAATGAATTGATTTAATTAAATTAATATTAGTGGAGTGAAGGGGGTTGTGGCTAGGTTAATGTGATGAAGGGCGTTTATTTGTCGAGGACCAAAGGGGAGTGTGACCTAATTCTAGTGTCTACAAGGATACCTAGGCACATCCAATCAACTTAGGTTGATTTTCTATGTCTATATACCCTAGGTCATCGCGAGTGACTCCTATTCTAATTATATCACTAACCTACATTAGGGCCAAACCATGGACAAGTGGGCTGACTAAAATCAGTGAAGACCATTCTAGATAACAGATGAGTGGGGTGAAGGATGTAATCTTATTAGACGAGTATGTTGTCTAGAAATAGTAACATGAATAGTATGTTTGAAATCTTTGGCCAAAGTATCACAAGTTTTTGTTGCGTTGTCTTATGTCACATAGTTTAAGGAATGTGATTTCGAGATAAATATTGATTACAAATATTCGATAGGTTTTTAAATAGAACACTAAATACCTAGAACAAGGTAAGAGAACCTAGTATGCTTGGTATACATTAATTATTAAATATTGAAGTTAACATGAGAGATCAATTGTTAATTAAGTCATGAAATGAGCGATCGATAGCTCAACGAGTTATTTACAACTTGCATATGGTTATTTTTATGAGATTTATTGGCATGGAATGTGTGTTCTAAGTTATGACTATTTAGAACAGAGAACATTATGTAAAAAAAAGTTCCCTTGTTTATAAATTCTTAAAATAAGAATGTTACAAGGGGCCTCGAGGCTGATGTAGTTCTCCCATAAGCTAGGGAAGAATATGATGAGGTAGAGGAATGGGTTGGTAGATTTTAGGAATGATTGAGTCTAGGTCATAGGCATGGTTGAGTCTAGGTCATAGGCATGGTTAAGTATAGGTGAAGGAGGAAGTCTTTTAAAATGTAGGTGTTAATGTTCTTTTCCTCTATTGGGTAATCAATAATTAATGGAGAATGTGAATGGTAAAAGGTGGTAAAGAGAGTCACCTTATTGATAAGAACCCTAATGAGTCTTATCATACCAAAGATTGGCTTATGAACATGAGATCCTAAAGGAGTTGCATAATGGACTATTCTAAGGGTGAAGAAAGTCACATGATCACGAAATGTCATTTTTGTGGAAAGTCCCTTGAGAAGATAGGAAATTAGGGTGAAAAGGAATGAGGTGAAAATGGGTGGTTTTAGCGTAACTTAGTGTAAGATGACATGTTTACCTAGAAAGAAACCCATGATCAAAATAGGCAAGTCCATGACAAAAAAGTTATCATTTTCACTTTTTTCTTTTGTGTTTGATAGATTGATCGATGCGGGAAGTCTACGTGGGATGAGTATATTATCTCCTTGAGGTCTTCGTGAAGTTGATCAATGTGGGAAGCTTCTGAGTATTTTATTTTGTTTTTACAAGGATAGTCTCTTTTTATGATAGACTATGTGTAGTATGGCAAGCTTTGTATAAATATCCTTCAAGGGAGCATTCTATTTATAGTGGCAAGATAGAGAGAAGAGATATCCCTCTCGAGGCATTCATCGCTTTGCTAGAAGTTTGACTCAAGGAGTTGAATCCCATTTTCTCTTGAAATTATTTTTCTTTTGGACGTTTTAAGTCATGGAAAAACTATAGTGGAAGATTAGCCAGTTAACAATGAAAGAGATGGTTTCAAATGATGAACTACCAGGGATTCCATCTTGAAAAAGAAAAAATTATCCATGAAAATCATGCCATGAGTAGAGTCGTGGTACTCATATTCAAGATAAGGATGAAAGGTGAATGGTGCTCAAGGGATGAGCTTAACAAAGATAGAAAGAGATATAGGATTTGATTCAATAATAGAATGGTTGAAGATGAAAGGTGTTCAAGGGTTTAGGTTCGGGTTTACCTTCAAGTGAATAAAAATGATAAGCATATGATCCATAGGTATGAGTAACGATATATGGTCTAAGATAATTAGGAGAAAAATTTCTCCGTTTACTTTTCTCTTTCTAGGTTACATGTTAATTTTCCTTCAAGACGAGGTCACCAACCTAGAAGGCTCATTCATGGACATGTTTATTATAGGCACATTTAATAAATTTTTGGTAGATTTGGATATGATCAAGATCATTGAGACAACGTTCATCTAATAACTCAATTTATGCCAAACGGTCCTGACAAAAGTCATCATCATTGAACATGTCTTGGAGTGATATAAAAAGAGATGGAATTTGGACTTCAAGAGGAAAGAAAACCTTGGTACCATATACCGAGATAGAATGGTGTGGTAGTCATCACAGTTCTAATACAAATGTGATAACCCCACGAGGTGAAAGGAATGTGTGTATGCCAATCCTTCCCATATCATCAACTACCTTCATAAGAATTTTTTCAAGGTTTCATTGGTTGATTCGATTGGCCATTTGTTTGTGGGTAGTAAGGTGAAGAGAAACTGAGTTGAATGCCAAAATATTCGCAAAGCTTTTGTAGGATTTTTTTTTGAATTGATTTTTTGTCAATGATGAGGTGGTGAAGGACACTAAAGTAACAAATAATGTGATGGTTGATGAACTCACAAATTTTCTTAGCTTTTATAGAAATGAGGGGGACGGCTTCTACCCATTTAGTGTAGTATTCATTAGTTTTTATAATCCATTAATGGCATTGTAAATAATGAGGACTTATCTCTCTAACAAGATCCAAACCCCATTGGGAGAAAGGTCAAAGGTCTCATGCAACTTTGTAATGAATGAATAGGTGTGTGATGAAGACTAGCATGTTGCTTGCATTTCATAGAATGTTTGACATAGTCACAACAGTCAAAAAGTTTAGGGTTGGCCAATAATAGCCTAGGAAAATAATGTGTTTAGTGATAGCTAAGCTGCTAAAGTGACCTCCACAAATTTCATCATGAACTTCCTTGATGGTGTAGGGGATTTCAGAACTTGTAAGATGTTGGGACCCTAATGTAGCTACCAAATCTTAAAGGTGCGTAGGTGCGCATGGCCGGAGGAGTGTGCAAGTGAAGGCACACAAGGTAGAATTCAAAAAGGGTTCTTGGAGAACCAAGGATGCGTGCATGCGAAGCACAATTTGGGACTTAGCCATTTTCAACCTTTTAGACAGAACACATGAAGAACATGTTCCATTTGGATAAGGTTCCAGCTTAGCAACAGGGTGTCTGGATGGAATATACCTTCCAATAAGAAGATCCAAAAATCTAATCATGACATAGAGAGGCATACGCACAGGAAAACACACACACCTTGACACTTGGGGCCAGATCTGAGGTTGTAGAGGAGTTTTTAGAGCTCAGATGCCTATTTATACGCGTGCCCTTAGCAAAGAAAAAGGGACACAAGTGAGGTAGTGGAGCTCTATAGAATTACTACGAGAACTATGGGATAAAATGGGTAGATGATTATAGGAAGAATGTAATGAGGGAATGGGGAATGAAAATTTTGTTTTGTGAGCATACATGTATGGATCTAGATATGGTGTATGACCATGGTCTACCTCTCTGTGATGTTTTGTAGTAATACTATGAATGAATATGATAAGGTTACCACTGCGTTTATATTAAGATCTCCTTCTTGTATTATCTGCATGTTTCTACTATGCTTTTGATCTTGTATAATCATGAACCTTACTTGAATGTTAAGTATATTTTTGGATTTACAACTTCCTAGTTCTATTAATTTTATTGCGCGCTTTGCTTTTGTTATGACTGAAGGGGTATAGAATCCATTCTGAGCTCTATAGCTTTTTCATTTCTTTTAAATCACTAAGTCAAGATCATGAAGTATGCCTTCCATTAAACTCACATAAAAGAGAGACTCGGCTCCCTCTCACACGCCTCGGTGAGCACCCAATGCCCACTGGGTGATAGGCCGGTGTGCATGAGGTTCCCTTGTTCTTGGTGGGTGCAAAAATGACTACATCTTGGTTTCATTGCCGAGACCTCTTTTTGAAGTTGTAGTGGAACATGGCATACATCATGATCTGTGTAAAGAGTGATGATGGAGAGAATAACCCTAGAAGGTGTTCAAGATTAGTTTAAAATCACAAAGAATGAATTCACTTAGAGATTCAATACTAGACCTAGGCTTGACACGCGAAGATGGGTGGAAGACACTCTTTATCATGAGTTATATGAAACCTTTTTCTGTTGTTTCCCAATAGAGTTATTCGAATGGCTCTTGGCTTATACATCTAGATCAAGGTGGTGTTATAAGTCACACCCTTGGACCCAAGAAACATATCAGAACTTTCAAGATGTTGATCTAACGTGGACCCATGCTATAGATCATTGGTGGAAGGGAGTATTGAATAGCTACACTCTGGAATACACAATTTCCATGTATTCCTATCTAGAAGTTGCTAAGTTTGAGTTTTTGCAGGAGCCCATAGGATCATTTCTACATGTTATCCCCTTGGCAATCAAAATCTTGATGGTAACCATGGGTTTAGAGGAATTTCCTATGGCTGGCTAAACCACTCTGAGCACTTGGTGAGGAAGCCAGGTTGGGGAAAGATGGCTGATATAACAACTGAAAAGGAAAGGGAGGAGAGATGGCTCAAGTATAATAAAGTGCGTGAAAGGGAGATTGATAGATAGTGTGGGATTACAAGTGGGTTATGGAGCCAAACATGGTGGAAAGGAGTTGAGGTTCATGCGGAGGATGTGGAACCCAAACAGTTTGTGATACCCCATCTTGGTAAGCACGGGAGAGAAAACCTTGTGGCTTCTGATGAGAGTCATCACGTAGAGAAAGAAGAGTCGTTGGCATGCATCTAACCCCACCTAGCGACCAAACCTTAGCACTTGGTTTGTTTGAATGAGGGAAAAGTATAGTTGATCCATTTCATATTAGTAAAAGAAACCGATCGGCACCCAAAAGATACAACTTCTCATTTGGGACTTCTATGGCTTCACACACTATTCCATTATTTGGTGGAATGTTTGGACAAGATGCATATACAGCTGGTTTTGGAATTGCATTAGGAAGTGGTGGAGGAAATACCACTTTGTGAGTGGCACTAGTTCACAAACTTTCAATGTGCAATTAAGTGGAATGAAGGGAGCATTCGGCATGATAAACACATGCCCTGTACCTAACACAAGAGGATCTAGAGGTGGAAGTGGTGGAGCTGGTGGCTCAGGATCTAGTGGGTGCAGTGGAGGAAACACTAGAGGAAACCAAGGGACTGGATCAGGAGGACAAGCGCCTCAGCCACCTCCTCAAGTCTTTTTCGAGATGTCTCTACACTTACCATATTATAGTAGGATAGAAGATGCCATTGAGCATGTGCATAAGTGTGATCTGTTATGGCGCGTAAAGGGGATCACGACCCGAGATTGAAAGGCCAGATCAATTTATGATGACCTTGCAAGGATGCATGCATAGTTGGTATAGAAAGTATGACCCTCATTAGATTTTTGTGGATTATACCATGCTGAGAAATGGGTTCTTGGTGGAATTCCACATACCTGAGTTTGAACAAAAGAGCATCGGCTCTCTTAAAGAAATCCAAAGCAGGAATGGCGGAGAGAGTGTGTGGAAGTATGATGCACATTTTAAAACTCTATTGTCTAAACTATCTTATGATATCCACCCTTCACAACATGCTCAATGGTTTGTCGAGGGTTGATCACACTCTTTAGGAGGGCTTTGTCTCATAAAACATTCAAGGACCCGCGCGAAGCATTGGAAGCTACTTTACGCATTGAGGAAGTTAGTATTGTTGACACTAGTGTTAGCCCATTTCTAGAGGCTTAGATTGCTGCCATGGCTAAGCAGTTGGAGAAATTATCTTCCAACACAGTTCCAGAGACTTACGGTGGGATATGGTGCACATATTGTAATGTAGAAGGGCACACAAAGGATAATGGTGGGATATGTACTTGGAAGGTGGTACGCACCGTAGTGGTAAATTGTGAAATATGTCACGAGGACCATGATGCAAGTAGGTTCCCCCTTTTACAGCGTGTAATCCACAAAAACATATCTTGTTATTGCAAGATATGTACCTCAACCACACATGACACTAAGGATTGTAGATTGATTGACCAGATTCATGAGGCAATTGATCTTGGTGTGCACCAGACTAGCATTTCCAGTAGTTCCAAAGGAGATGAATGTCGGTATGAAGAGCGTAGAGATGGAGGTGCATGTGGAAGAGGGTTTCATAGAGGATTTCATGGTCATGGTAACCACAGGGAAGAAGTGAGTTCCCACGTGGAACATGCTTTAATTATGGAGCCACAGACCATTATAAGCGTGAATGTCTAGATCTTCTACAATGCTCCTGGTGTGGAAAAAAACATAAGTACAGAGAGTTCCCAAAGTTATATGAACATATGAGTTAGCAGCACCGGAAGGATAAGGGCACTGCCATGGCGAGTATTAAGAAGGTTGATTTGTAATGGCTCCAGTGAGTAATACATGAATCGAACTAGAGCCTATTATGGTAACAACAAGGGTGGAGTCCACATGCATAAGGGAAGCACCTAGCAGAGACCTCTAGTTTCAAGGGAGGAAGTAGTACATGGGAATTATCCAAACCCAGCTCACTAGAAAGAAGTCTACCAGGAAACCATGGACGTAATTCAAAGTTTACAAGGGGAGATCCAATGCTTAAAAGAGAAAACTAGAAAAGATGAGCAAAGAAGACCAGTAGAAGCACCAAAGGATGACTTAGACGAGGTTAAGGAGGTGTGTAAACTACTGAGGTAGGAGAATATCATTCCCCTGCTAGGAGCATGGTTGAGAGAAAAGGTACCATGTGTCGGGAAGAACACAAAGGTAGATCCTGCATGCAAACCTCCCACCTCACAACCTTGATTATGACAAAGAAATCACCTTGAACGTAGTAGTGGATGGATGGCTTCTTAGCAACATCCTCATTGACACATGCACGAGAGGTTAATGTTCTCACTCTGGATGCCTGGCATCAAATGGGAAGCCCTGCATTACAGCCATATTCAAATGTACTATATATGGCAAATAAGACAAAGGCAATGCCCATAGGTGTCTTGAGGGATGCGTCCATTACCATTCAAGGGACTAAGTTCACTAGGGATTTTGAAATCTTGGTGCTTCTTTGAGGTAGATAATTTCCCAAGATTACTTGGGCACCTTTGTGGTGCTATAATAATAATGCAGATCTTGATTTAACAAGGGGTACATAAGTTTTGAAAACAAGGAGAAGAGGGTGATTATACTACTTGCGATGGAAATTCCACACCCTATACTATACCTCTTGAAGAGGAGTTCCATGACAGAATATATGTGTGCTTCATAAGAGATCCAGAGACCATCCATCCTACAGGAGGAATCATTCAGTTTGATGATGCTCAATCTATTAGTGATACTACCAGTATGCAATATGATAATTAGGTGCATGGGACTTATGAATTGATTGGGTGACATCTAAAAGGATCGAAGTAACCAAGGTAACCACAGTACGCGTATATTTTAGCACCTAGGAGGAAAGGCAATAACCAAGTATTCTAGGTATGCATACCCCGAGGTCTTTTTGAGGGAAATAGAAGCTCAATGGAGGGACAACAAGCGATGAGGTATACTAGGTTATGTTCGATAGGCACAATAGCAAGGTAGTGGGTCGCGCATAGCAAAAATTTCTTGGAGTGGCATGAAGTTATAATTGCACTCACTATCCAATTATTGAAGAGCATTATACCCACCGCTATCAAGGATTACAATGGTAATGAACCCTCTCTTCCCACATCCAGGCATGTGAAAGGGTTTGGGGAGAAGGCGCGGAAGATTTACCACCCTCCCTTTTGGTGCACAAGCTATATTTGACACTACAAGGTTGCGCCCATGCTTGGTACATCCATTACGAAACTTGCTTGACAGATGGTAAATTCGTAGGAATTAGCGGTAACCCGGTTCACACATTTGAGTATAGAAGTACCAAGCAACCGGTTGATGAGGCATTGCAGTGTCAACCACCTCACTCTGGGATTGCACCATAGTGGAAGATAGATTAGTATACTTGCTTGGTGGACCTAGCTTGGAAGCACGGTTTGAAGAGGAGGAACTAGAAGACATAAAATTCAAGCGTGCATGTGCTGAAAAGGAGAAACAAAAGATGGTATACGTTATTGATGGAGAGGAGATCGAGAGCCTGAATTTTGACCATTCGGTTGGGACACATGAAGTAGTATACAGGTGCAGATGCATGTGTGTGTGCGTATCATGAACCAATAAAGTTAACATTGGCTCGAAGAAAGAGCCCAAGGAAGCTATCATTGGGGACTACTTTGGTTAGAAAAGGAAGTATCAAAGATCATCAATCTCTTACACGAATTCAAGGATTTATTCCCCCACGATACCATGAGTTGAAAGGCATCCACCATTCATTAGGGGAAATGAGGATAAAGTTGAAGGATGGTGTGTGCCCGGTCAGGAAGAGGCCTTTCGGGATGAATCCCAACATGTGTGTAAGGGTTAAAGAAGAGCTAGACAAAATGATAGCATCTTGTACCATTAAATATATGGAAGAATCGAATGGATAAGCCCAATGGTGATTAGCATAAATAAGGATGGGTGGATTATGATATGTGTGGATTACAGGGAGTTGAACACTTTGTTTGTATCATAGATCCTTTTCCCACCCCCTTCACTGAAGATATTTTGGAAGGAGTTTCTGGGCACGAGGTCTATTCCTTTACGGATGGATTCTCGGGATATCACCAAGTAAGGATTACCAAGGAAGACCAAGAAAAGACAACTTTCACCACCAAGTGGGGAAGCTTTGCATACACTAGTCATGCCCTTTGGATTGAGGAATGCACCCACTGTATTTTCACGCATAGTGGTACAAGCATTTAAGGACTTCATCCATAAGTTCCTTCAAGTATATTTGGATGATTGGACAATGTATGGATTGGTAAGGGACCATTGTGATAACTTGAGATTGATGTTTGAAAGATGTCGGTAGTTGAGGATTTCCCTCAACATCAAGAAATGTGTCTTTGCAACTCCTTTTGGAATGTTGTTGGGGCATATCATATGCAAAGAGGGCTTACTAGTGGATCCCATGAAATTTGCAATTATTGTGGGATTAGGGGAGCCCACCAGCCAAAGCACCATGTGTGGATTTCTTGGACACACTTGGGTACTATAGAAATTTCATTAAGGGATACGCCAAGATCACCGCGCCTTTGGAAATATTTCTTAGACATAAGAGTGCCTTTCAGTGGGGAGAGGCACAAAGAGAGGGCATTTGACACTCTAAAAGAAATGATTATCACCACACCTATTCTATGATTCTTGTCATGGGATAAACCTTTCCATGTCCACGTGGATGCCTCTGAGTACAGAAATGGGAGTCGTTCTTGCTCAACCAGGAGAGGTGATTGTTGATCATCCCTTATGTTTTGCAAGTAGAAATTTGACACCAACATAATAGAATCATACAATGACTGAGCGCAAGGCATTTTCAATGATCTACATGCTCCAAAAATTTAGAAAATATCTATTGGTGACTCCTTCATATTCTACACTGACCATATGGCCTTGAAGTATCTAGTAAACAAAGCAGTGTTGCAAGGGCACATATGCCATTGGGTACTTTTATTTCAGGAATTTGAATTCAAAGTGGTGGAAAAACCTGGAAAGAACAATTGTGGGCTAGATAATTTATCAAGGATTGATTCAAGAGAGGACATGCAAAATATCGAGGAAACCATGCCAAATGCACAACTATTCAAGTTGCGGCGCGTGCCCTTAAAGTTAGAAGACATTGATGTTTTTCTTAAGGAAGGTTTGGCACTTGAAGGGATGAATGCACTAGAAAGGAAAAGGTTAGCCAAATGCGCCATGCCCTTAATGTTGATGAATGGGGATTTGTATAAAATGGGCTGCAATGAGGTTTTATGCCGGTGTGTATTAGAACATGAATGTGTGGCCATAATAGAAGAAGCTCATGGGGGATTGTTGGAGAACACTATGCGGGGAATAAAAATGCGCGCATGATCCTAGTCACTAGACTATGGTGGGAGATGATTCGCTAGGATCGCATTGAGTTTTACAAGGCTGTGACCATTTCCAATGCCTTGGAAAACACAGGAGAAGGGATGAGATGCCCTTGCACCCCATCACCAGTGCAGAACCTTTTGAGAAATGGGCAATAGATTTTGTCAGACCAATCTCACTAGCTATGCAAAGAACTAACTCACGGTATATCATTACCTATACTGATTATCTAACAAGGTGGGCAAAGGCCACACCCACTAAGGATTGCACTGTAGCCACAACTACTAGATTTTTGTGGAAAAACATTATCAGCAGGTATGGGTGCCCATTAAGTTTAACAAGTGATAGGGGCACTCACTTCTTAAATGAAACCATCAGGATTCTATTGGCAGAATTCATGGTAGCCCATCACAAGACTACCCCTTATCACCCTCAGGAAAATGGGACTACAGAGGCATTCAACAAAATCCTTAGTCACACACCACTACTAAGTTATGTGATGTGGTAGGTAGGATTGGGATGACAAGGTATCAGCAGTTGTTTGGGCATACAGAACAACGTATAAAAGATTGAACAAGGCCACACCATTTCAATTGGTGTTTGGCGTAGAAGCAGTTTTGCCAGTTGAATTCATGCTACCATCTCTGCATATAGCACACGTAGGAGGGTTGGATGATGAGCAAGCACTGGAAGAAAGAATAGATGAATTGATAAAGTTGGATGAAAGGTGCTCACTAGCAAGATGGAGCCAAACAACTAAGAAGGCAAAGCAAAAGGCATGGCATGACCGCCATATTAAGAACAAACAGTTTGAGGTTGGCTAGATGGTATTGCTATATGATTCAAAATTTCTATGCCATCCTGGAAAGTTGAAGGTGCATTGGTTGGGTCCTTATGTAATTTCATACATCCTTGATTCAGTGCATGCTAGTTACAAGCACTGGATGGAACAAAATTACTTGGACACTTCAATGGGAGTAGGCTGAAGCCCTACTATAAATAATGCTTCTTCGTGTTTGTAAATAAGGTAGTTTTTCTAGTTAGTTTAGAATTTCCTTTATGCTTTTCCTTTTTGTTTTTTCCCTTTCGTGTTGTTTTTTTGTTTTGTGCCTTGGGTGCTGTGGTAGCCTTATTTATTTTTGAATTATGAATGCATAGAGGACCATGCATCGTTTTAGTGTGGGGTGAGATGATGAAGAGAAACTTGGAGTTATTCTACTAGGAGGATTTGGGTCGGTGGCAAAATAAGATTACATTGGAAATCCACATACAAAGGAGAAAAAGTACAAAAACATGAGGTAGGTGAAAATAAGAATCATGAGGATGGAAGAGGTGCCTTTGGTGCTAATAACATGCATGCAAGAGTCTTCTCCAAGATGTATTGTTTGTGCGCTAGAATGTTGGAAAATTTTTCGCACAAGGATTGGGCACGGGTGGAAACATTTTCGCTCAAGGATTGGGTGCAAGTGGAAAAATTTTCATGTAAGGATTGGGTGCAAAGGAGAAGCACTGAAGTTAGTTTTTATTTGAAAACACTACACTAAACATTATCGTATGGTGGTAGGTAGCCTAGCCTTAAATGTGTAAAATCAGAAAAGCTATAAATACAAGAGTGGGCATTTCATTATTTTTCACTTTGTGAACACAAGAAGAGTGATTTTCTTTCAAGTGATAGGGTTTCGAGAACTAACTCGTGCGAATAAAAATCCCAAGAACTTAAGTGCAATTGATCTGTTGGATCTACAAACTAGAGCTAAAGTGATTCATGGGTGGGATGTAACACCCTAAACTGTTGTTACTTTCTCCTAAGCATTCAAGTGTTGATATGTGATTTCTAGTAAATGGATTGTGTACCTCGATTCGGAAAATCTGCATTGAGATGTATTAAATTTCTTGCATTAAAGTCAAAATATTAATAGACTCTTTTATTTATTTCATTTTGTGACTGAATATTAATCTGATCACGGAATGAATTATACAGGTATTCATCAATAATATCTAGACTTGGACCAGAGGAATTGATCCAAGTAATGCTTTAATTTTGTGAAGTGATAAAATTAGATCACGAACCTTGAACAGGTTGCAAGGTATGGAAGCATTTAGTAAGCTGGTCAGGAGTATGACTCAGGCTGATCTTGAGAAATGAAACGGTTCCCGATATCTAGTATATCTGGAAGGTCTCGATTAAAGACCAGGTAATAATTCATTGACATACAACTGTAATAAGAACAGGAGTGGCTCTGTTCTAGAAAGTATGATGCAGGTCTCTCCGAGTTTTCAGGAGAAGGACCAAACTGAATTACTAAGGGTTAGTAACCTAAAACAATAACCTAACCTAGGGGTTAGATTATTGTTAGTCTAACCTAGACCTAGGCTATGTGTTATGATCCTAAAATAATAACTAAGTGTAAAATGGTTAGCATGGTCATTACCCTAAAACTCTAACCTAAGATACTAACCTAGCTAACTAAGAGTTTATGGGAAGGGGCCTTTGAAGGGTGGCGAACCATGGGCGCTATTCTCTATGGCAATAAATGGGAAGGATAAGGATGAGGGACAGGCATATGGCGGAGGCTTAGGCGGCGGCTAACCTTGGCAGACTTGGCAATTACTAAGTTTGGAAATGAACTTGAGTTTTGGATGGACTGTCGCCAATTTTGGCGGTCGGTGGGAGTTGAGATTAAGCGGGAAAATTGGTTTAATGGCATTTAATGTCTAGGGAGTCGAGCCGGAGCTCGCGGAACAGCATGCAAACGAGAAGTTGGAAGGTTTGTTTGGTGTATCGCGATTTTCGGTCTTCTTCTCTCTCTCTCTCTGCTAGTTTACTGGTTCATAGCACCAGTTCTCTTTGAGTTGCATGGCGAGAATGAAATTCTCTGGCTCTTTTCTCTGCCATGGAGGATATATTGTAAATGGGACAGCGAAATTTTGTTGGTCGCTGTATTTGGGAAAAAGAAAAGGAAGTTTGAGCTCTTCCTCTGGTCTTCTTCGGAAATTCGATCAAAATACAGGCATGCTAGGCCCTATCCTTTAAATATTTTGCTGTCTTTCAAATGTCTTCATTAAAACAACTCTGTTCATTTGTTTTGTGAAGATTAGATGAATTTTCTATGAGATCTAGTTTGATTATTGTACTTTGTATTTCTTAAGTTCGATTTTTCTTCAAATCCGTTTGTTGGGTGTTTGTGGAAATCGAATTTTAACTCTACTTGTTTGTGCATTCTTCCTGGATTATGCATGAGAGGTATTTATTAACAATATGCGAGTGTTCGGCCTGTTTGGCGTGAGCCCTTGGAATATACCTATGCGTAGTATGAGACCACAGTATGTCTTTGTTTCGTAGTCGTTGATCTTGTTATAGAAACTGTATAAAATGATTTGGGTGATTACTGTAAGATTGTTGTATTATTCGTTTATTAAAAAAAAAAAAACTCTGTCGTGGGATTTGTTGACAGCGACTAATGATACTTTCGGGTTTCATTTGTTTTCAACTTTTAGTTTGGAACAGGCAACTGTAGTGTCACCATAGTCTTTTCGACCTGGCGGAAGTTGTTTTCCTTGTTACCAGGTTAGCGGGATTACTTGCGCCCTGTGTATATTATAGATACACCTGTACTTCGTTGTATTGATCCAATGGAGTCGATGATTGAATCGTAATTGCCTAGGAAGGTAGATTTATCCATAAGTTTTGTGAAGGGTCTTTTCATGAAAGCCTGGTAAGATGAAACAGGGCTTTTTGATTACTGTTATATTGAAATAATTGAAGGATAAAGACTTCCTGTGTATGCATTTTTATTTCATGTGAAAACTCTTCGAAAGTTTCGAAGCGGCCCAATAGATTCCCTTGCTTGATAAGGGTATTCGACTTGTTTTACTTGGTTGATGTTGATTGTTAACCATGAATGGCGTCTATTGATTTATCGGCCAATTTCTTGTACGTTGCTGTTGGGTTCAGTGGTTATGAGTGCAAAATCCTTAACTTGATTCTGATGCGAATATATATATATATATATATATATAGTGTGACTTGGGGCGACTACGAGAGTCGATTGAATAATTCATTGTATATTTTGAACCAAATATAGTTAAGTTGTAGTGACTTAATGGATGAACATGCATTTCGATCTTGTTGAACCATTGGGATCCCTTCGTGTTTTTGGGATTTTGAGTTACAGATGTTTATGTAGACATGTATATCTTCAACCTGTGCAAATTAGTATAAAGCGACTGGCTGAGAGTAATTTATTGGCTGGTTATTGTTATGCTTGGTTGATGAATGACAGTATGAATTCTTATGCATTCGCTTGAATTGATACATCCGTTTGAATCATAGAACTTCTGGAAGGGTAACCATGATATGCCTCTTTACGAATTCGACCACAGACACTATTTTTGTCATTGTTGAGATCCTTAGTTTGGATGACTGTTTCGTGTTTTGACCTTGTTAGGGTAAGTCGCGAATAACGCACCAAGACTTGCATGCTGCAAGGTAAGGATCGTTTGGTTGAATTCCTTTCCTTCACTTCAGTCCGATTTTGGCTGAGCAAGAATATGTATGCTATGTTTCCTTCCATTTTGATCTGTCCGATCGATCATTGTGCATGATTTGGAAGTACCGTGTGGGCAACATAGCATAGTCCTTTGGGAAACCTTAGATTGTTGATGCAATAGTTGTTGTTTTCAGCGATACGCTTGTAGCTCTTGTTTTCAACTGGTGATAAGCCTTACTGTGTAAAAGGAACTAGCATTGGGCTTAGGATTGACACATGATTTGTTGATGTGTTAGTTCTTTATACAAGAGTTTCTTGTGTTTACTTCTTAGTTAAACAGTGATCTTGTTTGCGGCTTGTCTAACTTGTTCATTTATATACTGGTTGACTGTTTTCATATGTGAAGGCAGTACAGTGATGAACTTATGTGAAAGGAAGTATGAATGGTTTGGTTCTTTCTCTTCCTTTATTTAATATTATTGATAATGGACTATCAGTGGGAAATTGTTTGTAACATATTGGTGGAATCCCGAATTGTTATGTTATTTCCTTTTTGGAGAATGAAACAATCTGACCAATGTTGTGATTTTGGGTTTAATGATTGTTGTGTGCATTCGTTCCTTGTTTCTTAATATTTGATGAAATATTAGGAAATGATTAAGACTAATTGTAACAATGATAGAGTTACATAATTGTAATCATTCTGTATTACAAGGGCATAGTCTGATTATGTTTACTTATGTGAATATCTGATCTCATTTAAACAGGGTGTTTAATGAAAACAATTGATGGATTGCAATTGTTTTAAAAGTTAGTGCTTATCATGCTCAGTTCATTGAACTGACTCATGTTGACTATTTTTGCAGATGGTTGCCGTAAGAGGGTAAAAGCAATGCAGATCTGATAGGCTGATCAGATTGTTTATTTGATTTATTATGAATTACAGCTTGATTTTATGGATGTACTATATGAGAAAAGATGTTTCTTTTCCGTTAGCATTATATCAAGTATGCTGTTGCATAAAATGTAATTGTACGAGTTTCGAAAGGAATGAAAATAAGTGTTTGATACTTATGTGTTGTATTCTATTATGAATGATGAACTTCTTCGGTTTACGTAACGAAGAGGCATAGTTATCTTTGTATAATATGGATGCTTTTGTGATTGACAATGAAAGCTTGTAAGTAATTAGACTAAATTCTTATGAGTATTTAGTAGTTCTAGTTTGCTCTGGCAAAAGCAATATTGTAATTTAATTATTGTCTCTCTTGGGGATAGGTTAAAATTGAGCCTAAAAGATAACGCTAAACAAGTTGGATTGAATTACTAATCCCTAGTCCTAAGTATAACAGGACAATAGTAAATTGGATTCTAAATCATTTATATCTTTAAACTAAAAAGTATGATATAAATTCAGTTAAGAGAACTGATAGGCAATCAATGGAGATCAGATGGCATTCTCAAGCATTGGTTATGAGAAATTGTCCCGTTCTGTTGCTTTGGAATCAGGTGTATTCTAATGACTCCTTGATGAGAGCGTGACCGTAATACCTCTACCTGTAATGAGTCTTTTAGAGGAGGGTCGTCTTAAGACAAAGAATCCAGGGATTTGGAAAGGCTAACCTTAGGGAAAAGTCTTTAAAGTAATTTAATCTCTAGTGCGTAACGCTTGTTTTTGGGTAGATCTTCTCGAGGCGGATTTAAAGGATGACGACATAAGGTCGACTGCAGGGCTGTACCTCCGAGAAGATTAGGATCTTCTCGAAGTTACAACAATGCAGGTGACTTATGGCGACACCCTTTGCATTGATCGCTAAGATTTACACTTGATTTCGCACGAGTTACCTTGGGACCGATTAAGAACGTGGCCATGTTATAAGACTGCCTCGGAGATTTGGGGTATCATGACACACTGGTTGAATTGCAAGGTTGAACCAGTATGTCCTCATATCCCTAATCCTCGTAGGCATCCATATAACATTATCACCTTGTTAATCTGCCTCCGAGTGATTCAGCTGTGAAAGAAAGGACTGACAGTAGTCAGTATAAGACATTCTATATAACATATGAATGGGGTGAAGGACGTATTCCAGATTGACGAGTATGCCGTTAAGGAATACGAGACATGAACAGTATGTTTCAAATCTTTGGCCAAAGTATCGCAAGCTGCTGATTGCGTTGTCCTAATTCACCTAGTCTAAGGGATGAGATGCCGATGAATAATGGTAACAGTTATTCAGTTAGATTCCTTGGACAGAGCATTCTGAATCCCAGATTAGGGAAGAGAACCGCCAGAGTATTGTGTTAAATAAAAACACTAACTCTTTTTACTCATGAATAGATCGGTAGATTACCGAGTCATGGAATGAATAGATCGGAGGTATTCCGAGTCATTACAGCTGTATATGGTTATGCATTATATAAATGGTTATTTGAATTGTGAGTTCTAAATTATGTATTTAGAACCAGTATGTAATTATCAAAAAAAAAAATTTGACTTGTTCTATTGTCTAAAATGAGGATGTTACATCTTGGTATCAGAGCTGAAGGTTGCAGCTCTTGGACCTATTGAGTCCATAATCTGATAAAAACCTGAATTTTCTTGTAACAGAAAATGGTTAGAACAAGGGGGAACGTTGCGAGTAATGCTCCACCTGAAGGAGGAGCGGCAACAACCCAGAAACTGGATGAGATCCTTGCTGCCCTGTTGGACACAAGAGATCGCTTGGCTATGTTGAACAAAGGTGGCGGAAATGAGGAGGATGAAGAAGGCGATAATAATAATCAGCAACCTCCCGAGGGCAATCCCGACACGGTGTTGATGTTAATCTTTGTGAATGCACCTGCGGCGAGAAAAATAAAAAGGCCCGATTGCGTAGAACTCACTAATGATATCAAAAGGATAAGTCCACCTAAGTATGATGGCACCACATTAGGAGATGGAGCTGAGAACTGGCTCAGTGAAATGGAGAAGTACTTTGCTATAAGGAACTTCTCAGAAGAAACCAAGGCAATATGGGGAGCCTATCAGCTTTCTCACGAAGCATCTTCGTGGTGGGATAGCCGAAAAGCTGAGCTAAATATTGATGAGACCAATATCACTTGGGATCAATTTAAAGGCTATTTTAGGCAACGTTGGCTGCCACAACTTTTCTATGATCAGAAAATGACAGAATTTCAGAACTTGACTCAAGGAAGTTAACGATGGCCCAGATACAGGGCGGTTTACAAAACTCCTCAAGTATGTACCGATATCAAACCGATTTAAAAGTTCAGGATACGGAAATTCATCATGGGATTGAATCCTGTGATAGGGGGAGAGGTCGATGTTCACACTCCAACCACTATGGAAGGAGTTGTTGAAAAGGCCATAAGGCAAGAACAGAAATTAAAGGCTATTTCTGCTCATAAGGAGGAAGTGCGGAAGAAGACTGCAAACCCTTCTTCAACCTCTCTTGCACCCAGAAAAGGACCATGGAAAAAGTTTGGAAACAAGAGTAAGTTTCCAGGAGATAACAATAAGAAAGCAGCAGTAAATAAGCCTGCTGGGAATGTGAAGGATAATTTTGCTAAAAATTATAATAATGGTCAGAAGTCCTATGGAGGACAGCGTGACAATTATAAAACTGGAGGCAACTTTGAGCCTAAGAAGGGACCTGTAGGAGGCTGCTACACTTGTGGTAAAGATCATTACGCAAATCAGTGCCCTTTGAAGAAGGATGATCGTAATCAGCAGCATAAGATACATGCTGCAGTAGCGGACAAACAAGCTGAAAAGCAAGTGACACCTATAGAAGTTCCGGGTAAGTTATTCGGCATACCTGTCACTATTCTTTTTGATACAGGAGCTACTGAATGTTTTATATCTAATAAACTAGCTTCTAAACTTAAAAGAAAAGCTGGAAAAATGGATAAATCTTGGACTGTACAGTATGGTAATAATTCTGTTCATACAGTGAGTATGTGTCTTTTTGGAGCGGTCCTTGACTTACCTAACTTTTCCACGGAAGTTGATCTCTATGTTGCACCTTTGGGATCGTATGACATTGTCATCGGTGTTAATTGGTTAGCTGACCATAAAGCAAAGGTAGATTGCTATGAAAAGAACATAGAATGTTTAGATGATCAGCTGGAATCAGTAGAGATTCAAGGTGTGAAACGAGAAATTTCAGTTAGAAAGCTGTCAGCTATGCAGCTTAAAAAGGCTAAGAATAAAGGATGTACCCTTTATGCAGTAAAGATATCTGAATCTGCAGAAGAAGATAGTGATTTCATGAAGCAAATCCCTCTGTTACAAAGTTTCAGGGATGTTTTTCCTGAGGAATTACCAGGGTTACCACCCAAGAGAGAATTTGATTTTACTATAGAAATCAAGCATGGAACGGAACCTATTTCCAAGGCACCTTATCGAATGACTACTATTGAGTTAGTCGAGCTAAAGGCTCGATTCTGAAGAGCTTTTGTCTAAGGGATTGATTAGACCAAGTGTTTCACCTTGGGGAGCACCTGTGATATTTGTGAAAAAGAAGGATGGAACTCTGAGACTGTGTATTGATTATCGGATGTTGAACAAAGCAACGATCAAGAACCGATATCCACTTCCTAGGATCGATGATCTGTTTGATCAAATGCGTGGAGCAGCGGTTTATTCTAAGATAGATCTTCGATCTGGTTATCATCAGCTAAGAATTAAAGAGGAAGATATTCATAAAACAGCTTTCCAAACAAGGTACGGACATTATGAATTCACGGTTCTAGCCTTTGGGTTAACTAATGCACTGCACCCTTTATGAATTTAATGAACAATATTTTTCAAGAATACCTGGACAAGTTTGTACTTGTATTCTTGGACGATATTCTCATTTATTCTAAGAGCGTTGAGGAGCACAATGAGCATCTGAAGATAGTTTTGGGAATTTTGAGAAAGAGAAAGTTGTATGGTAAGTTATCCAAATGTTCTTTCTTTGACTCAGAAGTTCACTATTTGGGTCATGTCATAAGCAAAGAAGGAATCGCTGTAGATCCTTCGAAAATAGTGGCGATAACTGAGTGGCCTACACCAAAGAATGTGCATGAAGTAAGAAGCTTCATGGGTCTTGCTGGTTACTATAGAAAATTTGTAAAGGATTTTTCTAAGGTAGCTGCACCAATAACTTCATTACAGAAGAAGGATAAGAAATTCATGTGGAATGACAAGTGTGAAGCGGCTTTCAAAAGTCTGAAAGACCAGCTGACTTCTGCACCTATATTGGCTGTACCAGACCCTAATGGAAATTTTACAGTGGTAACTGATGCTTCTGGGGAAGGTCTTGGGGGTGTTTTGCTACAAAATGATCAAGTCATTGCTTATGAGAGTAGAAAACTTAAGATTCATGAGCTGAATTATGCCCCTCATGATTTGGAGCTTGCTGCCATTGTTCACGCACTTCAAGTCTGGAGACACTACTTACTAGGGAAACCTTTTGAGTTGAAAACTGATCACTTGGGACTGAAATATATTTTTACTCAGCCCAATCTGAATGCCAGACAAAGAAGGTGGTTAGAATTTCTATCACAATATGACTTTGATATCAGCTATATCAAAGGAAAGGAGAATAGAGTAGCTGATGCTCTAAGTCGTAGGAGGCACATTTCTGCTCTTATAACATTAAGAACTCAGTTTAAAGACGAGGTAAAAAGTGCCTCAGAATCAGATACATATTTTCAGCAAGTAAAAGCAGCGCTTGCTGCAGAACCTAAAGATAAAAGGTATGAAGGTTTTCATTTAGATAATGAAGGAATCTTGCGTTATGAAAATAGGGTATATGTGCCTGTGCTGGATGATTTGAGAAAGAAGTTGTTAGTTGAATTTCATAATTCACCTTTCTCTGGACACCCGGTATCACAAAAATGCTAGCTGATTTGAAACAGCAATACTTCTGGAAAGGTATGAAAAAGGATGTGATAAATTTTGTGACTCATTGTCTGGAATGTCAGCGGGTGAAAGCAGAGCATATGCATCCTGCTGGATTGTTGTATCCTCATAGCATACCGCAGTACAAATGGCAAGTAATAACCATGGATTTTGTACAAGGACTACCTATGTCCAGGAATAAACATGATGTTATCCTGGTAGTTGTAGATAAGCTAACTAAGGTAGCTCATTTCATCGCTGGAAATCTAAAGGATGATTCTCCAGTGCTAGCCAAGAGGTTCGTACACGAAATTTTCAGATTACATGGTGTACCTGAACTGATTATTTCTGACAGGGATCCTAGAATGACGTCAAGGTTTTGGCAAACGCTTAACGCAGCCCTAGGAACGAAACTAAACTTCAGTTCTGCATATCATCCAGAAACGGATGGGCAAACTGAGAGGGTAAATCAAGTGTTGGAGGACATGTTGCGAATGTATTGCATGGATCAACAGTATAAGTGGGAAGAGTATCTCCCATTAGTTGAGTTCGCATACAACAACACTTATCACTCATCTCTTAAGATGGCACCTTTTGAAGCACTTTATGGAAGAAAGTGCAGAACCCCTGTAAGTTGGGACAGTGTAGAGGATAGAGTGGTAATTGGACCAGAGATTCTCACGAGAGATGGAGCACAAGTTAAGCTGATTCGTGAGCGATTAAAGGAAGCAGCGGATAGACAGAAGAGCTATGCTGACCTTAAGCGGGTTGATAGAAAGTTTGAGCTTGGTGATAAGGTTTTTCTGCGTGTTAAACCCAGAAAGAGTTCTATAACTTTTGGCAAGGCTGCCAAGTTGTCACCACGATATGTGGGACCTTTCGAAATTGTCGAGATAATCAATCCTGTAGCTTATCGTTTAGCATTGCCTCCTGCTCTATCTCGTATGCATGATGTTTTCCATATTTCTTTGCTTAAGAAATACGTTTCAGATCTGTCACATGTTTTAAATTGGAATTCCTTGCAGGTCCAAGACCCAGGAATAATCGTGGTTAAACCCACACGAGTGCTGGAAACTCGCCAATTGCATTTAAGAAATCGTGATATACAGCAATGTAAGGTCCAGTGGGACCAGTTTAACGAAGAAAGTGCAACTTGGGAAAACCTGGAAGAGATGAAAATTGCTTTTCCTTCTCTTTTTGCAACAGAATGAAATCTGTTGATGAAATACTTTTATGAACTGATTGTTTTTAAGTATTTATGAAAGCCTGATTAAGGCAGACTTTATTCAGGTTGAATAAAAGTGTGGTGACATTGATTTCTGAACCTATTAAATATGGAAGTAAACACATTGTTTGTGTACTAATAAATTGATTGACCGGAAGGTTAAGTTTAATATGTAATTCATCGGGACGATGAATCCTTTTAGGAGGGAAGCATGTAACACCCTGAACTGTTGTTACTTTCTCCTAAGCATTCAAGTGTTGATATGTGATTTCTAGTAAATGGATTGTGTACCTCGATTCGGAAATCATGCTTGATATGTATTAAATTTCTTGCAGATTGCAGATCTTGACTGAGTCAAAATATTAATAGACTCTTTTATTTATTTCATTTTGTGACTGAATATTAATCTGATCACGGAATGAATTATACAGGTATTCATCAATAATATCTAGACTTGGACCAGAGGAATTGATCCAAGTAATGCTTTAATTTTGTGAAGTGATAAAATTAGATCACGAACCTTGAACAGGTTGCAAGGTATGGAAGCATTTAGTAAGCTGGTCAGGAGTATGACTCAGGCTGATCTTGAGAAATGAAACGGTTCCCGATATCTAGTATATCTGGAAGGTCTCGATTAAAGACCAGGTAATAATTCATTGACATACAACTCTGTAATAAGAACAGGAGTGGCTCTGTTCTAGAAAGTATGATACAGGTCTCTCCGAGTTTTCAGGAGAAGGACCAAACTGAATTACTAAGGGTTAGTAACCTAAAACAATAACCTAACCTAGGGGTTAGATTATTGTTAGTCTAACCTAGACCTAGGCTATGTGTTATGATCCTAAAATAATAACTAAGTGTAAAATGGTTAGCATGGTCATTACCCTAAAACTCTAACCTAAGATACTAACCTAGCTAACTAAGAGTTTTTGGGAAGGGGCCTTTGAAGGGTGGCGAACCATGGGCGCTATTCTCTATGGCAATAAATGGGAAGGATAAGGATGAGGACGAGGCATATGGCGGAGGCTTAGCGCGGCTAACCTTAGCGAGACTTGGCAATTACTAAGTTTGGAAATGAACTTGAGTTTTTGGATGGATGCGCCAATTTCGTGGTCGGTGGGAGTTGAGATTAAGCGGGAAAATTGGTTTAATGGCATTTAATGTCTAGGGAGTCGAGCCGAGCTCGCGGAACAGCATGCAAACGAGAAGTTGGAAGGTTTGTTTGGTGTATCGCGATTTTCGGTCTTCTTCTCTCTCTCTCTGCTAGTTTACTGTTCATAGCACCAGTTCTCTTTGAGTTGCATGGCGAGAATGAAATTCTCTGGCTCTTTTCTCTGCCATGGAGGATATATTGTAAATGGGACAGCGAAATTTTGTTGGTCGCTGTATTTGGGAAAAAGAAAAGGAAGTTTGAGCTCTTCCTCTGGTCTTCTTCGGAAATTCGATCAAAATACAGGCATGCTAGGCCCTATCCTTTAAATATTTTGCTGTCTTTCAAATGTCTTCATTAAAACAACTCTGTTCATTTGTTTTGTGAAGATTAGATGAATTTTCTATGAGATCTAGTTTGATTATTGGCACTGTATTTCTTCTGGTTCGATTTTTCTTCAAATCCGTTTGTTGGGTGTTTGTGGAAATCGAATTTTAACTCTACTTGTTTGTGCATTCTTCCTGGATTATGCATGAGAGGTATTTATTAACAATATGCGAGTGTTCGGCCTGTTTGGCGTGAGCCCTTGGAATATACCTATGCGTAGTATGAGACCACAGTATGTCTTTGTTTCGTGGTCGTTGATCTTGTTATAGAAACTGTATAAAATGATTTGGGTGATTACTGTAAGATTGTTGTATTATTCGTTTATTAAAAAAAAAAAAACTCTGTCGTGGGATTTGTTGTGACGAATGACTAATGATACTTTCGGGTTTCATTTGTTTTCAACTTTTAGTTTGGAACAGGCAACTGTAGTGTCACCATAGTCTTTTCGACCTGGCGGAAGTTGTTTTCCTTGTTACCAGGTTAGCGGGATTACTTGCGCACTGTGTATATTATAGATACACCTGTACTTCGTTGTATTGATCCAATGGAGTCGATGATTGAATCGTAATTGCCTAGGAAGGTAGATTTATCCATAAGTTTTGTGAAGGGTCTTTTCATGAAAGCCTGGTAAGATGAAACAGGGCTTTTTGATTACTGTTATATTGAAATAATTGAAGGATAAAGACTTCCTGTGTATGCATTTTTATTTCATGTGAAAACTCTTCGAAAGTTTCGAAGCGGCCCAATAGATTCCCTTGCTTGATAAGGGTATTCGACTTGTTTTACTTGGTTGATGTTGATTGTTAACCATGAATGGCGTCTATTGATTTATCGGCCAATTTCTTGTACGTTGCTGTTGGGTTCAGTGGTTATGAGTGCAAAATCCTTACTTGATTCTGATGCGAATATATATATATATATATATATATATATATATATATATATATATATACTAGTGTGACTTGGACGACTCTGAGGAGTCGATTGAATAATTCATTGTATATTTTGAACCAAATATAGTTAAGTTGTAGTGACTTAATGGATGAACATGCATTTCGATCTTGTTGAACCATTGGGATCCCTTCGTGTTTTTGGGATTTTGAGTTACAGATGTTTATGTAGACATGTATATCTTCAACTGTGTAAATTAGTATAAAGCGACCGGTGAGAGTAATTTATTGGCTAGTTATTGTTATGCTTGGTTGATGAATGACAGTATGATGATTCTTATGCATTCGCTTGAATTGATACATCCGTTTGAATCATAGAACTTACGGAAGGGTAACCAAGATTGTCTCTTTACGAATTCGACCACTGGACACTATTTTTGTCATTGTTGAGATCCTTAGTTTGGATGATGTTTCGTGTTTTGACCTTGTTAGGGTAAGTCGCGAATAACGCACCAAGACTTGCATGCTTTGCAAGGTAAGGATCGTTTGGTTGAATTCCTTTCCTTCACTTCATCCGATTTTGGTGAGCAAGAATATGTATGCTATGTTTCCTTCCATTTTGATCTGTCCGATCGATCGTGCATGATTTGGAAGTACCGTGTGGGCAACATAGCATAGTCCTTTGGGAAACCTTAGATTTTTGATGCAATAGTTGTTGTTTTCAGCGATACGCTTGTAGCTCTTGTTTTCAATCGGTGATAAGCCTTACTGTAAAAGGAACTAGCATTGGGCTTAGGATTGATACATGATTTGTTGATGTGTTAGTTGCTTTATACAAGAGTTTGTTGTGTTTCATTCTTAGTTAAACAAAGTGATCTTGTTTTGCGGCTTGTCTAACTTGTTCATTTATATCTTTGGTTATTTGTTTTCATATGTGAAGGCGATGCAGATGATGAACTTATGTGAAAGGAAGTATGAATGGTTTGGTTCTTTCTCTTCCTTTATTTAATATTATTGATAATGGACTATCGGTGGGAAATTGTTTGTAACATATTGGTGGAATCCCGAATTGTTATGTTATTTCCTTTTGGAGAATGAAACAATCTGACCAATGTTGTGATTTTGGGTTTAATGATTGTTGTGTGCATTCGTTCCTTGTTTCTTAATATTTGATGAAATATTAGGAAATGATTAAGACTAATTGTAACAATGATAGAGTTACATAATTGTAATCATTACGTATTACAGGGCATAGTCGATTATGTTTACTTATGTGAATATCTGATCTCATTTAAACAGGGTGTTTAATGAAAACAATTGATGGATTGCAATTGTTTTAAAAGTTAGTGCTTATCATGCTCAGTTCATTGAACTGACTCATGTTGACTATTTTTGCAGATGGTTGCCGTAAGAGGGTAAAAGCAATGCAGATCTGATAGGCTGATCAGATTGTTTATTTGATTTATTATGAATTACAGCTTGATTTTATGGATGTACTATATGAGAAAAGATGTTTCTTTTCCGTTAGCATTATATCAAGTATGCTGTTGCATAAAATGTAATTGTACGAGTTTCGAAAGGAATGAAAATAAGTGTTTGATACTTATGTGTTGTATTCTATTCTGAATGATGAACTTCTTCGGTTTACGTAACGAAGAGGCATAGTTATCTTTGTATAATATGGATGCTTTTGTGATTGACAATGAAAGCTTGTAAGTAATTAGACTAAATTCTTATGAGTATTTAGTAGTTCTAGTTTGCTCTGGCAAAAGCAATATTGTAATTTAATTATTGTCTCTCTTGGGGATAGGTTAAAATTGAGCCTAAAGATAACGCTAAACAAGTTGGATTGAATTACTAATCCCTAGTCCTAAGTATAACGGACACAAGTAAATTGGATTCTAAATCATTTATATCTTTAAACTAAAAAGTATGATATAAATTCAGTTAAGAGAACTGATAGGCAATCAATGGAGATCAGATGGCATTCTCAAGCATTGGTTATGAGAAATTGTCCCGTTCTGTTGCTTTGGAATCAGGTGTATTCTAATGACTCCTTGATGAGAGCGTGACCGTAATACCTCTACCTGTAATGAGTCTTTTAGAGGAGGGTCGTCTTAAGACAAAGAATCCAGGGATTTGGAAAGGCTAACCTTAGGGAAAAGTCTTTAAAGTAATTTAATCTCTAGTGCGTAACGCTTGTTTTTGGGTAGATCTTCTCGAGGCGGATTTAAAGGATGACGACATAAGGTCGACTGCAGGGCTGTACCTCCGAGAAGATTAGGATCTTCTCGAAGTTACAACAATGCAGGTGACTTATGGCGACACCCTTTGCATTGATCGCTAAGATTTACACTTGATTTCGCACGAGTTACCTTGGGACCGATTAAGAACGTGGCCATGTTATAAGACTGCCTCGGAGATTTGGGGTATCATGACACACTGGTTGAATTGCAAGGTTGAACCAGTATGTCCTCATATCCCTAATCCTCGTAGGCATCCATATAACATTATCACCTTGTTAATCGCCTCCGAGTGATTCAATTTGTGAAAGAAAGGACTGACATTAGTCGATCGTATAAGACATTCTATATAACATATGAATGGGGTGAAGGGCGTATTCCAGTTGACAGTATGCCGAGACATTAAGGAAATACGAGACATGAATTCACCTAGTCTATGGATGAGATGTCAAATCTTTGGCCAAAGTATTCCTTGTAAGCATGCAATCCCAGATTAGTTGTCCTAATTCACCATAGTCTAAGGGATGAGATGCCGATGAATAATGGTATATAAATGGTTATTTGAATTGTGAGTTAGATTCCTTTAGAACCAAGAGCATTATCAAAAAAAAAAATTGAATCCCAGTTAGGGAGGAAGAGAACACGCGAGTATTGTGTTAAATAAAAACACTAACTCTTTTTACTCATGAATAGATCGGTAGATTACAGGTCATGGAATGAATAGATCGGAGGTATTAGGAGTCATTACAGTGCATATGGTTATGCAACTTCTAAATTATGTATTTAGAACCGGATGCAATTATCAAAAAAAAAAATTGACTTGTTCTATTGTCTAAAATGAGGATGTTACATGGGAGGAATGTTATGAGGAAGCAATTGTGATTAGAGGAGAAAAATATGAGGTTAGGGTTTGTGTTTTAGGGCATGGGGTGCATGAGGAAAACATTCAAACAACTCACAAGATAACACAGGAATGAAAGCAAAGAGTTAAGTGATGGCCACAAAACCAATTGGTAAAACGTAGAACAATCTAAGAAGGGAATGGGTAAAGGAAAAGGAAAGAAGAAAGAAGAAGAAATACCCATGGATACAAATGAGGAATGGTACTCAAAAATGCAATACCTAGATGGGGTTAGACTAGGGCAAGAGTGGTGGGAGTCCCACATAAGACGAGATGACCATGATCGACTATAATCACCGGTCAAGTACAATCCTCGAAAGAAATGGTGGTAGAGCTTGTGCGCCCCACAAATAAATGAACACCTGACAGGTTACCAATCTACAACGAACATGGTCAAGGTGAAAATGGAGAAGGCAGGGCTTCTCCAACTTTTCAAGTTTCCATATTTCGGGAAGCCCGAGCGCTTGTACCAATGGTTGATGACACGTGTACATGAAGACTTCTTCTACTTCACAGGGCACAAAATGTGCATAACTCCCCAACTAATTTCACACTTCACAGGCCTAAACTGTAAAGGGGATGCGCTCATAGATGACCTCCTGGATGAGGAGGAAATTAGAGAAACCATAACATCCCAGGAATTGAAGAAGGGATCAAGGTACTATGACATCTTAGATATCAGTGATCCAGTGATGAAGATGGCCACACACCTTGTCTCTAAGCTGAATGGACAAGAAAGGTGGACCCAGGTGAGCAAGCCCTAGCTGAATGTCTGCAAGAAGGTTACGGAAGGCACCATATACAACATCTCCCAATACATAGTAGATGAAATCATAAGCAGCATGGAGAAGGGAGGAAAGATCCTATTTGGAAACATTCTATTGACAATTGTGTTCTCAGAAATCAAGGTGCCGGATGCATCCAACAAGTTCGTGTGGGAGTACCCTGCTGAAGATCCCTCGCCATAGAGAGATTTCAGAAATACACATGTGAATCAATGATAGGGGTACACAAGGTGTGCTTAGACAAATGGTATAAGCACCTTAGGAATGCATTTCAAGTTGAATGGCGAGATCTTTAAACAACTCCCCGCAATGATCAAGGAGAAGCAAGAGTTCATGGTCTACCAACACTTCTACATTGGAAGGTTCATTTTGGTGGATGGCAATTGAGTCCATGGTGCAAACTCCCATTCTCATTTACTACCCAATTTTTCCAAGTAGGGGTAAATAGATACAAGGAATTGAAGAAATTAAACCTGGAGTTGTCCACCCTTGACAGAGAGCACAGGGAAATGAGAAAGAAGTTGGTCTACCCAGAGAAGCACGTGTACGTTGAAAGGTACGTGTCACAAGATGTGCATATTGTAAGGCCTTTGACCTTACCTATTACTGGGAGAAATGCCACAAGGATTTACCTTCACATAAGGCCAAAGTTTGAAAAGGGCACGTACGTGGAGAATGAGATATCCATTCCAGATGACCCTATTGGAAGAAGGAAGCCCGCACCAAAGCGTAAGGAGAGGGAAGAGAAAGAGGAATAGAGGGCAGTGGAGAAGTAGGATGTAGGTACCATGGGGACAAGTACCTACATCTAGAAGAAGAAGAGAATGGTGGTCAGGGAGAAGACCCCAGAACCTATGAAGCCACCATCCCCTGAGGAGCCCTCAGATGAAGAGAAGACCACATCCCTGACTCTAGAGTTTTCAACAGAGGAAGAAGAAAAGGGGATGGAAGAACCAGAGTCTGAAGATACAGACAACCTAAACGCCTATATAGGTGAAAAGGATGATGATGAAGAGGAAGAGTTGGAGGTGGATCAGGAGCCGATTGATGTCCATGATTCGGAGAAGAGGAAGTAGAAGATGCAAATGATGCCTTCATCTTTGTAAGGAGGAAGAGCACCCAAGGGGAGGAAGGCATGTGGAGTGAAGAAAGGAGTGAGGGGGCAAGTACCAAGGAGTCGATATGCCCAAGCTCACTCAAGAGGAGGTGAATGAGAAAGTGACAAGGGAGGTGGAGAAGATAATTAATACCTTGGTCGACAAGGAGTTGGAGCGCAACGACGTAGCTCATGCTCGGTGAATTCAAGGAAGAGCAAAGGGAGAAGAGTGTGGGTAGCACAAAAGGCCCAACTCTTTCAGTAACTATTCCCAAGGGCATGTGCATGGGAAGTAAACACACGAAGGGGGAAGAATAATGATGGGATATGTTGATGACCCCAACAAAGTTTTGCGCACATATTTCCAGTACCGTGCCCACCAAGGAGCTCACCGCCATGGATTCCTTTGATCTTGAGGGTGGATACCCGCACACAAGGAAGATGCTATCATGGGCGTTCGACTCCCACCTTGATGAGCCTAAGTTTGAGGTTAACCAAGGAGTGATACTAGCACTGTCTAAAGGAAAGGGGGATAACCCCATTATAAACACGCAACAACTATCGGATGAGAAAGTGTGTAATGTGCTCAAAAAAATCTCCATGGAAATTGAGGTTAGGCTCTTCTATAGAAATGATAGGGTTAAAGTCTTGGAGGACCTATTGGAGAAGAGGAAGGAAGAAGTAGTTAAGCTAACAAAGGACCTCAGCCTTAAGAAACTAATTAGCACTCAACTACGAGAGGGAACTTTAGGATTAAAAGGCCAAGGTATGTGAAGTTTCCAAGAAGGTGGAGCTCTTCTCCCAAGCTATTATCATGAAGCATCCAAACCTTAACCCTCCCACACAAAAGTATGGATCCTCCCTGGAATTTCTAGAGGACTTGACTAGGATCCTTACCATGGAAAGGCAGCCTTTAGCCTTGGAGTCGGAAGAAAAGGTAGCTATGCACTTGGAGAAGGAGGAAAAATTGAAAGTCATCGCACTCATGGCTGAATACAACAAGGTGCTTGCTGATGTGAAGATAGCCACACAAACCATGGGGGTCACCTACGACCACTACATGGAACAAGACAAGGTGACAAGCATGTTGCTTGCCAACGACAAGGCTAAGCTGAAGGACTTCAGGGAAAAGAATAAAGGCAATAGAGCCGAGTGAGAAAAGATCCTAGCCGAAGTGGAAAAGAAGTCTGAAGCTATTGAGATCCTACGAGTCTCAATCAAAACCCGGCTAAAAGAGCTCTACAAGGTCATTACGAGGAAGATGGATTCCTTGGAAGATCACGCTAAGGAACTGGAGACTGTGGTGGAGACCATTAACACAAAAGGGGAAGGGTTAACTTTCAAGAGATGAGCACATTGTTTGGTGACCTCTGCGCACAAGAGCGTGGGATGAAGTCGGCATTTGGAATACACTAGAGGCCGTCTGTGGCAAAATTTTCCCCTTCTTCTTCTTTAGGTATTTTTCCTTCTATTCTTTCTCTCCCCCATTCTTTATTCTTTCCCTCCATTCTTTTCCAAGGTAAGGCCTTGCATTTTTGTACTGCATTCTTTGAGAAGGTTCCTGAGGGCGGAGAATAGGTGAAGTGTGGGGTAATGTTGGGACCCTAATGTAGCTACCAAATCTTAAAGGTGTGTAGGCACGCATGGCCGGAGGGAGCACGCAAGTGAAGGCATGTAAGGAAGAATTCAAAAGGGTTCTTGGAGAACCAAGGATGTGTGCACATGAAGCACAATTCAAGACTTAGCCATTTTCAGCCTTTTGGACAGAACACATGAAGAATGTGTTCCATTTGGATAAGGTTCCATCCTAGTAACAGGGTGTCCTGGAAGGAATATACCTTGCGATAAGAAGATCCAAAAAGATAATCATGACATGGAGAGGCATATGCCTGGGGTGACCCACACCTTGACACTTGGGGCTAGATCTAAGGTTGTAGAGGAGTTTGTTAGAGCTCAGATGCCTATTTATACACGTACCCTTGGCAAAGAAAAAGGAACACAAGTGAGGTAGCGGAGCTCTACAGAATTACTGTGAGAACTATGGGATAAAATGGGTAGATGATTATAGGAAGAATGTAATGAGGGAATGGGGAATGAATTTTTTTTTGTGAGCATACATGTATGGATCCAGATATGGTGTATGACCATGGTCTGCCTCTCTGTGATGTTTTGTAGTAATACTATGAATGAATATGATAAGGTTACCACTGTGTTTATATTAAGATCTCCTTCCTGTATTATCTGCATGTTTCTACTATGCTTTTGATCTTGTATAATCATGAACCTTACTTGAATGTTAAGTCTATTTGTGGATTTACAACTTCCTAGTTCTATTAATTTTGTTGCGCGCTTTGCTTTTGTTATGACTGAAGGGGTATAGAAGCCGTTCTGAGCTCTATAGCTTTTTCATTTCTTTTAAATCACTAAGTCAAGATCATGAAGTATGCCTTCCACTAAACTCACATAAAAGAGAGACTCGGCTCCCTCGCGTGCCTCGAGTGAGCACCCAGCTGCCCATTGGGTGATAGGCCAACGCACGCATGAGGTTTCCTTGTTCTTGGTGGGTGCAAAAATGACTACATAAGACATCATAAGAGAATACCTTTGAAGTCACACTTATAAAGAAGACCACCCATGATGAAATAGCAAGAAACACCTTTAAGAAAGGCAAATTATCCATTATGAGTAAGATCAGGAGGCAAAATAGAAAGGGAAAGGTAGTTTGCAAACTGCTTATACCAAAGGTCACATGGGTCAGGTGCAACGCAGTTCGACAATGAGTTGACATATTAAGATAAATAATAATTTGATTACAACCTTTTTATTATGACAAAGATTTTAGAGTCGGAAGGAGAAACGGGTAATCGAGAATCCAGGATGGCCATGGTATCCACAAATTTATTAGTAGAACATGGGGTGGTTTAAAGTTTGTAACGGTTGAAGGTATTCAAAATTATATCAACATGGTGTTTTTAATTTTAGAGTATTTAACATATAGTTCGATGGTTGTTTGAAGGCCTAATACGAGTGCTTCATATTTGGCAATATTGTTATTAAAATAAAAATCTAGTTTGAAAGATAAAGTCATAGGTTCACCATCAAGAGGAATGAGGATAACACCTACACCGCCTCCACGCTAAAATTTGGAACCATCAAATAATAAGTTCTTTTATATACTGGTATCATCTAAAGAGAGGGTAGCAATGGATTCATCTAGGAAATTGAAGTTAGAAGGCTGATCTCTAGAGAAAGGTTCATCCGTAAGTTTTTAGTGATGGTTTTTCCTTTGATAGATTTTTGATGGATGAATTCAATGTCTAGGTCTGCTAGAAGCATGATCCAATGTGCAACATGTTGATGTTGGTCGATATTTATGTACATGTAATGTAAGGGGTCGAGTGTTAGTGATAACAAAGATTTTGTGATTAAGTAGGTAATGATGAAGTTTAGTGGCAAAAAAACTAAGGCTAAGCATATTTTTTCGGCATGGGTATATCTAGTTTCATAGTCTAAAAGGGTATGGCTTATGTAATAAACCACTTGCTCCTTGTGTTTCTCATCACGATGAGTGAGCATGGCACCTAAGGAATGGTCAGTAGAAGAAATGTAAAGGTAAAATGGTTGGTCATCTTTAGGAGGAATGATCACATGTGGTTGGAGGAGATACTATTTTAAAGTGTCAAAGGCTTTGTGGCATTCACCATACTATTTTAAGAAGACATATTTTCTTAGGAGATGATGAAATGGTTGGAAACATTAAGAAAGTTGTGAAATAAATTGATGAATAGATTGCAACTTACCTTGAAAAATTCAAAGTTGGTGGAGATTAGTAGGTGAATGAATTTGGAGAATAACCTTTACTTTAGCAGGATCAACTTCTATGCCATGCAAAGAAACAATGAAACCAAGGATCTTGCCCGAGAGCACCCCAAAGATGCACTTCTTAGGTTGAAGGTGAACATAATACATGATGAGGCGGTCAAATATGACCTTAAGAATTGTAAGGTGTTTGGCCTAATGTTTGGATTTGGAAAGGAGATCATCCACATCATCTTCTAATACATGATGCATGATGTCATGGAAGATATAATTCATAGCCCATTGATATGTAGCACCATTGTTTTTAAGGCCAAAAGGCATGACTCAATAGTAGAAGTTCCCTCAAGGTGTGATGAAGAGGGTTTTGTGTTAGTCTTCTCAAGTGATTAATATTTGATTATAACCCGAGAAACCATTCATGAATGAGAGCATCTCATGGCCAGCGGTGAGATCAACCATTTGGTAAATAACTAGTAGAGGAAAGTCATCTTTGGGGAAATATAGATTGAGGCCTCAAAAATCCATGCAAATGCAGAGTCCCCTGTCATTTTTATGATAGGAAAAATTATAGATATCCATTAGGGATAAGCAATAGGTAGGATGAAGGAAATTAAGAGAAGGCGTTGAAGTTCTTCTTTGACAAGAAGAGAAATGCAAGGATGCATTTTCTATAGCTTTGTTTTATGGGTTTGGCTTCAGGAATGGTTACGATATTGTGGACCACAATATTTGGGTCAATACTGTGGCATATCAAAGCATAGACCAAGAAAAAGCGTTGCTATGGTCCCGAAGGAAAAAAGTAAAAGATTATTGTTTAGTAGAATCTTAAGATTGGCCTATCTTTAAGATGTGTGGGTCTCCCTAAGTGTTAATGTTGATTTCGATGGTTGATTCATTCAACATGGTTTGCATCTCAAAATGAAATGATCGTTGAATATAATAATCTTCCACACCAAGGTAGGTGAGGATAGACATGTTGTCCCGACATTGAACGATGTTAATAAAAGTGTATCATTATCGATCATGTCGGGATACGGAAGGGAAGAGAAGAGAGAACCTTGCCATTGTGTTGATGATTCGAGAGGTCCCACGGAAATTGTGTTCATGAAATAAAAGGTTATGAGGAATAGATTTGGGATCTATGGACTCGTGTGTGAAGGTGGTGATATTGGTGAACAAAGTGGAGAAGGCTTTTCATTCTCAATGATGTCAATGTGGTCCTTTTTGGAAGATGGTGCGAGAAAAGCCAATTCCATAGTGATATTTATGTTTATAGTTGGTACACGAGATAATGGTATGAAGACCTTGTTCATAAAAACAAAATCCAAAGCCTTTTCATGTACAACGGTGAAGGAAAGTATGGGTGAAGCAGCAATTAGTGAGATATTGGAGGTTAGATGAAAATGGTCATTTTTGGATGGTCGTTCAGGTGAATAGGTGGCGGTATCAAGTCCCCCATACGTTAAGTTAGTGCAAAGGTGGGGAGGACCATAAGGGAAAACATTTCCTATGTGATAGTCATAATGAGAATGTTGGAATAGGTTTCCATACTCTTGTGGAGTGAGGAATGTGTTGATATTCTAGATTCGTTATTCCTCCAGAGTGAGGCATTGAAATACACCTAAGGGATCGGTTTCAGATATGTGGGTAGTGGGGATAGATGAATTACTAGGAGATTGGGTAGGAGGGGTATCGTTTTGTTGGGAAGTAGATGGGCCATCTCAGTAGATGTTCTTTGCAGCAGCAGAGGGAATAGAAGACTTAGGTGTGGGAGAGGTGGCAACAACATTGATGGATGGGGCTATGAGTGAAGGAGAAGTGGGGTAGTGATAGTTTCCTTAATTGTTCCAAGGACATCGTTAGGTCGGTCAACATGTTACGGTTTTGAATGGTGATGGGTCACCGGGATGGTATAGTTATGCCCTTCATGTTCAAATTTTACACAAGAAAGGTAAAGTTGAAGTAATACAACCCATGACGTGAATCCAAGGTTAGCCAAGCAACAAGTTATACTATAAATCCCACTCTAATACGTAGAACAATTCTAATACATTGCAAGGGCCTATGTGAACGTGAAGAATAATGGTGCCAAGGGTGGAAGTGATGGCATCATTAAAGGAGAGCATCATAACTAGGTTATTATACATGTAATTTTAAAAGATGCACATTTGATTGTATACATAGGAGGATATTATGTTAGTTTTAGCACCGTCATCGATCATAATGCACGGTATGAGTATATTATCGATATAGATGGAGATGAAAAGGGTGGGATTATGATCATCTGATTGGAGAAGTATAATATCCTCATCATAGAAACTTAGGACGGCTACTTGATGACCGGGATGTAGGGGTAGAAGAAGGAGATGATTTGATAAGAGAGGCCACATGGTGAGGGGTGTTAATGGAGGCTACTGGTGTGGGGTTATTAGGTAAAACCTTGATGGATTACAAAAAAATTCATAAGGGATTGTCAATGAGATTTAGAGGTTTGGACAAGGTCATACAAAGATATTTTTAAAGGGATTTTTGTAATTGCTTTATATCATTGTATGATGGGTGACCTCATCATAAATAGAATATGTGGGTCCTCGAATGGTGATTTTGGCACAGTATAGATGGTATATAGGGAATGGGATTGTTGATGGGCTAGTTTATTTTTCTTTTCCTTTTTGCTTTTGGGCATGAGTGGTAAATTAGATCATGTTAATCTAATTGAAATAGGTAGATGGAGAAGGTATGTCATGAGTATTATAATGACATGATGGGAGAAAACCTAATGTGGGGTAAGAAACTTGTGAAATGAGTAGGGCACACTATAATTTAGGCATGTGTTTGGCCAAATCTACGATACAAACCATGTTGAACTTGAATTTGGAAGGTGGATAAAAAAATTTTGGGGGTGGATATGGAGGTCATTGAATAAGTGAGGGACAATGGTGTTTGGTGACAAGTGAAGGTAGAACACGCTCTTCATCAAAAATATCATCATCATCAAAATTTTATTTAGGAAGACATAGTTGGAGAAGAATTTTTTTGATAGCCTTATAACTTTCTACATCATGTTCTAGTACACGATGGTAGGCACAAATTTTAGTTTCATTAAACCATTTTGGTTTTGGTTTGAGGGGGTCATAAGGTCAAAATGGGGGTAAAGTGATGAATGAGATTTCTAAGAGGTTGGCTAGAATGTTGGCATAGGACCTTGAAAATGGATCATAGTGGGAAGTGAGTGTGGTTTTGGGTAAAGGTGTGGATAATTATGGTGGACAAGGCATTATAAAAGGGGGAATGATTTTGACCACTAGTTTAGTAGGTGGTATTGTCTTAGGTTTTGATGGTATCTATTTAGGTGAAGGTGTGGTAGAAGAGCTAGCAATTGAAGGTGTTGTTGGTTTAATTACCTTATTAGAGGGTAGTGGGTTATTTTCTTTGGATTGTAGCTTCTTGGGTAAAGGTGAGATGGGAATAGGTGATGTAGAATGGAAATAAGATGGTGGAAGAGGATGGGTTACCCATGGGTACAATAGAGTTATGGTGGAAGTGCTTATTAAATGCCGGGTGGATGGTATGGGTTGAAGTTGTATAGAAAAAGTTTGGGTTATAATAATTAGTGGAGGTATAAGAGGTAAGAATTGTATGAGTGAGGCCAAGGGTATTTGTTGTGTAGGTAAATTGGATGTAACAAATTATCATGATGATGAGGTAGGTTTTTTAGCTTTTGATTGGCTTTGGGTAGGAAGTTGTTTGGCCAAGGTTGATGGGTGAGGTCCTAGAATGGAAGGAAGGGGAAAAGGGGACAAAGATGTGGTAGGTGAGACTAGTGTATGTTCCTAGAATGTTAGGTCTTTCTTTTAGGAAAAAATGATAATTTTGGTGTGGCTTTGGGAAGACGTGGATAAATCCAATTTGATGAGTAGATGGGTAAGTCTTGATGTCAGCATGACACCCAAGGTAGTGATGGATCTAGATATGGAAAAATATATAGGTGTGGATAGGTTCTTAGGCATAGGAATGGTTTTAGTCATGGGTAAAGGTTTGGATTTAGGTAAAGGTGACGAAGAAGAGTTCATTTTGATAGGCATGGTCAAGGTTGATCTGGTTGTTGGAAATAACTTTGGATTATCAAGGGGAGTCAAGATGTCCCCAAAGCATGGAATTATCAACATAATCAAAGTGATTGGATAGCTGTGAAAATAGGACCGCTGTAAGAGGATGTGTATTTTTTTTAGTGGCAATCCCTATAAAATATGTCTATGAGATAGATAAATGGATAATCTCGGACTCTGTGGGTGAAAGAATCAAGACCAGTCAACGGGATCTTGGAATGTTGATGGATAATTGTCCCTAACATGTAGTGGCATGTCTGAAGAATCTCCCATGGATAGGAGATATGGTAGGTGGGGTGAGGTAGACTTCTCTTTTGGTGGAGGAGAAAGAGATGATGATTCTCTAGCGGTAGGAAAGTTAATATTGTTGATTATTTGGTAGGTTGTGAGGTAGATGGTGAAATGGAATCGATGAAGTCATTGACTCCCCATGGGTGAAGGAGGTAATGAAGGGTGCTCCTCGAGGGTGAATGAGTGGAAGAGGTATTCTCCTTTGTGGGTAGAGGAGCTCATGCCATAATTTCCTCGATAGATGAAATAGGTAGAAATTGAGGAATGACTAGTACGATATCAAAAATAGCATGAACTTCATGGACATTATTTTAGTTGGTTAAAGGTTCACAATTTTATTAGATGATGGTGCATGGTTAGGCGATGGCTTCATAAAGATATGAAATTTTTGATTCGTCGGTGCGTTTGGGTTGTCCACAATGATATCTCCATTATCTAACATTTCCTAGACAATGTTCTTCAAATTTATGCAATTATCATCACTATGGCCTTTGATGCGATGATAATTACAATAGTCATGTTCCTTATACCATGCAGAAATAGGATGAGCGGGATCATAACTAGTATGATGTTTTATAAGGGGTAGCGCAATGGCTCTAGCTTTAAGAAGCTTTTCCAAGACTAGATAATAGGGATCTACAATTAGAGTGTACTTTTATTGTTCCCACCAGAATTGAAAAGTCTAAATAGGGGAAAGATTGGAGGAAGGTTCGGCTTGATTAGATGGATGAGATGGAATAGCTTTGAGAACTACCACGTTGGAAAATCCTTTGGCTTTTGAATAATTATTTTGGGGTTTTGAAGATGAAGAAGAATAATTTGATTTGAATGTGGTGTTTTTGTTCCATAATTGGATTTTATTTTCTTCAATGGCACGAATTTCCAACTTTCACACCATTGTAAATTCTTCATCGAAGGTATGGAAGGTTTGTACCTCTAGAGTTGGTGATATGTGTCTAGCACAAGCTCTAGTGAACAACTCTATAAGTTCAGCTTGAGGTAACTGGAACATTAATTGGTTGATAAGACTTCATCACTGAGAAACGAAATCATGATAGATTCATCGCCATACTATCATGTTGATTATAGGTCAGTCATGGTGAATTTTTCACTAAATTTATTGAGAAGTGGTCCATGAATTATTGATCCACTTGATTAAAGGAGTATATGGAATGCTTGGGTAAACTATTGTACCAATCTAAGATAGGACCTATCGGGGACATGGGGAATTTTGTAGGAGTAAAGAATTGTCATGGGCAATTGGATAGCACCAATGTTTAAATGAATACAAGTTTTGTTGTGGATATTCTTTACTATTAGTTGAACTTGGGCATTTCCCAATGCATGGGGTATGGGAGAATAGGAATAGATGGATGAATAGGCTCATTACATATTTCATCATAAGTTAAGGAGTTGCGAGAGTCGAAACCAGATGCTTCTAGTGTCTGCATCTTTTCCATCATCATTCTAATGAGGTCATTGGTGGGTTGTGAGGAATGGGATCCTCCTATAGTAAAGGGAGTTTGATGATGGGTGTATGATGTGGATGGCATCCTGGTACATGGGGGTGCCAAATATGAAAACTACAAAGGGGGGATAGATACATGTGGAAGATACCCTGAATAAGTGATAGACAAGATTGGGGGTTGTTGGTGATGCATGAAAATAGGTGGGGTAGTCGTAACAACTCTCATGGTAATTGGTGGTAGAGACTGTGGGATGGAAAGGATGAGGTTTTGGAAGGGGGTGTGGGTTTCTGACACCATGGGTGGTTGTGATGCAATTGGTACATATGAGGTAAAGGGGGAAGATGGGGCCATGCTTAAGATGGTTGGTGAAGGGATGGTTGACACCATAGGTGTGATAGATGTCATTGGTGCAACAGTTATAGTGGATGTGGGGCCTAGTTGAGATACCATAGGGGTAGGGTGGATGAAGGAAATTTTGAGCTAGTGGTAGATGATGTGGAAGTGGGGAAGAGGGCAGGAGGAATAGATACGGGAATTCCATATACTAGTTGTCTTGAGGAGTCTCGGGTAGATGAGTGGGAAAGATAGTATTGTAAGGCCGCAGGATTCTGATCAAGGAGTCTTGTGAACTCCTCATCACCGGTAGAAATGGTGATAGGATGAGTTGGATCCATAGGTGACAGGATGGAAGGCAGTGATGGGCTAGGTGGGAGTGGCTAAAGACTAACATGAAATATAATGGCATTGTTTTGGTTGCGAGTCAACACCATGTGAATTAGCATGTATCAGGTTAACTATATTCTATAAATGACATAGAGAACAATAGAAATGGAAAAGAACAGATACTGGTAGGTGGAATTGGTCAATGTTTCAATTAAAAATAAAAACAAGGAAAATGACGCTAATTAAATTAACCAATGATGGTTAAAGGGGACCAATGACAATTACAATAACTGATATTGGTTACTATGGGAAAATACTAGTTTGAGAAAATGAAGTAGAACTGATGAAAATGAAATGGGGAAACTATACTTGACAGTGATATCAGAATGTTTTGAATATGATGATATCATGAGGACTAAAAATAGAAGAGATAATGTGATGAAAGCTATTTTTGTAAAATGACAAAAAGAGTTGTAAGCGACACGATCGGATAAACCAATGACGGTCAGAAGGGAACCGATGGTGGCCGTTTGATCGACACCGATTACTATGAAATCTGAAGAAGTGAAGAAAAATGGATTTTGTAAATTAAATTAGATGAAGAATCAATCCAAAAATCTAAGAATGATAATATGAGGCCCTGACACACTCATAAATAGTCAGAATGCTCCAACTATGATGGTGGAGTGTGAAAGGAATAAGAAAATGAAGAAACATAATCCTCACAACTCAAAACACAATTCAGGAAGAAAGCTAAGAAAAAACATAATCCTATGAGTGAATTTTATGTTATTTTAGCTTATGCTATTTGAGACTAACTTGTGAATTTAGAATAGAGTTTTTTGGTTAGGAAAGTGTCCTATGAAGAAGAAAAATCTAAAGGGGGTTTCAAACTTATGTTTTGGTGGGGATGGTGCTTTCTCCGAGATAATGAATGGACAGAGAAACAAGTTGGGTGCACACTTTCAATCCTCTGATCCTATGATCGGTGATAACTTCTTCTAGGTAAGGTGTTGTTTAATAAGATCCGTGAATTTTGTATTTGTGTAGTTTGGCAAAGAGAGAGAGAAGAGAATTCTTTCTATGGTTACATTATTTTAACCATCAACTGGGAAAGACTTCCACTTATAGGTTTCCCTAAGTTTTAAATGTGAGCTAATAATTCAGCATACAAAGATGAAATGAAACAAATTTTATAACCCAAATTGACAATTATATTCAATGTAGAAAATTATGAATATGAGAGAGGATGATTTTCACTAATGCAGAAATAAAGAAGAATGATTCTTTTTAAATGCACCAAAAGAAATTTTTCATTTAGAGCAATTAGAAAGAAGGAGCAGATTACCAGAGAAGAAGATTTAGTGAATAACGATTTAGAAAGGAAACACACTAGATGTAACCTATATGAATAGAAAGGAACCCACAAATGAGGGTTCCACCAGTTGTGCCAAAATGTTTCACTAATAAGTTGTGTAAGTATGAGAAAAATAGATAAGGAAAATATGAGGAGGAATACCTATGAAATGAAGGTGAGAGGTATAGTGCGCGTGTTCTGATTTCCCAATCCAAAGTGTTGATTGTGAGAACTTCCTTTTTATAGGAGGAGCTACTCAGTGAATGAAAAACCACAAGAATAATATTAAACAATATATGTCGGTGGATTTCGTAGCATGTACTCTATACAGAAGTGTGATACTCCTAGATGGTTTTCAATTCACTGTTTAATATAATTTAATATAATAATAACATAAATAAAAACATCATACTATAGCTGATATGATATAGGTATCTCATTCAAATACAATAAGAAAATATAATCTAATAGGTAAGGTTATGATCAGATCTGGAGGTTAGGCAGGTAGCCTAGGTGACTAGAAAAGGTCAGAATCAGGTTTTGGGTGGTTTTGGGTTATTTGGGTGAAGGTTATGAGGTTATTGTCAAAGGAAGAATTACCATATATAGATATCGACATCGGTCAGTATGACCAATGCCAATTGAGAGAGGAAACCAACAAAGGTTTAGGTTAATCGAGTTGGTAGAGTCACACTAGTAGAAACTCAATAAAATTTGGTTTTAGAGGTTCTTTGTAATTACATAGAGAATGGAAGAAGGATGTCTAGGTTTCCAAAGAAGATGAGAATTCTAAGAGATTCCTAGGGTTTGATGTGGGGAGGTAAAATTTTATGGATGGTCATATGGGTGGATTTTGATAGGAAGGTGAGGATGATAGGATACACAGGAGAATAGGATTTAAAGGTGAAAGTTAAAGAAATGATTATCTAAATAAGTATAGAATGATGCATATCCAAATGCACTTACTTGTATTTACAAACCTAGTGGTTAGATGAGGGTGATGGTTGATCTGTGAAACTAGTGGTCAGTGCCATGGTAGTGCTTCCTAGAATGCTACCGTGAATGTCAATGTCTTCTGATAAATCTTGGTGTCGGCTAGGGTGTGCTGGATGTGCGAGATGGATTTGGTTCATGCTTGCATGCATATATCTCTCTCTCCAAACTCAAATAATTCTTCCAACCCCTCAAACAAGTTTACCAAAGTGAATATATGGTTACAAATGATGGTTTAGGTTAACCGGTGTTATTTTAGGGTTAACCGACGTAGGTTACAATGAGAAATCCTAGGTTTGCCAAAATAGCAAATCTTGGCTTTATTTTGACCAATTATGCCCATTGGTTCAGGTCTAAAATGGTATTTTATGTGTAAGTAAGTGATAATGTTGTTAGAGAAAGAATAGACATCTATTTTTAGGGTTATACTAAGTTTATTTTAGTTATGGTAATTCGATATTGAGTCCTAGTTAGAATGAACACACTAAGAATAGGTCCATGATGAGGTGTCTAGGTGATGTAGCTAGGTGAGGTGGTCATGTGAGGAAATTGATCAAATAATTTAAATTAATTAATTAAATTAATCATGTGAAGTATGGGATATGAATATGTAAGGTATGGTTTATTAAATTAACTAGGCTAGAAGGGTGGTACGACCTAATTTTGGTGTCTATGCCACAATTTTATCCTATCCCCTCTATCGAGGAGATTCTAGTAGGAGCTCCTCTAACCCCGAAAAATCCTACTTCATCTACTTCTTCATTCACGATGATGAATCCCCTTCATTTCCCCTTCACCCATAGAAGAAACCACAATACCTATTGATATTGTTTTACTGCCCACCTTGTCACCTTATGAACAAACTATAATGTTAACTCTCCTACCCATGGGGGATTCGTGTTCACCTTCCTCTCCAACAAAAGAGGAGCCTACCTCATCTCACATCATCTCCCTTACCCATAGGGGATCCTTTAGATGCATCATTTCCTATTGGGGAAAATTCCCCATTAGCATTCCAAGATCCTACTGATCTGCTCTCAGCTCTCTTACCTACAGAGTCTGAAGCCAACTAGTTCCATATCTCACGCAGACATATTTTACGGGATTGTTACCAAACTAATTCCATCTTATCTTACAATAGTTTTTTTTTCACACCTATCTCGGCCACTTAGATTACGTTGATAACTCTATGCTTTGGGGATGACTTTGGATCCCCTTTTCAACCCAAATGCAAATGTCACCTGCAGATACCATCACAATTTATCCAAAGGTATTTCAAAAACCCAATCAACCATGACCATGCATGTTGGAACACTCTCTTCTGCATCACCCTTTCCTATATCCAAACCATTACCAACAAATAAATCTATTCTTATGCCTAAGAACCTACTTGCACCTACACCTACCCCCACATCTAGACCCATTACCACATTGGGTTTCATGTTGACATCAAGTCTAGTTCATTTTCCCATCAAATTGGATTTAGCCACATCTTCCCAAACCCGTACAAAAACCATTCCTCCACCTAAAAGGAAGACCCAACCTTCTAGGCCGCATACACCAGTTTCACCCACTACGCCTTTATCACCTTTACCCCTTTTATCTATCATTTGGCCTCACCCGTCAACCTTGGCCAAGGAATCACCTATCCAAGGATAATCAAAAGCATAAAATCCCATATATTCATCAAAATCCTTTATTACACCCACTTAATAAGCACAATATAACTTTATTACACACATCTTTCTTACCACCGATACCCCCACCACTTACAAGTAAGAACATCGCACCTATGAGATTTCCTTCTCTTCAACCCATACCATCAAACCCAACAACCTTCACCAACCCTCCTTTATCACCTTGGCTAACTCATCCTCTGTCACCATCTAATTTACCCTCTCAGTATCACATATGCCTCCTTCACCTTTACCTAAGAAGGTGCAACCTAAATTTAAAAACCCACTACCCTCCAAAGAGGTAGTTAAGCCTATAACACCTTCTATCACTAGTTCATCTATTACTCCTTTACCCAAGAAGGTACAACCCAAGCCTAAAATAGTACCACCTACCAAACTAGTAGTTAAACCTATCTCACCTCCAATTCCACCTCCTGTTACATCTCATACATCACAATCACCCACACTCACTTGATATTTGTATCCATTGGGGTTCTTATGCCAACATTCTAGAAAACATTTTAAAGACCTTGATCATCACATTACGGCCCCTTAGACCTTATGACCCACTCAAGTCCAAACCAAAAGGGTTTGACGATACTAAATTTTTTTCCTACCATCGTGTGCCAGGACATGATGTAGAAAATTGTAAGGCTCTAAAAACCATTCTTATTCAAATTTTTCCTCCTAAACAAAACTTTTATGACAATGATATTTTAGACGAGGACCCCGTTCCCACCCCACTTATCACCACACATCCTCTCCCACTACCTATTTAGGGACCTACATCACCACCTCCACAACCCTTTATCCACCTCTCGAAACTCGACATCAACATGGTCTCGCATAAGAGAGTTCACCAAAACCCCACCAAAATACCATCGTGTGCTACTCATTTCACAAGGTTATTACTCCGCATTACATTTTTGTCCATCATGTCATTATACTTCTCATGACATACCTTCTCCATCCACCTCTTTTCCTTAGATTAACATAATCCAAGTTGCCACTCACGCCCAAAAGGAAAAAGGAATGGATAAAACAACTATCCCATCCACTAATCTTGTACCTTATATACCATCTACACTGTACTCAAAAATCACCATTAAGGAACCCACATACCCAATTTCCAATGGTGTCGCACATTGTATAATGCTAAAACAATTGCACCAATCCCCCTTGAAAATGTCTTTGTATGATCTCGTCCAAACCTCTGAATCTCATCAACAGGCCCTCATGGAGGTTCTATAATCCATCAAGGTTTTACCTAACGACCCTACACATATGGCCTCCATTATCACCCCTCACCATGTGGCCTCTCTTACCAATTCATCACCTTCCTCTACACCCCCTACCACTCATCAAGTAACTTCCTCAATTTCTTTAATGACGAGATTATACCTCTCCAATTAGATGATCCTAATCCCGCCCTTTTCATTTCCATTTATATTGATAATATTTACATTTAACACATTATGATCGATGGCGGTGCTAGCATCAACATCATCTCCTCCCACGCATACAACCAAATGTACATCCCTTCAAATTACATGCATAATAACCCAATTATGTTGTGTTCATTCAATGATACCATCACTTCCACTCTTGGCACCATCATCCTCCATGTTTTTGTGAACCCTGTAATGTCTTGGAACTATTATATGTCTTAGAGGGGGAGTTCCAGTACAACCTTTGTTGCTTGGCTAACCTTGGATCCACGTCATGGGTTGTTGGGAAGACATACTATTGTGCTAAGGATAGGACTCACATTTGATTCATGCATGGTAACAAGGCGTACTTAAAGGCATGGAAGTATAGGGAAGGAAATGTGTGCCATAACCAGCTTTGATTTGGGACATAGCCATTTTCATGGATGCGGGCTATTTTTGGAACATAGCATGTGGGGCACACATTGGTATAGAGACACGACACAACACGAAAAATGCTATTTTGGGAACAAGAGTCTGATAAGTGCCATGCATGAGTTTGAGATAATAATAGTATTACTTCTTCCAGTTAATTATAGGATGTCTATTATTAGCGCACTTACATGTGTGCATGTTATTGTAAAGGCACATGGCTATTATCAACATGTGACCTATTTTGGGAAGTGCGTAGGTGGTGAAGGGAAAGTCCCCACCCCTATAAATATGTAGTGAACTATGTAGTTTAGTGTGTGTGGATTATTGTAAAGTTATGTTGTTGGATCTAATGCATGCATGACTTATGGTGATACTATTTATTGTAAGAAGTTTATATGTTTATTGTGTTTAATATAATGGAGTATATTGGTTGGATAATGGTGTTAAAAATGACTTTAATTGTTTTGGAATACTTAATTCAATTATGGTTATCATTTAATTCATGATTCTCTAAGATCTAGATCTAAAATATGCTTTGTGGAATGTTTATGGTTAGTTATGGTTCTGAATGTATGTTTTATCTTCATCACACTAACATCCTACACAAAGCAACTCTAAAGAGGGGCTTGGTACCTTTGCATGCTTTAGGTGAGAACTCATCTCAAGTTGGGTGATGTGTCAAGGCACTCCTAGGTTTTTTTGGGTTTCATATAGTAGATTCTAGGCTACATTATTGGTTTTGTTTCCATGACTACTTTTTAAGTTGTTTTCAGTATGTTTCATGATGAAGACACACCAGTTGACCTTAGCAAGTGTTGAAGAGTGGATAAAGATCTAGAAGAAGAGTACGCTTAGAGGTTCATCACTGGATCTGAATTTTACAAATGTACATGGGTCAAGAAGAATTTGTATGAATGTTTTTATAAGAGATTCTTTGATATATTTCCACTAGATCTATATGAGTGGCTTGTTTCTTATGTGTATAAAAGGAATTGGAGGTATTGCACACTTATATGGATGTGAGAGGAATTTCAGGCCCTTTATGATGCTTATCTTATTTAGACATGCGTGCGTGATACTTAGTACCATGGTGTTTTTAATAGTTATATTTTGGAGTAATTGATTTCCACTTATTCTTTCCTAGAGGTAGATGAATTCTAGTTTTTATGTTATCTAAGGGGAACTTATTTGCAAGGTATCCCTTTAAAGATCAAAATATTCATGGTAACCCTAAACTTGGAAGCAAAACTAATGGCTAGATAAACCCCACCACATGTGGGGAAAGGAATAATTTGGGTGAAAGATAGTGGACCTAGCGACATCAAGGTAGAGAGAAGAAAGGCGTCTTAAGTATAATGAGGCACACAAGAGGGAGATAGAGAAGAAACGTGATATTACAAAGTGGACTGCGTTTAGGAGAGAGATGTCTCGTGAAGGATTTGGAGCTCACGTAGAAGGCATGGAGATAGAGCATCTAGAACTCCCCCATTTGGGTAAGAATTATAGGGAACCCTCCTTGGCCTCATATGGGAGAGTGCTAGTAGAGAAAACTTGGGCCACATGTGTGCATCTAAATCTACCTGGTAACCTAGCCCTTATGCTTGGATTTCTTGTATATAGTATAACTAGTAGTTAGTAAGCTAGTTTGGGTAGTAGAAGGGTAGGAGTAAGTCAAATAGAAAGTACATATATGGTAGGGAAAACATCTTCTTTATTGTTTGGAGGTACCTTTTCAGTGCATTGTTAGCACGAAAACTCAAGCACGCAGAACTTTAGACTCACTTCTCGGGAGTAGTACCACTTAAGTAGACTATAGGAGTTCATTTCGAGTACCATTGTTGAGACACAGGAAGTACATCCACCGGTCCACTTCCAAGCTCTACAAGTGGAGGATTAAGGGGCATAATTATCTCTAGAAATAGTGGATCTAGTGGTTCTGGAGGTAGAGGTAACACAGGAGGTTGTGGACTAGGTGGGCAAGGCCTGCACCAACCCTAGAATATTTACATGGATATGTCTCTTCATCTTCTAGTGTATAGGGGCATAGAATATGATACTAAACACATGCACATGTGTGAGATACTTTGGCATGCAAAAGGAGTTACAGATTTTGAGTGCAAGGAAAGTTATTTTGCAACTACATTATAGGCATGCGCACATAGTTGGTAAAGTAAATTTGACCCTAATCAGACTTGTGTAGATTATGTAGTATTAAAGGATTTGTTCCTCAAAGAGTTTCATATTCCTCAGTTCGAGAAGAAGAGTATAAGTGTTCTTAAGGATATTAAATAAGGAACTACTAAGAGCATTCGGGAATATGATGCATGTTTCAAAACATTCTTGTCTAACTTTCTTATAATAATCATGTGATTCAACATACACAAAGTGGTTCGGTGGGGGGTTGATTACACATTTTAGAAGGGTTTTGTCACATAATACTTATATGGACCCGTGCAAAGCACTTGAATTAGCTTTTCACGCTGAGGGAGTTGGAAGTATAGACACTGGAGTAAGCCATTTCTTGGAGGCATAGATCACATATATGGCAAAGCAATTAGAGAAAAATTTGGAAAACTCAGCACATGAGATGCACACTGGAAATTGGTGTACAGATTGTGAAGTAGAAGGAACCCCAAAGATAGTTGTCCTAGCGAGATCGGTATGTTTATTACTGTTGGACAGTGAGATATGTCATTTGGACCATGATGTAATCCATTTCCCATTATTATAATGTGTGATAAGGAATAATATATCTTGTTATTGTAAAATTTTCTAGACCACGACTAATGATACAGAAGACTTTCGATTGATTGGCCATATCCATGATGCCATAGATATTAGTGTATGATAGATAGAGGTAGCAAATAACTCTCGGGGTAAAAGGGAGCACCATGATCATGATCACAATCAAGTGTGTTATGATCAGAATGAAGGGCGCTTTAAAGGAGGTCATGGAAGAGGTTGAGGATACCATGGTGATTTAGGGGGTCGAGGTTGTAGTGGTGGACAAGGTGAGTTACCTCGTGGAACATGCTTTACCTATAGATCCCCTAGCCACTACAAGAGGTAATGTCCTTAGAATATTACTTATTCTTTTTTTGGGAATAATCACAAACTAAGAGAAATTCCTATACTTATATGAGCATCTTATCAAGCAATATAAAAAGGATAACAAAAGAAAAGGGATGGTTCAAATACAACATTTTGTGGAGAATCAATGGATGCCAAAGTTGGCACCGGAGCTGAGATGTTAACTGTGAAGATTACTATGCATGCTAAAGTTGTGTAGGTTAGGGAAGAATTACAGCAGGCCTACCATCACCAAGGAGGAATACTTACATACAACGTACCTAGATCTTACACATCGAAGGAGGTTTATCAGAAACCATGGAGGTACTCGAAATATTCACGATGAAATACAATGTTTAAGGGAATAGTCATGGAAGTTGGAACCAAAGAAGTAAGTAGAGATAGTTTAACCGAATATTGATGAATTAACAAAGGTATGAAGAATGTTGCACCAGGAGAACATCATTCCATTACTAGGGAATTGGTGAAAGGAAATACTCCACACATAAGTATCAAGACTAGATGACAGATTATGCATGCTAATCTTCCTCCTCATAGTTTTGGATTATTAGAAGTAGATCACTATGAATGTTATTGTGGATGGGTGGCTCTTGAGTAATATATTGATTAATACAAGTTTGGAAGTTAATGTGCTTCCTTTGGATGCATAGGTACGGAGATGTGCAAACCTCCATTACAACCATCCTCTAATGTATTGTTCATGGTCAATCGAACTAAGACCACTCCCCTAGGATTTTTAAGGGTCATCCATTACTATACAAGGGGCCAAGTTCATGAGGGAATTTGACGTCTTAGCACTTTTAGAATCGAGAGCTTCCCATCTCTACTTGGGCACCCTTGGTGTTATGCAAATAATATTGATTTACTATTCAACAAGGGGTATATAAGCTTTAAGAACAAGAAAGAAAGAGTAAGTATCCATTTGGTAGATAGGAAATTTTAACCTTATGTTGAACCTTCGAGTGAGGAAGACCTGAACAAAATTTATGTATGCACCATTCGGGACCTAGAAGTACTTGAGACATCAATGGAAGGAATCCTTTAGTGGGAAGATACATATTATATCATTGATACTACAACTATTTCTTGTGACAATTGGGCATGTGGAACCTATGAGATGGTTGAGCACAAAGTAAGAAGCACGTTTGCATGGATAATAAAACCTCAATGTATTCGGAGGATAGATAACAACCATGTACCTTAGTACACTAGAGAAGGAGATCCTACGGTATTCGTGTAGCCCATGGAGGAGTAGTGGAAAAATCAAGTGGAAAGAAGGAATATGTTAGTATATACCTTGCGCAAGACAACAACGCGCTAGTGGGTGGGTCATAGGGATAATCTTATGGAATGGAATGAAGTCTGAATTTCTCTAACCATTCGGTTCTTCAGGAGCAATGTGACTACTACAATTTTCATTTACAATTATAATCAACCTATTCAACACCACATTCAGCAATGTGAGAGACTCTAGATAGAATGGTAGGAAGCTTTACCACCTTCACTTTGGGTGCACAAACTTTATTTCACTTTACAAGGTTGTGCATGAGCCTGGAATGTTTATGCAGAGTTGCATAGGGAGACTAGAATTTGGTAGGACTTGATTACAGGAATGAACTATAATTTTGACTACTTCTCTACTAAACCACCAGTGGAAGAGGAATTAAGGGTTATAAAGTGCTTAACTATCAGAGATAGTGCATGAGCTGAAGAACTCATTTAGGATTTATTTGGTGAGGTAGACTCAGGAATGTGTTTTGATGAAGTAGAAGAAACAAATGCCATACTACTTAATTGTGCTTGTTGTGAGAAATAAAAATGGAATATGGTCTACATAGTGATGATGAAGAAGTAGAAAATATGGATATAGATCATTCAGTAGGTATGTGTGAAGTGTTATACAGTATAGATAAGAACGTATGTGCCTATCATGCACCTATAAAGACCAAGAAAGTGAACATTGGCACAGATGAAAACCCTAAGGAGGAAATAATTGGGGATTATTGGGCTTATTCTAAAGTATCAAAGATAATTGATTTACTACGGGATTTTCAGAACTTATTCCCTAGGGGCTACCATGAGTTAAAAAGAGTGCACGAGTCATCGGGAGAGATCAATATTAAGCTAAAATAAGCACGCTCGATCAGAAGAGACCTTACAAGATGAACCAAAACTTGTGCATAAAATTCAAGGAAGAAAATGATAAAATGATGAAATCGCATTATTAATCCCCTAGAAGAATCAAAGTGGGTTAGCCCAATGGTAATCAATATAAAGAAATATGATTGGATTAGGATTTTTTTGACTACAGGGAACTGAATGTTGTATGTTTGATTGATCCTTTTTATATGCCATTCACTGAGGAAATATTAGAAGGTGTTGCAGGGCAAAAAGTTTACTCTTTTACAAATTTATATTCTGGGTATCATCAGGTCAGAATAGCACTAAAAGATCAAGAGAAAATGACTTTCACCACCGAATGGGAACTTTTACATATACGGTGATGCCCTTTGGTTTGAAAAATGCACTTGATCTATTTTTGTGCATAGTTGTTCAAGTGTTCTAGGATTTTATTCATAGATTCTTGTAGGTTTACTTGGATGATTGGATGGTGTATGGGTTTGCTAAGGATCATTGTGATAACTTGTACTTGATGTTTGAGATATGCAAACAGCTTAAGCATATCGTTAAACATCAAGATGTGCATATTTGCTATAGCTTTTGGAACTTTGTTAGGGAACATCATATGAAAGGAAGGTTTGTTAATAGATCGCTAAGGTTGCAGTTATTATAGGGTTGGAGGAGCCTACCACCATAGTGAGGTGTGTAGATTCTTGGGCCACATAAGTTATTATAGTTTTTTATCAAAGGGTATGTAAATATTGTCGCACCCCTAGAAGAATTATTAACAGGAAAAGGGATATTCTATTGGGAGAACCACAATGGCGTACATTTCAAGAATTGAAGGAGAGACTTACAATAATGTATATTATGTTTTTTCCTTCATGGAACCAACTATTTCATGTATATGTGGATGCCTCTCACACATCCATAGGAACGGTGTTAGCTCAGCCTTGAGAAGGTATTATAGATCATCCTATCTATTTTATCAGAAATTTTACTCTTGCAGAGAGGAATTATACAACAACCGAGTGGGAGGCCTTATTAATGATCTACGCACTGTATAAATTCAAATTGTACTTTCTAGCAATATGTTTTGTATTTTACATCGATCACATGGCCTTAAAACAATTGGTAAATAATCTCATTTTATAGGGGTGCATATGTCAATGGGTACTCTTATTTTAGGAATTTGATTTCACATTTGTGGTAAAACCACATAGAATTAATTATGTCCCACTCACTTATCACATATTCAATCGGGGAGGACGTGTAAAAATTGAAGATACAATGCCGTATACATAGTTGTACAAGTTATATCATGTGTCTTCATAATTGGAGAATATTGTTGTCTTTTTACACACAGGTATGGTGCTAGATGAAATGAAATCATTGGAGAAGAAACAACTTGCAATTCATGTGGCACCTTTTATGTTGATCAGTGGTGACTTATACAAACTAGGTTGAGATGAAATATTGCACCAAAGGTGTACTAGAGCATGAGCACGTAGATATTATGGAAGACTATCATGTTGGTATTGTAGGTGGGAATTATGCAGGGTGAATCCACCACATGCAAGATTCTACTCACTAGATTATGGTGGGAGACCTTGTACAAATATTGTAAAGAGTATTGTAAGGCATGTGATCATTGTTAGCACCTTGGAAAACCTAGGAAATGACATGAAATTCCTTTGAGGCCTATTGCTAGTGCAGAGCCATTTGAGAAATGGGCTATAGACTTTGTAGGTCCTATTTCACCAACCACACGTAGAAATGGATCACATTATATCATCACTTGCACAAATTATCTTACAAGGTGGGCAGAAGAAGCATCTATAAAGGATTTTACAAAGAGCTATGGCGTACATGTTCTTATGGAAAATTATTCTTACTAGGTATGGATATCTGATGAGCTTGACAAGTGATAGGGGCACACACTTTTTGAATGATATAATCAAAATATTACTAGATGAATTTATGGTTGTACACCACAATACTTCACCCTATCATCCTCAAGAAAATGGAACTACTCAGACATTTAACAAGATATTGAGACAGACCTTGACAAAAATTTGTAATGTTGGACAAAAAGATTGGGATGATAAATTTTTTTGTTGTACTTTAGGCATATAGAATAACCTACAAGAGGTTGAATAAGGAAAAACCCTTTTAGTTAGTGTTTGGCACAGAAGCAGTCCTTCCTATTGAATTCACGTTACCTTCTTTGTGTATTGCGTGTGTTGTAGGTCTAGATGATCAACAATCGAAGAAAGAAATGAAAGGTTAATGTAGTTGGATGAGAGGCGTGACATAACATGTTTGAGTCGGAGAAATAAAATGCTAGGAAAAAGACATGACATAACCAACACATCTAGGACAAGAATTTTAAGGTTGGACAACCGGTACTACTTTATGACTCTAAGTTTTTGTGCCATCTAGGAAAGCTCAATGTGCATTGGTTGGGACCATATGTTATCACTCATATACTTGATTCATGCACTTTCTAGTTAGAGGTGCTTCATGTAATGTGGTTACCTGATTACTTTAATGGGAATAGGTTGAAGCTCTACTATAAATAAGTCTTCTTGGTGTTTATAATAAGGAAGTATTGCCATTTAGTATAGGTTTCCCTTTCTATATTTCCTTTAATGTATTTCCTTCTTTTTCGTTATGCTTTGTCAATTCCATTTGGTGTTTTGTGTAAGAAGCATGTTTGTGTGCTTTGGAAGATAATTACAATCTAAATTATTATTTTATGCGTAGAGAACGCACATACCATTGGTGTGGGGTGGTTGTTATTTGTTATTCATAACTAGGTACACATGGGAATAAACGATTCTGAAGTGTTATTTAAGTATTGAAAGGAGTCATGTTAGAAAGGTTTTTACTTCTAAAGAAAAGCATATATGGAAATAAATGAAGGGACGAGAATAGCATGAGGAAAGAAGCATCCCTAGAAACTACTATGAGAGGGAAAATGGAAAGGTACTCGGTGTATGAAAGCACACAAAAGAGAAGTGTGTAACCAAATGGTAGGAAGGCATGCTAGAAGGTTATAGATGGGGTGTGAAATTATACCGTGTGGAAATTGTTTGGAAATTTTCAAAATGGTCAATTAATGAGAGGTTTGTTGGCAGGTGAAGGAGCAATAAATGCACTAACTTTTCGGAAATCTATATAAGGATATTAAGCGGGTTCATTTTTACCTTTACAAACAAAAGTATTCAAGCGGGCTAAGTACAACCGAGCCAAGAAAATTGTATTGAGGTGTGGAGAGTTTTAAACTAGACATGAAGAGAATATTTTTGCAAGAAAAAGGATTACATCCCTATTGGTGAAGGGTTTTAGTGAAGAAGAAGCATTGAGAAGGAGCTAGGGCATGCGGCTTCGAGATAGGGTGTATGATTTCAAGATAGGGTTTGAGTTTTCTTAACACGAAGACAAAAGGTGGGATTTTTATGAGGGTACTAAAGAAAGCACCTGTAGCATGCATAAAAGGAAATAAAAAGGTGGAAGTCAAGGTTGAAATTTCCCCAGAGATAATTTTTTTATAGATGCGATACCTGGAAGGAGTAATAGTCAGGAAAGATTAGGATTCCCACATTTGCAAGTGTAAAATAAATGACTACAACCACCGTACCACTTATAACAAGGGATAGGTGGGCGCTCTTCTAAATAAGAAGACCAACAAGAACACGGAGAAGATATTCTAATGTTTGACGACACTACGGAAAAGTTACTTAAGCAGGTAGGAGTTTACCAATTGTATGAGGTCCCATATTTTGGAAAATATGAACCTTTATACTAATGGCTTATGAGTAGAGTCCATGATGACTTCTTATATTTTTCCGTATAGAGATTCGGGCTCATAGGGGCCCTAATTACAACATTAATAGGATTGAAGGGCACAAGAATGACATTGGTAGTGATCGGAATGATAAAGCCGCAGATTATAGCCACAAACAAGGATTTGGGGTATACCAAGGGTCCGTGTGGAATGGACATTTACAGGTTGAGGAAGTACCATGTGGTGCAGGTAGTCATGTATCTACTAACAAAATTGAATGATCAAGGGAGATGGTCATAGGTAAATATAATGTGGCTGTACATTACAAAGAAGATAGAAGAGGGATAAATTTACAACTTATTGGGATATATTACAGAAACCATTATTGAGGAAGCACACGTAGGTGAAAAGATAAGTTTTAAAGCCATCCTTTTATCTCTTGTTTTTGTAGAAATTGGAGTGCCCAATGGGCCGAAGAAGAATACCCAGCTGAGAATAAGTCCCTCGCAAAAGTCTCAATAAATACTTATGTGATAGATCAATAAGTGGCCCATTTAAGCAAACAACAAAAATGTGGTATGACCGACTTCATGTGGCATTTGAGGAAGAATGGTGCATTATTAAGGAACTACCTTCGGTAGTAGGAAAGGGAGTATGGTTCATGATGTATCAACACTTCTACATCATGAAGTTTTCTATGAAGGATGGGACATGGAATCCATGGTGCAAACTACCTTATGCCTTCACAACACATTATTTCTAGGCTTGTTCATAGATTTTCCGATGCGTTCAAGCTGAAATTCAACGCAGAAAAGGTAGATTGTGACTACCACACCCTCAGAAAAACATATGGATATTTGGGTCGGTCTTCCTACATTGAAAGGCTCATTTCAGACATCATAAGTATGAAGCCAATAAGTTTGGCTATTGGGGACAATGGATCCGTGCTCATATATCTTCAGCTTAAGCCTAGGCTGGAGAACATTAAGTATGTATATCATGATTTCATGCTCCCAAGGATGCCTAAGGTAAATCACAAAATATAGAATGTGCTAGCTCCAAATCCTACTACAACCATACAATTTGACGATGAGGAAGAGGAACAAGAAGATAGTGGGGGCTTGGATTATAGAGGCCGGAGGTAGCCCATAAACAAAGTGGAAAAGGAGTGTGTAAATTATCCAATACAAACACAAGAAGGAGAAGAGCACGTGGACATAGATGAATTCCTTGAAGAACATTGGTTTAAGAAGGTATTCAAAAGAACCAGGACCCAAGGTGTGGGAACACCAAAGTAGGTGAGAATATCACCTAGACTCTCCCCTCAGAAAGAGGCACCTGAGAAGAAGAGAAGGATAAATCTAAAGCTAGGCCGAGGAGGCGGAAGAATTTGAGGAGAGAATGCATGGAACCCTAGTACAACCCAAAGATATGCAGGAACCCAAGGATGAAGAGATGAAATATGAAGAGATGAACGATGAATAAGGGGTGACAGATGTAGAGGAAATCGAGTGCAAGAAAACAAGTGTGCATGTTTCTACTATAGAATAAGAAGGGCCAACTCCAAACCTTGGTACACATGTTTATAAGGGTTAAAAACAAAAAGAACAAGTGAAGAATATGTTGTGCCAAGTATGGGATATGCTGAGGACACAAGAAAAATCATCCACACCTGGTTTCAGAGCACATTAGGCCTTAAGGAATTGTATGGATGGGAGATAATGGATCCAAACATGACCACCACACACACAAGGAAGAAATTATCCTAGTCCATGCACACCCATATGGAAGATCCATATTTTGACATCTCTAAGTAATATTGTGTATCAAGAAGAGTGAAGAAGGCACCCAAAAGTAGATACATGACATTCAAGCCTACTCTAATTATTGATGAGAAAGTAAGTGATTCTTTGGTTAAGGTATTTACAGAGATGGCGCAGAGGAACATTGATAAAGCTACCACTATTAGAGTGTTACTTGAAGATAACAAGGAAAAAATTATAGAAATAGCACATTTAAAAAGGGGAAAGGACCTAGCTTAGAAGAATAATGAAACCTTCATTAGCATGGCAAAATAAATTGGTGACTCTGTTCTAAAATAAATACCTCGTCTTGAATCTAAGGTACCTAAGAATTTTCCTTTGGCTATGCATTATGTGTGCACATTGGTTGATTTGGTGTTAGAAGATGGACCACTTTGAATGCCAGCACAAAAGGACCCTGAGAAAGAAGCAAAGAGAGAAAGAGCCTCTTTGGTTAGGAAAATATCAAATTATGAGGCGATGCTCCAAACTATGAAGGATGAACTAAAGAAATTTGACTAGGCTTTAAATATTTATGCAGCACCAGAGGTAGTAATTAGGACCATAACTTTGGTGGAGGATAATGCATTCATGGTAGCAATGAAGGATGAGACTATAGGGTGCACTGAAATATTGGCTCTTATAAAATGTAAGTGTGAATCCCTTGTAGCAGCTCAATACTCTCATAAGGAGAGAATCAATGAGATCGGTAAGCACATAGTGTAGAAGATGGATCTTCTAGAGGGGATGATGACTGCCATGGCCAATTTTGTCCAAGTACTGTAGAGTGAAAAGGAAAAGATTAATCAGGACAAATTGGAAGCCATTTCCACAGACATTCCAGAGAAGACAAGGACCGTGTTGGATGACTGGCAGACCTTGGAGGCTAAGATCAAAACAGAATATCCATAATTTATCCTCCCGATTAAAGAAGGTGTTACAAAGTAGAGATCTATTCTTTTGTACAGTGATTCATTATATTCTTCCCATTCTTATTCTTTTTCTTTAAGAACAATAGAAATAAGACCCATTGTTGGGATGTTAATGTACTTTAGTGTGGGGTTATGTTGGGCATACATACTATTATACTAAGGATACGACCCACATTTTATTCGCATGTGGGAAGAAGGTGTACTTAAAGGCGCAGAAGCATAGGGAAGGAAATGTGTGTCATAACCATTTTAATTCGGGACTTGGCCATTTTCATGGATGTGGGATATTTTGGAACATAGCATGTGGGGAACACATTAGGATGGAGACTTGAATGACACATAAAATTCTATTTTGGTAATAAGCATCTAATAAGCGTCATGCATGAGTTCATGATAATAATAGTATTACTTCTTTCAATTAACTATAAGATGTCTATTATTAGCACACTTGCATGTGTGCATGATAATGTAAAGGCACATGACCGTTATACCCATATGACCTATTTTGGGAAGTACATAGGTGGTGTAGGGAAATTCCCCACCCCTATAAATATGTAGTGAGTTGTGTAGTTTAGTGTGTGTGGATTAATGTAAAGCTATGATGTTGGTTTGATGCGTGCATGACTTATGGTGATACTATTTATTGTAAGAAGCTTCTATGTTTAGTGTGCTTAATGTAATGGATTATACTGGATGGATAATGGTGTTAAACATGATTGTAATTGGTTTTTGGATGGTTAATTCTATTATGGTTATCGTTTAATTCACAATTCTCTAATATCTAGATCTGAAATATGCTCTGTGGAATGTTTATGGTTAGTTATGGTTTTGAATGTATGCTTTATCTTCATCACACTAACATCCTTAATAAGTAACTCTAAAGAGTTTTTCAATACCTTTACATGCTTTTGGTGAACACTCAACTTAGGGCGTGGGTAATGTGCCAACACACCTAGTTTTTGTTGAGTTTCATGTAGTAGATTCTAGGCTACATCATGGGTTGTGTTCCTTTAACCTTACATCATTGTGTAAAATTAGAAAATGAAGGACATAACTATATCATCCCCACCGACCCTTCACCATTCAAAACCTGCAACATGATTTACCAACCTAATTATGTCCTTGTACCCAATAAGGCATCTACCATTGCTGCCACTTCTCCTACACCCACACTCCATCCACTAATGTTGTTGTTATGTCTCCGGCACCTAATTCCTCTATACCCACCACCATCGTAGCCTCTGCAGCTTGATCCATCCACATCTCAACTAACCAATACTTCTTCTTCTCAATCTCCTAGTGACTCATCTATTCCCACTACCCACATATTAACCATTGATCCCTTAGAAAATGTTTTGAATGCCTCACTGGGGAATACCTCCCAGTACAACATTGACACATTCCTTACTCCTCATGAGTATAGTAACCTTCACCAACATCCTCATTATGATATCTCGCATTAGATAGGTCTTCCTTTATGGTCCTCCCCACCTTCATACAAACTTAACATATGGGGAGTTGATACTTCTACCTACTCAATGGAGCCACCTTCGCTAACGTGATCATTTTCCTCTAACCTCCAATCTCTCACCAATCACTGCTTCGCCCACAATTTCCTCCATCACTACGCATGGAAGGGATTTATATTTGGTTTCTATGAATAGGGTTTCCTACTTTCATCCCATGTATAAAGACGTAAACACATTGACTACATTGGTATTGGATTTTCCAAACCATCTTCCAAGAAATCCCATGTTGAACTCATTGAGGATGAAAACCTTCTTCACCCCATTTACTAACTTCACCACCTTCACCCACAGATTCTATGGATCCAGAATCCATTCCTCCTAACTTTTTTTTCATAAACACCATTTTTTTGGGACCTCTAACCTATCAACATGATGGCAAGGTTCCCTCTTCCCTTCCCTTCTTGTATCTTGACATGGTCAACTATGATACACCATCCATTAACATCATTCAATGTCAAGATGATGAGTCTATTCTCACCTATCTTGGTGTAGAGGATTCTTATATTCACTAATCATTTCCTTCTAAGATGTAAACCATGTTAAATGAATCGACCATCAAAATCAATATTAACACTTAGGATGACCCGCACATTCTAAAGATAGGACAATCTTTAGATGTTGTTGAATAAGAAGCTTTTACTTCTTTCCTCCGAGATCATAGCAATGATTTTTCTTGGTCCTATGCTGATATGCCCGGTATTGACCCAAACATTATGGTCCACAATATCATCACTATTCCTGAAGCCAAACCTATAAAATAGAAGCTATGGAAAATGCATCCTCACATTTCCCTTCTTGTCAAAGAAGAACTTCAGTTCCTTATTTTGGTTTCCTTCATCCTACCCATTTATTATCCCCAATGGATCTATAACATCGTTCCTATCACAAAAGTGACAGGGGGACTACATTTACACAGATTTCCATGACCTTAACTTAGCTTATCCCAAGGATGAATTTCCTCTACCTAGTATTAACCAACTAGTTGATCTTACCACCGGACATGATATGTTATCAATCATGGATGGTTTATTGGAGTTAGAACCAATTTTACTTTCCCTATAAGATCAACACAAAACCACCTTCATCACTCCTTGGGTGACATTTTTCTATCAAGCCATGCCCTTTGGCTTTAAAAACGTTGGTGCTACATATCAGTAGGCTATGAGTTATATCTTTCATGACATCATGCATCATATATCGAGAATTACAAAGATGACATTTTTGCCAAATCCAAACATCAGGCTGAACACCTTACAGTCTTTAAGGTCATCTTTGACCATCTCATCAAGTATTATGTTCACCTTCAACCTAAAAAATGTGTCTTCATTATTCTCTCAAGCAACCTCCTTGGTTTTATCATTTATTTACATGGCATAGAAGTTGATCTCACTAAAATCAAGGATATTATTGAAATTCCACCACCCACTAACCTTCACCAACTTCGTAGTTTTCAATGCAAGTTGTAATCTATCCGTCATTTCATTTTGCATCTTTCTAACCGCTGCCACCCATTTCATCATCTCCTCAAAAAGGATGTCTCCTTCAAATGGGATAATGAATGCCATAAAGCCTTTGAGGCCTTAAAATAGTAGCTCCTCCAACCACATATATCCATTCCTCCTAAGGATGACCAACCATTTTACCTATAAATGTCTCACATGTGATCATTCCTTCTGAGCCATGCTCACTCATCATAATGAGAAACACAAGGAGCAAGAGGTTTATTACATAAGTTGTTCCCTTTTGGAATACAAAACTAGATATGCCCACACCAAAAAAATCTTCTTAGCCTTAGTCTTTGTCACAACTAAACTTCATTATTACCTACTTAACCACAAAACCATTGTTGTCACAAATATTGACCCCTTACACTACATGTACGCAAAACCCTACAAAAATCAACATGTTGCATGTTGGCTTATGCTTCTTGTAAACCTATACATCAAATTAACTCATAAAAATATATCAAAGGCCAAACTATCATTGACCAACTTACAAACGCATCTCTCTCAAGAGATCAGCCCTCTAACTTCGATTTCCCGATGAATCCATCACTACCCTCTTTGGACATGTTTTCACCTCTTCATGAATTGTAAATTTTATTCTCTATTCTTAGAGTTTTTCAAGTTTAGTGACAACTAAATACCCTTGTAGAAGTCTCATAAGAAAAATCCTCATTATAAATAGTTAGTCATTTTTTGAAATTTTGAGTTTTGATGCTTTTTCGTCTTTTGTGGGTATTTCAGCTTTTTGGTACCTCATGTCCCAAGTTCATCTCGGGGTCATCTGTTCCTCGATTTTCTGATTTTGCCAATTGGTCTTGCTTTTCCTTTGTTTTTGGCTATTCGTGGCTTTGTGCATCCCAAATTTCTCGACGTCCCAAGTGCGGTCAGTGTAATTTTTTTCAACTTATATGATTTAAGTGTATTGCAGTAGTTTTGGCATTTTTGTCCCACTTTTCCCATGTGTTGCTTGACCACCATTTCCTGAAAACCCACCTTTTCCAATTAATGTTCATGTCAACCATTTCAGATTTGCATGTCCCATCTCGTCCCAAAGTGTCCCTTAGGATAGTGGTGAAAAAATTTCTACTTCTCCCATAAATCAAATATTTTTGATTTGCACATCCTAGGCATCTCGATGTCCCATAGGATATTTGTGAGCTCTTGATATTCCTTACCCAATTTACATTATTTCAAGTTCAGCACAACTATTAATTACCCAATTTATTAAACCGCTAACCTACTTGGGTTTAAAATGCTTATAAATATTTGGGTAATTAGTCATTTTATATCACCTCACTTGCAAATTGCTATTGACCATTTGTGTCCTCTCTCCTCTGCCATTTCTAGCTGTGTTCAAGTCTTGTTCCATTGTTTTTCAAATCTGTAGGTGTAAAAAGAAGTTGTGAAACATCAAGGTGTTGATCAAGGAACTGAGGAATCCTTTCTCACAAGTAATCTTCTGCTTTGGCCATAAGATGAAGATCAATTTTAAAGGTCATGAACACATGTCTTCCTTGGAGATGGTTGTACCAAACATTGGTGATAGTGAAGTGCAACACCTAGACTTGGAAGAATTTTGGGCACAAATCAATTGTCAAAACCCTACTCCTATGGATCAGTTGATTAAAGATAATGGGATCAAAGAGGTGGGGGTTTTCCCATTTCAGTCCAGTGTGCCGATAAAATTCTTGCTTGTAGCGCTTGTTTTGATCCTAATACAAAAGAAATCATTGATCCTCAAGGTCATGTGGTGGCACAACTTGATGAATATTGCATTCGTACTTCCCTCAAAATTCCTATGGTTGAAAATTCAAATACTCTCACTAAGGATCAAGTCCAAACTCTTTTTAATCAAGACAATGAAAAATACAAGAGTAGAATTACCAAGTCTTGGTTTAAGAACCCTAAGAAGGAAGCCTCAAGGCTACCTAAGACAATGTTCAGAGTTGATTTCCATGAATAATTATCAGACGTCATCACTTTGTTTTCCGGGATATCGAGAATTCCCACCACTAATGAGTTTCACTTTTGGATGTGCCCCTACATCAATATCATATGTGAGTGTAAGCAGAATTTAAACTGGGAAGGAATAATTTGTGATAGCCTAACTAAGTAATTATCAAATGTTTAGAGAACCCAAACCTTCTGCATGACCTCCTATCTAATGTTCTCTTTTAAAAATTATAGAGAGTGGTTGGGTTTCTCCCCTATGGATGAAAATAAGGATGTCCCTATTTTTATGTCTCTCCCACAGTTGACCCGAAGATGAGTAATCATCACTTTAGGAGGGTGAATGATGCATTCACTATGTATATTTTCAAGCTTCTAGAAGGAGATACTACTAAAATATTTTCAAATTAGGCAAGACAATTGATCGAGTTGTCTATGGTAGCTTCTTCACCCAATTCACAAAGTATTCATATATAAGGTTGGCTAGATTTTAGAGACAACCTCTTAAACTTCCCATGTATTGCAGTGATAAGATGGCCTTAGTAGAAATATGTAGATAATTAGACAAGTTGCATAGAACTTGTAGGGATAAGAAGATTACAGTATATTAAATTCCCAATCACACTAGGTAATTACAATTACAGGACTTCCTAGATGCTCAAAATATTGATATAATAATTTCCCCTCTCACCCTTCATTACTATAAGCCCAGAACTTGCTTTGACATTAAGGAGTTAATTTCCTTCAATTTTAGAATGGGTTATCAACATCTTCCCTATATTGAAGACTATTGGGCAGATTTTCATATTATTATGAAGCCAGGAGGAGATATTACGGGAGGTTATCTCTACAGTAGATCATTGATTTTTGTATTTTTGATTTTCCTAAAGGATTAGAAGATGATAATGAAGAGCTACAGTATCTTGAGTATGAAATATCAATCAAACATACTACTATTGAAACCATTGATTGGTTTTTCAAGGAGAGAGATGATTTTAAGGAGCTAAATAATCTTGTCCTAGTAAGAACTAGACTTTGGTTTGATAGGAAAATGAAGGGATTCAGGGAAAGGAAATCTAGGTCTACTTCCCAAGATACCCCTACTCCTCATAAGGAAATACATGTGTTATCTCCTGATACAGTTGATCAATCTGTCTCTTCTCCTCCAGAATCCTCAACTCTAGTATATACTAAAAAAGGGAAAATCAAGAAAGAAGATAAGTCAGTTGATGTTATTCAAGAAAGTGAACCCTTTCCTAAATAGGGTGAAGAAAAGGAAAAAATTATGGACCTAGTTGATGATGATGACAGTCAAGGAAAAGAACAAGAAAATATTGAAGAGAATACACCAAATCGGTAGTATGATGGAATATCAATCAAAGCAAATGGTTTTAGAGTCTCAGTAGAAATATTTTCCAAGGAAGCTCTTGACTCTACTCAAACCGATTCCTCTATGTTAGAGGTAGTTTTTGTGTAGACTCTTAATTCTATGACTGCTTCTACACTTAGACCCATTTCTCCTTCCACTTCTAGTTACTCATTCACTTGGGTACAACCATTACTGTAAAGCAACAAGAGAAATGCTACTTCAAGTGTTGTTATTCCCAAGTTTGATGCAATGGAGTATATTTTAGGTACTAATCCTCTCCATCCGAATAAAAATGAAAAAATCACATCAAGGTTGGTCTAAGATTCTCAAGCTCGAAGTTCATGGAAATTACAAAACCCAAGTCTGATAAAGATGAAAAGGACCTATCAATGGGTGATCTGGAGTTGACTAGAATTCCCTTGGAGAATCAACCCTAGAAAGTGAAGTACATAATCTGAGGGAGATTGTGTCTAGGGTGATTGAAAGAGTTGAGAAGGGGAAGAAAACACAAGAGTAGTTGGAGGAGCAGAACCAAATTCTATCTAGTTTCATCAAATCCTTATTGGCAGAAGATAAGGTTCTTAATCCCACTCCCCTAGCTTCCATCCCACCTCCTACTTTCTTGTCCACCGATGAAGTTCAAGACATTAAAGAAATCCATAAGCATGTTAGTTATGGTAAATCAATGGAATCTATGGTTGATTTAATAATCACATGTCTGAATTTTATTTAAGAAGCATTCAAGGCATATGAGAAAATTGTCAAGATTTGACTGAAGTTTTCCACAATGCTTAGTGGGTTGGATAGAGAATTGAAATTGTGGAGTGAATGCATTCAAGACCTCAAATTTTTGAGCGAGAGAGATGTGTAGATCCTCTTGAATAATAAGTTTTTTGATGATGTTAAACAAAATATGTCCAAATAGTGGGTCTTCAGCATTGACTAGAAAATCAAAGTTCTGGAAGAAGCCATTGGAGAACTTAGGAATATGTTGTAGAAAGGAGAATCTTTTAAATCTTGTATCATATCTTCCTTCTTGGATATACATTTACAAATATTCAAAGAGAAATCAAGTGATAAATTAACTATTTAGGAGATCAAATACCAATTCAAGGCTTTTGTTAAATAAAATCTATTCAAGCAAGATACCATCTCTAAGGATAAAATGAAAGAAATTTGCATACGAGGTAGGCTGCCATCATAGATTCCAACAAAGAGTTCTTGGAAAATGTAGATTTAGAGAAAGACATGGAAAATTGTTTGGGTAGTTGGACTCATGTCACTGCTAATACAAAAATTCCCCGAGGAATGGACATAGTTGCAGCATTAAAGCATTTCAGAAATCAAGTGCTAAAGTCAAAGGGGACTACAAGTGCTTCCACTAGTGTCTCGACTTCCTAATTCTTATTTTCCTTTCTTCTTGTAGAAATATCTAGTTAAGGTGTTTTTATCCCTTTGAAATCATGTGTTATAAAAGCAAGGGATAAGCCAAGTTTGTAATATTTAATTAGATATTAGCTTTGGAGATTAAAAGAAAGGAAACCGATAATTTTCTATCAGAATCGTTTTTGGGCTATTTAAATAAATTTTCTTGTCATTGTAAAGGATTGACATTTTTGATATCTAGATGTAAAAGAAAACATTGAAATACTCAATACAAAAGAAATTTCACCCTATCTCATGCTTCTTCTCTTTCTATTATTTGTCTGATTCATTCAAGGCTATATGTATTTGAAGCAAGAACTTTGTGTCTTTCAGTTGATAAGTGTATTTGGAACTTTGTGTCTAATACATGCATGTCCTGTGTTTCATATGCATAGTCTAAATATTGTTATTTTATCAAGCATAAGTAAGATATCTCTTTGTTATCTATATGTTTGAAAATGCTCTCCTATCTTCTATTTTTGAATATCAGTCTTGACTTTTCCTATTTTCTTCTGTATTGAAAACCTTTTAATAAATACATCTGAAGATATAAAAATCCACACCAAAATATTGAACACATGTTTATATTTTAAATATGGTTTTTTGGCTTTCAATAAGGGAACCTCTCCCACAAAGAGGAGGGACTACTGTCTCCTAACTCACATTACTTGTTTTCAAAGGATTAAATTCTATAACAAATATTTTTTGGTGCCCACCATGGGGTACATATTATGCATCCCACCAAAATGACTTCAATCAAACCAAAAACACTGACACTCTAGCAGACAGAATATATACACGAGGTCAAAGAGCACTTGGTGTTGTGGACCCATATTTTCTATTTATAAAACAACACGACTTCTCTTTAACCCTAGAGAGAAATAGAACGAGATCCACAAGTACTCCCCTATCAAAAATATAGCAATAATAAAAACAAAATCACAAACCCAACTAAGCTCTAGTATTTGAGCATTGATGTTGGCTGGAGTTATAGTTCCTTTACAAACTATTTTTCTAAGAATGGTAGCACATCTACCTTGGGGACAACGGGTTGGACCTTTGGCCCTTGCTCAACCATTGCATGATCTCCAAAAGGGAATAGGAAAATATTTCCTAAATTCATAGGAGATGCAATGGTACACATAGATGAGCACATTGGTGCATTCATTATGGCATGTGGTATATTTGGAGTGGAGCATGAAGATGTTTTTGTTATGATCTTTATAGAAACATTACAATATGATGCTACTTGATGAGTTTTATCTTATCGTCGCTGGAGCTATCACTACCACTGGACCAAGATGAGAACATAGTTTGAAGGTATATTCAAACTCCGTTGAGGATGTGCATGCTCTCCTTGCCCAAATTTCTCATATTAAGAAGGAACCATATGATCCTATGAGATAGTTTGTTGAAAAAATTAACGAAGTTGGTAAATAAGATTCCAGTGGCCACTCGGCCTATGGATCAAATTAAAAATGATTTTTCTTATATGCATAATTGCCCGAAGTAAGTTATGCATTCGAAGGATAACTTGACGACTATGGATGTTGATCAATGCTTATCCATAAGTGTTAAAGATGATTTAATAATGTCTAGGAAATTACAAAAGGAACTGTTGAATCTAAGGCCTCTTCTTTAATAAATAACTCATATCAATCAAGACAAAATTGGCAAATATTCTCATAGCTATCAAAAAGTAATTAGCCCGAATACTCCTTACAAGGATATTCCAAGGAGGAATTATCAACCATAAAATCGCTTACCCCCTCTCCAACAAAAACTAACAATTGAAGGGCCACCTCTCAAAGATATTTTCAATGTAATATGTGAAGTTCGAGAACTAGATGATGAAGAGGACATTGAAGGTTATGAAGAACTTGAGGAAGAGATAGATGAAACACTTGACAAAGCCGGTGATTCTCAGTTAACGTCCTCAACATTGAGGGGGTCGATAATGACATAGATGATTATGAGAAAGTAGTAACAAATATGAACAAAGTGATTCATATCCTATCATGACCGAGAACAAATGAGTAAGAAAAAGGAAGTGGTCTAGCCCACAAGAAAATCTAAGGAGGTCCCAATTACCATCCCAGTTATTGCAAAAAGAGGAGCTCCTATTCCTACCACCTCTACTCAAAAGGTAAGTAATGCTAATAATCCCTCTACTTCTTCATCTTCATCTGATTAATAAGACAACCTCAAATGTCAAAGCTTATAGGCCTAAGTGTTCTTCCCCTTCCATTGCATACACCCCATCTATCTCAGGATCCTTTGACATAATTGACCACCTTAAGAAAACTAAAATTCAAATTTTTGAGGCTGAATTTCATTAGACCCATCCTGACACCTTTTCTCAGGTTGTTAAATTTTTCAAATCCAAATCCATTCCTACACCTATACCTTCAAAATTCCTTTTACCTACTCCCACCTCTATACCTAAACAGAGCCTAATGGCCAAAATCCCTTTTGTAACTAAGAAAATCAAGCCTTTCTATATCACTCTACTTATAACGAATCATAGGCTCAAGTAATTCTATCATAAATTCAGGAGCATCAAATAATGTTATGCCTGCTAAAGTTTTTCATGATTTAGGTATAACTTTTACATGCACATTTGGATCTTGTTATTCCATGAAAAGTAAAGAGGTTTCATTGGTAGGAAGAATCAAATATGCACAACTGGATTTTGCTACTTTTCCGAAAAGAGAGTCAAGGCTATTTTTTTAGTAGATATTCCCCCATCCTATGGCATGTTGCTAAGTAGGAACTTTTGTAAAGATGTGGATGGTGAAATTCAAATGGATTTGTCACAAGCTCTCATTCGAGTCAATGGGAAGATGAAGAATTTTTTTCCGAGAGACAAACAGAGAATATTGTGCGAAGACCGATGATCCTAAAACAAAAATACTCTATGAGGACATTGGTCATAGAAATACAAGCTCGGGGAGTATATGGATGGTGGAAAGGAATGGTGTTAGGGAAATGATATTGGAATCAATGGCTTCCATCCACCTACTTTTATTCAGATCATTCACCTCCTCTAGAAATCATCTAAATTAGCATTTAATAATTTTGTGTCCACGACCTTATCTAAATCACTGGAAATGCTAGAATTTATGTGGAAACCCAATGCTAGAGATCTCATCTTATGAATTTTATCTTTCCTTCTAATCCTAATTTAAGTACCAAGAATTAATAGGGAAAAACAAGTACTTACTCATTTCTCTATCAGCTCTGTGAAGTTATCCTCTTCTCCTGTACATCCGAGTTATTTTGATCAATTTAACCTCTTCTCATTCGACTTTTCTCCTTATTTTTCACAAATTCTCGTAGCTAGGGAACCCATATCTTTGTATGAAATGACAATGATTTGAAATGTTTGGAAACTTCTAAAAAAAATATTTTGATTCATGTAAAAACACATTAATGGTAGAATCCATAAATTCATTACATCCTAGCCATCCAAATTTCTTCCTTCATTTGAATGTGGACCATCCACATGGATTAATTTGGTGCTTCACGTGATTAGGGATTCTTTTTACACATTTTCATTGCCTTTCAAATGAGTGCAAGTTTGTAAATTTGACCCAAAATCCTACCTCTTAAATTTTTCTAGAGATGTTAACACGTGTCTCAATCTTAAGAGTGATGGATTCATGGGACTTATTTACATTTTTTTTTATTTTCTCTACTAGGTGTAAAATTTCAAAGTTTACATAAGCATCTCCTATTGAATTTAGATGAAGCACTAACATGTTTCCTCTGTCGAGATTGGAGGAATGATCTCACTTTGCATTATATTGGGTATTTTGTGTAAAAGTGTATTGATAATCCATTTCCCTGCTCCAATCATATCTAAACATATGTTCCTTTCACTAAGCAGAGATTTCTTTGCATTTTTCATTTGTAACTCGAATAATCCCTAGAATATTCCATCGGGTTTCGGGGTTTTCTTGCATTCTCAGCTTCTTGAACAATTTTTGTAATTGTGTAAACATAACCCTTCATAGAACCACCAATCATATCATGCCACGTATATTCAGGTGAGGGAGAAAAATATTCAGTTTGGAGTGAAGATCTAAGGTATGATATACAAGAATGATTTACATGGTTAAACAAGATCAATCATCAATTTTTTCACAGGGATGACATGACTATCACATTCCTTGACCGAAAAAGAGGATTCACAACTTAAACATGGGATTTCTTTTGTATCCAATGTTATTTCATTCTTCAAGCATAGATTTTTTAACATTGACAAACCAGCTAAGGAAAATTTTTAAAGGCATGTTCAGGATAAAAGGGTGAGATCAAAACGAGCACTAGTATTGGCTCGACTCGTGGGATGGGCATGCACTATAGGTGCACAAGAACCACATGAACAAAATGTCATATGGAAAAAATTTCTTAATCCATTTGGTAATTGAGTCATTCGTAAACATACACAAGATCCGATGATAAAACTAACTTCACAAAAATACACCGAGATACCAAGGCAACTAGTCACTATAGACCAAGAAAATGAAAAGGGAAACAAAAACAAAAAAACTATACACTATAAAAAGGGCATACCTAATTACATATGCCTAATCTAATAAGTGTTTGAGGTGCCTATCATCATTGACAGAAACTCCAAAGAAGTCTCCAACCAAGTCCTTCAAGAAGAAGGTGTGTTCACCAATCCTTATATCAATGGAATATGGACCCATCCACAAGGCATCAAATTTTCCATGCTTTCCTTTTTCCTCATGTTTGTTATCCCATAACAAAACAAGATCCCCAACATTGAAGGTTCTAGGAGTCACCTTTTTATCAAATATTTTCTTGAGTTTCTCCCTGAACTTAAGATGTCTCTAGTGGGATTCCCTTATTTCTTCATCTAACTCTAGGATTTTGTAGTGACCACTTCCCTTTGACACTGTTTAGATATTGTTCCTGACACTATTGATCATATTTTGGATATTATTATGTTTTTTATGTAGTATGATGTGTATATGCTAGATCATGGATTACTACGGACATTATTATATTTTTCTCAGTATGATGATTAGATGTTAGACTATGGATTAACATTCATCTGGATTCAATTATTATGTTTGATGATCATGGAGACATTATTATTATTATATGGATGATGACATACTGGTTGACATGGACAGGTTATATATGTTGATTTTAGACATGTGACATTGGTATTATGAATAGCTTTAGTATAGATATCTATTGGATGATGATATAGTTACAGATTGAATTTAAATGATAAATGATAAATCCTTGATATTGTTGTGATTTGGAATTAATAATTATATGTTGCTTATATCATTTGGATGTTCTGATGTGGCCACGAGGCTGAAGGAGGTATTGTTATTTTGCAGGTAAAAATCACAACAATGTCGGGACTGGAGACTAACCATATTGGAATTCAGTGTGAAATCAATAAGGTCACCATGGAAATTGTGTTTGATTTGTGTGTGGTGTTATGTTAGGACTTCCCGTGGGGGAATTCCATTATTGTGACCATGGGGGCATATGTGTGTTCTATTTGTATGTTCCCTTTTATTATTGTTGTGTGTATTTTTATTTGTAAGGTGTTCTTTCTTTAATTAATTTAAATGTGATAGTATAATGTAGGAGTCATATAGTTAAATTTTAATTAAATAAATTAGGGAAGTGGAATGTAAGGAAATAATATTGTTGTCTTGATTAATAATTAAATTTGATTTATATTATGTGCAACCATAGGATAAATAAATAAATCTTATGTCAAAACTTGTAATAAATGGAGTCATAAACTTTAATGCATGTGTAAGAGGATGTAAGAGTTGTGTAAGTGAAATGATAGATTGTATAAAGTAGATTTTGGAGTGTAGAACACTCCATCCTCTTTGAAACTCGGATTTGGTCTTGGGAGCCTAAATTGGAGGCTTGTGGGACAAGTTAAACTTGTCCCACACCTCTCAAAATCCTCCACCAACCATGCCTATGGCTTGGGAGTAGATTTTAGCCCTTTCTTATTAAGTTTTGAAATGATTTTGTGTAAGAATTGATTGCACTTGTCTTACAAATTTTAATGCTTTCCTTTTGGAGTATGAGCTTAATTGAAGTTTGTAGGTGGTTTTTCTTTCACATTTATTGTGATTTATTTGTTTTTTATGTTGATTACTTTTTGGGATGAGGAAAAATGATGTGGCATCCCACTTGGAAGCCACATCATCCTCTTCCATTCTCTCCTTTAAAACTCAAAATTTCCTTCTCATTTGAGGTTGTTGAAAACTTTGCTTTCCTTCCTTGAGTCACATTTTTTCTTGTTGGAGCTAGCTTTGAAGAAGGAAGTTGAATTTACTTGTGCATGCATTCCTCTTGCTGATTTGGGACTAGTTTTTTGTGCAACAAAGGTTGCTATGTTGGAAAACAAATCTCCATAATCGAGAGGTAGGCCCTCATTCTCTTTATTTGTTGTTTTCCCTAATTACTTGCATGGATTATTAAGTGTTGTGTGTTTTCTTTCTAGGATGGATGGGTAGAATGCTTAGGGCATGGTGTAGAGAGAAGACTATGAGGTTTATCAAAGGAGGGATAAGTAATTTTCCATTGGCACTTGTTCTTGGGATGGAATGTTGGTTTGGGATCCACCTAGAAAAAGATTATGCTTGCATTTCTTACTTTGGGGGAGGTATAAGGGATAAATTTTGGAGGAGGGATAAAGAGGGGTTGAGGAGGGATAAGGCTTATGGGATTGATATTATTTTGGTGGTTTTCTTTTGGTGGATTCCCAAATTCAACTTGGGAGGCATAAGGAGACCTCCATAGCTCTTGCTCTTGTTTGGCTTGCTTGGATAAAGCCTTTGTTTTGATTGAAATTACTTGTTGTAGTTGAGAACTACACCTCATTACTTTGTGCTTCTTTGTGATTGTGAAAGTATGCTTGTGTGTACAAGAAGCCCATGTTGTCATGTGTTGTTTTATCATGTTCCATTTCAATATGGTTAGGGCTCAAGGGCCAATGGGGAAATATGGCTTCTCCTTCTCCATTGGGTATCTTGGTTGGGTAGAGAGTGTTGTCTTTCCCCCTTCCTTGTTGTGATTAAAGAATAAAACATGAAGAAATAAAAATGTTGTTGTTTGGAGCTTGGATAAAATCAGTTTTCACAGTTTGAAATTCATTCTTTTTGTAACTTTTAAATGTAATCCTTCCCACTTCAAGTGGATGAATGTAATTGATATAGAGATGAGAAGTGTTTACCTTGTTATTGGAAATTGTATTTGATTTGAGAATTGTAAAAAGAAATATATCTCTCTGTTTTACTTGGAAAGAAATGAAATTGAAATGATATACTTGTATTTTATTTGAAAATTGAAAATCCAATCAACTGGAAAGGAGTTAAGTTGTAATGTGTTGTTTGAAATCAATGAAAGAAATATATCCTTCTCTCAATTGCATTGTTGTTTTGGAAATCACATGGCTGTTATATTATGCAAATTCTATTTTAGAAAAGAGAGTACGTATAAAAGAAATGACATAAGCCTTATCTTTTGAAATGAGTTTTTTTATCTAGAAATCAATCTTGCATATTGAATGTATAATCTAAGGAGCATTTTATTTGTCTGAATTAGAGCAATATGCACATTCAGTAGATAAATTACAAAATCGGTTTAGAGGAATGAACTCACTGTTTTAAAGTTAAAACTGGTAATGTACATTTGAATAAATGAACAGCTCACATTTATACTTCTTAATTAACTTTAAAATGTCATATGTTACTATGCTAAGACTACACCAAACTCAAATTGACAAAGTAAACTCGAGAAAACAATTTAACCAATTCAAATTTTGAATCAATCCCCTTCCTAGGTCATTTTTTTGTCCCTTGTTGGAGAAAAACACAACTTGAATAAATTGATCAAATTGACACCTTTAAAACATTCTAATTCTTCCCTAAGTTGATCCCCCATGTCTGATTGACATGTTGAGTGGAGGAAGAGTTCAATTTTATAAAAATTGCAAGTTTGAAAATTGCCAATTTTGAAGTAGAAACCCCGCAGATTGTTTCTTCAAAATTGACCTCTAAAACCTTATCAAATTCCAAAATTGATGATCCTTGTGCAAAGAGGACTCTGAGAGCTTTCCGGAAAGTCCTTGTTTTCCCAAAATGGAGTTCCCAATAAAAATTTATGGCCATTTGAAGTTTTACTTCAAAATGGCCATCCAAAACAAAAAATGAATTAATATAACTTAGAAAATTTTAAATTTTAGTGCGGGAAAAATTTCCATGAAAATTCCGCCACCCCACCACCCTCTTATCCAATCAGATGATGCCATGTGGCATCTTGGAGGGGCATATTTTTGAAAACTCTATCTTTTTTGAAAATTTTGCTTTGGGAAAATTTTCCCAATTTTCCCCATGACCCGCAGGCCCCCAACCAATCACGTGCTGACACGTGGCAGGGAGGGTACACGGGTTCAAACTGAAAACTTAGACTTTTTGAAAAAAATTCCTTTGGAAAATTTTCAAAAATTTCCCCACAACTCTGCTTCCCCGCACCAATCACATGCTGACACGTGGCAGGGAGGGCCCGCGGGTTAAGAATTGAAAACTTTAACTTTTTCCCCTTTGGAAAATTTTCTTATTTTTTTCCATGGCCCCACACCCCCACAAAGCCTAATGGGGTAATGACACGTGTCCCCATGGGTCTCTGCACAATTTTTTTAAACCGTTTAATCCCTTGGGAAAAAAAAAATCTAAATTCTCTCCGCCAACCCACGGCCAATCACAAGGTGCCACGTGGCCATTTGTTCAACGGTGGAAAATTTTCCTTTGGAAAATTGAAACTTGGTTTTGGGAAAAATTTCATGTTTTTTTCCTACGACCCGCCGGCCTGGACCAATCACGTGATGACACATGGCATTTGGGGCATCAGCGGGGCACGAAGGCATTTTCTCCCTAACCCCGCGGACCTCCAAGGGAAAAATTTTCCCCAAAAATCCGCCCGGCCATAACTTGAGTTTTACAAGGAGTTAGGAGGACTTATTTATATGGTTGGAAAGGTGAGGAAATTTCCTATCCAATGAGCCTAGTTTAGGAAAGTTTTGATAACTCTAAATGTGTGAAAAATATAGTTGAACTTCTGGGCCTGTTTGAGAGTAGGCATGAGGGAGATTTTCTCCCTGAACCTAAGTAAAACATGTAACCCTAATTTTGGAACCTTGTAAACTTGTTATAAGATAAAAATGGAAATATTGTGTTTGGTTAATCAGAATCTGTTCTGGAACCTATTTAGTTTCAAACTAGTGTCTTGCAACTTAGTTGTAGACTCTTCTTATCAAAAAAATTTATTCCATAATTTTCCTAGTTTGTTTCTTGGTCTCAAGTGGTAGTTGAAGCTGGAATTACATATTTGATTCATCCTTGTTTTATAAGGGTTCACTTCCCCTTTATCCCCAAGTTGTTGCATGAACTGATAGGAATACAATTGCATATGTAAGGGTAATAGATCATGGACTCTATAGACTAACTCAAAGGTACTTTTTCCAAAGCTCTTTTAGAAGTAATCATATCTCGCCCATAAATCAAATTTAAGTTTCTCACCCCATTTTCTTTTATTGATTTCCAATGTCCTCCTGAGAATTTTGAGAAAAAAATTATTACTTGATTCATTTTTACCATTCCTTGTGGGTTGTAATTAGATGCATATGTCGATGATTCCATACTCTTGGTAGATAGTCACTAATGGTTTATCCTGAAGCTCAAAGCATTATTAGCAACTATTTTTTTAGGTACTCCAAACCTACAAATTATATTATTTAGAATGAAATTCCGACTACTTGGTGGGTTAGTTTCTTGGTATGGATAGATTTAACCCATTTAGTGAAATAGTCAGTGGCAACTAGGATCCATTTATGTCTAGCACTGGAAATATCTGATATTTCTCTAATAAATTCCATCCCCACTATTTGAAAGGGGCCTCCATTGATATTGGTTGTAAAGGTAACGTGAGGATTTCAACCTCCTAGAGAATATTTTACAACTCTCACACTTCCCGAATGAAAAATTTGTATCTTTAAATAGTTTGGGCTACTAGTAATCTACCCTTAAAATCTTATGAGCATTCACTCTTCCAACAAAATGACCTCCACAAACTCCCCCATGAAATTCTCAATAATCTTGGGAGCTTCTTCTTCTTTGATGTACCTCAATAGGATTCCTTCAGGTTCTTCCAAGCCAACCCATAGTCAGTTATAACATATTTTTCGAGGCTAATTTAAGTGTCCCTCTCTAATTTTTTATCCAAATTCCATGGAAACTCTAAATTATTGAGGTAAAATATTACATCTTTATACCATGTGGAATTAATCATCTTGTCTTGGATATCCACATTTCCTTCTTCAACTTCATTGATCTCCATCACTTGCAAGTTACTTTCTACCATTAATTTTGCAATCCCTAAACCCCTAACCAATTTGGTAGTTTGTATGTCCATGTCATACTCTTGTAATTTGTTTACCCACCGACACCTTTTGTTGGATATTTCCATCTCAGACAGGATGTCCTTTACCATTGTATGAGGGACATAAGCTATAATCTTTGAACTCAATATATATGGCCTGAAAACTTTAGTTGCTCGAACAAGTGCAAAAGCTTACTTTTCCATGATGGTGTATTTTAATTCAGATCCTTGCAAAGATTTTCTAAAAGGAAATAGGTATCTCATTCCCTTCATCATCCTTCTACAATAATATAGAAGAAATTTTATTCTCAGAGGAAAAGGAAAAATTTGGAACACTTTCTTATAATCTAGGTTGGCTAAAATAGGGGCATTCTTCAATGCTTCCTTGATCCCATTAAAATATTGAACAACCTCATCTTCCCATTTAATAACCTGGTCTTTCTTTAGCATGTTAGTGATAGGGATGGTTATTTCAGAAAAGTTTGAAATAAACCTCCTAATGAAATTGATCTGCCCAAAGAAATATTGGATACCCTTTTTTGACATGGGTATGGGAACTTTGCCAATGGCTTCTACTCTTTCAGGATCTATCATGACCCCTTCTTTAGATACTATATGCCCCATAATTTTGCCTTTTGAACACCAAAGTGACATTTCTTGGGATTTAATGAGATCCCATACTCTCTGCATCTTACCAAAATCTTCTCCACATGGCTCGGTGGTCACTTATCTTCCTGGAAAACACAGTTACATCATCTTGATACACAACAATAAAATCATTAATGTAACCTAAAAAAACAACATCCACAGCTCTTTGGAAATTAGCTCCAACATTCATCAAACCAAATGGAATTCTCATATACATATGTTCCCCATGGGGTGGTGAAAGTAGTTTTAATCCTCTCTAATTGTTTCACCACTACTTGATTATATCCTAAGAAACCATCTAGAGTTGAGAGTAATTTAGATCATATGACCAGTTGTAACATGTTATCCATATTAGGCAATGGATAATTATCTTTGATTGAGGCTTTATTAAGATTTCTAAAATCCACATAAATCCTTATATCTCCATTTTTTTCTTATTGGTACAAGATTGGCCACCCATGAAGAGTATCTTATGGGTTATATTATTCCTCCATCCCTCAACTTTTTCAATTCTTCTTGCATCTTAAGTGAGAGAAGAGGATTAATAGGCCTCTATTTTTACCTGAATGACTTAGTGTTAGGCTCTAAGGGTATTTCATGTTGGAAAAAGTCCTCTCTATAAGCCTTCATTCTGAATAATACCATGCTAAGTAATCTTGATATTTTGTCAATAATTTCACATAGGATTGCTTATCTTCTTTGCTTAGATTTCTTCTGAACCACACTTTCCTAGGATTTTCCTTGGTTACCAAATTGTACTCCTCAACATCCTTTGAAGCAGAGATATTCCTATGGACCACCCTATCTACATTATCAAAATTAGATTCCAAAGCAACCAAGCCTCTGGGAATTGTGTTCATTTTCAACTGAATTATATATTTTCCAAATAAGGTTTCTTTTCCATCACATGTTGAAACCATTGGCTCCCAATCCATGCACTAATTTGTAAATTATCCTTCATTTTGCAAGAACCTCTACACTTGGGCATCATCATTAAACACTTGCCAATGTTTTATATTATCAGGAACTAAAGTTCTTAACAACACTTCTACAACATAATTATAGTAAGGAGAAACAATGTAATTCTCAAACCAAAATGCAATCACTTCTAATTTATCAGCTACAGACATTTTGGGCCCTATACTACTCAAACATTTCAATGAATTCCCATACTACATGCTTATACTACTTCATTCTTTGGTTCTTTGTGGCATATAGTTTTTTGAATTATTTTACCACTAACTCATAATCCCTTTTAACAATTATGTCCTTTATTCCATAACTCCATGTAATTCTCAAGATTAAAATCAATGCTTCATATTCTACAATATTATTGGTGCATTCAACTTTAATCTTGAAGGAGAAACTAAGCATTTATTTATTTGGGGATATAAGCACCACACCAGACCCATTTCCAATATTTGAGCATGCATCATCAAACATCATGGTCTAAGGGGCACCAAAAAGTTTTAAACATAGACTCTCATTTATGTAGTGATATTTTAATTTGGCATATCCAACCAAATTGTCAACATCTACATCAAAAAACAACACTTCATATGAGGCATTGTTTGGGTCCTCAATCAAGTGTAGAATTTTTTTCTCTTAGTAAAATTTCACCAAATTTCCCTCCACGTGTATGGTGGCATAGGGAATTTCCATTTGCACACTTCCTCCAACACTTGCAACCCATTTTCTAGACAGCAATGTACCCCATTTACCAAGGTAATCAAAAATGACCACATTCATAGTCAAGTATTTACCATGATAAGCTAGCAATTGCACTAATAAACCTTTTACATATCCTATCACTGGAACTTCTCTTGAATCCATATCCTAGAATTTTCCAAAAAAATTGTCACTTTGATGTCTAGTTCATTCATAACTTCAAGGGGCATCACATTACATGAATCTCCTGAATCAAACATACAGTTGTGGACAAGTCTATATTTAATGATCAAAGTAGTAAAAATGGATCCACATCAAGTTGAGATTCCACCAGAGAAGTTCCTAAATATATCTCAGGTGATTCCCCCATAATTTCCATTTCTTGGGGCATCTCTAATTTTGCAATAACAGGTGGAAGATCTACATTTTTAACCTCCTTACTTGTGGCCACCAACTCCTCATTGATACCTAAGTATTCAAATGATCTTCTTATGTGCTCAAGAATTCTGAGAAACTCAATAATTGGCATGGTAACCTTAATCTGACTCAAAATTTTAGCCATATCATAAGGGGTATACTTAGGTAAGACTGCACTAGGAGGTAGGGTGATTTATTTTTCTAGTGGTATGAGGTTTTTACAACTTGAGAAGAGGTAGGGGAATCAGATTTGTTAGCAATAACTAGGACTTTGTTTGGTAAATATTTCTTGGGAATAATCATTGGGGATATTTGTGAGGAGAGGATTTTTGGCTTGGGTTATGGTCATGGTCCTTTAATAGTCCTATTTCTCATATTATATTCTTTTTCTTAGGCCACTACTACATTCATTAGGAGCTATCTATCCTCCTCATAAGGAATACCACCATCATATTTTTTATTATTAATGCCCTTAAATATTCAAATTCATGGTTAGGTAACTCAAAGGCATGAACCATATCAACATCAAGATTACTAGTATAAGGGATAGAAGATACCTAGTGTATGCAATCCAAATAACATTCCATAGTCCTAGCACTCAGCAATTGAGTATTAGTGGCTCCTTGTTGTGGATTATCATAGCATTCCATCATGCACACATCACCAAAGGTGGCATCATCACTAACTTATTCACTTTCTTCATTGAGATCACATGGTGAATGTGGTAGAAATCACTTGTCACACCACTCAATAACATGATCCTCCTCTACCATAGATACTCTAGTAGTCAATGGATCAGGAACCAACTTGGTTTCCCTTAGTGGTTTTTTCTTGTTTCCTAACCCCATGGGTCCCTTTCCTCTATCATCATCTCTATGATCACCTCTAGGATGATTTCCAAATCTATTTTACCCTTGAGGTTGGTGTTGGGCCTAAGAGCTTTCACTCAGCCATTTCTCTACTCTAGCAAGTTTGTAAGAAATTTATTTCACTACTCCTACTAGATTTTTAACCACCTCCTCCATATCTACTCATTTTCTTTCCGAGACTTTTCAGATTGGTCAACTTGACACCCTCTCTCTTAGGAGATTTTTCATTGGCTTAATATTATTCTCAATTTTCACCGTAATGGAGAAAGTTTGTCTCAAAGTCCTAGGGTTTTTCTCTCAAGTAATATGTTTCTTTCTTGTCAAAGGCATCAGAATATTTAATTAGGCATGATTCATCACTTGGCCTCAATATTACAGTAGTCTAGTCAAGGTATTATTAAATCTGGTGTTAAAATCTTAGACAGGTTTATTAGGATTCTTTTTTATGTTCTCAAATTATGTGAGGAGGAACCTTGGATTAGTTTTATCACCATATTGTGATTTAAATGCATTTTTCATCTTTATCCATGAATCAATAGATTTATCTGGTAGTGACTTGTACCAATCTCAGGCATATTCTTCTAGAGTATGTATAAACAAATTTACATATACATCTTCATACTCAATCTCAAAATCTTCCATGGTATTAGAAAATATCTTAAGGTTTTGGTCACCACTAATGGCATTATTACCCTGGAATTTAGGCAATCTATTTCTTACCTCATGTGGGACTACATTAGGATAACCCACCATACCCCGAAAATCTATAGGATTGTACACATTCACAACAAAGGGAGGTCTAGGAGGAGGTTGAGCCATATTATTTTGAGGAGGTGCTCTAACTAGAGGATCAAAACACTGGGGAACTGGAGGTCTTTGAGGTAATTGATTATGATTTTAAAATTAATGATCCTTTAATGATTTTGTTTCAAAAAATACTCTATTATTTATGTTGTCTCTGAATCACTCCACCCTCCAAATGGCCAGAATGTGAATAGGACGTTTGGTGTGATTGGGACACATGGGATCACCTCTCAATATGTGGGACTTGGGCTCAAGGTTAACCTCTGGAGAAGGCCGGCTTCCTCTTCCTAAACTAAGTGATGTACTAGTCCTAGTGTAATAAAAGGGCTATCTAGTCCTATGTTAACATTTTCATGGGGTTTTAGAGAAAGAGATTTTCATAAAACTATACTTGAGGAAGGGTTAATTTGAAGAGGGTGTGTGCACCATAGGTCAACTTCACCTACTTTGCAACTTAGAGAGGGTATGGAATATCATAGACTAAGAAACATGTGTTTCCTTTGTTAAACTTGATCAGACAGAGTAATATATCAGTTTTCCAATAAAGAAGGATGAACTTAAGAAGGGTGAATGGACACCAAAAATCAATTGCATGTGATAATCCACTCGATAAGAAAATAACTCCAAGAACCTGCAATAGAAACGTGAACTTACACAAAGTGCACTGCGCAAGCATGAGAAAAGGCATAAGGAAGTATACAAGGATGAAAGGAATGAGATTAGTCAAAAACACACACTTTTATTGCTTCAATAACATGCACAATGCATCATACATTTAGAAGAGGAAATGGTTTCCATTACAGTCTTAAAGAGGAGGCTTGAAAGTTCTCTCAACGAACAAGGACAACTTGCAGAAGAGAGAGGACTCTTGAAAATTTTAACTTGCCTAAGATGTATAACTTTCCAACCTATCTGACCTATTGGAACCCCTTGGAATGAGCTTCCAACTTAAATTTATAGAATAATATGTGAGAGAGAAGAGGAAAGGTCATAATTACATTCCTAAATTGAAGGTACATGATGTATTTATTGCAGTTGGTTGAACCACTTTAGAAGGTTCCATCATATGTCATTAATGCCTGGTTGACCAAGTCTTCACAATTAATTAAAAGAATATTTAAATAATAATAATCAAAAGTATTATTAAAATACCTAAATAAAAATATTAATTTAATTGAATTCAAGTGGGACCCCCATTGACCGATTTGACTCGAAGAGGAAGGGGTCATGAAGAAAAGGTCAAAAATGAGTCCAACTCAGTGGTTGGCTTGCCAAGCCAACCCACCAAGTTGGGTATCGAGCTACTCCATGAGTATTCTCACATCACCGTGACCATCGTTGAGTTTCGAGCAACCTACTGAATTCACCGAGCTACTCTAAAATGAGCTCTTCGTTAAGAAAGTCGAGTTTACCTTCCCCGAGCTCCACATTTCCTTCGAGCCGAGTCCTTTGTTCAAGCTCAAAACTTGACCGAGCTTCTTTATGTTTTGTTAATTTTCTAGCTCCAACTCATTTCGAACTCAAACTTCTATGCGCCGAGCTATTATTTTTTATCTCACCTTGCTATCCTTCATCACCGAGCCATTTCCATCATGAGCTTGTCTGTCTTAGTTTTGGCTCAGCCATTGAGGTGAGTTCTACTAACACCACAACCATCCCAAGTTGAAATGATTCGTGATATCTTTCACATCGTGTTGAGTGATATATGCTCACTTGGCCCACCACCAAGCTCCTTTAGAGATCCTTCATCATGGCAAGTCAAAATTCAAGCTCACAGTATCATGTTTCACTGAAAGTGAGTCCTTTGTGAGCTCTACACACAACTCACCATCGAAAAAACATGACCGAGCCACACACCAGTTAATTTTGACTTGGACCCAACTCGGACCTTTGCGTGGAACTCCACCCAAACTTTCCCCCTTTGTGGAATCAACTGCATAGGCTCATGCAACCATACGCTAAAATCTCCAAATGGCTCGATGGCCAAGCTCCTGGCTCGCATGATTCTGAGCTCCTCCCACGAGCTGGGAAACTTTCCATTTAGCTCGATGAGCTTAAATGGGTTACGTGAGCTTTGAGCTCCTTATCCTTCAAAATGGCTCATCATTAAGCTCTATCCCAATACATTGACTGAGCTACGTTGACTCTATGTCGAGCCCATACTCACACCAACTGACTTGGAACTAAGCTCGATCTGAGCTTACCACCTCCTCAAGCTAGCACTCCCACAACTTGGTATTAGCATACCTGAGCTTATCAAGCTCTTCAACTTCTAATTCCTGCCATCTTAATCATTAAACACACCCTTATTAACCATCTAGGAGTTGGTCCTTTGCAACTCGCCAAGTGGTGCTCCCAACACCACCTCCATTCATCTTTCCATGACCACGTCATTCTGAGTGTGATCTCAAGCTTCACGATAGACTCGGATCTTCCTGACATGTCATCCCTCGCGCTCCTGGTGCAATGAATTTTATTCAAGCCATCTCATACCAATGCGGTAAGCCATAAATTTAGATCACTCGGCTTTCCAAATCAGTTAGATTCCTACTTGGTTAACTAAGATCGGTATGATTTTTCCATTCTTTGCGTGACCAAGCCTGAAATTATGAATTGTTCCTTGTATCTCCCTTGATCCACCTTTTGACCCATTATGGTGATCTCAGATCCATTGGTCGACAAGCTCGGCTCCCCAAGTTCATATCATTGATGAATGGCTCACCCATAGATGTCTGAGCTAATTTTAAGCTATGCATTCAACACTCATTTCACAAACCAAAGCCTTATGAGAATTATCTTGGCTCTGAATTCACTCAAGCATCTGACCTATTTGTCATGCATGGCCTACAACGTCTTTCTCCTAGCTCGACACAATTCATCTGAACCTGAAAATCTCATATGAATCTTGTCTTCTTTGTTCGACCACGTAGTGTGAACTCATTTTGGAACAACGACTCACTACTCATGAAACTATTGTCACATCAATGCACCTGCTATCATCAACTACTACCATGTGACTCGGTCTCACCAATCAACCTTCCTCATAGCTCGGTGAATGACTCACCATCTCATGTGAAACCACTCAATCATCCAAATGTGTTTTAATTCCCCTGACGACTCACACCGGTGAGTTGGAAACCAACTTGACTCCTTCTCTACACAAAAATTTTGTGTTGGGTTGTCATTTCGACATTCCCACATGGAAATTCTCTCCTAAATTTCCACATTGAAGATTGGAGTGCGGGATTTTGGCACCATTTTTCTGACTCAACTGGGCTATGGACCCAAATTTTTCCAAATCTCGCCTTCCACAATGCCACGGTTTGGAGCTCAACCACCATTTTTCCATGCCCATCATGGATTTTGCACTACTAAAGTCTGAAGTGGGGAATCTGGGGTGTTGAGGCCATTTCACCCATGAACAACTTGGCGTGTTGGCTCTTAACTCCCACTTTCCCACCAGCTTACCATTTCCACCTTGCATGACTTGGCTTCATCTCAGACTTATCCCATTGAGCTCTAAAATCTTCCACCTGAAACACCATCCATTAGCTTGGAAAACATGTCTTCCATGTCTGTGAGCTTCTCAATTTCAATCCATGATGAGGCCACATGTCTCAAGTGGATGGCGAGCTCAATTTTCCGATGCTCGAGTCACTCAGAAATGAATTCCTGCCATGAATGATGCCGAGGCATTCACTCATGAGCTCACCATATCTAAGAACCTTTAGTGGCTTGATCCATCACATGGTCACATTATTTTCCTCAATTCCGAGAAGTGTGTTAACTTTTAGCTTGGTTGGTTCAATGTTGTAATGTCCTTGATCTTGGCTCAACTTGGCTTCATGAGCTCATTTTTACCATTTTTCCTCTCGCATTGGCCGATCCTAAAACTTGATCGTGACATCTACCTACACCTAATCTATTTACCACTGATGATATTAACACTCCTAAGCCCTTGACGCTACGTTATTTTTTCATGAAACCTTCAATCTCGAGTCTGAGCATATATCAGAGTGATTCACTGCTTAATTAAGTACTTTTGCAGCTTCATCTTCTCACAAGCTTCATCGACTTGACTAGTGAACTCAAACCTCCTTTGAATTCTCCCTATGGCACCATTAATTTCCTATCACAATGGCCGAGTTCCTCGCACTATGACTCTACGGGTCATCTTCTCAAGACCAAGCTCGGTCATTTATGTTATAGTCTCCATCGAGCCCTATGATCCAAGTTTATGTTCCAATGAGGAAGCATTGATCTCCCCACATTGAATTAAAATGAGTCTGAGATGAGATACTCCTTTTCTACCATATAACTCAAGTTCCTCAACATCTAGAAAGTTCTTCTAATCCACTTGTTCCCTTCATGAGTTAAACTGACTTGCCTCAATGTTGGGCTTGACCGACCCATCAAGTTGAGTTTTAATGATGAACGAATGAGTTCTCAACCAAGCCAACACTGAGTTGTCACCGAGTTGACACCAAGTTGAGCTTGATTTGACCCCATTTAATGTTAGGTGAGCTCACCTATGCAATTCATTAATTATTTTAATCATGTTATCTCATGATGACCAGAAATGGGCCCTTGGACCGATGTCATAATTTGGTCAAAATAGGACCCTGTTGTCCAATTTTTTCATGTGCAAAAAATTGGATAACAATTTGTAAGAAAAATATGAGGGAGACGAGGGATACCCAAATCACTTAAAAATGAAGGACCCTCACGAGTGGAGTGTACAAATTTTTGTAGGGACTTCTTTATCCGAGAACCATATCAAGAACTAGAATAATCTTCAACCAAAGATTGATCACTTTCAATAGTACACATAACCTTTTCCTCCAACCTTTGATCACTCAAAGCTTTCTAGACTTGTTTCTTTATTATATTTTTCCTTCCCAACTCTAGAACAACCTTCTAGTAGGATTTTTCTTGAAGAAAGACCTTCTTCCTTCCAGATTTACAAATCTTGATGATAGATTACAGTAATTGAAGTTCAAGGTACTAGTATTTACCATATTTTTCTAAGAAAGATGGAGTCACCACTAAGGTCTTGCACCTTAGATGTGTAAATCACTTCAAATCACTTTCCAACTAAAGCTTCACAATCAATTTCATCAAATATTGGCAAAAATTTATCCTTTATCAATATTTACCCCTAGTCAAGTCAAATTTAATGGAAATCTTGCTTAAACTAGGAAAATATCGAGCAAATGACTTTTGATTAAGCTCATTTTTTGAAAATTTTGACAAAGGATCAAGTCTAGATCATGTATTTGCATCTAAACATAATTCATACATTACTAGAGGTCGATATATCTTTGTATTTATGAAAATAGTCCTGGTAATGGCACCAGGAGAGTGTTGGTACCCAAATTTGCACCACCTTGAGATCCAAACAACATTTACAAACTGAGTTAAATGCTTAGAAAGAGTCGGACCAAAGATTTAGTCATTTGTTTCTAGGGACACATTTGATAGGATATTTTAAACTTGACTTGGGAGAGATTGGATTGCACTCACAAAATGGGATGACCTGCCCTACTAATTTATGGTTGGCCTTTAACCAGGGTGATAGGACACATTTTGTAACCTTTTATTGTGAAAAAAGTCGATGAAATCACGCCTCTATGCTCTTTCTTGGAAATATGAAGGATAGTCCTGAATAGACATGGTCAATGCAAGCATTATTTAACTCTCATGATTTGTCACACTAAATAATGCAGATGTCTTTCAAAATAGGACTCAAGTTACTCTAGATAGTGTGGATTTTATCTTTTTCTACATATTTATGGAAAGGGAGGATAGAAATGGAAAATTCCCTTGACAAATGTTTATAAGTAGGGAAAACATGGGTAATTCAAATGGATTTAATAGTTGTAGATCATAATTTTTGTGTATGGATGGGATATTAAAGAAGGATAAAGTTTATTATACAAGTCTCACAATAAAACCTTACAAATGTTTGAAAATTTCCCCAAGGAAAGAAAAACACATCACACAACTAACAAAAACCATTTAACCAGAAGGTATGCACTCATGGAAACCCAAGAGTAAAATATTCCACATAGCCTTAAACACAAAATATCATGTTAAACTCCCAAAAAAATTAACAGATCTTGTTCAACTACACTTAAGATACACTCAAAATATTACTAAAATCTTCTCAATTAAATAAAGGCAACATGAATTTAAAATTGTTTATCACACCATAGAAATAAATCTCTATTTATAGTGCAATTGTAGTTGCCAAAATGCCACTAATTAAGACAAGATCTAGTGTAATTGAAAGGAACCATCAACATAAGATTGCAACAGGAAGGTAGATAGTTGATTCAAAGTATTTTACCTTAGTAACAAAAACAAGAGGAGAAAACACACAGTTAATTTCAAGAAGTTAAAAAGTTCTCAACGATGGGCCATAAATCATATGGCCTCAATGGTTTCCAATGATTGTACACTTGCAATCATCTTGGCAGAAGAATATTTGGACAAAATAAAACAACTCATAGGTTTCTAAGTTTGATTTAGGTTTCTCAGGAAAAGTACGGTCGGTTTTGCTTTGTTATCTTTAAGAATTTAGAAAAATTTAACCCCCTTCTTTCATATGATAAAATTCCTTTCATATGTATACCACTTTCTCTCTCTCTCACCTTTGCTTTTTCCTACCCAAAAATGTGAATCTTCAAGAGAATATTCTTCCTTTTGGCACACAATTTGATCTACTTATTATTCCCTTTGAAAATAATTTTCTTTCGTGGTGCCATGTGGAGGGATTACAAATGATTTATATTTTTCATTCTCCCATAATGACTAGGATGCCATGTCACCTTTTTAGCATCATTTTTTAATTTTTTTCTTTTTAGGTAAGTCGAGGAACTTTATGATGATTTGTAGTGCCCCCAAATGGTTTGATTTGATGTTTAATCATTCCCACCTTTTGAGAATCTGCCTCAAGACACACACACTCGTTAACATATCTTTCTGAGCTGAGTGTTTCCACATGGATCAAGTCACATCAGGCCAATCACTCCCTTTTTTAATGATGTCAGTCTCTTTCAAGTTTATTTCCTTCATGTGGGTATCACAAACAATCTCAGGAGTCACCTCACCATGATTTTTCTTAGTTCAACTTGTCAGCCTCATATTTCCTATAAATTCACATCGTTTCCATTACAAACTCACATCTTTTCTAAGTGCAAGAGGCTTGGTGATATTTTTTCTACAATATGGTAGGAACATCATTAGCATCTAGCTTGAAAGACATATCTTCTAAAGACTTGCACTCGATTTTTTATTTATCAGGCCTAGATGAAGCATTCATGAGAATGCTATTTGGGATTATAGATCTTAAAGACTACATTGGGACATTTAAAGCTCATTTTATTTGAGTTAAATTGATATAAAGATTGATCAGTGTCATTCATGTTTTCTTTTCCTTCTAAATGATGTATTTTCACCTCTACAAGTTAATGCACCAAAAACTCCCGACATGTAGAAACAATTTTGGTTCAAGAGCAAGCCAACTGTAAAAGGTGCATCTGACAACACATTCCCTTTCATATATGATGAGGGATTCACTATGAAGGAGATTCCCTCAATAATCTTATGTGCTTGATGAAGGGATTTCACTAGATATCATGCCCTTCATAGCCTCCTAGACATCACCAATCTTCATGGAGAAATGTAAGGGTGATTCTAGTTCCAAACATCTTGCTCCTTCTACTCTAGGATCAGTTTCAGTTACACTTTCATATTTTACAAGGACCTCCAGTCCATCTTCCACCTTCAAAGCATCGGGAAGAAGGATTTTCCTAAAGGTGGTCTAGACCTTACTGAGTGGGTTTCCTCTTATGAGAGGAGATCAGAATTGATAGGTTTTCTAGATGGTCCTATAGCAAGTATTGAGGATCTTATGTCTTTGGGCATGTCTCATAATTTAGTAGGGGACATTGTGTTTATGCAAATGGTGATTGGAATGGAATAATTTGTTCCTAGAAAGAATAGGATTTTGAAAAAACTTCCTCTTTACAGAGAGGATTTTGTATCAGAAGAAGATTAGGTACTTTTTCTTAGTTTCTATCGGATGTAATATCAAGAATGTATGTGAAATTTTTCCTGGGTTGGGGCCCCTAATAGAACCCCATTTTTCTTCCTTTTTTCAAAATTCAAAAGATATAAAATGTTACAATGAATTTCATGTTAAAATAGACATAGGATCCTATTAAAATGAAATGAAATTCTACTTGCATTGTTCAATAATACATACATGATAGGAAACCACAATTTAAAATAATATGTAACTATTACAGTGAAAGTAATAATTGAAAAATAAATTCTTTAGAAAAAAAAAGCCTAATCTTGCTCACAATCCAACATGATCATCATCTTTCTCTTCATCATCTTCTTCTTGTTTTGGCTACTTGTCCCTGTAAACATCAAATCTTTGGAACAATTGGATCACCTCTTCTTCATCAGGTCTTGAGTGATATTTGAATATCAGGTGATGTTTATTTAGTATATCAATACATTTGGACATTCTTGGCTTATACTCCCTCAATTTCTTAGTCAACTCAGAAATCTTGTTCTCCACAAAGATGAGTCTTTTGATAACCTCATAAGAATAGTGTTCCTCCTTGATGTATTTGTCAAAGGATTGAATCAAGGTATCAACTTCCATATTCCCATAAGTAATTTTATGCTTATCAAATACCATCTATTCCACTATGTTTTCTATGTTATCAATAGTATTTCCTACCCATTCCTTCTCAATTACCAACTTTTCTTTAACTTGATTTACAACTTCCACCCTAATTCGACAAGATCTTCCATCACATATTGAGTCCCCTTTTCTTTAGGTGGAACTATTCCCTCCTTTTCTAACAAATCCTCATCAAGTTGGTTTATTGTTTCAAGTTTGGGAAAGATCCCCTCCCAAGAATACAATTCATTTTCACACTGCTCAAGGATTTCATTAATGTCATTGAGTGTTTTGGTGAATTCTGCATACCTTTTTGTTTCCTTTTCAATGACATTCCTACCTTTTTGAGACAAGTCCTCTACCCATTTATCTATTGCTTTAAATTTCTTACTAGCCTTTTCTATTTTATCTAGCATTTCAGGGGTAATAATAGTGGAAACTTCTTGATCTCCTTCTGCAAGCCCTACTAATTTTTGCAAGCATGAAGTTAGTGTTTTTATCTACTCTTTCAGCTACTTTTTAGATATTTTATCCTCATCAACCTTTTGTAGTAGGCCTTCAACTGCCACTGTAACTTCTTGCTTCAATGATTCCCTGGTATGCCTTCCCAATTGGATGTGTTTGATATCATAGTCACTTTCTATAATATCATCCTTTGATTTTCCTTGGTGAGTTGCAACTTCCAAGGTCCTAAATCCATGTTGTTCTATACATTTCTTAGTAAGAATATTTGATTTCTTTAAATATTGTTTGGGCTTCGGGAATGAAATGTTGGTGATATTTAAAACTTCCTTTTGAGTAGCTTCCTTCTCTCCTTCTTGAATAATTCCTCCTAACCATCCAGTCATAGGGGCATTCCCCTTATTTTCTTTCTATGGAGTCTCATAATACAATACCAATTCTTTTGATGTTTCTTCCACCTTTACCATTTTATTTTCACTTTCCAATTTTACAACCCCTAATTTCCATGTCCTCCTAAATCTATGGCTGAGTGATATCTTATGAATTATTTCTACTTGAATAATTTTTCATATTGACCTTTATTGTCTGTAGAAACCATAGGTTCATTTGATGCTTGCTTTGGACCTTTAGTAGGAGTGGCCACTGTACTTGTATCTACATTCTCTGCAGAAATACTTGTCATATTTGTAATCTCCTTAGGAATATATTTATCTAAACTTGGGGCTTTAATTGGTTCCTTGTCTTTTGAAATATCTTCACCCCATGTAAGTGGTTGTTTTGTGAATGAATCTTCTTGGAGCTTTTTCTTAACCACTTTATGCTTTGTGTTAGACCCCTGTAATATTAACCAAGTATGAAGGCATGTGGGCATGTAGGGTCCCAATTATGAAAAGGCATGCAAGGTAAAAGCATGCAAAAGAAAGAGTTAAGGAAGCACATAGATCATGTGACATATAAAAGGAGGCTTGGGACTTAGTCAGTTTGGGCACCCAAGGAAGAACACATGAAAATCGTGATCGGTTGCACATGGATAAGATGCTAGCCTGGTAATAGGCTAGCCCAGAAAGAGCATGCCCCTGGATGGAATCTTCTAGAAGATCATCATGAGATGGAGTGGAAAGCTCAGGCTTGGAGGAGCATGCTCGCATAAAGGACCACATTTAACACTTGGCACCGATATGAGGGTGCTGGAAGGTGAGTTGGCAGTGCAAGAGAATTATAAATACAAGTTCCTGTAGAGTAAAAGAGAGATCTATAAGTACGAGGTATAGCGGGTTAGAGAGTGAGTGGAGCTCTACAAAATTACTGCGAGGGGATATTTGTATTCAGGAAAGAATGCATTAAGCATGGAGTTGTAATTTTTCTTTCTGTTAGCTTAGTTACATACGTCCAGTGATATGCATGATTGCGGTTTGCTCTCTATGACTCTCTGTAATGAATCAATGAATATAATGAGGTTTCTTGTTATATATAGACATGGATATCAATGGTTTTAATGAACATTTCTCTCATATGATTTCTCTTTCCTTTCATGTTATGTATGAATTCTTGTATAATTCTTTCTGTCATAATGCATGTTCTAGATTCTGTTAAAGTACTTGGTTTGAAATGACTGCAAGGATATAGAGGCCATTCGGAGCCCTATGGTTCTTATTTGTCTTAACTTCCCTCCTCAAAACTCTTACACTAATCATAGATGATGCTTCCTGCTACACTTACATAAAAGAGAGACTCGGTACCCGTGCATGCCTTGAGTGAGCGCTCAGCTTTTAGTGGGTGATAGGCCGGTGCACATGGGGTTCCTTCCTTTTATAATGGGGGTAAAGCTGACTACACTTTGTAATTTGAGCCTTAGGGTGTGATTCCTGATTTTTACTTTTACTTTATTCAAGATGAATCTCAATAGAATTTCTTACTTCTTTTGACACCTCAACTATAGCTTCTTTCATGAAACTTACATCTTGAGAGATATCAACTTCCTTGACTTCCTTTGAATCATTTGGTGGTTGGTTTTCACTATAGATAGTACCTATTGCAAGATTTTCATTTAAACTTGTTTGAGATATGGTTTCAACATTCATAATAGAGGTTTTGCCTTCGATTTGAGTACTTTGGGGTTGATCCCCCAATATTACACTTGATGCTTGATGAAGATATTGAATATGCATTTCTTGTTCAAGGACATTTACACTCTCAGTTGTATAATTTTCAACATTTGATTTAGCCATTTCAAGTTCAGATATTTCGTAAGCAATTCAACTATCTCATCAGCCACTTTTTATTGTTTTTCAATATGTTCAATCACTAGTTTGTTTTGTATTTGTTCCTTCATAACATCACCTAATTTATTAGAGACGTGAGCATTACCAACTATTCCTGGAACATTTTTAGTGGGATATTACACTTCATGGTTGTATAACTTGAATAGAGTGAATACCTCTATGAGTTTGAAATGACATCACCTGTTTTGCAAATGTGGAAACTAATTCCTCTTGATCTTTGGTGAGTTGGGTTGGATCAATAACTTTAGGCTCTCTATGTTTATGCTTTTTAGATACATGACCACTTCCCTTTATTGAAATATCAGTGTCCCTCACCAAAGGTTGTATTATATTCATTTTCTTCTTAGCTCTCTCAAAATTCATGAGGTATAGTACCTCTATTTCCTTGGTACTCTATGATTTGGATTGAAGATTAGCACCTACTAAGGCTCCCCTCATCATCTTTCTAGTGATAGATGATCCTAGTCAAGGAATGTTTTGTGTAGTCAAGCCTTTCCTTTTTCTTGGATTAACACTACTTCAGTGATGGGGGAATTTTCCATATCCTTCAAAAGTATTCCCTCATCCTTTTGAATCAAAACATTTTTTGAAGTTCCAATCTTACTTGAACTTCTAATGTCCATTCATCAATAATCTCAGTGGTAGGATTCTTACTAGGTAACTGAGGATCTTTTCCATTTAAGGGATCTATTTTATCTTCTCCCTCCTTTAGTGGAGGGAGATCTTCCTCCAAAACTTTCAAGTCTCAGAACTCCTTTAATACCTTTATATTTTGTAGAGATAATTCCAAGCCCTTTCCAGTCAACCAAGTCAATGTTCTCCTTAATACATTGGAAATTCTCATATGAGGGTTATCTGATTCTGTCTCTTTCCAATCTATAGAGATAATTGTTTTTTATTCAATATTTTGGTCATGGTAATATTTTCCCACCACATCCCTATCATCTAAAATTCCATGGGTAACTACAGTAATCTTGAAATCAATAATTTGACTTAAGTTCATTCTAGAAAATTCTCTCAATCTGACTTCTTCTTCATCTATAAAATTCATCCAATAATCCTCAAAATGAGGCTCATGTTCTCCCGTACTAACAACCCATCGAATGTCATAATTAAGTCTTGGTGTGAATTTTTCCATTTTAAATCTCTCCATTTATTCTTCCATTAATCTAGCTTTTACTATGGTTTGGCATAAATATCTTCCAAATTGGAGAGCGAATTTGATAGTTGTTTTATGCCTTTTTGAAATATTTTTGTGCACATGATTCAATTGTCTTAATAGTATCATTAGAGCCCACTTTTCATTCACATATCTAGGTAGCTTACAATTTTTCCCTCAAATTTTCTTACCCTAAAATATGTACAGAATATGTATTGTATAAAAGTGTAACCATACTCCAAAATTGTTACCCTAGCACTAGTAGATAATCTATATTGTTCCCACTCTATTTTGAAAATACATGTTACAGGGAAATGAAAGCATCATTTACTAACCTGAAATTCCCTTTCCATTTGTCCAACCTCAATTGTGGGTACACATCATATACCCTATGATCTTCAAAACTTTCTTGTAATGGGAGACCTGGAAATTATTTAAAGAAAGAAATGGTATAGATGAGATAGGACATCATATAGAAATTGATGTCAACTGGATTACTGTGTTGATCTTTACAGCTATTTTCATAAGTTGAGCATGAATGGATGCTGATATGAAGCTCACCCAAAAAAAATTTCCTTATTCCTCTAGGATAACCATTATAAAAGGGCACATCCATTCTTGAAAATCATTATCTCCTTCTAACCCTGTCATTCTACTTAGTAACACAATAAGGTCCTCAACTTCCTCAACAAACATGGCCATGGTCAATGTCTTGGGATTATTTTTACAAATGGTCTTTTTATTTTTAACCATTTTTGTTTAGCATTACACCATATTCATCATGCCTCACCTCATAATTAGTTTGTGTTGATTCAATCAGTAATTATTGGGTTATCCAATCTTGATAACCCTAAAAGCCTCTCGTATTAATTTTATCACCTTGTCTCCACTTCCATATAATACTTATTTCCTTTCGGGTCATAATTATTAGTACACACCCATACGAGCCGAGGGGAGTGTATGGATTGTGGGAAGGAATCCGCTAAGGAAATGTTACTTACATCAATGGCTATCATCCACCTATTTATTCGGATCATTCAACCTCCTCCAAAAATCATCTAAATTAGAATTTAATAATTTTGTGTCCATGACCTTATCTAAATCACTAGAAATGATGGAATTTATGCAGAACCCGATGCTAGCAATCTCATCTTGTGAAATTTATCTTTCCTTAAAAACCCTATTTGAGTACCGAGAATTAATAGGGAAAAACAAGTACTTACATCTTTCTCTATGAGCTCTATGAAGTTATCCTCTGCTTCTGTATTTACGAGTTCTTTAGCTCAATTATAGTGCTGTTTGAACAAACCACACGAGACCCAAGAAAACCTAGGGTTAGCTAGAAAATTATGGGATAATTTTATTTTTGTTTAGGAGTGTCCACAACTAGGCTGCAAGACAACATTTTTCCACCGGCAGGTTCTGGAACAACATCAATTTACCAAAACATATATTTCCTTCATTGACTAATATTAAGTTCACAAGGTTCAACTTTTAGGGTTAGATGTTCTAGTTAGGTTCAGGGAGTAATTTACCACCATGCCTACTCTCTAGCAGCCTCAGAGTTTCAACTAGATTTTTCCCAAACTTAACGCTTCCAAAATTTCCCTAAACCATTCCCATTGGATAGGAAATTTTCTCACCTTTTCATTGATATAAAGAAGTCCTCCTAACTCCTTACAGAACTCAAGATATGAGCGGGTGGAGTTATTAGGTCAAATTTTCCCCTAGGGGACATGTGTCATGTAGGGGTGAAATCCCATTTGGTAGGTTGGTGGGTCATGGGGCATCTCTAGAAAATTTTCTACTCGCACGGCATAATTTCTCATTTTCTTCTCGTCTTCATGGGTCCCCGATAAACACATGTCGAGGCTTGGTTCAAAGTAAGAGAGGGGGAGGGAAGGGTAGAGTGGTGGGAGGATTTAGCACAATTGCACTTGATGGAGGATGAAAATGGAGAAAGGAATGTATAGTTACGTGCACCCGTGGAAGAAGAAAATCCCGAAGTGGGGGTGGTGATACGGGGCCGCGGGAATTTTGTAAAAATTTCCCAAGGCCAAAACTCAAAGAAACAAAGGGGTCCTCCCTCCCCACTACCACCCCAAGGTGCCACATGGTACCTTCTCATTGGCTGCAGGCTAGCAGGGCAAAAATGAAATTTTTTCCCCAAAATTGTCAAAGGGGTCAAGGGATGAAAACAAACCGTGCCTCTGCCATAGCTCCAAGAGGACACGTGGCACCCTCTAATTGGTTGCGGGTTGGCAGGATGTAGGGAAAAATTAGAAATTTTTCCCAAGGTCCAAAACCTAAAAATTTTAATTTCAAAAGGGTCCACCCCTCCACCATGCCACGTGTCAGCATCTGATTGGCCTGGGACGACGGCGGGGATGCGGGGAAAATAGGAAAAATTTTCCCAAGGTAAAATTTTAAGAAGGATAAGTTTAAATTTGGTCCGCCCCTCCAAGGTGCCACATGGTAGGTCCTGATTGGTTACAGGATGGTGGGGGCATGGACTTTTTGTGGAAATTTTTCCAAAGTCAAAAATTAAAGTTAACAATTAGATTTATTTTAATTTTTGAATGCCAAATTGAAGTAAAACTTCAAATGGCCATAACTTGAGCTAGAAAACTCGGTTTTGGGAAAACGAGGACTTTTCAGAAAGCTCTTGATGCCCTATTTTCACAAGAAACATAAAATTTATTTTTTGATGAAGTTTAAAGGGTCAATTTTAAGAAACAAATATGCAGAGTTTTGCGAAGCAAACTGGTAAATTTCTAACTTATAATTTTTTTTTCAAATTTGATTTCTTACTTTCTCAACATGTCCATTAGACATGGAAACTTATTATTGGATGGATTCAATAATATTTCCAAGATCCAATTATTTTATAAGAGTTGTAATTGAAATAATATTTTTTTATTTTTTATCATTGGGCGTGATTGATTGTGCAAGTTTAATTTTAATTTTTACAAGGTTCTCAAGGATATGTCTTAATTTTTATTGTCAAAATGAGTTCCTTAGGACTTGCTACATATAAATTTTAATGTTTCATTTCTTATTACTTGGTGCAATTTTGAACTACTCATTTCTTGTTAAACTTTGATTGCCAGATATAGAAAATAAAACAAAGATCAAACATTAAAGGTTCTTAAACATTTTTCCATCCTCCAAGTGTGGGAGTTCATTCCATGCAAGTCTATTACATTTCATCAAATTCACACAAACATTTAACAGTCCATATATGAAGTCTGATTTCCAATTTCAACACCTTTCAAGGGAAATATAACATTGTCTCTTTTTCCTCATACACATCTTCCTTTACAAACAGAAATTTCAATCTTTAACAACAAATCAAATCCAATACACAATACAATTTTGAGAACTAATGCAATCCTTTATTCATTTCCAATACAACTTTACAATTTTCTCTTTTCCATTTGATTTCTAAATATATAATGTAATGCATATAACATATTTTCAAATTTGCTTTCAAAATAGAGAGTAGAATATAAATTCTCTAAATTTCACATTCCAATTTACAATCTTCCATTATCAATACAAATATCTTCACATTACAATTACTAGAAAAATCATCCACTCCAAAGTGGGAAGGATTACAATGAAATTTCTCAAGGAAGGGACTGTCAAACTGTATATTCCTCTTACTCCAAAATAGCAACATGCTAGTTTCTTCATATTTTCATCTTAATCACAATAAGGAAGTGGTAAATGCAACACTCTCCACCCAACCAAGACATCCAATGAGAAGGGAGAAGCCATCCTTCCTCATTGGCCCCTGAGCCCCAACCATATTGAAATAAGATATGCAATACAACACATGGAAACAAAGGCTTCCACAACAAACATGCAACATTTTCACATTCAAAACACATTTCAAGAAGAATGTAGTTCACAACTACATTAAACAAGTGAAAACAAAACTGAGGCTTCATCAAGCAAGCCAACAAGAGCAAGGAACTATGGGGGAAGCTGCTTATGCCTCCCAAATGGGAATTGGGCATCCACAAAAAAACAAACCTCCAATTAATTTATCACACACACATTTCCTTATGCCCCCACAAAATCCCTCCTTATGCCCCCCACAGATTTCCTTATGCCCCCCACAAAGTAAGAAATGTAAGCTATTTATTTTCCATGGTGGATCCCAAGCCCAAACTCCCTCCACAAAACTCTGATGCCAATGGAATTTCCTTATGCCCCCACCAAGAATTCCCCATAGCCTTCTCCTACACCTTGCCCTAAGCAATCTACCCAACCAACCAACACACACATAACAAAGATTCACCATTTCCATACAAGCATGCAAGAGAAAGAAGCATTTTAAAAAGGCTCAAGTTCCTACCTCTCCATAATGGAGTTTGTTCCAAGATCAACCAGCTTCCCAATGCCAAAAGTAGTCCAAAATCAGCAACACACCAACATGCAATGGTCTCCAAATTTTTTTCACAAGCAAGACTTCAAAACAGCAAGAAAATTCACCCCAAGAAAAGTATGCAAAGTTTTAACAACCATCAAACAAGAAAGGAGTTCGAATTTTAAAGGACAGGGAAGAGAAGAGTTTGATGTGGATCCATGTGGGATGCCACATCATTCTTCCTTAACCCCAAGATCAAATTCAACATCATTCACCTAAACATAATAAATAAAATGACAATTTGACTTACACACTCCAAAATAACCCATACTCTAAAAGGACTGAATTTAAAATATGTAAGCAAAGTGAAATTAAAACTTACAATTAGTCATTTCAAAATTCATTAAAAAGGCCTAAATTTAACCTCCAAACCATAGGTATGGTTGGTGAATAATTTTAAGAGGTGTGGGACAAGTTTAACTTGTCCCACAAGCCTCTAAATATATCCTCCAAGGACAAATTCGAATTCCCAAGAGGATGAAGTGTTTCACACTCCAAAATCTATCTTACATTCTCTTACACACTCTTACAACATTACATTTAAGGAAACAACTTCATTAATTACATTATTATGACATATTGATTTATTTATTTTAACACATGATTATCCACAACATTAACACAACATATAATAACTAATGAAAAGGGGGTAACACATCACAAAATAAACACATGCAACATTAATAAAGAAACCACATTACTAAATACACAACCCCATGGTCAAATATAATGGAAATCCCCCATGGGAATCCCTAACAAACACAACACACACACACACACACACACACACACACACACACACACACAAAACACAAAATAGTTGCCATGGTGACCTTGTTGAATTCACCCAGAATTCCAATATGGTTAGTCTCCAGTCCCCGACATTGTTGTGATATTTTAACCTGTAAAATGTAAATACCTCCTTCGGCCTCATGGCCATATCAAAACATCCAAAATGATATAAACAACATCTCAAGATCATCTAAATGTATGAATCACAACAACATCAAGAATTCAACATTATCATTTTCAGTTTAATTAATCAACTATATCATCATCACTTAATTCCCATGTTAGTTCTATTCACAATATCAAATGTCACATGTCCAAATCAACATCTATAATATGTCCATGTCAAATAGTATATCATCATTCACATATTAAAAATGTCTCTAGTAACCATCATGCATAATAATTGAATCTAGGTCAATAATAATCCATGATCTAACATCTAACCATCATACTAAAACAAAACATAATAGTGTCCATAATAAGATCAACAATGTCCAGATCAGTATCTAAAAGTGTCAAAGGTAAGTGGGCACTACATCAATTTATACGCTTCTCGGTCAACGTTTCTCATTCCTTTTTGTAAATTATCACAAATAGGGCACCCGGATATTTGTATGCAATGAAAATTATTAGAATGATTTAAAACTATTCTTTGATTTATGCAAAAATGCATTTATGGTGGAAGCCATAAATACATTACATCCTATTCATCCAACTTGCTTCCTTAATTTGAATGTGGACCGTCCACGTGGATTAATCTTGTGCTTTGCGAGATTAGGGAGTCTTTTACACATTTTCATTTCCTTTCAAATGAGTGCAAGTTTGCAAATTTGACCCAAAATCTTGCCACTTGACTTTTTCTAAGAGGTTGAAACGTGTCTCAATCTTAAGAGAAATGGAGTCATGGGAATTATTTGCACTTTTGTCTATTTTCTCGACTAGGTGTAAAACTGTGAAGTTAACCCGAGCATCCACCTATTGAATTTTCATGAAGCACTGACATGTGTCCTCTATCGGGCTTCAAGGCATGATCAAACATTTCATTATATTGGGTATTTAGTGCAAAAGTGCACCAATAATCCATTTTTTTGCTTTAATCATATTTAAATAGGTGTTCCTTTCATCGATTGGAGCTTTCTTTTCATTTTACATTTGTAACTCAAATACTCCCTAGAATATTCCTTTAGGTTTTGGGGTTTGTCTTGCATTCTAGATTTCTTAAGCAATTTGTGTAATTATGCAAACATAACCCATCATAGTTCCACCAATTATATCATGCCATGTATCTTCAAGTGGCAGAGGAAAATATGTAGTTTACAGTGAAGATATAAAGGGCGATATACATGAAGGATTTACATGGTTAAACACGATCAATCATCAATTTTTTTACAAGGATCTCTCAGGGATGACATGATTATCACATTCCTCGACCGAAAAGAGGATTCACAACTTAAACATGATATTTCATTTGTATTCAACATGATTTCATTCTTCAAGCATACGTGTTTTTAACATTGACAATTCAATCAAGGAAAACTTTCGAAGGCACACTCGGGATAAAAGGACGAGATCAAACTGAGCACTAATAGGACCTTTTCATTCTCACCTTTGTGCATCGCGACCTCGATGAGAGAAATCCATGTCTTACATTTTTTCATAGAATTCCATTCTTGATAAAAATATTCTGAGACTCGAATTATATTCCTTTCTTCCATGGACTTTAGGATTCTCGGGAAACATTGTAACTTCCTCATTTGTTCCACAGACTTAGAGATTCCATACAACACTATGTTCCTCAATTCTGTGTAATACTTGCAATGCCTTTTTTGTGGATTTTTAACTAAAAACTTTTACAATTCCAAAATCAAGTTAATAAGTTGTCAAAATATCCTAGGGTTTATTTTAGATTAAAAAATTAGTTATCTCTAGGGGACATCTACCTACTAGATAATGAAGACTAGTGGCCTTTTGAGCATCTAATGGGTATGGATTCAATCCTTACAAACTTGAAAGACTAATATTAAAATTTAAATTCTTACCCCTAGATCTACATAGACTTATAACTAATTTGTAATTTCTTATCCTTTCACTTGAAAGTTGATTTCTGGGATTTTTATAAAACTTTCAACTTCCCCGAAACATTGATTTTTGCCAAGGAGCATGGAGAATAATTAATTCTATATGATTTTTGGGGTTGAGGAAAACACTTTGAAATTCCCTAAAACACCTTATTTCCATCATGAAAACCACTTTAAACTAGACTACACATACCCACAATAAAGGGCCCAAAAACTATATACAAAAGGAAAATTATACGTTCTCTAAGTAAAAACATGAAGAGTGTGCATAAGAACTTGTTTTCAAGAAGTAGCCAATATATACAAGGTGACACCTTACCTCAATGACATGTTTTGAGGTATGTCCCATTGACTGGAATAGGAAGTTCATCTCCATTTATCTTTAATAATTAAAATGCATTGTTTAATTTACGGTTAGAGATTATATAATAGCCACTCCAAATGGAATAAAATTTAGTTTTCATGTTAGGTTGAGCTCTAAATTTATCACATTTGAGTACAAGGTCTCATTCCTTAAAGGTTCTTTTCTTTTCCTTCTTTTCAAATCATTTTTTTACTTAGGCTTGTGTAGACACAAAATCTATGCACTTGGGTACATTTCTAGGTCCTAAAAGCATGTTATAATTTACATGATTTATAACCTAGAAAACTAGTAATTGACAACTTCCTTTGGCATTTTACTCAAACTTATGCACTTTTATTGGCCTTATACATCTTTCACTCCTACAATAATTTGAGTTTTTATTTTTCTAAGGCCTCAAACACTAATGCTTAGTTCGTACAATACTTGCAAGCACTCCTATCCTCCCAGGGTGCTCTTGTCCCTCTTTATCTTTTTTATCCCTTTGGAACCATTTTACTTCTTAATAACTTTTTACAACTTTGGGACAACTTTTTAGCTGTCAATTACTGAAACTCAAACAAGGAAATCATATGAATACATAGTTATGATTTCAAAATGGGAATGCAAGCACTAGCGTTACCTATTATCACCTAAGATTACATTCAAAGGCATAAGATCATTTCAAATCAATCATTAGGCACATCCACTCAAGGGACAAGTGTTGCATACACAAAGATAGGAAGAGGAAGTTTATTATATTCCATCCACACACTTTATACATTTTCTACATTCTAGATCTAGCTCGTTATCATTTGGGTAACTTTCATAAGGGAATCCTAGGGCATCATCACACACATAAGTATGGAGAACTACATGGATTTTGAGATGTAGTTTAGCACTCGGTCGTAAGTTCACTCTTTGGGTGACCATCGGGGTCAGTCTGACTCCTCATTTTGCATTTTCCTTTTTACATTTTATGTGGTTTATGGGTATGTGTAGGTGAACTTATTTCTTATAGGTTACAGGTACATTTAGTGATCAAGGAGAAAAACCAATGTGACAATGAATGACTAACAAAGAAACCTCCTCTCGCACAAAAAAACTATAATTTGGACAATTCTCCCAAATGCTAGCACCCAGACATAATCATCAGCTATGGTCACTTTTACACTTTGCATAAATTTGTGACTTATAACCTCCAAAGTGAACCCCGATGACACTCTTTGCAATATTTTTACATCATTTACATGCCCAGATTGCTCATGATTCAGCTAATTCCTTATGTCTCTCTTTCTTTCTTAGGTTTTCATATTATTGCATGCTTGTTACTTGTCCCTTTACTATATTTAATTATCTTCACATCATTTATCACAAAGTAGTTACTATACAATCAAGTTATAATTTCAAAACATTAAATCATCTTGTTTCCTTTCCATTTAATTCATGGCCTTGTCTCTTAGCTCTTATAGCTCCATTAGCTCTACATACCTAACCTCCATTTCCTCTTCCTTAAACATCTAAAATTTTATTATGAGTTATAAGGCTATAAGTTCAAGGGATATTATAAATATTTATTCTTTTCCATAAACATTTTGAATGGAATTATTATTTGACCTCTTAGGATTGATCTTATCGGCTCACAAGGATGAGTTTATTTTGGTATGACATGTTCTTTGATTATCCTTCAAAATTCACTGATAATCCTAAGAAGATTCTTATTTTTTTATTAAAAATTACATCACCTCGGGGTAATAGTTTGAGGATGTGCTTAGATTAATTCCATTTCTCACAACCCATCCAATTATTTCAATTCCCAAAATTCCAAGGCATTATTTGATATGATGGTTATATGGAATCAAAATCTAGTTATAACTCCCTCATAGAAGTCCAAGATACTCAATTAATTTTCTTCCTTCAAAGAAAAATCTTCAATCCATTTTTTAAAATATTTATTTGTAGTTAATATCCATTTGTGCTCTAATATTAAATATGGGTTAATCACTCCTATAAAATCTAGCCCCTATTGGTGTGTGTATTTTCCACATCATTAGGTGAGTCATCTCACTCGGGTGAGATCCTAGGTCCATGTGCCTTGTAGGAGTCATTATGAGATTCTCTTACACGTCATTGTGTCAATGCGTCGGTGTGTCATATGTGTCATTGGGAGTTACACTTCTATTCTGGGATTGTAACTCCCCCTCTCTACTCGAGTTGTCATGATTGCAGCACTAGGGGTTACTCAGCACCTCCTATATGTACACCCCTTTAGATCTATGAGATAGAGGATATTTTTATGGTTTAACCAGGTTCTACCCGTGTTTTGAATCTTTACATGCAGATTCGGTTGATGCTCGTTCCTCCCGAGATCTCTTCACGCTATCATTCGCATGTCCATTGATGTGCACGTCATCCCTCGTGATCCTCACTTGCGGGTTTTAAACCCTCTTTCATGGTATCAGAGTGGATCTTGTGGATTTGTGCACTCATTGGCAGTTTTGTGTGTGTTTTCTCGCTTCTGTGTGATCTTGATTCTCGTTGCATGTGTCATAATGGTTATTTTGATCATGCCCTTCTTGCATTGATTTGGGTGTCATACCTCTTGCACGTGTTTGTTCGTGGGTTCCAGGTTTCTTGTTCGAGTGTTCGAGGGTATTGTTCAAGTTTCTGGTGTTTTTTCGGACTTAGTTTCCTTGACCACTCAATTCTCTCGGGGTTGCATGTGTGTTTCAGGGTGTTTTTATGAGATTTACTACATTTCGGGTGCAGATCTGAGTTTTTTTACTAGTTTTGTGTTTTGGTGGGCTCTTGTGCCTTCGACTCATGGTTTAACTTGTACACTGATTCGTGGACCTACTTTTTTGTACCTATTCTGGGCATTTTCTCTAAATACCTTGACCACTTTTTCCCCCTACTCGAGTCTTGATCCCGTAACCAGTTTGTATGTGCCCATTCTCGCAGTGGTTACCATTTGTAATAGTGTGATTTTGGTTGCTTATTGGCATGTGAAGGGCTTGGTGTATATGTTGGTGGAGGAAACATGATTCCCATGCCTTATTCAAATGTTTCTTAGCACACATTCTTCCTCTTGTGACCTATGACCTACACCATTTGGCTCGTGCCCACTGCCATTTCTCCAGCATCATTTATGTGTTCAATGTTTCAGCTCCCACGTGTCCTCCTTTGCATTGGATAATGTATTTGGGCTTACCATCATTTTTTCCTTTGATCTCTAGCTTGGAGGATCTCTGCATTATTCATGATGATCTTACTCACTGGATAAATACTTTCTTCATGGGCGTGTTCAAGCTCTGTGCTCACCTATTTCTTGTTTTGTGCTTGAGATTTGGCGTGGTCGACTGTTTTTGTCCTACCATTAAACCTTCAGACTTGCTGCAACTTTGAAAGACATCTCAATCCTATAGACCTCCCACACATGGTCTTTGTTACCTCCTATGTTAGACTCCACCAGCTCTGTCTAACCTTGGTGTTTCAAACTAGCCTACATCACCTCACACCTACCACCTTGCACACTCAACTTCGTGATAGATACTCCTGCGTTTTTTTTTTTTTGAAAAACATGGACCTCTGCTACTCCACGTGGCCCTATAGCAATCCACCTTCTCTTATTTGGTTTTGAATATTCAAATCAAACACCTTTTAATGTTTTAAGGATTAAAACATTCATTTGGCATTGTAACATTTTAAATTTTGGGTTGTATTGCTCGCCCTTCCTACTAGCGTCGAAGATGGAGGGCAAGGTCTGGGGTTGGCATGAGGCTAATCTCCCCTCACAAGAAAAAAAAACCCTTGCTAAAATTTTATGTTGTTTCTAATGATTAGTCACACGATACCCTTTGCACCAATTTCGGGCACTTTTTTAATGCGTTTACAGTGTTTAGTGGCATTTTCCATCAATTGCGGGAATTGTTTTAATGCCGTAAATTTTGACTTACTACTCATTTCTGAGCACTTCTTTAGTCAATTTGCATATTTTTTCACATTCTACATGATGTAATTATTAATTTTGTAAATGCACTACTTTTATAAAGTTCCACATTCTGGGGGGGTTTATTGTACTCTTCGGCTTTCACACACGAGACACATTATCAATGAGTCCAATGTCTTGCTTTTGTGCATCTTGCATTTTTCATCATGGAGATTGCTCTTTCCAGACTTGAGCATCATAGGATTGCTTTACAACCTCTACCACTTCTCACCGGGAGAGGGAACTATTCAGCTTGGCGTGCTTCCATGGAATGTTACTTCGCCCATGAGGGTCTTTTACCCTTCTTGCTTGGGCCAGTTCCTACACTGCTAATCATCGTCATCTAGAGGACTTCCTTGACACTTGTGACCATGTCTTTGGTCACATGATGATGCATGTCTCTCATTCTCTCTAGTTTCATGTGGCAGACTTAGATCCACCTCACCATGTCTGGAGCATTCTTCAGTCCTTCTATGGAGACCCTTCACATACTACCGCCGTTGTTGCTGCTGCTGATTCAATTGTCTCCTCTTCTTCATGTGATGACAGTTCCACTGACACAAGCTCACTTGGTTCTACTTCTGATGATGAGGATTGTGCATCCAGTTCTGATGTCAAGAGTACTACAGAGGACTTCTCTCCTCTTTCTCTCACTATTCAAAAGAGTGTTGACACTCCCCACATCTCATCGAGATATCGAGCATTCTCATTCTCGCCTCACACCATCATTACACCGGCCTCTTTTCCAACTTCAAAGTGTGTGAGGCCCCTTCCACTCCCTTATCTTCATTGGATGACTCATAACTATCCGACATTGCTCTTCTGCTTGTTGAGCCCCCTCATTGGGATGAGTATTTGTCTGACCTTAGTCATATTTTCGCAGAGTCTACTTATGATGCACTACAGGTCCCTCATCTATCTACAAGTGCTTCATAGGAGTTCATCATCTCTGTTGTTGAGAGTGCACCTTCTGGGAATCATGTCACTTCCACATTTTCGTGAGACCTTCATTGATCCACCTTTGCTTGTGGATCTTTTTTCTGTTGTGGGGGATGTTTTGTTTCCTTCACATCACATGGACATCCTTTCTACAAGTGTTCACTCTTCACACTCTAATAGTTCTACACTCATGACATTACCTTCAGGTTCCTTTGCACTCACTTGCTAGACCTATGTCACACTTTCGTGGACCAGACTCAGAGTTCTTTGTGTTACTGCCTTTAGTTTCCTTTGCGGAGTGGGTGGACTTCCAGCATGTCATTTATGTCCTTCCTAAGGGTAGGCACATTGTTCAGTGCAGGTGGCTCTTCTTTAGTCTAGAGGTAGAGGATCTTGTCATCGACATTCTTCTGGGAGACCTCCTAGAGTTATAGAGTTCAAATCCATCCATGGCATCTTCTGCATTCCTCTCGTCTCCCTCTTCTTCTCTCTTCTTCTTCTTTCCGAGAGATTGCCTCTTTGTACATGGGTACCTTTTCAGGCTCATCTATGGCCGGGACCCATCTTTGGCATCTTTCTTAGATTAGAGAGTGTTTTTTTCTCTTGTGGTGGATGTTTTTCCCACTGGGTTTTCCTTCACTGCTTGGGATCTTTTTCTTGTACATGGGTACCTCATCAGGCTTTGTGCCGGGACCCATTTCTCATTTTTGACTTGCCGCCTCATCCTAAGTTATGATGAAGGGGGGTTTTGGTGTGTGTATTTTCCACATCATTAGGTGAGTCATCTCACTTAGGTGAGATCATAGGTCCATGTGTCATGTAGGAGTCATTATGAGATTCTCTTACGTGTTAGTGCGTCAACGCGTCAGTGCGTCATATGTGTCATTGGGAGTTACACTTATATTCTGGGAATGTAACTCCCCCTCTCTAATTGATTTTTCATGATTGTAGCACTAGGGGTTACTCAGCACCTCCTATATGTACACCCCTTTTGATCTATGAGATAGATGAGAGTTTTATGGCTTAACCAGGTTTTGCCCGTGTTTTGAATCTTTGCATGCACATTAGGTTGATGCTCTCTCCTCCCAAGATCTCTTCACATTGTCATTCACACATCCGTTGATGTGCACATCGTCCCTCATGATCCTCGCTTGTGGATTTTAAACTCTCTTTCACCCCCATTGCATAAATGGCTTCTCAACCGAAATCGGGTGGAGGGGAATAGATGCAAGTTTTTATTTTCCCAAAAATAAATTATGATTCCTTTATTTTCTGATCCATACATATAAATGCTTGAATATTTAGGCCAATAGTAACCACCCTTCATGATTTTGAGTGTTATGGCTCTTTAGGCAAAGTGAGTTCCCACAGTCCATCATAGAACTCCTACAAAACCTTGTCTATCTAATTAGCATAAGAACACCTCAAAAGGAAGCCATTGATGTCCTTCTTAAACAAGATGCCACCTATAAACACATATGTAATGTATTTCAATCTTAAGTATCTTCTTTTGGCCTTATTCAAACCTTAAGGATAGCCAATTATTTGTAATAATGTCATCATATATTGGTACCATCTATTAATAACATGGGGTGGAGGTGGTTGGTCATATTGTAACATCCAAACCTCCTTATTAGTTCATAAATTTGTTGCAATTTTTTCACACAAACCTTTTCCCATCACAAGCTTGGTGAATTTGATATAAAAATCATATTCCATGACCTTGGTGATATACCCAACTCTCTTCTCATTCACATCCCTATTCAACAAGAAGTATTTCACACTTTAATGAGACACCTTTAACTGAATCTTATTATTTGAAAGAATTTGTGTGAAATTTTTAAGTGCATGGATGACTGCAAATACTTGTTTCTCAACAAAATTATATCTAACCTCATAATTTTTGAGTTCTTAACTGAATAAATCTATCAGTTGTTCTAATAAGTCATTGTTTTGTTAAACCAAGATGGAAGAAATTTTTCACTTCCCCCAAATGTATAAAGAATAAAATATTTTTGCATAATTTGGTTTTATAAGAGTGGGGGCCTCATAAATGGCTTTCTTTTTATTTTAAAACTACTCTTTCCTTCATTTTACTAACTAAATATGTCATTCTTCTTGAGTATAGAGGTAATAGGTTTAGATCAAGTAGAAAAGTTGGGAATAAACTTTCTTTTACAATTTATGGTTCCTAAGAATCTTTGCAACCCTTTCATGTGCCTAGGGAGAGAGGGACAAAATTACATCCACTCTATCTAGATATATGGTAAGGCCATCCTTTAACACCACATGTCATAGTAAATTTCCTTCATGAATAGAAAACACACACTTGTTAGGATTCCAGGAAATACCAAACTCTAGATATCTATCAAATACCTTCCTCAAATGATTCAATTGTTTAGTTATGTGCTTTAATTAGATAGTTACGTACTCAAAATATACCAAGATAATGTCACCAACAATTCCTTTAAAGGCCATATACATTTCTCTTTATAAATTTGCACTAGCATTTGTTAATCCAAAAGATGTCCTCTTGTAAGAATAAACACCCCACTTACTAGTGAAGGTTGTATTGAACTAATTTGATTCTTACACAAGGACTTTGTTGTACCACAAATAACCATATAAGAGAGATAATATCTCTACTACAGACATTGTTTCAAGAATTTGTTCTATGGATGGAAGAGGATAATGGTCCTTTATTCATTATTTTTTCAAGTCTTTAAAGTCTACACACAATCTGATCTCCTATTATTTTTCATGATTGATACCAATTTTACCACCCAAGAAGAATGCTTGATTGGGAAAATGATAATTACCTCCTTGAACTTATTAAATTATTTTCTCATCAAGGGCTCTATCTTTGGATTAATAGGTATGTGTTTCTTCCTAATATGTTTTATGTTGGGATCCAATTCAATGGTATGTTTTGAAAGGCCTGAATAAAAACCTTTAACCTCCTCATAACTCCAAGAAAAATTTCATCATACTCCTTACAAAGTTCAATAAGAGATTACTTTTCAAAATTACAACATACCTTTCCAATCTTTAAAGATTTTTCCTTGAAATTTCCACCTACTCAAAGCTTTACTCTTTTATAGTTATGTTCATTTTATCTCCTTTGAACTGATCATCAAGGTTAAATATGTTTTCCAAGGTGATTAATCCCTTAGGTATTATAGTAGTCTTGAGTTGAATGATTTGATCCTCATATTTCTCTTGTAGTCTTGATTAATTTCTAGCAGAGAAATATTCCTCATCTTGTAAAAAGTTTATAATGTGTTCATCACTATCAAAAACTTACGAACAAGTTGCATTATCTAGTATGGTGGGTTTAATTGTGAGCTTTACATGGTGTTACAAACCTTTCTTGATGTCTTGTGGAATGTCATATTGGGATCCAACTACTTCAATTATATCAACATATTTGTTTGTTACTCTTGGTATAACTTGAATTTTGAAATCATCGAAACCTTTAATCATGTCACATGTTCTATGTTTATAGGCTTTTAGTAGTTTGTTTTTTTTTGATACGCGTTGATCTCTAACCTGATGTATGAATAGTTCACTATCTCTAAATACCTGAAATGACTTTATTCTATACCTTTGATCAATGCCTCATACTCGCGACAATATTGGTATAGTTGAACTGAAGTCCGAATGCAAAGAAATCTTGTTTCTCATTAGGAGAGATTAATGAAACCCCAACACCAATTTCATTCTTCCTTATCGATTCATTGAAATATAACTACCACACACCATCTTGTTCTTCCCAAAATTCATAATGTTAGGCATAAGGTAATTCTCTTCATGTATACAATAAGTTCCTAACCTTTTTTCTTCCATGTGATCATAAGGAGCAAACTCAAAGTATTCCTTTACCTAATTGTCAAATAGAATTTCATGAACCTCCTCTAAATATGTGGAAACCTCATAAGATCATCACTCTTCTCTTGATCATACATAACATAATTCATATTTATAAGCCCATGTGTATACGACTCAATGTGGTTATGGGAAATAGGCTCATCTTTGATAGTCACTCTATTTCCATATCTCATCCTAAGAAGCACATATGACCAATCTACAGATAAGAATCCCCCTACATTTTATAGTAAAATATCAAGAAAGGCATATGGCAAATAAGGGAGGGAGTTCAATGACTGAAATGTTTTGTAAGATTTAAATATTTAAACATACATGTAGAATAAGATTCAAATATTTTATGATACAAATATTGTTAATAGAAGTGTCATCCAACTAAACAAACCCTTTGGTAATTGGTGTATATTTTATGTCTAATGAATCACCTATCCTCTTAGGAATAATAGAAATCTGCTAGCTCAAAATCTATCATCTAATTTTGTACAATGTACTTACCAATTGATTTAATATTTTTGGAAATTAAATATATATTGCAAATTAACTACTATAGTGAATGATGTACAAATAAGGAAATACAGTAATTTGGAAAAGCTATAAACATGTAATAATGTTGAAATTCTAAAAAAAGATGGAGAGAAGGATTTATCTAATTTTTGATTAGACTGGAGGTGATCGGGTAGGTGAAATACTGAAATAGACTATAGACAATGTCATTTATGCTCACTAAAAATTTGGAACTCGTGAACGACACAGACAAGGGCACCCATGGAGGGCAAGGACTCCCGGCACTTGCGAATAGATATGGGTGTTAGTGGCCATGAAAATGATCAGGAATTGATATTTTTATGTCATAATAGGTTCATAGTTCATTCATTTCTATCTTTCGATATTTTCTCCTAGATCTCTAAATGTACATGTAGCCTACAAGAAAGAAGTTTGTCTACACATACCCATAAACCACATCAAACTTGAAAAGGAGACTACAAAATGGGGATTCGGACTAATGTCGGTGGTCACTTGAAGAGTGAACTTACAACCAAGAGTTTCACTACATCTAAGACTCCATGTAGTTCTTGTGTGTGTGTAGAAATGATACTATAGAATCCCCTTGTACAAGTTTCACAAATGATAGTAAGTGAGATCTATAATGTAGATGATGTATATTATGTGTGGATGGAATAAAATAGAATTCCCCTTCCTATGTTGTTTATGTAAAATTATCTATCCCTATATATTGAATTAATTTGCTATATGAATGCCTTTGAAATGCTTTTGTGCCTTTTGAATTCAAGTTTAGGTGGTAATAGTAATGTTTAGTGCTTGGCCCTCATTTTGAAAAAAAAATTATGTATTTATATGATTCCCTTATTTTAATTTTTGTAATTGACAATGAAAGTATGACCCGTAGTAATACAAATTAATTAACAAGTGAAAGGGGCCTATTATCCAAAATTCACCCCGGTGGTAAATTTGATAACATGTAAAACAAGCTTGGGGCCGAAGAAATTGCAAAAATTGGCTAAGTCCTAGTCCAGGTGGTGTGCGGGAAAATTGGGACATCGGGACGCACAGGACGCGAAAACCCTGAATGGCTGAAAGTAAGGAAAAAATGACTAAGTCTTCGTCTGCGCAGCATTTGGGACAGTCGGGACAAAAGTACACGTGGGAGGTGGATCGGCCGGTTTGGCGCAAGTCAGTCCATTTCGGGTGGTTCGGAGAAATTTGTCCCAGGCAGTTTGGGACAGTTGGGACAAGAGTACGTAGAGGACTTGAACCAGCCGGTTCAGCCAAAACATAGGACTTTCGTTTGGACATCCGGGCCAAAAGTATGCGTGGGACATGAAAAGCCGAAGGAGCCGAGAGTGAATGAAATCTTGCCACGTGTCTTCGCCGCAAAGAGGGACAGGGAAGCCCGAATCGGGAGGTTTAGAGAAATTTGTCCTAGGTAGTTTGGGACATCCAGGGACAAGAGTACGCGAGGGACGCGAAGATCCGGAAAAGCCGCCAACAAATCAGAACGTGCCACGTGTCAGAAGGTTGAAAAGTTGCTAAGTGCGCCCCTCAAGCCCGAACCAATAAAATAGTGCCACGTGTCCAAGTTTAAGGGCCCAAAAGGAACTTTTAGAGGATAGACCCGCGGATGAATCAGAGTCTGACACGTGTCATCCAAGTGGCAATGCGTGGGAAAAATTCAAGTGTTTTCTCGCGATCCGCTTTTTTCGGCCGTTTTGCCCTAAATCTTCAAACGATCATATCTTTTAATCCAAAGCTCGGATTTGCACGTTCTTTATATCAATGGAAAGATGATGAAATTCTCTACATGATTCCAAGGTCAATATTGCATTTTGGTTCATTTTGGAGTGGAAAAATTGAGAAATTCCTCTGGCATGTAATAATAGATAGAAGCAATGTTTCAACAACCAGCTTTAATGCAATGTATGCGTTCGTTGTTTCGCTGACAATCCGCCATTTTTCCAGGATTCGCCACTTCTGCCATAATGAGATGAGTTAAATATGACCTAGAAGTGGTTGGGGTAGATCTGACTTTCCTCTCTCTTGCCTCTCTCTTTCTTCCTATATATTGTAAGGAGGGGCTTCTTTCTAAGGGTCGAACATTCTTGTTTTGCTCCTCCCTTCTTCTCTTTATCAGGCAAATTTGTGGAGTTCGAACCTCCCATTTGAAACTGTAATGTGACTCTGCCTCTTGGCATTTTGTAGTGTATTGTATCAATCTTTGGAGCAAGTAATACATGTCTGTGGATGATTCTCAACCCTCTCTGTGTTCATTTACATCCTCCTGGTCTTTCACTGCAAATTTTGTTATCTGTGCATGATCTTGCATCACATTTGAATGGTCTGTGTTTATTGGCAAGATAGGTGTTCTTCATTCCTTGGTGCATCACCTCTGTTAGCTTAGGTTTATTTTTATGCATCTTCTTACCCTGTCTCCCTGGCGAGTTAGATTAGACTTTGAGTAAACCTCTGCATTTTTTGTGTGCATCTGAACAGAGGAATAGGAACCAGCCTTCTCTAGAGATTCCTTTCTCATTTTGCAAGTCCCACACTTGGAGAAAGGATTCAATGTTATGCAATCACACTGGATGCTAGCATGATCAACCTAGAACTCTGATCAACATCCAGGGGTGCTATGATTTTGCATCAATAGTTTTGGCATGATCTTATGGGACACTTGAGGTCTCATTTTTATTACAAAGCAAAGTTGATGTGCATCTGCTGTAATTTTCTTGCTTGAAAAGAGCTATTATTTGCATATCTGGTGACTCCAAGGGGAAAGAATCAACTGGTTTCAGCAGTGCAGGCCTGAAAACTCATGAAAAGAGTCACCACAAGGTCAAGAGCTAGAGAAGAAGAAGTGTTGTTTGAATACCTGCAATTATCTCCAAGAAGAAGGCAAAGAGGAAGAAGGATTCAAAGGTCTCCATCTCCACCAGACAAAACTCTCTCAACTCCTCCACCTGATAGGCCTTTCATTCAGTCAACAAGGGTTTTAAGACCAATTAGAATGGCACAAAAAAACCCCTATGTCAACTTCACAAGCAGCAGCCCACTTGCCCTCAATGCAAAACATCCAATTCCTATTGCATCCTTGAAGAACATTCTGTACTTCACTGGAGAAAATCAGACTACTCCAGGTGATCATGTTAAAGATATTGCTAACCTTTGTGCAATCCATGAAATCAATGAGATGCAAGTGGCTGTCAAGTTGCTGGCATCTTCATTCAAAGGGAAAGCATTGCAATGGTTTAGGAGCCTTGGAGTTGGTTCTATCACAAATTGGAATTAGTTTTTTATAGCACTTCATGAGTAATTTGGAGAAAAGGGAGACAACTTGTCTCTTTTGGAGCAGCTGACAACCATCAAGAGAGCTCCCAATGAGCACCTGACCGATTTCAACTTCAGATTTCAAAAGACTTGGGAGAGAATTCCAATGGCAGTCAGGCCAACAGCAGAAGGTGCTTTTCTCTACTATCTCAAAGCTCTAAATTCTGATATTTCTATGTTGATTCAGTCCATGGGAGGCATAACTATCCCTATGGCTTATAGCATTGCCATTAGGGCTGAAAATTGTTTGATCCAAGCTGGAAAACTTGCCCCTAGACCTCCCATGCCACTGTTTCCAAGTTTAGAGAATCCAAATACCAATCAAGCACCTAATTTGGCTCCTTCTCCCACTCCTAGAAATCAGAGTTCAAATGAAGCTTCCACTTCATCTCCAAGTGCCCCAAATGAGCTTCAAGAAGTCATGAAGCAATTGCAAAACCTAGGCAATGAGCTGGTTACTCTCAAAAGGCAGCAGGCCCAAGGTTTTAGACCGTCTTATCAACCCCAAGCTAAGCCTAAAAGGCAGCCATACCAAACACAAAGGCCACCTAATCCAGTTGTAAATATGAATCAAACAAGGCCTCCCGCCAATAGACCATTTCAGCCCTATAATCCAAATGCCATATCTCGCATCTAAGGCATTAGTGCCAACACAAAACAACATTTCCCAGAGTACGATTGGTGTTTTCCATGCAATAAGCCCGATAATCAATCCATGTGCTTCAATGGTGCTTTGACTCAAGCATTAATGGTGACAACTACTGGTGTGGAGGGTGAGAGCAGCGATTAATAAAATAGCCAACAACAAGAAACATTCCAACAGCAATCAGCCCCAAATGACACCACATTGGTAAATTGGCAAGCAGAGGATTTTTGTGGCATGAACCAGGTAGTTTCTCAAGGTGTTGCAGCCAACACAAGGTCAAAAAGGAGGAATTTGGGTGAAGAACAGCCATTAGCCCCAACCAATCCACAACCTTCCATGGCTCCACAAATGGTTGACAAGCAAGGTCCAATTTCAAATGCACAAGGGCAGCCAAGAACAGCTCCTAGACCAACTCAAATACTAGTTATTGCTGCCCACATGCAAGGAGTGAATGTACAAGTAAAGGGATAGAAAAAGGATACTTCATCCCCATTCAACATCATTGATCAGATGAAGAAGACAAATATTAATATATCAATGTGGGAATCCCTATCTATACCGTGCCAAAGAGATCTGCTACAAGCCGCCATGAAGGACTGGTCAACTTCAAATCAACAGGTCCAAAGGCAAGAGAAGGTACTTACAAATTCTACCCAGCCTGAGGGAAATCATGGAGGACAACAAGGTAAAATGTTGAAACCCCCTCCTTTCTATGTTTCATTAATCATTGGAAATCAGCTAGTACATAATTGCATGATAGACTCCGGGGCAAGTAGCTTAGTAATGCCTAAACAAATAGTTGATCAGCTAGGGCTCCAGTATGAAACAATATCCAAAGGGGTAGTGCAGCTAGATGGGACAGCAGAGCAACAATTGGAGTGATTAAAAACTTTAGCCTTACCTTGCATGCATGTCCAAATGTTGTTGTTTTACAAGATGTATCACTCATAGACCTTCCACCACTCTTTTCCCTTTGCTTGTCAAGGGACTTCATAACCAAGATTGGAGGATATTTGTCTACCGATTGGTCACACATGCTTTGTTCGTAACGAGGTATGGAACCAAAGCTACAATAAGATCGAACCTATTGCAAACTTCCATATTGATCCTTACACTCCAAGTCGATCAATGCCAATTGTTCAAAGATTTGATCAAGAAGACCACCCAAGCACCGATGAGGCCGACACCAAGGTTGGAAGTATCCCGGACCTAACTCTTGATGAATGGGAAAACAGGATACATGCATTTGATCCTTATAAAGAAGTGGAAGAATCTGAGCTGGGAGTCTATTGTATACACGAAGAAAACCAACCTTTTCCTAAGATCACCAAGCCAAACCACAAGGATGAAAATGAGGTATGACAGCTATTTTTTGATGGATCAAGGATTATACAAGGTGCAGGAGGTGGAGCCATGCTTGTTTCACCTCAAGGAGTAAAGTACTATTCAGCTTTTAGATTTCAGTTTACATGCTCCAATAACACTGCTGAATATGAAGCCTTGGTGCAAGGGATGCATTGGGCAATCAAGAAGAAAATAAAGAACTTGTAAGTCTTTGGGGATAGTGAATTGATTGTAAATCAAGTCAAGGGACAGCATGCTGCCAAAAATGATCTTCTCAAGTGCTACAAGAATAGGGTGTGGGACCTCATGGAAGATTTTGAGGGTTTTGGCATCAAATCCATTCCTAGGAAAGAGAATCAAGTTACGACAGGCTTGCAGCAAAGAGGGGCAGCCTTTGACATTGTGGAAAGTATTCAACAAGACAAGGTACAACCAAACATCCACATGATTTTGAGGCCTTCAGTGCTGGATAACAATGTCAGTTGGCAAGTGTTTGAGAATGACCAGCAAATCATCCATTTCTTACAAGAAGAAGCTAAGTTCTCAGCCAAGAATCAAGAAAAATTGGAACAGCAGTATGGTGACCAAGTGGTACAGCTGAGAACTAACAAGCTACCCAAGGGACTTATCACTTTGGAGTCCATTTTTAACCCCAATGATCAGTTTAGAAAGGAGAAAGCAAACATTCAGGTCAAGAGAGAGGATTCAATATCCATCTTGGTAGAATAGAACAAACCATTGCAAATTGGAAGGATGAAAACTGAACAAGAAAGGTATGAGTTCACACAGCTGTGTCAATAATTCCCTGATGTGTTTGCTTGGAGCTATGAAGACTTGAAAGGTTTCAATCCTAACTTAGCTTAGCATACCATCGAATTAGATCCAAATACTAAGCCTGTCAGGAAGAAACAAAGACCACTCAACCCACACATGGAGCCTCTCATGAGAAAAGAATTGGACAAGCTGATTGAGTTAAGGATCATATTCCCAATCAAGCATTCTAGTTGGGTTGCCAACTTAGTTTCAATCGTAAAGAAGAGTGGAGAGATCAGATTGTGTGTTGACTTCGTGAGACTTGAATAGAGCCTCTCTCAAGGACCATTACCCACTCCCTTCCATGGAGAAAATCTTGCAAGTTGTGGCAGGGCTCGAGAGGTTTTCACTACTTGATGGCTACTCAGCTAAAATCAGATTATGGTGAAGGAGGAAGACCAGTTCAAGACAGCCTTCACAACCAAATGGGGCACATATGCCTACAAGAAGATGCCATTTGGCCTATCAAATGCTGGAGCCACTTTCCAAAGGGCAATGGATATGGCATTCAAGGAGTTGATCGATAAAATAGTTTTGATATATCTTGATGACATCACCGTATTCTCCAAAATGTGGTGGATCACCTCTTTCATCTAAGGCAGTATTTCGAGGTGTAGAAGATTTGGGGTATCATTGAATCCCAAAAAATGCATATTCCTGGCTCATGAGGGAAGGCTTCTAGGCCGTATTGTTTCAAAGGAGGGATTGACGATTGACCAAAAAAGAGTTGAAGCAATTTGAGCATTGCCATTGCCAAGTCACAAGAAGGCTCTTCAAAGCTTCTTGGGAAGGATCAATTTTGTCCGCAGGTTTGTTCCAAACTTTGCAGCTCTCGTAAATCCAATAACTCGATGTTAAAGAAGAGCATTGCATTTAAGTGGACATCCAAGGCAAGGCAATTTTTTTGAGGCAATAAAAAGGCTATATCTCAAGCTCCCACTCTTGTCAATCCAAACTTCTCCAAGGGTTTCATGCTATACGCCTTTGGTGGTGGAGACACAATTTCTATAATCCTGGCACAACAAAACAAAGAAGGATTAGAACAACTAGTTGCTTTCTTTAGTCAAGGCTTGGAGGAATACAAAACTAGGTACTCTTTCATTGAAAATCATGTACTTGTAGTGATCAGGAGTTTAAAGAAATTCAAGCACCTAGTCTCAAACAACAAGATCCAGTTATTAGTCTCTCATGCGGGAGTCAAGGACTTCCTCCTAAACAAGGATCTGAATGAGAAACGTGTAGGATGGATCACTCGTGTCATGGAATATGACATCGAAATTAAGGTCACTAAGCTAGTACGTGGAAAAGGACTATGTGAACAACTAGCTTTGAGTCAGAAAGTTGAAGCAGGTAATGGAAAAGAGGTTGTCTTGGTACTACAAGATGGTCAAGAATAGGAAAATGATGATGTGCCCACTCCCTGTTGGACTCAGAATATGATACACTTCCTACAGACAGGCCTATGCCCTCTAGAAATGAGCAAAGCAAAGAGGAGATACTTTAGATTACAAGCCATTCCATATGTGATTGTTGATGGTGTTCTGTTCAAGAAAGACATCAATGGAGTTCTATTAAGGTGCATTGGGATAGGTCAAATTGAGAGGATGTTACATGATTTTCACGATGGATATTCTGGAGGACATTTCTCCCCATGAGTAAAAGCTCTCAAGATAATGAAGACAGGGTATTATTGGCCCACGGTGTTCAATGACTGCTATACATGGATAAGAAAGTGTAAGAAATGTGCACTCTTCACAGGCAAAGAAAAACTAGCAGCACTTCCATTGCACCCAATTTTGGTTGACCAACCATTTATGCAATGGGGTTTGGAATTCATTGGAGTCATTAATCCCAATTCAAGCCAAGGGCACAAATAGATTTTGACAGCCATGGACTACTTCACCAAATGGACCGAAGCAAAGAGCACTCAAAGAGGCAAATGAGTCCAAAGATCTTAGACTTTTATGGGGGGATAACAACTAGATTTGGTATACCTACTACAATAATCTCTGATAATGCATTGGCATTCATAGGTTCCAAGATTACAGAATGGGCTGTCAAGAATGGAATCTATTTGAGCACCTCTTCAAATTATTACCCACAGGGTAATGGACAGGCAGAGTCCACGAACAAAAATTTGCTAAGAATCATCAGGAGGACTCTAGATGAAAATCAAAGAACATGGCATACCAAGCTAAAATCAGCATTATGGGCTGACAGAATAACACCAAAGAGGTCTACAGGTAATTCCCCTTACAAGTTGGTCTATGGAAAAGAGGCAGTATTGCCTATATCATTAGAACTACCTGCATTGGAGTTCATGAAGCAGTTGGAGTTGGCTGAGTTCGAACCAATGGAGGCCAGGTATGCAGAGTTGATGGAATTGGAAGAAATTAGAGAACATGTAGTTCAAACAATTGAGAAAGATCAGGCCTTAGTAAAAGATGGTTTGATAAGAAAGCAAGAGCAAGGACCTTCCAGGAAGGGGACCTAGTTCTGAAATGGGATGCAGATCGGGCAAAACCAGGAAGGCATTCCAAGTTTGATGCCATTTGGAGTGGCCCATACATGGTCATGGGATGTAAGGGTAGTAATTCCTTCCAATTGTCTACATTGGATGGAGAAGAACTCCCGATTCCGGTTAACGGAATCTATCTTAAACATTACTACTTGAAAATAAAAGGTTTACCCTTGTAAATATTAACTTAGGTTTCCATTCCTTCAAGTGCTTGTGCACATTGTCTTGTTGTAGTTAGGTTTCGCTTCCTAAGTGCTTTAGCACAGGTTTTGTTGCTCTAGGTTGGATTTCTACAAGGAGTTGTGCTTCAGCGTGCTCTCGAGAGAAGGAGTTACATGATCGGGCTCGAGATCGATATCGTGTTGGTTTTAGGTTATTGCTTAGGACTCCATGCCCAATGGATCACTAAAAGACCACCGATCTTCTACCTAGCAGGCAGAGTAACCCCATGAGTCACCAAATTGTTATCCAAAATTCACCCCCATGGTAAATTTGATAACATGCAAAACAAGCTTGGGGCCTAAGAAATTACAAAAATTGGCTAAGTCCTAGTCCAGGTGGTCTGCGGGACATCGGGACGCGTGGGACGTGAAAACCTGGAATGGCTGAAAGCAAGGAAAAAATGACTAAGTCTTCGGGATGCAAAAGCACAAACATTTGGGGCAGCTTGGGACAAAAGTACGCGTGGGATGCGGATCACCCGATTTGCGCAAGTCACCCATTTCAGGCGGTTCGAGAAATTTGTCCCAAGCGATTCGGGACAGTTGGGACAAGAGTACGCGGAGGACGTGAACCAGTTGGTTCAGCCGAAACAGAGGACTTTTGTTTGGGACATCCGGGCCAAAAGTATGCGTGGGACGTGAAAAGCCGAAGGAGCCGAGAGCGAATGAAATCTTGCCACGTGTCTTCACCGCAAAGAGGGACAGGGAAGCCCGAATCGGGCGGTTTAGAGAAATTTGTCCCATGTAGTTTGGGACATCCAGACAAGAGTACGCAAGGGACGCAAAGAGCCAGAAAAACCGCCAACAAATTAGAACGTGCCACGTGTCAGAAGGTTGAAAATTTGCTAAGTGCGCCCCTCAAGCCCGAACCAATAAAATAGTGCCACGTGTCCAATTTTAAGGGCCCAAAAGGAACTTTCGAGGATAGACCTACGGATGAATCGAGTCCGACACGTGTCATCCAAGTGGCGATGCGTGGGAAAAATTCAAGTGTTTTCTCGCCGATCCGTTTTTTCGGCCGTTTTTGCCCTAAATCTTCAAACGATCATATCTTTTAATCCAGAGCTCGGATTTGCACGTTCTTTATATCAATGGAAAGCTGATGAAATTCTCTACATGATTCCAGGGTCAATATTGCATTTTGGTTCAGTTTGGAATGGGAAAATTGAGAAATTCCTCTGGCATGTAATAATAGATAGAAGCAATGTTTCAACAACCAGCTTTAATGCAACAAACAGTTCACCGTTTCTGCTAGACAGTCCGCCATTTTTTCAGGATTCACCACTTCTGCCATAATGAGATGAGTTAAATGTGACCTAGAAGTGGTTGGGGTAGATCTGAATTTCCTCTCTCTTCTCTCTCTCTTTCTTCCTATATATTGTAAGGAGGGGCTTCTTTCTAAGGGTCGAACATTCTTGTTTTGCTCCTCCCTTCTTCTCTTTATCAAGCGAATTTGTAGAGTTCAAACCTCCCATTTGAAACTGTAATGTGACTCTACCTCTTGGCATTTTGTAGTGTATTGTATCAATATTTGGAGCAAGTAATGCATGTCTGTGGATGATTCTCAACCCTCTCTCGTGTTCATTTACATCCGCCTGGTCTTTCACTGCAAATTTTGTTATCTCATGCATGATCTTGCATCACATTTGAATGGTCTATGTTTATTGGCAAGATAGGTGTTCTTCATTCCTCGATGCATCACCTCTTGTTAGCTTAGGTTTATTTTTATGCATCTTCTTACCCCGTCTCCTGGTGAGTTAGATTAGACTTTGAGTAAACCTCTCTGCATTTTTTGTGTGCATCTGAACAGAGGAATAGGAACCAGCTTTCTCTAGAGATTCCTTTCTCATTTTGCAAGTCCCACACTTGGAGAAAGGATTCAATGTTATGCAATCACACTGGATGCTAGCATGATCAACCTAGAACTCTGATCAACATCCAGGGGTGCTGTGATTTTGCATCAATAGTTTTGGCATGCCCGGTGGGACACTAGAGGTCTCATTTTTATTACAGCAAAGTTGATGTGCATCTGCTACAATTTTCTTGCTTGAAAAGAGCTATTATTTGCATATCTGGCGACTCCAAGGGGAAAGAATCAACTGGTTTCAGCAGTGCAGGCCTGAAAACTCATGAGAAGAGTCACCACAAGGTCAAGAGCTAGAGAAGAAGAAGTGTTGTTTGAATACCTGCAATTATCTCCAAGAAGAAGGCAAAGAGGAAGAAGGATTCAAAGGTCTCCATCTCCACCAGACAAAACTCTCTCAACTCCTCCACCTCACGATAGGCCTTTCATTCAAGAAACAAGGGTTTTAAGACCAATTAGAATGGCACAAAAAAAAAACCCTATGTCAACTTCACAGGCAGCAGCCCACTTGCCCTCAATGCACAACATCCAATTCCTATTGCATCCTTGAAGAACATTCCGTACTTCACTGGAGAAAATCAGACTACTCCAGGTGATCATGTTAAAGATATTGCTAACCTTTGTGTAATCCATGAAATCAATGAGATGCAAGTGGTGTCATCAAGTTCTTTGCTGCATCTTCATTCAAGGGGAAAGCATTGCAATGGTTTAGGAGCCTTGGAGATGGTTCTATCACAAATTGGAATCAGGTTGTGTATAGCACTTCATGAGCAATTTGGAACAGAGGAATAGGAACCAGCTTTCTCTAGAGATTTCGTTCTCATTTTGCAAGTCCCACACTTGGAGAAAGGATTCAATGTTATGCAATCACACTGGATGCTAGCATGATCAACCTAGAAATCTGATCAACATCCAGGGGTGCTGTGATTTTGCATCAACAGGACCCAAAGAGGTAGGAAAAAGATAAAGAGGGACAGGATCACCCAGGAGGATAGAAGTGTCTAGTGTTATTGTTTGAACTAGGTGCTAGTGTCAGAGGCCATAGAAAAATGAAATATTAAAATTTCAGAAGGAGTAATATTTGTATGAAGCCAATAAAAGTACAAATGATAAAGAAAAAGGCTAAATATAGTTTTGAATTACTAGTTTTCTTGCTTAGGAATCACGTAAATGACAACATGTTTTTATGACCTAGAAATGTACCCAAGTGCATATATTTTGTGACTACATTTTCCCCCAACTTCATACTGTTGATTGAATACTCGATAGCATAAAGTAGTTAGAAAATGTGTACCTTATGATCATGTAGAAAAGTGTGTAGGTGATAGTGTGCCGAGTTGACAAGTGAAGTGTGAAGTGACTACAATGAGAAGCGTGGAGAAGATGAAAGTAATTTGACCCTAGGGGTGGAGGGTATACATAGTATCATGTTGTTAGAACTTTTTTTTTATGAAGTAAGCTTCTCTTTTTTTACAGATTAAGGAAAGACCTGCAAAAAAAGATTGAAAGAGTAGTCAAAGTCTTGTATATGAGAAACCTAAGTAAAGTCTCGCATAAGTATGTGAACATGTGTAAAGTAGTAAAGGAAATTGTGCACCTGATGTGTAAGAGTGTAAAGGATAGAAAAGTGTCCTAAGATGTTTTGGAGAGTAATTTTTTTGGGTGATCTCATTCCAAGTGTGAGGTTTTGGGTTATCTCACTCCACGAGAGAATATTTTTGGGAGAGAGATATATTTTTACTCTCCTTTCATGACTCTTCCCAATAAGCACCACTACATATGGTACATATTAGTTTTGTTCCATTTGTCCCGATTGTAGGAGATAGAATAAATTCTATGACTAGAGGCTAGTGCCTACTACTTTGTAGAACTACTCTATAAATTGTTGAAGACTATGCTGATCTGAAAAATTGAATGTTTTTCCCTAGGACATTAGTTTCTAGGGGAGGACAGGAGCACCCAAGCACTAGTATTTGAGTCTAGGTGTTAGTGTCTACAGTCCAAATCTGTTTTTGGACCATTTTTGACTAATTTTTGTGTTATTTCTCTATTGTACTAATCTAAACTATAGCTCGAGCTACTATAAGATTGATTTCTTCACCTAATAGACACTCCCCTTGTTTGGGGTGTAAGAGACATCTATAGGAGAATGTGAAGCAAAGGAGAGGGCATGATGTGTATCTGAATTGGATACTGTAGGGGTAGTGGATGTGGTTGGTGGAAACCAAGGCACATGCAAAAAATGTAGGCTGGTAATAAGTATTAGTAGTAAAAGTAGCTAGCATACAAAATAAGACAATGTAACAATCAAGTGTACAAACAAGATGGACCATGAAAAGTGGGTTTCAAACATGGAACATCCATCACTCAAAATGTCACAAGATAATTAGGGCCAAAGTGTCCAAAAGCATACAATGATCACACAAGACATAATTCATAGCCCAAAACAATAACATACAATAGAAAATAATAGCAAGTAAAATGTGATGATATTTGTGGTTTTTATAGTCCTCGCAAGAAAAATGCTACACATGAAGCACATGTTAGCATGTTAAAAGATAAATAGTATGTCAAAGCATGTATAAATCAAAAAAGGTAGAGTAATATTCCAAGAGATATTAAACATTGTAACAATAGAGCTGTGATATATGAAGTATGAAAATGGGAAAATTACATGCCCCATGAGCCTTAGTGGGATTGGAAAAGGATTCAATGTCGAGAATCATGCATCATGCAAGGAGTTGTTAGAGATATGCATTCACATATAGAAACCAAGTGAATGTGCATGTGCATATGATAAAGATAATGAAATATTAATTATCTAGCTAACATAGTAAGTAAAGTACAAAATGTAAGTATAAAATATTAACAAGAGTAGATGCAACCAAGATATGATAATGTTTTATGAGTATTATGGTACAAGATGTAAGGTTTAAATATGATAGGAGCAGCATGCCCCCCAGTGGATGTGTATGAGATGAGGTTAATTTATAAATTCTCACTTAATAGTCAAGAATGAACCATATAACAAGATTTTTCATTGGGAAATGAGTGTGTTCTCGTGAGAGTACATGTTAAGAAGGATGTATCATGAAGCACGAGCATAAAGTTGCACTCTAAATTAGAAAAATTTATATAAATATGAATCGTAGCATTCGAATCTAGTTTCTAAAATACTAATTTTTGTAAAAACGGACAAGTTTAGCTATATTAAACACTTAAAATTATATGACTTTTTTTTTTTTTTTTGAAAAACTTATAAGATCAGAGTCCGTTTGCCCGCATTTTGGATGACCAAATCTTGTTATTTTTTTTTCCTTTGGTGAAACGTTAGATGTAGTTGTCTATCTTGGGATGGATTTTATTTTGTATTTTTTTTAGCAATATTTTTTTTTATGATTTTTTCCGTGAAAGTGGTCTGAAAATATTTAGAAAATGGAGCGCTTTCCGTTTGCCCGCCATAACTATATCAAAAAATATCAAAATCAATTTTTTTTTTTTTAAGGTGTATAGAATTTGTCCACGCTTGGGATGGTATAAGTTTTATCATATTTTGATAAGCGAAACAAAAGTTACAGTCTTAAATGTAGACATGAACATTCACGGGAAAAAATGTCTTAAAGACCTATTGTTAGTAAGAAATTATAAAATGATATTTATCTTATTCTATTCACTTTAAAAACAATATTTCTACAAAGCTAAGAGTCTACCCTACGTGATGGCACCATTTTTGTGAAATGTTTTCAGTTTTTTAGCATGGTTCAAGTCTTTGGAAGAGCAGATTTGAGGTTTTTTGACCTTTTGCACTTCATAATGACCTTCCATAGCTTTGGTTGGGGAAAAACAAAGATTTTCCGAGGCTTAGGTTCGGCAGATAGATCCGCGATCGCGGTTTTTTTAACAATACCGCCACGGTTTATAAAGCGCGCTCATGGTTTATAAAGCGCGCTCACGGTTTATAAATCATATTTACACACATCCCAATGTCTGAATTACCATGTGATTTTTACTCTCTGACTTTACCGTATGAATTACTATGAAATTTTGTCTTTTTCCAGGCACGTTTTTCTTATCACCGAAAGCAAAACATCATGGGAGACAAAAAACGAAGTCAAAAAAGGAAGTCATTAAGTAAAAAAACACCAAACGAATTAGAGGCCAACAAAATTGAAAATGCTGAGCGAATGCGGAAACTTCGTGAATCTAGAAGAGGTTCATCTTCAATCCCAACTACTGTAAGCAATGAAGAACTAGGTAATGTTTCTACTGTCAATGTTGAAGTTGAATTAAATACTCGTGATGAAGAAGTTTTTACCACAATGTCAAGAAGAATTAAATACTCATGATGTAGCAAATGTTGAAATTGAAGGAGACAATGAAAATGTGAATAAGGAAATTCATGTTGAAACTGTAGACAAGCAAAATTTGACAAAAACACCTCCTAGGATTTTACATAAGAAACCTAATTTTTTTATTGAAATTGATGAAAACATTTTGAAACCAATGTCTGGAAAACTTTCTGAACGACAAATCAGAAGAAAAGCCACTGAAATTTGGGATAATCATTTTGAAATTTTAAATGATTCCCAAAGATGTCAGTTGTTGGTTAGTTTGATGAAATTGATTAAAATGAGACCTACATTAAACACCTTAGGATTGACAACATCTAACATACGTGGTCAAACCTCTACAATTGTTGAAAACCTTCATGATGCATATCACACTGTTGGTGTCAAGAGACGCACTAGGGATAGTAATATTGTGCGCCGTACTTGCTACTAGTGTTGTAAGTGAATCAATAAAAACAACGCTTTGATTACGCAAACAAGTCGAATGTCGTAAGTTAATCGAAAACTCTAATGAAAGCAATCAAAGACGTAATATCCTTCAATCACTCAATAATGTCGATTTTTGGGCATTTTCTGCTAGAGCACCGCGTAAGGACAAAAATAATTCTGATGCTATAAGAGAAGTTGTTATTAAATTTTGGCATGATAACACTAGAGTTTCACCTAATACAAGAGATGTTATAAAACGGAGAGTTGGTTCTACTAATCGTGAACCACATCCAAAGCATTTCTTAGATATGACTCAAACTCAATTTTTTCGTAAGTTTGAACAAGAGAATCTGAAATTAAAATTAGTCAACGTTTTTTTGAAATGTTGAAACCATTCTATGTGAAAATCAACCATGCTCGCACCACTTGTTGTTGTAGGCAACATGTTGAATTTGCGATGCATTATGCTAAATTTTTACGTATTCGTTCTATTTTTCATTCTGAAACTATGTTATCTGAATGTGGTGTTCAAGTTCCACCAATATCTTCTAGGGATTTCATTCCTACTATATTTTGTGAAAAGAAGTTGACAATTTTTTTATAGTCGATTGTTTAGATGGAAGTCAGTAGACATGCGGCGGATTACCTAAATTGGAAAGTTACATCCATGAGCAAATCAAGGTACAATAGGACATAATTTAGTTGAATTTGATAAATATAAATCAGTTGCATACCAAATGAAAGATGGAAAAGAGTCGAAACGGTGTGAGCTAGTTACAAAACAAATGCCCATTTTTCAATTTATGAGAAAATTTAAGGATGAAATTGTTTATGAGTATGCGAGGCATACACATAGAGCTCGATGGTTGGATGAACAATTCAAGCTATGCAAAGACACATTTCCTATTGGTACTATTGTTTCAAAGGGTCGATTTTGCAGAGAATTACACATTGCAACCACAAATGGAGGTTCAATCGCAATATTACAACTCAGTACAAGTTGCCATTTTTGTGCATATAGCATTTCTACATTCTCCTGACAGTACAGAGAATGATCAAAATTTTTAAGAGAGTACCACTTTTATATCAGTGATGATCGTACTCATTCTACTGAATTTGTGCAAGGGTGTTTCCAGTTATTTTATGGAAACTTGTCTGATAGGGACATCCACTTCAAACAACATTATATATGGTCGATAATTACACGCCTCGCTCAGTTAAGAATGCACGAATGTTTTATCGATGAGCAGAATGCATGTCAAGATGGGTGTGCAACATATTTGGAGTTTCACCGAGGCCGACATGGAAAAGGAGAGCATGACGGTGGGCAGGGGGCATGTGTGAAAAGAGCTCTTGCAAGAGAAGAGTTGAAGTACAAAGATGGTGCTAAATTAAAAGATGCAAAGAGCATAGTGGAATGGTGTACTGACAACATGGCCCGAGGTTCTCAAGAAAATTCCACAGTTTGCAGATATTTTTGGTCGATAGAGGAAAAACATATTGCTAACTATGAGGATTGTATGACACTCACTGGGTCCAATGATATGCACTCATTTTGTAGCTCAGACGCTACTTCATGGGCCGTATGGACAAGAAAGTTGACATGTTTTTGTGCATCTTGTATCGAATTTGTCACTGCTGAGTGTGATTCACAAGAATGGGTGGAAGGATGGATTTGTAGGCCTCTAACTCCGCTTCCTAGTTATCAACCTCCACAAGCATTACAACTTGTTACTACAGATGAAGTTACAACATCCAAGGACTTTGACGAAATTTTGATTTTGGTGCGACAAGGTATTTATGGTTATTTATTTAATTTTTGTATTGAGTTATGTCCATTGAAATTTTAATATGTAATTTAAATTTGAGTTGTTCAACCTTGGTTATTTTTTTGTAGGACATGTGTTTGCAGTAATTGCGATAGAAGACAATGAAGAAGGAACAGACTATTTCTTATGTCATTGCATCGAGGAAAGAAAGAAGTTGACTTCTCCTATTATAGATGGCGAAGAGATTGAGTATCCTACAGGGTCAGTGGTAGTTACTGGAACTTGGCTTCGACGGTATCCATTAAAAACTCCTCTGTTTGGGTGTTTGAAGACTTTGAGACACACAGAAAATACTCTTATATTCACATCTAGTTCTAGCGACAAATATTCAGTTGTATAGATATCGAGGAAGACCTAATAACAAGATTCTTTGGAAGGTTCGAGAGTCAGATCATGAAGCAATCTTGTCTGCTATTCAGAGTAGATCCGATCCTGATGGTTCATTGGAATGAATTTACAACATGCTCATGTCTGGTATATATTTAATTTCAAGTTTCAATTTATATAGCGTATATATATATATATATATATATATATATATATATTTTTTTTTTTAGTTTAAAGATCTATATTTAAGTTTGAATATATTTTATTTTAAATTTGTGTATTTTGTGTGTCATGTATATAGATCTAGTATATATGGTTATGATTTGAAACTTAAATTTCTTTGACTAACAATTTTATGTTTAGGTTAGTGGTGCCAGAAAAGCTTCCACCTTCACGTGGTTGGCATCGTTAGTAGAGAATTTTAAATTCTCGAAGCTAAGAGAAGCTTGAACATTGTTTGAAAAAGTTGTAAATTTTGAAAAAGTCAAGTTTGTAAATTTTGAAAATATTGTAAATTTTGAAAATGTTGTAAATTTTGAAAAAGTTGTAAATTTTGAAAAGTCTAATGAAGTTTCCCGTAAAGCAAATTTTTCAATGCACCAAACACTTTCACCGGCCACTTTGACATGTCGGTGTAGTGTTTGGTGCCACGACCCACCGTTTGCAAAATATAGCATTTGACAACCTTACACTGGCTCCAACTACACTATTTCATGCATTTGCAAACAAGGACAAAATGAGGACAGAGCACCAAATGAGAAGGAAAAAAAGAGAGGCTATTGTAGAGGGTCCATACGCCGAGGTGCCAACTCAGACGGGGCCTCTCTAGGTGCCACGAGTCCGAGTAGTCACCCGTCAAAGTTGAACGATATTTTGGTCTCAGGGCTCTTAAGGGACTACGCCCGAACGAAGTAGCCCGAAGCAACGACCCTTTCGCGCACCAAAACACTCCTCTAGTGTTCACCTGGCCACCTAGACATGTCGGCACAGTAGCGGTTCGGTGCCACGACCCACCGTTTGCAAAATATAGCATTTGACAACCTTACACTAGCTCCAACTGCACTATTTCACGCGTTTGCAAACAGTAGGACAACGAGAGCACCAAATGAGAAGGAAAAAATGAGAGAGGCTATTGTAGAGGGTCCATACACCGAGGTGTCGATCGACGGGGCCTCTCTAGGTGCCACGAGTCCGAGTAGTCACCCGTCAAAGTTGAACGATATTTTGGTCTCAGGGCTCTTAAGGGACTACGCCCGAACGAAGTAGCCCTGAAGCAACGACCCTTTCACGCACCAAAACACCACCTCCTCTAGTTTCACCTAGCCACCCGATGTGTCAAGAGAGGTGGTTTTCAAAGTGCCACGACCCACCGTTTGCAAAATATAGCATTTGACAACCTTACACTGGCTCCAACTGCACTATTTCACGCGTTTGCAAACAATAGGACAACGAGAGCACCAAATGAGAAGGAAAAAAATGAGAGAGGCTATTGTAGAGGGTCCGTACACCGAGGTGTCGGATTAGACGAGGCCTCTCTAGGTGCCACGGAGTCTGAGTAGTCACCCGTCAAAGTTGAACGATATTTTGGTCTCAGGGCTCTTAAGGGACTACGCCCGAACGAAGTAGCCCGGAAGCAACGACCCTTTCACGCACCAAAACACCACCTCCTCTAGCATTCACCTAGCCACCTGACATGTCTCTGTAGGTCTGGTTCAAAGCACCACACCCACCGTTTGCAAAATATAGCATTTGACAACCTTACACTGGCTCCAACTGCACTATTTCACGCATTTGCAAACAGTAGGACAACGAGAGCACCGAAATGAGAAGGAAAAAAATGAGAGAGGCTATTGTAGAGGGTCCGTACACCGAGGTTCCGATCAGACGGGGCCTCTCTAGGTGCCACGGAGTCCGAGTAGTCACCCGTCAAAGTTGAACGATATTTTGGTCTCAGGGCTCTTAAGGGACTACGCCCGAACGAAGTAGCCCGGAAGCAACGACCCTTTCGCGCACCAAAACACCACCTCCTCTAGCGTCACCTACCGCCACCCGAACATGTTCAAGGTGCAGTAGGCGGTTCGGTGCCACGACCCACCGTTTGCAAAATATAGCATTTGACAACCTTACACTGGCTCCAACTGCACTATTTCACGCGTTTGCAAAAACAAGAGGACAAATGAGAGCACCGAAATGAGAAGGAAAAAATGAGAGAGGCTATTGTAGAGGGTCCATACACCGAGGTTCTAGATTAGACGAGGCCTCTCTAGGTGCCACGGAGTCCGAGTAGTCACCCGTCAAAGTTGAACGATATTTTGGTCTCAGGGCTCTTAAGGGACTACGCCCGAACGAAGTAGCCCGGAAGCAACGACCCTTTCGCACACCAAACACCACCTCCTCTAGCATTCACCTAGCCACCCGAGATGTGTCGGCAGAGTAGCGGTTCGGTGCCACGACCCACCGTTTGCAAAATATAGCATTTGACAACCTTACACTAGCTCCAACTGCACTATTTCACGCGTTTCACAAACAAAAGAGGACAAAGCGAGAGCACCAAATGAGAAGGAAAAAATGAGAGAGGCTATTGTAGAGGGTCCGTACGCCGAGGTTTCGGATTAGACGAGGCCTCTCTAGGTGCCACGGAGTCCGAGTAGTCACCCGTCAAAGTTGAACGATATTTTGGTCTCAGGGCTCTTAAGGGACTACGCCCGAACGAAGTAGCCCGAAGCAACGACCCTTTCGCACACCAAACACCACCTCCTCTAGCATTCACCTAGCCACCTAGATGTTTCGGCAGTAGGTGGTTTGGTGCCACGACCCACCGTTTGCAAAATATAGCATTTGACAACCTTACACTGGCTCCAACTGCACTATTTCACGCGCTTTGCAAAAAAGAGGACACAAATGAGAGCACCAAAATGAGAAGGAAAAAATGAGAGAGGCTATTGTAGAGGGTCCGTACACCGAGGTGCCGATCAGATGAGGCCTCTCTAGGTGCCACGGAGTCCGAGTAGTCACCCGTCAAAGTTGAACGATATTTTGGTCTCAGGGCTCTTAAGGGACTACGCCCGAACGAAGTAGCCCGGAAGCAACGACCCTTTCGCGCACCGAAACACCACCTCCTCTAGCATTCACCTGCCACCTGACGTGTCAGCGTAGGTGGTTTGGTGCCACGACCCACCGTTTGCAAAATATAGCATTTGACAACCTTACACTGGCTCCAACTGCACTATTTCACGCTTTCAAAAAAAAGAGGACAACGAGAGCACCAAATGAGAAGGAAAAAAGAGAGAGCTATTGTAGAGGGTCCGTACCGAGGTGCCGATCGACGAGGCCTCTAGGTGCCACGAGTCCGAGTAGTCACCCGTCAAAGTTGAACGATATTTTGGTCTCGGGGCTCTTAAGGACTACGCCCGAACGAAGTAGCCTGGAAGCAACGACCCTTTCGCGCACCAAAACACCACTTCCTCTAGCATTCACCTGGCCACCCGGACGTGTCGGCGCAGGCGGTTCGGTGCCACGACCCACCGTTTGCAAAATATAGCATTTGACAACCTTACACTCCATAGTCTCATGGTTATTTCTTTCTTCTTGAAAAATAAAACTTAAGCACTCCATGAAGAAATAAGAAATCTTATCCTTACTTGTTTTAACAATTCATCCAATTATACTTTAAACTCATATAATTGTGGGATAGATTACATATAAGGTGTATGTTGGAAGAAAAACGCTGAGGGTTGGGTGAATAGGTGTGCAATAAAAATTTTCATCCAATTATATAATTTCATCCATTAACCATCCAATTATCTATTAAGCATGCATCCACAAGAAAATAAGCATAAATGAGAAAAAGAGAGAACATAAACATAAGAACGCACTTGATGTAAGTGGGAAACCGTCTAGGAGAAGAAAACCCACTAAAACACATATTTATTAGAGAAATGAATCAAATTTAGTTTATAACTAACTCAACAAGGAGTGCCAACCCCTAGGTTTATTGAAGTACCAACCCCTAGATTTAGTAAAGCACCAACCTTAAACAAGAAGGCGCAAACCCCCAAGATGAATCTCTACCAACCAAATCCACCTGATATGTTTTCCACCTCTGAAATATTTCTACAAAAAATGATGATGACACAATGAACCTCTCTTTCCTTCCTTCTTCTTCAAATTTTCTCTTTAGGTCAACTCGTCTAAATATTCTTCACCAAGTTGATTAGGTCTAATGACCAATCTCTGCAACACATGAAAAGACTCAAGAACATATGCACACACTCTTTTCCCCCTCTTGATGGTCACAAATACATATTTCACCTTCTTTATTCTTCTCTCTTACTCGCACTTTACATCATTTCTCTAAACTAACTCAAATTATCTTTATAACTTACTTTTATATGACTCTTGATAATAATACCATAGGTCAGCCATCATAAGGAAAATGTCAGATATTCAACTTACAAATATCATAATTAAATAATAAAAACATCACTCAAGTAACCAGATAGGTTGGTAATACCATCAAGAACCATCTAGAACTCCATTAGGAATTAAGAACCCTTAATGCACAACAAGAGCCTACTCGCCAATACCAAATTACTAGCGCCATCAACAGCTTCACCAAACCACATACACCACTTATAAAAATTATCTAAGACTTGAAAAAAACTTTATAAATCTAGAAAAACATAAAACCATAAACTCACTTCATTAAGCTAATTGAAAATAACGACAATCAACATGCCCCAAAACTAGTCTTCAGAAATGAAGCTAAAACCCCCATGAAATGACCTCATTCATGAAACTGTAATTTATAAATGGAATTATCATGAACTTAGTGTAATCAAAAAGTGCATAGTATTCCATAAATTAGACTTTAGAGCCACCAAAACACATTTGCAACCAAACCAGTAGATACTTCCAAAAAATTCCATAAACTTGTCTTGCAAAATGAGCTTGTACATACCTCCTTAGGGAAAAAATGATATGAAACCACATAATTTAACATGAGTAAATAATCCCATGATTCCTCAAAAAAACAATTAGTTAACATGTCCAATGGACAACTTTTGAGAAAACGGAAAATCTTTAGAAACTTGCCTTTTTGAGTGGGGTCCACACATAGCTAAAATACCTAACTTGCACATCCAGAGAAACCTGAGAGAGTCCTCCGTAACCTTCAATCATCATTCTATAAAAAACAATCCATTCTAGGCCATTGGGAAAATAACTTCCCCATTTCTTTAGAACTAGGGTTTTAAGAGGGTTTAAAACCAGTTTGGCTTCTTAATGATTATTCATAAATTAATGGGCCTCAATGTTTAAATAATTCCAAAATAAACAATGTAGGAACCTTCCCCCACTACCTTGGAGATGTTGGAATACCATGCAAATATTTCACGTGCCAATGAGCATCAGAAAGACAAATTCGACCTTGGTTTTTCATTTCTACAAACACTGTATGAGTAAAACTACAACTACTCGTAAAATATTCAATAATAGGAATTTAAATTTGGACCACACCCCTATATAAACATTAAAATAAATATCCAATTGTCACCTTTTTTGAAATAAACTCATTTTAGACAAAAAAATAATCCACCGAACAGAGATCAAAACCACCGAACAGAGATCAAATCCACCGAACAGAGATCAAAACCCACTTTCTCAGAGTTAGCAATAATACCAAAATAACCAAAATAAATATGATTTAACCAACACACATGGATATATATATATATATATATATATATATATATATAATATATATATATATATATATAAGAATCAAACAAAGTGTGCTCCAGACGCGCACGTCTCTGAAAATATATATGTACATAAGTTCATAATGTATACATCTCGAACTAAGCACGTGTCATAATGTACATATATGGGACCACATGCGGTCGCAAAAGGCTATATATATATATATATAATGGACTGTGAATCTACTCATGACCACATATATGTGTCATCCAAGTGGACTATAAATCTACTCATGAAACATCTTCCCTCTCTTCGCCCTGCTAGAAGTAGCACGTCCACGACCTGGGGATGTAGTGGAGGGAGATGCCACTACGGATTTCATCCGTGTGGTCCTAGGTGTCTCTAAGCATGCCTGCAACCTAACCTGCACATTCATAAACAACAAGTTTTTAACACCCAAAATTTTAAAATACACTCAAAATTTAGAAACTTGTACAATTTAGTTAAAATGTATGTGAAATCTTACCGCAATGTCATGATCCCTATCAATTTGTTGTTGACGCGTCGCAGGGACAACAATAGACTCACGAGGGGTAAGCTACATACAAATAATTAATTTTCAAATTAAATATTTGACATGTATATACCTACAAAATTTGATATTGTAGATTTAAGTTTAATAAGAAATAATGAACCTCCAAAATTTAACAAATTTAAAAAATTGTGTACCTCAGTTAGTGGATCTGCAGATGCTATGGCAAAGATCTACAAAGACCTCCACACCGCATATATATGGAGGAGTCTCTCTAGCAGTCATAAGCTATACAAAAAACATGTACAAATTGAAATATTAAAATCTACTTAAGAGCTATACAAAAAACATGTACAAATCAATATTTAGTTACTCAAGAAAGAATAAAAATGTTATTATTTTATCTTCTATTTAGGCTAAATACATAGGATCTATAAATGTTAGCACGAAGGCCATCTATCTTCATAAGATTTTGACAAAGTTTTGTATTTAATCAAGGTAACCCATAGTCATCTTCTATGACAATTAGAGCATCATTCAAATTTGAAGGACTTTTAAATCTAACATCACCAGACCAAACACATATCTAGATTCACAGAATTTCATCAAGGAGTTGATCCATGGATAGGTCAAGTGTAAAGTTTGAGGTGGAGAAGTTTAATGATAAGAAAAACTTTGATATGTGGAAACTCAAAGCACGTGTTGCACTGGTGCAATAGGGGCTTCACAAATACATGGATTGAAAGGTAAAGAAACCTGTAGGGATGGATGAAAATGAATGGGAAGATCTGGATATGAAATCACTCAGTGCAATATGATTACATGTTTAGCATATGAGGTTCTCTTCAATATAGTTGGAGAAAAGACATCAACATGTTCATGGACCAGATCAGAAAGTCTTTACATGACGAAATCTATAAGAAATTATATTTTCCTGAAAAGGAATTTGCATGAATTGCAGATGAAAGAAGGTATGAAAATTGTTTTTCATTTAAATATTTTTAATATTTTATTATGTCAGTTGACTAGTATTTATATGAAAGTGGAGAATGAAAACAAGGTAGTCACCTTTTTATGTACTTTACAAGATTAATGGGATAATATAGTAACTTCTTTTAGTTTTCATATTGTTGATGACCTTGACTATGCTTATGTTGTTGGAGCATTTTTGGCTCGGAAATGAAAGAAATTTTGTTGGAAATATCTCTACACTTGAAGCCATGTGTGCTAGAGCCAGATCTAAAGAAAGAGGTCAAATTTAAAGTGGTACATCTAGATCTAAGTCACAAAGGAGGAAGATTAATGCAAGGTGTCAGGACTACGAAAAATCAGAGCATCTTAAAAAGCATTATTGGATGACGAAAGAATTAGAAAAGAAGTAAGATGTCACAAAGGAAGGAAATCAAGTATAAACAAGTGAAGGTATGACTGATGAAGTTTTATCGGTTTGTAACGTTTCCTATTATCAACATGAATGGTTGTTAAATTCTGGTGTTACAAAAATTACATTTTTCCGCATAGAGGTTAGTTTTCTTCTTACTAACCCCTTGATGGTAGTTACATTCTATTGGTAAGTTCAATGTTTCATATAAAACAGAAGGGATTGGTAGCATCAAGATAAATATCTTTGATGGTATAGTAAGGACGTAAAAGAAGTAAAACATGTACCATAACTACAAAGAAATTTAATTTCCTTGAGTGAATTAGACACTAGTGGTTATAAGTTCACAAGTCAAGGTAGAGTTGTAAAGGTGTCTAAATGTTCCTTAGTTATAATGAAGGATCTAAAAGTAGGAAATGTTTACATATTACAGGGAAGAACAAATATCAATCAAATAGTTGTTGTATGTATTTTATATAGGTTGAGTATAAGAAAGTGAAACTCATGTACAGAGGTCCAAGAATTAGAAACAAAGTGTAAAGAGATTTGTAACTAACCTGCGTAAAACTCATGTGAGGCGTGCCAGTAGCCTCAGTTCCCTGAGCAGATGATGACCCGCCAGGCTCCTGTGTATAAAAGAGAAAAATATTAATACATGTACAACATACACGTGAAACAAATTATAATAATAATCTAAAGCAATTAAATGATTTATTAAAAATGTAAGTTTGTACAACTTGAAACTTACGTTTGAAACACGCCCAACCGCAGTAGCTAGCATGTCGACACCGGATGTTTCCTTCACCGGCTCTTGCTATTTAAAATAAAATAAAAAATTAGTTTTTTACATGTATGTACATGACGTACAATCAAATATATATATATATTTAAATTTATTTAAAATTTACCTGTGAAAGACCAATATCAGTGGCTCCAGTTCCAAAAACATTCCCCAGCATCTCATCTATAGAAAAGAAATCCTGTGAACCAGCAAATGATGTCTCACTCAGCAAGGCATATACGGCACCACATGATCCACAGTGGTGTGGTGCACTAGAACTGGGCCTCCACCAACATCACCGGATGCAATCTGGGTGCTATGTTGGGTGAGAGTGTCAGTGAGCTCCCTCAATGCATGCAATGTATCAATCTCCACAACCTCCTTCACTGTAGGAGGGATAACTGAAGGCAGTGGGGGTTTTGGGGCATGGGGGATCCTAGGCTGACCTACGCGTGCACCAGGTCTGCTCTGTGCAGAGCCACCTCCTCGACCAAAAAAGTCTGAAAAGTCAAAATAATTCGGGACCTCATTGAGCACGAACTCACAATATAATTTCTTCAAAAAATAAAGAGGAACCTCATTGTTGTTGCATGGTGGATAATCAAAAACCATCCACCATCGGTCCCAAAAATTGTTTTTGATTCTATCATCATGGCACCAATGGATTGGGAACCATTTGCAAGTAACTGCAGGGGGGCATTGGTTCTAGGGTCGGTAAATAATGCACAAATGAGGTCTTTTCCAATTTTTTTGTCTTTGACGGCCGCATGGGATAGTTTATCCGCATACCACCGCCTACAGTCACTTCTAAAGGTGTTCCATCTATGTATTTGGTTGGTTGCAGACTCGACTTCACCAATCAATGTTTGCAATGTATTGGCTAAAGTCATGCGGGATGGATTTGTAGCATGATTTTGTCTTATAGTTTGAATTAGGTTCTCAATGACAATTTTATTTTCTTGGATTCTTCCAATGATATTATCTTGCGTTCCTGTTGGCTCAAAGGGGGATGTATGAGCCACAGGGGGCGGATCTATGTTTGGATGAGGGTTTTGAGGAATGTTCGGAGGGTTTTGAGGAATGTTCGGTGCGTTTTGAGGAATGTTTTGACGGTTTGCACAATTTCGAGCTTGCCGACCAACTGATAAAACAAGAAAATTGTATACATAAACAAACATTTCACAAAACCCATGAAAATGCAAAAAAACCTAAAATGCAAAAAAATGATTACAATCGGGACTTACCTCCTCGCCTTGGCAAAGCATGGTTGAATCTATCGCTATCCGTAAGTCCGATGAGCAATTTTGAGATAGTATTGAAAGCGCGAGTGAAAAATGTTTAGGAAAAGTCATGCGGTTCGAAATGAAAAATGAGGAAAATAATGAGCCGCGGATCTGGCATTAAATTTTGTCTCGAGTTCCACGATCGCGGTTTATAACCGCACTCGTTCATTATAAACCACGATCGCGGTTTAGGTTCGGTAATTACCGATACCCCGGTATAATGTGTGTACCAAATATTTAGGACCTGTTGATAAATATTTGATAGAAGCACAAAGCATAAAGTATGATACTAAATATTAGATACAATTGATAGTTATGGAAGAGGGGGAGAAATTTTGATTTCCCCAAGGGTGTGAGAGAAGGATGTCTATCACATGATGGGAGAGAGACCATGTCATGGTGGTGGATGTGGCAAGGTGTCAAAACTATCGATATTGGTATTAGGAGAATGATATTTTCCAAAGTAATGTGTAGCATCAAGAATAGACAGAAATTATTGCTTATGAGGGTGAGTGTATGAAGTAGTGTAAACCTCAAGAGGAGATGTGGAGGGAATATAAGGAGCAAGAGGAGGGAGATATTTTATGTTTCATATGGGGGATTGTGCAGGAATAGAAAGAGTCTCTTTGACTCTCGTTGAATCTTTTCCTAATTTCGTGGTAGTGAAACCGTAATGAAGAATATATCGATACCCAGTGACCATATTTTGTGAAATTTAGTAGAGGTGGCCAAAGTAGGTGATTTAGGTGAATGATAAATAATGTTGCAAAAGTAAAATGGGGAGGAATCTTCCAAGGCCTCTGTTGATGCAAAATCATAGCACCCCGGATACAAATCAGGTTTCTAAGTTGATCATATTATCATCCAAAGTGTGATTGCATAACATTGAGTCCTTTCTCCAAGTGTGGGACTTGCAAAATGAGAAAGGAATCTCCAGAGAAGGCTGGTTTCTATTCCTCTGTTCGCATGCACACGAAAAATGCAGAGGGTTTACTCAAAGTCTAATATAATCTTGCCAAGGAGACAGGGGTAAGATGCGTAAAAATAAACCTAAGCTAACAGAGAGGTGATGCACCGAGGAATGAAGAACACCTATCTTTCCAATAAACACAGACCATTCAAATGTGACACAAGATCATGCACAGATAACAAAATTTGCAGTGAAAGACCAGGAGGATGCAAATGAACACAAAGAGGGTTGAGAATCATCCACAGACATGTATTACTTGCTCCAAAGATTGATACAATACACTGAAAAATACCAAGAGGTAGAGTCACATTACAGTTTCACATGGGAGGTTTGAACTCCACAAATTCACTCGATCAAGAGAAGAAGGGAGGAGCAAAACATGAATGTTCGACCTTTAGAAAGAATCCCCTCCTTACAATATATAGGAAGAATGAGAGAGGGAAGAGATAGGAAATCCAGATCTACCCCAACCACATCTAGGTTGCATTGAACTCATCTTATTATGGCGAAGTGGTGAATCCTGGCAAAATGGCGACTGCCTAGCGAAAACGGCGAACATCTGTATTAAAGTTGGTTGTTGAAATGTCACTTCGCCTATTATTACGTGCCAGGTGTTTCTCAATTTTCTCACTCCAAACTGAACCAAAATTCAATATTTACCCCGAAATCATGCATATAATTTCACTAGCTTTCCATTGATATAAAGAACGTGCAAATCCGAGCTCTGATCAAAAGATATGATCGTTTAAAGATTTAGGGAAAAAATGGCCCAAAAATGGATCGGCAGGAAAACACTTGAATTTTTCCTGCGCTCTACCACTGGATGACACGTGTCGCTCGATTCATCCACGGGCTTGTCCTCTCAAAAATTCCTTTTAGGCCTTTAAATTGGGACACGTGGCACTATTTTATTGGTTCGGCCTCGAGGGGCGCACTTAGAAACCTGCTTTCAACCTTCCGACACGTGGCACGTTTTGATTCGTTGGCAGCTCTTTCGAATTTTCACATCTTCCGCGTACTCTTGTCCTGGATGTCCCAAACTGTCTAGGAAAAATTCCTCCGAACCACCCAATTCGGGCTTCCTTGTCCCTCTTTGCGGCGAAGACACGTGGCAAGATTTGATTGGCTCTCGAATCCTTCTCGGCTTTTCACATCCCGCACGTACTTTTATCCCGGGTGTCCCAAACCATCTGAACAAATTCCTCTCGAACCTCCTAATTCGGGCTTCCTTGTCCCTCTTTTTGGCGAAGACACGTGGAAAGATTTGATTAGCTCTCGCTCCTTCGGCTTTTCGCGTCCGCGCGTACTTTTGTCCCGTCCTGTGTCCTGCATTTAAAGTTCCTATTTCAGCCAAATGCCGGGGCGGTTCGTGTCCTCCGTGTACCTTTGTCCCAATTGTCCCAGACTATCTAGGACAAATTTCTCTGAACCACCCGAAATGGGTGATCGTTGTTTGCTCCCGCTTTGCGTCCTTCGCGTACTCACACCCCGATGTCCTGCATCGCCCGCACAACAATTAGTCAATTTTTTCACCTTCGGCCGGTTCACCCTTTCACGTCCCACGCGTCCCCATGGCCCGGATGTCCCTTTGCTACGCTGCGGACCATCTGGCGGTTTTTCGGATGATTCGGGCCCCGACGTCCCAACTGTCCCAAACCACCCGGACTAGGACTTAGCCAATTTTTGCAATTTCTTCGGCCCCAAGCTTGTTTTGCATGTTATCAAAATTACCCTGGGAGTGAATTTTGGATAACAATTTGGCGACTTGGTGGGGTCATCCACCTGCTGGATGAATGATCAGTGGCCTGAAGCAATCCATTGGGCATGGACTCATAAGCAATAACCTGAAACCAACCTGATATCTGATCCCAAGCCTGATACTGCAATTCCTTCTTTGAGAGCGCTCTGAACTATAGAAATTCAACCTAGGAGCAACAAAACCTGTGCCAAAGCACTTAGGGAAACTGAAACCTAACTACCACAAGACAATGTGCATACGCACTTAGAGGAATTGAAATCTAGGCTAATATTTACAAGGGTAAACCTTTTATTTTCAGTAGTAATGTTTAAGATAGATTCCGTTAACCGGAATCGGGAGTTCTTCTCCATCCAATGTAGACAATTGGAAGGCATTACTATCCTTACATCCCGTGACCATGTAGGGGCCACTCCAAATGGCATCAAACTTGGAATGCCTTCCTGTTTTGCCTCGATCTGCATCCCATTCGTAACTAGGTCCCCTTCCTGGAAGGTCCTTGCTCTTGCTTTCTTATCAAACCATCTTTTTACTAAGGCCTGATCTTTCTCAATTGTTTGAACTGCATGTTCTCTAATTTCTTCCAATTCCATCAACTCTACATACCTAGCCTCCATTGGTTTGAACTCAGCCAACTCCAACTGCTTCATGAACTCCAATGCAGGCAGTTCTAATGATATAGGCACACGCTCTTTTCCATAGACCAACTTGTAAGGGGAATTACCTATAGACCTCTTTGGTGTTATTTTGTCAGCCCATAATGCTGATTTGAGCTTGGTATGTCATGTTCTTTGATTTTCATCTAGAGTCCTCCTGATGATTCTTAGCAAATTTTTGTTGGTGGACTCTACCTGTCCATTACCCTGCGGGTAATAATTTGAAGAGGTGCTCAAATATATTCCATTCTTGACAGCCCATTCTCGGAATCTTGGACCCTATGAATGCCAATGCATTATCAGATATTATTGTAGTAGGTACACCAAATTTGGTTGTTATCCCCTCATAAAATTCTAAGATGCTAGACTCAGTTGCCTCTTTGAGTGCTACTGCTTCGGTCCATTTGGTGAAATAGTCCGTGGTCATCAAAATCCATTTGTGCCCTTGGCTTGAATTGGGATTAATGACTCCAATGAAGTCCAAACCCCATTGCATAAATGGTTGGTCAACCAAAATTGGGTGCAATAGAAGTGCTTTAGCTAGTTTTTCTTTGCCCGTGAAGAGTGCACATTTCTTACACTTTCTTATCCATGTATTACAGTCACTGAACACCGTGGGCCAATAATACCCTGCCTTCATTATCTTGAGAACTATTATTCGTGGGGCGAAATGTCCTCCGAAATCTCCATCATGAAAATCTCGTAACACCCTCTCAATTTGACCTGTCCTAATGCATCTCAGTAGAACTCCATTGATGTCTTTCTTAAACAAAACACCATCAACAAGCACATATGGAATGGCTTGTAATCTAAAGTACCTCCTCTTTGCTTTGCTCATTTCTAGAGGGCATAGGCCTGTCTATAGGAAGTGTATCATATTCTGAGTCCAACAGGGAGTGGGCACATCATCATTTTCCTGTTCTTGACCATTCTGTAGTACCAAGACAGCCTCTTTTCCATTACCTGCTTCAACTTGCTGACTCAAGGCTAGTTGTTTGCATAGTCCCTTCCCACATACTAGTTTGGTGACCTTAATCTCGATGTCATATTCCATGACATGGGTTATCCATCCTGCATGTTTCTCATTCAGATCCTTGTTTAGAAGGAAGTCCTTGACTCCCGCATGAGAGACCAATAATTGGATCTTGTTGTTTGAGACTAGGTGCTTGAATTTCTTTAAACTCCTAATCACTGCAAGTACATGCTTTTCAATGAAAGAGTACCTAGTTTCGTATTCCTCCAAGAATTGACTGAAGAAAGCAACTGGTTGTTCTAATCCTTCTTTGTTTTGTTGTGCCAGGATTGCAGAAATTGTGTCTCCACCACCAAAGGTGTATCACATGAAACCCTTGGAGAAGTCTGGATTGACGAGAGTGGGAGCTTCAGATATAGCCTTTTTATTGCCTCAAAACTTGCCTTGCCTTTAGATGTCCACTTAAATGCCATGCTCTTCTTTAGCATCGTAGTTATTGGCTTGACAAGGGCTGCAAAATCTGGGACAAACCTCCGAACAAAGTTTATCCTCCCCAAGAAACTTTGAAGGGATTTCTTATGGCTTGGCAATGGTAGTGCTCTTATGGCTTCAACCCTCTTTGGATCAATTGCTAATCCTTCTTTGGAGACAATATGGCCTAGAAGTTTTCCCTCATGAGCCAGAATATGTATTTTTGGGATTCAATGATACCCCAAATCTTCTACACCTCTGAAATACCTACCTCAGATGAAAGAGGTGATCCACTGCATTTTTGGAGAATATGATGATGTCATCAAGATATATCAGAACTATTTTATTGATCAACCCCTTGAATGCCATATCCATTGCCCTTTGGAAAGTGGCTCCAGCATTTGATAGGCCAAATGGCATCTTCTTGTAGGCATATGTGCCCCATTTGGTGGTGAAGGTTGTCTTGAACTGGTCTTCCTCCTTCACCATAATCTGATTGTAGCCTAAGTAGCCATCAAGTAGTGAAAACCTTTCTGAACTAGCTACAACCTGCAATATTTTCTCCATGGAAGGGAGTGGGTAATGGTCCTTGAGAGAGGCTCTATTCAAGTCTCTGAAGTCAACACACAATCTGATCTCTCCACTCTTCTTTTTGACTGGAACTAAGTTGGCAACCCAACTAGAATGCTTTATTGGGAATATGATTCTTGACTCAATCATCTTGTCCAATTCTTTCCTCATGAGAGGCTCCATGTGTGGATTGACTGGTCTTTGTTTCTTCCTGACAGGCTTAGTATTTGGATCCAATTCGATGGTATGCTGAGCTAAGTTGGGATTGAAACCTTTCAAGTCTTCATAGCTCCAAGAAAACATGTCAGGGAACTCTTGACATAGCTGTATGAACTCATACCTTTCTTTTTCAGTTGTCATCCTTCCAATTTGCAATGGTTTGTTCTCTTCTACCAAGATGGATGTTGAATCCTCTCTCCTAACCTGAATGTTTTATTTCTCCTTTCTAAACTGATCATTGGGATTAAAAATGGACTCCAAAGTGATAAGTCCCTTAGGCAGCTTGTTAGTTCTCAGCTGTAACACTTGGTCACCATACTACTGTTCCAATTTTTCTTGATTCTTGGCTGAGAACTTAGCTTATTCTTGCAAGAAATGGATGATTTGCTGGTCATTCTCAAACACTTGCCAACTGACATTGTTATCTGGCACTGAAGGCCTCACAATCATGTGGATGTTTGGCTATACCTTGTCTTGTTGAATGTTTTCCACAATGTCAAAGGTTGCCCCTACTGCTGCAAGCCTATCAGCAGCTTGATTCTCTTTTCTAGGAATGGATTTGATGCCAAAACCCTCAAAATCTTCCATGAGGTCCCACACCCTGTTCTTATAGCACTTGAGTAGATCATTCTTGGTAGCATGCTGTCCCTTGACCTGATTTACAATCAATTCACTGTCACCAAAGACTTGCAAGTTCTTTATTTTCTTCTTGATTGCCCAATGCATCCCTTGTACCAAGGCTTCATATTCAGCAAGGTGTTATTAGAGCATGTAAACTGAAATCTAAAAGATGAATAGTACTTTACTCCTCGAGGTGAAAAAGCATGGCTCCACCTCTTGCACCTTGTCTACTCCTTGATCCATTAAAAAACAGCTGCCATACCTCATTGTCATCCTTGTAGTTTGGCTTGGTGATGCTAGGAATAGGCTGATTTTCTTCGTGTATACAATAGACCCCTAGCTCAGATTCTTCCACTTCTTGATAAGGATAAAATGCATGTATCTTGTTTGCCCATTCATCAAGAGTTAGATCCGGGATGCTTCCAACCTTAGTGTCAGCTTCATCAGTGCTTGGGTGATCTTCTTGATCAAATGCTGAGCAATTGGCATTAATCTGACTTGGAGTGTAAGGCTCAATGTGGAAGTTTGCAATAGGTTCAGACCTGATTGTGGCTTTGGTTCCATACCTCATTCTGAACAACATGTGTGACCAATCAGTAGACAAATATCCCCCAATCTTGGTCAGAAGTCCATTGACAAGCAAAGGGCAAAGAGTGGTGGAAGGTCTATGACTGATACATCTTGTAAAACAACAACATTTGGACATGCATGCAAGGTAAGACTCAAGTTTTTAATCACTCCAACTGTTGCTACTGTTGTCCCATCTAGCTGCACTACCCCTTTGGATATTGTTTCATACTGGAGCCCTAGCTGATCAGCTATTTGTTTAGGCATTACTGAGCTACTTGCCCCAAAGTCTATCATGTAATTATGTACTAGCTGATTTCCAATGATTAATGAAACATAGAAAGGAGGGGGTTCAACATTTTACCTTACTTTCCTCCATGATTTCCCTCAAGCTGGGCAGCATTTGTAAGTACCTTCTCTTGCCTTTGGACATGTTGATTTGAAGTTGACTAGTCCTTCATGGCAGCTTGTAGCAGATCTCTTTGGCCTGGTATAGATAGGGATTCCCACATTGATATATTAACATTTGTCTTCTTCATCTGATCAATGATGTTGAATGGGGATGAAGTATCCTTTTGATGTCCCTTTGCTTGTACATTCACTCCTTGCACGTGGGCAGCAATAACTGGTATTTGAGTTGGTCTAGGAGCTGTTCTTGGTTGCCCTTGTGCATTTGAAATTGGACCTTGCTTGTCAACCGCTTTGTGGAGCCATGGAAGGTTGTGGATTGGTTGGGGCTAATGGATGTTCTTCACCAAAATTCCTCCTTTTGACCTTGTGTTGGCTGTAACACCTTGAGAAACTTCCTCGGTTCATGCCACAAAAATCCTCTCGCTTGCAATTTACTAATGTGGTGTCATTTGGGGCTGATTGTTGTTGGAATGTTTCTTGTTGTTGGTTTTTTCTCGACTACTCTAACCCTCCACACCAAAGAGTTGTCACCATTAATGCTTGAGTCAAAGGACCATTGAAGCACATGGATTGGTTATGAGGCTCGTTCCATGGAAAACACCAATCATACTCCTGGGAAATGTTGTTTTGTGTTGGCAACAATGCCTTGGAGGCAGATATGGCATTTGGATTATAGGGCTAAAATGGTCTATTGGTAGGAGGCCTTGTTTGATTCATATTTGCAACTGGATTAGGTGGCCTTTATGGTTGGTATGGCTGTCTTTTAGGCTAAGCTTGGGGTTGATAAGAAGGTCTAAAACCTTGGGCCTGCTGCCTTTTGAGAGTAACCAGCTCGTTGCCTAGGTTTTGCAATTGCTTCATGACTTCTTGAAGCTCATTTGGGGCACTTGGAGATGAAGTGGAAGCTTCATTTGAACTCTGATTTCTAGGAGTGGGAGAAGGAGCCAAATAGGTGCTTGATTGGTGTTTGGACTCTCTAAACTTGGGAACAAGTGGCATGGGAGGTCTAGGGGCAAGTTTTCCACTTGGATCAAATGGTTTTCAGCCCTAATGGCAATGCTATAAGCCATAGGGATAGTTATGCCTCCCATGGACTGAATCAACATAGAAATATCAGATTTAGAGCTTTGAGATAGTAGAGAAAAGCACCTTCTGCTGTTGGCCTGACTGCCACTGGAATTCTCTCCCAAGTCTTTTGAAATCTGAAGTTGAAATCAGTCAGCTGCTCATTGGGAGCTCTCTTGATGGTTGTCAGCTGCTCCAAAAGAGACAAGTTGTCTCCCTTTTCTCCAAATTGCTCATGAAGTGCTATACACAACTGATTCCAATTTGTGATAGAACCAACTCCAAGGCTCCTAAACCATTGCAATGCTTTCCCTTGAATGAAGATGCTAGTAACTTGATAGCCACCTGCATCTCATTGATTTCATGGATTGCACAAAGGTTGGCAATGTCTTTAACATGATCACCTGGAGTAGTCTGATTTTCTCCAGTGAAGTACGGAATGTTCTTCAAGGCTGCAATAGGAATTAGATGTTGTGCATTGAGGGCAAGTGGGCTGCTACCTGTGAAGTTGACATAGGGGTTGTTTTGTGCCATTCTAATTGGTATTAAAACCCTTGTTGACTCGAATGAAAGGCCTATCAAATGGAGGAGTTGAGAGAGTTCTGTTTGGTGGAGATAGAGACCTTTGAATCCTTCTTCCTCTTTGCCTTCTTCTTGGAGATAGTTGTAGGTCTTCTTCCCCAACTCGGACCTTGTGGTGACTCTTCTCATGAGTTTTCGGGCCTGCATCGCTGAAACCAGTTGATTCTTCCTCTTGAGTTGCCGATATGTAAATAATAGATCTTTTCAAGCAAGAAAATTGCAGCAAATGCACATCAATTTTTCTGCAATAAAAATGAGACCTCTAGTCTCCCACCAAGCATGCCAAAACTGTTGATGCAAAATCATAGCACCCCTGGATACAAATCAGGTTTCTAAGTTGATCATATTATCATCCAGTGTGATTGCATAACATTGAGTCCTTTCTCCAAGTGTGGGACTTGCAAAAATGAGAAAGGAATCTCTAGAGAAGGCTGGTTTCTATTCCTCTGTTCAGATGCACACGAAAAATGCAGAGGGTTTACTCAAAGTCTAATATAATCTTGCCAAGGAGACAGGGTAAGAAGATGCGTAAAAATAAACCTAAGCTAACAGAGGTGATGCACTGAGGAATGAAGAACACCTATCTTGCCAATAAACACAGACCATTCAAATGTGACACAAGATCATGCACAAGATAACAAAATTTGTAGTGAAAGACCAGAGGATGCAAATGAACACAGAGAGGGTTGAGAATCATCCACATACATATATTACTTGCTCCAAAGATTGATACAATACACTACAAAATGCCAAGAGGTAGAGTCACATTATAGTTTCAAATGGGAGGTTCAAACTCCACAAATTCACCTGATAAAGAGAAGAAGGGAGGAGCAAAACATGAATGTTCGACCTTTAGAAAGAAGCCCCTCCTTACAATATATAGGAAGAATGAGAGAGGGAAGAGATAGGAAATCCAGATCTACCCCAACCACTTCTAGGTTGCATTTAACTCATCTTATTATGGTAGAAGTGGTGAATCCTAGAAAAATGGCGGCATCTAGCGTAAACGGCGAACCTGTCTTCAGATTAAAGCTGGTTGTTGAAATGTCACTTCTGTCTATTATTACGTGCCAGAGGTGTTTCTCAATTTTCTCACTCCAAACTGAACCAAAATGCAATATTTACCCCGAAATCATGCATATAATTTCACTAGCTTTCCATTGATATAAAGAACGTGCAAATCCGAGCTCTGGATCAAAAGATATGATCGTTTAAAGATTTAGGGAAAAAATGGCCCAAAAACGGATCGGCGGAAAACACTTGAATTTTTCCCGCGCTCTACCACTTGGATGACACGTGTCAGGCTCTGATTCATCCACGGGCTTGTCCTCTGAAAATTCCTTTTGGGCCTTTAAATTGGGACATGTGGCACTATTTTATTGGTTCGGGCTCGAGGGCGCACTTAGAACTTTTCAACCTTCCGACACGTGGCACGTTTTGATTCGTTGCGGCTCTTTCGGCTTTTCGCGTCTTCTACGTACTCTTGTCTCGAGATGTCCCAAACCTGTCTGGGACAAATTCCTCTCGAACCACCTGATTTAGGCTTCCTTGTCCTTCTTTGTGGTGAAGACACGTGGCAAGATTTGATTGGCTCTCGGCTCCTTTGACTTTTCGCATCCCGCCGTACTTTTGTCCCGAGTGTCCAAAACTGTCAGGGGACAAATTCCTCTCGAACCGCCTTTGATTCATTCTTCCTTGTCCCTCTTTGCGGTGAAGACACGTGTCAATATTTGATTGGCTCTCGGCTCCTTTAGCTTTTCGCATCCCGCGCGTACTTTTATCCCGAGTGTCCTGCATAAAAAGTTCCTGTTTCGCCAATCCGGCGGTTCACGTCCTCTCGCGTACCTTTGTCCCAACTATTCCAGCATGCTCGGGACAAATTTCTCTCGAACCGCCGAAAATGGGTTGATGCTTTTCTCTCAACCGCTTGACCTTTTCACGTCCTTCGCGTACTCACGGCCCATATGTCCTGCATCGCCTGCACAATAGTTAGTCAATTTTTTCACCTTCGGCCGGTTCGCCCTTTCGCGTCCCGCGCATCCCCACGGCCCAGATGTCCCTTTGCTGCGTGGACCGTCTGGTGGTTTTTCGGCCGATTCGGGCCCCGACGTCCCAACTATCCCGCAAACCACTTGGACTAGGACTTAGCCAATTTTTGCAATTTCTTCGACCCTGCTTGTTTTGCATGTTATCAAATTTACCCCAGGGGTGAGTTTTGGATAATGACCTCATACACCATACCCATGTATAATAATTTAATGTGTGTGTGAAGGGTTGAGGGGACCGCATGTATGACATGGATCTAAGGTTGTCTAAGGATAATGTTACAATTAATATTGTTAGGCCTTATATGGAATAAGACAAGAAAATTGCATGGCTCAATAGTAATGGGAATTGTTATTGTACCTAATACCTATTTAGGAATATTGTCAAATCCATGAATACAAATATATGAGGGTGTTAAGAATGCTTTGGAACAGCCAAGTTATTATAGGAATGGTAGATTACAAATGCTAAGGTCATATCCATTATAAAATAAATCACAATTAACTTGTATGTTATTAATTTTAACTTGGAGATAAAGGGATGGATCACTATCTAAAACAATTTGAGAAGCAGCTTCGGTAGATGTAAAAGTAATATGTTCTTCACTAAAAGAGAGTGATGTAGTAAGTCTATGGTAAATATATTCAGAGATGTACTAGGATGAAGATAAATATTAGACAAAAATATTTAATTTTATTTCAACATTTAGGATTGGCCCTCAAGAAGGTAGGGAGGGAGATACTCATGTTGGTATAAAATAATAAGAAAGAAGGAGAAAATAGTGTTCAAATGAGGGGCCAAGCACTAAGCATTATTACCACCTAATATTGCATTCAAAACGCACAATACCATTTTAAAGGAATTCATCTAGCACATTCATTCAAGGGCAAGGTTATATACTTCTACATACATAACATTAGAAGGGGAAGTCTATTATATTCCATCCACACATATTATGCATCATCTACATTCTAGATCTAGACAGCTATCATTTGTGCATATTGCACAAGGGAATCCTAGGGCATAATTTATACACAAACACACAAAAAATACATGGATTCTGAGATGTAGTGTAGCACTTGGTCATAAATTCACTCTTTAGGTGACCTTTGTGGTCAGTCTAACTCCCCATTCTACATTTTCCTTTTCAGGTTCAATGTGGTTTGTGGGTATGTAAAGGTGAACTTCTTTCTTACATGTTACATATACCTTTTGTGATCAAGGATTGAATATCAAGTGATAGACATGAATCAACAATAAACCTCTTGTGACATAAAAGAAATCAGTTCCTAATCATTTGCAAGGCCACTAGTTCCCGATCCATGTGCCCTTTCCCTCCTTCTCGGTGCCCCCGTCTGCATCATTCCTAAGTTCCAAAATTTATAATGAGCATCAACAACATTTTCTACATTTTTTTCATTACTTCACCTACCATTATCACCTCCACTCTACTAAAAATATCGGCTAAGTCCTTCTCTCCCTCTATTGCTTAGTATTTCAACATTATTGCATGTTTATGGCTTGTCCAAATTACTATATTTCATTATTTGTACATCATTTATTATAGTAGTTACTCTACAATATAGAATTAATTTCCAAAAATATTAAATCACTAATGATTAGAAAGACATAAAAGTGAGGTGGTTTTATGATCTTGCTTGGTCCTCCTCGTAGATGACATAGGCTTGTAGAGGCACCTAATGTACCTTTTGTTGGTTCACTGTGTCATCAAGATGCTTCAAATATTTTTGTCACAAATATATTTGTGTTAGAATGGAGAGGGATTATCAAATGGTCATATTCATGTTTTTTCCTTCATTTTGTCCACTATATTTAGAAGGACATGGCTAACCTTTTCTTGGACCTTTTTGTAGCAACTTCCTCTCTCAATTTTTGACTAGTTTGAGTTTGATTTCTAGGTAGATTATCCCTTTTAACAGTTTTATTTTCTTGTAATTCATAGGGTTTAGCAATTTTACCTTCTCTTTTTATTTGGTAGGTAGTTTTTTAATCACCTATGAGAGATGTTTCTCCTTCTATAGCCCTCTTCTTATACCTTGTGTTGAGTGTAACTAGATTAGTGCCCCTATTTACAACTTATTGAGTTACTCCACAAAATTCGCCCTCTTGACAATTAATAAGGGTAGATTTATTTGATACATGTCCCTGAGCTTAATCTCCCCACTTAGCTAACTCTTTTGTTTCTCTTGGAGTTTAGATATGCCTTCACCATAGAATCTTGGCTGAGAACTCTATTTCTGCAATATTTTTATCATGAGACTGATTATACGGGAAACACACCTAATAATCATGTGCTATGTTGTTCTGAATTGGTACAAAAGCCTTAAAATATCTTTTAGTAGTGGGGTATTATGTGTTTAAGGGTCTAGGGCTATTTAACCTTGTCCTTGGTATGACCTTGATAGGGTTGTTTATTGGGTTGATATGCTTGATTGAGATTTTGGTAAGGTTTACCTTGTTGAGTTACTTGCCTCTTTATGGTCATCATTTCATTTCCAATATTTTGCAACATAGTTAGAAATCCATGTAACTAATTTAGGGAAAAGTGGGAGGGATTTGATGATTAATTTCTCTAGTAATCAGTGCCAAAATAGGTTGTATTGGGAAGGGTTATAGGAATAAAGGCATTAGCAGACCTAGGGGTTATCTTCCCACTTGGGATAAACAATTGTATTCTTTAATTGTTATGTCATAAGAATCTGATAATATATTCCATCCCATGGATTGAATCATAACAGCCACATCACTATTCAAGGCTCTCAAGAAATATAGAAATGTAGTGCTTGGAGAGGGTTTAAATAGAGGAGGAATTCTATCCCAGGTCTTTTGAAATCTGATATTAAAATCCGCCATAACTTCATGAGGGGATTTCTTGATGGTAGTAATTTTCTCAATGAGAGATAACTGGTCACTTTTGTCCTTAAAATTATTTTTGATTTTCTCTCCAAGTTCATCCCATGTATGAATAGAATTTGGTTGCATAATTATATACCATTGTAATGTCCTCCCCTTAAAGGATGAAGCTAATAACCCAAATGATACATCATCTCCATTGATAATGTGGATAGAGTAGACATTTGCAACATCTAAAATATGTTTAGTGGGAGTGGTGGAGCTCTCTCATGTGAAGAATGGGATAATCTTAAGGGATGCAATTGGAATATCATGATGTACATTTAGAACCAAGGTCAGCCACCATTTAAGGTAACGAAAGTTTGGTTCCTTTGAAGGGAAATAGTAGAGGTAGGTTTTATATGTTTATGAGTAGGATATGAAGACCTAGAAAAGGGGGAGTTGAATGGAATCTAGGTGATGGGAATAGGGACCTTTTAATTGTTCTTACTCTTTTCCTTAGTGGAATTTGTAGGTATTCAAAGGAATCACCTATTTTTGTGTTTTTCCTTGTTTACACTCTTCTTGTGAAACTAAGACACTTCACTACAAAACTAGTATATATTTTTTTTCGAGTTATCGATGTGCTATTGTAAATCCTTCCAAGGCTATATATCACCAAGACATGCATAAATATTAGTAAAATTATATAAAGCTCATAATTCTGGACCCGTCGAGAGTGCCAAAATTGTTGTCTCATAGTTGTACCACAATATTTGATCATGGTAGATCAATAATTCTAGACAACATTGAATGATCTAAACAATGTGGGACTTACAAATTGATATCAACCTCCAGAGAAGGTTGGTTCCTAATCCTATCTCTAATGATAACACTATAAAAATCTCTAAGATAAACCTACTTTAACCCCTCTAAGTAACCAGGAGAGAAAGAGAGAGGGAAAGAGAAAACATAAACAAGCTAAGCTAAAAATAGAGGTGATAGCACCGAGAAGGGGTTGATCACTATCTCTTGAAGTCTCGGGAAGAAAGGAGGATAAACAAGGTTGAAGGGGTAGATGCTTTCCATAATGCAACTTTATAACTAAATCAGCTCATAACCCTATTTAATTTGACACAAATGGAATGAAACTCTACAAAACATAATGAATACACAATCACAAATGAAAGAGTAGAAGGCAAGAAGAAAATAATGCAAAGAAAAGGGTAGATCAAGAAAAATTTGACATTATATTATTATTGTAAGTATGCATAGACTACTAAAACCATTTAGAGGGTAAAGTGTATCACAAAACACACACCATGGGTTTGTAAACTCCTTAGCTCTGTCAATTTTTTTGCATAATGACAATATTAGGCCAAAGAGATATGGTTTCAATGAAGAAACGTGTTACATTTTTAGAAGGGAGGAGAGGAGAGGGGATTCAAAGATGTTGGAGAGATGATCTACATACCAAACCCTATTAAAACCTTATAAACAACCTCCACAAAATAACCTCCATTCTTCCCGATGGTTCATGCTTTTGGAGATGAATTCTAACAAGAAATCCTCATATATGTTTTTGTGGAGGAGCATCACTTGTAAATAAATGAATGTCCAAGAAATATAGAAAATGTAAGAATGTCACATTGCCAAATTTCTAGATCTATTAAACAAATCACCATTCTTTATCATTTCAATTAGGCATGGAAGAATATGTTCCTTTGGAAGCATCTGAAGGGTCTCATGGAAAAGGAGCATCGAAAAAACATCTTAGAACCAAAAATGGAATCTTATGACTTATAAAAGTGACGTGAAATGTAGTGCCCACCTTATTTTTTTATTATCATTTTGAGTTTTGCCAAGTCATTGTATCATGATTTTGTATGTTGTCAAGGATATTACTACTACGTTTTACTATTTTTATGTGACACTACTTCATGACATGATTATTTTCTAGAACTAGAATGTTAACTCTTGTTGATAGGTTATCGATGGGGAATATGCTACCTACATTAATTGATCATTTATATGTTGAGATGATGTTATGATTATATTTAATCATGATCTTGTATTTTTATCAAATTCATCATGGATGCATGTTCGTCAACCTTCTTTCTATGTTTGATGATTTGTTACTATGATATATTTTTAGCTATTTGTGATTGTGTATGGATGATTGTTATGATGCATATATATGTTATCATATTTTCAATTATTGGTATTGGACAGGTATGATGTTTTTCTTGAGTGTGTAGCTGACATGTGTTTATCCATGTGAGAAATGTGGGATTCAGAAATATACTCCAACTAGCACAACAGCCTTAAGGGGCTAATCATTTCCTTTCTTGATGATTATGATACTTTATTCATATTGTTTAGACCTTGGATTATATTTGTACTATCATACCTATGTGATTGTATTGATCCATCTCTTAACAATGTGAAATGTGCACCTCTTGTTATAGTTCTATGGTTTAAACTTAACCCTCTCTTGTTTAATGTTTCTAGTGCTTAATGTTACCCCCTTTTTGGATTTTGGAATTTTATGGACTTGGGATGTTGTGCTTAGGCTAAGGAGGGATTAGGAAACCTAATATTGGATTAGGTGAGCCTAATTTCCCCTCCTAAATTCCACATCTTTCCCAAACTCGGATTTGAGAAAGATGTGTCATTTAGGAAGGGTAAAATGTAAGCAAATGACCTCGTTTTCCTTAAAACGAGGCTCTATCTCCTATCCCTATGGTGGGTGGGATATTTTCAAGGTAAATGAATCCTATTGGTCTGATTTTTATCCTCTCACTCACTTCTTCATGATGAAATTTTGAAATAGGGAATGTGTTGGAATTGGGGGATTCTAATGAGTGTTTGGGATTAATTTTACTTTCCTCTCTTTTTATTCTGAATGAAATGTTGGAGAGTTGGCATTGGTTGTAGTTTTAGTGGAGGGTGACACTTGTCACCCTGCCATTGGATTGTGTTGTGGTTTCATTTCCTTCTTAATCCCCCTTTTTGATGGCTAGGGTGTTCTTTGCTTGCAAGATTTTTGGGATCATAGTGTTGGGGAAAACTTTGAAAGAAAATTGGAGACTTGGAGAACAAACTTGAAATTGTATTTTGGGCATTGGATTGTGAGGTAGGATCTTTCTCTTATTTTTTACTTTCTTAGTTATGTAATTGAATCTTTTCTCATGAAAATATTGTTTGAAAGAAATGAAATTTTGATGTTTAAATTTTTGTTTAATTTACTCTATCCAGGGTGTGGATTTTGGAGCTTGTTTGGGAAGAGGTATGAATCCCTTCCTTATTCACTTTCAATGCTTATTGGTCAAGCTTGAAAGAATATTGATTCACCCCACTACATTTGGTTTGTAGGTAGGGGTTGATTTCCATTTGGTTTGGAAATCAACCCCTATCTCCATTCAAGGAAACTTAAAGTTTGAAAATCCTTCATGGAGAGGGAAATGGAGTGATAAGGGGTGTATTATGGAGTGATAAGGGGTGAAATTTGTATGGAGAGATAAGTAGATAATTGGTGCTTAATTTGGAGGTTTTTGGCTATCATATTTGGGATTCTTCCATTCTCTTTTCCCCTGAATGAAATTTTGTGCTTTTCTTTGATTTTTTTCCTTAGTTTATTTTGGTTTTGAATTTAATTATTGAAACCTTGATTGAGTGTGAAAAATTATTTTCATCTTAGTGCTAGTTAGAGCTATGTTTTACTCATTCTCATGGGCATGGGGGAGGCTAGCATGCTTTCTTGGTTTCCTTGGAGGCATGTAATGATGTAATTTGATTGGGTGGTCAACAAATATTAGTCATGCGGTTACTTTGGAGTTTTCTTGTGCTGATTTGGAGCTTGGAGTGGAGCTATTTTTGGCAAAATATTGTAGGTTTTCTCATTCTTGGAAAGTTGTTTAAATTTGGGCTAAATTTTGCCATGTTGTCTCCACTTTACTGGAAGGCTTGTAACTTTCATTTTAAGTTGTTTTTGCTTATTTATATTTCGAGCTAAATGTATGAATTAGACCTCTAACCTTGAACTTTTGTAATGTTTAAATGGTGTTTGAAAAACTCATGAAAAGATTTATTTATGTTGTTTAAAAGTGCATTTTGTTTGTTGTTATAAAATGGTTTTTCCCCTTGTTTCAAAGGTTATGAGTTGTTGTAATAATCCTTGTTTCCTCTTTAAACATCCTTTTGAAAATGAAATAAATCAGTTTAAGGGAGAAAATAAATTTAGATTGTTTATGATAAATATAGAATCAAATCATCCCGTTTTTGCTCATAATCTGAAATCTAAAATTTCTTCACATAAAATTAACTTCAAAGGAATTAAGAAACTATTTGCATAGTTTTTGTAGAATCTCATAATAATTGTTGTATTGATCAAGTTTAGAAGATGAAATAATTGTGTTCAAGTTACATTTTGTTGATTCAATTAAGATAATGTTGTTGTTACATATTAGCTATGTAATACTTCAATTTTCTAACTTGGTAGTGTAAAATCATGCTTAAGCTTATCCATATTTATCTTGTCTAAATGTCTTAATTTTTGCTTATGGAAACATGTTGTCATTCTTGTCCCCGAATTATAATAGTATTAAACCTTACTTTTTTACTTGCTAGTGCAATCTCTTTTATATATATATATATATATATAATTATTAATTTCCTATATTTATCTCAATGATAATTTACTAAGTATAAGAGTTAGAACTCTTAAAATTTATTGTACTTAATGAAATAATGTTTTGTTTAAAAAACCAAGCAATCAAGAAAACTATACATCTACATGGATCTTGTGTGTGTGTGTGTATGTGTGTGTGTTTTATTAAATATAATAGTGGATATTTTTCAAAATTGTATCTCTTTGAATGTTTTAATAAACAAAGGTTTGGTTTTAAAAATATTACTTGAGTGGGGTGGTTGGGATGTTTATCCCAACTCAACCCCCACTCCCCTTGCTTCAAACCATGGGTTGTGGCATATGCCACAACCCACCCACCCACCTTACAACCCCACGACCATGGAAAATTTGTGGCCTTTCCCACTCCAAAACTGACCCATCATCCCTTTGAAGAATCCTTTTGACCATGTCGTGAGGCTATTATGGCTGACACCCATTTGGGATTCTTATTATATAGTCCTAATTTAATAAAAATGTGTTTCGTGTGTGTGAGAGAGAGAGAGAGAGGGAAAAAAAAATTGGATTTATAACTTCACAAAAATAATATTGTTATCCACAACCTTCTCTAAAGATGAGTTAGGAGAAGAAAAATAAAATAAGTGTTGAGAAGAAAGAATGTTTCTCTAAGGAGAAGACACATGAAGGATGTGTGCACGAGAACAAGGTGCATTTGAAGGCGCGGGAAGATAGGAAAGGAAACATGCGTCAGAACACTTTAGATTAGGACTTAGCCATTTTTGTGGATAAGGACTATTTTTGAGATAACGTGCGGAGCACACATAGAGATGAAGAATTGTGGTCCACACAATGGTATTTTTGGAACAAGCAACAGATAAGCACCATGCATAGTTTAAGCTAATAATAGGATTTATACTTGGAGTTAACTATAGGACATATATTGTTAGAGCACTTACATGTTGTGCATACTATTGTAAAGGCACATGGCTATTATCAGCATGTGACCTATTTTGAGAAGTGCATGGGTGGTGAAGGAAATACCCCACCCTCATATATATTTATTTATTTGTGTAGTTTAGTGTGGTAAAGTATTATAGAGTTGTGTTTTTGTTTTGATGCACACATGAATCGTGAAGATACCGATATAATATAAGAAGCTTTTGTTATTTACAGATATATAATGCACTAGAGTATACAGGCTGGATAATGGTATTAGACATAACTAAATCTAGTTCTTGTATGGTTAATCTTGTCATAGTTATTATTTAGTTCGTCTTTTATATAATCTAAGATCTAGATCTGGATTATGCATTGTGGAATGTTTATGACTAGCTATGAATCTGAATATGTTTAAACATCATCATGCTAAAATTTTGTACAAGAAAATCTAAAGAGGGACCTGGTGCCTTTGTGCGCTTCGGATGAGTGCTCAGCTTAGGCTAAGTGATGTGTCGCGTGTCCAAGGTTATCTACAGTAAATTCTAGGTTGCATCATTGGTTTTGTTGTCGAGACCCTCTTTTTCAGCTATTTTTAGGATGTTTCATGATGAAGATGTACCAGTTGACCTTATCAAGTGTTGAGGAGTGGATAATAGATCTGAAAAAATAATACGGTCATAAATTTAGCACTGGATCTAAGTTTTACACGTGCACGTGGGTGGAACATAACTTGTATGATTTTTATATGAGAGTTTCTTTGTTATCTTTCCGATAGAGTTGTACGAGTGGTTAGTTTCTTATGCGTCTAAAAGGAATTGGAGGTTTCGCACACTTTTCTAGATGCAGGAAGAGTTTTAGGCCCTCTATGATGTTGATCTGATTTGGACGCACGTTGTGGACACTTGGTTTTGTGGTGTTCTGAAATAGCTATATTTTGGATTCTCAATTTCCACTTATTCTTACCCAAAGGTAGCTGAGTTTCAGTTTTTACGTTATCCCAGGGGAACCTATCTACAAGGCATTCCACTAGTGATCAAAATATTGATGGTAACCTTGAATTTGGAAGAGAATTCGATGTCTAGCTAAACCCCACCATGTATGGGGGCAAAAGTAGGTTTGGGTAAATATGGTGGACTTGGTGGCAGAGAGACAAAGAGAAGAAATGTGGCTCAAGTTTAATGAGGTGTGTGAGAGGGATTTAGAGAAGCAACGCAAGGTTGCAAAATGGATGGCATTGTGGAGAGAGATGGCTTGTGAAGGATTTAGAACTCACACAGAGGACATGGAGCTAGAGCATTTAGAACTCCCCCATTTGGGAAAACATGACAGGGAACCCTCCTCCACCTCTTATGATATCACACCATTAGAGATGTCATGGGCTACGAGTGCGCACTGAATCTACCTAGTGACCTATCCCTTGTGCTTGGTTTTCTAGTTTCTAGTACAACTAGTAGTCAACAAGCTAGTTTGGGTAGTAAAATAATAGGAGTGAATCAAATAGAAAGTACATCTATGGTCATGCAGACGTATTCCTTGTTATTTGGAGGTACCTTTTCAGGATCATTGTCGGTCACGCAGAACTCGGATGCATAGAATTTTTGACTCACCTCTAGGAATAGTACCACCTCATAGACTATAGGAGTTCAGTTTAGTACCAATGTTGGGACACAGGATAGTACATCCTCTAGTTCACTTCCTGCTATAGGTGGAGGATCAGGGGGCATAGGTGGCTCTGGTTCTGTGGATCTAGTGGGTTTAGAGGTAGAGGTAACACAGGGGTTCTGATCCGGTGGGCATGGTCCTCACCAACCCCAGAATATTTACATGGAAATGTCACTTCATCTTCCAGAGTATATGGGAATAGAAGATGTTGCTAAGAATGTGTGCATGTGTGAGATAATGTGGCGCATAAAAGGGGTCACGGCTTTCGATCGTAAGGAAATTCATTTTGAAACTACGTTGAAGAGACACATGCACAGTTGGTACAGGAAGTTTGACCTTGATCAGAATTGTGTAGATTATACAACGTTATGGGATGCTTTCCTTAAGGAATTTTATATCCCTAAGTTCAAGCAGAAAATTATAAGTGTGCTCAAATATATTAAGTAGGGCACTACTAAGAGTGTTCAGGAATATGGTGCCCATTTCAAAAAAAAATTGTCCAAACTTTCCTATGATATCCATGCAAGTCAAAGATGCATAGTGGTTCATCAGAGACTTCACCTTTTAGGAGGGTGTTGTCACATAAGACATATATGTATCCCCATGAAGCACTTTAAGTAGTGTTGCATGTTGAGAAAGTCACAAGTATAGACACTAGAGTGATCCCATTCCTGAAATATTAGATTACAACTATGGCAAAGTAGTTGTAGAAACTATCAGCCAATTCCACGCACGAGATGTGCACTAGGATTTGGTATACAAATTTTGAAGTGGAGGGGCACACTAAGGATAGTTGTCCCTATAGATCAGTGTGTTCATTATTACTAGATTGCGAGATATAATATTTAGACCATGATGTAAGTCATTTCCCATTGTTACAACGCATGATAAGGAAGAACGTATCTTTCTACTGTAATATTTTTCGGTCCACGACTCACAATACCAAATATTGTAGGTTGATTGATCAGATCCATGATGCCATTGATATTGGCATACGACAGACAGAGTTTTGAATAACTCTAAAGGTAAAAGTGAGCACCATGATCATGATCACACTCAAGGGTGCTATGATTAGAATGAAGGGCACTTTGAAGGAGGTCATGGTAGAGGTCGAGGATACCATGGTGGATTTAGGGGTTGAGGCCATAGTGGTGGATGAGGGGAGTTTCCTCATGGAACATGTTATACGTGTGGATATCCTAACCACTACAGGTGTGAATGTCCTCAGAATATTACTTATTCTTTTTGTGGAAATAATCATAACTATGAAGAGTGCCCAGACTTATATGAGCATCTTAGAAAGTAGCATAAACAAGAGAGTAGGGGTGCATGGATGGTTAGAATACGGTGTGCCATGGATGCCAAATTTGGCACTGGATCCTAAGGTAGTACCTATGAAAATTACTACATGTGTTGAAGTTGTGCATGCCAGAGAAGCATTGCAACAAAAGCCTACCATTACTAGGGAGGAGGTCTTACATGTAAGATACCCATATCCTACACATCAGAAGGAGATTTATTAAGAAACCATGGAGGTACTTAGAAATATTTAGGGTGAAATATAGTGTTTAAAGGAATAGTTGTGGAATTTGGAGCAAAAGAAGGCAACAAAGATGGTCCAGTCAGATGTTGATGATCTGAAAGAGGTATGTAAGATTTTACGCTAGGAGAATATTATTCCATTACTAGGAAATTGGTTAAAGGGAAACACTCCACGTGTAAGTATTGATAATGGACAGAAAAATCCTACACAATAATCTCCCCTCTCATATCTTATATTATGACAAGGAGATCACCCTAAATCTTGTTGTGGATGGGTGAATTTTGAGTAATATATTGTTTGACACAGGTGCAGAAGTTAATGTGATTACTTTAGATGCATGGTTGTAGATGGGTAGACCTCCATTATAACCATCCTCTAATATATTGTTTATGGTAAATCAAACTAAGGCCATTCCGATAGAATTTTTAAAGGATGCATCCATTACTATACTAGGGGCCAAGTTCACTGGGGACTTTGAGGTTTTAGTGCTTGCAGAAGCAGGAAACTTACCATCTCTACTTGGGCACCCTTGGTGTTATGAAAATAATTTTGATCTACAACATGAATGAGGGGTATTTGATCTTTGAGAATAAGGAAGAATGAGTTATTATCCATTTGACCGATGGGAAATTTTCACCTTGTGTTGAACCTTTGAGTGAAGATGTGAACAAAATTTATGTGCGATTCATTCGAGATCCGAAAGTACTTGAGACATCTAAGGAAGGAATTCTCCAGTGGGAGGATGTAGTCTCTTAGTGATACTACAAGTATTACTTTTTATAATTTGGCACATGGCACCTATGAGATGGTTGGGCACAAAAAGTAATAAGCGCATATGCGCAAGGAGGAAGTCCTCGATATATTAGGAGGACAAGTAACAACCTTGTACCTTGGTAGACTGTTGAAGGAAATCCTGAGGTATTCCTACCCACCATGGAAGAATAGTGGAAGGATCAAGTGGAAAAAATAAATATGTTAGTATATACCTTGCATGGGATAGCAGCGCACTGGTGGATGGTTCACAGGGATAATATCATAGAATAGAATAAAGTGAGAATTTCTCTAACAACCTGATTTCTCAGGAGCAATGCACCTACTCAAATCTGCACATATCATGGTAATCATCATGTTCAAGTACCACCTTCGATAGTGTGAGATACTCTGGAAAAAGGGGAAAGAATCTTTACCACCTTTGATGTGGGTGCACAAAATTTATTTCACTTTACGTGGTTACGCGTGTGTTTGGTATGTTTATGCAGAGCTACATAGGGAGACTGGAAATTGGAAAGACTTAATTGCAAGAATGATCTAGAATTTTGACTACTTCTCCACTAAACCTCCGTGAAAAAGGTATTACAAGTTATGGAGTAATTGACTATGGGAGACAATGCAAAGGTTGAAGAACTCATTCATGAGTTATTTGGTGAGGCAGACCTAAGAACGTGTTTTGATGAAGTAGATGAGATAGATGTCAAACTACTTGAGTGTGATTTCCTTGAGAAGGAGAAAGGAAAGATGGTCTACATAGTGGATGAGGAAGAAGTAGAAAATTTGGACATAGATCATTCAGAGGGTACACATGAGGTCTTAGATAGTGTGGATAAGGAGGCGCGTGCCTATCATGAACCTATGAAGACAAAGAAAGTGAACATAGGCACGGATGTTGAGCCTAAGGAGGCCATAATTGGAGACTATTGGTCTGATTCTAAAGTGGCTAAGATAATTGAGTTACTACGTGATTTCAAGGACTTATTACCTAGGGGCTACCATAAGTTAAAGAGATTGCATGAGTCTTTGGATGAGATGAAGATTAAGTTAAAAGAAGGTGTATGTCCGAGTTATGAAGAGACCTTACAAGATGAACTCTAACTGCGTGTAAAACTTAAAGAAGAAATTTAAACGATGTTGAAATATAGCATCATTAAGCCCCTAGAAGAATCAAAGTGGGTTAGCCCCATGGTAATCAGTATAAAGAAATATGGTTAGATTAGGATTTGTGTGGACTACGGAGAGCTGAATAGTGCATGTGTGATTGATCCTTTTCCTACACCTTTCATCGAGGAGATATTAGAAGGCGTTACAGGGCACGAAATTTAATATTCTGCGATGGATTCTCTGGGTATCATTAGGTAAGAATTCCAAAGGAGGATTAAGAGAAAACAACTTTCACCACTGAATGGGGAATTGTTTCATACATGATGATGCCCTTTGGATTGAAGAACACGCCTGCAGTATTTTCACGCATTGTGGTTTAATCATTTCAAGATTTTATGTACAAATTCTTACAAGTTTACTTAGATGATTAGACAGTATATGGGCTTGTCAAGGATCATTATGACAACTTGCAATTAATGTTTGAGAGGTGCAGATAATTAAGAATCTCCTTAAACATCAAGAAGTGTGTATTTTCTACACCTTTTGGAACTCTGCTAGGGAATATCATCTGCAAGGAGGGTTTGTTAGTATATCTAACCAAGGTTGTAGTTATCTTAGGCCTGGAGGATCCTACTAATTAGAGTGAGGTGCGCAGATTCTTGGGCCACATATGGTATTACAGAAAATTTATCAAAGGATATGCTAAGATTGTTGTGCCCTTAGAGGAGTTATTAAAAGGTAAAGGGACATTCTATTGGGGAGAACCACAAACATGCATTTGAAGTGTTGAAGGAGAGGCTTACTATGGTGCCTATTATGTGCTTTCCCTCATGGAACCAACCTTTTCACGTACATTTGGATGCCTCGGCATGGCCATTGGCATGGTATTATCTCATCCTAGAGACGGTATTATAGATCATCGTATTTTTTTGCTAGTAGAAATTTGAATCCTGCATAATAGAATTATACAACTACATATTACAAGTCCTTGTCAATTATCTATGTGTTGCATAAGTTTAGAAAGTACTTATTAGCAACACCTTTTGTGTTCTATACAGATCATATGGTATTGAAATACCTGGTAAATAATCTCATTTTACAGGGGCACATATATCGATGGGTTATTTTATTCCAAGAGTTTGATTTTATAGTCGTGGTAAAGCCAGGTAAAATAAATTCTAGCCCAGACCACTTATCAAGAATTCAATCAGGAGAGGATGCGTAGACAATTAAAGATACAATGTTAGATGCACAGTTGTATAGGTTAAACCACGTGCCTTCAAAATTGGAGGATATTGTTGTCTTTTTACACACAAGTATGGCGCCAAAAGGAATGAAATCCTTGGAAAAGAAAAAACTTACAATTCACACCACACCTTTCATGTTGATCAGTGGTGACCTATAAAAACTAGGATGAGATGAATTATTGCGTTGGTGTGTACTAGAGCATGAGCACATGGAAATCATGGAAGAGGCTCATGGCGGTATTACAGTGGACACTATGCAGGTGATGCCATCGCATGCAATATTATACTCTCTGGTTTATGGTGGGAAACCTTGTATAAGGATTGCAAGGAGTATTTTAAGGCATGTGATCACTGTTAGTACCTTGGAAAACCTAGTAAAAGAGATGAAATGCCTTAAAAGGCCTATTATTAGTGTAAAGCCATTTTAAAAATGGGTAATATACTTTGTGGGTCCTATCTCACCATATGCACATAGAAATGGATCACGCTACATCATCACTTATACATATTATATTACAAGGTGCGCAGAAGCGTAACCTACAAAAGATTTCACAAAGCCTACAAAGCAAGGTTCTTATGGGAAAATATTCTCACTAGGTATGGATGTCTCTGTTAAGTTTGACAATGTGATAAGGGCACACATTTCTTAAATGAGACAATCAAGATATTATTGGATGAATTTATGGTTCTCGCACCACAAGACCACACCCTATCACCCTCACTAAAATGAGACTCTGTTGAGGCCTTCAACAAGATATTGAGCCAAATCTTGACAAAAATTTTGATGTTGAAAGGAAAAATTATGATGATAAAGTTTTTGTTATTCTTTAGGCATATAAAACAACCTACAAAAGCGTTGAATAAGGCCACGCCCTTTCACCGGTGTCCGCACAAAAGTGGTTCTTCCCATAGAAATTATGTTACCTTATTTGTGTATTACGTGTGCAGGAGGTCTAGCTGATGAGAAAGAATTGGAAGAAATAATTGACAAATTAATACAACTGGATGAGAGACACGGCATAAGCATGTTGGATTCACAAGCAAACAAATTCTAGACAAGGCACGGCATGACAGACACATCAAGGATAAGAATCTTGAGGTTGGGAAGATGGTGCTTCTTTATGATTCAAAGTTTCTACACCACCCAGGCAAGATTAAGGTGCATTGGTTGGGACCATATGTTATCACTCACATACTTGAATTAGGTTCTTTCTAGTTATAGACACTTGATGGCACACAGCTACTGATTACTTCAACGGGAGTAGGCTAAAGCCCTACTATAAATAATCCTTCTTGGTGTTTGTAATAAGGTAATATTGCCATTTAGTATAGATTTCCCTTATTGTATTTCATTTAATGTGTTTCCTTCTTCATCGCTATGCTTTGTCAATTTAGTTTAGTGTTTTTTGTAATAAGCGCATTTGCGTGCCAAAAGTTGATCACAATCTGAAGTGTTTTTATGCACAAAGGACTGCACATACCCTTGGTGTGGGGTGGTTTTCATTCAAACATGGGTACACATAAGAAAATATTGTTATAGGTGATTTCTCTTGTTAAAAAGTGTAGATAGTATGGAAAGGTGCTGCTAGAAAGAAAATTTCTCCTAAAGAAGACCATAGTTGGAAACAAATGAATGCACAGTATAACACGAGGTAAGTTGTGGCCATAAAAACTACTAGAGGAAGGCACAATGGTGAGGTACTTTGGTGCATGGAAGCGTGTAGAAGGAGGTTTGTAGCCAAAAGGTAGGAAGGCGTGCTTGAAGGTTATAGTTGTGGCGCATAGGTGTATCGCATGGAAATTGGGAAAATGGTCAATTAATGAGAGGATCGGTGGTAGGTAAAGGAGAAATAAATGTGATAAATTTTCCCAACTCTATATAAAGACATGATGCGGGTTCATTTCTACCTTTGCAATCACGAGTATTTGAGTGAGCTAGTTGTGACCAAACTAAGAAAAATGTGTTGAGGTGTAGAGAGTTGTGAAACTAGGCGAGGAGAGTAGATTTGTGCATAGAATTGGCTTGCATCCCCATTTGAGAAGGGTTTGAGAAAAGTAGAAGCATGCAAAGAGAAGAAATAAAGTGCCAAGGTTGAGAAGGATCTAGGGCACGCGGTTTCAAGCTAGGGCACAGGAGCTTGCTCAACAGAGGTAAAAAAGGCACAACTTTTTCTTATCATGGCACCGAGGAAAGCACCTGGAGCAGGAACAAAGGGGAAGAAGAAGGTAGAAACCGAGGTCAAGGATGCTCTTGAAAGCAATTTTTGGAAATGCAGTATCCAAAAGAAGTAATTATCGAGATGGGATTGGGATTCCCATATCCGTAGGTGTAAGGTGAGCGACTACAAACATCACACCACCAATAACAAGGAGGAATTAGATGCATTGTTGAATAGAAATACCAACAAGTAAATGGTTGATGACATGCCAGTTTATGATGATGTTGGAGAGAAGTTTCTAAAGAAGGTAGGGGTATACCAGCTATATGAATTCTCATACTTTGGAAAACTATAGAATTTATACTGGTGGCTTATGAGCAGATTCCATGAGGACTTCTACTTTTTAGGCGGTAGATGAGGATCACATTGCCTTTAATTTCTACGTTGACAAGATTAAAGGGCACAGGACAGAGGTTAGCAGTGATCTAACTAATAAGTCAGATTTTGTGGCCACCAACAAGGAGTTGGGATATTCAAAGGGTCCACGTGGGATGGATATTTACAAGTTAAGGAAGTACCCTATGGTACAGTGCAGTTGCACACTTACTCACCAATTTGAATGATCAGGAAAGGTGGTCACAAGTGAACACCATGTGGCTACACATTTGTAAGTAGGTTTCACAGGAGTAGTTCACAACTTGGCAGGATACATAGCAGATACAATCATTAAGGAAGCACTCACGGGTGAGAAGATAAGTTTTGGCATTGTCCTGTTATCACTTGTGTTTGTAGAAATTGGAGTTCTCAATGGGCCAAACAACAAAATATAGGAATACCCCTTGGAAAATAAATCCCTTGCAGAGAGGTTTGAAAATTATTTATGTGAAGGATGAATGAGTGGTCTGTGTAGACACCAAAATTGGGTCACACTCCCCTTGGTCCCTCGTCAAATAACCACCTCGAACACACTCAAATAATCATGGCCCCTTTCACCCCACTCTAATATTAATTTAATTACTTTAATTAAATTAATTCATGATCTCATAATGTTTATTATTTAAATATCCTAATTGAGATAATTCTCACACCACCACCTCACCTATACACCTCACCTAGCCACCTCACCCTATACCTATTCTTAGTATGTTTCCATAACTAAATAAGACCTACCTAAACCCTAAAAATCAAAAGCCTAAATTACCTTTAACCACATTCCCTCCCATTAGAAAGGAAGCTTCCATTCTAATATGCAGAGAAAAAAAGGAACATGATCAAATAAATTAGGTGGATCTACCCAGTTTAGTAAACCTAGGAAATCTCACCCTAACCGACGCCACTCACCCTAAACCGCCACTGGTCATCCCAGAACCATCGTCTTACCATTTATTCCCCAAAACAACCTTATTTTGAGGTTAGAAAATTCCCGATAAAGGAGATATGAAACCAAAGTTGTATGCAAGAATAACTAGCATTCATACATGCATCAGAGCATTCACAACCAGCATCAGAAGTGATCAAAAAGCCATTTACATTCACGGAAACATTCGGGGAGGCACCATCATCACACCAAACTCCATCCATCTAATCAACCACCATTATCATCCAACCATCAAGCTCATATAACAGTAAGTGTTTCATTAACCAGCATTCATCTAATGTCATTTTAGTAGGCTCAATTACCTATGTTATTAGTTTCTACTTACATTCTCATTCTCCCATCTTCCACCTTCATGCAAATTTTATCATTCCTTCACCCACACAATTAAATTTCCCATACCTAACTTTTAAATATCTCTGAGCATATCCCAGATCTCCATAGACCTTACCATTTCCCTCTCCATTTCCATTTAGCCCCAGATTTGTCCTCATACTGAGATTTTAATAAATTTCCGCTACCCCAACCATACCGACGCTAGTTACCCACAACCATCGTCGGTTCACTTAAACCGACATCGGTCATACCAAACCAATGTCGGTCTCTGTGTTTTACCCTTAGACCAAGAACAGAGCCTACAATCCCCACCAAATACCCAAAATAGCCCGTAACCAAACCCCGACTAGTACCACTACCCCGACAGAGAACTTAATCTTCGATTAAATCATAGCCTAACTGTTGTGAATGAATCATTTGTTGTATTCGAATGAGATACCTAAATCATTTTAACTACAGTAGGATTTCATTTATTTTTAAAAATAAGTTGTTTTAAATAGTGGATTGACAGCCTTCTAGGGAGTATCACACTTCTCGGATCTAGCATACGCTAGGGGCAAGTCCACTTTGCATATATTGTTTAACTTCTATTTGGTGGTCTTGTTTTCTATTTCAGGTAGTTCCTCCTAGCCAAAAGGAAGCTCTCACGATCAGTTGTGGATCAAGAAGTCATATGCATGCAACAACCTTCAACTAGCTTTAACAAGTATTCCTCCTAGCCCATTTACCCTTATCTATTTTGTCAATATTCAAAGAAACGCTCTAAGAATTAGGTGAAACATTTTGGCACGCCCGGTGGGACCCATTCAGGGTTCCTTGCATTTCTTCATTTTTAGGTGAAAATTTGTATGTTTGTTTCCTTTCCAAAAGGTTCTCACATTAAAATTTCTCCCCTATAATTTTATCTTCTTTCTATTGTCTCAAAGAAATCGTGTTTTGGTGCTATTTTTGTTGTGCAATGTGCAACAGGGAAATTGACAATTTCCAAGCATGACAATGATACCCCAATGTTAATTTTTTCAAGTCTCATCATTCCAAGACACCCCGGGTCTATCCAATCAGTCCAAATGACCTCCTAAATAATGTAATCTCATCCCCCTAGGTGATTTAGGTAAGTCTATTCATCACCCCTAGGTGATTTTAGGGAGTTCTGAAAAGATACTATCTTCTGGCAGTATTGGGAAGGGCTATCGCTAGCCTTCCCAGGACGAGATTCAACTCCCTGGAGTGGAACGGAAGGTAAAAATTCAACACGGAGATGAAATGAATACCCCAAAACATAATAGAAATTATTTTTTAAGGTTTGGGAAATTTTTGTAAGACTTGTAGCGATCGAGTAAAAACAGGGTTCACAAGCCTAGGCAGTACACATGCCTAAAATAGTTGTTGGACTTCAGAAGAAGATTCTAGGAGCTCCGGATGGATTTAGTAGAAAAACAAAATATATACAAAAAGAGGATTACAAGGCCTAAATTATGGTAAAATAATATTTTGCACAATACTTTGGCACATTAGGTCTACATGTAGTTTTCTCGGCACGGTGGAGTACATAAAAATTCCAATTTTTCAAGGATCAAATGGAATAATAAAGACATTATACCCACACCATTGGATTCATAAGTCCATTTCCAGTTAGGATCATATAATTTTTTTCCAAAAAAGTCCATCAGGAGCTTAAGTTATCATTGTTACAAGTTCAGGACTTAGCCAAATTTATGGGAGGACACATGTCAGCACCAAGAGCCTGGTGGGATTTTGTGTCCTCACATCCCCCAAGGTCAAGAAAACCAAGGTTATAAAAGTGATCCTAGTCCCCTTGAAGCCCTCTTAGCCCTCATATGACCTCTTGGACCCTCATGTGACCTCCAGACTTGGCGCCTTCAGCCCCGGGATTTTTTTGAGCATTCATCCCTGCGACGGATCGGGTGCCACGTTTTAGCTCCAGGACCACTGTGGAATTTTATTTCCATTATGCAATTGAGGTGGCGGATATCAAATCTTTAAAAATGTGCTCATCCCGTATGGGTAATATTTTGGACACCCATGTGACCGCAGTTCAGCCCCAGTGCTTATTTAGAGTGTGCATTCCCTACCGTTGGATCAGGCGCCACGTGTCATGCTCTTGACCACCATGGAATTTGATGTCCCTTATGCACCTGAGATGGGGGACATAAAACCTTGAAAAATGTTCCCATCCCCCATAGGGAGTCATTTGGACACCCATGTGACCTCCTTTCAACTCCCAAAGGCTTTAAATCGCTTTTTCCTCCTTCATTCCCTGCCATAGGATCTAGTGCCATGTGTTTCCATCTTGCTCATCGTGGAAATTTATGTCCCTCACATCCCTGAGGTCAGGGAAATCAAGCATGGAAAAATGTGCCCAAGCCCTACCTGTGCATATATTTTTGAATTTTTTCCAAGTGTCACTTTTTTTGCTTCTAACTTCTAACGCTTGTCTTCTTGAAATTTTTCAAGAAGACACCTTCAAACTCCCCATGTGCAGCAAAGCATCCACAATGAAGAAATCTCCTTTCCAGCTCAATGAAGAAAGAAGTGGGATTTCCCGTCAAACCGTTTCGAATCGAAGTAAGATTACACGTGAAGCACCAAAAGAAAAAACCCACATCAAAAATACAATTTTATTCACAAATGAAGCGAGAAAACCAGGACTGTAATTTTGAGGTCCATTAATGGTCATCGTACTCTGAAGCATTGTCATGTCCAATAATTAAAACTTTAAAATCTCCTGGATTATTAAGCGAGGCAGGCCCAAAATTTCAGAGGGGGATATTGGGCAAAAACCCATATCAAAAAACTTTGTTCCACGTCAATCCGACTCCCAAAGGCAAACTTTCTAAAAATAACAGGTCTACTACATAGGAACTACTATTTTGGGAAAGTCATCGATAGAAGAACCTGTAAAGGAGATGAAGACATTGGAGGTGCACTACAGTTGAGAATCCACCAAAATGGACATTTTTGGCACTTACTAAAAATAGTAAGTGTGCCCTCGAGCACCTACTAAAAATAGAAAGTTGATCCAGAAGGAACGAGGAACGCAGGGAGAAAGAGGAAAACTGAGCCGCATCATCAAATTAAAGATCGGGGACCTGATTTATCATACTTAATAAAAATAGTAAGTTGACTTTTATAAGGGAGATATGAAGCCAAAGTGGATGGGTCAGAATCCTTTTCAGGATTACGAAGTGGAGAATAGTTGGAGAATGGAGCCAAGTCCAATGTAGCAACTCATCCTTCGGCATAATTCTTCTTCTTCCTCCTCTTCTATCTCTCTCTCTCTTTTGCTCCTCATATGACACACTCTCTCTCTCTCTCTTCAATGTTATATTTTTGCGTTAAGGGTTGCACTTTTTAATATGACTTAAATGACTTTAGAAATATAATGTAAATTAAGTCACCTTGCTATTATAAAAGGGACTTAAATATTTAAAGTGGAATATGAATAGTCTTAAGTCATATTAAGGTATTCGAAAGGTCATGAGGAAGACGATAAGTCACCTCTCCTTCTATAAATTGTAATGCCATTCCCATTTCAAAGGGTTGGTGATTAATCTTGTAAACTCAAGCGTATATTGCACCTTGTGAGAACAAAAGAGATAGCCATTTTCTTCTATTCCCCCCTTCTCAATTTCTTCCATTTCTCCACTATGTACAACTTTTGTCTAAGCAATCAATACAAGAAGAAGCATTCCTTAGCTTTCTTGTACTAAGGGGTTTCATGATACTTTGTGTTCATCAAATTCTATTTGGTCTTGTTTTTATTTGTAGGGTTGTTTCTTCTCATGAATGCATGTGTTGAAATTTCTAACTAGTGTGTGTGTAGGAATCTAATTTTCTACCTGCAGAATTAGTTCTCCTACCTCTTTTCTCACTCCCCTTTCCCACTCTACAGACGAAGACTTCCCTAGCAAGAGATTGTTAGCTTTGTTGTAGGGTCAGTGGAGTGCCCCTGTTGGATCTCCGGTCGAAAGACCACCACAAAATCCACACTTTCTCATGCATGCACATACAACAACTGCACCAATTAAGTAGAGGGACTTAGATTCCCATAGCATTGGCAAGAAATCCATAAGTTTTTCCACCCGAAAATTTTTCTCGCCAATAGCTATAAAAGGTACTCTTCTTCTCTTTCATTTGTACTACATTAGTGAAAGATCATATTCTCTCCTATTCATCTTTTTGTGTCATCAAATTCAATATTTTGATTTGGGCTTAAAACCAACTACATTTCATTCTACTTTACTGCATTAGCTCATATTAAATGAGGAAAACCTATATACTGGAGGTCATGCCCAACTGATGGTTGAAAAACGAATCATAGAAAAGCACTTTCTTTCTCTTTCTCTCTATCTGAGTCTTACCAAACATCACAAAATTGAAAAAATACACACATTCTTAAACAACATCTCACCCAAAAGAATTTGTAGGTGATCACATGGTCACGGTATAGTGGGCACCCCACTGGTTATCTCTATCCAAAGTGCCCCATCGGTGGACATCCCGCCCCTTCCATAGCATAACCTGAAACCTCTCCTTGTAGATCTCCTTCTTCGTAGGAAACCTTCCTCACCAAAAACTCTATTCTAAAGTTCATGATCTAGTCTTCTAAATAGCACTATATGCACAAACATAAAGAAAAGAGCACTCTTAGGATCATATTTTTCTTAGTGTTTCTGTTTGGCTTGTGTTTTGAGGTGAGAGGACACATTCTTCATCTTTTTATTTCTCATTACATGTTCATCATCATGGTTGGTGTATTCCAACTTCGTCTGAGTGTGCCTGGGCTCCATTTTCATCATTCTCAGAATTATGGGTTTGATTCCACACTTGATTTTAAATCACAACCACCTTTTTCTTCATTTATATTTCAATTTCATAGTAACTAGTGTCATTCCCACGACCGTCATTGGTTACCCTCAAACTGTCACCAGTTTTACACAACTGGGGTTGGTTTACTATTCTTTTAGTTAACCAACCCAAAAAGACACATGTTTTATTTTCTTCATTTTTCAAAGTCTCTGTAACTCTCAGCATCTTCTCTATCTTGATAAAATCCATCTATAGCTTCTCTACCTAGTAGATTATCAGTCTTCTGCCTTATTTGGAAAACTATTCTTTTTCCACAATGATCGACTACGGTTACCTTTAACCAATCATGGTTACCCTCTAACCAACATCAGTTTACCCTAACCAACATCAGTTAGCCTGTATAATTTTCTAGCTGACATTTTTACTCAATCCACCTACCATTTCCTATTTTTCCCATTTTATGTTGTATTTCTGTGTCATTTATAGCAAGCAGTCCTACCAAATTAGTACTTGTTCACATGGTGTTGACTCGTAGCCAAGAAAATTCCCTCAGAATCCATGCCAGTTGTCAACCACTCCCACCTAGTCCTTCACCACCTTCCGTTCTATCACCCATGGATCCTACCCAACCTATCACCATCACAGCAGGTGACGAGGAGTTCACACGAATCCTTAACCATAACCCTGACACCGTACAGTTCTATCTTTCTCACTCATCCACTCGAGATGCCTCAGCTCAATTGATATATGGCATGCCCGTATCTATCCCCCCCAGTACTCATTCCTACTTTTGTGTCATTCCCTTCGGCTCTGCACTACCCACACATACCTTGCCCCCAATCATTTCACATCTAGTCCCTATACCCATTATGACCACCACATCTACCACATCTATTACACCCACAAAGATCCACTATACCTTCCTTTACCACCCTAAACATAACCTCATCTCGCACCTATTGTCTCACATTTTAACTTTACTTCCCATTCACATTTAAACTACCCTTGACCCAAAAGTGAGTAGGGTTAATTATGGACCCTAGGATCAAGTGGATCTCAGCCCTAGATCTAAGTTTTCCCTAAACTTTCCTTATTTTTTTCTTTTCGTTTTCCAACTCTCATTTTATTTTATTTTTTTATTTGCAGGTGCAGAATGAGGAGCCATGGAGTTTTTTTTGGGTTCATGGAGATTTCTTGATGAAGCATTTCAGTATTCAAGCATGTATAATTTTCTTCTTTTTTTTTATTTCTTCACCCGAAATCTTGGGTTATTGAGTATGTAACATACCCATGAATTTTCTTTTTGTTGATGGAGGAAAAACTTCCTGATCACTCTCTCTTTCTATCACACCCACATGTAAAAATATATTGAAATCAAATTTTATACACATATCTCGAAAGAAAAAATCACAGATTGAAATAGTGGAAGGCGCGCGGCTAAGTATTGGCTGCAGGGTTTGGTCTAGCATGGAGTGGTGTGAGATCCACAAAGATAAAAGGTCTCAATGGGAGGTGTGGAGTGTGAAGGAGGAAGGGTTCGGGAGTGAGTGTGTGGGGAGTGGTGTGGATAGCTACGCGAGATGAGAGGGAGGACAAAGATCGTGGTTTGGATCCACGTGGAGAGGGTGTAGGGAAAAGGGGTGCTTGGAAGGAGTGATGCACATTGGGTGTGGGGTGCTTGGGAAGGGGGAATGGTGCGGGTTAGAGGGGGCTGCACATGTGGACAGAGAGGTGGGGAGGGTGGTGGTGCCTCTGGTGGGTGCACAGGGAGTGGGGAGGGGTTTGGCCCTCCCAAAACTTAATTTTTATTTTTTTCCTATTTTAAAAGTTTAAGTATATATATAATATGATATACTTATTTAACACCATATATATATATATATATTATATTATATATAATATAATATTTTATAATATAGTATATTACATATAATATAATTCATTCATATTTTAATTTATAATCTTAATATTATTATTTTTATAATATATAGACTAATGAAAACATAATATAATCTACTACGTAAATTTACACCTTAATCATTATACAACTATGTAAATTTATATCCTAGTTCCATAGTATGATTCAACTCTATTTAACACCTGTACATATATTTCTTATTCATTTATTATTATATATGTATATTTATATAACCAACTATTTCACAACCAATATTAAAGAAGACCATTCCAAGATGTAAATCAATAAAGCATGTTTAGTCTTGATGCGAAGTAAGAAACTCACCACTCTCTTCCATGATATCCATATTAAGATGAATATTGATTAAGTGTTAAAAATAATTTGTAGCCAAGATAATTCAACTAAGGAGAGATTGGATTGAATCCAGAAAATTGCAAGAAGGAGAACATGATCAAGTTGAGTTTCTAATAAAAATCAAATCTTTAAGTTTCTCATGGAAAGGAGAAAACTACTTTCATTCTATCCCAAGATCAACACTCAAGCACCAAATTAGGACTGGATTTATTTTCCAATGTTCTTGCTAAATAAAATATTTCAGATTTTCCACATGAGAGATATTCAATAAAGTATGTTTTTTTAAACAAAATTTCACTAAACATTCTTTTTTATAAAATGGACTTCCATCACACTCATATTAAATGGATCATTCATTTTACAACATAATGCTTTTGAAGTAACTTGAGATCTCAATCACACCATGATTCAAAAATGTTTATAATACATAAAATTTCAACATTCAAGTTCTCATTCCAAGAATGAAGCAAGATCACAACTACCAAATGTTACTCAAGGTTACAAGTAAAATTTCCAATCTTAAAGAGGATACTTTCCAAGACAAGGAACTTTCCAAATAGTCACATACAAGAGATTACAATGAGAGTAATACTTCACAAAAATTGAGAGGACAAGGAGAGACCAAGATGCCACAAACTCCAACCATCTCTATACTTGAGCTCCAAACTTGAATACTTTACAAGAATCCAACTCCAAGAGAACAAGGCTTGTTTAACCACCCAACCTTTAGGCATCATTACATGCCTTTCCAGGTTGGAAGACATGCTAGCCTCCCCCAAGCCCATGGGAGAGAGAGCTAGCTTCCACAACTTGTGCACAAGATTTAGGGAGACAAACACCACAATATTTTCACATACAAGCCAAGACCATGCACTAAGGAAAAACACAACATTTAGCAATAAAAGAAAGGAGGAGAAAGCCATATTCATCCTCTAAATTTGGGGAAGAGTAGATGAGATACCTGAAATTTCCATAAGGTGTGATCCAACCATAGGATGCACACAACAAGATTCTTCTAAACCTCCTTATTCCTCCGAATCAACAAAACCCTCCTTATTGCTCCACCCATTCACCAAAATCCTTCTTGGGAGGATTTTCAAACCCATTGGGTTTCCTCTCCAAGAATGGGGAAGGGGTTCAAACCATATGAACCACCTTACCCACCTCAAACCATATGAGGGGAGTAAAAGGAACCTACATGGCTTGCCCATCAAGCCATGAGGTTTGAGAGGGAAAATCCCTCTCTCTTCCCCCAAAGAACTCCAACATCCATCAAACCATATGATGGATGGAGAAAAATAAATACAACAAACATACTTAAGAAACAAACCATACAAGCAACTAAACAAACATTCCAACTATAAGCAAGCTAAGATCTAGCAAAAACATACAACATAAAATGAGCTCAAGAGCCTACCTCCAAGAGCTCTCCAAAACAATATTTTCCAACTTTCTTCCTCAAGCAATACTAGCTCCAAAATCCTCAAGCACCAAGCCAATCCTTCTAAAAAAATGAACAAAAGTCCTTTTTTCTCCTCCATGAGGGAGAATTTGAAGAGAAGCCAATAAATTTCCTCACCAATGAGGGGTGACATGTGTCACCCATCTCTTCCCTCCAAGTCAAATATTCCAAAATAAAAAGAAGAAAAGATAAATTCACTTTTAACACTCCCTTCCCAAAATACCCAAAATGAAAATAAAACAAGATTGTGTAACTTTCTACAAAACACACATACCAATCCATCTTACATGGATGGTGACCAAAGAGAGGCAAAATGGGAGGGAAACTCCCATTATGCCTTGAAATTAAGCCCCCTACCTATTAGGTAGGGTCCAAGGCTTATTTTCATGCTAAGTGAACTCCCAAACTAAAAAGGGGTCACTTAAAATGCCATAAATAACCCAATTTCGGGTTTGGCACTTATGGGCACAAGTGTAGAGGATGTGGGGCCCACCCAAGGGTTCACATGTGACCCTAATCCCCTCTAATTAATACAAAATAAACCAAACCCAAAACTTAATGCAAGTGGGGACCATTAAGCCCCCAAACCTAATTTATTTAACAATAAAACATTCTAAACAAAATAAAATTTTACATGACATATTACATCACATATGAGGGTCACTCATGGTGCCCAAAATAAAATCAAACTATATGGCCTCAAACAATTAACACGGTTAGGACTTAGCCCCGTGGGCCGCTTGTGCACAATTTGTGTAGCCACCCTGAAACCCATGTTCTCTTGTGACCTGTCACCTACACACTCATTGCACACATTAAACACACATGTCCAATGCAAGAGTAAACTAAATACTCAATAAGCGAATCAGTTCAAACATGTAAATTAAGGATATCACAACATCAATGTGGAATGCAACAATCTCACACAATTCGTCATATGTTAGGTATTGCAATACATAAAAATTTCATACCATAATGCCATCATGTATCCTCATCAGCAAATCAAATACTTTTTAAAATCAATATATGTGACTAAACTAAGTATCCAACATGTAGCCATTAGGCCCAAATCACATAGAAATGTGTTAGTATCCACAACCTCAAATAAAATGTGTCAATCTACTAATCTAGTCAAATTGGCGCTATGCGCCCCAAATCACCATACATGTCCATGAAGGCAAACCAACATATCATAATGTCCAAAATATGTCAAAATCCATGTTAAGTCATAACTGTGGTTTAAGAATTCAACAGATAATAGAGGCTAGAAAATGTGGGCACTACATCAACATTGTCCTTTCTATTCCATATTCCTTATCCCCCATCACTACTAGATTCACCTCGACCCTTCCACCTTCATATACACACTATCAACAGCCTCTTGTTTCATCTATCATTCATTCTGGGTACGTACCCCCTATCTCATTCCCTCATTCTCAACCTACCTTTTTGGCATCTCCATATGCTGGAATGCCATCTCCATCATATGTCCAACACCAACCCTCTTATGCTACAGGAGGTACTCATCCATTACCACCTACCAATGACCTCATCAAGTTAATGATGAACAAGATGCAAACACTAGGAGGCATCGGTTTTCGGCTTACACAACTCTCTCACCTACGATGAAATTTTCAATGAGCCCATACACCCGTCCATTCCTATTCGTCCACATCCTATACATTGGGAGATGCCTAAATTTAACTACTTCGACAGCAAAGAGGACCCACAATAGCATTTGTAATCTTTCAAACATGGGTGTAATCTGATCACTCATGATGATGTTTTGCTTTTGTGGACCTTTCCCATGTCTCGACCGTGATCACATCGACTAGTATAGTGGGTTACCTAGGCATTCTATCTTCTCATTTAATTAGGTAGCCCAAGCCTTCTTGGATCACTTCTCCATTAATGTTGTTAAGAAGGTTACCATGACTGACCTCTACTCTACGCGTCAATATGACGATGAATCTATTATAGATTTTGTTGCTCACTGGCGTAGCCTGATCAACCAACTCACATTCCAATTACCACAAACCAAGCTCATAGATTTCTTCACTCAGGCTTGTGCTAGACATATCTCGTCGACCCTACAGGTCCATACTTTCCGAACCTTCGATGAGGAATTCACCATGGCCCAAAACTAGAGATTCGGGCCATCGAGGAAAAGAAAATTCAACTACGTAATAAAAACTAGGAATTTAAGTCAAATGATACCTCTTCTTCTTCAAAACCATAGAATAATTATTCAAAATCCAAGGGGACTGCTAATGCAGTGGTACTCAATGCCAGCCCATCTCATCCATCGAATCATGCTAAGCCCTCATCTAATCTTTCTCCTATCCAGACCTTTCAATTCAAATGAGAACAATGGAAATACACCCCAATCGGGGAGCCTTATTCTTTTGTCTTAGAAAAGATCATTAAAGCTAGGTCCATTACCCTTCCCCCTATCAAACCACACACTAGTTTTGATCTAGCTTGCCCCCACACCTGCATGGTACAAAGAGCACGACTTCTACAACTATCATCAGGTAAAAGGTCATAGTGACGGTAATTGCATCACTTTCAAAAACATTGTCCAAGAAATTCTTGAGAATGGCAAGTTATTATTGGATAACTTGAATGCACCTTCCAATCAAAATCTACACATATTCAAGAAACCATTTCCTAATCATGCCCCTTCTTCTGATCAACCTGGAGAGACCTCGACTAATGATAGTCATACCCGTGAGGTCCATGTGTTTCGCTCGGAATGTTTCAGCTTTTGGGAATAGAGTTGCTTCTATCCTTTCATTCCTTTTAGAAACAGATAAGGGTTAGGGCTAGGAGGAATACCTGTTGAATGTCGAGATGGTGTGTGCGTACCGTAGAGAGAGATCAGGTCGATTGCGAAGAACCCCTTTTTGTCTTGGAAGGACTACCTGCAAATAAGAACACAAGACCACAAGATTTTGATTAGACAATAAATGAGGGAACCTCCTTGGGGCTCAGGAAATATAAAACTTCCTTTCGAAGGTGGTCGAGTTCCTCTCGCTAATATGAATTAACACAGAAGATTGTAAAATAACAGTTTAATTACCTCGTTGAAACAAGTAGGGGGAAAGGCTAGTTTTTGGTTGTAGTCAGGATAACCGATACCGGTTTCTGCTAACCGATATCGGTAGGGGCTATGTTTGTAAAGGGGGTTGTAAGGTGGTTGTGTTGTTTGTAAGGCTGGTATATGAACGGGATTAGGTAATGGGGTGATGAGAGGTAAGTGGATGATAGTTAGGTAAAATGTGTTGCTGGGTAGTAGATCTAGGAATAGATTTATGATGGTTGTGATTAAAAAGTCTAAGAAATATTAAAATGAGAACACACAAGGTGCAACTTACTGGTTATTGACAAGGATGCAGGTCCAAGAACTATGATGACAAAGGCAGAACTCAAGTAGTATGGCCCGATACCCAAAAGATGAGATGTCTCCCTTCCAATGATCAAATGAGTGTCACGGGGCTCGCTGCCGTTCAAAGGGCGCTTGGGCTTGATCTCCTTTTGCTGCAAACTCTTCTTGTTTCTTCACTTGTCTCTACTCAGCCAAGTAAAGATCCGGCTTCTCTTGATCGCTTATGATGATCCTGATTGATCCAAAAATCCTTCCACCTTTGTTTCTGATTAGGGAAGGTCATTTACAGGGAACCGATGGCGGTTACGTAACCGACGGTGGTCGAGTAGGAACCGGTATCGGTTAGGAAAAAGTGGGCTATTTTTAGTAAAATAGCCAACTTTCCCTGCTTTTCTCCCGAGGGATTAGTTGCGGGCTTGGTCAAGTAGCTACAAGGTCGGTTTTGGGTGCGAGTAAGGAGGCATTAGTCATGGGTGTGGATGTAAACCAAGTTTTAGGTCTTAATTAGGTTAGTTTAGGGTTAGGGCTAGGTCATGATGAGGTGGCAAAATGAGGTGGCAGGTAAGGTGACGTGGATTTATTAATTATAAAGTAATTAATAAATAATTGTGTAAGGTTTAGGTGATGGGGTTAGGTTGCGAAATGAGATGCGGGTCACAGGGGGTCGTAAAACACAAATTTGGTGTCTACATTAGCCCCTTATTGTCGTGTAGCTTGTTTTGTAGAGCTGCACGGACAATAATATGAAGTGGTTACTCCTGTTAAGGGTATAGGTAATCCACCTCAAATCTATCACAGATTGAGGTAGCGTGAAATCAGGGATAGGGTTGATAAAGGGTAAATGGTGTTGAGATGAGGGTGAGATGGTGGGGTAGGTCCAAAGAAGCAGACGCACGTTGAAATGCGTAGTGCGACCAATGTACATGATTTGACGAGCAAACCAGCAATGCACAGTGCAAAGGTCGATAGTTTATCCAAATAAGGGTGATATAATCCTGGTATCCAAGGCATAGGAAGTAGCTCCGGGGTATATAATGGTAAGGTGTGAACGTTTAGGCATGTTCAAAGCAGCACTAAATGGTTGGTTTGGTTGAGATAAACGTCACGGTCTAGGTCTAGGCAAAGTTGGTCGACAGATCAAGTCAAGGACCCTAATCATGCTAAAACATGAACAGGTGCGCTGGATTGAACAAAAGGCTACTGGGTGGATAAAAGTGTATGTTGTTGATGTTGGGCAAAGTAGTTAAGTGGTACGGCCTTGGGTCGGGCTAATTGATGAGTGAGGGCCGTGGGTCGGGCCAAGTTGTTGGGTTGCGGCCGTGGGTCGGGCCAAATGGTTGGGGTGAGGCCTTGGGTCGGGCCGGATGGGTAGGGTGAGGCCTTGGGTCGGGCCAAGTTGTTGGGTTGCGGCCTTGGGTCGGGCCAAATGGTTGGGATGAGGCCTTGGGTCGGGCCAAATGGTTAGGGTGAGGCCTTGGGTCGGGCCGGATGGGTAGGGTGAGGCCTTGGGTCGGCCAAGTTGTTGGGTTGCGGCCTTGGGTCGGGCCAAATGGTTGGGATGACGCCTGGTCGGGCCAAATGGTTAGGGGAGGCCTTGGGTTGGGCGAAGTGGGTAACAAAGGGTTTGCAGCAAAGGTTGATATAGGTGATGTTTGCGAAAAATTGGGGGAAGAGCTGGAATAAAACTAATGTCGATTGTCTAGGACCGATATCGGTTAGGTGACCGATACCGGTTCCTTAGGGCACAATATAACCGATATCGGTTATAGGTCAAAAACCTATAAAAAGAAAAATATGGCCTGTCATTGTCACATTTGCAATTTGAAAAACCGATTTGAGTGGTCTGAGGTGGATTATTGAGATTAGTGCATTTTTCAGCTGAGGTGGCACTGTTGGAGTGGAGGAGTGAGTTGTGAGTGGGCCCGAGTGAGGAGGAGGCAGCAGTTGATTGGTGGAGGACCCAGAAGAGGACAGTTAGAGCCATGGCACAGCCAGGAGGAGCAGGAGGGGCTGGACCACCTGGACCACCACCACCCATCCCACCACGATGACGTGTCGTCGTACCGGTAAGTTCGAAACCGTGCATTGTGTTTGTTTTAATGTTATGAAGCTAGATTTGGGTTTTGGGTAGGAATAGAAGTTTTTTAGAAAATAATTAATAAATGGAAATGATTGGAAAAAGGGAGAGGGTAGATAGGTGAAAGAGGCCAAGGCGGTAGGGTGGGTAGGTTTTTAGGGTGTTTGGGTGGGTACAGAGGGAAAAATAGGGAAAAAGGGAATTGGGGAGCCGCGTCGGGTTCGGCTCGGCAAATTTGCAGTGACCGATGTCGGTCGCTAAGCGACCGGCATCGGTCCCGAAATTTTAGGGGCAGGGTGGGTCTGTAGGTGACCGGTGGCGGTCGGTCGTTGACCGGCGTCGGTGGATAGGCCCGGTGTCGGTCATAAGTGACCGGTACCGGTCCTGACTTAGGTTTATTTCAATTTGTTGGTGTGGGTTGTGATTTTGTTTTTGAGTTTTTGGATGTGGTTTGGGTATTTGGGCATGGTGTAGGTTGTTTGAGTATGGTTTGGGTTGTGTTGTTGTTTTAAGTTTTTAGATGTGGTTAGGGTATTTGGGCATGGTTTGGGTCGTTTGAGTATGGTGTGGGTTGTTTGTTTGGGTGTGAAGAGGGAGGGGGATAGCGTAGAAGTTTTTAGGGGAAGATAGATGGGCGTAGACGTGTGGTATGGAGTCGGGTTGTGGTTAGGTGGATAAGAAAGGGGATATAGAGAGGTAAAGTAGATGTTGTGATAAAGAGTAGGGCTAATGTAGTGGGTTGGTTTTACAGCACGTCGGCAATGACGATGCAGGACAGGATGCCCCCACTGTTGAGCCGGATGTGGCCACATGTGTCCGCAGCACACTGGGGTATCATGCGTGAGGTGGGACTCGGCGGAGTCCAGCGGTACAGAGCGATCGACAGGGATCATAGTTTGATGGTCGCCCTCATCGAGAGATGGGATCCGCGACCAATGTGTTCCATCTCCCGACTGGGGAGATGACTATCACATTGGAGGATGTGTATCGCATCCTTCGACTGCCGATCGATGGAGAGGCAGTCTTCCAGGTAGATTCAGAGATGGCCATGGACAGCATCCTATAGGTTTTCGGGGATGCAGCTGCGCTACTGACATATCACAGTGCGAGCATCGCGTACGGGGATATGTACCATGCCCATCGCCATGAGACACGGCTTGCCATGCTGATGATGATCGGGATCACCTGCTTCACCCTCCCGGACTCAGAGGGAGGCCGCTTTCCACGGGCACTTATGGGGGTTTTACATGAGATGGTCGAGGAGCATACCTGTTATGCTTGGGCACCAGTATACCTGGTGCAGTTGTACCGAGAGCTATGGGGCTATCGCCGGATGAGGCGATTCGGGATCTGCTCGACGTTTTTGCTACATTGTTGGGCATATGAGCATATCATATGCATTAGACCAGTAGGGCTACCTCAGCAGCCAGGGCCACAGGTCATCTATAGATACGGCTTTCAGAGGTGGTTGGGGGTCGTGGGTCAGCCACGAGCAGTGCTTGCAGGGTGAGACGTTACTTATTACCGGCATTTATTAGAGGGCCTGACAGTGGTAGATATTGTATGGAGACCGTATAGAGGTCATCACCCTCACGGAGGAGCCCGAGGATAGTTGCAGTGGATCCAGTACACATTCTGGATAGCGGGACGGAGGCCGGGAGAGTATGAGAGGATACCCCTGGAGAGGGTACGCAGGCAGATGGGGCTACGACAGGATGAGCCCCCTCGCTTCCCTCAGTACCGGAGGGATGATGTAGAGGCCCCACTGCCTGCACCACAGCCCGTGGATCCAGATTGGGTTGCTGAGAGGCCTGCCGATGACACTGTAGATGATGCTGGGTGCACAGGCACATTTTTGGTTTGGTGGGCCGGAGAGAGAGCTGCGAGGATAGCACAGCCCGCACAGCCAGACTTAGCGGCTGTTAGAGCAGAGAGGGACCAGCTCAGAGGGTAGGTATAGTTATTACGGGGTAACTTGCTGCAACGTGCGCATGTGCAGTGAGTAGGTGTCTTACAGGGCAGCTAGTGTAACATCCTCACTTTAGACAATAGAACAAGTCAAATTTTTTTTTTTTTGATAATTGCATACTGGTTCTAAATACATAATTTAGAACTCACAATTCAAATAACCATTTATATAACAGACAACCATATGCAGCTGTAATGACTCGGAATACCTCCGATCTATTCATTCCATGACTCGGTAAACTACCGATCTATTCATGAGTAAAAAGAGTTAGTGTTCTTAATTAACACAATACTCTGGCGGTTCTCTTCCCTAATCTGGGATTCAGAATGCTCTGTCCAAGGAATCTAACTGAATAACTGTTACCATTATTCATCGGCATCTCATCCCTTAGACTAGGTGAATTAGGACAACGCAATCAGCAGCTTGCGATACTTTGGCCAAAGATTTGAAACATACTGTTCATGTCTCGTATTCCTTAACGGCATACTCGTCAATCTGGAATACGTCCTTCACCCCATTCATATGTTATATAGAATGTCTTATACTGACTACTGTCAGTCCTTTCTTTCACAAATTGAATCACTGGAGGCGATTAACAAGGTGATAATGTTATATGGATGCCTACGAGGATTAGGGATATGAGGACATACTTAGGTTCAACCTTGCAATTCAACCAAAGTGTGTCATGATACCCCAAATCTCCGAGGCAGTCTTATAACATGGTCACGTTCTTAATCGGTCCCAAGGTAACTCGTGCGAAATCAAGTGTAAATCTTAGCGATCAATGCAAAGGGTGTCGCCATAAGTCACCTGCATTGTTGTAACTTCGAGAAGATCCTAATCTTCTCGGAGGTACAGCCCTGCAGTCGACCTTATGTCGTCATCCTTTAAATCCGCCTCGAGAAGATCTACCCAAAAACAAGCGTTACGCACTAGAGATTAAATTACTTCTTAAGACTTTTCCCTAAGGTTAGCCATTTCCAATCCCTGGATTCATTTTCTTAAGACGACCCTCCTCCATTAATCCCATCACTTGGTAGAGGTATTAAGGTCTAGCTTCTATCAAGGAGTCATTAGAATACATCTGATTCTAAGCAATGATTCGATAAATATCTCATAACCTATGCTTGAGATTGCCACCTGAACTCCATTGATTGCCTATCAGTTCTCTTAACTGAATTTATATCATACTTTTTAGTTTAAAGATATAAATGATTTAGAATCCAATTTACTATTGTCCTGTTATACTTAGGACTAGGGATTAGTAATTCAATCCAACTTGTTTAGCGTTATCTTTTAGGCTCAATTTTTAACCTATCCTCTAGAGAGACAATATTTAAGTTACAATATTGCATTATCCAGATCAAATTAGAACTACTAAATACTCATAAGAATTTAGTCTAATTACTTACAAGCTTTCATTGTCAATCACAAAAGCATCCATATTATACAAAGATAACTATGCCTCTTCGTTACGTAAACCGAAGAAGTTCATCATTCATAATAGAATACAACACATAAGTATCAAACACTTATTTTCATTCCTTTCGAAACTCGTACAATTACATTTTATGCAACAGCATACTTGATATAATGCTAACGGAAAAGAAACATCTTTTCTCATATAGTACATCCATAAAATCAAGCTGTAATTCATAATAAATCAAATAAACTATCTGACGATCGGATGCCGGATCTGCATTGTATTTACCTCTTACGGCAACCATCTGCAAAAATAGTCAACATGAGTCAGTTCAATGAACTGAGCATGATAAGCACTAACTTTTAAAACAATTGCAATCCATCAATTGTTTTCATTAAACACCCTGTTTAAATGAAATCAGATATTCACATAAGTAAACATGATTAGACTATGCCCTTGTAATACTGAATGATTACAATTATGTAACTCTATCATTGTTACAGTTAGTCTTAATCATTTTCTAATATTTCATCAAATATTAAGAAACAAGGAACGAATGCACACAACAATCATTAAACCCACAATCACAACATTGGTCAGATTGTTTCATTCTCCAAAAAGGAAATATCATAACAATTCGGGATTCCACCAATATGTTACAAACAATTTCCTACTGATAGTTCATTATCAATAATATTAAATAAAGGAAGAGAAAGAATTCAAACCATTCATACTTCCTTTTACATAAGTTCATCACTGTACTGCCTTCACATATGAAAACAGTCAACCAGTATATAAATGAACAAGTTAGACAGGCCGAAATCAAGATCACTGTTCTAAATCACGAAAATAGAAACTCAGCAAATCTCTTGTACAGCAACTAACACATCAACATTTCATGTAACAACCATAAGCCCAATGCAAGTTCCTTTTGCACAGTAAAGCCTTATCCCCAGTTGAAAACAAGAGCTACAAGCGTATCGCTGAAAACAACAACTATTGCATCAACAATCTAAGGTTTCCCAAAGGACTATGCTATGTTGCCCACACGGTACTTCCAAATCATGCACAGTCGATCGGACAGATCAAAATGGAAGGAATCATAGCATACATATTCTTGCTCAGTCAAAATCGGACTGAAGTGAAGGAAAGGAATTCAACCAAACGATCCTTACCTTGCAGCATGCAAGTCTTGGTGCGTTATTCGCGACTTACCCTAACAAGGTCAAAACACGAAACAGTCATCCAAACACAAGGACCTCAAAAGTAACAAAGACAGTCCAAGGTCAAGCTCAAAAAGAGACAGTAGTACAAGTTACCTTCCCGGAATTTCCAATGATTCAAACGGAGGTATCAATTCATGCAAAAGCTTAAGAATTCATACAGACAATCCTCAACAAAGCATATCAATAGTCAGACAGCAAAATACTCTCTGCCAATCATTTTACACTAATTTGCTCAGGTCAAAGACATACATGTCCACCTAAGAATCTGTACCTCAAATCCCAAAAACACGAAGGAATTCCAAATTGCAATAACAAAATCGAAATACATGTTATTCCATTAAGTCGCCGGCACTTAAAATACCAACACTTAACTTTATTCAGCTCATGAACAAAATGAATCATTCATTCGACTCCTCAGAGTCGTCCAAGTCGAAATAGCATAATCTATATATTCACACAGTGACTGATAAAGGTTTGCACGCATAACCACTGAACCCTACAGCAACGTACAATGACATAGATTGATAAATCCATATATGCTATTCATGGATAACATTCAGAAAGAACAAGCGAAGCAAATTGAATATCCATTTCTAGCAAGGAAAAGCAACTAAGCCGCTTCGAACTTTCTAACAGCTTTCACATAGAAAGGAAAATGCATATACAGGAAGTCTTTATCTTTTAACTACTTCAAATAACAGTAGACAAAAGCCCTGTTTCTTCTTATCAGGCTTTTACAAGAATCCAATCACAAAACTTGCGGATAAATCTACATTCCAGCAAAAGAAAGCAATACGATTCAGTCATCGACTCCACTGAGTCGATACAACAAAGTACAGGTGTATTTATATTATACACAGTGCACAAATATTCCCGCTAACCTAATAACAGGGAAAACAACTTCCGCTAGGTCGAAAAGACTATGGTAACACTACAGTTACCTGTTCCAAGCCAAAAATTGAAAACAAAATGAAACCCGAAAGTATCACTAGTCGTTGTCAACAATCCCATGACCGAGCACCCAAAGAAGCGATAATACCAATCATTCTTACAGTATTCCTTCAAATCATTAATACAGTTTCTATATCAAGAAACAGCGACCACGAATCAAGACATACAGTGGTCCTATACTTCTCATAGGTATATTCCAAGGGCTCACGCCAAACAGGCCGAACACTCGCATATTGTTAATAAATACCTCTCATGCATAATCCAGGAAGAATGTACAAACAAGTAGAGTTAAAATTCGATTTCCACAAACACCCAACAAACGGATTTGAAGAAAAATCGAACCAGAAGAAATACAGTGCCAATAATCAAACTAGATCTCATAGAAAATTCATCCAATCATCACAGAACATTTGAACAGAGTTGTTTTAATGAAATCACTTGAAAAACAGCAAGATATTTAAAGGTTAGGGCCTAGCATGCCTGTTTGTTGATCAAATTTCCGAAGCAGACCACAGGAAGAGCTCAAACTTCCTTTTCTTTTTCCCAAATACAGCGACCAACAAAATTTCGCTGTCCTATTCACAATATATCCTCCATGGCCGAGAAAAGAGCCAGAGAATTTCATTCTCGCCATGCAACTCAAGAGAACTGGTGCTAAGAACAGTAAACTAGCAGAGAAAGAGAGAGAAGAAGACCGAAAATCGCGATACACCAAACAAACTTTCCAACTTCTCGTTTGCATGCTGTTCCGCGAGCTCCGGCTCGACTCCCTAGACATTAAGTGCCATTAAACCAATTTTCCCGCTTAATCTCAACTCCCACCGACCGCCGAAATTGGCGACAGTCCATCCAAAAACTCAAGTTCATTTCCAAACTTAGTAATTGCCAAGTCTGCCAAGGTTAGCCGCCGCCTAAGCCTCCGCCATATGTCTGTCCCTCATCCTTATCCTTCCCATTTATTGCCATAGAGAATAGCGCCCATGGTTCGCCACCCTTCAAAGGCCCCTTCCCAAAAACTCTTAGTTAGCTAGGTTAGTATCTTAGGTTAGAGTTTTAGGGTAATGACCATGCTAACCATTTTACACTTAGTTTTTATTTTAGGATCATAACACATAGCCTAGGTCTAGGTTAGACTAACAATAATCTAACCCCTAGGTTAGGTTATTGTTTTAGGTTACTAACCCTTAGTAATTCAATTTGGTCCTTCTCCTGAAAACCCGGAGAGACCTGTATCATACTTTCTAGAACAGAGCCACTCCTGTTCTTATTACAGAATTGTATGTCAATGAATTATTACCTGGTCTTTAATCGAGACCTTCCAGATATACTAAATATCGGGAACCGTTTCATTTCTCGAGATCAGCCTGAGTCATACTCCTGACCCGCTTTCTAAATGCTTCCATACCTTGCAACCTGTTCAAGGTTCGTGATCTAATTTTATCACTTCGCAAAATTAAAGCATTACTTGGATCAATTCCTCTGGTCCAAGTCTAGATATTATTGATGAATACCTGTATAATTCATTCCGTGATCAGATTAATATTCAGTCACAAAATGAAATAAATAAAAGAGTCTATTAATATTTTGACTCAGTCAAGATCTGCAATCTGCAAGAAATTTAATACATATCAAGCATGATTTCCGAATCGAGGTACACAATCCATTTACTAGAAATCACATATCAACACTTGAATGCTTAGGAGAAAGTAACAACAGTTCAGGGTGTTACATGCTTCCCTCCTAAAAGGATTCATCGTCCCGATGAATTACATATTAACTTAACCTTCCGGTCAATCAATTTATTAGTACACAAACAATGTGTTTACTTCCATATTTAATAGTTTCAGAAATCAATGTCACCACACTTTTATTCAACCTGAATAAAGTCTGCCTTAATCAGGCTTTCATAAATACTTAAAAACAATCAGTTCATAAAGTATTTCATCAATGATTTCATTCTCATTGCAAAAAGAGAAGGAAAAGCGCTTTCATCTCTTCCAGTTTTCCCAAGTTGCACTTTCTTCGTTAAACTGTCCCACTTGGACCTTACATTCTTTGTATATCACGATTTCTTAAATGCAATTGGCGAGTTTCCAAAGACTCGTGTGGGTTTAACCACGATTATTCCTGGGTCTTGGACCTGCAAGGAATTCCAATTTAAAACATGTGACAAATCTGAAACGTATTTCTTAAGCAAAGAAATATGGAAAACATCATGCATACGAGATAGAGCAGGAGGCAATGCTAAACGATAAGCTACAGGATTGATTATCTCGACAATTTCGAAAGGTCCCACATATCGTGGTGACAACTTGGCAGCCTTGCCAAAAGTTATAGAACTCTTTCTGGGTTTAACACGCAGAAAAACCTTATCACCAAGCTCAAACTTTCTATCAACCCGCTTAAGGTCAGCATAGCTCTTCTGTCTATCCGCTGCTTCCTTTAATCGTTCACGAATCAGCTTAACTTGCTGTTCCATCTCTGTGAGAATCTCTGGTCCAATTACCACTCTATCCTCTACACTGTCCCAACTTACAGGGGTTCTGCACTTTCTTCCATAAAGTGCTTCAAAAGGTGCCATCTTAAGAGATGAGTGATAAGTGTTGTTGTATGCGAACTCAACTAATGGGAGATACTCTTCCCACTTATACTGTTGATCCATGCAATACATTCGCAACATGTCCTCCAACACTTGATTTACCCTCTCAGTTTGCCCATCCGTTTCTGGATGATATGCAGAACTGAAGTTTAGTTTCGTTCCTAGGGCTGCGTTAAGCGTTTGCCAAAACCTTGACGTCATTCTAGGATCCCTGTCAGAAATAATCAGTTCAGGTACACCATGTAATCTGAAAATTTCGTGTACGAACCTCTTGGCTAGCACTGGAGAATCATCCTTTAGATTTCCAGCGATGAAATGAGCTACCTTAGTTAGCTTATCTACAACTACCAGGATAACATCATGTTTATTCCTGGACATAGTAATCCTTGTACAAAATCCATGGTTATTACTTGCCATTTGTACTTGCGGTATGCTATGAGGATACAACAATCCAGCAGGATGCATATGCTCTGCTTTCACCCGCTGACATTCCAGACAATGAGTCACAAAATTTATCACATCCTTTTTCATACCTTTCCAGAAGTATTGCTGTTTCAAATCAGCTAGCATTTTTGTGATACCCGGGTGTCCAGAGAAAGGTGAATTATGAAATTCAACTAACAACTTCTTTCTCAAATCATCCAGCACAGGCACATATACCCTATTTTCATAACGCAAGATTCCTTCATTATCTAAATGAAAACCTTCATACCTTTTATCTTTAGGTTCTCAGCAAAGTTACCGCTTTTACTTGCTGAAAATATGTATCTGATTCTGAGGCACTTTTTACCTCGTCTTTAAACTGAGTTCTTAATGTTATAAGAGCAGAAATGTGCCTCCTACGACTTAGAGCATCAGCTACTCTATTCTCCTTTCCTTTGATATAGCTGATATCAAAGTCATATTGTGATAGAAATTCTAACCACCTTCTTTGTCGGCATTGATTGGGTGAGTAAAAATATATTTCAGTCCCAGTGATCGATTTTCAACTCAAAAGGTTTCCCTAGTAAGTAGTGTCTCCAGACTTGAAGTGCGTGAACAATGGCAGCAAGCTCCAAATCATGAGGGGCATAATTCAGCTCATGAATCTTAAGTTTTCTACTCTCATAAGCAATGACTTGATCATTTTGTAGCAAAACACCCCCAAGACCTTCCCCAGAAGCATCAGTTACCACTGTAAAATTTCCATTAGGGTCTGGTACAGCCAATATAGGTGCAAGTCAGTGGTCTTTCGGACTTTTGAAAGTCGCTTCACACTTGTCATTCCACATGAATTTCTTATCCTTCTTCTGCAATGAAGTTATTGGTGCAGTTTACCTTAGAAAAATCCTTTACAAATTTTCTATAAGTAACTAGCAGAAGACCATGAAGCTTCTTACTTCATGCACATTCTTTGGTGTAGGCCACTCAGTTATCGCCACTATTTTCGAAGGATCTACAGCGATTCCTTCCTTGCTTATGACATGACCCAAATAGTGAACTTCTGAGTCAAAGAAAGAACATTTGGATAACTTACCATACAGCTTTCTCTTTCTCAAAATTCCCAAAACTATCTTCAGATGCTCATTGTGCTCCTCAACGCTCTTAGAATAAATGAGAATATCGTCCAAGAATACAAGTACAAACTTGTCCAGGTATTCTTGAAAAATATTGTTCATTAAATTCATAAAGGCTGCAGGTGCATTAGTTAACCCAAAGGCTAGAACTGTGAATTCATAATGTCCGTACCTTGTTCGGAAAGCCGTTTTATGAATATCTTCCTCTTTAATTCTTAGCTGATGATAACCAGATCGAAGATCTATCTTAGAATAAACCGCTGCTCCACGCATCTGATCAAACAGATCATCGATCCTAGGAAGTGGGTATCGGTTCTTAATCGTTGCTTTGTTCAACATCCGATAATCAATACACAGTCTCAGAGTTCCATCCTTCTTTTTCACAAATATCACAGGTGCTCCCCAAGGTGAAACACTTGGTCTAATCAATCCCTTTGACAAAAGCTCTTGTAACTGAGCCTTTAGCTCGACTAACTCAATAGTAGTCATCCGATAAGGCGCCTTGGAAATAGGTTCAGTTCCAGGCTTGATTTCAATAGTAAAATCAAATTCTCTCTTGGGTGGTAACCCTGGTAATTCCTCAGGAAAAACATCCCTGAAACTTTGTAACAGTGGGATTTGCTTCATGAAATCACTATCTTCTTCAGAAGATTCAGATATCTTTACTGCATAAAGGGTACATCCTTTATTCTTAGCCTTTTTAAGCTGCATAGCTGACAGCTTTCTAACTGAAATTTCTCGTTTCACACCTTGAATCTCTACTGATTCCAGCTGATCATCTAAACATTCTATGTTCTTTTCATAGCAATCTACCTTTGCTTTATGATCAGCTAACCAATTAACACCGATGACAATGTCATACGATCCCAAAGGTGCAACATAGAGATCAACTTCCGTGGAAAAGTTAGGTAAGTCAAGGACTGCTCCAAAAAGACACATACTCACTGTATGAACAGAATTATTACCATACTGTACAGTCCAAGATTTATCCATTTTTCCAGCTTTTCTTTTAAGTTTAGAAGCTAGCTTATTAGATATAAAACATTCAGTAGCTCCTGTATCAAAAAGAATAGTGACAGGTATGCCGAATAACTTACCCGGAACTTCTATAGGTGTCACTTGCTTTTCAGCTTGTTTGTCCGCTACTGCAGCATGTATCTTATGCTGCTGATTACGATCATCCTTCTTCAAAGGGCACTGATTTGCGTAATGATCTTTACCACAAGTGTAGCAGCCTCCTACAGGTCCCTTCTTAGGCTCAAAGTTGCTTCCAGTTTTATAATTGTCACGCTGTCCTCCATAGGACTTCTGACCATTATTATAATTTTTTGCAAAATTATCCTTCACATTTCCTGCAGGCTTATTTACTGCTGCCTTCTTATTGTTATCTCCTGGAAACTTACTCTTGTTCCCAAACTTTTTCCATGGTCCTTTTCTGGGTGCAAGAGAGGTTGAAGAAGGGTTTGCAGTCTTCTTCCGCACTTCCTCCTTATGAGCAGAAATAGCCTTCAATTTCTGTTCTTGCCTTATGGCCTTTTCAACAACTCCTTCCATAGTGGTTGGACTGTGAACATCGACCTCTCCCCCTATCACAGGATTCAATCCCATGATGAATTTCCGTATCCTGAACTTTTCGTCAGTTTGATACTGCGGTACATACTTGAGGAGTTTTGTAAACCGCTCCCAGAATTCAGTTACTGTTAACTTCCCTTGAGTCAAGTTCTGAAATTCTGTCATTTTCTGATCATAGAAAAGTTGTGGCAGCCAACGTTGCCTAAAATAGCCTTTAAATTGATCCCAAGTGATATTGGTCTCATCAATATTTAGCTCAGCTTTTCGGCTATCCCACCACGAAGATGCTTCGTGAGAAAGCTGATAGGCTCCCCATATAGCCTTGGTTTCTTCTGAGAAGTTCCTTATAGCAAAGTACTTCTCCATTTCGCTGAGCCAGTTCTCAGCTCCATCTCCTAGTGTGGTGCCATCATACTTAGGTGGACTTATCCTTTTGATATCATTAGTGAGTTCCGCTGCCAATCTGGCCTTTTTGTTTTCTGGTTGGACAGGTACATTTCCAGCATTAACATCAACACCCATTTCGGGGTTGTCCTCAGGAGGTTGCTGATTATTATTATCAGCTTCTTCTCCCTCCTCATTCCCCATCACCTGCTGTTCAAGTACAGCCAAGCGATCTCTTGTGTCCAACAGGGCAGCAAGGATCTCATCCAGTTTCTGGGTTGTTGCCGCTCCTCCTTCAGGTGGAGCATTACTCGCAACGTTTCCCCTTGTTCTAACCATTTTCTGTTACAAGAAAATTCGGGTTTTTATCAGATTATGGACTCAATAGGTCCAAGAGCTGCAACCTTCAGCTCTGATACCAAGATGTAACATCCTCATTTTAGACAATAGAACAAGTCAAATTTTTTTTTTTTTGATAATTGCATACTGGTTCTAAATACATAATTTAGAACTCACAATTCAAATAACCATTTATATAACAGACAACCATATGCAGCTGTAATGACTCGGAATACCTCCGATCTATTCATTCCATGACTCGGTAAACTACCGATCTATTCATGAGTAAAAAGAGTTAGTGTTCTTAATTAACACAATACTCTGGCGGTTCTCTTCCCTAATCTGGGATTCAGAATGCTCTGTCCAAGGAATCTAACTGAATAACTGTTACCATTATTCATCGGCATCTCATCCCTTAGACTAGGTGAATTAGGACAACGCAATCAGCAGCTTGCGATACTTTGGCCAAAGATTTGAAACATACTGTTCATGTCTCGTATTCCTTAACGGCATACTCGTCAATCTGGAATACGTCCTTCACCCCATTCATATGTTATATAGAATGTCTTATACTCTTCTGTCGGTCCTTTCTTTCACAAATTTGAATCACTCGGAGGCGATTAACAAGGTGATAATGTTATATGGATGCCTACGAGGATTAGGGATATGAGGACATCTTGGTTCAACCTTGTAATTCAACCAAGGTGTCATGATACCCCAAATCTCCGAGGCGATCTTATAACATGGTCACGTTCTTAATCGGTCCCAAGGTAACTCGTGCGAAATCAAGTGTAAATCTTAGCGATCAATGCAAAGGGTGTCGCCATAAGTCACCTGCATTGTTGTAACTTCGAGAAGATCCTAATCTTCTCGGAGGTACAGCCCTGCAGTCGACCTTATGTCGTCATCCTTTAAATCCGCCTCGAGAAGATCTACCCAAAAACAAGCGTTACGCACTAGAGATTAAATTACTTCTTAAGACTTTTCCCTAAGGTTAGCCATTTCCAATCCCTGGATTCATTTTCTTAAGACGACCCTCCTCCATTAATCCCATTACTTGGTAGAGGTATTAAGGTCTAGCTTCTATCAAGGAGTCATTAGAATACATCTGATTCTAAGCAACAGATTCAGACAATATCTCATAACCTATGCTTGAGATTGCCACCTGAACTCCATTGATTGCCTATCAGTTCTCTTAACTGAATTTATATCATACTTTTTAGTTTAAAGATATAAATGATTTAGAATCCAATTTACTATTGTCCTGTTATACTTAGGACTAGGGATTAGTAATTCAATCCAACTTGTTTAGCGTTATCTTTTAGGCTCAATTTTAACCTATCCTCTAGAGAGACAATAATTAAATTACAATATTGCATTATCCAGATCAAATTAGAACTACTAAATACTCATAAGAATTTAGTCTAATTACTTACAAGCTTTCATTGTCAATCACAAAAGCATCCATATTATACAAAGATAACTATGCCTCTTCGTTACGTAAACCGAAGAAGTTCATCATTCATAATAGAATACAGCACATAAGTATCAAACACTTATTTTCATTCCTTTCGAAACTCGAACAATTACATTTTATGCAACAGCATACTTGATATAATGCTAACGGAAAAGAAACATCTTTTCTCATATAGTACATCCATAAAATCAAGCTGTAATTCATAATAAATCAAATAAACTATCTGATCGGACTGCCAGATCTGCATTGTATTTACCTCTTACGGCAACCATCTGCAAAAATAGTCAACATGAGTCAGTTCAATGAACTGAGCATGATAAGCACTAACTTTTAAAACAATTGCAATCCATCAATTGTTTTCATTAAACACCCTGTTTAAATGAAATCAGATATTCACATAAGTAAACATGATTAGACTATGCCCTTGTAATACTGAATGATTACAATTATGTAACTCTATCATTGTTACAGTTAGTCTTAATCATTTTCTAATATTTCATCAAATATTAAGAAACAAGGAACGAATGCACACAACAATCATTAAACCCACAATCACAACATTGGTCAGATTGTTTCATTCTCCAAAAAGGAAATATCATAACAATTCGGGATTCCACCAATATGTTACAAACAATTTCCTACGATAGTTCATTATCAATAATATTAAATAAAGGAAGAGAAAGAATTCAAACCATTCATACTTCCTTTTACATAAGTTCATCAACTCTTTGCCTTCACATATGAAAACAAATCAACCAAGATATAAATGAACAAGTTAGACAGAGGCCGAAATCAAGATCACTTTCTAAATCACGAAAATAGAAACTCAAAGAAATCTCTTGTACAAAGAATAACACATCAACATTTCATGTAACAACCATAAGCCCAATGCAAGTTCCTTTTGCACAGTAAAGCCTTATCCCCAGTTGAAAACAAGAGCTACAAGCGTATCGCTGAAAACAACAACTATTGCATCAACAATCTAAGGTTTCCCAAAGGACTATGCTATGTTGCCCACACGGTACTTCCAAATCATGCACAGTCGATCGGACAGATCAAAATGGAAGGAATCATAGCATACATATTCTTGCTCAGTCAAAATCGGACTGAAGTGAAGGAAAGGAATTCAACCAAACGATCCTTACCTTGCAGCATGCAAGTCTTGGTGCGTTATTCGCGACTTACCCTAACAAGGTCAAAACACGAAACAGTCATCCAAACACAAGGACCTCACAAGTAACAAAGACAGTCCAAGGTCAAGCTCAAAAAAAAGACAGTAGTACAAGTTACCTTCCCGGAATTTCCAATGATTCAAACGGAGGTATCAATTCATGCAAAAGCTTAAGAATTCATACAGACAATCCTCAACAAAGCATATCAATAGTCAGACAGCAAAATACTCTCTGCCAATCATTTTACACTAATTTGCTCAGGTCAAAGACATACATGTCCACCTAAGAATCTGTACCTCAAATCCCAAAAACACGAAGGAATTCCAAATTGCAATAACAAAATCGAAATACATGTTATTCCATTAAGTCGCCGGCACTTAAAATACCAACACTTAACTTTATTCAGCTCATGAACAAAATGAATCATTCATTCGACTCCTCAGAGTCGTCCAAGTCGAAATAGCATAATCTATATATTCACACAGTGACTGATAAAGGTTTGCACGCATAACCACTGAACCCTACAGCAACGTACAATGACATAGATTGATAAATCCATATATGCTATTCATGGATAACATTCGGAAAAGAACAAGCGAAGCAAATTGAATATCCATTTCTAGCAAGGAAAAGCAACTAAGCCGCTTCGAACTTTCTAACAGCTTTCACATAGAAAGGAAAATGCATATACAGGAAGTCTTTATCTTTTAACTACTTCAAATAACAGTAGACAAAAGCCCTGTTTCTTCTTATCAGGCTTTTACAAGAATCCAATCACAAAACTTGCGGATAAATCTACATTCCAGCAAAAAGAAAGCAATACGATTACCATCGACTCCACTTTGAGTCGTCTGATACAACAAAGTACATGAGTGTATTTATATTATACACGATGCACAAATATTCCCGCTAACCTAATAACAGGGAAAACAACTTCCGCTAGGTCGAAAAGACTATGGTAACACTACGATTACTGCTTCTAAGCCAAAATTGAAAACAAAATGAAACCCGAAAGTATCACTAGTCGTTGTCAACAATCCCATGACCGAGCACCCAAAGAAGCGATAATACCAATCATTCTTACAAAGATTCCTTCAAATCATTAATACAGTTTCTATATCAAGAAACAGCGACCACGAATCAAGACATACAGTGGTCCTATACTTCTCATAGGTATATTCCAAGGGCTCACGCCAAACAGGCCGAACACTCGCATATTGTTAATAAATACCTCTCATGCATAATCCAGGAAGAATGTACAAACAAGTAGAGTTAAAATTCGATTTCCACAAACACCCAACAAACGGATTTGAAGAAAAATCGAACCAGAAGAAATACAGTGCCAATAATCAAACTAGATCTCATAGAAAATTCATCCAATCATCACAGAACATTTGAACAGAGTTGTTTTAATGAAATCACTTGAAAAACAGCAAGATATTTAAAGGTTAGGGCCTAGCATGCCTGTTTGTTGATCAAATTTCCGAAGCAGACCACAGGAAGAGCTCAAACTTCCTTTTCTTTTTCCCAAATACAGCGACCAACAAAATTTCGCTGTCCTATTCACAATATATCCTCCATGGCCGAGAAAAGAGCCAGAGAATTTCATTCTCGCCATGCAACTCAAGAGAACTGGTGCTAAGAACAGTAAACTAGCAGAGAAAGAGAGAGAAGAAGACCGAAAATCGCGATACACCAAACAAACTTTCCAACTTCTCGTTTGCATGCTGTTCCGCGAGCTCCGGCTCGACTCCCTAGACATTAAGTGCCATTAAACCAATTTTCCCGCTTAATCTCAACTCCCACCGACCGCCGAAATTGGCGGCACCCATCCAAAACTCAAGTTCATTTCCAAACTTAGTAATTACCAAGTCTCCAAGGTTAGCCGCCTTAAGCCTCCGCCATATATCTGTCCCTCATCCTTATCCTTCCCATTTATTGCCATAGAGAATAACACCCATGGTTCGCCACCCTTCAAAGGCCCCTTCCCAAAAACTCTTAGTTAGCTAGGTTAGTATCTTAGGTTAGAGTTTTAGGGTAATGACCATGCTAACCATTTTACACTTAGTTTTTATTTTAGGATCATAACACATAGCCTAGGTCTAGGTTAGACTAACAATAATCTAACCCCTAGGTTAGGTTATTGTTTTAGGTTACTAACCCTTAGTAATTCAATTTGGTCCTTCTCCTGAAAACCCGGAGAGACCTGTATCATACTTTCTAGAACAGAGCCACTCCTGTTCTTATTACAGAATTGTATGTCAATGAATTATTACCTGGTCTTTAATCGAGACCTTCCAGATATACTAAATATCGGGAACCGTTTCATTTCTCGAGATCAGCCTGAGTCATACTCCTGACCCGCTTTCTAAATGCTTCCATACCTTGCAACCTGTTCAAGGTTCGTGATCTAATTTTATCACTTCGCAAAATTAAAGCATTACTTGGATCAATTCCTCTGGTCCAAGTCTAGATATTATTGATGAATACCTGTATAATTCATTCCGTGATCAGATTAATATTCAGTCACAAAATGAAATAAATAAAAGAGTCTATTAATATTTTGACTCAGTCAAGATCTGCAATCTGCAAGAAATTTAATACATATCAAGCATGATTTCCGAATCGAGGTACACAATCCATTTACTAGAAATCACATATCAACACTTGAATGCTTAGGAGAAAGTAACAACAGTTCAGGGTGTTACAAACTAGCCTGTGCTCAGCTCGTGCACAGTACAGGCACGAGCTCGAGTGCAGGCACTAGCCGCAAGACTACCACAGCACCGCAAGCACACAAAAGCAGTATAGTACCACCACAACCACAAACACAGCACCACCAGCGCACCAAAGACAGCCACGGGGGCACCTTTGGTAGTAGGAGTCGTGGACCAGCCCAAAGACCTACGGTGGCTCGTGATCGTTATATGGAGGCTAGAGCGGAGGCCCTATACTATCGGGGATATTCTTGATGGTACCGAGGCTGATTATCAGCCATATGCGGCACATAGAGCAGAGACCTCTCGGAGCCAGAGATCTCAGGGAGGTGCAGCCACGCACAGTGGGTCCAGAGTGACAGCAGAGGCGAGAGGCAGCACAGGGACCAACGGGCGAGACAGCAGAGGCGGTGAAGAAGCCGAGGGTCCCGTAGATTTTATATTTGTATATTGGACATGGGCACCGGTCTATGAACCAGTTGTGTTTATAGAGGCTTGCGTGCCTAGATATGATTTATTCATTCATTTTTTTGTATATACCGGCCTGCGAGCCGAGTACGGGTTGTACAGTTGATACCGGCCTGCGAGCCGAGTATGTTTTTGATATGAGAGACCGGCCTGCGAGCCGAGTCGAGATTATTGATAGTTATTGTGGCCTACGTGCCAGCTTTGTTGTATTATGAGATCACAGAGGCCCCGATGCAGGGCACATTGTATATTTGAAACTTTGTATATATATAGATATGATGAGTTGACCCACATGTTGTGTTTAAAATGTTTTTTAACTATTTTGTCGATGGTTTGTGATATAGAATGTATGATGAGGTTAATTGACATGTTGTATTACAAAATGTGTGTATGTTTTGTCGCTGGTTTTATGAAATTGCATGTATGTATCTGATGAATCGGATCCAAATGGTGTATAGATCGATGGTTTTTGATATCCGTAGTTGATGGCTTGTTTGTTTTTGAAATATAGATAGATGATGTTGATGAAATTGTAATGAGATGTGGATTTGATGAACAATTATAGATGAGGGTGTTGTTATACAGGAAAAAGAGGCGGGCGTCACAAAAATTAGGTAGAAAATAAAGAAAAGAACTATGTTAAAAAAAAAAGCTAGGTATATGACCGACATCGGTTAGGCAACCGATGTCGGTATAGGATAGACCGATATCGGTTAGCTAACCGATACCGGTTATTCCATAATGAGCTTTTTCTAAAAATAGAAAAGCGTAGGTGGCAACTGAAGTTCTTATTTTGAGAGCCATGCAAGATGTTAAATACGTGAATGCGACGTTGTTTTAACGACTGAGACAGGTAATTGCATGAGAGATTTGAGTGATAAGGAGGTAAGAGACAGGTAACGTGAGTGTGGGCTGAGATCAAGAAGATAGAAATCCAAGCTATATTTGAAGAGGGTGGTGAGCATGGCTGAACGAGGAGAAGCATCCAGCAGGCATGGACGAGAGGGAAGACAAGTTCCACCGCAAGCTGCTGCAGCCCAAGAGGTAAACGGTTTGGTTGTAATTTGATTTTTGCATGTTTTGTGAATAGGATGAGGGAGATTAAGTGGGTAGATATGAGAAAGAAAACGTGATAGCAAGGGTTATAGGTGAGGTGAGTGTTATGGGGTAGGTAATCAGGGGTTTCGGTATGTCGGTATGTACAGAGAGGAATAAACGATCAAATTATTGTCGTAGGTGGTGTGTTTAGGCAGAGTGTATAAAAGTGACAGTGACCGATAGCGGTTAGAGATAACCGGTATCGGTTACTGAACCGGTACCGGTTATTTATAACCGATACCGGTTGCTGTAGGAATTTCCAGAATGTGAGAAAAACCCTTGGGGATTTGATGGATTGAATGGTTATTTGTTGCTTTGACGATGCAGGCAAAGGCAGGGCTGAGGATGAATGATAGTGTTCCAGCTTTGTTGTCACGAATCCGAGCGGATGTAACACCAGCTGAATGGATATTGATAAATCATTTGGGGTTAAGTGGAATCCGCTATTATTCACGAATCACACATAACCATGCTATGTTGCAGGCGTTGATTGAGAGATGGAATCCAGAGAAGAATACCTTATATTTACCAACAGGAGATGACAAAGTGACATTGGAAGATGTGTTCCGTATTTTGAGACTCCTAATTACAGGAAAACTAGTATATCGTGCATTGCCTAGCGTGGGGCGTGAAAAAGCAATAACAAATGTTTTGGTCCATACACACGAGACTTGACACAGCGAGGTTTGACATTTACGTATGGTATAATGTATGCAGCACACCCTGAGGTGACAAGATTAGCCGTGATATTAATGATAGCAGTAGGGTATTATGCGTTACCGAGGGCGGATGGAGGAAGATTTCCAAAAGCATTGATGTGTGTGATTTGGGAAATGATGGAAAGGAATGTGACTTTTGCATGGGCACCTGCATATTTGGCGGAGCTATACAGGGGCTTATGGGCTTGTAGACGAAATCACAGGACAACACTGGATTGTTCATTTTTGTTACATTGTTGGGCCTATGAGCACATTGTTTGTGTGCGACCAATAGGCCGACCTATCCAGTTGGGAGAGACAGGAGTGCAGAGATTGGGATTCAGACGATGGGTCCAGACAGAACAAGAGGCAAGATCCCAGGCTGTGACGGGTGACATTGAGTATTATAGGCAGGTATGGGAGATGGTGACGATTGCGGATATCTGTTGGAGGCCGTACGGGAACTATATGGTAACAGAGAATATAGCTGAGGAGTTGAGGGGTGTAGAGCGATTGAGGTGGATCACGGGGCACAGGCCAGGTGAGTATGAGAGGATTCCTCTAGATCACGTGCGGTGACAATTTGGATTTGTGCAGGATATACCCCTGGCTTATAGACCATATATGAGGATCGACGCCAAGGCAGCATTCTCACCTCCCCGGCCAACACCTCCAGAAGGGCCAGAGGAGATAGCAGCTGATCATAGGGTAATGGATGCAGGAACGATAGAGGCCTATAGATTATGGTGGGTAACAGAACTGCGAGGTGTACGTGATCGTCCTGACATAGCTATGATTACAGCGGAGAGAGATCATCTGCAGAGTTTAGTTCATCAGCTCCAAACGCAGGTGAATGAGGCAAGAGGATTGTTAGCGGTTGCGGAGTCACGAGTAGAGGGACTAGAGGTGAGATACCTCCATGCGAGGGAGCGTATTCATATGTTACAGGAGAGATTGGTAGATCAGTGGGCGGTACCAATAGTCGTGGTACCTTTGAGGATAGAGAGGCCCGGCGAGAGGCGTCGACGATCACGATCATCACCTGGTTTGGGATGAGGCGTGAGGGTCTAAATAAATGTTATCTAGGTATAAGAATAAATAAGGATGCCGACCTGCGTGTCGATGATAGAGAAGATGTATTTGTTTAACATCTAAATAAAATTGGATATGTATGTTGATTTGAGTTATGCTAATAATAAGAATGTTTTTCGCTTTGACTTTCTGTCTTGAAAAAGGATAAAGAGGAATGTGATTGAATAGAAATACACAAAAATAGTTACACATGATAGGTTATGGTAGGGGATGGTCGAGCTAACCTTGGGAGACCCCATGTCTCCGAAGTGCTGCCTACATAGCCCATTGCACAAAGCAAGGAGGGGCCTCAGACCGATGTAGTTCTCCCTTAGGATCAGGGAGAGGTGAATTCAGGCAATTTTGTTGGTTGGTAAAAAAATATTGATATTGATATTGGTAGGGTAATGTTGTTGGTGTTGGTAATGAATTGGTGATGTTGTAAAAGGTATAAGGGAAGTGAAAGTTAGCCTACCCAAGTGGTAGGGAACCATGTCCTGATTAAGATCAACACATAATCCTAGATGCGAGGCAAAGAGGAAAGAGTGTTCCGTAGGTGAAAAGAGCTAAACAAACCACATAATAACGTAGAATCAGCTTGAACCCCTAGGTACCGTGCATAGACGAGAAGTCAATAGGTGAAAAGAGTTGTATGATCACAATATATCGATTGTACGTCACGTCCCTTGAGTTTAAACAAATGGTGAGGTGAGGTGGATGGTATAGCTGCAGTGGTACGAGAACTTATTACAAGGTGAGTGTTCTGACGAAAAGAGAACCTAACCTAAATAGACAAGTCCATGACTCAAAAGTACTTTTGAATGAGGCTTTTATTTTACTGAATATAGACTGATCGATGCGGGAAGTCTACAAGGGATATTGATTGTATTATTCTTGAGGTCTTCACGAAGCTGATCAATGCGAGAAGCTTCTGATAAAGGCTGACTGTGTATAGCTGTCCTTCAAGGGAGCAGTCTATTTATAGTAGCAGATGCGGCATTTGTGTATAGCTGTCCTTCGGGGGAGTAGTCTATATATAATAGTAGCAAGAATTTTGGCATATAGTTGTCCTTCAAGGGAGCAGTCTATGTATAATTTAGAGATCTAGATGTCCATTTGGCATGAAGCATCTAGTTTTGTAGGAAGTTTGACTCAAGAAAATCCCATAAGCATTTAGTTAAGAATGTGTCATTTTAAGACTTTGAAGTCATGGACTAGACTAAAAAGGGGAAGGCGTCATAAAGGGAAGATGGGAATCAAACCATGCGAGCTTGATTTTATTTTGAGATGTAGGAAACAATGTGTATGGTGGTGGTGAAGGAGCTCAAGGGACAAGCGGTAAGTAGATAAGAAGTGATATAACACTAAATTCAACAGTAGAAAGGTGGAAGATGCAAGGCATTAAGGGGTTCAGCTCAGTTTACCGTTAAGCGAAGCTAAATGATAAGTGTCTGATCCATAAGTGTGAGTGATTATGTAAGGCCCAATCCAATTGGGAGAAAATTTTCCACGTTTGCTCTTTTCTAGTTTGGTTACATGTTGATTCTCTTTGAGGACAAGATCACCAACCTTAAAGGTACACTCATGAAGTCGCTTATCATAAGCACGCTTAATACGTTTTTGATAGATTTGAAGGTGATCAAGAGCTGTAAGACGACGCTCGTCAAGAAGCTCCAATTGGGCTAACCGCTCTTGGCGGAAATCATCGTTGGTAAGAATATCCTAAAGAGATATTCTGAGGGAGGGTATTTGTATTTCGAGAGGTAAGACAGCCTCGGTACCATATACCAAAGAAAAAGGTGTGGCATTAGTGGAGGTACGAATGCTAGTATGATAAGCCCAAAGGGCGAAGGGGATGTGATCATGCCAATTTCTTCCGGACTCATTGACAACTTTCATAAGGATTTTGGTTAGGGTTTTGTTAGAAGATTCGGCTTGTCCATTCGCTTGTGGATAGTAGGGTGATGAGAAGCTAAGTTTGATACCAAAGTTGTCACAAAGGTCTTGCAACAACTTATTTTTGAAAGATTTTCCATTATCCGTTATCAGGTGATGAGGAACACCAAAACGACAGATAATGTGATGATTAATGAAATCTACAAAAATTTCCTTTTTAGTTGAAATGAGTGGAATAGCCTCCACCCATTTCATGTAATATTCGGTTGCCGTGATTATCCAACGGTGACGTTGCGAAGAGGGTGGGTGAATTTCACCAATAAGGTCTAAACCCCATTGTGAGAAAGGCCAAAGATCTCGGGCGACCTGTAGCGGGTGGCTAGGAGTATGTTGAAGGTTGGCATGTTGTTGACACATAACACAATGCTTAACATATTCGTAGCAATCGTTATTGAGAGTAGGCCAATAATAACCAAGGCGAAGGATTCGTTTGGCCACGGCAAGGCCGCTAAAATGTCCACCACAAAGACCGTCATGGACCTGTTGGATGGTATAGGTGACCTCCGCGCCTGTGAGACATCGAAGGAGGATGCCATCAAAACCACATTTATAAAGGAGTCCCCCCATAATGACATAACGAGAAACACGTTTAAGAAAAGTGCGTTTGCCAGTACTAGTAAGGTCAGATGGGAGAACAGAGGTTGTAAGGTAGTCGTGAAATTGGTGATACCAGGTATCCCGCGAAGTAGCAGACACATTATTAATCATACAAACAACCGGGGCTGAGTAAGATGGGGCAAAGATTTGTTGGACCAAGACGAAAATGTCAGAGTCAGTTGATGAAGCTGGAATTTGCGAGGCTAAGCAAGCCATAGTATCCGCAAATTTGTTAGTGGAGTGGGGAATGGTTTGGATAGAATAGTGAGTAAATAAGGCTAGAAGTGAATCCACATAATGTTTGTACTTTTGAAGCTCCTCATTTTTGCATTGGTAGATGCCCATAACTTGATTGACTACCAATTGAGAGTCACCGAAAATATTGATAGATTTGACACCTAAGTGCAACGCAACCTGGAGACCCAGAACAAGGGCCTCGTATTCCGCAGTATTATTAGTGCAGGGGAAGTCGAGTCGGAATGAGAGAGGCATAGGCTCAGCGTCGAGAGGAATAAGAACAACACCAGCTCCTCCGCCGTGTTGGCATTTGGATCCATCAAGAAGAGGGTCATTGATACAACTCCTCACCGAGTGAAAGAGTGGCGATGAGTTCGCTCGGGAAAGTAAAATTGGTAAATCGCGCCCCTGTGCAAAGGGGCTTCGCGAGTTGGTCAAGCAATGGTTTGTCCTTTGATTGATTTCTGGTGGACAAACTCAAGGTCGAGATCAGCAAGGAGCATAAGCCATCAGGCGATGCGTTGGTTTAGATGAGGTTTGGCATACATATAATGGATGGGGTCCGTGTTAGTGATGACAAAAGTTTTGTGATTCAGAAGGTAGTGTCGGAGTTTGGTGGCCACGAATGATAGGGCTAGGCACAACTTTTCTACATGTGTATACCTAGTCTCATAATCTACCAAAGTACGACTTATATAATAAACGGCTTGTTCGCGGTTCTCGGAGTCACGATGTGCAAGCATGGCCCCTACAGCGTGGTCAGTGGCGGAAAGGTAAAGGTAGAAAGGGCGATCGTCCTGAGGTGGGATAAGCACGGGTGGCTGCAAGAGATAAGTTTTTAGAGCCTCAAAGGCTTGATGACATTCTTCGCTCCAGTGAAAGGCAATGTCCTTTTTAAGAAGGTGATGGAAAGGTTGACATCAATCCGAGAGTTGGGAGATGAAACGTCGGATAGATTGTAGCTTACCTTGTAAACTACGCAATTGTTTGAGATTAGTAGGTGGGGGCATTTCTAGGATAGCTTTGACTTTAGATGGGTCGACCTCAATGCCGCGCAAAGAGACGATAAAACCAAGAAGTTTTCCCGAAAGGACACCAAAGACACATTTCTTTGGTTGAAGGCGACAGAATATTGTAACAGTGATCAAAAATAATGGTTAAAACATCGAGATGTTCACTACGATGTTTAGATTTGCCAAGAAGATCATCGACGTAATCTTCAAGGATAGTGTGCATAATGTCATGAAAAATGTAGGTCATAGCCCACTGATAGGTCGCACCAGCATTCTTAAGGCCAAATGGCATTACACGATAACAGAAGGTTCCCCAAGGAGTTATGAAGGTAGTTTTATGTTGATCGGCAGGGGCAACCAAAATTTGGTTATATCCTGAAAAGCCATCCATGAGAGAGAGCATCTCATGGCCTGCAGTGAGATCAACAAGTTGGTCAATACTAGGTAGGGGGAAGTCATCTTTAGGGCAAGCGAGGTTAAGATCCCGGAAATCCGCATATCCGAAGTCCCCCCGTCGCTTTAGTGATAGGTACGATGTTAGAAATCCATTGAGGATAGTCAATAGGCAGGATGAAGGAAACAGAAAGGAGTCGTTGAAGCTCCTCTTTGACCAAGAGGGCAATGCGTGGATGCATTTTTCTCAATTTCTGTTTAATTGGCTTGGAATCGGGTTTCAGGGTAATGTTATGGACAGCAATGTCAGGATCAATTCCTGGCATGTCAGCGTAGGACCAAGCGAAAGCTTGATTGTGAGCACGGAGAAAGGTAGTAAAGGCGACTTGTTCTGATGTGTTAAGGGATTGTCCGATCTTCACAATGTGAGGATCCTCCTCCGTGTGGATGTTGATTTCTATAGTAGACTCGTTCAGCATGGTTTGAGTTTCAGATGGTAAGGCGCGTTGAATATAAGAGTCATCCGCACCAAGGTAAGTGAGGATGGAGTCATCATCCTGGCACTCAACAACGTTAATTGAAGGTGAGTCCTCTTCAATCATGTCTGGATATAGAAGGGGAATAGAAGAGGGGTCCTCATTATCGCGTTGATAAGTGAGAGGACCTAGAAAGATAGCATTTATGAAAAAAAAAAGTTAGGAGGGATAGATTCAGGATCTATCGACTCTGTGGGTGACGAAGGTAAAATGGGTGATGATGGTTCGGTAGGGGTGACATCGTCCTCTTCCAGAAGGCAACTGACACGAGGTTCCTTCGGTGTAAGTGTTCCCGAAATCCGAGACCACTACGATCATTGTGCTTGCGTGTAGTTACGGGAATGATTGTATGTCGGCCTTGTTCATAAAGACCAAAACCAAAGCCTTTCCAAGCACAGCGAGTCAAGAAGGTGAGGGCGAAACGATGATTTGTCAAGTATTGAAAATCAGATTTGAAAGGAACCACACCAAGAGGAGGTTCAGGGGTAACGGAAGATGCGTCAACACCCCCATATGTTAGGTTGGTGCGGCAATGAGGTGGTCCGTAGGGGATTACTTCCCCCACACGACGGTCATAGGTAGGATGTGCATGTACTTGTCCATACTCCTGTGGGGTAGGGAAAGAACTAATGTTATATAGGCGATACTCCCCCAGCGTAAGGCGTTGAAAAACATCCACTAAGGGATCTGAGGTTGGGATGTCGTCCGCGGGGAGGGAAGTGGTATTTGCAACGGTGGTTTCATTGGTTGAAGGCGTAGGTGCGGTTGATGTGGATGGTTGGGTTGGATGAATGGGTGTCTTGATTGGTACAAGCACATCATTAGGGCGATATAACATATTGTAGGTTTTGAAAGGGGGAGGATCAGCTTTTACGGTGTAGGACTTCCCCTCGTACTCAAATTTTATACATCTATGTAAGGTGGAGGGAACGCATCCCATAGCCCGGATCCAGGGGTGGCCTAATAACATGTTATATTGGAATTCTCCCTCAAGGACATAGAAGAGCTCAGGTAAAGTACGTGGTCCTACACGAATGTTAAGGATCACGGTGCCTAAGGTAGAGGTAATAGCATCATTGAATGACCGCAACATGATGGGGTTGGCACACATGTAGCTAGAAGGGATATTCATTTGTTGGAAGGCTTTTGAAGAGATGATGTTTAGACTAGCGCCCCGTCAATCATAACACGACGCACCCTGAATATCCCGAAAGTACGCCGAGATGAAAAGAGAAGGGTCGGGATCTTCGCACCAAAGTCGATAATTTCATCTTCGGAGAAACCGACAGCAGAAAGAGCACTTGTTGTTCGAAATGTAGTGGTTGGGGTGGTAGGTTGTTTAGTGAGGGAAGCAACGTGATTGGGTGTTAGAATGGAGGTAACAGGTAGGGTTTCATTAGGTAAGACCTCGATCCCTTGAAGAATTTCAACGAGAGCTTGTCGATGAGATTCAGAAGTCTGAATGAGATCATATAGTGTCATTTTTACAGGTGATTGGTGAAGTTGTTTGATCATGGCTCGGTGGGCAACTCCATTAGAGACGGGGTAAGTGGGTCCATGAATAACCACTTTGGGTGGTGGTGCAATCGGGATGGTGGACGGAGAAAGAGAGGACGCAGGTGCGCTTTCTTTCACTTTCTCGTTGTTCTTCTGCGCTCGAGTAGCAACACTAATCATATTAATTTCGTGGACATGAGATGAGGAAGATGGTCAGGATAAATCATGGTCTTCGAGAGGTGGGGTTGTAATAATGATAGATACTGGTGAGGTGGGGATAGGTGGTATAGGAGAGGGAATTGAAGCTAAAGGTCTCTCCCTTCGTAAGTTGTCTTTCTTAACCTTTCTATCTGAGAGAGGTGACTGACGAAGGATGGTTTTGATAGCTTTGCATCCCTCCACATCATGTCCTGGTGTGCGGTGGTAAGCGCAGATTTTAGACTCATCATAACCTGTAGGTCGAGGTTTAGATGGGTCATAAGGTCTAAGTGGGGGTAGGGAAATGGTCACATTCTCCACCAACATAGCAAGGATTTTGGCGTAAGATCCTTTGAGTGGGTCAAAATCGGAGGAGGATGAGGGTATTGATTGAGCAGATTTCGGTAATGTTTTGGCATAGTTGGTTCGTACGGGTGGTGGTTTAGCCAAGGGGTGTTGACACGTGGTTTTCACTAAACGTGGTTTCTTTGGCGCAGGAGCTACGTTCAATTGGTTAGATGATGAGGCTATAGATGACGTGGTAGCGGGAAACAACCACGGAGAAAGGGGAGTGACAGAAAATAAATCCTTTGATGATGGAGTTTGTTTAGGGTTGATGGGTGAACAGGATACGTGGGGTGACAATGTTGATATACCCTTAGATCTCTGTATGGGTGCAGAAGGCGTAGGTCGTTTTAAAGAAAACGTAGGAGGTATGATATATTGATGCAAGGTGGAGGGATGAGGTCCCAATATGGAAGGTAGGTGTGACGATGATGGTTTTGATTGTGATAGAGGCACGGATTGAGTTTGTCTCCTAAGTGGAGGGGCGGCTTTATTTTTGGATAAATCTAGTCACTTAGGTGGGTGTGTTAGACTGGGTATTGGTGAGGTCCCAAGTGTAGGGGAAGATTTGGTTATGCTGGATGAGGTGGATGAGATACTTGGTAGAGATGCGGGGGGTGATGATGAGGACATAGGCATTTTGAGTTTCTGTAAACACTTCGGGTATATGGTAGAGGCGTCTGGATCGGTCATCTGCATTTGAGTAGAATAGGGGGTACCCAAACGTTCCCATAGGACTCGCTCATCTTCTCGGAGAATGACAGCTTCGTGTGAATGGGAATTTTGGTATGGAAGAAAGGTGGGTTGTGATTCCGGTCCACTGTGGGTGTGATACAGGGGGTAGATGAGGCACTGTATCAATAGGTGTTAAGAGGTCAACCTACGCTGAAAATATTTAGGCGATGAAGAAATAATAGGCAGGAGGGCATGTTTAAGAGGATCCGTCATGGTTAAAGAATTTGGTGATGTCGGTGCAAGGGGTTTCTCGTCTAAGGATGACAAAAGGAGTGGCGAGCCTCCTCTTGTGCAGCAAGAGTGGTAGAAGGAGACGTTTGGGAAATAGATAGGTTAGATAACATCCGCTCGCAGTCTTGTAGGGATGTGGTGTAAGAAGACTCATCTATGAGAAGAGAACTCTGGGTAATTAACTCCTTTATAGGTAAAGGAATGATTTCACTTTGGCTTGATGGTGGTGAAGGAGGTTCGGGCCCCTGTGTCAGTGAAGAGGCTTGATTCAAAATTTTCTCGATAGAGGCTTTTGGCTGGGAGTCGAAGACTGCATGGATCTCATGAACACTCTCCTCGGCTAAGATATCCTGGTTTATGTTACTGTTAGAAGAGTGATTCGGGAATGGTTTGTTGAATATTTTCAAATTTCGGTTGGCAGGGGCATTAGGATTATCGAGGGTTATATCCCCTGTGTCAACCATTTCCTACACTATGTTTTTCAACATCTTGCAGTTTTCATGACTATGTCCTTTCACGCGGTGAAAGTTACAGAAGTCATTTTCTTTGTACTGTGAAGGTATAGCGCAAGTGGAGTCAAACCCGGAGTGAGGTTTAACAGGAGACAAGGTGATAGCTTCGGCTTTAAGCAATTTTTCCAAGATGACACCATAAGTTTCTCCCAAGGGAGTGTAATTGATGGGCTCGGCTTTATACTTATAGGTGGTTTTTAGTGGAGTATTAGACGGTGCTTGAGATTTGACCATCACCACGTGGACAGCTCCTTTTGATTTAGAAGAAGTGGATGCATGAGGAGTGGTGGTGTTTGGTTTGTTGGTAGAATCTGGAGTTCGGAAATTGGGGTTTTTGTTGCGCAACCACAATTTCTCTTCTTCTAAGGCTCGAATTTCTAGCTTCCGAGCCATGGTAAAGGCCTCGTCAAATGTGCGGAAAGTTTGAATTTGAAGAGTAGGAGAAATGTGCTTAGCACATGCCCGCGTAAAAATTTGATAAGTTCAGCCTGAGGCAAGGCATATGTAAGTTGGTTGATAAGGCCGCGCCATCGTCCAATGAAATCTGCGATAGATTCATCTTCGAATTATCGGATGGCATAAAGGTCAGTGATAGATACTTTCTTGGCAATGTTAATGGAGAAATGATCCAAGAAAGATTGGGCTAGCTGGTTAAAAGAGAAGATTGAGTGCTGGGTTAAAGCACTGTACCACTCCAAGGCGGGTCCTGATAAGGACATGGGAAAGGTGCGGAGTAGTAAAGAGTCATCGTGAGCAATCAGATAGCAGGCATGTCTAAATGATCGCAAGTGTTGTTGAGGGTCCTCCTTACTGTTAAAACGAGTAAATTTCAGAAATTCCCATTGAGGAGGATATGAATGAAGGGGGATAGAAGGGTGAATAGGCTCCCGACAGACTTGCTCGTATGTCAAGGTGCTACGATTTCCTCAAACAAGCCTCCAGATTTTGCATTTTGTCCATCATTTGTTTGATGAAATCCATGGTTGGTTGAGATGATGGTGTGGTTGTGGTAAACGGGGGAAAATTGGGCCAAGGGCCACCGCTAGACAATGGTGGGGTTAAGTGTTGATAAGGTGTGGAGGATGAATATGTCGAGGCGACCGAATAGGGATGTCCCATATAAGATGTTGAGGTCACTGGATACGTGTATGGGAATGAAAAGGTAGGCGGAGCTTGAGAAGGAAAACTAGTGTGGATAGGTGGCAGAGAGCAAGTCATGAATGGAGCAGTCTGCAAGAGAGATGAGGTAGGAGCCATCGGCGGTAAGGATATGTGGGGTCCAAGATTAACCAAAGGAAAGCCAATCTGTGTCGTATGAACCTCTGAAGCCATCGGATTGGGAGACGGGGCTAGAGATGCAGGAAGCAATGCGGTGTTATCAGGCGGAGTGGGAGCTAAATGAGCAGCTATACTAATGGGCATGCCAACAAGGAGTTGACCATCGGGCGTACGGTCAGGGGCATGAGACAAATAGTATTGTACAGCGCTAGGGTTAGCATCCAGAAATTTGGCAAATTCCTTATCTCCTACAGGAATTTTGGGGATCTCACTGGTGTCCGTAGGGTTCCCTATAGAATGTGAAGGGGGTGATTCAGGCAAAGGCACAGAGCAAGCATGTGAAACTATGGTGGCGGCTTGCTTTCGAGTGATAACAACCATGGACAAGAATACACAGCAGGGCTTCAATCTATTAGGAACAGAAATAGCCTTAGAATGGTGAAATTGGTAGGTTCCTGGTTTGTCAGGAACTGTAAAAGACAGTAACCGATATCGGTCTAATAACCAATGTCGGTCACATACAGTTACGACGTCGGTCAGTTAACCGATGTCGGTGTAAGAAGACTGGTATAGGAAGATATAAGAAGCTGCTGATTTGATTTTTAACAGTGTTTAGTACACTTATCAAATAGTTTTGAGGTGTTCACAGAAGACAGAGTATGACAGAGAAAACAGAACTGAAAACAAGCAAGATGCACACGCAAATCCAGAGATTAACCCTAGGGTTAATTTTAATTATCGTGAGCTTATGCCTTTAGACGTAGAATGATGTCAGAATCCTAAACAAAATACTTAGGGGAAATGTCAAGTTTGTTTTGGCTCATAAGGTTACCTCAATCGGGCGGAGGAATACCGCGGAAAAGGGGGGATGTTTGAGCTGTTGAGTTAATTGTGAAGTGATTCGGTATGTGTTGTGCAGTGAAAGTAAGATCAATTTCTTGTCAATACCGTGGATATCACCCCCACGTGTATGACCTGTTACTTAATCTATGTTCACTAGAATTGAAAACAACAAGCAGGAATGTGATGCACGTGTTTTAAACCCAAATCGAAAATGATATTCGATGAAGCAAAAGAGACGACTTTCACTAATGCAAGATGTAAAAGCAAAGCAAGTTCTTTTACCAAAATAACAAAATACCTTGTGAATATCTTGTAAAGAAGAAAACAGCAAGTATGCTCCCTATATGAAAGCAAGCAAGAAAGAAAGAAACCCAAATGGGTCCCACCGGGCGTGCCAAAATGTTTCGCTCGGAATGTTTCAGCTTTTGGGAATAGAGTTGCTTCTATCCTTTCATTCCTTTTAGAAACAGATAAGGGTTAGGGCTAGGAGGAATACCTGTTGAATGTCGAGATGGTGTGCGCGTACCGTAGAGAGAGATCAGGTCGATTGCGAAGAACCCCTTTTTGTCTTGGAAGGACTACCTGCAAATAAGAACACAAGACCACAAGATTTTGATTAGACAATAAATGAGGGAACTGCCTTGGGCCCAGGAAATATAAAACTTCCTTTCGAAGGTGGTCAGTTCCCCTGCTAATATGAATTAACACAGAAGATTGTAAAATAACAGTTTAATTACCTCGTTGAAACAAGTAGGGGGAAAGGCTGGTTTTTGGTTGTAGTCAGGATAACCGATACCGGTTTCTGCTAACCGATATCGGTAGGGGCTATGTTTGTAAAGGGGGTTGTAAGGTGGTTGTGTTGTTTGTAAGGCTGGTATATGAATGGGATTAGGTAATGGGGTGATGAGAGGTAAGTGGATGATAGTTAGGTAAAATGTGTTGCTGGGTAGTAGATCTAGGAATAGATTTATAACGGCTGTGATTAAAAAGTCTAAGAAATATTAAAATGAGAACACACAAGATGCAACTTACTGGTTATTGATGAGGATGCAGGTCCAAGAACTATGATGACAAAGGCAGAACTCAAGTAGTATGGCCTGATACCCAGAAGATGAGATGTCTCCCTTCCAATGATCAGATGAGTGTCACAGGGCTCTGGCTGTTCAGTGGCAGTCTTGGGCTTGATCTCCTTTTGCTGCAAACTCTTCTTGTTTCTTCACTTGTCTCTGCTCAGCCAAGTAAAGATCCGGATTCTCTTGATCGCTTCTGATGATCCTGATTGATCCAAAAATCCTTCCACCTTTGTTTCTGATTAGGGAAGGTCATTTACAGGGAACCGATGGCGGTTACGTAACCGACGGCGGTCGAGTAGGAACCGGTATCGGTTAGGAAAAAGTGGGCTATTTTTAGTAAAATAGCCAACTTTCCCTACTTTTCTCCCAAGGGATTAGTTGCGGGCTTGGTCAAGTAGCTACAAGGTCAGTTTTGGGTGCGAGTAAGGAGGCATTAGTCATGGGTGTGGATGTAAACCAAGTTTTAGGTCTTAATTAGGTTAGTTTAGGGTTAGGGCTAGGTCATGATGAGGTGGCAAAATGAGGTGGCAGGTAAGGCGACGTGGATTTATTAATTATAAAGTAATTAATAAATAATTGTGTAAGGTTTAGGTGATGGGGTTAGGTTGCGAAATGAGATGCGGGTCACAGGGGGTCGTAAGACACAAATTTGGTGTCTACACCGTGCTATTTTCAATTACGCACTAGTTGCCTCCTAATTACCTCATATTCCTTCCATAGAGGAAATATTGACCCAAGGTCCTCCACCTACACATGAACCCACTTCACATATTCCTCCACCCACGAGGAACACCCTTCATTTCCTCCCTCACATGTGAAGCGCTTCTATTAACATTAAAACTATTTCACCTTTGGCTTCTCTACCTAGAGATCCATCACCAATGGTACCTCTCGACCCACTGGAGACGCCTTTTTATCTCCCCCACCCACTAAGGAATACCCATCATCTCCTCCACCTATCAAAGATCCAATAGAAATGTCATTACCTCTAGGTGACCATTCTCCATTAGCCACCCAAGATCCTGCTAACTTACTTTCAGCTCTCTTACCCACAGAGGCTGAAGCTAGCGAATTCCCTATTTCTAAAACACATTTTATGGGAATTTTCATTGGATCCACATCAACCTCACCCATAGTAGTTCTATTCTCATGCTTATTTGATCACTTTGATTGTGTGGATAGAGCCTTACTTTGGGGGCGTCTTCTACTTCCTATCTCAACACAAATGTAGATGTCACTCACTAACACCTCCACTATTTATCCAAAAGTATTTCGGCTGATCAAACCAAACACAACCACAACTATTGCAAATTCTCCTACGATACCATTCATGGCTAAACTTACACCTCTACCAATAACCCAACATGCATCTACATCTAAACCCACCTCTACATCATTTGCCTTGCCTAAACCTATTACTACTTTAGGGGTCATCCCAATGGCTAGCCTTACTCATCCACCCATCAAATTAGATTTAGCTACATCCTCCAAAACTAACACCAAACTTAACCCGGCCCCTAAACAGAAAAACCAATCTCCTAGACCTCATACCCCAAACTCGCCAACCATGCCCTTATCACCTTCACCTCTTCCATCCATCCTAGGACCTCACCCCTCGACCCTCCATCCACCAATAAACCTATAACACAAAGAACCCATTTCCCCATCGTAGACCTCTAATATACCGAAGCGCCCCACACAACCTCCGCCCTCACCTGTAACCTTTTTCCTCCCATACCTCCAATACCATCGATACCTTCTTCACTACCCGCAACACTTCCTTCCCTTTACCTCACACCTCCTACCCAACCTACGCCATCTACCTCCATAGCACCTCGGTTACCCCCATGGGTAACCCACCCTCTTCCATTGTCTTCTTTTCCCTCTAAATCTCATGCGCCCATATCACCTTTACCCAAGAAGGTGCAACCTAAAGGCAAAAATCCGCTACCCTCCAATATGGTAGTTAAACCAACCACACACTCTATTGTTAGTTCATCTATCATGCCCCTACCCAAGTAGATAGGACCAACACCTAAGACCATAGCCCAACCCGCTCCCCCTCTTATAAAGACTCTTCCCATACAAATCGATCCACACTGCACTCCAAACCCACATTCAACTCCCATTTTGATCCATTAGCGGGACCCTATGCCAAAATCCTAACCAACCTCCTCAAACTTGTCATCACATTACCACCTCTTAGACCTTATGACCCACTCAAACCCAATACAAAAGGGTTTGACGAAACCAAAATTTGTGCCTACCATCATGTGCTATGACACGATGTAGATAACTGTAAGGCTTTGAAAATCATTCTTATCTAGTTGTGTCCTCCTGAAGAAAACTTTAATGATGATGACCTTCTCGATGAGGACCCCATTTCACCAACACTAGTTTCCATAGTTCTTCCCTCATTGCCTACTCAGCGACCAAGACCTCCACCCTCACAACTCTTAGAGCCACCCCCGAGATTTGAAATTAACATGGTTCGCATAAGAGAGTTGGCCAAATCACCACCCAAATGTCATTGCGCCCAGCTCACTTCACAAGGATTTTCTCCCCCGGTAGGTTTCTTCCCGTCATGTTGTTATACCACTCATCCTACACCTTCTCCATTTACCCCCTCCCTCATATTAACATGATCCACATTGCTACCCATGCACAGAAAGAAAAAAAGGCAAAGAAAAGGAAACCAACCTACCAACCACCCCTATACCCAACATACCATCTACACCCACACCTAAAGTCATTATCTCGCAGCCCCACATATCCTATTTCTAATGGGGTTACACATCGTGCGATGCTCAAATAATTACACCAATCCTCCCTCAAAATGTCCCTATATGACCTCATCCAAACCTCTAAATCCCATCGCCAAGCTCTCATGGAGGTTCTTCAGTCTATTAAGGTCTTACCCAATGACCCTACACCCGTAGCCTCCATTATTACACCTCATCATGTAGCCTCTCTCACCAAATTATCACCTTCTTCTACACCTCCACCTACTCACCAAGTAGCCACCCTCATCTTCTTAGATGAAGAGATCACACCACACCAAACCGATGACCCTAATCCAGCCCTTTTCATCTCCATCCATATTGATAATATACATGTACAACGTGTTATGATCGATGGGGGCGCTAACATTAACATCATCTCCTCCCATGCGTTTGACCAAATGCGCATACCCGAAAATTGCATGCATAAACATCCCGTCATGTTGCGTTCATTTAATGATTCTATCACTTCTACACTTGGCACCATCATCCTCCATATTCACGTGGGCCCCCACACTATTCCAGAGTTATTTTACATATTGGAGGGGGATTTCAATACAACATGTTACTTGATAGACCCTGGATTCATGTTATGGGATGCGTTCCTTCCACTTTGCATTGTTGTGTGAAGTTTGAGCATGAAGGGCACACCTAAACCATTTCGGTGACCCATCACCTTTTAAAACCTATAACATGCTTTATTGACCCAATGACGTGCTCATACCCATTAAAGCGTCTTCATCCATGACCATATCCTCTTCTTCTACACCTTCGCTCACCAAAGGCTGCCATAGCTACCTTAACCGTAACTAAATCCTCCATTCCTACCACACGCCATGACCTCCACTGGCCGACCCGTCATCTTCTCAATCGGCTTAGCTCCACCTTCAATTTGACCTCCAACACATCATCTATCCCAGCTGCCCACATATTAACCACCAATCCCTTGGAAGGCATTTTTCAACGCCTCACTCTGGGGGAGTATCGCCTATATAATGTCAACACATTCCTTACTCCAAAAGAGTATGGAAGCCTTCACCAACACCCCCATTATGATCACCGAATAGGAGAGCATCTCCTTTATGGTCCTCCCCACCTTCACACCAATATCACCTATGGGGGACATGATACTACCACTTATACACCTGAACCACCATCACAAACCCGCTCATTTTCTATCGACCTCCAGTCACTCACCAATCATTTGCTTTCTCCCACACCTTTCTACACCGATGTGCATGGAAGGGTTTTAGCTTTGACTTTTATGAGCAAGGTCGTCACACACTGTTGTTCTATGTACTACCCACAAGCATAACTATCGTAGTGGTATTGGCTTTGCTTTTGAACTACCTACCAAGAAGTCCCGCATTGAGCTCATTACAAATATCAACCCTTCTTCACCTACTCCACCTTCTTCACCACCTTCACCGATAGAGTCGATCGATCCAAAATCCATCCCTCCTAAAAAAAAATCATAAACACCATTTCCTTGGTGCCTCGACTTATCAACGCTTAGGGTGAGGCTCCTTCCTCTCTTCCCTTCCTGTATCCTGAAATGATCGATGATGATACGCCTTATATTAATGGAATTCAATGTCGGGATGATGAATCTATACTCACATACCTTGGTGCGTAAGACTCATATATTCATTATTCATTACCATCTCGAGATGCAAACCATGTTGAACGAATCAGCTATCAAAATCAATTCCACACTCAGGACGATCTGCACATTCTAAATATTGGCCAATCTTTAAATACTGCTAAATAGGAAGCCATCACTTCTTTTCTCAAAAATCATAACCATGATTTTGCTTGGTCTTATGCAAATATGCTTGGTATTGACCCCACCATAGTGGTCCACAATATCATAACCATTCCCGATGCCAAACCCGTAAAACAAAAGCTGAGGAAAATGCACCCTCGCATTGCTCTTTTGGTCAAAGAAGAACTTCAATGCCTTCTTTTTGTTTCCTTCATCTTACCCATTGATTATCCTTGATGGATTTATAACATTTTCCCTGTCACTAAGGTGACAGGGGACTCCGCATTTACATAGATTTTTGTGACCTCAATCTAGCTTGCCCAAAAGATGACTTTCCTCTACCTAGTATTGACCAACTGGTTGACCTTACCGCTAGTCACGAGATGTTATCACTCATGGATGGTTTTTCGGTTATAACCAAATCTTACTTGCCCTAGAGGATCAACACAAAACCATGTTCATCACCCCTTAGGGGACCTTCTATTATCGAGTCATGCCTTTTGGCCTTAATAATGTTGGTGCTACATATCGTGGGCTATAACTTACATCTTACATGACATCATGCACCGTAAATTGGAATATTACGTATACAAACTCCTTGACAAATATAAACACCACTCGAGCTCCTTACCGTCCTAAAAACCATCTTTGATCACCTCCTTAAGTATTGTTTTCACCTTCATCCCGAGAAGAGTGTCTTCATGGTTCTCTCGGGAAAGCTCCTGGGATTTATCGCTTTCCCTACGTGGTATAGAGGTTGACCCTGCTAAAGTCAAGGCTATTCTTGAAATTCCTCCACCCACTAATTTGCGTAAACTCTATAGCCCGTAGGGTAAGTTGCAGTCTATTCATCATTTCATTTCACAACTTTCTGATCGATGTCACCATTTCATCATCTTCTTAAAAAGGATGTCTCCTTTAAATGGGATGATGACTACCACAAAGCTTTTGAGGCCTTAAAATAATACCTTCTCCAACCACCCGTACTCATTCCACCTAAAGACGATCAACCCTTCTACCTATACATTTCTGCTACAATCACTCCTTAGGGGCTATGCTCGCTCATCGCGATGAACAACATAGGGAGTAGGTGGTTTATTACATAAGTCGTACTCTTTTGGACTATGAGACCCAATACATCCATGTCAAAAATATATATATATATCCTTAGTTTTTTTTGCCACCAAACTTTTACATTACCTACTTAACCACAAAACCTATGTTGTGACCAACACCGACCCCTTACACTTCATGTATGCCAAACCTTACCAAAATCAATGGGTCGCATGCTGGCTTATGCTTCTAGCTGACCTCGACCTTGAATTTATCCATCAAAATTCCATCAAGGGCCAAGCTATCGCTGACCAATTGGTCGATGCACCTATTTTTGGGGATCAACCCTCTAATTTTGACTTTCCAGATGAGTCAATTATTACCCTTTCCTTGGACAAACCCGCTTACCAAATGACACTCTTCTTTGATGGTTCCAAGTGTTAGCGCAAGGGTGGGGCTAGAGTTATCCTCATTCCACTTGATGGTGAACCCATGTCATTGTCTTTCAAACTTGATTTTGATTGTACAAACAATATTTTTGAATACGAAGCACTCGTATTAGGCATCCAAGCTACCTATGCCTTAGATGTTAAGTCAATCAATATTTTTGGTGATTCTCAATTGGTCTTAAACCAAGTCAAAGGTATATACTAGTGTCTTAATGAGATACTTCAAAATTATAAGCATCATGTGGACATACTTCACCACCTTTGATCTTCGCCCTTCAAACCATCCCCCATTCTACCAACAAATTTGTAGATACCATGGCCTTCTTGGCTTCCCAGATACCCGCTTCGCCCACCGATTCTAAAAATTTTGTCACCGTATAAAGACTCAAATCACCCTCTTATTTACCTCGTGAATTTTACTCTATTAGAACCACATCTCCCGACTTGAGTGACCTTTGGTATAAACAATACTCAAACTACCTTTCCTCTCCATCTTACCTCCCGACCTCACTTGTAATGGAAAACGTGCCTTTCTCAAAAAGGTCTCTCGTTACGTCATCATAGGTGGCCTCCTCTATAAATGTAGCTTTGATGGTATTCTCTTACGATGCCTTACAAGTTCTAAAATTCCTTATACCATTAAGGAAGTTCATGATGGCATATGTGGAGGTCACTTTAGTGGCCTTGCTATTACTAAGCATATTCTTCGCCTAGGCTATTACTAGTTGACCCTTAACCATGATTGTTACAATTACGTTAAGCATTGTGTAAAATGCCAACAACATGCCAACCTTCATCATACACCCAATCATGCCTTTCAGGTTACCCGTGACCTTTGGCCCTTCTCTCAATGGGGTTTGGATCTTCTCAAAGAGATCAATCCCCATTCTTCCCAAAGACATCAATGGATAATCACCGCTACCGAATATTATACCAAATGGGTTGAAGCCCTACCTCTCATCTCCAAAAAAGTCAAAAAAAATTGTGATTTCATCAATCATCACATTATTTGTCACTTTGGTGTCCCACATCACCTCATCACTAATAACGGAAAACAATTCAAAAATAAAACCTTATGGAAACTTTGCGACGCCTTTGGTATTCAACTAAGTTTCTTGTCACCATATTACCCACAAACCAACGGCCAAGCCAAATCCACTAATAAAAACCTGAACAAAATTCTCATGAAAGTGGTTAACGATACTGGGAAGGATTGGCATACGCATATTCCTTTCACCATGTGGGCATACCATACTAGTATTCACACTTCCACTATTGCCACACCTTTTTCTCTGGTCTATGGTATAGAGGTTGTTCTACCTCTCGAAGTCTAGATTCCCTCACTCTGTATTTCTCTCCATGACATGCTCAATGATGATAACTTTTGCCAAGACCGTTTAGCATAGCTTGAGCTATTAAATGAATGTCGTCTTAATTCTCTTGACCATCTTAAAGTTTACCAAAATGTATCAAGCATGCCAATGACAAACATGTCCACAAATGAACCTTCCAAGTTGATGACCTTGTCCTGAAAGAAAATCAACATATAACCAAAGAAGAAAAAAGTAAACAGGGAAAAATTTCTCCTAATTAGCTTGGACCATACATCGTGACTCATACTTATGGATCAGGTGCTTATCGTTTACCTTCACTAGATGGTAAACCTGAACCTGAGCCCCTTAATACCTTGCATCTTCGACCATTCTATTGTTGACTTTTAGTCCTACCTCACCTTTGGCCTCTTTTCAAGCTCGTCCCTTGATCACTTTTCATTTCTCTTATTTCATTTTTCCACCCCCAATGATTAAACAAGAATCATGTGCGTACCCATCACTCTTTTATCTTCTCTTAAATATGTGTACCATGGCGCTGCACATGGCATGATTCTCATGGATACTTTTTGTCTACTTTTAGATGAGATCCCATGGTCGTTTCACCTTGCTTTCTGAACAAGAATCCGATTCTTCACCTTAGTCTTGTCCATGACTTAAAATCCCTCACATGGGATCCAACTCCTTGAGTCAAACTTCCAATAAAAAGATGACTCCCTCAAAAAGGACATCTTTCTCTCTACATCACTGCTATAAATAGATTGCTCCTCAAGGAAAGCTATGTAAATTTTGCTCAAAAAAAAGGGGAGAAGAATTTGAAGCTTCCTACATCGATCAATCTATCTCAAATACAATTCAAACAAAAAATTTTTTTGTCATGGACTTGCCCCTTGTGATCTTGGATCTCTTGCCAAAAGGCATGCTACCTAATACCATATAAACTAACCATTTTTCACCCTTTCACCATTCACATTTTCATTTCCTACCGCCTCAAGGGACCTACTGGAACTGAGACATTTGGTGATCATGTGACTAATCTTCACCTTTAGAATAATCAATCATGCAATGTCTTTAGGGTCTTATGTTCATCATCCTATCTAAGGTATGACCCACCCATTATGATCCTTACCAATTAGGTGGCTTTCTTACCTCCTCTTATCTTTTAACCTTCTTCATTATGTATTGATTACCTTATACAGGACTAGATCCTCGACGCTTATCTTTGGGTAATTTTCCTCTTTCGCCACAATCAACTCAAAATCACCCATACCAATGTGCCCATAATTCACCCATACCTAAAATGACCTCGCCTCAACCATGCCTATAACCTACCAACTCATTCTCATACCTCCTCACATTCTTCCCTAGCTTATGGGAGAACTACATCGGCCTAAGGTCCCTTCTCTGGGACTATGTAGGTAACACTCTGAGGGCATGGGGCCCTTAGAGGTTAGCTCGGCCACTCTCTACCCTAACCAATTCCCCTTTCCTTTTCCTAATCACAATCTACCCTCGTTAGTTTCCTTTTTATATCAATAATTGGAAATTAAATCAAACAAACAACAAATTGCTTCACATATTTATCATCATCATTCATACATTCATTATGTCTACCATTTCTTTACCATTATCATGCATGTTACTATAAAACATCTCAATGTGACTCATATCCTCATTAATTACACAAATTAATGAATTTCAAACTCAACCAATTTCGACGCACTAGAACTAAACCAACCTAAACTCAATTCATGCATAAACCACAACCTGACTCAATCCATGCCTATGACCTGACTCAATCCATTCCTATGACTTAAACTCAATTCATGCCTAAATGACAACTCCGACTTAATCCATGCCTATGACTGACTCAATCCATGCCTATGACCTGACTCAACCATGCCTATGACCTGACTCCACCATGCCTAACACACATATCATGAATCCATCTATGCATAACAATCAAATTCCATCAACACACATACATCATCACCAAATCATCCATCCCATCATATAAATCTATGTATCCATACAATATACACTGATATCAAATAATATGCATCTCTCAAAAACTCTCATATACAGCCTCACCATCTTCAGCACAAAGTTGGTATATGATCAAAAATAAACAAAACTCTCATATACATCCTCACCATATTCGACATGCAGGCCGGTATGTGAGCAAAATAAACAAAACTCTCATATACAGCCTCACCATCTTTGGCACGCAGGCAAGTATATGATCAAAAATTAAAAAAAAAACTCTCATATACAACCTCACCATCTTCAGCACGCAAGCCGATATATGATCAAAAATACACAAACTCTCATATACATCCTCACTCTCTTCGACACGCAGCTAGTATATATATCAAAAATGAATAAATACATCAAAATGGAGGGACATACATCAAGCATCATCCTCGTCGGATATCCTCCATATCGGTCTCTCCCGTCTCCTCCTCCCCCTGCTCATGTTCGTTCGGCGGCCTAATAACATCTCACCGCCCGTCATGGGTTGTGGTTGGGTCCCTACTTGGTACATAGCTTGGGGCTGGCCTCCATGAACTGGTAGCCTCACCCTGATCCTATCTCGAAGCTCGATGGCCCCATGTTCTCTCCACGTTGTGGGTATGGGATCTGGTCCTCTCACTTGAGGCCTATTGTGCCCTATACTCTCCATAGGATAGAAAATATATCCCTGCCACCATCAGCTAGTCTTGATAATACCTAGCCTCACCTAGGGAATCCCACAATCTAGATACGGGTACTGTCTGTGGTGGCCCCATCAACCTCTTCCCCTATGTCTGTCCTATGGGATCCTATCCCACCCCTACCTATGAACTGGGACCCTATCCCGGTACCTGTGGTGGTGTCATCGTCCTTGCACCATGTGCTTGTATCTAGGCATGTAATGCCACAATTTTTACATGTGTAGTGGCCAACTAGCCTGCAAACCCGTAACATACACTGTAGGGTGACCACCTTATCATCCTCACCATCTCCACCCTGGGCCATCTGGGCTTGTAGACTAGCCACCTATGCGTGCAAAGTGGCCACCTTTACCTATGAACCTGCCCAAGCACCCCTATACCATCCCCAACAGTGTAATCGTGGTCACCACCGCCCGTAGGGTGTCTCTCTGAATGGTGATGGTGGCTAAATCTGGTTTCCCGACACGGCGGTACTACTCGTAAATGAGCCACCCACCACTGTTTATACCTATCACCACACCCCGGCATCATCAATCCACCGGTCTAACACCTGCTCCTCCTACCACCGTGGGCACTTTCACCGTGTAGTGTAGAGGTAAAGGCCTCTCTCCATGTCATCCCTCCTATACTGTGGGAAAGGTGGGGGTATATCCTGTGGCAGCCCAAACTATCATCTAACCCTATCTATATGAATCATCTCATGCTCTCTAGCACGGTGCCCTCTATCCATCTAAGTAGTTGCAAGCCATCTAACTCATCAGCCATCTATCTGTATGAGGGATAACCCACATACGGTCTCCAAATAATGTCCACACCGAAAACCCCTCCAATAACTACCTATAATATGCTACATCATGAGTAGCCTTGTCTGATCGACACTCTCTAATCATAGGAACCCATCACCTGTAACCTACCCGAACCAAACCCGGCTCAAATGCATCCACTTGGGGCATACCAATCGATGAACACACACAATGTGCTTGTAGGCCCAACAGTGAAGAATAAATGTGCAAAATAAGCTGAACCTGTGGAGCCACCCATACACCCATAGCTCTCTATATAATTGAACCAGGAATGTTGGTACCCATGCAAAGTAGGTCGTGTCCATCATCATATCATGCAGCACCCCCATCAGTGATCGTGGGAATCTCCCACCCTCTCGCATCCGGCAAGTGTGAAATAGTAGACAGCCTCCATCAATAACACCAATAGCCTCATCTCCTTTGGTCGCTAGGTACATCTCTCCATAACTCAGCCGGTGGTGCTTTATGAAATACATCTCTACCAGTCCCTCACCAAATACTGTCAACATCAACTCCTTAGATGCCTCTGAGGAGATCGAGTATACATGTGTCCCCAATATAGGTAATCGCATGATCCTCGTAGATGTCCTCCAGGGTGGTGACCGCTCATCTCCCTCGCTGTAGGTGGAATGTGTTGGTCACCGAATCCCATTTGTCGATGAGGGCGACCATCAAACTCGGCTGCCAAACTACATGCCGGTAGCGCCTAACCCCACTCAGGCCCACATCTACGACATGCCTCCACTCCTCGACCGTCATAACCCCATGAACTATCAAGAGCAGGGGTGGCACCCTATCTCACATCCTCAAATGATCTCTCGCCTACATTCCAAAAAACATCACATTATTACACCTTAATCATACCCACAATCACTCTCGACACCTCACCTATACTTACCACCCTACCTCTCTTTCCCTAGACCTCCTTACCTTTGTATCACATCTTCTATCTACCCACCCCAACCCTAACCCACTATCATTCACCCTTACCTATTTTTACCCCTTACCTATGTTATGATTTTCCCCACAACATCTTCTCTTACCCCTACCTACCTCACCCACCCAACCTGGGGCATTTTTGGTCCCTTTTTTCCCAAATCATGACTGGTACCGGTTATCTCTAATTGACCTCGGTCCCCCATAAACCGGCATTAGTCACCTTTTTCGTGACCAATACTTGTTTGCTACCACCGACGTCGGCTAGCCCTTAACCGACACCGATCACTATCACACTGAAAACCGTGACACCCAAAACCCCCTTTTTTTCCTAAACACTCCCTTTCTCTCCCTTCTACCCACCCATTTCTACCTAAATCCCCCTCAACCCTTCCCCACCCCTCCTTCACCCAATCACCTCCTCCCCATTCCTATTTTACCCGATTTTCCTCCCACAAATTCAAAATTCATTTTTCCCCAAAACCTATTTTCTCAAACCCCGACCTCTAAACCAATCTAATTCACAAAACAAAGAAAGGGATTGAATCTTACCTCATCATGTTGTCATTGTCATGGCAGCACATTAGGCCACTGCACCGGTGGTCTACCCGATCCCTCTCCTACCTCTGTGATCACCCAATCAACCTACTCACCTCCAACCAACTAAATCAATCGATCTAATCTCATGGACCCGCTTATCAACTGTCAATCACCTGCTACACCGCTCACCAACTCATCTCTTTATTCTCGTACAGATGCTTTCAACCATTCTCTCTCTCTCACTTGTCATTTTCTCCTATTTGGCAAGTGACAAATGATTCCGTAAAAAGTGGAAATTTCCTTTTTATAGCTCGCCCGACTTGACCTGGCGACGCTTTACCTTGACTAACTTCGATCTTGTGCCCTAGATTACCATGGTCAGTTCATAGTGACCCACATCAATTCCTTCTAACCATTATCAGCTATCCCGCTTAGTCTTTTTCCTACCCCTACTCCTAATTTACTCGACATGCATCCTTTTACCTCACCCATACCTTGACTTGGACACAATCGATCTAATCTCATGGACCCGCTTATCAACCTGTCAATCACCTGCTACACCGCTCACCAACTCATCTCTTTATTCCGTGACGGACGCTTTGACCATTCTCTCTCTCTCACTTGTCATTTTCTCCTATTTGGCAAGCGACAAATGATTCCGTAAAAGTGGAAATTTCCTTTTTATAGCCTATCCGACTTGATCATGACAGCTTTTACCTTGACTAACTTCAGCCTTGTGCCCTAGATTACCATGGTCATTTCATAGTGACTGCATCAATTCCTTCTAACCATTATCAGTTATCCTGCTTAGTCTTTTTCCTACCCCTACCCCTAATTTACTTTGACATGCATCCTTTTTACCTCACCCACACTTGACTTGGACACTTCACTTTATCCTCCTAACCTCATCATTTACTACCTCACCTCATCCTCATTTAGGGACTCATTATTTTATCCATACATCGGCCCTGCCCATGTCGTGACCTAGTTACTTGGACTGAACATTACTAGTTACCTGTGACCTTATGTGCTCGTTATACCTTGCAATAATGTTACCCATGTTGATTGACATACTGACCTTACCTTACCTCTTGTCATGACCATTTATCCTGACCCAACCTTTGGTGTACCAAAGAAAACCTAAACGCTCATGCACTCTGACCTACATCGTGTTTCCTAACCGTATCATATACATTGATATCGAATCACCTCACCCTTGTTTGGATAAACCTATTGACCTTAGATAATGTAAAGTTTGCCTCGCTTCTTCAACCTAGTAATGTGTTGTAGTTTATACGTGTGCGTGCGTTTGGTATCACATTACCTTTGACCCCGACCCATTACATGTGGTGGCCCCATCAACCTTTACCCCTCTTTACCCTTGTTTCCCACCTTCCTCTTCATCACATTCACCTTTTATCAAACCACTCACCGATTCTACCTTCTACCTCATCAGTTCCTGGTTTGAGGGGGATCACCTTCACCCACACATGGGGCAACCACATCTTATTTTTGTTAGTGTCGCTTACCAATACAAGCTACGTAACAAAAGGGGTAAAATGTAGACACCAAAATTGGGTCACACTCCCTTGGTCCCTCGTCAAATAACCACCTCGAACACACTCATATAATCATGGCCCCTTTCACCCCACTCTAATATTAATTTAATTAGTTTAATTAAATTAATTCATGATCTCATAATGTTTATTATATAAATATCCTAATTTAGATAATTCTCACACCACCACCTCACCTATACACCTCACCTAGCCACCTCGCCCTAGACATATTCTTAGTATGTTGTCATAACTAACAAAGACCTACCTAAACCCTAAAAATAAAAAAGCCCACATTCCCTCTAACCACATTCCCATCCGTTAGAAAGGAAACTTCCATTCTAATCTGCGGAGAAAAAAAGGAAAATGATCCAAGAAATTAGGTGGATCTGCCCAGTTTAGTAAACCTAGGAAATCTCACCCTAACCGACACCGATCACCCTAAACCGCTCTTGGTCATTCCGAAATAGTCGTTGGTTACCATTTATTCCCCAAAACAACCTTATTTTGAGGTTGGCAGATTCTTGAGAAAGAAGAGATGAAACCAGAGCTGTATGCAAGCAGAACTAGCATTCGTACACGCATCAGAGCATTCACAGCCAACATCAGAAGTGATCACAAAGCCATTTGCATTCACAAACATCCGGGAGGCACCATCACCACACCAAACTCCATCCATCTGATCAACTACCATTTCCATCTAGCCATCAAGCTCATATAACAATAAGTGTTTCATTAACCAACATTCATCTACTATCATTTTAGTAGGCTTTGTTACCTCTGTTATTAGTTTCTACTTGCATTCCCATTCTCCCATCTTCCACCTTCATGTAAACTTGATCATTCCTTCACCCACACCATTAAATTTCCCATACCTGACTTTTAAAGATATCTGAGCATATCCCGAACTTCTCCATAGACCTTGCCATTTCCCTCTCCATTTCCATTTAGCCCTAGATTTGTCCTCATACTGAGATTTTAATAAATTTCCTCTACCCCGACCATACCGATACTGGTTACCCACAACCATCACTGGTTCACTTAAACCGACATCAATCATACCAGACCGACATCGGTCTCTGTGTTTTACCCTTAGACCAAGAACAAAGCCTAAAATCCCCACCAAATACCCAAAACAACCCAGAACCAAACCCTGACCAGTACCACTACCCTGAAAAGAACTTGACCTTTAGATTAAATCATAGCCTAGCCTATTGTGAACGAATCTACTTGTTGTAGTTGAATGAGATACCTAAATCATTTTAACTACAGTAGGATTTCATTTATTGTTAACATTAAGTTGTTTTAAACAGTGGATTGACAGACATTTTAGGGAGTATCACACTTCCCGGATCTAAAATACGCTAGGCACCCTTTGCATATACTTTTTAACTTATATTTAGTGGTCTTGTTTACTATTTTAGGTAGTTCCTTCTAGCCAAAAATATTCTCTCACATTCAGCTTTGGATCAAGAAGCCATACGCGCGCAACAACCTTTAACCAGCTTTAACAGTATTCCTCCTAGCCCATTTACCCTTATTTGTTTCATCAATATTCAAATAAACACTCTAAGAATCGGGTGAAATAGTTTGTTCAAGCAAAGGGCAGAGTTATGTTATGACCAACTTCGTGCGGCCTTCAAGGAGGAATGGCATATTCTAAAGGAGCTACCCTTAGTGGTGGGAAAGGTCATGCAATTCGTGGTATATCAACATTTTTGCATCATGTGGTTTGCAATGAAGGATGGGACATTGATTCCCCTGGTCCAAACTACCATACGCCTTCACAACGTGATTCTTCCAGAAGTAGTACATAGGTTTACCAACGCGCATCGGTTAATCTACAATGTGGACAAGGTAGATTGTGACTACCATACCTTAAGAAAAACTTATGTTTATCCAAGTAAATATGCCTACATTGAGAGGCTTATTTCTGATGTTATAAGTATGAAGCCAATAAGTTTGGCCATTGGGGATAGTGGGGCTGTGCTTATCTATATCTAGCTTAAGCCTAGATTGGAAAAGGGCCAATACATGGAGAACAAGTTCATGCTCCCAGGCCCACCTAAAGGCAAGCATATAGTTGAAAATGTGGCATCTCCAAAGCCTACCTTGACCTTAGAGGAATATGAGGAAGGAGAACTCAACGAGGATAATAGAGGATTGGAACACAGGACGTTGAAGGTAGCCCACCAAAAACTAAAAATTGGGTGTGTAGATACTCCTCCACAAAGAGCAAGGAGAAGAGGAAGACTTGGACGTAAACACAGTCCATGAGGAACACTAGTTCAAGAGGGTGTTCAAAAGAACCAACCCAAGGTGCAAGGACATCCCAACCTTTACGAAGGTCACCTCAACTCTCCCCTCAAAAAGAAATGCCCAAGAAAAATAAGAGAAGAAAGTTGAAGCTTAAAGATGATGAGGAGGAGGAGTCAAGGGAGAGCATGCCAGAACCCCGATTCAACCTAAAGATGCAAAAGAGCCCTGGATGAGGAGATGAGAGATGATGAGGAAGGGGTGAAAGAAGCAGAGGAAGTTGTGGGTGAGCCACCTAGTGCACCCATTACTACTCAGGAAGGAGAAGGGCCAACTCCAAACCCTAGCACCCAGGTTTCTAAGGGGCCGAGGACAAAAAGAGAGAGGACAAGTGAAGAATATGTTGTCCCTAATATGGGCTATGTTGAAGACATGAGAAAAATTGTTCGCGCCCATTTTCGAGCATTGTGGGCCTAAAATATTTATATGGGTGGGAGCTAATGGATCCAGATATGGCTACTACACGCACAAGGAAGTAATTATCCTAGTCCATGCAAACTCATATGGATGAACTAGATTTTGATGTGTGTGAAGAGTCTCGGTGTCTCATGTAAAGTGAAGAAGGCACCAGATAGTAAGCACATGACAATAAAACATGTTGTAATGTCTGATGAGCATGTCAGTAATGCCTTAGTCAATGTATCTACTGAGGTGGCACGGAGGAACATTGATAAGGCTGCCACCATTTGAGCACTACTTGAAGATAACAAGGATAATATTGTAGATAAAACACTTACAAGAAGAGAAGGAACGAGAAGAGGCAAAGAATGAGGCCTTCGTTAACATGGCTGAGGAGCTTGGTGATCACATTCTTAAAACAAGGCCTCATCTAGAATCTCAGGTTCCTGAAAATTTTCCTTCTATTATGCATTATTTGCGTACTTTGGTCAATTTAGTATTAGATGATGGGCCAATTTGAATGCCCACACCAAAAGATTCTACACAAGAAGTAACAAGAGAAAGGGCCAATATTGTTAGAAAAGTTTCAACTTATGAGGCTTTTCTCCAAACCTTGAAAGATGAGTTGAAGAAAGTCGACCAAGCTCTCAATTTATGTGTGGCGCCAGATGCCATAATAAGGATCAAAACTATAGTAGAGGACAATGAAGTTCTGAAGGCAATGAAAGATGAAACACTTGGGCATGCATAAAGGTTAGCACTGGTAAAACAAAAGTGTGAGGCCCTCGCATCATAGCCTAAGATCCACACAAGGATAAAATTGATGAGATTGGGAAACTCATAGTGCAGAAGATGGATCTCATGGAAGGAATGTTGTCAGGTATGGCCAATGTTTTCCGGGTGCTACAAAATGAGAAAGAGAAGATCACTTAGGATGAATTGGATGCCATAGCCACCAATATTCTAGAGAAAACAAGGAACACACTAAGTGATTGGTAGACCTTGGAGGCTGAACTCAAAACTGAATATCCAGAGTTAATCCTTCCAGTCGAAGAAGAGGGTGCTACAGAGTAAATTTCATTCTTTTGTATAGTGTTTCATTCATTCTTTCATTACTTATTCTTTATTGTTGGAGACATCAGAAATAATTCCCATTGTTGAGACGGCAATGTACTTTAGTGTGGGGTAATGTTGAGCGAGACGAGAATGTTGCTCTAAGGATAATATATGTGAAGGATGCACGCATGGGAACAAGGTGCATTTGAAGGCACGGAAGATAGGAAAGGAAACGCGCGCCAGAACACTTTGGATCAGAACTTAGCTGTTTTTTTTGGATAAGGACTATTTTTGGAGATAATGTGTGGAGCACACATAGAGATGAATACTTGCACTCCACACAATGGTATTTTGGGAACAAGCAGCAGATAAGCGCCATGCATAGTTTAAGTTAATAATAGGATTTATACTTGGAGTTAACTATAGGACATATATTGTTAGAGCACTTGCATGTTATGCATACTATTGTAAAGGTGCATGGCTATTATCAACATGTGACCTATTTTGAGAAGTGCATGGGTGGTGAAGGGCAAGACCCCACCCCTATAAATATGTATTTATTTGTGTAGTTTAGTGTGGTGAATTATTGTAGAGTTGTGTTGCTAGTTTTGATGCGCACATGACTCATGGAGATACTGATATAGTGTAAGAAGCTTATGTGTTTTACAATATTTAATGCAATGGAGTATATTGGTTGGATAATGGTATTAGAAATAACTAAATCTGGTTCTTGTATGGTTAATCTTGTCATAGTTATTGTTTAGTTTTCTGTCATATAATCTAAGATCTAGATCTGGATTATGCACTATGCAATGTTTATGAATAGTTATGAATCTAAATATGTTTAAACATTATCATGTTAACATTCTGTACAAACAACTCTAAGAGGGACCTGGTGCCTTTGCATGTTAGAGTAGGTAGTTACCTTAGCTCATGTTCACCTAGGTACTTTATTTACCTTTATTGTATTTATCCTCACCCACTTATGTGTGTGGATATTTCTTTTATCTTATTTAGATATTAGGAGATATTATCTAGTTGTTAGGTATAGTTATTTCCTTGATCTATGGTATTGACTATTTATTTCCTTGATCTATGGTATTGACTAGATCCTTGATGTCTAGTTCTCTCCTAAATCTATGGTCTTGACTATTTCTTTGATGACTAGTTATTTCCTTGATTTATGGCTTGATCTACGACCTTGACTAGTTCTTAGATTGTTATTCCTTGCATATTTAAGCAAGGCCCATTCTCATTGTATTGCATTGAGTTCCATTATAATATATGATATTGTTGCTCATTTGTTTGCAAAGGTTTTGTCTGTACACTATTCTCGGTGAATTGCTTGCATCTTATTGATCGTGTTGTTTGATTAGCATTTGTGTTCTTGGCTTGGTACAATCTAGTTATTGTTCCTTTCATAGTATCAGAGCAGGAGATTGCTTTGTTGACATCCATCTGTAAGTTTTATTTTGCAAATAAAATCTTTGTATATTCATATATTTGGGATTTGGTTGTATTTTGTTTCTGCATGTGGTTTTATGCAAAACAAAGGCTTCCATTGATCCAGAAGGCATGAAAACCCTAAGATCGACTATAAACTCGGCCATTTTTATAGGCAGTTGGTTTTTTAGTTTTTTTGTTGTTGTATAAAAGCACACCGGTTTGCCTCAAGATTTGTGCTTGACCGGGAAGGAAAACACGTGATTATTTTTTGGGTTTGTTGGGTTTCTCAAGATCTCGCACAGGCAGGCGCTTTTATTTTACGGCATAGTTGTTTTGGTTTGTGCGCAGGACGTTTTTTAGATCTTTCCTTTTTTGGCAGGGGTCCATGGATGATGTGCACATTTTTACTATTTTGGGAAAATCCATGAGTTGCTATTTTCGAGAAAACAAAGGAAACTGTCTACACAATCTAGAAATAGTATTTTTACGAGAAAAACCCATTAAAATCCTTAGCCCTTAGTCATATTGTATGGTCATATGAGGGCTTAAAGCTTGTGATTCCTACTAGTAGGTGCTTAACTTCAGTCCCCTTTAATTTTATTTTTGTGGTGAAGGAAACAACAATTTATTTTGTTTTAGTGGCAACTAAAATAAATAATAAAGCAAAATATTAAAAAAACTTGTAACTTTTGATCGGTAACTCGGTTTTGAGTGTCATTTTTTGCAAAAGTGCTTGTTTTTTCGTGTTCTTTCCATTGGCAATATTTATTTGGATACTTGCACTATAATTATAAAGTTCCAAATATGGAGGAGTGTTGTAATCAATTGTGGACGTAATTTCGGCTGAGCCCAACATCCTAAACTTTTGGGAGTTACATTCTTCTCTATCATGGATTCTAAGAATGATATGCTTTTCTCTGAAGTATGTGGACTTCAAGAGGATATTGTAAAATTTGTGGAAGAAAATAGATCACTCAAGAAGAAAAATTCTCTTCTACAATCACTCATTCATGATAAGGATACAATAATCCACTCCCTACAGCAACAACTTACTAACCTACAACATCCCCATGATATTGTGGACAGCCATATCCATACTCCTAGTCCACTTGCAGTTATTGATCTTGTACCCACTGACATTGATCTATTAGTCTTTGAGCTTGTTCCTGCTCTTGATGCTTCTAAACTTGTGAGGTTTGTTACTGCATGCTCTTCCACATCTGTGCCTATTACAGTACCATATTTTGTGTATCCTATTTTTGCTCAATTACATGGCCTTTTTGAGAAGCATACCATTGCCTTCAGTTCTTGCATGCTCCGTTCTATGGGTCTCACTAGCGGAGTCATTGACAAACATTCACAAGGTATTGTTTCCTCTATTCCACATGTTAAGTGGAATTCTCATCATGACATTGGTTTTCAAGAAGATACTTCATTGGGATCACACATTGACAGAGCTCATTTTTTTGTTCGCTCGACTCTTTCTGAGGATCATGAGCAACACATGAGTTATGCACCTTCACTTAGGCTTGAGAAACCTGAGATTTCAGCTGTCAGACATGATCAACCTAACACACATTCTGATGTTATTTTGCATGCACCCATTGTGAATTTTACACCAAGTCATATGCAGGCATCTTCTTCATCCATCCATGTTGATTTGGGGTGGATATCTGATCACTCGTGGTAGTGACATAGGCATTCGTTGAGAGGACTCTACAGGCATGGCTCCTCCACCATTCAGCCTCTTGCTCCACTTTATATACCTTATACATTGTGATGCTTCTTGTTTTGAGCATTTTTCTTTAGCATGTGTAGTGTATCTCTCTTGTTTGTTGAGAGATTTTGTATCTGTATTTTCGACACTTTTGGCATGTTGATAGTATCTCTTATGGGGGATTTATTTTGTTACATTCCAGTGTTAGTTTGTCAGTGTTCTAGTAGTTATTTTGACAACTCATACAAATTTGTAGCACAACTCCACCCATTCAATAGTATGGGAGGGTGTGGTGTTGATCCTGCTTCTTCGGGTTTTGTGTCCTTGCCTGGACACCTTGGCTTTTCTTGGATCATGACACTCTGGATTGCTTTTCATGGTGTGGTGTTGATCCTGATAGGTTGCTTTGGTTTTTATTCTTGGATCGTGGCACGTCTATTTGCAGCAGTTGATTGAATCATGTTTGGTTTTTTTTTACACTTTCAACATCACTCCATTAATAGTCTCCTTATATGGAGTTATTCTGGTGAAACCCAGTGTCAGTTGTTTTTTAGTTTTGTGATCGAGTAGTGGATTCAGACCATAGTGTACACCAAAATTCTTCAGCATTGTACAATTTTTTTGATCCGAGCTTCTTGGGATGCCTTGGATCGGGTCTTTACTCTCTTTACTCTATTGTTACTGGTTTTGGGTACCTTATAGTGTCCCTTTTTCCCCAGTTATTATACATGAGTACCTCATCAGGTCTAGTTGTCAAGAATCATACTGTGGACATGCCACTTCTATTTTGGCCCCTAGCTTCACTTGAGGGGGGTGTTAGTGTAGGTATTTACCTTAGCTCATGTTCACCTAGGTACTTTATTTACCTTTATTGTATTTATCCTCACCCACTTATGTGTGTGGATATTTCTTTTATCTTATTTAGATATTAGGAGATATTATCTAGTTGTTAGGTATAGTTATTTCCTTGATCTATGGTATTGACTAGTTCTTTTCTTGATCTATGGTATTGACTAGATCCTTGATGTCTAGTTCTCTCCTAAATCTTGCGTCTTGACTAGTTCTTTGTTGACTAGTTATTTTCTTGATTTATGGCTTGACCTCTGACCTTGACTAGTTCTTAGATTGTTATTCCTTGCCTATTTAAGCAAGGCCCATTCTCATTGTATTGCATTGATTTCCATTATAATATATGATATTGTTGCTCATTTGTTTGCAAAGGTTTTATGTAAAGCTATTCTAGCGAATTGCTTGCATCTTATTGATCGTGATGTTTTATTAGCATTTGTGTTCTTGGCTTGGTACGATCTGGTTATTATTCCTTTCATTGTGTGCTTCAAATGAGTGCTCACTTAGGTGAGTGATGTGTTAGCACGCCTAGGTTATTCACAAGAAATTCTAGGTTGCATCAATAAGAAACATGAGTTTTGAAACACTTAAGCAATGTCATGCAACACTTGGTTGATCAACGGGGTTGGCCAAGGTTAGTCAAACTCAAACACATAAACCATTATGTGTGATATAATGCCTCTATGAGTGTTGGTAAAAAAATCTAGGGTTTATCCTTACGGGGTCATATTCAAACATTACAGAGAAATCAAAGGTGAAAATGAGTGATACATAAGAAGGAAAAGTTACGCATGCCTAAATTATAGCAGACTGCGAATAAAAGGACAAAACTATCAACCTCAAAAATATCATAGTTGGACAATATCGGCTTCCAATCTTCTCCTCAATATGATGATTTTGTCTTGGAGCATACAGAGAAAATAACTACAGGTGGAAAAGATTTTGAGGCCCATATAGAGAAAAATTAAGCTCTAATAAATAGACAAACCACACAAAGTTTGCTTAAATAAGCTAAGTGAACATTCTAGCCCTAATTTCCTATCCTACTATGTTTAAGAAATGCATGTTGTTATAGCCTAATAACCTATTCAATATAATTTTTCATAGATCTAAATCATCATACATCCTTTCCAAATTTCAACCAAAGTTACGGTGTTAATGTTATATATATATATATATATATATATATATATCATATATATATATATATATATTCTCATTAAGGTTAAATCAGATATTACACACAAAAGAAGTGTTTCTTTGTGCAAAAATATAAGAGAACCATAAAATAATTGTTTAAAACCCCTTGGTCTTGTTCTAAGTGATCCAACCTCATGCTTAAACATCTAAAGCATTAAGCCTCCATATGGAGACTTATGCATATTGTGGAGATGTTGTGATTCATCCTAACCCTCTATTTCCTACATTCGGCCTTTTCTAGTGACAAGCACATTTTTGCATTGTGTCAACTTCTAAAAGATGTTTTGAACTAGAGATACCATGAACCTAATGAACTCTATATATGCCTCAAATCAAAATAACCATGAAAACAAGAAAACCTACTCTTAGCTATTTTTTTTTGTTAGCATGGATTTTTTGTGAACCGATATGGACACCACAAACCTAATGAACTCCTTTGGATATGAGTAACATAAAATAATCATTTAAAACCCCTTGGTGTGTGTGATACTGACCTCATGCCAAACATCTAAAATATTAAGCCATCCATACAAAGACGTATGTATATCATGGAGATGTTGTGATGCGTCATGACCCTATATTTCCTACACTTGCCTCTTCTAGTGATAAATACATTTCTCAAGCGTGCCAACTTTTAAAAGATTTTTTGAGCTAGAGATACACAAAACCTAATTAACTCTAGATATGTCTCAAATCAAAAGAACTATGAAAACCTACTCTTAAGTTTTTGGTTTGGCATGGATTGTTTGTGAGCTAAGATAGATACCACAAACCCCAATGAACTTCTTTGGATATGCCACCAATCAAGGGATCTATGCTTTTTTTGTGTGTGGATTTTTTTGTTTATGTGGCTTTTTTGTTTATGCCAAACATATAAAGCATCAAGCCATACATACAAAGGTGTATGTATAGCATGGAGATGTCATAATGCATCATGACCCTATATTTCCTACACTCGGTCTCTTCTAAAGTGACAAATAAATTTCTTAATAGTGCCAACTTCTAAAAGTTTTTTTGAGCTAGAGATACACGTAAACCTAATTAACTCTAGCTATGTATCGATCAAAAGAACTATGAAAAATGAAAATCTACTATTAAGTTTTTATGTTGGCTTGGATTTTTATGAAGCGAGATAGATACATGAAACCCCAATGAACTCCTTTGGATATGCCACCAATCAAGGGAGCTATAATTTTTTATTTATGTGGATTTGTTTTAACCCATAAGCTCTTGCATCAAGAGAGGACCCGATAATTGAGAGGTTTCAATTAGTTTTGATAGAATGTTCCCATAAAGTTAAGTATTTTAACCTAGCAGTTGTAGTTAATAATAGTGCATAAGATCCAATCATAACATTCCGCATTCAATGCATAACAATTGCTCAACTTGTAACATCCACGTTATACTTCATCAAATGAAGGGAATTTTTTTATAAGCCTTTAATTAAATTTATATGTCTTGATGGTTTTCATCACATAGCGAATAAACCCAAAGATATCTAATAAGTCTACAAAATCCAATAATTATTTTTAATGTTGTATTGAATAACATGTTTACTTAGATAAATACTATGTATTCCAACCTTAGTTATATTCCAAAATCCATCTTGACAATCTACCATAACCATGTGCGACTTAAAGGGTTCTAGATCTTTATCGATCTCCCTTCAACACTCTATATGAGCCAATATACATTGTATACCTTTGGATAAACCTTATATAGGCTAAGAACATGCGCTTATTCTTAGTGCCAACCAGAAAGTCACTGATGTAACCTCCATTTGATTCGAGACACTGTTAATAAGAAGACATGGTTAATAGATAATGCAATCAGTCATTTGCACTACTATGGCCATAATTATTTGGCATTGTGTTAGCAAGTTGGTTTTGAGACTGCACACAAGCCTATGAAACTTGTCTTCCCTTCACCGCACAACCATCTCAACATAGTTATCAAGATTATTATTCGTTGGTTTAGCATTAATTTTACGTTAAGAATTTTAGTTATTTATTTACAATAAGTAATTAAATTTAATTTTGAAGTTGTAGGGATCATGACTCGATATTCGGGTCACATGAATCTTGTCAGTACCACCTTAGGATCCCTACAAAGAAGGTCATGCTCACGTAATTACCTAAGTCATTACGCATTTTTTCCCTCCCCATAGCCATCTTGAGTTGGCATAGACAAGGCTCATACAACACGAATGGTGTCTCGTGATGCCTACCCTTAATCTACATTTCTTTTTACGATAGATGCGTCATGATAAACTCATTGAGTTCTTAACTAGTGTATGTATATCCTATCGTATGTAAGTCAAACTATATCATTCTACAATCATTGATTAGGTTCAATTTAGCATGGGAATAACCAATTCATAACGATAAGTTAATTATCACAAATGACCATTAATAGACACTTGGTCAATTTAATTTACTTAAGTCACTTGTGTACATTGGTACTATTTCTTATGATTACAATGTACCTTTGTACTTTGTTCCATATCATTGTAATTATTTCTCACTAGGATAAAGTAGAAATAAATATGATATTTTACAACGAATATGTTTAATCATAAACATGTAAGTTGTTGTTTTTAAAAGACAACATTATGTTTCTTTATTGTTTCATTCTTATATGATGGTACATGTCCTCTTGCTTTTTTATGGTGAAGTAAGGGAACATATATGTATTATAAACATACTTATCTTATAAAATTTCAATGTTATGTTTCTTGTTTTGTCTTACCGTTTTAGTTACATATTCATTAAACCATTACGACATCTTAAATCAGTTTTGTTAACACATTAAACATCATTTCACAATAAGGGCTTTTCTATAAAACATTTATACAAGTATATCACTTATCAAAATCATAATGATTTGAACGGTAGTCATTAATTTCATAATTAATAACAATAATTCATAGTCATAAGTGATTATCTCGAGATAGTCACTAAATACGGTAGGCACAATTGCCTTACATAATCTGTGAAGTAATACTTTCGCATTTAATCGATTGTACAAGTAAAATCGTCACATTTATCCGAATCGAAACAATCATAGTCAATGCATGATGAGTCAAGTGTTAACTTGACTCTTTAGTCACTTCGCAATACTAATCACTCCTGCAATTTGTAAGAAAATAATAATGGTATAAATGGTTAGTTCATCGAACTAGCATGGATTAATAACTTTAAATCATGTTGTTCTACGAACTAAATGAACATTGAAAGATTAAGTAAAGGCATAACTCATCCCTTTCTCTTTACCATATTAGTTTAAAGGTCCATAAACAAATGGAATGGTCTAATGATTATATTATGTTTCAACAAACACAATTTTATATCAAGTATATATATTTTTAACGACAACTTTATTAAACTTATTTTACATATTAATCGGATCGAACCTCAATTATAGGGTTGATAACCCTTGCATCTTGAAATCAAATCAATTACCCCACATCAACCTCGTTTTTCTTCAGAAACAATCGAAAGAGGAAGCAAGTCCTTTTCTCACGGTGATGATATACCAAATCCAACTAAATAAATGATAAAATATTAACCAATATAACATAACCACAAATCGACATTTTATCATTAATAAAAAGAGGTGTGGGAGGAACACAAGTAACATAGTTTTCTTCAACATGCCTCCAATTTCTATCTAAATTCAAAGGAGTGTATTATAACAAGAATTCCCTAAATCAACCCACTTGAATAGGGTACATTTACACAAATGATTCATTTTAATATCTCGAAATAAGCATCAAATAACTAGGGTTTAGGAATGCCCGAACTCTAATAGGTCAACTTATGACTCAAGTTCTCTTAATAATAAGAACTAAATTTAAAAATATAATTGTCAAGGAAAGGAGTTATTTATGTTTATTTTGCAATGAGTCAATACCAAGCTCATATTAATCTGAGTTATACAACTCGATAAGGGAGGGTATAAAAGAATTTCCTTATAAGACTTAAAATCTATTGTTTTCCTATAACAATAATGATAACCCATTTTTCGAAACTAAACTTATATCGAAACATGCTTAAGACAAAATAAGGTATGACCCTAACATTCTAACTCGAGGCTTTAATGAGCATACGGCTAGGAATATGAAAGCACAGTCTCCTAGATACATTTCTTACTTACCCATAAGTCTAAAATCGACCTTAAAATCGATATCTACAAACAAAGATAAGTTCATGCGTCTAAACTAGACACATTCAATATTCCAAATCATGTTTGCACAAACCCGCCCGATTCCTACCATTTTTTCTTTTCCCAAAAACCCAATCAAAGGAAAACAATCCTCACAGACATATTTCAAATACCCGTTTTGGGTATGAAAAAAATAAAGCATAACAAAACATACAATCATATTAAATCAATAATAACACTTAGATCCATAACCTCTTATGAAACTTTGTTTCTTTTAATTTTGACCAAACAATATTCAATCAAATTGAAATCAAACAACAAGAAAAGGAGTTTATAATCCATGTTTTGTCTCACAAAATAAGTATTCCATCATACCCCGCAACTTATTTGGTCAATGAGAGAATCCTTCCAAATACCCTTTAAAAGAAAACGCATACAACATTATTTCTCTTCATTTATCAACCAATCTTGCTTTATTGAATAACACACAATTCAAACATCAAATAACCCAACAATAATCATTGAATTCACAAAAAAACAAGAGGAAAGAGATTTAGTAACCCATGCCTAGAAATTGGTAAGTTTCAACAACTTTTCCCACTTTTCCTTCCACGCCAAATCAAACCAATAACTCCAAATATTCGAACCCCTAATTCTCAAAATGTGTCAACATTATAAACAAATCAATGCCAAGGTTGCCCAAGATACATGCATTGTATTTTTAGCACAAAAGCCCTATTTTTATCAAAATTGAAAATAACTTGCATCTTGGCATGCACAACTTGCAAAAGAAGCTCATCCAAAAACAAAACGATTAAAAATGAGACCTATTGCATGCACTTAGCTTCTTCAGGAAGCTTCATGAATCTGGAAAATCCATGCACACAAAATAAATGCATTTAATTTGGTAGTGGTTCATAGCAGGGTTGGCTTATCCGCTATTTTCCCTCCGCTCCAATGGCGGTGGAGTTAACGAGTGATCTAAGGCTATTTTCACATTTAAACAATTAAAACCAAGTGTCCAATGTTTTTGCATGGTATGGACTATGTCCAATAATCAATTTGAATGCTCAAAGCTTTGCCAATAACCATATGCATTGAGTATACATTCAATCGAAGACTACAAAACAACAAATCAAATTTCCATTCATTACATGGTGAGGTCGGTTGTCGACCAAATAATTAATAAACAATTTCAAACTTACCACTTGCGTGGTGTTAAGTCAAGCGGTTGAAGACTTCTAACAACAAATCATATTTCCAATGTTGCATGGGTCAATTAAAGACCGAGTTCCAATAATTATACATTCAAAATGTCATTATATATTCAAATTTTCATTTTACCATGGTCTTAGGCCATCAAAACATTCACGCTTATCTAATTTTCCATGGTGATGTCAAAGGCCTTATAAAAATATATATATATATCTCTTGCCTATGTTTGTAATATGGTCGAGACCTATTTACTTACCAACTAGAATATTATCAATGACCTCCATATGGTCTTAGACCTTATAAAACAATTTAACTCTCATATTTAACTTGTCATTGCCGACTTATCATGATTTGTGGCCTTTTTAAACAACATCAAGGTAACAACATCAACTTACCCACTTATTACCATTGTCTCCGCTAAAGGTTAAAGTCAACATGTCATCAACAATAACTTACGTTAATAAACATTGCAAAGCGGGATATTCCCACAGTTAAACTTTTTACCCATCCAATGAACAAGAATATTTCCAAAAACAATAAAGATCATTATAATGCATTACGGTCTATGACCACCGTAACACAAGAAAGTTAGACATACATATGTAAGACAATCATTATTTCATTGCACCAAAATAATACAAATACAACCATGTACGATTTATCAATATTGCAAAATCATCACATACAACAAACAAGTTGGAGCACTATCTCACAAACAAGTACATCAATGAAACAGTCTACCATCGATACAAAATCATTGTAAATAACCACAAGATGAAGTTCAATCATACAAACAAGCATAACAAGAATAAGTTGTAGTTTAATAAATAGTCAACGAATGCAAGGTGATGAATGTAGGTGTGGAGTTGGGCATGCACCTACGCATACGTATATACTTCCTTGCAAAAATATGTGCATGTATAATCTGCATACACAGTCTCACATTGATACTAGTCAACATGCTTCCGCAAATTATTTATTACCTCTCAATTCATTTTCGCAAATAAAAGAGAATGAAAAATAGGGATGTGACACAACTACTCACATGTCTTGGTCCCTTCTCTATATTAAAACAATATAAAATCTACTCATCTCTAATTGAACATGCGATACAAAAATGGCAATGTGGCAAGATCATATATACTACATAATGGTATAGTATTTATGGGTCCTCTCCACCATTGCATTTAGGACATGTAAATCAATAAATGTAATCAAGTATAGCCTCATTGTGAAATCAAGAGCATATTTGAATCATTGTTTCTTTATTAAGCATTCATTATAGAGCTATAAGTTAAAGACTAAAGATTACATGTTAAATAAAACTCAAAAAGTAGAGATAACAAAGCATTTAGAGCAAAAGCATATTTGAAGCATTATTTTTTTATCAAGAATACATTATAGAGCAAAAGTCAAATAGTAGAGATTGCAAAGCATTTAGAAAGCACATGATCTAAACATTGTTTCTTTATCAAGCAATCATTAAAAAGCAAAAAGTGAACGGTTAGAGAGTGCAAAGCATTTAGAACAAAGGGCATTCATTACAGACGCATCCAAAAAAGGGATGAGGTCAGGATCATACCCCAAGCGAATTTGGCAGAATGGATCCCTCATCAATTCTTGGCACTAAGCCAAAGACACATCTAAAAAGGGATAAGGCCAAGATCATACCCCAAGCGGATTTGGCGAAATGGATACCCTCATCGATTCTTGGCACTAAGCCAAAGACACATCCAAAAAAGGGATGAGGCCATGATCATACCCCAAGCGAATTTGGCAGAATGATCCCCTCATCAGTTCTTGGCACTAAGCCAAAGACACATCCAAAAAAGGGATGAGGCCAGGATCGTACCCTAGACCAATTTTTGTAGAATGGATCCCCTCATCAGTTCTTGGCACTAATCCAGAGACACATCATATACACCACCTAGGCCATATATGTGCACCACCTAGTCCATATATGAAAAAGAATAGCTTATTGTTTGCAGACAGTAGACAGTGCAGTTGAAAGTTAAAAGTGCAGAAAGCGCCCACTTTTATCAATAACTTAAAATCTAGGTGCAATTCTCCCTGTACGTACCCACAGAAATCTTATAACCATGCATACTCTGAGAAATTACAGGAGATACCAGATGCACCCACAAATTAAAATTTCACACTCAGAAAAAAATCAGAGAACCATGCAAAAACAATTGTGTCCAACAAATCTCGCAATATTTTCTGGATGCCATTTCATAAATAATATTTTTTTACAATGGACAATCTGCAAAAGATTGTGTGCAAATGGAGAAAAACACGATTGAAAGTTCTGTTTGTGTTAATTTAACTGCAATCTTCTTCGTGAATGTGGAGTATCCTTACATTTGACGACAAATTCTGTAAGGCATGTCGTTTACCCAACACCTGCAGAAATTTAAAAAAAAATGAGCAAATATCACACATAGAGCGAACGAGGTTGGAATTGCCAAAAATGATTGAGCAAATTATAAAACATGAAGTAAAATAACAATAGCAATTTGCTTACCTTTTCAGAATCCTTGGAATTGATTTGCTTCTCCTTGTGTAATCTCTGGTCCTTCTTTAAGCTAAGTTGTGTCTGGTCAGTGGGATTCTCCTTGGTGGAAGCTAGCTTATCACTTTCGATGGTGATAGCCAGCCTGGGTCGGCTTACGGACAGAGGAACCCTGCTCTTCTTTGCGCTTTTGTAATTCATTCCCTTTCCCAGAGGGGTAGCAAAGGATAACTCTGGTGTTTGTCCTCGCAAGTTGCTTTGAATTGTTTCTAATCTGTTTTTCAGACTTTGCAACCTGATTGCAAGGCTGGTCTTTCTCAATTCTCCTTTGCTACTAGCAGGCGTCTTCATACAAACAGTGTTACCTTCAACAAACGGCCCTGGCTCTTCTACACAAACCCAAACCTCTCTTTCATCTGGAAACGAGGTCTCTGGGAACTTAATTCTTGACACTGATAACTCGCAGGGAGCATAACCTGCTTTACACTCAGGTTTATCGTAGCCCTCTGCAAGTTCAAGCGTGTTCGATGATGTATGCATTTTAGAAGGCTTATCTCTCTCCTCGCTCTGTTGCACCTCACAACTTATCCCTGGAGTATGCAGCCTAATTACTGCCACTGATACTGGGTAGGGAACATCCTTACTTGCAGTATTATATTCTTCAGGCCTATCAAGATTACAGTAGCCCTCTGTGATTTCTGACTCCTTCAATGGAGTATAGACTTGGGAAGGTTCGTTATTGCAACACAAATCGGTCTGGTAGGCCAGCTGACTCTGTTCCGGAATGGGACCATCTATCACTGAATAAAGGGATTCCTTGTAATTGTTTGTAAGCTCTGGCAACCTTATTCCTACCACTGATGCCTGGTGGAGATCATTACATCCTGTACTGTATTCTTCAGGCCTATCAAGCTTATCACAGCCCTCTGTGGCTTCGGCCTCATTCAATGGAGTATTGACTTGGAAAAGTTCTTCATTGCAACCCAAAGCTGTCTGGCAAGCCTGCTGACTCTGTTCCTGAAAGGAATAACCAATCCGTGGAGAAGGGGATACCTTGTAATTCTCTGTAAACTCGGGCTTTCTAAATAAGCTCCGTTCTTCTCCAAATACGTTTGATTGAAAATCCTGTAAGGCAGGGTGTTTCTCTGCCACCTGCAGAGTTTAAAATTGAGCAAATTTCACATGGAGTGCCAAACAGCTTGGAATAGCAAAAATGTTTGAGCATATTGCAAAACCCTAAGAAAAAAAGAAAAAACAAATTATAGTTAGTTTCTTACCTTTTCAGACTCCTTTTGCCGTATAAGTTTCTCCTTGTACATTCTCCGAAGCTGCATTAAACTAAGTTTGTTCAGGTCTCTTTCAACAGCCAGCTTGGATTGGGAACAAGGATTATTATGGCCCTCCATAGGCTCCCCCAAATTCAATTGAGTATCGGAGTGGTAACACTGCTGCTTGGAAGCCTCTGTTGGAAGAATCTCCAGGCTCTGTTCTGGAGCAGAATCGTCCATACCAGCATACTGCAATAAATCATCAATATCTTCAAGCTTAGGCCTTTGTGATTGAGTACTGGAGCAAGATGTATTTTTATGATCCACTTGGGAAGGTTGGTCATGCTTGAAATTCTGTGTCCAATGGATCTCCTGAATCTTGTGTAGAACAGAATCACCCACGCCTGAACTAGCAGATATATCAGTACTGTTTGTAGGTTCAGGCATTTCCAAAGCAGTACCAAGGCCCCCTGCTAACATGTTTAAGGAGGCTGATAAGCTATGGCCCTTTGAAAGCCTGGACATCTTTAATGTATTATCGAATTCATTCATACCTGAACAACATGGTACATGAGTACTACTTGTAATTTCAGGTTTCTTGAATGAAGTATAGAGGTTCTCTAGAAACAAGGTGCTCAGGCAAGGAGATCTATCCTGTTCCTTCCTAAACTTAGCCATCTTTGATGAAGTATCCAACTCAGAAAGTTCTGGCTTACAAGCATCTGTCAGAAGGACATGCTTACTCTGTTCTACAGCAGAATCATCCATACCTGAAGGAGGCATGTACTCAGAAGTGTACAATGGATTATCAAAATTATCTACGAACAAGGGGTTTGTTTAAGATGGGAGATATGCAGAGCCCTTTTTAAAATCAGGCTTACCTGAAGAAAGAGGCATGTCAGTAATTCTCGTAAGCTCGGGCTTCTTTAATGAAGTAGCAATGTCCTCTACAAACAAAATGTTTAGGCAAGGAGATCTGCCATCCTCCTTTGTAAACTCGGGCATCGCTGAGGGGGTATTTAACTCAGAAAGTTCCAGTTGGCAGGAATCTGTTGGAAGGACATCTCCACTCTGTTCTAAATCAGAATCATCTATACCTGAACAAGGAGATATATCATCACTATTGATAAGCTCAGAATTCTTCAATGGATTAATGATGTCACCCAGAATCAAGGTGTTCAAGAAAGGAGATTTGTTATGGCTCTTTTTAAAATCGGGCTTACCTGAACGAGGTGACATGCCAGTTCTACTTGTAAGCGCAGAATTTTTCAATGAAGGAACAGTGCTGTCTACAAACAAGATGTTCAGGCAAGAAGGCATGTGCATGTCAGAACCACTCATAAACTCAGGATTTTTCAATGAAGTTGCAATGTCCTCTACAAACAAGGTGTTGAGGCAAGGAGTTATGTCATGGTCCTTTTTAAGCTCAGGCATCCTTGAGGGAGTATTTTCAGAAATTTCCAGCTTACAAGCATCTGTTGGAAGGGCATCCCCACTCTTTTCAACAGCAGAGTCATCTATACCTGAGAAAATATATCATCATTATTAATAAGATCAGAATTCATCAATGGGTTAGTAATGCCATCCAAAATCAAGTTGTTCAAGAAAGGAGATAAGATATGTTTTGGCCTTTTTTTTTAATTGGGCTCACCTGAACAGCCTGTAAATGTAAGCTCAGAATTCTTCAATGAAGGAACAGTGCTATCTACAAACAAGATGTTCAGGCAAGAAGGCATGTCAGAACCTTTCATAAACTCAGGCTTTTTCAATGAAGTAGTAATGTCCTCTACAAACAAGGTGTTGAGAGAAGGAGATATGTCATGGTCCTTTGCAAGCTCAGGCATCTTTGAGGGAGTATTTTCAGAAATTTCCAGCTTACAAGCATCTGTTGGAAGGGCATCCCCACTCTGTTCAACAGCAGAATCATCTATACCTGAACAAGGGAAATATGATCACTATTGATAACCTCAGAGGGATTACCTGAACTGCTTGTATACTTAGAATTATGCAATGAAGGAGAAGTGTCATCTACAAACAAGATGTTCAGGCAAGAAAGCATTTCAGTACCTCTCATAAATTCAGGCTTCTTTAATGAAGTGGCAATGTCCTCTGTGAACAAGGTGTTGAGGTAAGGAAATCTGTCATGGTCCTTTGTAAGCTCGGGCATCTTTGAGGGAGTATTTTCAGAAATTTCCAATTCCAGCTTATAAGCCTCTACAGGAAGGGCATCCCCGCTCTGTTTAACAGCAGAATCGACTATACCTGAACAAGGGAAAATATCATCACATTGATGAACTTAAAATTCTTCGATGGATTAATAATGTCATCCATAATCAACAAGGTGTTAAAGAAAGAAGATATGTTATGGCTCTTTTTTTTTAAATTGGGCTTACCTGAACAAGGTGATATACTGCTTGTGTGCTCAAAATTCTTCAATGTAGGAACAATGTCGTCTATTAACAAGGTGTTCAGGCAAGGAGATATGTCATGGTCTTTTCTAAGTTCAGGCATCTTTGAAGAAAAATTCAATGTCAAAGGTTCCAACTTGCAAGTCTTTGTTGGAAAGACATCGCCACTCTGTTCCACAGCAGAATCATCCATTTGGTAGACTTCATGCTTGGAAGCCTCTCTCAGAAAGACCTCCTGCGCCTCTTGTATAACAGAATTCTTTGATGAAGTATGAGTGTCCTCTACAAACAAGGTGTTCAAGCAAGGAAATCTGTCATGATCATTTAGATCATGATGATCAAGCTTACCTGAGGAAGGAGACATATCATCACTAATTGGAAGCTTGGGATTCTAAAATGGATTACCAAAATCATCTATACACAGGTTCTCAAGAAAGGAGATATCGCATAGACCTTCAGAATATCACGCTTACCTGAAAAAGAGGACATGTCAGTACTGCTGGTAAGCTCAGGCTTCTTCAATAGCATACCAATATCTTCTGCAAACAAGGTGTTCAAGTAAGAAGATCTTTCACTGTCCTTTGTAAGCTCAGGGATCTTTGATGGAGTATTGAATTCAGAAAGATCCAACTTATAAGGCTCTGTTGAGAGGACTTCCCTGCTATGTTCGACAGAAAAACCATCCATACCTGAACAAGGGTCTATATTAATACAGTTATGTAAGCGCTGATTTTTTTAATAGATTATGCAAGTTATATAATGGTGAGATCAGCATACCTGAACAAGTGGACAAGTCATTATTATACTTCAATGTAGTACCAAAGTCCTCTACAGACAACACATTCAAACAAGGAGATATGTCATTATCTTTTGTACAATCAAATGTCTTATCCAATTGAGAAGATCCAAGATTGCAAGCCTCTGTTGAAAGGATCTCATTGCTCTGTTCAATGGAAGAATCATCTGTATATGAACAAGATACATCAGTACTATTTGCAAAATCAGGCTTCTTCAATATAGTACCAAAGTTTTCGAATGAATGGTGTTCAAACAATGAGATAATTAGATTATAATATACTGGAAGAAACTGTGTAAGAGTTTTTAATAAAGGTTTCAGATCACACTCTATGATCCATCATCAGGATGAGAATAAGTAATTGATTGTCCTTTGTAAGAAATGGCATAGCTGAATGAGCAGTTGTATTAGTACTCTGGGATTTGGTACTCCAAGGAAGAAGCCTTAGATTAACAATACTCATTTGTTCCCTTGTTTCAGGTATGGATGACTCTAGTGCATAACAGAGCCAGGAGGTCCTTATGAAAGTGCATTGCAAACTGGAACTTCCTGAAGTAGATAGTCCATCAAAGATGCTCGAGCTTGCAAAGGGCCATGGCAAAGCTTTCCGCTCGAATATGTTGTCTGGAGCAAATTCGAGCGGAAAGCTTTGCCATGGCCCTTTGCAAGCTCGAGCATCTTTGATGGACTATCTACTTCAGGAAGTTCCAGTTTGCAATGCACTTTCATAAGGACCTCCTGGCTCTGTTATGCACTAGAGTCATCCATACCTGAAACAAGGGAACAAATGAGTATTGTTGTTTTAATCAAAGGCTTTCTTCCTTGGAGTACCAAATCCTCTACAAATAAGGTGTTAAAGAAAGGAGATGTTTCATTGCTTTTTGTAAGGGCATACCCGAACAAGGAGTTATGTTGGTATTGCTTGTAAGCTCAATCTTCATCAATGGAATATTCTCTCCAGACAATGTACCCAAGCAAGGAGATTTTTCATAGCTCTTCAACACCTCAAACATATTTGACAGAGTACCTAATTCAGGAAGCCTGAGTTCACAATACTCTGTAGTAAGGAAGTCCAGACTCAGTTCTGCAGAAGAGTCATTAATACCTGAATAATGGAATGCATCAGTACTGTTCTTTAAGCTCAGGCTTCTTGGAGTACAAAATTTCTCTACAAATAAGGTGTTCAAGCATATACACACTTAGTTGCTTTTTTGTAAGGTCTCGGCATACCTGAATAAGGGATTCCATTAGGAATGCTTGTAAGCTCAGTCTTCTTCAATTCAGTATCGTCTCCAGTAAATGTATACAAGCAAAGAGATTTTTCGTGGCTCTTTCTGGACTCTGACATCTTTGATGGTGTATCTAATTCAAGCAGTCCCAGTTTGCAATGCTCTATCAAAAGGACCTCCTGGATCTGTTCTGCAGCAGAGTCATCCATGCCTGAACAAGAGAATACGTCAATACTGTTTATGTAGTTCAGGCCTCTTCCTTGGAGTACAAACAAGGTGCTCAAGCAGGGAAATTAAGATAAATCATACCTGAACAAGGAAATACATTAGCAACGCTTGTAAATTCTGGCTTTTCAGGTAAACTATCCTCTCCAGCCAATGAATTCAAGCACAGAGATTTTTCAGGGCCCTTTGTGAGCTCAGGAATCTTCAGTAGAGTATCAAATTCAGGAATTTCCAGTTTGCAAGACTCTGATATAAGGATCCCCTGTCTCTCTTGCGAACTAAAGTTGTCTATACCTGAACAAGGGAATACATCAGTGCTGTTTTTAAGTTCAGGCCTCTACCATGAAGTATAGAAGCCCACTACAAACAAGGTGTTTGAGCAAGAACATATTTCATTGATTTGTTCTTGCAAAATCAGGCATACCTGAACAAGGAGATACATTAGAACAGCTTTGAAATTCTGGCTTCTTCAATGGAGTACACAATTCCTCATGGCCCTTTATGAGCTCAGAAAGTTTCAATGGAGTCTTTAATTCATAAAGATTCTTCTTGCAAGGATCTATCAGAAGGGTCTCCTCACTCTCTTTCATGGTAGAATCATTCAAAAGTTTCAATGGAGTGTCCAATTCATAAAGATTCTTCTTGCAAGGATCTATCAGAAGGGTCTCCTCACTCTCTTTCATGGCAGAATCATTCATACCTGGAAAAAGAAATCCGTCAGTACTATTTGTAAGCTTACACTTCTTCAATCAAATGACAAAATTCATTGCTGTTAGTGATAACGGGCATACCTGAATGGCACATTTCATTAGTACCACTTCTAAGCCCAGATTTCTTTAACGGAGTACCACAGTTTTCTACAAAGTGTTCAAAAGGAGATATCAGATATGTCATCACCCTTTGTAAGATCAAGCATAATTGCGGACAATTTATTACTTCTTAGAAGCTCGATTATTTTGAATAGAGTACCAAAATTCTGTACAAATAAGGTTTCAAACAGGGATATATGTCATGGCCTTTAAAAAGATCAAGCATACCTGAACAAAGGGATATGTTACTACTGCTCATAAGCTCAAGCTTCTTCAGTGGAGTACCAGACAAACTACTGTCTTTTTGTCCTCCTTGACTCTCAGATGAGTCATCATAGAGAGCACTAGTGATAACAATGTGTGCTGCATAGGCTTCAACCTTGCAACTGCCCATCTTTCCAGCCTGCCCTAATTTTTGTTCAGATGTGCCACAGAATTCAAGAGGATGGACTAATAGCATTCCATTTACACCAGAACTGTTTTCCTTCTCAGCTGAATCATTTACTACGCATTCCTCGGACAAAACACCACTAGAATTGGCTGAACTGTGAACTGTCTCCTTATCCATTTCTACAACTAAATCTTCGTGATAACATTGACCGTAAAATTGCTCCTTCGAGATTCACCTGCAGGTTGGAAACTTGGCAGTAGATTAGGAGCATTATAAACAGAATCCAGTTGTGTACTTTGAATATTTTCTTGATAAGTTTTGGTCTCTTCAGCTTCATTTTCCAATGGTCGTTCTGCATGATCATCCTCTTTTCCTGTGATTTCATCAGATAACACAACCTGTTCGTCAACGTTGCCTATATCCCCCATTTCCTCTGCATGAATTTTGTTGCAGGCAATATGGCTGACATTTGATACTTGTAAATCATTCTGAAATTTGTTTTCAGTATGGCCATCTTCACTGTCAGGTATCTGTTCACTTTGCACTTCCTCTTCATGAGGGATTGCATCAAAAACATATTACAGTTATCAAACGAATCCTTCCAGACCTGAACATGTGATTCAACTTGGGAAGTTCCATATTCAACAAGAGTTTCTTCCATTTGGCCTTCCTCTGTTAGAAGGATCTCAACATCCGGAAGCTGGTCTTCCTGATTTTTAGGAGTCACACCATTTGATGAATTAAATCTGTGAAGCTCTTGTTTGCCAGATGATTTACACGAAACACCTCCATGAGCTTCATATCTCAGAACTGCCGGAGAAAGCGGAATAGTCTCACAAGCAATTCGAACTTCATTGTAAGGCATGTGCTCAAACTGATGATTTTCCACATTCAAACAAATTGCATTATTTTCCTTGCTGCTGCAGTTCTTCTGAGAGACAAGTTCACCGTCAGAAGTGTACTCATTATCAATTCTGTATCCAACTATAGAACCATTAACAAATTCATCAACCATTTTTGAATCATTGAATTGATATTTTTGAGCTTCATCAATAGCAAGTGAAACATGATCTTGCAGACCATCATTTACAACTGAAATTGCTCCAATATGGCAATCTCCAAACTCTTCAGCTTTACCATATGATGTCTTTTGTGGGGAAATTTCCAGCACTCGATTCTGATTGACTTTTTTCCCCTTTCCGTCACTGAGATTGTCTTCCTCACTGGTGCTAGAATCCCTTGATTCATGTTCAGGAGTTTCATTGTTTACCATATTCTCCTGAACAGCATATTCTTCACCAAACTCCGATACTCTTGGTTCATATTCATCTGCTTCGTCCTTGAAATTCAAATAATCATTATGTGGACCTGAATGTGAAACTAGAAACTCTTCCTCAATGTCAATTTTTTTACTACTGTCAAATTGACTTGTCTTGATCTTATCGGCTTCATCCGCTAGAAGAAATTTATCATTTTGCAGACCCACAAATGAAACTTCAATGTTCTCCTCGTGATCAATTTCTTCACAAGCCTTGTCCAATTGAGGAAAATTATCAAGTTTCACATCTAAGTTTGAAACCTGATTCCTCTCTTCCTCACTACCATCTCTGTTATTGTCCAACTCACTTGATGTGTGGAGGAAAGCATCTAAGACTGATATCTTATCTTCAGTGGCACTTACTTTCATGACCTGAGCTTTATATAGTTTATTTTCCTTCAAATCAGCTACATTGAGGAAAGATTGAAATTCTGCATCTTTTTATCACCAGCATAGTCCCTTGATTGGTCTATAGCAAAACCATGCGGAGGTTTTAATTCCTCTTCGAAACACTCGAGAGATTTGTCCAAGTTATTATCCATAAAAACTGTGCTTCCAATTGTCATACTTTCACCAGCCACAATTTGCTCCTTCTCTGAAACTTCATATTTTGCAGGCAAATCTGAGCTGATATAAGCATCCTCTGATTTCTCTTCCAAATCTTCTGTATCCTCTTGGTCACCAGCAGAGTGACCATGTGGTTGCTTTGATTCCTCTTCTTCAAACTCAAGAGATTCATCCAAGTCATCAACATTAAAATCTGTCTTTCCAACCATTATACTCTCTCCAGAAAAAATCTCTTCTTTCTCTGAAAATTCTTCTGCATTTGGAGTAAAATGGGGACTGAAATTAAATTTGTCTGATTTCATTTCAAAATAGCCACCTATAGTCATCTCCTCACCACTTGCATCCTTTACAAGTTGGCATACAGCATTGTTCATAGAGCTAAGACACCCTTCTTCTTGAATATCCTCATTGAAACCCTGGTCAGCCAAGCTTGCCTCTTCCTCCTTTATACCAACATGAACCAAGAACTCGGAATCTTGAACTTTAGTATTTTCATCAAGTATGTCTAGGTTATCAACTTCAGCATTACCTACTCCAGATTTGGGATGTAAAACTTCCTTCGTTACTGGAACTTGATGCTTTTCTGTTTTCTCTTTGTCTGGGCAGCATTCAACATAAACCATAATCTCAGAATCTTGGCTTTCCATATTTTCATCAGGTATGTCTGGAAAATCTGCTGGGAGAGCTTTTAGATCATCAACTTCTGCAGAACCTAATCTAGATTTGGCATGAAGAATTTCCAACATTTTTGGAACTTGCCCTTCCAACCTCACTTTATCTGAGCTTTCATCTTCAGCCCCATTGAAGCAGTTTATCTTATTCCCAGAGCATTCAACACATGCAACCTCTAGATTTTGTATATCTTGATTTTGATCTATCAATGACGAAATATGAAATCCACCTTCAACTTGATCATGTGGTGAAGTCAATTCAGTCACAAATTGACTGTGGTGTTTCTCTAAAACCCCAACTTCAACTTGCATTGGCATCCTTTGTCCACATACACTGGAGCTCCAAGTTCACTTTCATTTGTGTTTTCACTTGTAAGCAATACAACCTTATAAATCTGCTATTGTTCATCCCAAACTTTCTCCTGTTCTGATTCAATTACAGATTCCTTGGCGCTTGCAAATTTGTCATCCTCACTATCATGTAGATATATACCGTGATCCATATGAATCGCATCTCCTAGATTACTACCAGCTGCAATTTGCACAGCTTTGGATGCTATGCAATCAGCAGAAGCCGCTTTCTCTTTGTCAGGCAATGCAAAACTAGCATCACCTGTGGGCACTATCCTTGAGACATTATTTAAAGTCTCTTTTTAATTCTTTCCTTACAACCTTCACAACTTGGGATTTCTTCCATGATCTTCTCCTCAGGTTCATTTTTAGATTCTTCCCCCATGGGGATTGCAGGCTCCTTGGCAGATCCTTCACTTATATGTTCTTCGGCTTGTTTAACCACACCAAGTGCTTCCACTGCCTCAACCACAATTTCTGTTGCTCTCACTTCTCCTATGTGAGAATTTGTGCCATTCACAGTTGTTATGAAGTCTTCACTACCATGTTTACTTTTCTGAAGCCACTCGTTCTCTTTTCTGTTGTGACTTTCTCCTGAAGGCTTCTGTCCACTCTTTCCTCTACTACTTGAGTCCTTGCAACCTGGGGCTTCTAGCATGTCCTTTACCGATTCACTATCAAGTTCTATAATTAAATTACTAGACTTGCTCAGTCTCTCCGCAGCATCACCACAGAGATGTGTCCCTTTCTCAAATGAAGCTTCAATACCTCTATCTCCAGGACAAGGTACCTCTTGTGTATCTCTCTTGTTTTCAGATTCTACCACTCCATGATCGTCATCATAAATATTAAATCTGACAAACTTCCTATCTTTTTTCTCATAATTCCCATGTGAAGATATAATCTTCTGGCGGCTTTCTGCTATTTGTTTCTCTTGTGGAGGACACGTGACATCAATAGAACCCTGCTTACCACAGATTTGTCTAGTCTCTGATTTTATACTATTTGTTCTCCTCTCTGAATTTGTACAACTGCTCATTTTTTTTTTTCACATCTGTGATATCCACAACACAACTGGGTTGAACATGCTCTCCAACAATTTCTTCTCGTGGATTGGACTTACCATCTTTTTTATGATTACCTGGAAGACTATTTTGGTGTGAAATCTTCTTGAATTCATTCTCAATTGGGCCTTGCTTTGTGTGGCTTCGTTTTTGCTGTGATCTTGTGATGTTTGCTTTCCTTTGAAGGTTTATGTGATTGAGCATATTTTCCTTCATTTCTGCCACCTCTGTCTTAGAGCTTGACCACCTATTTCTGCCAACATATTCCTTTACGATGTCACCTGTCTTGGTCTCATCCTTTTCCACTGCATCAACCTTGTTCTCTTGAAAACAGCGACTACCCAAAGTGCTAGAATGAAGTGTTCCATCTATATGGTCTTTAGTCTGAACTAAGTCTAGATGCCTTCCCATGTCAGGTTTTGTGCAAGTAGTTTTTCTCCACAAACCCTCCGAGTGATTGCACAATCAGTATTAGAAATAGATTGCTTCTGCATCTCATCAGATGTGTTTTCTTCCATTGTGTTGTTTTTGTCTTGCTGCAAATTCTTAGCTGGCTGTTGCCTTTGCTGGGTTCTTTTTATCTTTATTTTAGAAGCATGATTTTTACCCTTTTGATTTCTACCGCCAACCAGTTTTTCATTCCCATCTGACTTATCTGCCTCAGAACATAAGTTCTCTTGGTCTTCAATACATTCAACTGAGACATCAATTGCATCACGCGTGTCCTCTTTAGCACTGGCATTCACTGACTCCTCCTGGCACTGACCCTTTCGTCCCTTACCTGTGATAACTTGTTTTGAGGATGGATTTGCAGAAGCTTCAAGAGAAGCATCATCTTCATTATTCACACTGGCCTCAACAGGAATGTCAACCACATTGTTCTTGGCTTGCTCAACAATGCTAGTAACCAGTGATTTCTCCTGTCTATCATTCCTACTTCTTCGAGTGACCACTTGTTTAGGGGACTCAAGAGGATTTACAATGAGAGTAATTGCAATACCAACTGGATCAACCTTTCTCTTTTCAGCACTAGCATTCAACAACTCCTCCTGCTCACCCTTATGTCTCCTGTGAGTACCCACTCTTTGGGGAGATTCAGAAGCATTCACGTTCTCTTCAGTAGAAATGTCAGTTGCATTATTCTTGCTCTCCTAAAGACTTAACACTAATATCTCATTCTGGCCACTCTTTTGTCCTCTTCGACTTCGAGTCACCACTTGTTTCAGATACACAGAAGGATTCACAATGGGTTCCACTGAGACACAAACTGAATCAACCTTATCCTCTTCACTGCTAGCTTTCAACATCTGCTCCTTGGGCTCACCCTTACGGCCCTTCCGAGTGACCATTCGTTTGGGAGATTTAGAAGCATTCACTGTAGCTTTGACAGGAACATCAGTTGTAATGTTCTTGACCTCCTCAACATAACTAGTTGCCACTAACTCCTGCCCACCCCTTCGTCCTCTTGTAGTGACAATTTTTTTCCAGTGCCTCAGAAGGTCTCACAGCGTGATCATCTGAGACATCAACCTTGTCCTCTTCAGCACTAACATTCAACAGCTCCTCCTTGTGCTCACCCTTATGTCTCCCGCAAGTGACCACTCTTTTGGAAGAATCTGAATCACTCACACTGTCTTCAATAGAAACGTCAGTTGCATTATTCTTGTCCTCCTCCAGACTTAATACTAAAATTTCTTTCTGGCCAACCTTGTTTCCTCTTGGAGCCAAAATTTGTTTCGGATAGTCAGAACAAATCACAGTGGGTTCAACTGAGGCACAAACTGCACTAACCTTATCCTCTCCACTGCTAGCTTTCAACACCTGCACCTTTTGCTCACCCTCACGGCCCTTGCAAGTAATCACTCGTCTGAGAGATTCAGAAGCGCTCACAGAAGCTTCAACAGAACTATCAGTTTCAATGTTCTTGGCCTCATCAACACTACTAGTTACCATTAACTCTTCCTTCTGCCCAACCCTTTGACCTCTTGTAGTGACAATTTGTTCCGAGGTCTCAAAAGGATTCACAGTGTGTTCATCTGAGACATCAACCTTGTCCACTTCAGAGCTAGCATTCACCACTTTCTCCTCCTTGTAGCCACCCTTGTGCCTCCTGCGAGCAACCACTTCTTTGATTGATTCAGAAGCATCTCCACTATCTTCAACAGAAATCTCAGTTAAATTCTTCTTGGACTCCTGAACAATTTTTGTTACCAGTAACTCTTGTCCACCCCGTTGCCTTCTTCCTGTCACAACTTGTTTCAGGGACTCAGAAAGATTCACTGTGGGTTCAACTGAGACTCTAACTGGCTCAGCTTTTTCCTCTTCACTGCTATTGCTAGCATTCACCACCTCCATAACCTTGTGGTCACTCTTACGCCCCCTGTGATTGATTACTTGTTTCCGCAATTCAGAAACCTTCACAGTAACTCCAACAGAAATGTCAGCCATAGTGTTGTTGACTCCTCCTACACTATCAATTGCCAGCAAATCCTTCTCCCCACCCTTTTTTCCTCTTTGAGTTACCACTTGTTTTGAGCACCCAAAAAGATTCACTGTGGGTTCCGCTGAGACACCAACCATGTTAGCCTTGCACTCTTCATTGCCAGCATTCACCACCACCTCCTCCTTGTGAACAGTTGCAGTGGGTTCAATGCAGACACCAATGGCACCAACCGTATCCTGTAGAGCACCAGCATCCACCACCTCCTTGTGTCCACCCTTGCACCCTTTACGAGTGACAACTTGTTTTGAGGACAGAGAAGGATTCACAGAAGCTTCTGCATCATTCTTGTCCCCTTCAATACCAGCATTTAAGACAGACTTTTGTATTTGCACACCCTTCTGCCCCCTGCAAGTGATCACATGTTCGCGTGATTCAGAAAGATTTGCATTGCCTTCAACAGTATTGATAGTTTTCCTACCCCTGATAGTCCTCTGGGCAGGCATTCTTTTATTCAACCCCATCCTGGACTTTGTAGTAATAGCATTATCAGAAGGAGTCAGAACGGTATTATGTTCAGATTCATCTTCTTTTCCTCACCCTTTGTAGCTTCCTCGTCATCACTGTCAACTATATCTATTATCACAGGTGACGTGCCTTTTTCTTGTGCATTTGTATCTTTGTTCTCACAGCTTGGCTCAAATGTATTGATCCCATTGCCCTCCTCTTCTTCTGAAGCTTTGACAGAGGACTCTGTGGCAACTGCAGGATGCTGTGGAACTTTACCAACCCTTGTTCGTGTGGTTCTCTTACATGGTGATGTCACTTTAGATTTAGTGATGTCAACCACCTTTGACTTGGTTTGCTCTTCTGGCATAGTCTTCTTTCTCAGGTGCCTCAAATGTCTTCCATCATTCTTTTGGGCTTGCAGGTTTTCCTCATCCTCCAAACCTTGATGCCATTCTATGCTCTCCTTTGCCCTTCCATCAATAATTTCATCCTCTGATGTACTTGTCTTCTTTGTCTTCTTATCCGTTTTCTTTGAAACAACCACCACACTGAGATTGAGATTGGATGTAGTACTCTGGCAGGCTCTTTCACTTCGAGACCCTCTGCAGAGTTTCCCAGCCCCCTCATCAAGTTCATCTTCTTGTTCCTTGGTCTTGGGTACCAGGTTCGGGAGGCCTTTTCCCCTTGTCTTTCTGGCCTTAGCCCCTCCATTTCCTTCAACATACTCCACAGATGCAGCAAGCTCCTCATTCCATTCTTCTTCAGCAGATTTAACTGCCTCTTTCTTGGACCTGGTGGAGACCTTTGGGACATTGGACATCACTGTCAACACCGACTCTTCTCTGCCACTTTCCGCTGTTGTACTCTGCTTCTTTCCTACTTTTGCATCAGATTTGGGCCTGGCCTCAGCCTGCAAAGTTTGTAAGAAACAATGTTTGTTTGGTTTTAACGTCAAAATCTCCTACACTAGAAAACCATACGGCCCAAATGAAAGCCCTAACATATGAGGCTAACGAGCTGAAAATAATTTAGATAAAAAAGATCAAAGCAAACTTTAAGAAATGGAAAACATAAAAAAATCCGGTATACTTACATTCAAAAGGGCGGTGAGGGCATCCGCCATCTGCACATTTGTGAGGTTGGCAGGTATGTCATGCTTCTTGCACAAGACTTGTAACTGCTTGCGTGGAAGACTGTTGTAATTCATCTTTAACCTACAACTCTACTCTGCACTGTCGCATTCAAGTATACCCTGACCATACAATACAAAGTAACCCAGGATCCATTCACATAACAAAATAAACCCAACTAGAACGGAAGAGCTCATTTTTTCTGCCATTAAAGACAGCGAAAGCATGAGTTTGGAACAAGAAAAGAAAACCCAGCTGAGAAAAATTGTTCTACTTACCTGTTTTGTAACAAGATTCAATCCTCCTCCCTTCACTTCACCATTACTCTCTTTTCCAACTGAAAAACAATGGGTCGATCCGGCAACCTCAGCACTCCTAAATAAATGCACACACAGTTTGACCGTTATCCATTGCTTTTATCCGGATTCAAATTCAAAATTCAAAATTCAAATTTTGAAGTTGAAAACCCTAACGGTTACAGGGTCCGCACATGTATAAAAAATGGGGCTGTAAAATAGCTCGGCCTGCTGACGTCAGGGAGCATTTCTCCCCACCTTCCGTGCATGGCATGAAACAGCGCCCATCAACGTACATTTTTAAATTATAAAAGAATATTACACATTTAATAATAGATTTTAACATATTCAAATTAAAGATATTATAAAATAAAATAATAGAAATATAAAATTCAATGCGTATTCAGCAAGAGAGCAATCGGAGCACGTTTTTTAGCTCCATGTGCAGACCCTAACGTTAACGAAATTTAAATGACTTTTCAAGTAATCAACTTTTCCATGGGCGGGTCGGACCATTGAACAAAATATCTCTATAAATCAATTGCCCAAAGTACAGTTATAAAGTATTTTGTCTTAATTGATAAATAGATATTTCAATAAATGTCTGATTATTATAGAGTCGTAAGAAGAAGAAGTGTACTCAAAAGAAGATAGATAAATGGAGATTTTTTATTGGAACGTTTTATTATATTTATTAAGAAAAATCAATACAAGATGGTTAGAATAAAAAGGTCGTCCAACGAAATTACGGCTCCATATTTATGTCAAAAAAACACACGACTCGTCGGTGAATCAAAATGTCAAATGTGGCGAGTCAAGAGACAGAGTCTAAAAAATAGAGACGAAAAATTAAAAAGTCAAGCACAATCAATAACAACACTTAAAGGAAGGTGGAGGATCATCCTTGCGAGGGAAAGCCCCAAACTAATAAGCTCATTTGTCGGAGGATCTAAAGTACGCCACTCGTCCAAAGTTTGAGTGTTGCCCTACACACGGTCAAGAGCACCATGATTCTCCATCCTAGTGGTCAACAACCAACAATAGTAACATCACATTGCATTGAAGAGGGCTAATATGAAGGACCAAAGAATATACTTTCCCAAGGTGGTGGCGGTCAAATGTCCCCGTTGATGATGCAAAGCAAAAACTCACATGAACAGGGGACAAAAATTAGCTACACAAGCGGCTTCACCGTCACCAAGCGAAGAGTAGTAGATGACCCATTTGCAAAAGATCTAGCAAAGCCCAATTCACGGTGAAAGGGATGCTCCCCATTTATTTAAAAGATCATGGAAATGTTGAAACTCAAGAGCCACTATGGACTTGAGCTTGGATTTGTAAGCAAACATCAAAAATGACAATGATTTTGTCATTTATAGGAAATTGTTGATAAATAACTTCGTTACTAAATATATAGCACAATATCTCGCTTCCATAATTGAAAAATATATATAGCTCTAAAAGGCATAAATAGGGAATGGATCTAAGTCTCGTGTGTGTCTCTAACATGAGGGCAAGTCCAAATAAATATGTGTAAACATATATAGTCTATCACAAGTAGGACATTTGAGACTTGAAATACCTATGTGCTTAATCCTTTTGCCTACATGGAGACCTTGATAGATAAAACACCATAAAAAATGCACAATTTTAGGCTTAAGTTTAGAATTCTAAACTTGATTAATGTGAGATAGCAAGAATCTATGAGAGGGATTCAAACTCTAATGGGAATTCAATTTGAAAAAATCATGGGAGAAGAGATTTGTAATTCACTAAAAAATTGGGAGAATAATTCCTAAAAGCGGCGTCACTTGCGCCTCTCCACCACACAACACGAGGATGAAGGTCAAGTTTGTGTAGCAGGATATATGATAGAGGTTCTTGAGTCTTCATAATAGAGGGAGGTCTAAATTGACAAGTTTAAACTTATATTTGATTTTATGCCACAAAACTCAATCCCTAGATGAAATAAGGTCTCGGAAGTGGCAATTTCCTTTCGATAAAGCTAAGAACTTTGATGTCAAGTGTTTCTACAAGAGGTATACAATTATCCATCATTAAAGGTGACCACCAAATGTTATGAAAATCGAAGGAAAGCTTTGTTCGAATCCATCACCAAACCATCTCAAAAAAATTCAATAATATCCGTGATAAACACAAAAATACAGACTGCAAGAACAAAAGCATAGTCAAAGGGGTGAGATACTCCTAAAAAAAAAAAAGTTATACAATTTGACCTTATTTTGAATCTTAGCTATTGTTTTTCATCTAAAGGTTCATTCTCCTTATGTGAATTTTGATCAAAAGTACCCCAGCTTTTTCAATGTTTTCTTCTTTGAATATAATACCCATAGGCACACCTTTATAGGTTGTCCATGTAGTTGTAGACACCTAATTTTGGTAAATTATCACTTGGTAATGACAACATCGGTTGTATCCTTAAATCATGAATTAATGTGTGCACTTTATGAGCTTATTGTCTATCCTTAGTCATGCATGGCATACTCTCATCAATAACACCGCTCAATCACTCACATTATTGTTTACATCATTCCATAATAGCATATCACCTCCAAGTGTCGTGCCTATAATTTTCTAGCACCTCACTCCCTTCTCGTACAAGACCACCAAACTGGGACCAAATTGCCTATCAGGTTTGGTATGAAATTGGTGGTTTTTTTTCATAGCCACCCAATGGTCACTTTCTTAATTTGATATCTTTCTATGGGTTAGTAATTTCCTCATGGGTTAGCTTTAATGTGAAATTATACCTACAAGCTCCTATATAAGCAAGTCAGATGCACTAATTCACTCACCTAACACTTTTTAACTCCAAGCTTTCCTACATTCCTAAAAACAATAGCATGCTCTAGGATTAGCCCCTACACATGTCTCAAACACACTTAACCAGTTATAGAGTCATATTGCCCAAGCTAGAGACTATCCAAGCCAAGTCTATAGACATAAAATCACGCACTTACTACTGTTTACTATACCGCCAAGTATGTTGTCTTATTTATGTATCTTAAGTAAGGAAAGTATTCACTAATGGCACACTTCCTAGCACATAAACAAATGGACTAGGAAGTTTCTATTACTTTTATCTTTCACATTTGTCACTCATACACCGAGTTTTGGTCAGTCACGCTGGGATCCTGTCATCACATCTTCGCACATTTGTCGCCAATTATCTCTCGGACATTAGTGCTCCCGGAATCGACACTAGTGCCTGGCACTCCTGCCTATCCTGGGTGACCGTGTCCTCTTTATTTTTTTAATCATATTTTTGACATTTGAGGTCGTATTTTTGGTTTTCCCACTCATATCCCGAGGTACTAGTCGGCATGTTGGGTCATTAGTGTCGAAATTCAAGCAAGAGATCCCTATATAAACACAACATACATACCATTATAATGGCAGGCAATTTCTATCAAGGGCTATCTATCTACATATCAAAGGGACTGCATCTTGGGCTTATTATTCTGCATACACTTTGCATAGGAAGGGGAAGTTCATTTTTCCATCCACACATTTGCATTCTATCTAGCTACACGCTAACTATCTTGGCATCATCGATGTGAGGGAAACCAAGGAGCAATATTACACACACAAGCACATAGAACTACATTGGGTCTGAAATGTAGTGCAGTGCTCAATTGTAAGATCACTCATTTGACACCTGAGGACAGTCTAACCCTTCATTTTGCATCTTTCTTTTTAAGGATTTGATGTGATTTGAGGGTTTTGTAGTAGATTATTTTTGTTGCATATTTACAGGTACTTTGGCAATCCAAGTTCGACATACAGGTGATCAACGACGAACAAGTGTAAAACCCTAGCGATAGTACCGAAATCAAATTCGACCTTTTGGCGAGACTCCAACACCCCACAAAGGTCTAGGGCACCGGTGGCGCCCTCGCCCTTACCTGCATCTGCGTCCCGGATTCCCGACATCACTACATTTTTTAGCGTGATTGCGACATTCTAAGTTGTTTCATCGAGTTCATCCAGTCCGGACACACTTTGGGATATGCGAAATTAAGATAAATGTCTTATTTCTTTCATTTACTTTCATAGTTATATCTAATAAAATTTCCTAGCATTTCATTGTATATCATTATAACAACTTCTAATTTCATATTACAAAAATAAATAAATATTTTATTGAAACATTTTGGTGAACACGTAGCTTAAAACTCCTTTCCCTAGGATCCACTAAAATTCTAAATGGCTAAAAGTAGCTCTTCTTCTCCTAGGAAAGTTATGCATCATGTGGGTGTTAATCCTATCAAGCATATCTCGTATCTCAAGCATTACCCTCTAGCTATGAATTTTTACTCGAATGATCGGTTATTGCTTAAATATTTTTGTCATAGTCTTACTAATGATGTTCTCCAATGGTACACATATCTACCTTTTAGATCTATTAGTACCTATTGTGAAATGGAAGAGGTCTTTCTTCAATGTTTTATACTTAACAATGGTCCTAGAGTCACACATGATCGCTTACCTGGCTTACATCAAGGCAAGAAAACCTATTATTGATTATATTATGTCTTTCAATGCTTGCATGCATCATCTAGTCTTTCATCCCATTGATTTAAATAAGCAATTCAACTTTTTTGTGGCTTGATTCATGCTTTAAAAGAGTGCTTGCAATATGACACATGTGAATCATTCACACTCTTATGCTATAAGGTCATTGATCTAGAACAAGATCTAATTACTACACATGTTATAGATCCTCCTACCATTTCTACTACAGTTACATCATCTTCTGCTTCTTCTCCTCTTCCATCTATTAATCATTCTTTAAGGTCTCCATCTCCTCCACCCCGCAAACACGTTCAATCTTCTCCATCACATAAGTGTCCTTCATCTCCTCCATCACGCCGTGCTCCACCTAAGACTTCTGCATCTCCTACTCAGGGACCATTATACTTCTCACATGCTGCTAAGCCTCGTGATGTGTTGCGTGCTTTTCTTGACAAGCGCTTGATTCACTTACCTTCTAATCAACATCACCCTCCTTGTTGTTTGCAATGTCAACATGATCATCCTTATTGCAACTATCATTGTATCAATGGCCATTATGATAATGAATCTTGCGCCCTTCATGACAGATTGTAACAATTATAAGACAAGGGTGTCTTTTCCTTTAGCTCTCGTTCTCGTGAGCGGTCTATGTCTCCACTCCATGTAAGTGGGTTATTACTCTATTTCACTTATCTTCTTCACCTATTTCTAAGGTCATTATTCGTCCACTTGCCACAGTCATTACTCATGCACATCCATCCACGGTTGCACCATCTCATCTACCACATAATGCTCCTACTACACATTGGCTTCCTAAGCCATCGGCATCCGTGTTTCCCACCACGACATCTCCCATCATTGACACCATCTCATTGGGCATTCAATTTGGTTCATACACTCATGTTGCTTCCACTCCACATGCTTCCACCACTCCATGCCCATTTAGCATTTGTTAGGTGATTTTTCTTACCTCACCACCTCGATGATGCACTCGTGTTCTCATGGTTCTTACATGATCATTAAGGGATCGGGTTACAATAAGTACCTCGCTACACATTTACGCTACACGTTTCATTGTCATATCTATCTAGCATACACTATCATATCATTTCCCAATGAAGCACTCATATGGTTCATTTGTGATCATGATGGGTCTTATATAAATGAACCTCTTCTTACTACACACACACTAGGGGCATCGTCCTTCTTCCCCCTCTTCATCATCACTTACACACAATTTCATATATCATCATACATCTCTTACATTCTACACTTAATCACATATCGTTATACCACTTCCTATCATCTTATGATTCATTCATTTTATCTATATCTATCACTATTTATCACATGTTATATATATCATCATTCATTTCACACCATTATATATACAATATAAATAAAACATCACAAATCAATATAACAACAATAATCATCACATCAAACACAAAAGAAGTATGCCATTTTCCCACACACACACACACACACACACACACACACATATTATATATATATATATATATCGAAATCGAGTTACAAAAATGCCAACAGTGGGGGGCAAGCCCCCATACATCGCTACACAAATACATATCATACATCATCATCACTATCACTATATACAATCATGGGAGCTCTAGAACTAGATGTTTCACCACTCAATCCACATCATTGATCGTGGCCTCTATATCTCTTGACTTGCCTCCATAATACGGCCAACTCACCATAATTCTCTAAGAATCACCTCTACAAGTCGACATACCGCATAAACACATCATGCGCTACGGCTCCTTCTCCTACCATCTCCTAGCTCTTTGAGTCTCTCCTCGCGCCTCATCACACTCACTCAATAGCACAATACATGTCGTCACTTGCTATCACCACTAGCTCAAATAAATGCGTGTGCTCACCCACAATTATAGCCACTCATTCTAACATATTACCTCCTATAAGCACATCGGTAGGTACATTCCACGTCAATGCATAGATCAATGTGTCTACGATCAACGAACAATATGCATTGCTTGTATCCATATATCGACATGCTAGTTACTATACACGATATTAACAATCAATCAACTAAGAAACAAACCACAACTATCAATATACAAATACTCACTCTCTGTTATCGCTATCTTACGCTATCTCCACCGAGGGTAGGTGCCTACCCTCCACTCCTCCAACTAGCGGTACTCCAACCACATCCATGACAACTAGGAACAAGAACACCCATCGGTGTGTTGCCCACCATACACTATATGCCTTGGTACATCCTATGTTGTCCACATCTATCGGCCCTAACATCACATCTACCTCATCTAGACTAGGGGCACTAGTTGTGCTCATGTGGGTCCTAGTCTCGCCCCTAGTCTCCTCGGTGTTCTTGTTGCTCGTATCCATACATATGGCTCTGGGGACACATCTCAAGCCATGCCAAACTCGCCATGATATACGTTATGTCTAGAATAACTCGGTCACCCCTAGAAACTGATCCTCTAGCCACATAGTTTGTTGGATACATCATAGATCTTCTCCATCTCTAACCATCCTCCATAGGCTTGATATGGCCTCCATATAACTACCCCTAGCCCCATACGATCCAATATCAACTGTAAGTATCGTTGTCCATCCTCTTGCTCTAAACACCTACCTATCTCGAATTGAATATATTTGGTCTTGCCCAAGACGCACAATGCCCACCAAGAGGCCTTAGTATAACAATGTGCTCCTATGCCCATACATGTAGCAATGTGTAGACACAAAATCACGTACTTTGGGTATATATCTAGTCCTGTCACATACTATTGTTCATATGATTCCTAAGTAAGAAAAGTACTAATCAACCCATGTCTTTGGCCATCTTTATTTGCTTTTTGTTGCCACCTTTGGTTTTACACTCATGCTTTCCTAGTCTACCTTTTTATACTTCCACATTTCTCATCCTAGACACCAAAGACCTGCCTAAGACACCAACATCGGGCGCCCCATCCCCTTTAGGCGCCCGACCTCCTTGTACTTAGCTCACATATTTCAAGTCCTTTCTAAGCATTTGAGCATCTTATCTTTTTGTTAGTCGTCATTTTCGGGGTTAATTACGAAATTCAAGTAAGGGAATCATATAAATATAAAGTTATGTGACCATAATAAAGGACCAAACACTAAGCATTAGCTATCACCACCTAAGGTTACATCCAAAGGCTATTTTAGAGCATTCAAGCATCCATTCAAGGGCAAGGGACTGCATTCTTTTGCATACACTTCATAGGAGGGAAGTTCATTATATTCCATGCACACATCTACTTACATCTTTTACATCTAGTTATTACTCACTATCAAGTGTGACACACACAAGAGTCACCTAGGTCACGATTCTTCACACACACACATAAAACTGCATTGGGTCTGAAATGTAGTGCAACGCTCAGTCATAATATCACTTATTTAACAACTGAAGATAGTTTGACCCCTCATTTGCATTCTTTCCTTTTTGGATTTGATGCGCTTTTGAGGTTTTTGCAGGTGAATTATTTATCGCAGTTATCAAGAACATCAACGATTGACGTGTGACCTACTAAAGCAACATGAAGTGAAGGACGACGAACACCTTGCGACCGACCAAAGATAGATTTATGAGCTTTTCGAAGTCATAGACACCTAGTAGTGGTCTGCAACGCCCCGCCCAACATATTCCTCCATCTCTACATTTTTTGGGTTTTATTGCGATAATCTCCAATTCATCACTTCCGCACACCCCAGATTAATTGTGAAATAGCTAAGTCATTTTATCTCTTCTTTGCACTTAGGGTTTTAAATCTTAATTGTTTATTTTCTTGGGTCATATTTATTCTTAGTGCATACATATTTATCAGAACTGTTACATACTCACATTAGACAATATTTTATTCATAAATAAACATTTTGCTTAATCATTTTAGTGAACCCGACTCTTTCATTCTTAGGATCCTCATTACATTTTGCATTTTTCTTAGGATCTTCTCATCATGGATATTTCTATTCATGATTTCCTGCTCATCAACCCTGAATTAAGAGCTAAAATCATCACCCTCTTGGCTACCACTCACATTCCTTCTAATCTTCATCTAAATATAGTATATAACACATTCATAGATGCATTTTCTCCACACATTACTTTTCCATCTAATATTGTTGTCGATCTTGTTGTTTCGCAATGATCTCCTTTGTACATCATGATTTACATCAATAATGTGGGTGTCAAATGAACAATAATCGATAATGGGTTTGAGCTCAACCTTTGCATGCTATCATTCATTGAAAAAATCATCCTTTTTGCCATTGATGTTAATCCCTCATCCATTTCTCTTCGCGCATATGATGCTTCTATTCACCCATGCATAGGCCATATCACTTTTCCTATCATTATCGGGCCAAAAACTCTTCCTATGGTCTTCTCCGTCATTGACTTCCTGGGCTTCAAGATAATTACTTGGTAAAGCATGGCTATATGCCATGCAAGTAGTACCTTGTACATTGTGTTCGTGTGTTAAGTTTTTACACGAGGGTATATAATACACAATCCCTAATGATCATCACCCATTTAAATATTGCAACCATGATCCAAACACTACATTTCCTACTCCAACATCTGACACCACTAATAAACTATAACCCATGGACTCTCCAACTTTCTTGCCACCAATTGAAGGTGTTGTTTCTATGTTAGATGTAGCCCCACTTGCACTTTGTTGCCTCCCCCTACTTCTATTAATGCTATGGTACATTATCGAGGGGCTATCCAAACATTAGATGTCATACTACCTTCAACATCTTCTCATGCACAATTGACAAATACACTACTTCCTTTCACATGTACACTTTTCATGAATGAATCTTATTAGGAACATATTCCATTCAACCCTACTTACTCGATACTATATGCACACATGATGGATTGACTTGGCTAGGGTTTACAGTGGACGACATATTTCCTCCACCTCATGATCCTCATCTTTACCATGGATTTATTCACATTACTGTTGCTTATGGTCTTCACGTCTTTTACCTCACTATATTTCTTACACGTGTTGCTCGCACTTCTCCACTTACACTTGGATAGTCTTGGCTTGATTACATTGGGGGCACACTAGACCCTGATCATACTGATATCTCATTCCCCATGTCATTTGGCCACGTTTTCATTTGCAATGACTCATTCCTCAGCTATTCACAAAACCTTACTCATTGGTATGCACATGGATGTCCATTACCACCTTTCACTAATGAACTATACGCCATGGGGATATATAATGTACGCCTCAATGACTCTTTACTTGATCAACCACATATTATTGCTTATCAAGTCTCTAATGCATCTCCATTTGACTTTGACCATGAAAATGATGATCTCCTCGATGACATTACTTGATCAATTTCACTATCATCATACACTTAGGAAGCATCATGATTATTCCTCCCCTTAGCACCGTCGGATATCTTGCATCTCCACTACTACATTACTTATTCTACATCTAGTATCTCACATACATTTCTTGATGACACACTTGTGTTCTTACAGTTCTTACATGACTATTGAGGGATCTATTACAATAAGAACCCCGTTTCATCTTCGCATTACATGTTTCATTGACATATCTATCTATTACATAATCACTCATACATACATCTATCACCATCTATCATTATTCACACATACAATACAACTTTTCATCACTTATATATCACATTACTCAATCAACTATACACTATCTATTATCCTTCATCATCTTCATATATCACCTATCTATCTATTTCAAACATCATTCATCGGATAATACACTTGTCAATTTGACACACTTGGGGGCATCATATTTATTCTCCCCTCCCTTTTATTAGCATTGCTAAGTCTCACACACTCGCATCCCTCCACATCTAGTCTTGCACATTCATCATACACATCTTATCGTCATTTCCAGGATGATGCACTCTCATGATTTGGTTCACACTTGAATTTTGAGGGGGTACTATATGCATGAACCTCACACACTACACACTACACATTCTCACACACTTGACACATTCGTAGCACATCCTTTTCATCACTTGGCCACATTACACATGTTACACTTGGGACATTTACAACACATATCTCTAACATTTCTTAGTCACATTACACATTACACACCTCACACAATACACGTTATAAATGCATGAAATCTTCCCCTCATAGCTTCTATCACACACTAGGTGCATTACTCACTATACACATTTACTCTACATATTTTTTACATCTCCTCTTATGCACTACACTCATTACCCTACGACGCACTCTAGTTCTGTAGTTCATACTTGATTGTTGAGGGTTTCAATATAAATTGAACCTCACCAAACTCACTCATGCACTCTTTACCCTCTACATCTTCATGACCATATCCTTCTATTGCACATGTTCAAACCATTTCCCGATGATGCACTCTTGTTCTATAGTTCATTCTTAACTTCTAAGGGAGCATATATAAATGAACCTCATCTCATGCATACATATCCACTCGAGGGGGCATGCAACTCCTATCATTCACTCTACATTCCATTCCATCTCATCCACAACATATTGCATATCTTAGTTGCATTTACTCTTTCTTACTTATGCTTTTACATGTACACTTTATCACACATGCTAGATAGATATCTTGCATGCCATTAGCTTTATCATACACACATGCACCCTCACTTCTCTTTCTAGTTGTGATTACAGATTCTACACATATTGATACGTGTAACACGGATGTTTGGCACAAGACCTCTCTACCGGTCCCATATTGGCTCTTGGGGGCATCCACTTTCGTACACATCATAGGTGATATTGTTTCATTTTTCATAGCACATTACTATATCAGATTATACACACTTTGACATACTTTCTATCTCTCTAACATGCTAACAAGTGCTTCATGTGCAACATTTTTTTGCACGGAAAATTTTCTTCTATAGTTGTTTGCTTCATTACTTGACATTGTTTGCTTGTGTCTGCCATTGTTTGTGGGCTTTTCCCTTTGTCTTGTGTGCACATTGTCTGTTTACAACCATCTCGGCCTCGATTTTCTTGCGACATCGTGAGTGGTGTCCCATGTTTGAAACCCACTTTTCGTGGTCTACATTGTCTTCTTACATATTGTCTTCTTGCATCTTAGCTTACACATTGTATGTTTAGCTTACATTTTGTCTTCTACATGCATGTTTGTCTTTGCTTGCACTAACACTTGTTTCTAGCCACTTTGTTTGTGTGTGCCTTGGTTTCTACCAAGCACACTCCTCCCCCTATAGGGCACCGGTTTCAACACATCGATTGATCCTCCTTTGGGCTGCATACTCTCCTCGTAATGCCACATGCACCCCAAACGAGGGGGCATCATTTGGGTGAATCATTCACCCCATATAATAGTCTATAGACATGGTTAAACATAACACAAGTACTAATATAACACAATTTTTAGTCTCGAGATAGGGATATGAATTTGACTTTGGTCCTCAACATAACACAAACTATAGACAAAAATCACGCACTTTGGGTAATTATCTAGTCCTATTTACACACTAGTATTCATATGATTCCTATGTAAGAACAATACTAATTAACCCATGTTTTTGGCCACCGTATTTTCCTTTTATTGCTACTTTCAGTTTTATACCCTTACTTAGTCTACCTTTTTAGACTTTAGAATTTTTCATCCTGGACACCAAAGACCTGCACTGGAGGCTAGTGCTTGCGCCCTCGTCCAATATGGGTGCCCATGTCCCATTTGTACTTTACTCACATTTTTTGGGTCCTTTCTAGCCATTTGAGTGTCTTATCTTTTTGGTAGTCAGCCTTTTTGAAGTTAATTACAAAATTCAAGAAAGAGAATCATATACATAGAAAGTTATGTGATCATAATAAGGGACCAAACACTAAACATCTACTATATCCACCTAAGGTTAGATCCATCAAGGCATCTAAGAGATTTGTTGCATCCATCTAGCTCCATCACAAGGGACATAATGGTTGGTTCATCTCGCATACACTTCATAGGAGGGAAGTTCATTTTATTCCATGCACACATTTACTACATTTCTTTACATCTAGCTACTTACTCGCTATCCAAGTGTAACTGGCACAAGAACAACCTAGGGCACGATTATGCACGTACACACGCAAGGAACTACATTAGGTCTGAGATGTAGTGCAAAACTTAGTTGTAAGTCCACCATTGTGGCGTATAAGAAAATCCCGACCCCTCATTTTGCATTTTTTTGGGGATTCGATGTCTATTTGAGGGTTTTATAAGTCTATCTTTCATTGCAAATTTATTTCAACCTCAAGGATCATTGTGCGAATCCATAGCGATAAAAGGAGAGCATCAGTGAACATCTTGCGACCTTGAGAATTTAGGTTTCTAAGAACTTCTGAAGACCTAGGTGCCTAGAATCAGTACTTGGGAGCACATGTCCTTCTCCAGGCACCCCAGTCTAGTTGATCTATCCAGATCTACATTTTTTTGTGCTACAAAGTGTGATGGATCGGTGCGTTGAATTTTTCCAATTTCTAGTCTAGTAAACCTTTGACAACATTACAAATTAGCTAAGGCTTCTCACTCTCTCTTTGCACTTAGGGTTTACATATTTATTTCTTAGCTTGCTTTGGTATATTTATGTATTTTGTTATTACATTTTTTTACTCCTATCATTACATTAGATTAGGCTTAGATTTTACATTTTAGTTTAATCATTTTGGTGAACCCAATCTTCAAAACTACCTTCCACTTTGAGCTCTTCTCCTCTTATTACTATGGCTCAATCTTCTAAAGAATTTACTAAAGCCCATCTTAAATCCCTTAATGATCATATCACTGAGCATCCCTAAGATCTAGACTTGCTTTTATATGTTGCTTGTGAGGAAGCTATGAAGCTCACCGAGTGGGGAAATCTCTCCAAAGAAGATGGTTCCTCTTCCTAAACTACTTGCCACAAGCTATTCCAGTGTAGGCAAGCTAATCTAATCCTAATCTAACTATGCCAAGGAGACAAAGAGAGAGAAAAGAGGGAAAAATAGAGCCTACACTAAAATGGTGATACACCAAAGAAGGAAAATGTTGAACATCTATCAAAACTACCATGGAACAAGAAGAGGTGAGCAATGGGAAGGATGGACAAGTGCATCACAGCCCAAGGATAGATTTCACACATAAAATGTTCCAAAACTCCATGAACACAGCTCTAAACCTACAATGAACATTCAAACATGCACAAATACCTGTAATGAAGAGAGGCAAGAAGAAAACAAGAAAAAAAAAAGCAAGGATGGACAGATGCATCACAAAACACGTTTTTGTTGCTCCGTTTACACGAACATCATTTTAATGGTAAAAGGAAAAAAATGCCATTACAGAGCATGGGAGGAGGTTCTAACTCCATTTTCAACCCTAGGGAAGAAAAGAAGGGAGGGAAAGAGAAAAAAAGATGAACAACCTTTTACAAATGAGCCAAAATTGGCTTTTATCACGAAGCAGAATGAAGAAAAGTGAAAAAACGTGGGAAAATTTGATTTGCAACTCCAACCACCAAAAATCCTTCTAATTAGCCTACAAAATGATGGGTTCCCATGGAAAATCCCATACTTTGAAGTACATTGCTCTGCAGATCCAAAAATGACCCATACTTCATTAAATTTGGTGGTTGGGAACCATTTCTATGTTTTTTGCATGCCAGGGACGTTTCTCCATTTTTCTCCCAAAATATCCATCAAAATACAAAATTGAACCCTCCATCATGTAGATAATTTTACCATCTTTCCAATGACACCAAGAACGCAAAAATCTCGAGCTCTGGATCAAAAGTTATGCCCTTTGAAGATTTAGGGCAAAATTAGGGCAAAAATGGATTGGCGGGCCGAAACTTTAAAATTTTCCTTTTTTTGAATTTGGGAAAATTTCCCCAAAAATCCCCATGCCCCCACCACTCCACTGCCACATGGCACTTCCTATTCATTGATGGAAACACGGGCCCAAACCTCGCTTTATCCTTTGATTTTCATTGGGAAAATTTCCCAACTTTGCCCCGCGCTCCGCTATCCTGGTGACACGTGTCACTTCCTCATTGGTTGGTGGGGATGCGCTTCCAATTTTTCCTTTGCACATTTTGCAATTTTGGAAAATTTCACCAAAACCCTCCACGCCTCCGACTTCCACCTCCGACTGGACACGTGGTGGCCTCCTATTGGTCCACGGGCCTTCGGGCAAAATTTCTTTTCCTCCTCCACCTTGCTTTGGGCCAAATTTTCCTTTGCGCCATTTTGACCACTTTGGAAAAAAAATTTCAACTCACCCTTGCTCCGAACTCCACCTCACACACATGGCACACTTTGATTTGGCGTGGGCCTTAATCAATTTTCTTTCTTCCACGGGCCCGTGGGAAAAATTTTCCCTTTGCGCCCTCTGACTACTTTGGAAAAAATCCAAAATTTACTCCGCCTCCTCGACTCTCGCCTCCGACCGGACACATGTGGCACCTCCTCATTGGTCCAGGGCCTCAAGCCATTTCTTTTCTTCAGGGGCCTTTTTTTTCTTTGTCCCCCCACCCACTCTTTGGCAAAATTTTCCAACTTACCTCCACTGACCCCATTCCGCCTTGCCCACGTGGCACATTCCTATTGGTTGCGGGCCTTCCCAGGAAAATTTCCCTCAAAAACTCCACCGAGCCATAACTTGAGAAATACAAGGAGTTAGGAGGAAAATTTTACCTTTCTGGAAAGGTGAGGAAAAATCCTATCTGATGGGATCATTTCTAGAATCTTTTGAGTACCTGAAGCATGCCAAAAATTCATTTAAGTGCCAAAAAAGGAGAAGAAGGAGGAGTTAGCCAAAAATAAGCATGGGGCTTATTTTGGATAACAATTTGGTGACTCAGAGGGGTCATCTGCCTGCTAGATGAATGATCAGTAGCCTTTGAAGCATCCATTGGGCATGGAGTCATGAGTTGTAGCCTACAAACTGATCTAAACTTTGAAAACTTCCTCTTGAGCCACTTGAAACCCACTGAACTTGGAGTTGTTTTCACCAAAATGCCACTGAAATGGACTGCAAGAGCAAAACCAGCAACACCAAAAACTATGTACAAAACTAAAAAATCATACATGCTCCAAATGGAACATGTAGAGTGTGCACAAGCACTTCTTCTACTAAAAGAAAACCTACCTACTCTACTCTAACTGAAGCAAAGGTGGGCTAAACAAACCCTGCAACTATTGTGTGCAAAATAGCTTCCTTTCTTCAAAATTGGCAGCCATGCAAATGATTTGGAGCTGAGTATGGCTGCTTGGATGAGTGGAAAATCAACAAGAAGCTGGTCTTCTACCCAAATTAGCAAGGTGTCAGTTGAAAGCAAATTGAATACCTCTTTTAGTTGCTCTACATTTGGATTGAAGAGGTATGACAGCTGATCCTTGGTACTTTGTAGCTCATCCTCATGCTTAGAAGCAAGCATGACTAGTTGTGACTTCTCCTTTGGCTCCAATGAAGCCAAGTACCTTATTGGGCAAGGTCTGATCCATTTGATATGCCCATAGCTCTGATTTTCAACTCCAAAAATGGAGTCTTCTTGTAGACCTTCTTGAATGGATGGTGTGGAAGAAGTGATGAAGTTCTTCTACTGTTTTCCTCCTTCATGGCAGTGAAGAAACTCTTCTATGGAAGATTAATATCTTCCAACATTGGTTCCAAAGAGCTTTGGAGTTCACAAAAGATCAAATTCTTCCAACTTTTTCAAGAGGCATGTTCTCCTTGAATTCTCTTGTCCATGGCAGCAAGTTCTTGTTGTTGGAGAATGAATGGTGAAGAAGAAAATATTGTAGTTTCAGCTGGCTCTTCATCCAAACATTCTTCTAAGTCTGATGGAAAATCAAACTCTTCAATGTCTTGCTGCTGCAAGGTCTCTCCCTCTTGTATGGTGACCTCCAAATCTGCATTTTCTTCACCATGTGTAGTTTCATTTTCAAACATGAAACTTGTCAATTCAAACTCATCCAAAAATCAGATTTTTGGAGAGATGAAGTGGGAGAGAAACATGAAATTTCTTGTGCCTCTTGCTCACAATTTGGACCTGTTTTGTTCACCTCCATAATGGCTTCATCAATCAAATCAGCCCCTTCAAATGAAAGAAAAAATGTATCAATAATGCTTCCTTCTTCTGTTGTTGTAAAAACTGACTTGATCTCATCCATTTGCTCCTCTTCAATGGGATTTGGAGCTGGTTTTTCTTCCTCCTCTACTTCTTGAAGACCATCTTTCTCTTGATTAAACTCTCCCTCTAGCATGAAGACCATTTGCTCATGAAGTTTTTCAAATCAAACTCTTCAATCTGCTACTCTAGAGGACAAGTTGGGACTGCAAGATCTTCTTCTTTTATGGCTGATTGTGCAACTTGAATTGGATCAACATTTCTTCAAATAAAGTGCCAACATGGACACTACATTCTGAGCAAACTGATTGCTGATCTGCTTCTTCTTTTTTCTCTTCTTCTACTGTGACAAAAAATCAGTCCTAACCACCACTTGTTCAACTTTCACCTCCTCTGAAGGCTTAACCATCAAGGGGATCTTTGTTATCCCAAATTTGAGAGCCAAACTTACCAAACTTTTAATCTTTTCATCCTTGTTTGGCTCTTCTTCTTGCTTTCCTTTTTCCTTGACTGATTTTTGCATCTGATTTTTATCTTCCCAACATGGATTTGGGAATGCAAGAGGAGGGGTGGGTTGTGACTCAATTGATTTTGTAATTTTTGTGGTGTTGGAGGAGGTAGAAATTCTTGTTTCTTTGGAGGGAATGGCTGTTTGGAAGGGAAAAGGACAAAAGAATTGAGATGGGGTGGAAGACTAGGGAATGGAGAAATGGAATTAACTCTTGGGGCAACATTGACTGGATTTAGAATTTGGCATTCCAAATGAGATGGTGCTGCTTGAGGAATGGAAAGAGAAAAACTAGATGATGGTGTAGAACTTACCCATTGACAAGGTTGTTCAGCACCAAGTTTATAGGCCTCTATCTCTCTTGTCCATTGTGCAAGTTGGGGCAACATCTCCATCATGAAGTCCAGCTTCTCTTGAGGGCTAAAGTGTCTTGGAAAAGGGCCTCCCCATGGACAAGGAGTCCTACAACCAATTCTGAAAGCCTTCATTTGAGTTGTTGCTCTTGATTGCACCATTTTTGCCTCCATCTTTTGGATTTTCTCCACAAAATCAGCATCTTCCATTTGATTGTCTTCATTGCATATACCTTTCTGTTTGATATGCTTCATAACCAAAATGATTTTGGTATTGCTCATATGGGTAAGCATGTTGATCTTGAATTTGATCAAAATGCTGATTTGAAGGAGTTGTAAAACATGTTGGAGGTGAAATATATTGTTGTTGTTGTAAATGTGAATTCCATGATGGAAATGAAGTCATGATTGCACAACTTCATGGAATGAAAGAAGATGGAAGAGATGGAAAGAAGAATGGATGAAAATGGATGGAAAATAGGTCTACAACTCAGAGAATGAGTTATTTACCAGATGGAGTCACCAGATGTGCTTTTGAATATGCCTCCAAAGGTTGAATCCTTAACAGGAACACACCAACCTATCAAAAATAAGGTGGAAGACCTCTAAGGTCCCACCGGCATGCCAAAACTGTTAGTGCAAATTCACAGCACCCCCAAAATGACCTTCATGGATCTACTTTTCTAAGGCAATGTCATTTGGTGTGAATGCACAACATTGAGCTTTCCCAAAGTGTGGGACCTTTGCAAATGGGGAAAGCTCTCCAGAGAAGGTTGGTTCCTCTTCCTAAACTACCTACCACAAGCTATTCCAGTGCAGGAAAGCTAATCTAATCCTAATCTAACTATGCCAAGGAGACAGAGAGAGAGAAAAGAGGAAAAAATAGAGCCTACACTAAAATGGTGATACACCAGAGAAGGAAAATGTTGAACATCTATCAAAACTACCATGGAACAAGAAGAGGTGAGCAATGGGAAGGATGGACAAGTGCATCACAGGCCCAAGGATAGATTTCACATAGAAAATGTTCCAAAACTCCATGAACACAGCTCCAAACCTGCAATGAACATTCAAACATGCACAAATACCTACAATGAAGAGAGGCAAGAAGAAAACAAGCAAAAAATGAGCAAGGATGGACAGATGCATCACAAAACACATGTTTTTGTTGCTCCAAAAGTTTACACAGAACATCATTTTAATGGTAAAAGGAAAAAACCATTACAGAGCATGGGAGGAGGTTCTAACTCCATTTTCAACCCTAGGGAAGAAAAGAAGGGAGGGCAGAGTAGAAAAGATGAACAACCTTTTACAAATGAGCCAAAACTAGCTTTTATCACGAAGCAGAATGAAGAAAAGTGAAAAAACATGGGAAAATTTGATTTGTAACTCCAACCACCAAAAATCCTTCTAATTAGCCTACAAAATGATGGGTTCCCATGGAAAATCCCATACTTTGAAGTACATTGCTCTGCAGATCCAAAAATGACCCATACTTCATTAAATTTGGTGGTTGGGAACCATTTCTACGTTTTTGCATGCCAGGGACGTTTCTCCATTTTTCTCCTAAAATCTCCATCAAAATACAAAATTGAACCCTCCATCATGTAGAGAATTTTACCATCTTTCCAATGACACCAAGAACACAAAATCCAAGCTCTGATCAAAAGTTATGCCCCTCTGAAAGATTTAGGGAAAAATTAGGGCAAAAATGGATTAGCGGGCCGAAACTTTAAAATTTTCCCTTTTTTGAATTTGGGAAAATTTCCCCAAAAATCCCCATGCCCCCACCACTCCTACTACCACGTGGCACTTCCCTATTCACTGATGGAAATGTGGGCCCAAACCTCGCTTCCATCCTTTGATTTTTCATTGGGAAAATTTCCCAACTTTGCCCACGCTCTGTTGTCCCGGTGACACGTGTCACTTCCTCATTGGTTGGCAGGGGATGCACTTCCAATTTTTCTTTTCCACCTTGCAATTTTGGAAAATTTTTCCAAAACCCCATGCCTTGACCACTTCCACCTTTCACCAAATTGGCAGCCTCCCCTATTGTCCGCATGGCACCTTTGGCAAAATTTCTTTTTTTCCTTTCAATTTTACTTTTCGGGCCAAATTTTCCTTTGCATTCTGGCCATCTTTGGAAATTTTTTCAAAACCCCAAATTTACCAACCTCCGCCTCCACCTGGCACACTTTGAATTTGGTGTGGGCCTTAATTAATTTTATTTCTTCCATGGGCCTTTCGGGCAAAAATTTTCCTTTGCACCCCCTCGACTTTTTGGCAAAAGCCAAAATTTATTCCCCTTCCGACTTCTACCTCCGCCTACTGGACACGTGGCGGCCTCCTCATTAGTCAGTGGGCCTTCAACAAAAATTTCCTCCTTCCCCCCCATGGGAAAAAATTTCCTTTACCCTTTAGCCCACTTTTGGAAATTTTTCAACTTACCCCCCACCCCACCCGCCATTCCCTACCACCACATGGCACATTCTATTGGTTGCGGGCCTTCCCAGGGAAAATTTCCTCAAAACTCCATTGAGCCATAACTTGAGAAATACAAGGAGTTAGGAGGAAAATTTTACCTTTCTGGAAAGGTGAGGAAAAATCCTATCTGATGGGATCATTTCTAGAATCTTTTGAGTACTGAAGCATGCCAAAAATTCATTTAAGTGCCAGAAAAGGAGAAGAGAGGAGGAGTTAGCCAAAAATAAGCATGGGGCTTATGCTTCATCTTTGGATTTCAAATTGCTATATGTATTCTCTCCTTCTTACTTACCCTCATTTAATGCATACATGCATATATATATATATATATATATATATATATATATTAGGTAACTTAACTTTGCTTTTATAATCAATAAATCATCTTTAAAATAATTGATTTATTCTAATTTTCATCAAAAACAAAATCACATGCATTGTGCAAACCATTGCGGTTATTGCTTGAGCGGCGCCGATCACTTCTCGGCCTCGGATCGACCGATGCTAGTTACACTGACCACTGATCGACGCTAGCTACACCCCCGACTGACGCCGCTATCGTCCGAACTAGTAACATGTAAAATCAAGTTTCTTGTGAAGCAATTAAGCTCCATTCTCAACAATCTCCCACTTGGAGATCAATTGTTGCACTTGTACTGTACATCACCATCCTTGGTTCCTTTTCCTTGGCTCGTTTCTTCCTCTTCAAGTCTTAAAATCGAAGACCAATAGAAGTGGAGTGAAGCTCCAACTTCTCCCTTACCAATGGCTTTGTTAGCATATCTCGTAGGGTTCTCATCCGTATGGATTTTCTCTAACTTTAGTTTTCCATCCTCCAACACCTACCGTATGAAGTGATACCTCAACTAAATATGTTTTGTTCTTGAATGAAATGCTGAGTTCTTTTCCAGATGAATCACGCTCTGACTATCACTGTATAATCTATAATCCTCTTGCTCCTTACCCAACTCTTCCATGAACCTGCTCATCCATATCATCTCCTTGCTAGCTTCTGTAGCTGCAACATACTCGTCTTTGTAGTAGACAAAGCCATAACCTTTGCAATCTCTAAATCCAAATAATCGACGTTCCACCTACCGTGTGAAAATATATCCAATGGTGCTCCTCCCGCCATCCAAATATCCAAATATATCTGAATCAACATAGCCACTTAAAGAAGTATCTCGACCCTCCATAAGCATAACTCCATGTTGGATTTCCCTATCAAATACATGAGAATCCATTGGGTACTTTCTAATGTTCTTTACCCGGATTATCCATAAACCTACTCACAACTCCCACTGCATGTGCAATGTCTAGTCTAGTACAAACCATGACATACATAAGACTTCCTACTGCTGAAGCATCTTAACCTCCCCGTGTGATGTAGGACATTGATCTTTGCTCAATTTTAAGTGTCTAGCCATAGGTGTACCAACATGTTTTGATCTTTGCATATTAAACCTTTCCAACACCTTATTGATATAAGCCTCTGTAGAGACAAATACAACTTCTTGTTTTTCCTATCTCGGTGAATTTACATGCTAAGGATTTTCTTTGCAGCTCCCAAATCCTTCATTGCAAATGTGTGAGCTAACCTTTCTTTAAGTTTACCAATGTCCTGCATACTAGATCCTGCAATCAACATATCATCCACATACAATAACAAAATAACATAGCTCCCATTTTCAAGCTTTTTAAAATAAACACAATGGTCAGATTCACATCTCATATAACCATGCTCATGCATAAAACTATCAAATCTCAAATATCATTGCCTTGGAGCTTTCTTGAGCCCATATAGGCTCTTTTTCAATTTACACACAAGTTTCTCCTTACCCTTGACTTCATAACCAAATGGTTGTTGCATATAAATATCTTCATCCAAATCACCATGAAGGAAAGCCATCTTCACATCTAGTTGCTCTAAATGTAAATCTTCTATTGCAACTAAGCTCAACAAAGTACGAATAAAAGTCATCTTAACAATAGGAGAAAATATTTCACCAAAAGTCGATACCTACTTTATGTGCAAATCCCTTTACTATAAGCCTTTCCTTGTATCTTTTCTATCCACCCTCTTCTTCCTTGATCCTATAAACCCACTTGTTTTGCAATGTTCTCTTACTGCTGCAACTTAACCAAATCCCATGTCCGGTTTTTGTTCCAAGGAGTCCATTTCCTCGCCTATCCCATGCTCCCCACTAGACGTGGGTCTTATCCCGCATTGCTTCTTCAAAGCTCTCCTCGTTCATCATTATCACCAATAATAAATAAAATAAAGGTGTAAATCTTTCTCGAGGTTTACTTACCCTTTGTGACCTTCTCACAAGAGTTTAGGGTACCAAAGTCTCAATCTGGACCTCCTAGACATTTGTATCCAAATCTGACAGTGATGGATGCGATGCACCACTTGTAACCGATATCGGTTCTGTTAACCAATGTCGGTTTAGATCTTTTGTAACTGATACCGCTTCTACTTATCAATGCCGGTCAGGGGGTAAACTTAAAACTATTACTTGTGTAACCTCAGAGTAATACTTTTAAATATGAGAGTTCATTTTCATTCACAAAATTCTCAACCGGTTCATCCTTAGGTACCAAAATTTGATCCCTGTACATTCTCTTTTCATTCCATTCAACATCACAAATCCTAATAATCTTATAATTCTCTAAATCCCAAAAATGGAAACCGAAATCATCATATCCATAACCAATGAAAGTGCATCTCTTGGATTTTGCATCCAACTTTTTCTATTTTCCTTATCAACATGCATAAAAGCTTCTAAACCAAAAACTTTAAGAAAAGAAAGATCTACCTCTTTTCCATTCCAAGCTTCCTCTGGTATTCCTCCATCTAGTGAACTTGAAGGCCCACGATTAATCAAATAAACCACTGTATCAATTGCTTCTACCCAAAACTACAAGGGCAATCCAGAATGTATTCTCATACTTCTAGCATGTTCCATGGTTGTCCTGTTCATTCTTTCTGCAACACCACTCCCGTGGTGTTCTTAGAACCATTATTTCTCTACGTATCCCATTCACTAAACAATAATCATTAAAAGTCTTGCTACAATATTCACCACCATTCTCAGATCTAAGGCACTTTAATTTAGAATTTGATTGATTCTCAACAAGGGCTTTCCATATTTTAAAATTCTAAAAAATATCATATTTATGTTTAATAAAATAAACCCATACCTTTCTTGTAACATCATCAATGAAAGTAACATAATATTGGGATCCTCCATGAGAAGCTACCTGAGTTGGTCCCCACACATATGAGTGTACAAGCTCCACCTGCTCCTTCTTAGTTGCCCCAACTTTGAGAAATATCACTCACTTTTTACTTTCCAAAAAAACATTGCTCATAGAAATCAAGATCTAAATATTTCAAATATGATAACTTACCCTTAGCCTTTAAGATCTGCATTCCTTTTTGACTCATATGGCCCAACCGATTATGCCACATACATGTATCTGAATCTGAAGTAGATAATGCAGAAAAGGAATCAGTAACATAGGTAGATAAATATAACATTCCTAACTTCTTACCTCTTGCCACAATAAAATCACCCTTGGTGACTTTCCAAGAATCTCCTGTAAATGTAACCATGCAACCGTTAGTGTAAATCTACAACACCCCTAAATGACCTTCAGATCTTCAGTTTAGAATTGGGTCATTTAGTGTGATTGCACAACATTGAATTTTCTCCAAGGTGTGGGACCTTGTAGATGAGAAAATTATCCAGAGAAAGCTGGTTCTTACCCCTCTTTTTAGGTGTATGCATGAATTTTTAGAGGTTCAATACTAGATCCTACTCTAAATTCCAAGGAGACAGAGATAAAGGATGCAAAAAAAAAACAAAACTAAGTAAAAATGGTGATACACCAAAGGAGTGATGAACATATATTTCTAAAAATTGACACAGATTATAGGAATGCAACATAAAACATGCACAAGTTGCCAAAAATGTAATGAAGGATCGAATGAAGCAAACAAACACAAGAAAGGATTGAAAACTCATTCACAGAGCTTGCATTGTCATTTCCAGTTTTAATACGATGCATTACAATAGCAAGAAGGAAAAAACATGTTGTAGTCTTCAAAAAGGTCTGAAATTCCACAAATTCACTTGCCAAGGTGAAGGAGGGAGCCTGCAGAACATAAAAACGTCCAACCCTTTACAAAAGAGCCAAATCTGGCTTTTAACAATGAAAACCCGAGTTTAGGAAGGAGAAACATGGGAAAATTGGAATGAATGATTCAACCACTGACCAGATCCATCAAAATAGCATGGGTACCCTTAAAAGTTCATTCCCTAAGATTTTTGACCATGTTGGAGAAAAATGGAAGCCATACTACATTCAAATGGTGGTTGAATGTCGGTTCTACTCTTTTTCCCATGCCAAAGGCGTTTTTCATTTTTCTCTCACCAAACTCCATCAAAAACAAAATTGAAGATTCCATCATGTAGAGGACTTCAATATCTTTCCAATGACACAAAAATTGAGAAAAACTAAGCTCTGTTCAAAAGATATGGCCCTCTGAAGATTTAGGGAAAACTGGCAAAATTAGGGCACAAATGGGTTCGCGGGCCGAAATTTGAATTTTCTTCCTTTTTGCAATTTTGGGAAAAAATCCCAAAAATCTCCATCGGCCCAACCTCCACTACCATGTGGCATCATCCCATTTGTCTCAGGTGTTCAAATGGCCATTTTACCCTTTTTGAATTTTGGAAACATTTCAAAAATTTCTCTTGCGCCTGTTGCTCCGGGACACGTGTCACCATTATATTGGTTGTGGGCCCTCGCTTCATATTTTACCTTTGCACCATTTGACCACTTTGGGAAAAAAATTCAAGGTTTCCCCACCGCTCTGACCCCCACTACCACATGTCGCTTCCTCATTAGCCATGGGCATGTGGGAAAAAGTTTGCCCTTTGCGCCCTCCGCCAACTCTTTGGTGAAATTTCTAACTTCACTTCGCCGCTCCAACTCCCGCCAAAAATAGGACACGTGTCATCCTCCTATTAGTCCACGGGCCTTCTCAGGGAAAATTTCCCCCACAAACTCCGTCGAGCCATAACTTGAGAAATACTTGGAGTTAGGAGGAAAATTTTACCTTTCTGGAAAGGTGAGAAAATTATCTATCTGATGAAGCCATTTCTAGATAATTTTTAGTTTCTGAAAAGTGAAAAAATTGATTGAGGCACAAGGAAGGAAGGAATGAAGGAAATTTAGCCAAAAAAAACATGGGGCTTATTTTGGATAATAGTAACCAAATTCAACTAGTTTCCCTACAGAAATAAGATTCCTCCCAAGGCTTGGCATGCCTCACATATTTCAATACCTCACATGTCTCGATACCCATGTATTTCCATTATGTAATTTTAGATGAACTTCCCCTTTACCAAAGAATACTGTAAGGTTCATCATCACCTAAATAAACATGCCGAAAATTTCCATGGAAATAATTTCTGAAATAACCGTTATTAGGGGTTACATGGAAATAAGCTCCTGAATCTAAAACCCATGATTCAACTCTATTATCTACAAAAATAATAAGAGCATCTTTCATTACCTCTGTTACAACAATATTTTCTTCTTTACCTTTATCTGGTTATTGGTTCTCTTTATCCTTTGACCAACAATATTTCTTTGCATGTCCTTTCTTTCCACATTTCCAACAAGTAATTCCCTTACCTCTAGATTTAGATATGCTATCCCTTGACTTTGATTTCCCATTACTCTTACTCTTGGATCTCTCCTTTTGCATGCCCCTACTTTTTACATTTAAAGCATTCCCAGATGATGATTCTTTTGTACTCTTCCTGTGAATTTCTTCATTCAAGATTATACTAACCACATCATCAAACTTAAAAATATTATTAGCAGATGTTGTATTACTAACAACCATTACCAAGTTATCCCAACTATCAGGAAAAGAACATAAGAATAAAAGTGCTTTCACTTCATCATCAAATAGTATATCAACCAATTTTAACTAATTTACAATAGATCTAAAATCATTCAAATGACTAGATGCAGATCCACCTTCATGCATCTTAGAACTAAATAGTTTCTTCATCAAATAAAATTTATTTGAAGCACTAGGTTTTCATATAAATTATCAAGAGATTTCATTAACCCTACCGTAGAAGTTACTTCTGTAATATTAGAAGCCATGGATGATGTCAAACTCAATCTTATAGATCCTAAAGCCTTTTTGTCAAGAATATTCCATTCTTCATCAGTCATCTTCGTAGGTCTATACTTCTCATCCAATGGTAAATACAAATCTCTTTGATACGATAATCCTCAATCTGTATCTTCCATAATTGATAATTTCAGCCATCAAATTTCTCTACCTTATATTTTTTTCTTCTTCCATTTCGTAGCTCCCACTCAATTAGAAAAATCTCTGTGAGTAAATTTGTCAACACACAAAACCCTCAAACAAAGCTCGATACTAGTTGTTGGGGTTAGCACACCGGTTATACGAGATAATACATCGATCTAAGCATACTATTGGTCAAGAAAATATGGCACTTAGCAAAGAACATACAGAAGGTTTGTGCAGAAGAGAAAAGCACATTCAAAAGTGTGGGAGGCTCAGGAAAGGATCATGTGCGAAGAAGAGGGACCGATATGGGACTTAGCCATTTTCACGATGATGAGCTATTTTTGGAGATAGTGTGTTGAGCACACAAATTGGTTGGAGACTTGCGTGACACACATTGGCTATTTTTGGAGGGTCGTCTATTAAGCATTTCACATGGATGTGGGATAAAGATAGAATTGTGAATTGATAGTTGACTAAGAGAGATATATTGTTAGCATTCTTGCATATAAGCCTATTTTGGTAACGACACGTAGCTAATAATAGCATGTGACCTATTTTGGGATGGGATAAGTAGTGAAGGGCAAGTCCCCACCCTTATAAATATGTAATAAACTATGTAGCATAGGGAGAGAGTGAGAATTGAGTTGTTGTGAGGTTATGCTGACAAATTTGATACACGCATGAGTGTATACTACTGTTATTGTAAGGAAGCTTTTGTGTATTACTTGAATTTAATATAATGGAGATTATGGACTGAATCAAGGTGTTATCATGGTTATAGTTCAGTATTACATGCTTGATTTCATCATGGTTATCTTTTAAGTCTGTTATTCTCTAGATCTAGATCTGAACATGCACTTTGTAGAATGATATATTAGTCATAGATCTAAATGCTTTAAGTCTTCATCATGATAACATCCTGTAACAACAACCCTAAAGAGGGGCTGATACCTTTTTGTGCTTCGGGTGAGCGCTCAGTCTAGGCTGAGTAATGTGCCAGCGCACCTAGGCTTATATTGGTGAATTCTAGGTTACATCATTGGTTCCATTGCCGGACCTCTTTTTTAGTTGTTTTAAGGATGGTTTGCGATGAAACATACCAGTTGACCCTAGAAAGTGTTAATGAGTGGATACATGATCTAGAAGAAAAATATTCATGGCATTTCAACACTGGATCTGAGTTTAACACACACGTGTGGGTGGAGCAAAATTTGTATGAAAATTTATATGAGATATTTTTCACTATCTTTCCAGTATAATTGTACGAGTGGCTGATTGCTTATGCATCTAAAAGGAATTAGAGGTATCACACACTTGTCTAGATGTAGGAAGAATTTTAGGCCCTTTATGATGTTGATCTGATTTGGAATCGTGCTATGGATACATGGTTTCATGGTGTTTTGAATAGTTATATCTTGGAGTACTCAATTTCCACTTATTCGTGCCCAGAGGTAGCTGAATTCCAATTTTTATGATATCCAAGGGGAACTTACCTAGCAAGGCATTCCACTGGTGATTAAGATCCTGATGGTAACTTTGAATTTGGAGAGTAAACAGATGACAAACTAAATCTCACATGCACGTGGGGTAGGAGCAGGTTTGGTGAAAGATGGCAGACCTAGTGGTAGAAAGACAGAGAGAGGAAAGGTGGCTTAAGTATAATGAGGTACACGAGAGGGAGGTAGAGAAGTAGCGGGAGGTTACAGAGCAAATGGTGTTGTGGAGAAAGATAGTTCGGGAAGGAGTTAAAGTTCATGCAGAAGACATGGAACCCAAGCCTTAGAACTCCCCCATTTGGGAAAGCATGACAGGAACCCTCCTCAGACTCACACGTAGTGTGCTAGCAGAGACGACCTAGGGCACAGGCGCACATTTGAATCCACTTGGAAACCTTGCCCTTGCACTTGGTTTTCTAGTATCTAGTACAACAAATAGTCAACAAGCTAATTCAAGTAGTGGGAGAGTAGGAGCAAGTCTTATAAGAGGCATAACAATGGTAGTGTAAACAACTTTGTTGTTATATGGGAGTACCTTTTTGGGTGTATCATCCGCACATAATTTAGGCACGTAGATTTTTGGACTATCTTTTGGCAGTAGTAATCATTTGCAGACTATCGGGGTGTAGTTCAATTCTACTATTGGAACATAAGGAAGTACATCTTTTGGTCCGACCCCAGCTACAAGTTTGGGATCAGGAGGTATAGGTAGCTCTAGCTCAGGTGGATCTGGTGGTTTTGGAGGCAGAGGAAACACAAGAGGTTCTGGATTAGGTGGGAAAGGTCTGCACCAACCCTAGAATATTTACATGGAGATGTCTCTTCATCTTCCAGAGTATAGGGGCATAGAATATGCTACTAAACACATACACATATGTGAAATACTGTAGTGTGTAAAAGGAATCACGACTTATGAGGATAGGGAAAGCCAATTTTCTATTATTTTATAAGGGCGTGCACATAGTTGGTACACATTTTTAAACCTTGATCGGACTTACGTACACTATACAACTTTAAAAGATGCATTCCTTAAAGAGTTTCACATCCTTGAATTTGAGCAGAAGAGTATAAATGCACTCAAGGATATTAAGCAAGGCACTACTAAAAGTGTCAGATAGTATGATGCCCATTTTAAAACAATAGTATCTAAGCTTTCTTATGATATACACACACGCCAGCATGCACAATGGTTTGTTGGGGGCCTGATTACCCCTTTTAGGAGGACATTATCACATAAGACATACATTGATCTGCCGAAGCACTTGAAGTAGCCTTACGCACTGAGGCAATTGGAATCATAGAAACTGGGTGAGCCCATTTTTAGAAGCACAAATTACAGCTATGGCAAAGCAGTTGGAGAAACTATTAGAAAATTTAGCACATGAGATGTGCATAGGGATTTGGTGCACAAATTGTGAAGTAGAAGGTCACACAAAGGATAGTTGTCCCCACAGATTGGTGCACTCACTACTATTGGATTGTGAGATATGCCATTTAAACCATGATGCTAGCTTCATTGTCCATTACTACAATGTGTGATAAGGAAGAATGTTTCAAGCTACTATAAAATCTGCAGGTCCACGACTCATGACATAGAAGACTTCCAACTGATTGGTCAGATCCATGATGCTATAGATATTGGTGTACAACAGATAAGAGTTTTAGATAACTCTAAAGGTAAGAATGAGCATCAAGATTGGGAACACAATCAGGCACGCTATGATCAGAATGAAGGGTATTTTGAAGGAAGTCATGGTAGAGGTTGAGGATACTATGGTGGATTCAGAGGACAAGGTTGTGGTGGTGGAAGAAGCGAGTTCCCTCACGGAACATGTTATACATGTGGATCTCCCCGACCACTACAAGTTTGAATGTCCTCGAGAATGCCACATGTTCTTTTTATGAAAAGAATCGTAGTTATGAGGAATGCTCATACTTATATGAGCATCTTAGCAAGCAACATAAACAAGAAAACAAAGGCGCATGGATGGTTAGGATATAACATTTTGTGGAAATTCAGTGGATGTCTAAGTTGGAAGCAGGGTCTGAGGCATTACAAGTAAAAATCATGACCCGCACTAAGGTGGCACACGCCAGAGAAGCATTACAACAGAAGCCTACCATCACTAAGGAGGAGGTTCTTCATGCACAGTACCCAGACCCTACCCATCAGAAGGAGGTTTATCAGGAAACCATGGAGGTACTCAAGAATCTTCAAGGTGAAATACAATATTTAAAAGAGAAATCATGGAAGATAGAGAAAAAGAAAGCATCAGAGACTGTGTCCAAAATGATATAGATGACTTGAGAGAAGTGTGTAAATTGTTGCACTAAGAGAATATCATTCCACTATTAGGGAATTGGTTAAAAGGAAACACTCCACGCGTAAGTGTTGGACTGACAGAAGATCCTACATGCAAATCTTCCCCCTCATAGCCTAGATTATGACAAGGAAATAACTCTGAATGTTGTTGTGGATGGGTGGCTATTGAGTAATATATTGATTGATATAGGTGTGAAAGTTAATGTTCTTACTTTAGATGCATGGGTACAAATGGGGAGACCTCCATTGCAGCTATCCTCTAATGTATTGTTCATGGATAATCGACTAAGGCCACTCCCATCGGAGTTTTAAAAGATGCATCCATTACCATACAAGGAGCCAAGTTCACTAGAGACTTTGAGGTTTTAGCACTAGACAAATTCAGATAGCTTCCTAGCTCTATTGGGGTGTCCTTGGTGTTATGTAAATAATGTTGATCTTCGGTTCAACAAGGGTTATATTAGTTTTGAAAACAAGGAGGAAAGAGTTATTATCCCTTTAACATATGGAAAATCTATGCCCTATGTTGAGCCCTTAAGTGAAGAAGACTGAATAGGATTTATGTACGCGCCATCCGAGATCCAAAGATGCTTGAGCCATCTAAAGAAGGAATAATTCAGTGGGAGGATGATGCATAGTCTATTAGTGATACTACAAGTGTTGCTTGTGATAATTAGGCTCATAACACCTACGAGTTGGTGGGGTGCGAAGTAAAGAACATATTTTCTAAGGGTAAAAAACCACATTATGTCAAGAGAATAGGTAATAACTCGTTACCTGGTTACATCGGAGAAGGAGATCCTATGGTGTTCCTGCACGCCATGGAGGAATAATGGATAGACCCATTGGAAAGAAGAAATATGCTAGCATATACACTACGTCGATAAAGCACCATGCTTTGGTGGGTGGTCAACAAGGATAATATTGTAGGATGGAATGAACTTAGGGTTTCTCTTGATACTAGGTTCTTCGGGAGCAATACATCTACTCAAATATGCACTTATCATGGTAATCAACCCGTTCAAAGACCACGTTCGAAAGTGTGAGAGACTCGGAAAGAGGGCATGAAGCTTTGCCACCTTCACTTTGGGTGCACAAGTTTTATTCCACTTTACAAGGATGTGTGCATACTTGTTATGTATATGCAAGAACTCCATAGAGAGACTGGAAATTGACAGGATTTAATTGCAAGAATGACCTAGACATTTGACTTCTTCTCTACCAAGCCTCCGGTGGAAGAAGCATTAAAAGTCATAAAGTGCTTAACTATGGGAGATAGTGCCAAGGCTAAAGAAATCCTTCAAGAGTTATTGGATGAAGGAGACACATGAGCACATTTTGTGAAGAAACCGAGGTGGTGCCACACTACTTGATGAGCTTTCCTTGAGAAAGAAAAAGGAAAAATGGTCTACTTAGTGGATGATGAAGAAGTAGAAAATATGGATGTAAACCATTCATCGGTAGATGTGGGGTGTTGGATAGTGCGAGATAAGGCCACACATGCCTATCATGAACCCTATGAAGACAAAGACCGTGAATATTGGATCGATCTTTGAGCCTAAGGAAGCCATAATTGGAGACTATTGGTCGACTATGAAGTGGTAAAAATCATAGAATTACTTAGTGATTATCAAGACTTATTACCTAGGGGTACCATGAGCTTAAAGGTGTGCATGAATCCTTAGGGGATTTGAGGATAAAGATTAAAGAGGGTGCATGCCCAATTAGAAAGAGACCCTATAAGATGAACCCCAACTTGTGTGAAAAGATCAAAGAAGAGATTGACAAAATGTTGAAGTCTGGGATTATCAAGCCCCTTGACGAGTCAGAATGGGTTAGTCCAATGGTGATCAACATCAAGAAGGATGGTTGGATTAGGATTTGTGTGGACTATAGGGAATTGAATGCTGCATGTGTGACTGATCCCTTTCCTACGCCATTCACTGAGGAAATAATTGAAGGCGTTGCGGGGCACAAAATAAATTTGTTTACGATGGTTTCTCCGGGTATCATCGGGTTAGGATTTCCCGGGAGGATCAAGAAGAGACTACTTTTACTACTAAATGGGTAGCTTCACCTATACTTGTAATGCCTTTTGTCGAAAAAATGCACATATTGTATTTTCACATAGTTGTTCAAGCATTTAAGGAATTTATTCACAACTTCTTACAAGTTTATTTGGATGATTGGACAATGTATGGATTGATTAAAGATCATTGTGACAATCTACGCTTAGTGTTTGAAAGATGTAGATAGTTGAGTATCTCTTTGAACATCAAGAAGTGCATATTTTCTACACCATTTACAATACTGTTAGGACACATAATTTACAAGGAAGGTTTTTGGTTGATCCAGCTAAGGTTGTAATCATTATAGGCTTGAAAGATCCTACCAGTTAGAGTGAGGTGCATGATTCTTGGGTCACATGGGGTATTATAGGAAATTAATAAAGGGGTATGCCAAGATTACCGCACCTTTGGAGAAGTTATTGAAAGGAAAAGGTATGTTCTACTGGGGAGAACCATAGCAGCGCACATTTGAGACATTAAAGGAGAAACTTACTACCGCACCTATTCTATGTTTTCCTTCATGGGACCAACCATTTCATGTACATGTGGACACCTCTAGCATGACCATTGGCACGGTGTTGGCTTAGCCATGGGAGAAGGTATTATAGATCATCCTATCTATTTTGCTAGTAGAAAGATGACTCTGTAGAGTAGAATTACACAACTACAGAGCATGAAGCTTTTTCAATGATCTATGTACTACATAAATTCAGATAGTACCTGCTAGCTACACCATTTGTATTTTATACAGATCACATGGCATTGAAGTATTTGGTAAACAAGCCCATTTTACAAGGGCGCATATGCAGATGGGTACTCTTATTTCAAGAATTTGATTTCACAGTTGTGGTAAAACCAGGGAAAAGTAATTCTAGACTAGACCATTTATCCAAAATATAGTCAGGAGAAGAAGCACATGAAATTGAAGATACCATGCCAGATGCACAGTTATATAGGTTACAACAAGTGCCATCGGAATTAGAGGACATTGTTGTCTTTCTACGAACATGTATGGCACCAGAAGGAATGAAATCCTTAGAGAAGAAACAACTTGCTATACACATGACACCCTATATGTTGATTAATGATGACCTATAAAAATTAGGCCAGGATGAAGTATTGCACCACTGTGTACTGGAACATGAGCATACATATATTATGGAAGAAGCTCATGGTGGTATTGTAGGTGGCCACTATGTAGGTGACGCCACTGTGTGTAAGATTTTACTCACTGGATTATGGTGGGAAACCTTGTATAAAGATTGTAAGGCATATTGCAAGGCTTGTGATCACTATCAACACCTTGGGAAACCAAGTCAATGAGATGAAATTCCTCTAAGACCTATTACTAGTGCAGAACCATTTGAGAAATGGGCTATAGATTTTGTGGGTCCTATTTCCCAGTGCATGTAGAACTAGATCATGCTATATCATAACTTGTGTACACCATTTGACAAGGTGGGTAGAAGCAACACCTACAAAGAATTGTACAACTTTTACAATAACCAAGTTTCTATGGGAAAATATTATTACAAGGTATGGATGCCCTTTAAGTTTAACCAGAGTGATAGGGCACACATTTTCTTAATGAGATAATCAAAATTTTATTGGATGAATTCATGATAGCACACCATAAGACTACATCATATCATCCTCGGGAAAATGGGATCACTTGAGGCATTCAACAAGATTTTGAGCTAGACATTGACAAAAATCTATGATGTTGGAAGAAAGGATTGGGATGATAAAGCATCTATAGTACTTTGGGCATATCAAACAACATATAAAAGGTTAAAAAAATCCACACCATTTCAATTACTATTTGGCGTAGAAGAAGTTATTCCTATCAAATTCACACTACTTTATTTACGTATTGCGCATGCTTGGAGGTCTTGTTGATGAGCAAGCATTAGAAGAGTGGATTAAAAAGTTAATCAAGTTTGGATGAGTGACAAGCGATAACATGTTGGAGTAAAAAAGAAGGCTAGGAAGAAAGCATGGCATGCCAGGCACATCGAGGATAAAAAGCTTGAGAGAAGACATATGGCGCTCCTTTATGATTCTAATTTTTGCACATCCAAGAAAACTCAAGGTACATTGGTTGTAGCCGTATGTTATCACTCACATACTTGAAACATGTGCTTGTCAATTAGAGGCACTTGATGGAATACAATTACCTAGTTACTTCAACAGAGTAGGTTGAAGCCCTATTATAAATAAGTCTTCTTGGTGTTTGTAATAAGGTAGTGTTGCCATTTAGATTAGGTTTTTAATTATGCATTTCCTTAATGTTTTTCCTTCTTTGTCGCTATACTTTGTCAATTTAGTTGATGTCTTTATGTAATAAGCATGTTTACGTGCCAGAAGCTAATTACTATTTGTGGAACTTTTATGTGCAAAGGACTGCACATACCCTTAGTGTGGGGTAGGTTATTGATATCCAAGTACAAGATTGTTGAAAATAATTCCACATGAAAGGAACAAACTACTATGGGTGCTTTTTAAGTGGGAGGATTGAAAAAAAGATTGCTTGTAGACATGGGGACCAAAGATGGAGGTAGATGAAGAAATAAGTATAACGTGAGGTAAGCAAAGGCCATGAAGACTACCAGTGGAAGGCGCAGTGATGAGGTACTCAGTGCATGGAAGCGTCTTTGAAGAGAAGTCTACATCCAAAAGGTAGGAGGGTGCGCTAGAAGGTTATAGCTTGGGCATGAAGATGTACCACATGGAAAGAACGAAAAATGGTCAATTAATGAGAGGATTGTTGGTAGGTGAAGGAGCAATAAATGTACTAAATTTTTGAAATTCTATATAAGGATGGGATGCAAGTTCATTCTTACCGTTATAATTGAGAGAATTCAAAAAGGGATAAGTGCGAACAAGCTGAGCAATCGTATTAAGGTGTGACGAGTGTGGAAATAAGTATGGAGATAAGGTTTGTACGTAGGAGAAGCTTACGTTCCCATAGTACAGTGGGTTTGAGCAAAGTAGACGTGTTACAAATGAGCTAGGGCACACAATTTCCACAAGGGCACAAAGATTTGAACTAGGGTTTTGACTTGCTTGATTACAAAGGGAAAGAACAGAGAGATTTTTCAAATGGCACTCAAGAAAGCACCCACAATAGGTGTAAAAGGGAAGAAGAAGGTTAAAGTGGAAGAATAAATTGCTCCTGAGAATAATTTCTCGAAATGTAGTATCCAGAGGGCATGATTATGGGACAAGAATGGGATTCCCACATCCATCGATGTAAAATAAATAATTACAACCATCGACCATCAGATAATAAGAAGGAGCTTGATGCATTGTTAAGCACAAAAATGAACAAGCACACAAGAGGTGGTATGCCCGTATACGATGATGCTGGTGAGAAGTTACTGAAGCAGATTGGATTCTACCAGTTGTATAAGCTACCATACTTTGGAAAGTATGAACCATTGTATCGATGGCTGATGAGAAGATTCCATGAGGACTTCTTCTACTTCACTAGATGAAGGGTTAGAATCACAACTACCTTGATTTCAATAGTAACAGGACTAAGGGCCTTAGGAGTGGATTTGGAGAGTGATTTAACTAATAAGGCCATAATCCTGGAGACAAGGAAGGAGCTAGGGTATACCAAAGGTCCACATGGCATGGACATTGACAAATTGAAGAAGTACCCAGTAGTGCAGTAGCTGCACATCTTGTAACAAAGTTGAATGACCAAGGAAGGTGGTCGCAAGTAAACACAATGTGGCTACACATTGTAAAGAAGATGTCTCAAGGAGTGGTCTACAATATCACAGATCACATAGCAAAGACAATCATTGAAGAAGCATGGATATGTGATAAAATTATTTTTGCACTTTGTTTTATTATCTTTGGTATTTATGGATATTGGAGTGCCCGATGGGCCAAAGGATAAGATTTGGGAGTACCCCACGGAACACAAGTCACATGCAGAAAGATATGGTAAGTAATTGTGTGATGGATGAATGAGTGGACCATTAAAATAAAGGGTAGAGATGTGGTATGACAGCTCTGTGTAGAATTTGAAGAAAGAGTGGTGTATACCCAAGGAGTTACCTTTGGTAGTGGGGAAGGTAGTATAGTTTGTAGTCTACTAGAATTTTTGCATCACACAATTCACCATAAAGGATGGGGCTTGGAGCCCATGGTGAAAATTACCATATTCCTTTATAGCAAGGCATTTCTGGGCATCCGTTCACCGATTTTTGGATGCGTGCCACCTAAATTTCAACGCATATATGGTAGATTGTGACTACAACACTCTAAGAAAGAAGTATGTATATATAGGGTGAAATTCCTACATTGAGAGGCTTATCTCAGATATTATAAGCATGAATCCTATAAGCTTGGAAGTTGGGGACACCAGAGCAGTGCTTGTATACCTATAACTCAAACCCAAGCTGGAGAACACTAAGTATGTGGAGAATGAGTTTGTGCTCCTAGGGCTGCCAAAAGGTAAGCATACAATGGAGAATGTTCCAACACCTAAGCCCACAAAAACAATTCAAGTAGATGATGAAGAAGAGGAGCATGAGGATAGTGGTGGCTTGGAGCACAAAGGCATGAGATAACCTCCAAATAGGGAAGAATTTGAGTGCATGACTACTCCACCTCAATGACAAGAAGGGGATGATGAGGACCTAGATACGGTATACGAGAGTATCACTTCAAAAGAGTATTCAAGAGAACAAGGACCCAAGGTGCTACTCCGTAATCAGTGCGCAGATCACCTCAAATCTCTCCACAAAAGGATACAACTGAGAAGAGAAGAAGGAAGTTGAAGCTGAATGAGGAGGTGGAAGAGTATAAGGAAAGTGCACCCAATTCCCCTACACCTCTAGAGAATGTGGAAGAACCAAAGAACAAAGAAATGAAGGATGGAGAAGAAGGAGAAAAGAAAGCGAGATGAGACAAAAACGATACATCGATCAAGACACAACATAAAAATCTCAGAATCTTGAAGCCCAATTTCTTAAGGGGCCAAGAAAAATGAGAACAAGTGGGGAATATGTTCCACCACCACTCATGGGCTATGCTGAGGACACAGGTAAAATTGTCCATGCCCATTTTCAAATCACAATGACACAAAATAAGTTGTATGCCTAGGAGTTGATGGATGAAGATATGACCACCGTGTGTGTACAAGAAAGTTGTTGTCATGGTCAATGCACACGCACATGGATGAACTAGATTTTGATGTATGTGAGGAGTCATGTGTTTCAAGGAGGTTGAAGAAGACACCTCAAACCGCAGACAAATAATAGTAAAGCCTCTTGTTATATCGATGAACAAGTGAGTAATGTTTTGGTGAAGGTCTTGACAGAGGTGGAAAAACAAAATATGGATAAGGCTATAATAATTAGGGAACTGAGGGAGGAGATCAAGAATAAGGATGCAGAAATAGCGCACTTAAAGCAAGAAAAAGAATTGGCACAAAAGAAGAACGTTGTTTTCATCAACATGGCAATAGAAGTTGGGGAAAACATCATGAAGTAAATCCACACTTAGAGCCAAAGTGTAATGAAATTACTTGTATAATTTAGATTAAGAGCAGCAATAGAACACCAAATAACACAATATTTCATAATAATGATCTCAATATGCAATTAGAATAGCTTCGCCACTTCGAGGGGGCAACCTCCAAACCATATAATAAGACTCAAATGCTCAAAATGATAATGAAATACTACCTATAATCCCCTATATATACTATTCATATGCTATGGCCATCACCAAGGCCGACCTATTAAGCATGAGAAAGTATAAATGATATAATAAAATGATATGGTAAGCCACAAGTCGACTACTCATATCCTAATACAAGTAATAGGTTAAGGGCGTAGCATGCCCTTCCCCTTCAAACCAACATTGTCCTCAACATTGAATAATCCTAGATGTTGCTACAGAAAACCTTCATCCTCCTAGGTGGCGTCTTCTATGCTCAGATTCTTCCACTTGATCAGATATTCCTTAATGTCTTTGGTTCTCAACCTCTTAGTACGTGTTTGCAAAATCTTCTCTGGCTCCAAAATGATTCTTCCTTCCTTGTCAAGTTCTGTAACTCTGTCTGGGCTTCAAATTTTTGTCCAATAACCTTCTTTAGGTATTAAACATGGAATACTGGGTGTATGTGTGAAGATGGAGGCAGCTCTACTTTATACGCAACACTACCAATTTTCTCTAGAACCTGATAAGGGCCATAATATTTAGGAGCAAGTTTGTTTTCCTTTTTCTATTGCTTTAGGGACATCTGTTTGTAAGGCTAGAGACGTACAAAAACCCAGTCACCAATTTCAAAATGTCTTTCACTACGGTGTTGATCTACTTGTTGTTTCATCTTGTTTTGTGTTAATGCTAAATTTTCCTTCAAACTAGCCAAAACCTGTTGTTGATGTTGAATGTGCTCTCAACATCTCTAAAATTAGTTTACACCCTCAAGGAGGAAGTGATAGAAGGTGGATGGTAACCATATAATTCTAAAAATGGGGTCATTTGAGAAGAGGTATGAAAATATGTGTTATACCACCATTCTGCAAGTGGTAGCCATTTAATCCACCTTTCCTGCTTATCTGATACAAAACAACGTAGATACCCCTCTAAGCATTTGTTGACCACTTCTATTTTCCCATCAGTTTGAGGATGATAAGATGAAATGTGAGCTAGCTAAGTACCCAAACATGAAAATAATTCCATCCAAAAATTACTTGTGAAAATAGGATCACGATCACTTACAATTATCTTTGGGGTTCCATGTAGCCTTTGAACTGTCTCCAAAAAAAATAGTGTGACTATACTAGCTGTAAATGGATGTGATAGGGCACAAAAATGGGAATATTTTGTGAGCCTATCCACAATCACAAAAATAACATTCTTACCCTCTGAACAAGGTAATCCAGGTGATGAAATCCATGGAGACCTCCTCCCATCTCTGGCTAGGAATTGGTAAGGGTTACAATGACCTGGTGTCTTAATTGTTTCCCCTTTGTTCCATTGGCACACTAAACACTCGATACAAACTTTTGTACACCCCCTTGAGTCCTTCCCAAAATAATTCTCTTTTTATTCTATGATATGTCTTCAAAAACCCAGAGTGTCCTCCAACAGGTGAGGCATGTAGCTCTACAAGAATCTTATGCTTCAACTCAAAATCTTTACTCAAGTATAACCTATCCTTGTACCATAGGGCATTACCTTTCCACTCAAATTTGTTAGATGTCATAGATCCTTGCTTGATATTTTGTATTAGAGATTGTGTATCCTTATCTTTATTCCATTCCAATCTTGCTTCATCCACCTAATCGGTCATCAACATGGACATTCCACATAGTAAGGCATCTGTGGATGTATCCCTTTTAGACAACGCATCAGCTACTACATTTTCTTTACCCTTTTTGTATATGATTTCAAAATCATAACCCAACATTTTTGTTACCCACTTTTGTTGTTCCTCAAATGATAACCTTTGCTCCAAAATTATTAGAGACTATCATGATCAGTTTTTACCTTGAAGTGTCTACCCATGAGATAGGGCCTCCATTGCTTGACCACATGAAGAATAGCCATCATTTCTTTCTCATAGATAGGTTTGAGTAGATCTTTTCCTTTGAATTGGTGACTCTCAAATGCAATTGGTCTTCCTTCCTACATTATAACTACTCCCAATCCTAATCCTAAAGTGTCACATTCAACAATGAAGGTTTTTGAGAAGTTGGGAGTAGCCAAAATTGGGGTGCTGCACATGGCTTCCTTTAGCTACTCAAAGGATTTAGTGGCTACATCTATCCAATGGAAGGCATCCTTCTTTAGCAATGCAGTGAGTGGGGTTGCTATTCTACCATATCCCCACACAAATCTTTTGTAGTACCCTGTTAGTCCTAGGAACCCACGAAGATTTTTGAGATTTTTGGGCCTTGGCCATTCCACCATAGCTTTGATCTTCTGAGGATCAACTTTGACGCCTTCATGGGATACAATATGACCCAAGTACTCTACCTCTTGTACACCAAAAGAACATTTGGATGGCTTTGCATACAGAGTATGTTTCTCCAAAACTTCCAACACTTTATTTACATGTTGTAAGTGTTCTTCCCATGTCTTATCAGAATCAATATGTCATCAAAGAAAACTAACACAAATTTCCTTTTAAATGGCCTAAAAATAGTGTTCATCAAGCTTTGAAAGGTTGAGGGTGCATTTGTAAGACCAAAAGGCATTACCAAAAACTCATAATGGCCCTCATGAGTCCTGAAATCTGTTTTATGAACATCTTCCTCTTTTATCCTAATTTGATGGTACCCCGAACGAAGATCTAATTTTGTGAAATAAACAACACCATGCAATTCATCAAGTAAATCATCAATTACTAGAATAGGAAACTTATCTTTGATGGTGTACTTGTTGAGTTCTTGGTAATTTGGACACATCCTCCATGTTTCATCCTTCTTACGTACCATGACCACTGGTGAAGAATATGCACTCTAGCTATGCCTGATGATACCTGCCTTCAACATTTCCTCCACCATTTTCTCGATCTCACTTTTATGGGAATATGGGTATCTATATGGTCTGATGTTAGGTGTTTGGCTCCCTGGAATCAAATGAATGGCATGATCATGATCCCTAACTGGTGGTAGTTCCTTTGGAATTGCATCAAAATCAAATGAGTGAGCATCCACAATATTTTGAAGATCGGGTGGCATCGAAGACTCTGTATTTTATACTTCTATGGAAAATAGCTTTGCTATAAAGCCATCCACTCCTTTTCTAAGAACCTTCTGCATCTAATGAGAGCTAATAATATGTGGAGACTTAGCTACCATCCCATTCAATTATATTTTCCTTCCATCTGAATGAAATCACATGAACAATTCTTGGAAATTCATCTCTATAGTACCTAAGGTTGTGAGCCATTGGACACCCAAAATAATATCTCGCCCCTCCCATAGAAATATCAAACATAGGTGAGTCTAATATGTAGTCTCCCATGGAAAGCTTGATACTATGGCACTTTCCGATGCACTTGACTGTCCCACCATCCACAATCATAACTTGTATTTCTCGGAGAGTTGGGTAAATAAAACAATTGAGGCGGGAAGCTAACTTACTATTTATGAAGTTATGAGTACTCCCAGTCAATCAACATTGTCACCTTCTATTTTTTGAGATAGCCGATAACCTTGAGTGTTTGAGGAGTACTAATACTTGACAATACATGGCAAGAAATTATAGGTTGGTGATCCTCTACTTCATCTTCTACTGGTTCCTCAACCTCTTCTATAATTTCAGCTTCCTCATCATCCTCATTACCTTCATCAATATAGAACAACTTCTTCTCAACACATTTATGTCCCGGTCCATATTTGCTATCATAGTTAAAACATAATCCTTTTGCTCTCTTTTCTTTCATTTTTTGAGGCGTCAGTCTAATTGGCCTAGCAAATGAAGGGGAAGAGATACTACGGTCTCTGGTGTTAATAAAAGGTGGCATCCTACTATAAAGAAAATTTTCCTCTACACGACGTGCCATGATAATAGAATAAAAAAGCTTGAGTGGATTAAACATACATACCTCATGCTTGATGTGGTCCTTAAGACCCCCAAGAAATAGGTCATTCAGATTCTCTTCTGGAATATTCTCCACCCTTAAGGATAGGTTTTAGAATTGATGCACATAATCTTTGACTAATCCTGTTTTCCGTAACTTTGCTAATTGACTAAAGTAGTTCTCTGAAACACTAGAACTATAGTGCAATTGCAACTCCTCGGTAAAAACTATCCAAGTGACACCTAGACCATTCTTTTTCCTTTGAGCACATAACCATCGATACCAAAAAAATTGGTTGGGTTCAAGATATAGGGATGCTAATGTCACCTTTTGTCCTGATGGTGTTTGATGTAACTCAAATAAGTTCTCTATTTGATTTATCCAATTCAGGGGATCCTTACCATCAAATTTGTGCATATCCACTTTTGACATCATGTTCCATGGTTGTGAATAAGTTGGATTCTGATTGGACTGGAAAAGTGATCCAATATGGTTAGTTTGTCCATGATTTTGAAGTGAAGGTCCTCCTTGGTTGATATGGGCTAACGGATTTGGGCCATACTGGTTACCCTTTACATGTTGCATGATATCATCCAACTGATGATTGATTTGGGCTATGTCTCCTTTAGAGGCCATCTCAGATTGTACATTTCGAGCTCATACTCAAGTTGGCTCACCTTATGATTCCATCTCTTTAATCACTACCCCATCTTTATCTAGGGTTTTACCTAGAGTAACCAGGTTCTTTTTTGCTCTTGTGGAAGGCCCCGCCATGATGTCAAACCTTAGAGTTTAGGGTTTTGATACAATTTAGGCCGAATAGGAAAAAACACAGAGAAGATATTAATACTATTTTTTTGAGATATTTCCGAAAATGTAAAGAACTTGAAAAATTTCCACAATTTGCACCCTAGGGAGTGATTTTATGAAAAACCCTAAATTTGTAATAAATTTTGCAAAATAAATAAAAAAATTCTGAAATTTTCAGGGAACCTTACTTGAAATGTTTCACAACTCACCAATTAGTAAAAATATCTTCCAAAATTCGCTTTGGTTCGCAATATGTGGTGGAAACAAAAAAATTCTCCAAATAGAGTTTTTGCCCTAATTTTTATCCGGATCGCAACTCTGATACCACTTGTAATGAAATTAATTTTATAATTCAGATTAAGAGAAATACAATAGAACACTAAATAACACAATATTTTAGAATAATGATCTCAATATGCAATTATAATAGCTTCACCACTTTGAGGGGGTAACCTCCAAACCATATAATAAGACTCAAATTCTCAAAATGATAATGAAATACTACCTATAATCCCCTATATATACTATTCATATGCTATGGCCATCACCAAGGCCAACCTATTAAGCATGAGAAAGTATAAATGATATAATAAAATGATATGGTAAGCCACAAGTCGGCTACTCATATCCTAATACAAGCAATAGGTTAAGGGTGTAGCACAAAGGTACATAAGACATTTCCTTCAACAATGCATTATGTAAGTACCTTGGTGGACTTAGTGTGAAGATGAACCTATACACATGCTTGAACTTAAGGATCCAACACAAGAATCAGCAGTGGGAAAAGATTCATAGATGAGAAAGATTGCATCATATGAGGGGTTTCTTTAGAGCTTATGGAGGAATCTTTTCTTACAGAAGATTAAGAGCTTAATATCCGTATATGCCCCTTTTTTTGGTTATAAGAACCAGGGCCATTTTGGAAGATAGTGAAGTCCTCAAGGCCATGGAAGATGAGACATTGTTGGTGTGTATTATTTTCCACATCATTAGGTGAGTCATCTCACTTAGGTGAGATTGTAGGTCCACGTGTCATTTAGGGGTCATCATGAGATTCTCTTACGCGTTAGTGCGTCATATGCATCATTAGGGAGTTACACTTCTATTCTGGGAATGTAACTCCCCCTCTCCACTCGAGTTGTCATGATTGCAGCATTAGGGGTTACTCAGCACCTCCTATATGTACACCCCTTTGGATCTATGAGATAGAGGAGAGTTTGTGGATTGTAACAAGGTTCTGCCCATGTTTCAATCTTTACATGCACATTCGGTTGATGCTCGCTCCTCCCAAGATCTCTTCACACCAACTGACTCAAGTTTTGCACATCCATTGATGTGCATTTGTCCTCTGTGATCCTCACTTACGAGTTTTCATACCCTCTTACATGTTATCGAGTGGATCTTGTGGATCCATGCACTCCTCGGCATTTTTCATGCATTTTTTGGCTTCAGTATTTGTGATATTCGTGTTCTCATTGTGTGTGTGTCATAATGGTTATTCTCCATGCTCTATTTGTATTGATTTTGGGGTTTTATGCCTCTATTCAGTTTTCCAAGTTTTGTTTGTGTGTTGAAAGTTAGAATTTACGAGTCAAGTGTACTCAACCCTCTTCTATGGCTCCATTTGGCCTAAATCAATGGCTTCAGGCATCTATTTGGTGGCTTGGGTCACGTGTTCCTCACCGGGTTACAGTTCTTCTATGTTTTATGTGCTTGATTACTCAACTCTTAGCTTGAAAGTGTTTTATTTTGGCTTCACGTTTAAGCCTGCATGCACTTGTGGCATCGGTTGACAACTCTATTGGAGATCAGCATTAAAAATTCCCATAGGCATCTCGTGAATCCTATCTACTACAACTCTCTGGTTTGTTGTTTGCTCGTGGTTCACTTTTTGGAATCTCCTCTACACACCACCAAACATAGCCCAACCATTTCTTTTGAGCAGTCTCTCAAACCTGCGTGGTTTTTCCATCTCTCTGGTTCGCTGCTTACTCATTCTCCAATCTGCATGGTTTGCGGTTTGACCATTTCAGCATTAGACAACTCATTGGTATTTGCATTGGTTTGGATCGAGAACCTTGTTACTCACTGTCTATGCATGCATCCTGGTCCAGCAGTTGTCCTCCTGCCGAGTTCCATCCGTGACATCATGTTCATGCTCCATCCTGTTTGTTAGGCTCGCGTGTTTACCTCTCTGGTTCGGCCTCGGTGTTGGCATTCTCCACTTCAAACTCGCCTCGTGCACTACTCACACTGACGTTGATGCGTTGTCTCCGCATGCTCGGTCTACTCGCTTGGCCTTGGAATCCTCCGCTTCGATTACGCGGTTACATGCGAAGGTACATTATGCATCTGGTCATTTCACCTAGCACGTGGGCTCTCCTCCAACACGTCACATTGAATTCCTCCTTGGTTTGGCTCTGTAGCCTTCGATGGTTACAACACATGTTGCCAGCTCTGCAAACCTACCCACCCTCCTACACAACATTACACGTGGACTTGGCTCAGTCACTCAACTACCTCTTGCCTCTTGACAACGTGGGCCCCCACTCATCCCTTTTAGAATTGTTTGGAGGTAAAAAAATCCCTATTTTTTGATGTTTTGAGGCAAAAAACATTCCTTTATGGCATTTAATAATTTTGGGCTTATTTTTGCTTGTATATTGTCCTTCATTCGTATGTCGAAGATGGAGGGCAAGGTCCAGGGTTGGCAGGAGGCTAATCCCCCCTCGTAAGCAAAACTATTCCTACCTAAAATTTGATGCCATTTCCAACGAGTACCCACATGATACCCTTTGCACTCATTTCAAGCACTTTTTAAATCAATTTGCATCATTTATTGGCATTTTCCATCAATTGCGGGAATCGTATTTATGCTATAACTTTTGAATCGCCGCTTGTTTTTGGGCGCTTCTTTAGTCAAAGTTACATGATTTTTCTCACATTACGTGATGAAATTGTCAGTTTTATAAATACACTACTTTATAAAGTTCCACATTCTAGGGGGGTTGACTAGTACTCTTGGGTTTTCACATGTAGATGCACTATTGGCCGAGTCCGACGCCTTTTTTTTGTGCACCTTACACTTTTGATTTCGCATCATAGAGAGTGCTCTTTCTAGACTTGAGCATCGTAGGATCTCTTATAACCTCCACCACTTCTCACCAGGGGAGGGAACTATTCAACTTAGTATGGTGTGCTTCCATGGAACGTTACTTCGCTCACGAGGGTCTTTCACCCTTCTTACTTGGGCTAGTTCCTGCACCCACTGATCATCGTCATCTAGAGGACTTTCTTGACACTTGCGACCATGTCTTTGGTCACTGATGATGCATGTCTCTAGATCTCTCTAGTTTCACATGGCAAACTCAGATCCACCCCACCATGTCTGGAGCATTCTTTAGTCCCTCTATGGAGACCCTTCACATACTACCACCATTGTTGCTGCTATTGATTCAGTTGTCTCCTCTTCTTCATGTGATGGCAATTCCCCTGACACAAACTCGCTTGGTTCTACTTCTGATGATGAGGATTGTGCACCCAATTTTGATGTCGAGAGTACTACAGAGGACTCTTCTCCTCCTTCTCTCACTATTCCAGAGAGTGTTTTCACCCCTCCATCTCATCAGATATCAAGTAGTCTCCTTCTTAGTATCATACAGTCATCACACCTGCCTCTTTTCCACCTTCAGTGTGCAAGGCCCATTTCACTCCTCTACCTTCATTAGATGACTCATACCTATCTGACATCACTCTTCTGTTTGTTGAGCCCCCTCATTGGGATGAGTATCTACCTGACCTTAGTCATCTTTTTGCAGAGTCTACTTGTGATGCACTATAGGTCCCTCATCCATCTATAGGTGTTTCACAGGAGTTCATCATCTCTATTGTTGGGAGTGCCCCTTCTAGGAATCATGTCACTTCCACATTTCCAGAGACCTTCATTGATCCACCCTTAGTTGTGGATCCCTTTTCTATTGTGGAGGATGTTTTGTTCCCTTCACATCACTTGGACATCCTTTCTACGGGTGTTCCTCTTTTTCACTTTGATAGTTCTACGCACGTGGCATTACCTTCGGTTCCTTAGCACTCACTCACTAGACCTATGTCGAATTTGGTGGACCCAGGACTTAGAGTTCTTCGTACTCTTGCCTTTGGTTTCCTTTGCAGAGGGGGACTTAGCTCTCCATTTCTGTCCTTCATAAGGGTAGGAACATAGTTCATTATGGGTGGCTCTTCTTCAGTCCAGAGGCAGAGGATCTCATCATCGACATTCTTCTGGGAGACTTCTTAGAGCTGCAGAGTTTAGATCCATCCATGGCATCTTCTACATTCCTCTCATCTCCCTCTTCTTCTCTCTTCTTCTTCTTTCTGAGAGATTGCCCTTTTGTACATGGGTACCCTTTCAGGCTCCTCATGGCCGGGACCCATTTTTGGCATCTTTCTTAGATTAGAGAGTGTGTTTTTCTCTTGTGGTGGATGTTTTTCCCACTAGTTTTTCCTTCACTGCTTGGGATCTTTTTCTTGTACGTGGGTATCTCATTAGGCTTTGTCCGGACCCATTTCTCAAGCTTCGACTTGCCACCTCATCCTAAGTTACGATGAAGGGGGGTGTTGGTGTGTATTATTTTCCACATCATTAGGTGAGTCATCTCACTTAGGTGAGATCATAGGTCCACGTGTCATTTAGGGGTCATCATGAGATTCTCTTACTCTTCAGTGTGCCATATGCGTCATTAAGGAGTTACACTTCTATTCTGGGAATGTAACTCCCCTCTCCACTCGAGTTGTCATGATTGCAACATTGGGGGTTACTCAATACCTCCTATATGTACACCCCTTTGGATCTATGAGATAGAGGAGAGTTTGTGGATTATAAAAAGGTTCTTCCCAAGAGTGTTTCAAATCTTTGCATGCACATTCGGTTGATGCTTGCTCCTCCTAAGATCTCTTCACGTTTCCGTTCGTACATCCATTAATGTGCACGTCTTCCCTCATGATCCTTGCTTGTGGGTTTTGAACCCTCTTATAGACATTAGGCCATGCGTAATGATTAATGCTTGTCAAGCGTATGTGAGAACCTTACAATAGCTCAAGAACCACACAAGGAAAGGCTAGATGAGCTTGGAAAACTCATTTCTCAAAAAATGAACTTGTTAGAAGGGAGAATGACTACCATGTCCAACATTGTGTTAGAATCCATAGGCATACCTGATCCATTGCAAAAGATGAGTTAGAATCGATTGCAGTGGATATCCCAGAGAAGGTAGAGGCCGCACTCAATGATTGGTAGAATCTAGAGGTGGAAATAAAAGAAGAATATCCAGAATGGATTCTTTAGGTTGAAGCAAAGCATGTTGCAGGGTAAAGACATTCTTTTATTCATCAAAATTCTTTCTATTCTTCTATTCATATTCTTTGATTCATTTTGGAGACAACCATTATCGAGGTGGAAATGCAATTAGTGTGGGGTAATGTTGGTCAGTAAAAATATGACACTTAGCAAAGAACATATAGAAGGTTCACGAAAAGAGAAGAGCACATTCAAAAGTGCAAGAGGCTCAGAAAGGATCGTGCACGAAGAAGAGGGAAAGATTTGGGACTTAGCCATTTTCACGATGATGAGCTATTTTTGGAGATAGTGTGTAGAGCACACAAATCGGTTGGATATTTTTACGACATAGATTGGTTATTTTTGGAGGGTCGGCTATGAAGCATTTCACATGGATGTAGGATAAAGATAGAATTGCGAATTGATAGTTGACTAAGAGAGATCTATTGTTAGCATTCTTACATGTAAGCCTATTTTTGTAACGGTGTGTAGCTAATAATAACATGCAACCTATTTTTGGATGGGATAAGTGGTGAAGGGAAATTCGCTTCCCTTATAAATATGTAATGAATCACGTGTAGCATAGAGAGAGTGAGAACCGAGTTGTTGTGAGGTTATGTTGATAAATATGATACATGCATGAGTGTATACTACTGTTATTGTAAGGAAGCTTATGTGTATTACTGAATTTAATATAATGGAGATTATGGACTGAATCAAGGTGTTATCATGGTTATAGTTCAATATTGCATGCTTGATTTCATCATGGTTATCTTTTAAGTCTATTATTCTCTAGATCTAGATTTGAACATGCATTGTAGAATGATATATTAGTCATAGATATGAATGATTTAAGTCTTCATCATGCTAATATCCTATAAAAACAACCCTAAAAAGGGGCCTGATACCTTTGCATGCTTTGGGTGAGTGCTCAGTCTAGGTTGAGTGATGTTCCAACGTGCCTGGTCTTGTATTGGTGAATTCTAGGCTGCATCACATACATGCAAATAAAGTGGATATTATACCAGAAGAAATATACATAACAAGAGATATAAATCAACACCATATTTAACGTGGTTCACCCAATGTGGGATATGTCCACCAAGAAACAAGCCAATCTATTATCCAAAGCTTTCACAAGATATACAATGAAGATTTACAATCTTCCACACCTCTCAAATGTACAATATATCTTACTCTCAAGCTTTTGCTTCTTCTCCAAGAATTCTCTCTCTCATAATTATTCTCACAATAATCATCAAATTTTACAAGTTCTTAATTCTTACTTCTAAACCCTATATTTCATGCTTATATAGGCGTATACAAACTTAGGGCACTTAATCATGTAATTACAATCAATAGATCTGCTTTAATACTAAAAATAGATCTAATTCCCATGAGTTAATTAAAACACCCACACATAGGTAATTGACATCGGTTAACCCTAACCAATGTTGGTTCCTCCTTGCTTGACCGATGTTGGTCATAGGTGACCTATGTTGGTCCCTCTATAACCGATGTCGGTTACTGTGTTTTCTAGCAAATTTCATATTACATGTTAATTTGAAGTAATAACTCAATAAGACATATAACTACATTGGGTTTGAAATGTAGTGCATTGCTCAGTCGTAAGATCACTTTTTTGACAGCCAAGGATAGTCCAACCCCTCATTTGCATTCATTTTTTGGGATTTGATGTGATTTTGAGGGTTTTACAAGTGAATTCTTTATTGTAGGTTATCAATGACATCGACGATCATCGTGTGACCTACTAGCGACAAGAGGTGAAGGATGGTGAACACCTTGCGACCAATAAAAGATGGTTTTCGATATTTTTGAAATTCATAGGCATTCCCGATCCATTCTAGGTGCCCAGTCTAGTGTATTCCTCTATCTCTACATTTTTCTATGTTTTATTGTGACAATCTATACTTCATATTTTCTAGTTCGTCACTTCGACACATCTTGAGATTAATTATGAAATAGCTAAGTCATTTTATCCCTTATTTACACTTAGGGTTTTAAATATTAATTGCTTATTTTTTTGGGTCGATTTATTCTCAAAGGTGCATACATATTTATCGAATCATTACATACTTAGATTAGGAAATATTTTATTCATAAATAAACATTTTGTTTAATCAAAATGTGGTGGCTTCCAATCCACCCTCATGTTCCTCCTACGTAAAACTATATAGGTCCCCTGTACAAATGTGCTAATACACATCATGCCCATGTATATCTAATACCATCCTCCTCTATATGATGACAAATATCATGCATCTTTTACAAGATGCCTACACCACCATCCTCCACTACCACTAACAAAGCAATCACCACCGTAATAAAATTCCACAATTGTAGAACACTTGACCCCAAGATGACATCCAAGCTAATGTGCATCTCGGATGTACTGAGCCACTTTAAAATACCACCTAGATGCTTGCATTTTCCTTCAAGAATCCTTTACTACCATCACCCGAACCCTCTCACCTATAATTGACAGTCACAATATGTGATATACATCCTCTAGGGTCATAATCATCTCCCCGGTAGGTAGCCAAAATAAACACGTGTCTCGCACACTATCATTCACACAATGTAGTAATCATTGGCATATCATTGGGCACATCCCCATCCTCAATGTGTGCCCCAACCTAAAATGGCCTAGTATATCCCACTCATCATATGATAAACCCAATCTAAACAATTTTCTTAAATGACAACCACCGCAAAATATCTCGAATGGATATCCCTCTACACAAACCAAACAACATAAAAAAAATGACATTAACACCTCATATGCATGCAAAAAAAACTACCACTAGTATCAACAAACATCAATTTTCACATTCATCACATTCTAGGTCCAAACAACCTTCTCGGGTTACCAATGCCTAGGAGCAGGTCACCAACACCTATGTCTAGGCATTGACATCCCAAAAGTAATTAGTTCCTTCGCCACTCTTGCCCAGATAAAAAATGATGAGAAAATAAAAAACATAAATTTCACAAAAAATCACGTAAAACAACTCATTTCAACACATTTTTAAAAAATAACCATACTTACCAACTCAATAGTCATATGCGATGCCACGACTTCTGCCACTATCTCGAACCAACTCAATCATGCTACTCTAACTTGTGGCATCTTCACATACTCAGAGATCCAAATTACACTCGATCAAAGTTTAAATGAATTCAATCATCATTTTTTACACTTACTATATATAATGCATTTAATTATTGCTATATTACTATGATCGTTATCCGCACTCATTCTTCCAACTAATATACATCACACGATTTTGATCATAGCTTGAGCTTCCTACTTGGTTTCCTATCCCGTCTGTGTCATTCTCTTCAAAATTTCACCTAGTATTGTATTGTACACATTTCACAACGTTATATCCCTATCCCACACATTTGCAACTTGATACACACATATATTTGTGACATCTATTATACTGCTTTATTCACTATTACATCATTGCACATCTACTTTCTTCTTAATGTTCATTTTCACCATCACGCTCCCTTTCGCCAAAAGGAAAGACATATAACTAAGGTCACCCTATGATCCCCCTCACATAGCTACATGATCATTTCAAGTATCAAATTTTTCATTATCAAAAAAATTCTCACACATTATGTGACATTTCACACCACTTCCTAACAATTCCCCTAATGACCTAATCTAGGGAAATAATAATAAAATATCTCCATGAGTAATCTATCATACATATTCAATCACAATGAAACTTTCCACTTCTCAAATCAAATCAACCAATTGGCACAACACAACATATTTTACTATCTCTCCCAGATGACCTAACTTGGGAGCTACATCACTTCGTATCTTTCCCAGATGACCTAACATGGGAAAGTCACGTTACATTTTCTATCACTTCTAGATGACCTAACATGGAATCCATAAAAATCATATATATCATGACACCCTTGGAGTGGGGGAAATGAAACATCATCACCTTTCCTATACTTGCTCCTAAATGGGTTATTCTCGTTGGATCAAAATGAACAAAATTTTGTCTTTGTCCATCTATAGTGGCTAGACCATTTGAGGATGTAGTTAAAGTTGGAGGGTAAAATTATACCTCTCTCCCTACACTCTTCCTCTAGTGGAAAGATGCCAAAATCCTTAGTTTTTCACACATACAAAATTAGTTTGGGAACTGATCACTCCCTACCCCAAAAAATCTCCATCAATGACAAAATCAAAATCTCTAATCACTTAAAATCGAATCATCAATCTCACTTAGTTTTCCTCACAATGGTTCACTATCTCTTTACGCCACATGGATCAACATGACAATCCATGGTTTGCCACGCTATATGTTCTTATTATGCGTGTACTTCTGCAGAGGACTTGGCTGGAATTACATCAAGTATGTTCCTTACTTCCTTTACACTACTTGAATTTCATTCAAATAGCATAAAGGGGGAATGTAGACACAAAATCATGTACTTACTACTATTTATCATACCACCAAGTATGTTGTCTTATATATAGATCTTGAGTAAGGAAATTATTTTCTAATGGCACACTTCCTAGTCCATCTGCTTATGTTGTTTATTTCTATTACTTTTATCTTTCACACTTGTCACTCGTATACCCAGCCTTACGGGTCAAGTCACATGGATATCTATTTTTCGGTCTTCATACATTTGTCATCGAGTTGTCTTTAGACATTAGCACATAGGACTAGACACTAGCACCCAGGTGTTCCTTTCCATCCCGAGTGCCCATGTCCTCTTTACTTTTATCATATTTTTGACATTTGAGGTCATTATTTCAAGTTTTCCCACTCATATACCGAGGTAGTAGTTGGCATTTTGGGTCGTTACTATCGAAATTCAAGCAAGAGATCCATATATACAAAATACATACCATTATAATGACAGATAATTTATATCAAGGGTTATCTATCTATATATCAAAGGGACTGCATCTTGGGCTTATTATACTCTACATAGGAAGGGGAAGTTAATTTTTCCATCCACACATTTACATTCTATCTAGCTACCACTCGTTATCTTGGAGTCATCGGAAAGAGGGAAACCTAGGAAAATTATTGCAAACACAAGCACATATAACTACATTAGGTTTGAAATGTATTGCAGTTCTTCGTGTAAGATCCCTCGTTTGACACTTGAGGACAATCTAACCCCTCATTTTGCATCTTTATTTTTTATGATTTAATGTGATTTGAGGGTTTTATAGGAGATTATTTGTGTTGCAGATTTATAGGTGCTTTGACGATCCAAGTGTGACATACATGCGATAAATGTAAAACAAGTGTGAAATCCTAGCAATAGTTCTACGAAATCGATTCTGAATTTTTTTGCAGTCTAACACCCCATAGAGGTTTAGGGAACCCGCAGACGCCCTTGCCCTTACCCGGGCTCCCGTGTCCCAACATTTCGATATCACTACAATTTTATGAGTGTGATTGCGACATTATAAGTTGTTGTTTCATCAATTCGTCTAGTCTAGAAACACTTCGGGATATAAAAATTAAGATAAATGTCCCATCTCTTTCATTTAATTTCATAATTATATCTAATAAAATTTCCTAACATTTTTAATTCATTTTATATCATTATAGCAACTTCTAATTTCATATTTTAGTAAAATAAATACAGATTTTATTGAAACAAAGTCAAGCTAAGCACACCAAACTATTGTTGTATTATTAAATGATCAATTTACCAAAGCTATTTGTACATATATGACACATATGGTGTCGTAGTGAAACACATCATAGTTAGTCACAAAGGCACAAAAATTAATAGAATGTCATCTCATTGATGTGTAGAATGATTCACTAGGTATTAAACCATCCAATAATTCCATACAACCTTAATGGTTTCGTCCCTACCGAGTTTACACTCCCGCATTAAAAAATGAAACACTTGATCATTTCTAACTTATACAAATATACAACACTACAAGATTAGATTTATGAGTCTATATTCAACTAAGTGCAATGTATTTCTTATGTTTTTACCTTCTTAGAAATTATTTCTAATATTTAATCTTGAAAATTGCTAATAATAATATATTTTATTGTGTTCATTAATGTTAATTAATTAATCTAAATGTGTTACATGTTATTAAACCTTAATCCTAAGATAATAATAAGAAGAACAAACACCTTCTTATTAAGTCTAAGGAGTAATCTTTAGGTGAACCCATTTGTTTATCAATTCCTTATCCTTTCTCAAACTGTAGTTTCCCTAGGGTAATCATTTCTTCTTCACCGTTATAGGGTTTATCATATTAAAATATAAGACTTATAATTTAGCATTGGTAAATATTAGTTGAATATTAACTAGTAAATGGTTGTAACCATGTCAACCCTTTTGTAAGCATCTCTCTCATAATTAAATAATACACACACAATGATAATGTGTGCATTTTAATTTCTCTTCATTTCCTCCTTGTGCACATGTTCTAACATTGGTATCAAATATAGACAAGTGAGGAGAAAGAGAATGGAGGAGGTTAATCTCATTAGGGCATGGAATACCAAACAATTGAGGGAGCAATTTGATTTTACATTCACCAAGGGAAAATTTAACGATTGAGCATACATATAGTTCCAAAATTCTAAATGTAGGGATTTACATGCACATATATAGTCATGAAAGGAAAATGACCACACCACCATAAAGCTTAAAAATGAGGGGGAAACTACCACCATTATTATACATAGGTCACACACATAAAAAGGGCCATATTTAAAACAAAAATGTGAGTTTAATTGTGATTTATAACAACATTTTTTTTTATTAAGGAAAATAGTTTTGAAGGGACTATACCTCGTATACAAAAGGGCTCAAAAGCCGTATAGTAAAGATGAGAGAAGTAGCATAGAGAAGGGTAAAACAACAACCAAGGAAGGCTCAACAACCAAATATTACAATATAGGTGAAAAAAGGATCTAAACGTACAAAGATCCATAAATAAGAAGGCAAGATCAAAAAGAAACCAAAAGAGAAATAGCATGAAGAGCTTCGCCAAAAATAAGTTCCAAAACGCTAATGACAACCACATCGCAGCCAAAAAACAACATCACAACAGCCCGTTACTTGATGGCTCACAATTTTGGTCAATTTTGGTCTTGATTTCTATCAATTTTGGTCTTGATTTATAACAACATTGGTGTTGTAGTTCTAGAGGTTTAAAGATGAGGATCAAATCATGATTTTTGTCACCGCAAGCTGCCAATGGCATGGAATAAATATTTTAGACTACTTTAAAAGGGAATAATTACGAGTATTTGTAGAAGGGTTTCATTGTCTCAAACATTTCAATACATTGTATCAATTTGATTGAGGACATTTTTGGGTATTCATACTTATTTTTATTCACTTATTTTTTCCGTCCAAATAAATATTTCAGAGTTTAAGTAAATATTTTAGAGTCTAAGTAAATATTTCAGAATGGAAATCACAATGGAGAAATATTTTGGCTTTAACTTTCACACTTGGAAAGTTAAAATACAAATGTAATTAATGAACAAAAAATTGTGGGGTATTGTTAATGGAAAAGAAACACAACCCACCGATGCTACCAAATTGTTAAAGTGGGAAAGTTGAAATAATAAAGTGAAAGCTATAATTGGGATTTATCTTTCGATTATGAACTCTATCATATAGATTTAGACAAATCACTCAAGGATATCCGGGTTAATATCAATAGGTCAGTTTGGGCTAAAAGCGGTGAACACTAAATTTTCTTTAAAACTTTAACTCTTTTGTTTTAAGATGGTTGATGATGCTAATATGTCTAGTCATATAAATAATTTGAGATATATTCTTATAAAGTTAGCATAGGTAAAATATCTAGTAGATGAATACTATTCTAAATCATTTTGTTAAATAGTCTTCCTTTTTGGCATATAACAATGTAATATTTACTCACAGCTTAGATGCCTTCACAAATCCTAGAAGATATGATTTCACCGCTATTGGCTAAAGAAAATATAACAATTGCGGATGATACAAAGGTAAATCTTCACATGAAATTTCCCTATACTCCCGCATGAGATATAATCATAAAAATCAAATAAAGACACCATGAAATTTTAGTGCTATTATTGCAAGAAAAGAGGTCATATAACCTAAGATTATCATATTTGAGCTAATAATGTTCTCAAAGTAAAAATAAAATATAATATGATAGAATAAAATGTGGCCTTTATTTGCAATCCACTAGATTTCGATACTTTATTAATGAAGAAGATGAATATGTAATCTAAATAAGTCAATGGTTTGATAACATGAAGGGATCTAGTGTCTGTAAACTTAGCATGAATGGTTTTCCGGATAGTTTGGGAGTCTACGAATCTCGGGAATTCAACCTTACAAGGTCGAGTAGCTCAACATGGAGGGGTTTCCAATAGTTCATGAGATTTTGTAATTTGAGAGTTAGGGGAAGTGGAATTTGGGGACTCTGGAATTCAACTCAAGAACTCACCTTTATAAGGGTTAGGGACGTATCTTGATGGATTTATACTTAGTTTAAGAGTTGTTGTTCAAAATAAAATTTTATGAAGATTGTAATTCTATCTTATTTCTATAGTCTAATTCTTAAGAGGGTATTAAAACATAAGTTTTATAATTTTGTAACCATCTCTCTCATAATAAAATGATGGACACACAATGATAATGTGTGTATTCCACTTTCTCTTCCTTTCTTCCTCATACACACTTTCTAACATATTCTCATCTATGATTTCACAACTTTATATACTTACATTGTCTAATCCAAATAATATTTTGGTGCTACTATGACATCCTTTCCCCAAAATTTAATGACCTACTCTCATCTATGACACATGTTAAACTTCACATAGATAATCATACTTGCTATAAACCTAGTTTCAATCACCCTCATAAAAGAAAATTCACACATTTTCCTTGTACACCATGTTTGATATTATAAATTTGATTGAGTGTGACCTTATATATCCCTCCATGTGTTGAGATTGATACAATAAAGCCTCATAGAAAATATTTCAACACAAATGCATAGTGTATCTACCATTAATGTTTTGGTCATGCTATTATTAAATGTTTTACATTGTGACATGTTATGTAAGATCTTCTTGATACCAATACTATCTCATTCAAGTGCACCATCAAACAACCTGATACTCTTCCATATTGTGTTCCCTTTATTCCAAATCCTTCGATAGGCATGGATAAGACTACTATTCTTACAAAATCACCTACTAAAAATCTATCAAATAAAGTTTAACCATTTCTTATTCCTTTATAGATTCATCATTTTATATAGTACATGTGGTTTGAATGTTTTTCCTAGATCCTTGCTTCACCAAATGGGTATTTCCATGAGTAGAATTGATATTACTACTAATAATTTTAGTGACCCTAATAATATCATAGGAAATGTATTGGAAAAATCACCTTGGATGTGTACATAGGCCCTAAAATTCCCCTACCACGTTTTATGTCATGGATAATCTTTCTAATTATAATATCCTCCTAAGATGACATTAGATTCTTTCTATGGGAGCCATACATGTAATTCTTACCCATATATCACCTTCACACATGATGGATAGGAATACGGACTTATTATAGAAGAGCATCCCTATAAATATTATGCGATTACAAATGTTACTTCTAATAAGCTTCTTGTCACCCCTCCGATACATCTCATTCTTATTGTTTTGTCTCATAGATACTTGGTTGGTATACCAAACAATAGTCATGATATTTCACATATTGTCACACCTTTGGAAAAATTAGTACCTTTTGATACATTATGCACATATGAGATTAGAAAATCAAGCACTAGTAGGAGCAATGAGTTTCTTACACTACCATATTTTCACTCTTTGCATGAACATACCAAGTATGAATGAAGTATATATGCTTATAAATCCACTTACCCATAAATTTATTAAAGAGTTACCTTTATTAGAGAAACACAATGGTCTAGCTACTACATGTTATCACGATGTTAATAATGATATACTTATCAATGATACATTATGTGTTTTATATTCATGCTTTAATCAATCAACAATCTATCTCTACATTGATCACACTTCAAGATATATCTTATGCATTCACAAATTTCTTAATTTTTTGGGCTATATTGAAAAATCTATCTAAAAAATTTCACACACACACCCTCCACATCTTGGACACATTATCCTCCATATTATAGTACACTCCCTACCACAACTACATTTTTCTTGATCACTTATATTATTTGGACAAGTGATGTATGTTTCCTCAATACCCATGTATGTGTGAGCTTAGAACTACTATCTCCACTCTTTTTAAAAGTATCAAGGATACCTTTTTCAATCAAGTTGTTACAATTCAAGATATCCTTTATGAGTCCCTATTTCTTGTTACTCTCAATGCTAGCACACTAGTTTCTACACTAAATACTCGTGAACCTATTCATGTCACATGTGCATACTCTATCTCTAACATACCTCATCTTAAGGCCCCTTCCATAGGAACTAAATTTATGATGTATGTTCTATAACCTTGGATTCTATTACTACTTCGTAATCATATCCTCTAGAATGAAAAATTGAGACCCATGTATCCTAAACTTTCATAATTTCCTCCTAAATCTATCATAGGATAGCTCTTGATTTTACACATATATTATAACAATACAAAAAACATTCAAATAATATAATAAATATAAAAACATTCAGATATTATCAAAATACAAACTCAAGACCTACATATGACTTGATTTTTTGTAGTTATTTACTTTACACATGTTGTTTTTCATATGGTTAAAAGAGTTTCGGATCTCTGATGGAAAATGAATGCACAAGTAATTATAGAAATTGAAATAACTAATAATAAGATGCAATATGATCAAGAAATCACAAGACAAGAATGGATCCAAATCAAATCAATGCTCCATATGCTCCATATTCCACAAGATAGACTGATGTAAGTCATGTACATATAGGAGGTGAATGTGCAACCTCCTCCTAGATCAGTGGGGAATAGCTCTCACTAACTGATACTAGAGGTAGAGTTGAATCCACACAAATAGTAGGATAACTCAATAGAATTGGTAGGCTAAATCAACACAACTGCAACAACTAAGCAAGTATATCCCATGAGTGTAGGAAAGCTCCAAGTAAATAAACAAATACAGGGAAAATAAATATCCTAAACTAACACCCCCCATAAACATAGCTTAGGTGGATAGTGACAAAGGAAAGTGAGTCCCCTTAACAAGGCCTGATGAGGTATCCACATACAATGAAAATATCTCATAAAGTGGAGAAAAGGAGAAAACCCAGTGGGAAAAAACTCCCCAAAAGAGAGACACTAAACTCACTCAAGAAAACTGGAGAAGAAGAAGTGGGTTCTAGTAACTCAACTTGATGAGGTACCCATGTATAATGATCATCCCCAAAGTAGAGAGAGAAAGAAGTGAGGAAAATAAGGTCCCCTAAGAAGAGTGTCAATGATATGGTCCTCTACGTAAAGATTGAAGAGAATCCACTTGCACCGAACAACATTCCTACCCTTGGGAAGGACAAAAAAGGAGTACTAAAAGTTGGCCCACTCCACAAAGGAAGAAGAAGCATGCAATAATCTAATCTTTACATCTAGTCTGCAAATGAAAGGTGGCATAGGTCTGGAAAACGTGTGTACAAAAGAAAATGGTAATTCCATTGTAGTATACATGTCAGAGAGAGAAGATGGTGGGGGCCCAATAACCCTCACAAAGGGATCCACAAGAAGAGGTGGATCATGAAACATCTCTGAAATAGTGGAAGTGACAAATTTCCTAAGGTGGGCACTCCTAACGAGAGAGATGAATGGGTCCTCTAGAATGTGTGATGGCTTAATCGAGCATATTCCTATAATGTAACACAAGTGGTATACACAAATAGAAAACTCAAATCGAGAAGATACTCATCCCAATGGGGTCTCTCAATGAGAGAAATGTATGACAAGAATGTATTAACATCATAACTTGAAGTAGGATGAGGTGAAGAACTACCGAAAATCCAAGATGAAGTCACATTGTACTCAAAGGTAGAAACTTGTGTATGTGGAGTATCATCAACTCGAGCAATCAAGATGTAATGAAATATTAGAGGTAATGGTCACATCGGTGTCGAGAGGAAGGTTCTCTAATAAAACACCGATGTGAAGAGTGAATGAAAGCATGAACATGGACGAAAATGAGCTCTATGGAGGTAACAATAGGGAGAGTGTGCTCAATAGAAAGATCCTGTGGTGAATGGTCAACATGGGACTCATGAGTAGCAAGTGCAAAGGAACACTCAACAATAAAAGGGATGTGAGAAGGGGGAGAATCTATGGAGGCATTAGAGTGGTCTAAAGGAAGTGTTGCTTTCTCGGATGGTGAAACAAGGCCACCATACAACTGTCGAATAATGGTCTAGGAAGTGAAAGGGAACTTAGTGTGCTCGAACAAACGTAATGTATCCCTATAAATAGTAAGACCGAGAAGGACATATACCTCATCATTGTGGTTAAACCACTCATAATTCTGTAGAGGCTCATCAGGCTTAGGAACAAGACCATGGAGGTAGGGAAACAAATAATGTACAAAGTGCAATGATTGACAATTCCGCCTTCCAAGACATATATTTCTCGATTTGAGCATGGGTAAGTGTAGCAAGTTGGGGGACCAAAAGGATTCATAAGTGGACATTATATTACAAATAACAACAAAATCTCAACTTGTAGGGATTATTAGTAATGTGTGTACTCAAAATTATAAAAACTTATATAAATATGAATCGAGAATCCTAAATCTAGTTTCTAAACTACTATTTTTTAAAAACAAACAAATTTAACTATATTAGACACTTAATCCAATGACTTGGTTTTTTTTTTGGAAAATCCTATAAGATTCTAATCCGTTTACTTGCGATTTGGATGACTAAGACTTGATATAAATATTTTTCCTTTGGTGAAAAGTTAGATGCCACTTTATCTATCTTGGGATAAATTTTATTTTGTATTTTTTTTTGGGCAATATTTTATTTTTTATGAATTTTCCATGAAAGTGGTCTCAAAACATAAATAAAACGAAGCACTTTCCATTTGCCTACCATAAGTTCATAAAAATATCAAAGTCAAATAATTTTTTTGAACGTGTATAGAATTTTGCCATGGTTGGGATGGTATAGGTTTGATCACATTATGACAATTGAAAAAAAAATCAGTCTTAAATGTAGACATGAACATTTACTTGGAAAAAGTGTCTTAAAGACCTATTATTAGTAAAAATTATAAAATGATATTTATCATATTCTATTCACTTTAAAATCAATGTTTCTACAAAGCTAACAATATCACCGATGAGATGGTATGATTTTCGCGACATGTTTTTAATTTTTCGGCATGGTTCAAGTCCGCTGAAGAGCAAATCGATGTTTTGTTGTTTTTGATGTAAAATTTAGGATTTGATGTCCAATTTTGGTCCCCTAACTTGCTTTGTACTTACTCGAATAACAACAGAATGACGAAAGTAAAACTCCATAATGTAGATAAACCCCCACTATTATCCTAGATGGCACTTTATAACTTGGTGCGAAAATTACAAGTCCCAGTGAGTTTTGGTTAAACCCCCAAAATGTGGAACTTTATAAATTAGAGTGTTTATAAAAATAAATGAGTCCATCAAGAGAGCATGAGAAAATATGCACTTTTGACCAAAATAATGCTCAAATACGAGCTACTGATCAAAAGTTATAGCAAATTCAATTTCCCGTGAATAATGGCTTATTTAATTAAAATTTTACAAACTGATTAAAAAATGCCAGAAATTAGGGGAAAGGGGGTCGTGGGTATACTTGTTGGAACCAAGAAAAATTAAGAACATAATGGTTTAATTTGAGAGGGGGATTTGGCCTCCTGCCAGCCTTGTGCCTCACCCTTCATCTTCGTCGGTGAAGATATAAGTTTAATTAAAGATTTAATTCCATCATGAATGGGTTTTGCTAGAACCCCCAAAATGTGGCACTTTATAAAGTAGCGCATTTATAAAAATAAATGAGTCCATCATGTAGAGCACGAGAAAACATGCACTTTTGACCAAAACAATGCTCAAATCCGAGCTACCGATCAAAAGTTATAACAAATTCAATTTCCCGTAAATAATGGCTTATTTAATTAAAATTTTGCAAACTAATTAAAAAATGCAAGAAATTAGGGAAATAGGTTCGTGGGTATAATTTTTGAACCTGGGATGAAATGAAGAATATAATGGTTTAATTTGAGAGGGGGAATTGGCCTCCTGCTAACCTGGGTCTCACCCTTCGTCTTCGTCGACAAAGATACAAGTTTAATTATACACTTAATTCCTTCTGATGTAATTTTTTTACCAAATGAATTTGTTTTCCAAAAAGAAAATAATGCTAGGTTTTGAAATAACTTTAGAGTCAAAATTGGAGATAACTATAATAAAATAAAATGCCAGATTAGCTAGGGCATGTTGGAGTTGAAGACAACCTACCAAGGGTTGTTTTTATCATACAAAGGGGAAAAAACATGTCAAAACTGAATGTTTACGCTGTCAGGGAAGGGAAAATGCCTCTCCAATGGTCTCAGAGCTCCTAAAACATTAGAAAACACCCATTAACAGCAAAAAATCCCCTCCAGGACTACAAAATGTGGCACAAACAACAAAATGCCCTTCACACAACAAAAACACCCCTCCAGATTGCAAAAACGTGTCTCCAAATAGGAAAAATGCCCTTCACACAAAAAAATGTGGCTTTGATGGTCAAAACAACAAACCATATATGATGAAACCCAAGTTTATTTCTGAGTGAAACCAAATCATAATCATATCGAAAAATGCATTTGGAAGATTCCTCAGAACAAGCAATGATACTCAAACACATTTCCATAAGCTTTTTCCTATGTAGAAATGGCCGCCACAACAAAAAATGACAAGATTTCTCCTTTACCAGCAATAAAGTAATGTGATTTTTTTGTAAATAACAATCTCAATTGAAAAAGAACCAAGATGGAGTTAGATCTATTTGCACATGAATTGTTAGTTTCACAAATGAAGTATTCAAAAACTACAAATAACCCAATAGTGGAAAACGTATCACCAGAATCACTCTGATACCATATAAGAGTTTTTGGATCTCTGATGAAAAATGAATGCACAAGAAATTGTAGAAATTGAAATAACTAACAATAAGATGCAATATGATCAAGAACTCACAAGACAATAATGGCTCTAAATCAACTCAATGATCCATATGCTCTATGTTGCATGATATAGACTAGATCGATGCAAGTCATGTATATATATGAGGTGAATGTGTAACCTCCTCCTAGATCAGTGGGGAATAACTCTCACTAACTGATACTAGAAGTAGAGTTGACTCCAAATAAATAGTAGGATAACTCAACAGAACTAGTAGGCTAACTAAACAAAATTGGTAAGCTAACTCAACACAATCGCAATAATTAAGAAAGCATATCCCATGAGTGTAGGAAATCTCCAAGTAAATAAAAAATACAAGGAAAATAAATATCCGACACTAACATTAGTTTGATAGATAGGATATTCTATAGACTTGTTACACACATGCATTCATGCGTATTTGAGCATGATGTAGGACATACACCGACTCTACAATTCTTAGATCTTGGATCTCTCCTTTTACATAGTGACTAGGCAACATATGAGGGCATCTCTTATGTTATCAAGTGTTACTATTTGATTACATATTTCTATTTCATATTCTCATTATGACCATTTTCTATATTGTGTTATATTTTATTTATTTGGACTAATACGACTAACACATGGGCTTTATGCAAAAGCAGCATATCTTGCTCCTATTGGAGTATTCCATTGTATTTTCACCTTCCTCAACACGCCTATTGACCTTTCATATGTATGAATGTCTATTGGAGTCCTACTAGAACACATGTATATATGTACATCTTTGATCAATTAATATCCATACAAAGTGTAATATAACATTATTCATTTATTAACATTGGTATCACAGCTCCCGACATATTCTTAGCCTTTGGAAAGATTTGGAGACCTATTTTTCTTGGATGGTAGCACTTCTTCTCTCCCGAGCATTTGGCTATACAGAGACCTACGTGAAAAATTCCTATGTGAGAGCACTTTCCTGTAACTTTCTCACTTAGTGAATTTCTCACATGCTCACATGTGACTCATTAATCGACACAAAAAACCTCTCTTCTAGATTTTTGTGGTGTTAATACTTATGTGCATGTATATTGGAGAAATATGTCCAATACAACATCCCGAGGACACCTGCAAAAGGACCACAACAACATAATGAAAATCATATTACATGCTACATGTAGCTTTGATTTTTTAACAATCCATTATGTGGAAAAGAAGACCAAGATTGGCATGAAAAATTGGGTATCTACGTGTGAAAATCTGCATGGAAACTACAACTTTGATTAGGCAAAAATTAAATGGTAAGAAAGTTTGGTAGTGACCTGAATATTTTACACGCGTTTATGTGTGAAAACCTAAACTCGTGCATTGTGCTTGGAGAAGAAAAGTCAACCCCTATGACCTCGCCAACTATTGATACCCAAGAATCATTAAACAAAATTGAAAGAGGAGCATTATCAGTTAAAAGAGGCTTCAATTGGAGAAAATAGAGGTTCAAAACAACCCCAACTTCATCAATTTTCTATAAAGCTATCAAAGATGAACACAAAAACTAGCCTATGATCCCATGCAACAGTCTAAGAGCATGAAAATTATGCCTAGAGATGTTAGCAACATTTTAAGTAACCATAGAGACACACAACATTGGAGAGAGCCAAATTCAAGCCCATGTGGTCATATTTTATACCCTTAAACCAATAGTCTAATCCCATGCACGCCAACCTATCACCCAATGGGCATTGGGCACTCACCCGAGGCATGCGCGGGCATCAAGTCTCTCCTTTATGTGAGTCTTATGAGAATGCATCATCTTATAACAGATATTCAAATGAAAATGAGTAGAAAATAACCATGCAACATTCTAAGAACCTAGAATGAGTTGTTATCTCATTGCATCCAGAAAAGAGAAACAACACACAAAGGCGTAGAGATGATTCATACATAAAGGAAATGCATAAGTATTATACTCTTGAACACATAGATGATTTATAATAGAGCATTATATTCATATTAACAGATTCAATAACCACATTACAATCCCTTGAGGTCATGACAAATCCTTATATAATAATGCAGAGCCAATTCATGCATCAGAACTACATTATGCTCATCACATTACAAAAATGAATGCAGACCCATCCCTCTAAATGTGCCATCACTTACAAAGTTCTCCTAATCCCTAACCCTTAAAATCCTCCATTATGTTTCGTAGGGCTTCACCTCTCTTTTCTCTCCTCCACACTCTGCTCTTTTCTTTTTCTCTCCTTTTCCTTCTACTAGGTGCTTGTATTTATAACCTTAGCACCCACCTCCATGCCTTTCAAAAGTTATAGATCGGTTACCAAGTGTTGAAGTGGTCCTCCATGGGAGCATGCCTTCTCATATTTGAGCTCTCCACTCTTTGCAATGATGTCTTTTGGAACCTTCCATCGCATGCCTAGAATATTCCCTTTTGATCCTACAGCTTGCAAGGATGGCACCTTATCCACAAGGGTCATGCTTTTCTCATGTGCTGCCTAGGATGCTAAATGTGGCTAAGTCCAAAACCTATCTTGCCTTACATACGTACACCGCGTGTTATGCAAAACCTGCTAGAACCCTTCCCTACATGCCTTCAACCCGCATGCCCTTCTTTAACTAGGTCCCACATGCCCACGTGCCTCTCATCCTTAGCCAATATTCTGGGGCCCAACATCACCCCACACTATGCTTGTTCTCCATCCTTAGAAACACTCTTTAAATAATAATGAGATGGATCCTTACAAAGTGTTGGAAATAAAGAATAAGCGAATGAAGGAATGGGGAGAAGAATGAAAGAATGGGGAACTTTGTTTATTTCGGAGGAGGAGAGGAAAATCCTTCCCTAATTTTGCTTCTAACTTTCCCCAAGTGTCGACCTCTCTTTAAGCTTGCTGACAGAGGTCACCCACCAGGGTGATCACTCATTCAAAACCAAACTCCTCTCCTTAGCGTTCACTGTCTCCATAATCTCCTCCAGTTGTTTGCCCAAATCCTTAAGTGCATCCATCCTCCGAGTGATTTGAGGGTACAATTCCTTCACCTGTTCTTGATTGAGCCCCACAAGGTCTCAATGGCCTCTGATTTCTTTTCCACTTCAACTAGGATTTTGTCTCGCTTAGCCCTGTTCCCCTTGTTCTTTTCTTGGAACTCCTTAAGTTCTCGCTTCATGGGTGGCAACCAAGATACTTGCCACTCTATCCCTATCCATGTAGTTATCATAGGAAACCTCAACAACTTGCATGGTGGATTTTACATCGGTGAGGATCTTGTTGTACTAAGCAACAATTTCCACAACCTTCATCTTATTTTATTTTTTTGGTGCACCAACACCTCTTTTGTGGATTCTAAGGCAAGTGGCTGCCTCTCTATAGTGAGTATGTGGGTTGAGTCCTCTAGGAACTACAAGGATGATCCATATTTTTTTGTGCGGGTGGTGTTAAGTCTAGATACTTTAAGACAATGACATTTGTGATCATCTCTATTTTCTTGTATGCCTCGCACACTCTTACCTTCTAAGCATTGATTAGTTCCTCCTACTTCATGTCCTTGCTTTTCTCAAGGAGCTCTTCCTCCTTTTTCTCCAGCTCTACCTCTAGGAACTTCACCTGTCATTTCGTTAGTACCCAAATTTGTTCTCCTTTTTAGTCTCGAGTAGTATCAAAGATATGACATGAAGCTTGAATTCGATAGATCGTGATGTGTGTCATTTTGTAGCCGGGATGTGATCTAACTGGCACTCAGATTTGTGGAGAGATGGATAGCACTCAAATAGGACTTGATCTTGTCCTAACTGTTTTAGGTTGTGCCTTTCAACCAAGGTAAGAGAACCTATATTGTAGCCTCTGTTTTGTGAAGGAGGTGAAGATATCCTTGCAATGTGTAGGTTGTATGGAGATGGCCTTGAGAAAACATGATCAATTTCCCATTATTCAAACTCAACAGAGTTGTCACTACTAAATGATGGAAATGCTTTCAAGACAAGGTGAGGAAATCACTAAAGACATTGCATGATCTTGATTTTCTTTGTGAATTTTTGTAGATGGATTAGATTCTTTTGTTGACACACAATGTAATGTAGGGGTGGTATGGGGTAGGACTAGTTTGTTCGAATGAATTTTGGTGGGAGATTTTAGACAAGATTAACCATAATCTGCCAAATTCTTTGAGGACCTTTTCAAGAAATTTTCAGTAACACCTAATTAGTAGAATGCTTTGAAGGGGTTAAGGTACTCCTTCAACCAAGATATGTGCACCAAATGGAGGCCCAGATCTTCACTCTTCCACACAATCTTTGACAACCTACCAAAAATCTTGAAGTAGATGAACCAATAAAGAATCCAAAAATCTCTATTTTATCATGACCTAAGGTGCACCCAAAGGTTTACAAACAACCTCTAATTCAAGGAAGGTAAAGTGATTTTAAATCATTTATCTCTTTATCAGATGAAAGCTCTTTTGAATGTGAGATTACAGATGCCACTAAACTATCAACAAGAAATGAGACCATGTATGATCAAGAGATATTTTAAACACAAGACTGCAACAGAGCAAGAAACACAAATTGAAAACATTTTGAAACATAAGTGCATGAAAATTTTGCCAAGAGACAACATAAAATAATCTAGAATGACCAAATTTATTAGTAGGGGAATGTTATAAAAAAATATCAGAGCTTTTTGATGGCTTTACAACTAAAACCAACTCAACATGATACAAATATGATGCAAAAAGGAATTAGAAATGGTTCTCAGGTGGTTTTTTAGAGAATGGGCTTCTTCCCATATTTTCCCGTGAAATTCTAAGTTTCTCCAACCTTTTGCATGTCTCCAAACATGCACTATATAACTTTCGATTACATTTAATCCTTCTTTCCTAAGAAAAGAATATGCCCAGCATCAAGTTTGTTACAAAATTCCAACATGATTTGCAGTTAGGGACATTTAACAAATTTGTAACAAAAGTTGCCAGGTGTTTCAAAAAGGTGAATCATTACAAATCCTTCATCCTTATCCATTGTGGAGGCACGTTTTTCATTCTCCCAAGATCAGACCCCTTTCATTTCATTATTTCATCCTTATCCCTCCAAAATTTGAATCTACAACTTTTTGATTTGATATTTCACGTTTTGCACAGGCTGGGGTAAAAATTATTTCAAAAACACCTCAAATATGTAAATTGATCCTTAAAACCACTTACATTGATTCTTGTCGGCACAAACGACATGAATTTGTTAAAGATTCGATCAAAATTAATGCAAAATTCACATTTCCACACTTCCTGGAGCAAAAATGGTAGCCAAAATAGAAAATGTATAGCTACCATTGATTTGCCCTTTTTCCTTCAATCTAGGCCCTCCACGTGTCAAAATGTGATTGGGAATAGATTTGAGATCACTTTTTGATTTTGTAACATTTTTGGAAAAATGGAAAAAATTGAGTTTTTCTCCGCCTCCGCCCTTGAAATTTGGAGCTGACACGTGGCATATGGTGGGTCCCATTGAAATCACGCTTCAATTCTACACATTTCCACCCTTTTTTGGAATTTGGAAATTTTTCACTTTTTTCCCGCGGCCCATGCCTCCGATTTCTTCCCTGCCACATGTCTCCTTCTGATTTGTCACAAAGCCACGCCTCAAATTTTCATTCTAAGTCTTTTTGCAAAAGGGAAAAAGTTCCCTTTTGCCTCCGTTGGCCCGACGACCGCTCTACCCGCCACATGTCTCCTTGTGGTTTGTTTGGTGGACCCACACTTCAAACTTCCATTTTAACTCCTTTTGCAAAGAGGGAACAATTTCACTTTTTCCCCACCGGCCCGCCGACCCGCACTCTCCTCTACGCCTGCCATGTGTCCACCCCTTGCTCCATTACGGACCCGTGGCCCTTTCCTCACCCTTTTTCCCTTTTTCCAAAAAGGAAAAACTTTCCTAAGTCCTCCGCCAGCCTCTCATTCCACCTTTGCATGAGAAAGTGACATGTGTCCTCCTATGGAGTTGCATGGGGCAATTTTGAATTTTTTCCAAAACACCAAAAACGTTAAGTTTTCAAAGAAACCCACCAATCCTCATCCAACCACAAATGGCCACGTAGGAGATGTCATTTGAGCTTAATTTTGACAGGAAAATGACACCCGTATGACCGTAAAAAAACATAGAATTTTCCCATGACCTCCAAAATCAATTTTTTCTTCGTGGATGAAGGATTTTTGATCAAAAACAAAGGGAAATTGATTTAAGGCAATTTTCAACCATGGGGATAGATTTTTGAGGGAAAATAAGCAAAAATGAAAAACCATGAACTCCAAAGGCCGGGAAAGATGGAAAAAATGACAGAGGCCCGTGGATTTGGAAAACTAGGGCACAAAACAAGGCATGCATGTATTTTTCTTTCAAAATGGGGCAAAATAATAAGTTTGTGAGCTTTTCAAAGAATTCAATCTGGAGGACAAAGTTTTAGATCACCAAATTCGAAGAAAAACATTTTTAGAGCACGTAGAACAAAGGGGAAAAATGAGAAAATAACAGAGGATCAAAATGGGCACCAACATTGGCTCCTTCTCGAGATGGGTACTCCCAGTGAGTGCCACAAGAACAATAAGTAGACCAAGTGCCAAAATAATCCATTGGGAAAAGAGTCATGAGCCAAAACCATAAAAACTAGCTGAGAAACCGACAAAAATGGCTGCCACACACCAAGGCAAACCACAAACCGATAAAACACCAAAAACAGAGAAAAAACCAAACACTATACACTGTACAAGTGGTGCATACCTCAAATTTGGGGATTAATCCAAGAAATGCTTTAGATGCCTACCATTAACAAGTAGTTCAAGAAATTCCCCATCTAAATCCTTGAGAAAAAAGTATTCTCACCAATTCTGATATCAATGGAGTAAGGGCCCATCCATAATGCATCAAATTTTCCATGTTTGCCCTTATCTTCATTTTTACTGTCCCATAACAAAACTAGATCTCCAATATTGAAGGCCCTAGGAGTGACCTTCTTGTCAAACAATCTTTTCAACTTCTCTCTAAATTTGACATGCCTCTAGTGGGATGCTCTTCTCTCTTCATCTAGCTCTACAATCTAATTAATCCTTGCTTCATATGGACTGACCTCTTGATCCTCAAGTTGTTAAAAAAATTGAAATGAAGATAATTGCAGATGTAAGGGTAGTAGAGCTTGAGTTCCATACACCAACTCAAATGGGCTCTTACCAGTAGCTCTCTTGGGCGTGATTCTATCAGCCTCAAACTCAAATTTCAGGTTGTTCACCCCATTTTCTCTTGTTCAACTCCAAGGTTCTCCTAATGATCTTCAATAAGTTCTTATTGTTGGACTCAACTTGTCCATTCCCTTGGGGGTTATAGTTTGAAGAATAAGTCAGATTGGTTCCATACTCCTTGCACATTTCCATCAAAGGTTTAGCTCTGAAACACATGGCATTATCAGCCACAATCTTGACTGGCACACCAAATCTGCATATGATATTATTCAATAAGAAGTCCATAACAACTTGGTGTGTTGCTTTCTTGGTGGGGATTGCCTCTACCCACTTGGTGAAGTAATTTGTGACTACAAGGATCCATTTATGTCTAGCTTTAGAAGGGTATGAAATCTCACCAATGAATTGCATCCCACATTGTTTCAAAGGTGTGCTTCAATTGATACAAGATGTAAAGGAAGGGAGCCAAGCTTTCATTCTTCTAGAGAAACGCTAGAAGCTCTCACATTTTCTACTCAAAGCATGGTTGCATCTTTGAAGACAGTAGGCCACCAATAACTAGCTCTCAAAACTTTGTGTGTTGTAACCCTTCTAAAGCAAGTGTCCTCCACAAACTCCCCATGGAAATCAACAACTAATTTGGGAGCTTCATCTTCGATTACACACTTCAAGAGGACACCTTCGTGGTTCTTCCAAGCCAGCCCAAAGTTAGTGATGATGTATTTTGAGAAGCTAGCTTGAGGGATCTTTTCTATTTTTATTTAAATGATCGGAAAATATAGGTTTTTGAGGTAAAATATTATATCCTTGTACCACTTAGAACTTACCAATTTCTCAAGAACATCTACCATTTCTTCCTCTACTTCATTCACTTCCACATAGTTTACAAGTTGCTCTCACCATGAGTTTAACAAGACCCAAACCTCTTACCAACTTAGTGGTTTGAATGTCCATATCATACTCTTGCAGTTTGTTCACCCATCTACATATTTTACTTGAGATCTCGATCTCGATAAGATGTCTTTTACCATGGTGTGGGAACATAAGAAGAAAATTTTGAACTTAAGATATAAGGCCTGAAAACCTTTGTTGCTTTCACCAAGGAAAATTCTTGTTTTTCCATGATTGTATATTTCAACTCAATAGAACTTGTAAAGCCTTGCTAAAGAAGGAAATAGGCCTCTCAACCCCATCTTCATCCTTTTGGAGAAAAATAGATGCAATGGTATTTTTAAAAGCAAAGGAGAAAATTTGGAAAGGCTTCTTGTAATTTGGAGTTTCCAAGACAGGTGCATGTTTAAGTGCTTCTTTGATTCCTTCAAAATCCTGAATAGTAGCTTCCTCCCATTTGATAACTTGATCTTTCTTTAACATGCATGTGATAGGAAGAGTCAACTCAAAAAAATTGGACACAAACCTTCTAATGAAATTGATCTGCTCAAAGAAATATTGGATGCCCTTCTTTATTCTTAGAATTGGCACCCTCTACTCGATTGCTTCTACTCTCTCGGGGTCAATCATGACACCGGCCTTTGAAACAATATGACCGAGCTTGGCCTTTTTCACCCTAAAGTGACATTTCTTTGGATTGAGAGAGATTCCGAATTCTCTACATTTGAGCAACATCCTTTCCAAATGTTGCAAGTGATCTTTTTGATCCTTGAAAATACAAATCACAACATCCCGATAAACTACAATGAAGTCATTTACATAACCAAAAAAACAACATCTATTGCTCTTTGGAAAGTTGCTCCAACATTCATGAGACCAAAAGGCATTCTCACATAAACATATGCTCCCCAAGGAGTGGTAAAGGTAGTTTTAAATCTTTCGACTCCTTAACAACAACTTGATTGTAGCCGAGAAACCATCCAAGGTGGGAAAAATTTCAGATCCATTCACTAACTGCAACATATTTTCAATGTTTGGCAAAGGATAATTGTCCTTCAATGAAGCTCTATCTAGATTTTTGAAGTCTACACAAAGTCTGATATCTCCATTCTTATTTCTGAATAGCACAAGGTTTGCAACCCAAGATGAATACCTCATGGGCTGAATGATCCCTCCCTCCTTCAATTTCTTCAATTCATCTTGCATTTTCATGGAGAGGAGTGGATTGATTGGCCTTTGCTTCTATCTGAATGGTTTGGCATTTTTCTCAAGAGGGATCTCATGTTGGAACAAGTCTTCTCTATATGCTTTCAGCTCTGAATATGACCAGGCAAGGTAGTCTTGATATTGTTTCAACAATTGGAGGTAGGACTGTTTTTCTTCCTTGTTTAAACTGCTGCCCAACCAAACTCTCCTTGGTTTCTCCTTTGTTCCCAAGTTATGATCTTCCACATCCCTTGAGGTAGATATGTTTCTATTGATGATGCAATCAGCCTTGTCAAAATTTGACTCAAAAGCAACCATCCCTCTAGGAATGGTGTTAGTTTTTAATTGGATAATATCTTTTCAAAACAAAGTCTCTCTTCCTTTAGTCATACATACCATTGGTTCCCAATCAATATTCTAATCTACAAACTCACCTTGATTTTTTAAGAACCTTTACACTTGAGCATCATCATTAAACACTTTCCAATGCTTGATGTTATCAGGGACAATTGGCTGGTTAATACTTTAACATTGTACTCACAAAAAGGTGAAACAAAGGTCAATCTCCAAATCTAGAGCCCAACACTGCCAACTTGTTAGCAGCAACATTCAAACTTCTGTCATGATGCACAATATTGAAGGAATCAAACATCTCATTTAGATCTGAAATTACATGCTTATACTATTTCATCCGTTGATTTTTTGTAGCATACATTTTTCTTATTTGTTTGACAACTAACTCTGAATCTCCTTTTACAATGATGTCCTTGACACCATAATTCCATGAAATTCTTAGACCCAACAACAAGGCTTCATACTCAACAATGTTTTTAGTACATTCAAAATTAAGCTTGAAAGAAAAAACAAACTCTTCCAAGCTAGGAGAAATCAGAATTATACCAGCACCATTTCCAAATTTGGAGCAAGCTCCATCAAATAGCAAGGTCCAAGGAGAACTTACCTGTCAAGGAACTTTGACTGATCCATCTTGTGTTCTTTTCCATCATCAAACCCAATAAAATTATCAACATCAACATCAGCAAATAATACTTCATAAGAAGCATTGTTTGGGTCCTCAATTAGATGCAACATTTTATTTTCTCCATAGAGCTTGACAAGGCTACCCTCAATGGGAATGGTGGAAAAAGACATATCCATTTGGACACTCCCTCCAACACTTGCAGCCCACTTTCTTGATAATAACATACCCCATTTAGTAGGGCAATCAAAAATTACAACATCCAATTTTAAATTCCTCTCGGGATAAGATGCAAGCTACACCACTAAACCCTTCACACAACCAACTACCAACACTTCTCTTGAGTCCATGGCCGTACATTTTCCATAGGCTGCTATCACTTTGATATCCAACTCATTCATGACTTCTAGAGGCATGACATTACATGATGCACTGGAATCAAACATACAATTGTGAAGTAGCCTATCCTTTACGATCAAATTTGTGAAGAATGGATCAAAATTCAATTGGGAATCGACCAAGGATGTCCCCAAATATACCTCAGTGTCTCTCCAAGATCCTCTACTGCTAGTGGTGTTTCAAGGTCAACAATGATCTGAGGAGGAGTTTCAATAACATTTACATTTCTGCTCGGAGTAGTCTTCTCCTCCTTTAATCCCAAGTACTCAAATGCTCTCTTCTTATGCTCAGAATCCTAAGAAACTCAATGATTGGAACACTCACTTTGATTTGGCTCAATACTTGGGCTATGTCATAGGGAACACTCTTTGGCAAAGTAGCATTGGAAGGGAGACAAGAAGATTCATTAGATGGCAAGGGATTCTTGGCAGCTTGGGCATGAGGAGGATTGAGATTTTTGTTTGGGACAATAGAACTTTTGGTAGGTGCTTCTCTTCTAGAAGCTTCTTTGGGAATGCTTGTGAGAAAGGGTGTTTTAGGTTTGGCTTGAGGCCCAACTCCTTTAACAACTTTTCTTCTAGTGTTATAGTATTTCTCTTGAGCTACAACAACATTCATCAACAATTGTCTATCTTCCTCCGAAGGAATACCACCATCATACTTCTTAATCATCAAAGATCTTAAGTATTCAAAGTCATTGTTAGGAATTTCAAAAGCTTGCACTACATCAAATTCAAGAGTATGAGGGGGAAGAAAGACTTGTACCGCTTGATGTAATCCTAAAAGGTTGTAGCTATCCTTGCACTTATTACTTTAGTAGATGTTGCTCCTCCTTGTGAGCTTGAAGAATAACCCATCATGCAAATATCATCATCAGTACCATCATCATTATTAGCTTCACCATCTTGCTGGTCCACTTCACATGGAGGATGGGGTAGAAAAAACCTATCACACCAATCAATATCAACAACTTCCTCAACAACAGCAACCCTAGCAGTTAGGGGATCAGGTAACACTCTTCCTTCACATGCTTGAGGATGTCTATTTACAGACCCCATGGGTCCTTTCCCTCTATCATCTACCCTTTGATCACCTCTAGGATGATTGGAAAATCTATCATGGTTTTGTGCTCTTGGCTGACCTTGTGAAGTTTTCCCAATTCCTTTCTCAGCTCTTGCCAACTTGTATGAGATTTCTTTGACAACCCCACCAAATTTTTCTCAACCTCCTCTAAATCAACACCCTTTCTAGCTTGAGATTTTTTAGGGTTTATCAACTTTACACCATATCTCTTGAGAGGTTTCCTAATTTCTTTGATATTGTTTTCAATTTGAAGCGCCATGGTGAAATCTTGTCTTAGATTTGTAGGGTTCTTGTCTCTTAGGTAATAGGCTACCTTTTCATCAAAAGCATTTGCATATTTGATTAAACAAGACTCATCACAAGGCCTCGGACTAACAAATGAATTCTCAAATTTTGTTAAACCTTGTGTTAAAGTCATGAATTGATTCATTGGGGCCCTTCTTGATATTCTCAAATTCGACAAAGAGAAATCTAGGATCAGTCTTATCACCATATTGCAACATAAATGTATTCTTCATTTCAGTCCATGAATCAATAGAATTATCGACAAAGCCTTGTACCAATCCCTAGCATCCTCTTCTAGTGTATGAATGATCAATTCAATATACACATATTCAAACTCTATTTCAAAATCCTCCATCATGTTAAAAAAAAAGTTTGAGATGCTGATCACCGGTTATAACATTGTTACCTTGGAACTTTGGCAACCTTTTTCTGACATCTTGTGAGAAAACATTCGGGTAACCATCCATTCCTCTAAATTCTATAGGACCAAAGGTGTTAATAAAAAATAGAGGTCTAGGATGAGCCATATTGTTTGGTGGAGGTGATCTTGGGGGTGACACAAGATGATGAGGAGTGCAAGGTCTTTGGGGCTTAAGAATGTGGTTCACAAGATTGGTATCCTTTAAGTGCTGATTTTCTTGGAAAGTTTTATTTGAATTGAAACAAAGAGGTGTAGATTGGAGAAGGAACTTACCCAAGATACAATAGAAGGACCTTCACTAGCTGAGGCAAACAAGTTTATGAGAGGATTGCTTGAATCAGAATCACTTGAAGAAGAGTGATAATCCTCTACCAAAGGCTGATCTCTCTCACCAATGGATATATCTTTTCCTGATGTCTAACCTTTAACAACTTTCCAAACTCTTCTCCCTTCTAACTCTGAGTTTCTTGAATCTGAGAACAACTTCTTAGCAGAGTCCCTAATGAAGAGAGATCTTCTTCCTTCCAGTTTTGTAGAGATTAGCAACACAAAAAAAAATGATAGAAAGCTTAAGACACTGGTATTTATCAAGATCAGAACAACATGGATTCACCACTAAGGACTTTCACCCTAGTTGTGCAAATGCACTAAAATACTCTGTCAAATATCTATCAGCACTGAGAACCTTGCAAAAATTTATAGATCAGACCTTCCTTTTTTGAATTTATCAATCACAAATGCAAATGAAGAGCAACAACTGCTAGAAACTGATAAAATTATAGGTAGAACTTATATCTTCACTCAATCCTTACAAATCTGATTATAAAATGATGCTTCAACAAATGTATTTGCATGCAAAATTTGTAAAGGACATTACTAGGGTTTGACATGCATTCAAATATCTCAAATATGTATGCACATGGATCAGATTGAACTAAGAAAATATCAAACTCAGAACTCTACTCTTCGTTCCAGCCTTGTAAATCTGATCAGAAGATGATACTCATATTTGTAATTGAACCAAAATCACATAAGAAGTATTACCAGGGATCTCAAATCTTGAATAATGTCCCCACAACAATGCTACTGGTGTTGGTACCCAAATTTGTTCTCCTTTTCAGTCCGAACAACATCAAATATATGGCATGAATCTTGAATTCAAATAGATCATGATGTGTGTCATTTTGTCACTTTGGGGATGTGATCTAATTGGAACTCGATTTGTGGAGAGATGGATAGCACTCAAATAGGACTTGATATTGTCCAAACTGTTTTAGGTTGTGCCTTTTAACCAAGGTAAAATAACCTATATTGTAGCCTTTGTTTTGTGAAGGAGGTGAAGATATCCTTGCAATGTGTAGGTTGTATGGAGATGGCCTTGAGAAAACATGATCAATTTCCCATTATTCAAACTCAACAGAATTTGTCACTACTAAATGATGGAAATGCTTTCAAGACAAGGCTGAGGCTACTAAAGACATTATATGATCCTGATTTTCTCTGTGCATTTTTGTAGATGGATTAGATTCCTTTGTTGACACACAATGTAATGCAGGGGGTAGTATGGGGTAGGATTAGTTTGTTCGAATGAATTTTGGTGGGAGATTTTAGAAAAGATTAACCATAATCTGCCAAATTCTTTGAGGACCTTTGCAAGAAATTTTGTAACACCTAAACAATAGAATGCTTTAAAGGGGTTAAGGTACTCCTTCAACCAGGATATGTGCACCAAATGGAGGCCCAGATCTGCACTCTTCCACACAATCTTTAACAACCTACCACAAAATCTTGAAGTAGATGAACCAATAAAGCATCCAGAAATCTCTATTTTATCATGACCTAAGGTGCACCCAAAGGTTTACAAACAACCTCTAAATTCAAGGAAGGTAAAGTGATTTTAAATCTGTTTATCTCTTTATCAGATGAAATCTCTTCTGAATGTGAGATTACAGATGCCACTAAACTATCAACAAGAAATGAGACCATGTATGATCAAGAGAGATTCCAAACACAAGACTATAACAGGAGCAAGAAACACAAATTGAAAACATTTTGAAACATAAGTGCATGAAAATTTTGCCAAGAGACAACACAAAATAATTCAGAATGACCAAATTTATCAACAAGGGAATGTTATAAAAAAGAAATCTTAGAGCTTTTTGATGGCTTTACAACTGAAACCAACTCAACATGATACAAATATGATGCAAAAAGGAATTAGAAATGGTTCTAAGGCAGTTTCTTAGAGAATGGGCTTCTTCCCAGATTTTCCCATGAAATTATAAGTTTCTCCGACCTTTTGCATGTCTCAAAACATGCATTATATAACTTTCAATTACATTTGATCCTTCTTTCCCAAGAAAAGAATATGCCCAACATCAAGTTTGTTACAAAATTCCAACATGATTCGCATATAGGGACATTTAACAAATTTGCAACAAAATTTGCCAGGTGTTTCAAAAAGGTGAATCATTACAAATCCTTCATCATTATCCATTGTGGAGGCATGTTTTTCATTCTCCCAGCATACAGACCCCTTTCATTTCATTATTTCATTCTTATCCTTCTAAAATTTGATTCTGCAACTTTTTGATTTGATATTTCACGTTTTACACAGATGGGGTAAAAATTATTTCAAAAACACCTCAAATATGCAAATTGATCCTTAAAACCACTTGCATTGATCCTTACAGGCACAAACGACATGAATTTGCCAAAGATTCGATCAAAATTGATGCAAAATTTACATTTCCACACTTCCTGAGCAAAAATGGCAGCCAAAATGGAAAATGTATAGCTACCGTTGATTTTCTCTTTTTCCTTCAATCTAGGCCCTCCACGTGTCAAAATATGATTGGGAACAGATTTGGGATCACTTTTTGACTTTTTAACATTTTTGGAAAAATGGAAAAATTGACTTTTTCTCCACCCCTCCACCCTTGAAATTTGGAGCTAACACGTGGCATATGGTGGGTCCCATTGAAATCGTGCTTCAATTATGAAAATTTCCACCCTTTTTTGGAATTTGGAAATTTTTCACTTTTTTCCCCATGGGCTCGCACCTCCGATTTTTTCCCTACCACGTGTCTCCTTTGATTTGATGTGGAGCCACACCTCAAATTTTTATTCTAAGTCTTTTTAAAAAAGGGAAAAATTCCCTTTTGCCTCCGCTGGCCCGCCAACCCACTCTACCCAACATGTCTCTCTATGGTTTTTTTGGTAGACCCATGCTTCAAACTTCCATTTTAACTCCTTTTGCAAAGAGTGAACAATTTTACTTTTGCCCGTGTCGGCCCGGGCCGACCCGCACTCTCTCTACGCCCTGCTACATGTCCATTTTAGAATCATGTAGCTCATAGATGGGATCGTCTTGACCTCCTTCGGCTTGTCATCATGATCCTTGTGGACTGATGTAGGCATCTAGACTCTCCTTCTCTTCTGAATCTACCTCATCAGTCACCTTTTGCTTCTTCCTTCTGTGGATTCCAAGTACATGAGATTCTTCTTTTTCTTTCTCTTTGATAGGTGATGTCTTCCTTGGTGATTCCTCATGGGTGAGGGGCTCTTCATGCTTTGACACCTCTTCTTCTGGGGTCTTCACCTTGACAAGATACTTCTTTCTCCGTGCGTAAGTACTAGGCTTAGCGCTTGCTTCCGGCACACTCACCGTTTGTGTGGTTTGAACACTTGGTGCCTTCTACACCTCTTCTCTTTCTCTCTTCCTTGGTGTGGCCTTCTTCCTTCTTGTAGGGTCTTCTAGAAATGGAGACATCATTCTCCAAGTAAGTTCCCTTTTCAAACTTTGGCCTTAAACATAGATACACCCTTTCGTAGTCCTTCATACAATCGGAAGCATTAAAGGCTTCATCATTTGTATCTTGTGGGATACATATCTCTCCACATATGTGCACTTATTTAGGTAGAAGAGCTTCCAACGTAGCTTGTAGTGGTCTATATATACCTCACTAAGGTCAAACCTTAGTCTCTTGGCCTCCTTGAACCGATTGACTCTAGCTTGGAAGTATTGCATGGTGAAGGAGAAGGGTAGCTTGCACCATGGACTCATATTCCCATCTGTCAATGTAAATCTACCAATGCATAAGTGTTAGTATACTACAAACTCGGCTCTCCACTCATGAGCATGAGCAACTACTTTGGGATCCTCCACTCTACCTTGAATGTGTCATGCATTTGTTTATACCACTTCTCTAGGCACACCTTGTGAGTAGCCATCATGGTTTCACAAGTGTACTTTCACAAACCTTTTTGTGGGTGAGGGATCCTCTTATGGATACTCCCAAACAAAATTTTCTAGGCCCATCAGAACTCTAATATCTAAAAATACAATGGTGAGGAGGACATTACCAAAGAGTATCTTCTCTCCCTCTTATGCGCTGCTTATAATCTCATCCGTGATGAAAGCAAACAAGTTGTAGATGGTTCCTTTTGATATCTTCCGGCATACATTTAGCCATGCCTTGTTCACTTGTGTCCATCATTCTTGATCATTGAGCTTGGTCACCAAGCACATGACCATCCTCATAACAGGTTTGGAATTTTGGTGATGTCAAAGTATCGCGACCCCTTTTATAGTCATATGTGGCTATAGTCTCCTTGATAGCCTCCTTGTTGCTTAGATCATCATCTATGCTATCTCCTTCACAATTGAGGCCTGTGAACTTGGATATCAGTTGTGGTGTGATGTGCATCTTGCACCCCATGAAATAAAAATGATCCTCATGCATGCGCGACATCAACCACTTGGTAAAGGTGCTCAGCTTGCCAAAGTAAGGCAACTCATATAGTTGTAATAATCCAACCTTCTCCAATTTGATCTTTACCTCGTAATTGTAAATGGGAATTCCATCTGTGTTCTCTTGTTAGTTGGGTGAACCAAATCTAGTGCCATTTCTTTCTCGGTTGTGCTTGTGTGATGGTTATAATCGCTCATGGCCATCTTTTGTAAGTGTGACTCCCACTCTTTTCCTAGCAATACCCCATCTGGGTATTGCATTTCCACATACCATTCTTCATTGGTGCTTACAATGGCAATAATTTTCTTTCCCTTGCCCTTGCCCTTTGTTTTCTTTGGTGAAATGGTTGGTTTCTTTGGTGCCATATTTTTTATCGGGATCAACTATGGGCTTCTAACTCGCTCTACTACTTTGCTACACTCCAAATCCAACTCCAAAGCTTTAACTCCTAGAATGAATTCTTCTTTCTCCGTGCCCTAGCTTCCAAACCCTAACTAGGAAAACCTTCCACAAGATGAAACTCTTCACACAACCTTCCCTCACACCCATGTACTCCTTCCTTTTGGTTCACGGATCTAATCTAGTCTCACATGCAAATTTCTTATATTCTTCTTCCTTTGCACAAATGTTTCTTTGGATTCCTTAGCTCGCATGAGATTATTTTACTTCATAGTTTCAAGGTAAAAATGACTTTCCCAACCTTGTATTTATAGTTTTTGCTTCCTCCAACATTAAATGCTATACCACTTACCACCGTACTTGACACTAAATGTGGATTTTTCTTTAAAGCCCATTGTCAAGTTCTTTTACCCACATGCCTAATCCTACGTGAAAAACTTGACAACCTTCTGGCGTGTAAAAATACAATCCATCTCAAGACTCTTACATGCATTTCTATAGCACCAAAGGCACTTCTTCTGTCATTTACCCAAATTTTGACCTCATCTATCTCATGTTGTTCATGTGCTCTTCATCCTTAGTACGTGGTCTCTGCTACAACATTTTTGACACCATAATCCAATATCCACCGTTTCCTCACGTGCTTTCTCCACCTTACATACTTCCTTCTACTAGGCCACTCAACTTGTATTATAGGCCTATACTTCACATTAATCCACCCCACACTAAAACATATGTGTGGTCCTCTGCACATACAAAACCTTGGAAAAATAATGTGGTTACTTAGTGCACAAGGTGCAAAACAAAATAAAAAGAAGGGAACAAGCAATGAGAGAAGGAAACACAAGAAAATAAAAGCATAAAGGAAAATTCTAAGCTAACTGGAAACACTACCTTATTATAAACACCAAGAAGACTTATTTATAGTAGGGCTTCAACCTACTCCCATTGAAATGACCTGGTAATCTCATCCCATCCAGCGCTTATAACTGGAAAGTGCTTTAATCAAGAATGTACGAGATGATGTATGGTCCCAACTAATGGAATTTAAACTTCCCAGGATGGTGCATATACTTGGAATCATACAAACACACCATCTATCCAACCTCAAAATTCTTGTTCTTGATATGATGATCATGCCATGCTTTTTGTCTTCTGACTCCATCTAATAAGTGATTGCATTTCATCTAACTCGCATCAAATTATCAATACTTTCTTCCAGCCAGCTTGCTCATTAGCTAAACCTCCTACACACACTTTTCAAAATGATGGTAACATGAATTTAACTAGTAGCACAACCTCCATGCCAAACACCAATTGAAATGGTGTTGCCTTGTTCAACCTTTTTAGGTTGTCTGTATGCCCATAGAAAAGCGATACTTTATCATCCCAATCCTATTTTCCAACATCGTAAATCTTAGTCAATGTGTGACTTAGTATCTTATTAATTTCCTCGGTGAGATCCATTTGCTTGAGGGTGATAAGGGGTAGTCTTATAATGGGTCACCATAAATTCTCGATAATAGAATCCTGACGCTTTCATGTAGAAAGTATGTACCTCTATCACTTGTTAAAATTAAGGGACAACCATACCTACTGATTATGTTCTCCCATAAAAATATAGTAGTTGTTGTTGCGGTGCAATCCTTTGTAGGCACTGCCTCTACCCACCATGTCAAGTAATTAGTGCAAGTGATGATATACCATGAACCCGGTCCTTTGTCATGCGGCTAGCACAATTGGTCCTACAAATTCGATTGGATTTTTCAAACAGCTTCATCTCTAGCTATTGTTGCAAGGGAATTTTATCCCTCTTTCCAGGTTTTCCAAGGTGCTGAAAATGGTCACAGCCTTGTAAAACTCAATACAATCCTTGTAGATGGTTTCCCACCAAAGCCCTGCTAATAAAATCTTCCACACGGTAGCATTTCTTACATAGTGTCCTCCTGTAATCCCACCATGTGCTTCCTCCATAATTTCCACATGCTCATGCTCCAATATGCATCAACGTAAAACCTCATCATGACCTAACTTATACAGGTCTCCACTAATCAACATGTAGGGTGCGATGCATATTGCTAACTACTTTCTCTCTAGAGCCTTCATCCCTTCCTAGGCACCACACCTATTTTTAAGAACACTGTGATATCTTCCAAGTCTGAGGGTGCGTCACAACCTAAACAATTACACATCTGACATGGTATCCTCAATGCTTTGCACGTCCTCCCCTGAATTAATCCTTGATAAGTGGTCAGGTCTTGAATTGCTTTTTTCTTGGCTTCACAACCACTGTGAACTCAAACTCTTGAAATAAAAGGACCCAATGACATATGCGCCCTTGCAGAATGGTCTTGTTGACTAAGTATTTCAATGCCATGTGCTCCATTTAGAATATAAATTGTGTTTCCAATAGATACCACTTGAACTTATGCAAAGTGCATAGATCATAGACAATGCTTTGCACTCAGTAGTTGTGTAATTATGCTCTGCCGGTGTCAACATTCTACTTGCAAAGAACAAGGGATGATAAAAATTCCATCACTAGGTTGTGCTAGTATTACGCCATAGTTGTCCTTGAGGCATCGATATGCACATGGAAAGGCTTATCCCAAGAAGGAAAACGTAATATGGGTGCCATAACAAGCCTATCCTTCAAAGTGTCAAATTCCTATTGCTACGCCTCTTCCTAATGAAAGGCACTCGTGTGTTTTAGAAATTCTTCTAAGGGCGCGGAAATATTGGCATACCCCTTGATGTATTTTCTATAATACCCCATATGCCCAAGGAATTAGTGCACTACGATTTTACTAGTAGGCTACCCAAATCCCATAATAACTGCAACTTTGGTGGGATCTATTAGTAAGAATTCTTTGCATATAATGTGTTGGTACCCAAATTTTCTCTCCTTGTCAGTCTGAGTAGCATCAGAGATATCGTAAGAATCTCGAAGTCAGATAGATCTTGATGTGTGTCATTTTTTATTCGGGATGTGATCTAACTGCACTCGAGTTCGTAGAGAGATGGATAGCACTTTGAAAGGATCTGATTTGACCCTCACTATTTTAGGTTGTGCCTTTCAACCAAGGTAAGAGAGCCTATATTGTAACCCCCAAATGGTGAAAGATATGAAGACATCCCTCAATTTATGCAAGTAGTATGAAAAGGCCTTGGGAAAATATGATCAACATTCCAAATCTGACTTTCACAAGTTGTCACTCCCAGGATTATGGAGATATTTTCAATGCAAGGCAAGGGTTACTGGAGACATTGTATAATCCTGATTTTCCTTGTGCATTTTTGTAGATGGATATATTATTTATGGACACACAATGTAATGTAATAGTAGTATGGGTAGGGTTAGTTTGTTTAGAATGATTTTTGGTGGGGTATTGATGAGACAAACTGGGATGTATCGGATCTTTGACAACCTCTACAATACTTGAAACAACTATCAAATGTAATGCTTCAAATAATCAAGACATTCTTTCAACCAAAGAGGCATAAATGGAATCCCGAGTTGCACTCTTCACACAATCTTTGAGAATTCACCAAAAATATTGAAGTAAAGAACTCAATTAAACACAAAAAATCCACGATCAAACCATGCCTAAGGTACCCCCAAAGGCTTACAAGAAATCTTTGCAGTCAAGGAAGGTAAAGTGATTTTAAATTTATTTATCTCTTTATCGATGAAGGCCCTTCTGAACCTGAGATTGTAAATTCCACTAAACTATCAACAAGAAATGGAGATTATGTTTGATTTCTAAAGACTTTCAATGCAAGATTGCAACAAAACAAATGGAAACTATTTGTAGGCATTTAAAAATGATAACAGACATCATATTGCCTAGAAAAACACAGATTAAATCAAAAGCTTGTTAGATTCATTAGCAGGGGAGAGTTTCATGAACAATCTCAGAGCTGTGTGATGGCTATACACTTGTAACCAACTCACGTACATGAAGATCCAACACAGAAGAAATTATTCTAGTTCTTTGGTGGGTTTCTCAGAAAATGAGATTTTTCTCAGAATTTGCTCATGATTTTCTACTTTTCCCCTTTTACAATTTCTCCAAAATGCATTATATACCTCTTGCCACATTTTATCCTTCTTTCCCAAGAAAATAATATGCCATGGGATCAATTTTGTTACAAAAATTCTCATCATTCAATGAAAATGACATCAAACAGAAAAACACTTGCAGGTCACCAGGTGTGCCCAAAAAGATTAAATCAATACAAATATCTGGATCATTATCCTTCCTAGAGGAATTTTTTTCATCATTGAGGCATGCAAACACCTTTTACTCATCATTTTCACCTTTTTACCTTTTCAAATTACCTCTGCAACTTTTGATTTTGTCATTTCACGTGTTTGCTTAGGAAGGGGGAAAAATTTATTACAAAAACCTCAAATCAAAGAATTAAGCCATGAAAGTGATGCCAACGATCCTAGAAGGCCAAGACGACACAAAATCACTATAAATTTGATGAATTTTGATGCAAAAATCGTGATTCCAAGCTTCCTGGAGCTCCCATGGCGGTCAAAACAAATGGATGCACAACAACCATTGATTTTATCCATATTTTAATCCTGGCCCTCCACGTGGAAAATGTGGACTTAGAAATAAGCTTGAGTTACCTTTTAACTTTTGGATAAGGCTGGACATGTGGTAAAAAATGATTGGAAATCAATTCGGGCTCATTTTTGACTTTTTGACATTTTTGAAAAAATGGAAAATTTTGACTTTTCCTCTGCCCCTCTGCCTTTGAATTTTGGAGTTGACACGTGGCACATGGTGGGTTCTATTGAAATCGTGCTTCAATTCTACACATTTTGACCCTTTTTTGGAAATTAGGTAAATTTTCACCTTTTGCCCCGCAGTTCCAGCACTCTAATTTTTCCCTCACCACATGTCTCCTTGTGATTCGCTAGTGAGCCAACGCTTCAAATTTTGATTTTGAGTCCTTCCGGTAAAGGGAAAAATTTCCTTCTTCTCCGCCACTCGGGCCGACCCTGCCTTGTCCTCTGCCATGTGTGCTCGATGATTCACTTGCGGGCCTATAGCTTAAATTTTTATTTTAAGCCTTTTTGCCAAAAAAGGGAAAAATCCCCACTTCCCTCCATGGACCCGCTGTGTGCATCTTGCAAATTGTGGACACGTGTCCTCTTTTTATTGGGTCACGGGATTTCAGGCCAAAAATTTTACCTTAGCCATTTGATAAAAAAACACAAAATTCTTCCGCCACCCGCATCCCCTCTGACCTTTTATGGACACGTGTCCACTCTCGATTGGCTACGGGGTTTCGGGCCAATTTTTGATTTTAATTTTTTGTAAAATAAGGTCTAAAAACCTTAAAGGAACCCAACCACCTGCCATCCCTCCTACCAATCAAGCCGCCACGTAGGCAAATTTGGAAAAAAGGGGCCTTGGGCCCGAAAATGCCTATTTTGCCAAAAATAAAAAAATGACAAGTTAGAACACTTCCCCGCCGATCCTCGGCCAATAAAAACCCACCACATTGCCAATGCATGTTTGAGGAAGAAATTGACAGGAAAATGATGCCCGTATGATCGTCAAAATGTAAAAATTCTAGGGATGCCCTAGAATTCAATTTTTTCACCAAGGATGGCAGATTTTTCGATTCTAAATCAACTGAAGCATGATTTTACAACATTTTCGACCTTGGGATTGGATTTTCAAATACAAACAAGTATGAATTGATCAAATTCAATTTTTCCACGATCTGGCAAAGGGAAAAATGACATAGCCCGTGAAATTGGAAAAACTAGGGCACAAAAAGGGCAAACTTGGATTATTCTTTCAAATTAGGGCAAAACAACAAGTTTGTGAGCATTTTTAAAGCATTCAACTGGAGGGGAAGAAATTTAGACCATTAATTCAAAGGGTAAAACATTTTTTTGAGCAAATATAGATTTGAAAATTTTAGGGCAACATGGTGCAAGCTCAAAAATGGCACCAACATCGGCTCTTGCTTGGGGATGGGCACTCCCAGTGAGTGCCACAAGGACAAAATATAGACCAAGTGCCAAAATATCCATTGGGAAAAGGAGTCACGAGCCAAAATCACTAGAAACCAGTTGAGAATTTGACAAAAAATGCTACCACATAGCACAACAAACCACAAATGGACAAAACACAAAAAATAGAGTAAAAAGCCAAACACTATACACTATACAAGCTGGTGCATACCTAAGATTTGGGGTTTAATTCAAGAAATTATTCAAATGCCTACCATTAATAGGAGATTCCAGCAATTCCCCATCTAAGTCCTTGAGATAGAAGGTATGTTCACCAATTCTGATATCAATGACATAAGGGCCCATCCATAATGCATCAAATTTTCCATGCTTGCCCTTGTCTTCATGCCTGCTATCCCATAACAAAACCATCCCCAACATTGAAGGCTCTAGGAGTGACCTTCTTGTCAAAAATCTCTTCAAAATTTCCCTAAATCTGACATGCCTTTGATGGGATGCTCTTCTATCCTCATCAAGCTCAATAATATGATTGATCCTTGATTCATATGGGCCAAGCTCTTGATCCTCCAACTGTTGGGAAAAATGAAACAAAGATAATTGTAGGTGCAAGGGTAGAAAATCTTGAGGTCCATACACCAATTCAAATGGAATTTTACCAGTAGCTCTTTTAGGAGTTATCCTATCAGCCCAAACTACAAACTTCAATTGTTCACCCCATTTCTTCTCATTTTGCTCCAAGGTTCTTCTAATGATCTTCAACAAATTCTTATTCTTTGGACTCACCTTGTCCATTACCTTGGGGTTTATAGCTTGAAGAATAAGTCGATTGATTCCATATTCATTGCACATTACTATTAAAGGTTAGGCTCTAAAGCACATGGCATTATCAACTACAATCTTGATTGGGACTCCAAATCTACATATGATTTGATTCAACAAGAATTCCATAACTACTTGGTGTGTTGCTTTCTTGGTGGGGATTACCTCTAACCACTTTGTAAAGTAATTAGTGGCTACAAAGATCCACTTATGGCTAGCACTAGAAGGATTTGAAATCTCACCAATGAAGTCCATCCCCATTGCTTAAAAGGAGCTTCAATTGATACAGATGCAAAGGAAGGGAACCCGAAGCTTTCGAGCTTCCAGAGAAACATTGGCAACTATCACATTTTCTAACCAAATGGGTTGCATCTTTGAAGAGAGTAGGCCACCAATAACCAACTCTAAAAATCTTATGTGCTATTACTCTTCCAGCAAAGTGTCCTCCAATAACAAGCTCTAAAAATCCATGTTTGCCCCCATTTGTGCCCTAATTTCTTCATTTTTATGGGCTGTATCATTTCTCCTTTGTCAAATCATGAAAGAACTCGAAATTGATCAAATCCCAAGCTTGTGCAAGTGTTTTCCCAATCCCATGCTCAAAAACAACGTCAAAAATGATTCATTTGGTTCAAGATCAAGAAATCTATCTTCCTTGTCAAAAAATTTGATTTCTAGGGCATCTTCTGCATTTTTTGATGTATTGATGGTCATATAGGCGTATTCCACCCATCAAATTCATCATCGCGACATTATTGCAACATGGGAGGTTTCTATTGGCCCAGGGCGATCAGGAAAAATTTCTAACTTGTTAATTTTTCAAATTTTGGCTTAAGGAAAAATTTGGTCCATGGCTCCGCTTGCTACAGTGAAGTGCCTACATGACACATTGTGATTGGCTAGAGGAATGGTGGGTGGCGGGTTTGCCTTAAAAAATTTTGCTCCCATTTTGTAAAATTTCCTAAGTTAAATATTTGGCCAAAGGCCCACATCTAATGGCAGATGGACATGTGTCCTAGAGGAGTCAACATGGAAGGGCGGAAGCACCGATGAATTTGAAGTTTTTAACTTCAAAACTTTAAAGTAAAAATTTGAGTCAAAGTCCGTAGCAAATGAGAAGGAGACACGTGGCAAAGGGAGTATGTGGATGGTGGGGGACTTGGAGAAATTTTTATGTTTTTGACTCAAGATGTCAAGGGGAAATTTTGACCTGAAGGCCCACATCCAATGACAGTGGACATGTGTCTAGGAGAAGCCAAAATGGGAGGGCAGGGTTTTGAAATAACTTTGAAGTTTTTAACTTCAAAAGGTAAAAGTAAATTTTCAGGCCGAAGTCCCGCAACCAATGAAAAGAGGACACGTGTCCAAAAGAAAGAAAGGGGGAAGCAGGTTGGTGGGAATGTTTTGAATTTTTTCCTTTGGAGGAAAAAACTTAAAATCAAAAAATTGTCTGCTTTGCCAAATACAAAGAAATGTGAATGGAGGGGGAGGTTCAAAGCTCGAAGTTACTATTGGAAATTTTACAAATTTCGGCTAATGTTTCAAAGAAAAAATTGAAGGTGTGCTTCCGTGGCCAATCCATGTTGGACACATGGTGCATTTCAAAGAGGACAAAAGGAGATTGCCGACCCGCAATAAGTTTTGAATTTTTCAAAATTTGGCAGGAGGTCTCGAGGGTAGAATTGAGGCATGTCCCCATGGCGAATTAGGGGCCAACACGTGGCGAAGAAGAGAGCGGGTGTTTGAGCCCATGGAGTGTTTTGAGAAAATTTTTAGTTTCTCAAAAGGGTGGCGAAATTCATAAAATTGGCCCGCATTTTCAAGTAGGGCCCACATGTGGACACGTGGTGGGTCCAGGGGAGAAGCGAAGAGTTTTTGTAAAATTTTCCAAAGGTAAAAGGGGTCGTAGATGCATTTCTAGAGCATGGGAGGTCGATCCAATCAAGTTGTGACACGCATCCCACTTCATTCAAAGGTCAAAAAGGTAGTTTTGAGCTTATTCCTTAAATGGCATTATCCACGTGTAAGGTTGATATTAAAAGTTGATCAAAATCAATGGATACTATGCATTTTCATTTTTGGGTGCCATGGGAACTCCAAGGAGCTTGGAAATCACATTTCTTCATCAAAATTCATCAGACCTTATATGATTTTGAGTCCCCTCAGCCTTCTGAGAATAATGGCACCATTTTCATGAGCTAATTTGATGGTCTGTGATGTTTTTGATGCATTTTTGGTTCAGCTCGATGTAAAAACATGAAAGGTGAAAAGCAAAAGTTACAGAGGTAAAAATCAAGGGGTAAAAGGTGAAAATGATTGCTAAAGCATGTTTGGCTTGCCTAAATGCCAAAAATGTGACCCTGGGATGGATAAGGATAAAAAATCATGCAATATTTTAAAATTCTTGTGCATCCTTGGCAATATGTGATCTGTTTTGTAGTTTGATGTCATTTTCATGAAATGATGAAGGGTTTTACAACAAATTTGATCCCTTAGGCATATTATTTGCTTAGGAAATAAGGTTACAAGTTGACATGAGGTATAAAATGTATTTTTGAAGCATTTTTAAAGAAAGAGATAGAAGAGAGAAAATAACTTAGAAATTTTCAAGCAAAAGGCTGGAAAAAATCCATTTCTCTAGAGAAAACTGCCTGAGAGCCATTTTCAATTCCATTTTGTATCAGATTTCATCATGTTGAGTTGGTTTTAGTTATAAAGCCATCAATAGGCTCTGAGATTTTTCTTATAACATTCCCCTGTTGATGTATTTGATCAAATTTTGGATTATGTGGTGTTATCTCTTGAAAAATTTGCATATGCTTATGTCTCAGAATATTTTCAATTTGTGTTTCTTGCTCATGTTGTAATCTTGTGTTTAGGATCTCTTTGATCATACAGGGTCTCATTTCTTGTCGATGGTTTAATGGCATTTGCAATCTTATATTTAGAAGAGCCTTCATCTGATATAAGATAAACAGATTTACAATCATTTCAGTATCCTTGAATGTTGAGATTGTTTGTAAACCTTTGGGTGCACCTTAGGTCATGATTAAATAGGGATTCCTAGATACTTTGTTGGTATTTTGCTTCAAGATTTTGTGGTAGGTTATCAAAGGTTGTGTGAAAGAGTGTAGATATGGGCATCCATTTATGCACATATCTTGGTTAAAGGAGCATTTAAAACCTCTGGAAGTATTCTTATTGTGTAGGTGTTACAAATTCCTTGCAAAGGTTCTCAAAGAAGTTGGTAATTCCCATCTAGTCTTTTCTAAACATCTCCCCACAAAATTTCATTCAAACTAATTCATCCTACCAATACTACCCCTGCATTACATTATGTGTCAAAAAAAGAATATAAATCCATTCACAAAAATACACAAAGCATACCAGATTTTATCATGTCTCTAGCAGCCTCAGCCTTGTCATGAAAGCATTTCCATCATTTAGCAGTGACAACTCCTTTGAGTTTGAATAATGGATAATTGATCATGTTTTCACAAGGCCATCTCCATATAATGTGCAAAATATGAGGATATCTCCATCTCCTTTACCATACAAGGGCTGCAATATAGGTTCTCTTGCCTTGGTTGATAGGCACAACCTAAAATAGTGAGGATCAGATCAAGATCCTTTTGAAGGTGCTATCCACTCCCTCAAATATTGAGTACCAACAAGCCAGATAGATGTGCTCCCCGGCTACAAATGACATACAAATCATCTATCTACCCTTGAGTGTCTTGTGCAAATGCATGATGTTGTTCAAGTTGTGAAGGAGATTAAATCTGATACCAACACTGAGTGGCACCATTTCCGGGGACTTCTTGGAATTTCTTGGTGTTTTGGAATATTTGAGGGGTTTGAGCATTTGCATATTCAAGTGTCTGAGCTATTGCATTCTTGGAATATTATTTTGTACTTCAGATCTGCAAGTTTTAGGCAAAAGTTTCAATCTCAGCCTGCTCTGTTGCATTTACCAGTAGTTTATACAACCTGGTTGCTTTGTCTGTGATTGATTTAAGAAGAGGAAGATCTGATTTGTAGAGCCTTGCAAAGTTATCAGTATTAGCAAGCATTTGAAAAATTATTTTAGTGCATTCTTGCACAACTGAGGTGAAATTCCTTAGTGGCGACTCCATGCTGATTTGAATCTTGAAAGTACCAGTGTCTTGAGCTTTCTGTCATTTATTTTTGTGTTATTGATCTCTCAAAGTGGAGGGAAGAAGATCTCTCTTCCTTAAAGACTCTGCTAAAAAATTGTTCTCAGACTTAAGAAACTTAGAGTTGGAAGGGAGAAGAGTTTGGAAAGTGGTTAAAGGTCAGACATCAGACAAAGATACAATCATTGGTGAGAGAGATCAACCTTTGGTAGAAGACTATCATTCTTCTTCAAGTGAGTCTGATTCAGGAAATCCTCTCATAAACTTGTTTGCCTCAGCTGGTGAAGGTCCTTCTACTATACCTGGTAAGTTCCTTCTCCAATCTACACCTCTATGTTTTAATTCAAATAAAACTTCCCAAGGAAATCAGCACTTAGAAGATACCAATCTTGTGAATCACATTCTTGAGCCCCAAGGATATTGTACTCCTCACCAATTTGTTTCACCTCCAAGATCACCCCCACCAAACAATATGGCTCAGCCTAGACCTCCATTTGTTGTTAACACTTTTGGTCCTATAAATTTTGGAGGAATGGATGGTTACCCAAATGCTGTCCCACAAGATGTCAGAAATAGGTTGCCAAAATTCCAAGGTAACAATGCCATTACTGGTGATCAACATCTCAAACTGTTTGATAATATGATGGAAGATTTTGAGATAGAATTTGAGGATGTATATATCAAGTTGTTTATCCATACACTTGAAGAAGATGCTAGGGATTGGTACAAGGCTCTACCTGATAACTCTATTGATTCATGGAATGAGATGAAAAATACATTTAGGTTGCAATATGGTGACAGGACTAATCCTAGATTTCTTTTGTTTGAATTTGAAAATATCAAGAAGAACCCGAATGAGACAGTCCATGACTTCAATACAAGATTTAATAAAACATTGAGAAGGTTTCCTATCATCTTGAGGCCTTGTGATGAATCTTGTTTGATTAAATATGTAGATGCATTTGATAAAAAGGCAGCCTATTACTTGAGAGACAAAAATCCTACAAACTTGAGACAAGATTTTACCATGGCACTTCAAATTGAAAATAATATTAAAGCTATTGGTAAACCACTTAAGAGGGATGGTGTGAAGCTGATAAACCATGAGAAGCCTCAAGCTAGCAAGGGTGCTGATTTAGAAGATGTTGTCAAGACTTTGGCAGGGGCTATCAAAGAAATTTCTTACAAATTAGCCCAGGCTGAGAAAGGAATTGGGAAAAGTTCACAAGGATAGCAAAGAACTCAAAACCATGATAGATTTGGAAATCATCCTAGGGGTGATCAAAGACAAGATGATAGAGGTAAAGGGCCTATTGGATATGCAAACAGACAACCCCAAGCACGTGAAAATAGAGTGGTGTCTGACCCTCTAACTCGCTAGAGTTTCTGCTATTCAGAGGTCATTGATATGGATTGGTGTGATAGATGTTTTATTCCTCATCCTCCATGTGAAATGGACCAGCAAGTTATTAAAGATGATAATGAAGATGAAATGGATGATGAAATTTGTATGATGGGCAGCTCTTCAAGCTCACGACAAGTAGCAACATCAATAGATGTGATAAGTGTAAGGACTGTTGTAACCTTTTGGGATTGCATAAGGAGGGTACCATTTATTTCTCTTCCTCAAGCATGACATAGATGTAGTTCAAGCTTTTGAAATTCCTAACAATCACTTTGAATATCTAAGGGCTTTAATGATCAAGAAGTACGATGGTGGTATTCCTTCTGAGGAAGATAGACAATTGTTAATGAATGCTATGGTTGGCCAAGAGAAAGATTACAAGACTAGAAGTAAATTTTTAGAGGAGCTGGTCCTCAAGCCAAGCAAAAGACACCCTTTCTCACAAGCATTCCCAAAGAAAATCCTAGAAAAGAAACAATTGCAAAGAACCCTGTTGTCCCATGCAAAAATATTAGTCCTCTTCATGCCCATGCTTGCCAAGAATGCTTCTCCACCGATGAACCTTATTGTTTCCTTCCAATGTTGTCTTACCAAAGAGTGTTCCATATGATATAGCCTAGGTTTTGAGCCAAATTAAAGTGAGTGTTCCAATAATTGAATTTCTTAGAATTCATGAGCATAAGAAGAGAGCATTTGAGTACTTGGGATTGAAATAAGAGAAGATTACCTCGAACAGGAATGTAAATGTTGTTGAGGTCCCTCTTCAAATCATGGCTGGCCTTAAAACATCACCAGTGGTGGAAGATCTTGGAGAGGAACCTGAAGTATATTTGGGGACATCCTTGGTTGATTCCCAATTGAATGTTGATCTATTTTCACAACTTTTCTCATAAAAGATAGGTTGCTTCACAATTGCATGTTTGATTCCGGTGCATCATGTAATGTCATGCCTCTAGAATTCATGAATGAGTTGGATATCAAAGTGACAGCAGCATATGGGAAATGCATAGCCATGGATTCAAGGGAAGTGCCGGTTGTTGGTTGTGTGAAGGGTTTAGTGGTGCAACTTGTAGCCTATCAAGGTAAAAACTTGAAACTTGATGTTGTAATTGTTGACTACCCTGCCAAATGGGGTATGCTTTTGTCAAGAAAATGGGCTACATGTGTTGGTGGTAGTGTTCAAATGGACATGTCCTTTGCCACCATTCCCATTGAGGGAAGCCTTGTCAAACTCTATGGTGAGAAGAAGATGTTGCACTTGATTGAAGACCCCAACAATGCTTCTTATGAAGTGCTATTTGCTGATGTAGACACTTTGAGAATTTCATTGGTTTTGCTGATGGAAAAGAGAACAAGATGGATAAATCAGAATGCCTTGATATGATAGGTTCTCCTTGGACTTTTCTGTTTGATGGAGCTTCCTCCAAATTTGGAAATGGTGCTGGTATAGTTTTGCTTTCTCCTAGTTTGGAAGAATTTCCTTTTTCCTTCAAACTTAATTTTGAATGCACTAAAAATATTGCTGAGTATGAGGCATTGTTGTTGGGATTAAGGATTGCATGGAAATATGGAGTGAAGGATATTGTTGCCAAGGGGATTCAGAGCTGGTTGTCAAGCAAGTAAGGAAGTTATATGCCACAAAAAATCAGCGTATGAAACAATATAAGCATGTTGTTTGGGACTTGATTGAAATGTTTGATTCCTTTAACATTGTTTACCATGATAGAAGTATTAATGATGCTACTGATAAGTTGGCTATACTTGGCTCTAGATTTGACAATTGTACCATTTCACCTTTTTGTGAATATAATGTTGAAGTGCTAACAAGGCCAGCTGTCCCGGATAATGTGAAACATTGGCAGATTTTTGATGATGATGCACAAGTGTTGAGATTATTACAATGCCAAGATGAGTTTTCTAGTCAGAACATTGATTGGGAACCAATGGTATGCATGAATGAAGGGAGAGAAACTTTATTTGACAAGGATATTATCCAATTGAAAACAAATACCATTCCTAAAGGTCTTATTGCACTTGAGGCAAATTTTAACAATGCTGATTGCATCATAAATAGAAAGATGTCTACTTCAAGGGATGTGGAAGAGAACAACTTGGGAACCAAGGATAAACCAAGGAAGATTTGGTTGGGTAGCAATTTAAGTAAAGAGGAAAAATAGTCCTATGCCCAACTCTTAAAGAAATATCAAGACTGCCTTGCTTGGTCTTATTCAGAGCTAAAAGCATATAGAGAAGATTTGTTCCAACATGAGATTCCCCTTGAAGCAAAAAATAAGCCATTCAGACAGAGACAAAGGCATATTAATCCACTTCTCTCCATGAAAATGTAGGAAGAGTTAAAGAAGTTGAGAGATGGAGGTATTATTTAGCCCACTAGGTATTCATCTTGGGTTGCAAACCTTGTGCCAGTTAGAAAGAAGAATGGAGACATCAGAATTTGCGTGGATTTTAGGAATCTAAATAAAGCATCCATGAAGGACAACTATCCCTTGCCAAATATGGAAAATATGTTGCAACTTGTGACAGGGTCAGAAATGCTTTCTACTTTGGATGGTTTCTCCAGATACAATCAGGTGGTTGTTAAAGAATCAGAAAGACTTAAGACAACCTTCACTACGCCTTGGGGAACTTATGTTTTTGTAAGGATGCCCTTTGGATTGATGAATGCTGGTGCCACTTTTCAAAGAGAAATGGATGTTGCCTTTGCTGGTTACATCAATGAATTTATTACAGTTTACCAAGATGATGTGACTGTATTTTCAAGGTAGTGAGGAGACCATTTGCAACACCTAGAGAAAATGCTGATCAGATGTAGAGAGTATGGCATTTCTCTTAATCCAAAGAAGTTTCATTTTGGTGTGTAAAAGGAAAATTTCTGGGACATATTGTGTCTAAGGATGGTGTCATGATAGACCCTGAGAGAGTGGAAGCAATCAGCAAAGTACCTATCCCAAGAACCAAGAAAGGTATCCAATCTTTCTTTGGCCAAATCAATTTTATTAGAAGGTTTATTTCCAATTTTGCTGAGCTAACTCTTCCAATCACAAGCATGTTAAGAAAGGATCAAGTCATTAGGTGGGAGGAGGCTGCCATTCAAGATTTTGAAGGAATAAAGGATGCACTTAAGCATGCCCCTATTTTGGCAGCCCCAAACTATAAGAGGCCTTTCCAAATCTTTTCTTTTGCCTCTAAATTCACTATTGCTTCAGTTTTGTTGCAAAAGGATGAGAATGGAGCTGAGAGGCCTATTGCCTTCTTTAGCAAGGCTTTACAAGCAGCTGAGTTGAAGTATACAATCATGGAAAAACAAGCATTTTCCTTGGTAAAAGCAACAAATATTTTCAGGCCCTATATATTGAGTTCAAAAGTTGTTGCTTATGTTCCCCACACCATGGTTAAAGACATCTTATTATACATGGAGATATCAAGCAAGAGATGTAGATGGGTCAACAAATTACAAGAATATGATATGGATATCCAAACAACAAAGCTAGTAAGAGGTTTGGGTCTTGCCAAGCTCATGGCTGAGAGCAATTTGCAAAATGTAGAAGTGAATCAGCTAGAGGAAGAAAGGGAAGATTTTCTTGACAAATTGATGAGGTCTGAGTGGTACAAAGATGTGATTTTCTACCTTAGACACCTATGTTGTCCTAGTCACTTGAATAAAAATTAGAAAAGAGCCCTCAAGCTGGCTTCTCAAAATATATCATAACAGACCTTGGGCTGGCTTGGAAGAACCCTGAAGGTGTCCTCTTGAAATGCATAACTGAAGATGAAGCTCCCAAGTTGATTGCTTGATTTCCATGGGGGAGTTTGTGGAGGACATTTTGCTGGGAGAGTGACAGCACATAAGATTTTAAGAGCTGGTTATTGGTGGCCTACTCTTTTTAAAGATGCAACCCAGTTGGTTAGAAAGTGTGATAGTTGCCAACATTTCTCTAGAATACTGAAAGCCTCAGGCTCCCTTCCTTTGCAACCTATATCAATTGAAGCTCCTTTCAAATAATGGGGAATGGATTTCATTGGTGAGATTTCAGATCCTTCCAGTGTTGGTCATAAATGGATCCTCAGTAAGCAATCGATTATTTTACAAAATGGGTTGAGGCAATTCCATCTAGAAAGGCAACACACCAAGTGGTAATGGATTTATTGTTAAATAATCATATGCAGATTTGGAGTTCCAGCTTAAAATTGTGTCTCGATAATGCTATGTGTTTTAGAGCCAAACCTTTGATGGCAATATGTAATGAATATGGGATAAATCTGACTTATTCTTCAAACTACAATCCACAAGGCAATGGAAAAGCTGAGTCTAGTAACAAGAACTTGCTCAAAATGATTATAAGGACGCGGGAAATCAACAAGAAGAAGTGGGGAGAGAAATTGAAATTTGTAGTTTGGGCTGATAGAATAACTCCTAAAAGAACAACTGGTAAGAGCTCATTTGAATTGGTGTATGGAACTCAAGATTTGCTACCCTTACACCTGCAATTATCCACTTTTTAGTTTGACCAAAAGTTGGAATATCAAGAACATGGCCCATATGGATCAAGAATCAATCAGATCATTGAGTTGGATGAAGAGAGAAGAGCTTCTCATCAAAGGCATATCAGGTTTAGAGAGAAATTGAAGAGGTTGTTTGATAAGAAGGTCACTCCTAGAGCCTTCAATGTTGGAGATCTAGTTTTTCTATGGGATAGTAGGCATGAAGACAAGGGAAAACATGGCAAGTTTGATGCATTATGGATGGGCCCTTATGCCATTGACATCAAAATTGGTGAGCATACCTTTTTCCTTAAAGATCTAGATGGGGATTTGCTGGAGCTGCCTATTAATGGCAGACATTTAAAACATTTCTTGGATTAAATCCCCTAGTGAGGTATGCACAAGTTGTATATTTGTATAGTCTTTGTTTTTGCTTTGTTTTTTGCTTGTTTGTTGGTGTGTGGTTTTCCCTTTTGTCCTTGGCATCCTTTCTGGTGGTTTTCTCAGTCTGGTTTTTTGTGGAAATTCTGAGTTGTTGGGTTGCCCTGTGTTTTGACTCCTTTGCCTAATGGTTTTTGCACTTGGTCTATGTTTTGATCTTGTGGCACTCACTGGGAGTGCCCATCCCTAAGCAGGAGCCAATGTTGGTCCCATTATTGAGTTTTCATAATGTGCCCTAATTTTTCATGTCCAAATTTGCTCACAAATGTTTCATTTTTTGATTTGGTGGTCTACAGTTTGTATTCCCCAATTGAATACCTTTGAAAATGCCTAAGTTGTTATTATTTTGCCCTAATTTGAAACAAAATCCATGTTTTCCCCCATTTGTGCCCTAATTTCTTCATTTTTACAGGCTGTATCATTTCTCCTTTGTCAAATCGTGAAAGAACTCGAAATTGATCAAATATCGAGTTTTTGCAAGTGTTTTCCCAATCCCATGCTTGAAAACAACGTAAAAATGATTCATTTGGTTCAAGATCAAGAAATCTGCCTTCCTTGTCAAAAATATTCAATTTCTAGGGCATCTTCTACATTTTTTGACATATTAACGGTCATACGGGCGTATTCCACCCGTCAAATTCATCATCGCGACATTATTGCAACATGGTAGGTTCCTATTGGCCGGGCGGTGAGGAAATATTTCTAACTTGTTAATTTTTCAAATTTTGGATTAAGGAAAAATTTGGTCCATGGCTCCGCTTGCTACAGTGAAGTGCCTACATGGCACATTGTGATTGGCTAGAGGAATGGTGGGTGGCGGGTTTGCCTTAAAAATTTTGCTTCCATTTTGTAAAATTTCCTAAGTTAAATATTTGGTCGAAGGCCTGCATCTAATGGTAGATGGACATGTGTCCTAGAGGAGTCAGCATGGAAGGGCGGAAGTGCCGATGAATTTGAAGTTTTTAACTTCAAAACTTTAAAGTAAAAATTTGAGCCAAAGTCTGCAACAAATGAGAAGGAGACACATGGCAAAGGGAGCATGCGGATGGTGGGGGACTTGGAGAAATTTTGATGTTTTTGAATCAAGATGTCAAGGGGAAATTTTGACCTGAAGGCCCGCATCCAATGACAGTGGACACGTGTCCAAGAGAAGCCAAAATGGGAGGGCGGGTTTTGAAATAACTTTGAAGTTTTTAACTTCAAAAGGTAAAAGTAATTTTTCAGGCTGAAGTCCCACAACCAATGAAAAGAGGACACGTGTCCAAAAGAAAGAAAGGGGGAAGCAGATTGGTGGGAATGTTTTGAATTTTTGCCTTTAGAGGAAAAAAAAACTTAAAATCAAAAAATTGTCTGCTTTGCCAAATACAAAGAAATGTGAATGGAGGGGCAGAGGTTCGGAGTTACTATTGGAAATTTTAAAATTTTTGGATAATGTTTCAAAGCTAAAATTGAAGGCATGCTTCGTGGCCAATCCATGTTGGACACGTGGTGCATTTCAAAGAGGACAAAAGGAGATTGCGGGCCCATAATGAGTTTTGAATTTTTCAAAATTTGGTAGGGAGGTCTAAGGGTAGAATTGGAGGCGTGGCCCCACAAGAATTTAGGGGCGGCACATGGCGGAGAAGAGAGCGGGTGTTCGGGCCCATGGAGTGTTTTGAGAAAATTTTCCTTTTCTCAAAAGGGTGGCAAAATTCATAAAATTGGCCCGCATTTTCAAGTAGGGCCCACATGTGGACACGTGGTGGGTCCAGGGGAGAAGCGGAGATTTTTGTAAAATTTTCCAAAGGTAAAAAGGGTCATAAATGCATTTCTAGAGCATGGGAGGTCGATCCAATCATGTTGTGACACGTGTCCCACTTCATTCAAAGGTCAAAAAGGTAGTTTTGAGCTTATTCCTTAAATGGCATTATCCACGTGTAAGGTTGATATTAAAAGTTGATCAAAATCAACGGATACTGTGCATTTTCATTTTTGGGCACCATGGGAACTCCAAGGAGCTTGGAAATCACATTTCTTCATCAAAATTCATCGACCTTATATGATTTTGAGTCCCCTCAGCCTTCTGAGAACAATGGCACCATTTTCATGAGCTAATTTGATGGTCTGTGATGTTTTTGATGCATTTTTCTTTGACCCGATGTAAAAACATGAAAGGTGAAAATCAAAAGTTGTAGAGGTAAAAATTGAAAGGGTAAAAGGTGAAAAATGATTGCTAAAGCATGTTGGCATGCCTAAATGCCAAAAACATGACCCTGGGATGGATAAGGATCTGAAATCATGCAATATTTTAAAATTTTTGTGCATCCCTGGCAATATGCGAGTTGTTTTATAGTTTGATGTCATTTTCATGAAATGATGAAGGGTTTTGTAACAAATTTGATTCCTTAGGCATATTATTTGCTTGGGAAGCAAGGTTCCAAGCTGGCATGAGGTATAAAATGTATTTTTGAAGCATTTGTAAAGAGAGAGATAGAAGAGAGAAAAGAACTTAGAATTTTTCAAGCAAAAGGCTGGAAGAAATCCATTTCTCTGGAGAAAACTGCCTGAGAGCCATTTTCAATTCCATTTTGTATCAGATTTCATCATGTTGAGTTGGTTTTAGTTGTAAATCCATCAATAGGATCTGAGATTGTTCTTATAGCATTCCCCTGTTGATGTATTTGATCAAATTTTGGATTATGTGGTGTTATCTCTTGGCAAAATTTGCATATGCTTATGTTTTAGAATATTTTCAATTTGTGTTTCTTGCTCATGTTGCAATCTTGTGTTTAGGATCTCTTTGATCATACAGGGTCTCATTTCTTTTTGATGGTTTAATGGCATTTGCAATCTTATATTTAGAAGAGCCTTCATCTGATAGAAGATAAACAGATTTAAAATCATTTTACTATCCTTGAATATTGAGATTGTTTGTAAACCTTTGGGTGCACCTTAGGTCATGATTAAATAGGGATTCCTGGATACTTTGTTGGTATTTTTCTTCAATATTTTGTGGTAGGTTATCAAAGGTTGTGTGGAAGAGTGCAGATCTGGGCCTCCATTTGTGCACATATCCTGGTTAAAGGAGCATTTAAAACCTCTAGAAGTATTCTTGTTGTGTAGGTGTTACAAATTTCTTGCAAAGGTTCTCAAAGAAGTTGGTAATTCCTAGCTAGTCTTGTCTAAACATCTCCCCACAAAATTTCATTCAAACTAATTCATCCTACCAATACTACCCCTGCATTGCATTGTGTGTCAACAAAAGAATATAAATCCATTCACAAAAATACACAAAGCATACCAGGATTTTATCATGTCTCTAGTAGCCTCAGCCTTGTCATGAAAGCATTTCCATCATTTAGCAGTGGACAACTCCTTTGAGTTTGAATAATGGATAATTGATCATATTTTCACAAGGCCATCTCCATATAATGTGTAAAATATGAGGATATCTCCATCTCCTTTACCATACAAGGGCTGCAATATAGGTTCTCTTGCCTTGGTTGATAAGCACAATCTAAAATAGTGAGGATCAGATGAAGATCCTTTTGAAGGTGATATCCACTCCCTCAAATCTTGAGTACCAACAAGCCAGATAGATGTGCTCCCCAGCTACAAATGACATACAAATCATCTATCTACCCTTGAGTGTCTTGTGCAAATGCATGATGTTGTTCAAGTTGTGAAGGAGATTAAATTTGGATACCAAAAGCTCTCACCATGGGCTTAGCAAGACCCAAACCTCTTACTAGCTTTGTGGTTTGGATGTCCATATCATACTCCTACGCTTTATTCACCCATATACATGTTTTACTTGACATCTCCATCTCTGATAAGATGTCTTTCACCATGGTGTGGGGAACGTAAGCAACAACTTTTGAACTCAATATATAAGGCGTAAAAACTTTTGTTGCTTTCACTAAGGAAAATGATTGTTTCTCCATGATTGTATACTTCAACTCAGCCGCTTGTAAATCCTTACTAAAGAAGGAAATAGGCCTTTCAGCCCCACTCTCATCCTTTTGGAGAAAAACAAATGCAATAGTATTTTTAGAAGCAAAGGAGAAGATTTGGAAAGGCTTCTTGTAATTTGGAGCTGCCAAGACAGTGCATGTTTGAATGCCTCTTTGATTCCTTTAAAAGCTTTAATGGAAGCATCCTCCCACCTGATAACTTGGTCCTTCTTTAGCATGTTTGTGATTGGAAGATTCAACTCAGTAAAGTTGGAAACAAACCTTCTAATAAAATTAATTTGACCAAAGAAAGATTGGATGCCTTTCTTGGTTCTCGAGATAGGTACTTTTTTGATTGCTTCCACTCTCTCACAGGTCTATCATAACACCATATTTTGACACAATGTGACCAAGAAGCTTGAAATTTTACATGAAAAAATGACACTTCTTTTGATTAAGAGAAATTCCATACTCCCCACATCAAATCAGCATCTTCTCTAGGTGCTGTAAATGATCACCTCTCTGCCTTGAAAAGACAGTCACATAATCTTGGTAAACTGCAATGAACTCATTGATGTAACCAACAAAAGAAACATCCATTTATCTTTGAAAAGTGGCACCAAAATTCATCAAACCAAAAGGAATCCTAACAAAAACATATGTTCCCCAAGGAGTAGTGAATGCTGTCTTAAGTCTTTTTGATTCTTTGACAACCAGTTGATTATATCCGGGGAAACCATCCAATGTAGAGAGAAACTCAGACCCTGTCACTAGCTGCAACATATTTTCCATATTTGGGAAGGGATAGTTTTCCTTTATGGATTCTTTTTTAGATTTCTTAAATCCACACAAAGTATGATGTCTCCATTCTTCTTTCCGATCGGTATAAGGTTTACAACCCACGATGAATACCTTGTGGGCTGAATGATACCTCCATCTCTCAACTTCTTTAACTCCTCTTGAATTTTCATGGAGAGAAGTGGATTAATTGGCCTTGACATCTATTTAAATGGTTTGGAATTTGTTTCAAGAGGGATCTCATGCTGAAATAAATCTTCTCTATATGCTTTTAGCTCGAATATGACCATGCAAGACAGTCTTGATATTTCTTTAACAACTCAACATAAGAATGTTTCTCCTCTTTATTTAGACTAATACCCAACCAAAATTTTCTTGGTTTATCCTTTGTTCCCAAGTCATTCTCTTCCACATTCCTTGAGGTAGACATATTTCTATTGATGATGTAATCAACATTTTAAAAATTAGACTCAAGAGCAACAAGGCCTCTAGGAATGGTGTTAGTTTTTAATTGAATAATATATTTTCCAAACAAAGTATCTCTTCCTTCAGTCATAAAAACCATTAGTTCCCAATCAAAATGATGATTTTAAAACTCACCTTGACTTTTCAAGAACCTTTACACTTGAGAATCATCATTAAACACTTGCCAATGCTTGATGTTGTTAGGGACAAATGGCCTAGTCAACACTTCAACATAGTACTCACAATAAGGTGAAATGGTGCAAACTCCAAATCTTGACCCCAGCACTACCAAATTGTTAGTAGAGGAATTCAAACTTCTGTCATGGTGCATAATATTGAAGGAATCAAACATCTCAACTAAATCCCAAACTCGCATGCTTATACTTTGCTTCATCCGCTGATTTTTGTAGCATACAATTTTCTTATTTGTTTGACAAATAGCTTTGAATATCCCTTTGCAATGATTTCCTTGACACCATACTTCCATGCAATTATCATACCCAAAAACAAGGCTTCATACTCAACAGTGTTATTAGTACATTCAAAATTAAGCTTGAAGGAAAAAATAGATTCTTCCAAGCTAGGAGAAATCATAACTACACCAGCACCATTTGCAAATTTGGAGCAAGCTCCATAAAATAACAAGGTCCAAGGAGAACATACCTACCCAAGGATCTTTGAATGATCCATTTTTTGTTCCTTTCCATCAGAAAAATGAATGAAATTATCAACATCAACATCAACAAACAACACCTCATAGGAAGCATTATTGGGATCCTTAATTAGATGCAACATTTTCTTTTCTCCATAGAGCTTGACAAGGCTGCCCTCAATGGGAATGGTGGAAAAAGAAATATCCATTTGGACACTCCCTCCAACACTTACAGCCCACCTTCTTAACAATAACATACCCCACTTGGTGGGGCAATCAATAATCACAACATCCAATTTTAAATTCCTCCCGGGATAAGATGCAAGCTGCACAACCAAACCTTTTACACAACCAACTTATGGCACTTCCCTTGAGTCCATGACAGTACAATTTCCATAGGATACTGTCACTTTGATATCCAACTCATTCATGACTTCTAGAGGCATGACATTACATGATGCACAAGAATCAAACATACAATTGTGAAGTAGCCTATCCTTTATAATCAAAGTTGTGAAAAATGGATCAACATTCAATTGAGAATCAACCAAAGATGTCCCCAAATATACCTCAGGTGCCTCTCCAAGATCATCTACTGCTGGTGGTGTTTCAAGGTCAACAATGATGTGAGGAGGAGTCTCAACAACATTTACATTTATGCCTGGAGTGATCTTCTCTTCCTTCAACCCCAAGTACTCAAATGCTCTCTTCTTATGCTCATGAATTCTAAGCAACTCAATGATTGGAACACTCACTTTAATTTAGCTTAATACTTGGGCTATGTCATAGGGAAAACTCTTGGGAAAAACAACATTGGAATAGAGACGAATATTCATCAGATGGCAATGGATCCTTGGCAGCTTGGGCATGAGGAGGACTGTAATTTTTGCATGGGACAACAGAATTCTTGGCAAGTGTTTCTTTCCTAAGAGCTTATTTTGGAATGCTAGTGAGCAAGGGTGTTTTAGGTTTGGCTTGAGGCCCAAATCCCTTAACAACTTTTCTTCTAGTGTTATAGTCTCTCTCTTGAGCTACAACAACATTCATCAACAATTGTCTATCTTCCTCTGAAGGGATACCACCATCATACTTATTAATCATCAATGCTCTTAGGTATTCAAATTCATTGTTAGGAATTTCAAAAGCTTGCACTACATCAACTTCAAGAGCATGAGGGGGAAGAAATATTTTTACCCGTTTGATGCAATCCCAAAAAGTAGCAGCAGTCCTAGCACTTATTACTTCAATAGATGTTGCTCCTTCTTGTGAGTTTGAAGAACAACCCATCATGAAAATATCATCATCAGTACCATCATCATTATTAACTTCACCTTCTTGGTCTGCTTCACATGGAGGATGGGGCAGAAAACACCTATCACACCAATCAATATCAGCAACTTCTTCAACAACAGCAACCCTAGCAGTTAAGGGATCAGGTAACATTCTTCCTTCATGTGCTTGAGGATGTCTATTTGCTGACCCAATAGTGCCCTTTACCTTTTCATCAAACCTCTGCTCATTCCTATGGTGATTTCCAAATCTATCTTGTGCTTGCTACCTAGGCTAACCTTGTGAAGTCTTCCCAATTCCCTTCTCAGCTCTTTCCAACTTGTATGAGATTTCCTTGATAGCCCCCTCGCCAAATTTTTCACAACCTCTTCTAAATCAGCACCTTTGCTAGCTTGAGGTTTTAAGGGTTTATCAATTTTACACCATATCTCTTAAGAGGTTTTCCAAAAGCCTTGATATTGTTTTTAATTTGAAGTGCTATGGTGAAATCTTGTCTTAGATTTGTAGGGTTCTTGTCTCTTAGGTAATAGGATACCTTTTTATCAAATGCATCTCGCATATTTTATTAAACAAGATTCATCACAAGGCCTCCAACCAACAGGTATCCTTCTCAAAGTTTTGTTAGACCTTGTGTTGAAGTCATGGAATGATTCATTAGGGATCTTCTTGATATTCTCAAACTCAAACAAAAGAAATCTAGGATCAGTCTTGTCACCATATTGCAACCTAAATGCATTCTTCATTTCAGTCCAAGATTCAATAAAATTATTAGGCAGAGCCTTGTACCAATCCCTAGCATCCTCTTCTAGTGTATGAATAAAAAATTTGACATACACATCCTTAAACTCAATCTCAAAATCTTCCATCATATTATCAAAAAGTTTGAGATGCTGATCTCCAGTCATAGCATTGTTACCTTGAAACTTTGGTAACCTATTTCTCACATCTTGTGGGACAACATTTGGATACCCAACCATTCCTCCAAAATTGATGGGACCAAAGGTGTTAACAACAAATGGGGGTCTAGGTGGAGGGTGAGCCATGCTATTTTGTGGTGGTGATCTTGGAGGAGAAGAAAAATGATGAGGGGTGAGAGGTCTTTGGGGAATGGGAATGAAATATTCAAAATAGATCTCTCTTAAGGGTTCTCCTTCTTGATGATCTCTAGAAAATTTAGAAAATACAGGAGTAGATTTAGGAGTAAGCCTTTCAAATGCACAAGAAGGTCCCTCACATGACAAGGAATTCAAATCAGCAATAGGATTGTCTAAATCAGATCCACTTGAAGAAGAATTACAGTCCTCAATAACAGGCTGCTCACTTTCAAACTCAATAATAGGGATCTCCTTTCTTACAGTCAAGTATCCAACAACCTTCCACACCTTTCTCCCCTCTAGCTCTGAGTTTCTTGAATCTATAAACAACTTCTTAGTAGAGTCCTTGATGAAGAGAGATCTTCTTCCTTCTAGTTTTGCAGATTTGAGAAACAAATTATAAATGATAGAAAAGGTAAGACAACTGGTATTTTCAGGATCAAATCAACATGGAGTCGCTTCTAAGGAATTTCACCTTAGTTATGCAAGAATGCACTAAAATAATTCTTTCAAATGTTTTCTAGTATTGAAACCTTTGCAAATCTTTATAAATCAGACCTTCTTCTTCCTAGATCAATCAATCATAATGCAACCAAAGTGTATGAACTACTAGGAAATGGAAAAAAGGGCATACAAAACTTGAAACCCTTGTTTAAAACTTGCAGATCTGAAACATAGAATGATATTTTAATAATGTAGTAGCTCAAAAAACTTGAATACACAAATGCTCAAACTCTTCAAACACTCCACAAACACCAAGAAATTCCAAGAAGTCCCCGGCAATGGCACTAGAAAGGTGTTGGTACCCAAATTTTCTCTCCTTGTCAGTCTGAGTAGCATCAGAGATATGGCATGAAGCTTGAAGTTAGATAGATCTTGATGTGTGTCATTTTGTAGCTAGGGATGTGATCTAACTGGCACTCAGATTCGTAGAGAGATGGATAGCACCTTGAAAGGATCTGATCTAACCCTCACTATTTTAGGTTGTGCCTTTCAACCAAGGTAAGAGAACCTATATTGTAACCCCCAAATGGTGAAAGATATGAAGACATCCCTCAATTTATGCAAGTAGTATGAAAAGGCCTTGGGAAAATATGATCAACATTCCAAATATAACTTTCACAAGTTGTCACTCCCAGATTATGGAGATATTTTCAATGCAAGGCAAGGGTTACTAGAGACATTGTATAATCCTGATTTGCCTTGTGCATTTTTGTAGATGGTTAGATTATTTGTTGACACACAATGTAATGTAGGGGTAGTATGGGTAGGGTTAGTTTGTTTAGAATGATTTTTTGGTGGGGTATTGATGAGACAAACTGGGATATATCAGATCTTTGACAACCTCTACAATACTTGAAACAACTATCAGATACAATGCTTCAAATAATCAAGACATTCTTTCAACCAGAAGAGGCATAAATGGAAGCCTAGGTTGCACTCTTCACACAATATTTGAGAATTCACCACAAAAATTGAAGTAAAGAACTCAATTAAACACAAAAATCCATGATCAAACCATGCCTAAGGTACCCCCAAAGGCTTACAAGCAATCTCTGTAATTAAGGAAGGTAAAGTGATTTTAAATTTGTTTATCTCTTTATCAGATGAAGGCTCTTCTAAACATGAGATTGAAAATGCCACTAAACTATCAACGAGAAATGGAGATTTTGTGTGATTTCTAAAGACTTTCAATGTAAGATTTCAACAAGACAAATGGAAACTATTTGCAGGCATTTAAAAATGATAACAAACATCATATTGCCTAGAAAAACATAGATTAGCTCAAAAGCTTGTTAGATTCATCAATAGGGGAGATTTTCATGAAAAATCTCAGAGCTATGTGATGGCTATACACTTGTAACCAACTCTCATACATGAAGATCCAACACATAAGAAATTATCTTGGTTCTTTGGTGGGTTTCTTAGAAAATGAGCTTTTTCTCAGAATTTGCTCATGATTTTCTACTTTTCCCCTTTTACAATTTCTCCAAAATGCATTATATACCTCTTGCCACATTTGATCCTTCTTTCCCAAGCAAAGAATATGCCATGGGATCAATTTTGTTACAAAAATTCTCATGATTAAATGAAAATGACATCAAACTGAAAAACACTCGCAGGGGCACGGTGTGCCCAAAAAGATTAAATCTTTACAAATATTTAGATCATCATCCTTCCTAGAGGCATGTTTTTCATCATTGAGGCATGAAAACACCTTTTACTCATCATTTTCACCTTTTTACCTTTTCAAATTACCTCTGCAACTTTTGATTTTGTCATTTCACGTGTTTACTCAGGCAGGGGAAAAAATTTATTACAAAAACACCTCAAATCAAAGAATTAAGCCATGAAAGTGATGCCAACAATCCTAAAAGGCCAAGACGACACAAAATCACTATAAATTTGATGAATTTTGATGCAAAAATCGTGATTCCAAGCTTCTTGGAGCTCCCATGGTGGTCAAAACAAATGGATGCACAACAACCATCGATTTTATCCATCTTTTAATCTTGGCCCTCCATGTGGAAAATGCGGACTTAGAAATAAGCTTGAGTTACCTTTTAACCTTTGGATAAGGCTAGACACATGGCAAAAAATGATTGGAAATCAATTCGGGCTCATTTTTGACTTTTTGACATTTTTTAAAAATGGAAAATTTTGACTTTTCCTCCGCCCCTCGCCTTTGAATTTTGGAGTTGACATGTGGCACATGGTGGGTCCCATTGAAATCATGCTTCAATTCTATGCATTTTGACCCTTTTTGGAAATTGGGAAATTTTTCACCTTTTGCCCCACGGGCCCACACCTCGATTTTTCCCTCGCCACGTGTCTCCTTGTGATTCACTAGCGGGCCAACACTTCAAATTTTGATTTTGAGTCCTTTTGGAAAAAGGAAAAATTTCCTTCCTACCTCCACCGCCCACCGACCCGCCTTGTCCTCTACCACAGTCACACGATAATTCACTTGCAGGCCCACGCCTTAAATTTTGATTTTAAGCTTTTTTGCCAAAAAGGGGAAAAAATCCCCACTTCCCTCCGTGGACCCACCGACTGCCTCTTGTAAATTGTGGACATGTGTCCTCTTTTTATTGGCCATGGGATTTCGGGCCAAAAATTTTACCTTAGCCATTTGATAAAAAAACACAAAATTCTTCCGCCACCCGCATCCCCTCTGACCTTTTATGGACACGTGTCCACTCCCGATTGGGTGCGGGGTTTCGGGCCAATTTTTGATTTTAAATTTTTTACAAAATAAGGTCTAAAAAACCTTAAAGGAACTCGACCACCTACCAACCCACCTGCCAATTAGAATCCGCGACATAGGCAAATTTGGAAAAAACGGGGTCTCTGGCCCGAAAATGCCCATTTTGCCAAAAATAAAAAAATGACAAGTTAGAACACTTCCTGCTAATCCTCAGCCAATAAAACCTGCCATGTTTCCAATGCATGTTTAAGGAAGAAATTGATAGGAAAATGACACCCGTATGACCGTCAAAATGTAAAAAATTCCAGGATGCCCTAGAATTCAATTTTTTCACCAAGGATGGCAGATTTTTTGATTCTAAATCAACTGAAGCATGATTTTACAACATTTTCGACCTTGGGATTGGATTTTCAAATACAAACAAGTATGAATTGATCAAATTCAATTTTTCCATGATCTAAAGAAAGGGAAAAATGACATAGCCTATGAAATTGGAAAAACTAGGGCACAAAAAAGGGCAAACTTGGATTATTCTTTCAAATTAGGGCAAAACAACAAGTTTGTGAACATTTTTAAAGCATTCAACTGGAGGGGAAAAATTTAGACCATTAATTCAAAGGGTAAATTTTTTTTTGAGCAGATATAGATTTGAAAATTTTAGGGCAACATGGTGGAAGCTCAAAAATGGCACTAACATAATGTGTCCTAACTTGGTTCTAAATGGAGTAGCAAAGACACAATTCTTAATGTTGAGGGATATCCTTAATTGCTGAAATATCTCAAACATCAGCCTTAAATTGTCACAATGGTCTTTCACCAATCCATACATAGTCCAGTCATCTAGGTAAACTTGGAGAAATTTATGGATGAATTCCTAAAATTCTTGTACCACACTGCATGAGAACACAACAAGCGCATTCTTCAATCCAAAAGGCATAACCGTGTAGGAAAAACTTCCCCATTTAGTGGTGAAAGTTGTCTTTCTTTGGTCTTCCTTTGTAATCTTGACTTGGTGATACCCTAAGAACCCATCCGTGAAAGAGTAGACTTTGCGCCCGGCTACTCCCTCCAAAATTTCTTCGTTAAGGGCGTTGTAAAAAGATTGATGACACATACTACATTCAGATCCCTATAGTCAACACATATTCTTACCCTTCCTTCCTTCGATACATCGATTACCATTAGGCTTATCCATTATGACTCTTCCATTGCCTCAATGATACCAAATGCTATCATTTTGTTTATTTATTCCTTGACCCATACACGTAAATTTGGATTCATCCGATAAGGCCTCTTCCGAATCAAGCATGCACCTTCCTTTAACTTGATCTTCATCTCCCCTAAGGAATGGTGAACACATTTGAGTTCATGGTACCCATGAGGTAATAAATCTTGAACTCACATAATAAATTAATGACCTTTGAAACTTATTTTTCTAACCAATAGTCCCCGATGATAGCTTCCTTTGGTTCTGTTTCTATTCCATTATTAATCTTCTTTGTTTTCAAGGGCTCATAGTAGGTGCATGCTTACTTAATAGTGCTATCTATGACTTTGCGTATACCTTCAGAATTGCTAACATCAAAATTTTCCATTTCTTCCCCATCTACTACGTAGACCATATTTCCTTTTTCTTTTTCCATGCATGCACGCTCAAGCTGTACTTTGTCTAATTCCTCTTCATTGAGGTGCGTCTCCAAATAGGGATCACCTAGTAACTCCAATAGCCTATCATCTTCCATAGTGCTATATCCCATCGTAAGGTGCTTGATCACCTGCAACACCCTATCTACTGATGGCTTGGTACTCCTATACTCGAAAGCTTGAATGAGATCAGCCACCAACTCCTACCAATTACCTGTTTCATGACGTATCTCCAAATGAACATACCAAGCACGTGCACAACCTTGTAAGTTGGAATACAACTTATGCGCCCATAAAAAAGGTGGTAATGCTTCGCACTTCCCATCTAGGAATTCTCACATGCTTGGATATGAAATGAAGTAGTCTCTTTACCATGGTAGTCTTGTATGATAGTGGGCGTGTTGCTCCTAGAGAACCTTACAAAAATGTGATCCTTACCTTGCACCACTCTAGGAGGTTCTCCCAATGTGTAGCCCACCAATGCTGTCAAGTTCTGAGTAGGTTGGAATTAAGCATTCCTCTCCTCTCATCCTCATTCTTCCACTGAGCCTCCATTTCCTGTAAGAAAATTTCATGGGGTATGCTCCTCCAGAGTAACTTGGCAACTTCTTTCCTCCTAGGTGCTTGACTAGGTGCACCTTTGTCACCCTCTTGCTATAGATCCTCTCAATTTTTCCCAAGTAACTCATAAGTCCCATGTGCCCAATTATTACATGCCACATTAGTGCTATCACTCAAGGACTGAGCATCTTTAAACTGGATAACTCCCTCCATGGGATGAATTATCTCAGGATCTCTGATGGAGCACACATAGATTATGTCAAGGAATTATTCTCCTAAGGGCTCAGGATAGATCGCTAACTTCTCATCTATCAAAGGGATGACCACCCTTTCTTCCTTATTTTTAAAGCTGATATACCCTTAGTTAAACCATAGGTCAACATTGCTCTTGTAACACCATGGGCACCCAAGCAACGTTGGAAAGTTGTATACAAGAATTCAAAGTCTCCAGTGAGCTTGGCCCCTTGAATGGTGATAATTGTATCCTTCAGGACTCCAATGGGCATTTCTTTAGTCTTGTTTTCCATATAAAACACATTTAAATTATGTTTGTAATGCAAGCCTTCCCATATGATGCCAGGAATCTAAGGTAAGAACATTAACCTTTGGTCCCATGTTGATGAGGATATTACTCATAAGTAATCCATCAACAACTGCATTCAAAGTAATATCCTTATCATAATCAAGGCTACGAGGAGGAAGGTTTGCATGCAAAACCTACCTTTCACATTCTACTCGCACATGGTACCTTCTCTCTCAGCCATTCTCCTAATAAGGGAATACTATTCTCTTGCCTTAACATTTTGAATACTTCCTTGAATTCATCCAGGTCATCCTTTGGAGCCTAAACATTCTTCCTTTTCTCTAACTACTTTGAAAGCTCCTTTATAAATTGGATCACGTCCATAGTCTCTTGATAGACCCTTTCTAATGTGAAGGGTCCGTGATACTTTCCATGTACCACTTTGTCTCTTGAAACTAGTGTCTTTTGTCTTGGTATCTCCTTGCACGTGGGGCCTCTTCCTATGTTGTTACTAGTACAGGTTCTAGCCTTGAATCACGCACCACTCTTGGCATCCATTGTGAATCAAACTTCTTGATGCTCACCATCCTAGCGCCCTTGTCTTTTTAGTGATACTTGTTCATATGCTCATAAAGCTCGGAAAATATTCATGATTGTGCTTTTTTCTACACCATGAGCATTGTAGAATGATCAAGACACTTACATTTGTAATGCTTTATAGATCCAATATTATAACAGTTCCTCACAGAACTCACTTCATCCTATGTCGCAGCTTATTATGTGACTATGAAATCCTCTCGTGAAAACCTCTTCCATGGACTCCTCCATCTATGTGCCATTCATAATGACGGTCATCATCCTTAAAAATACTTGCAAGGCTAGTTTGATGTACACCAAAATCAATAGCATCATAGAACTAATCAATCACCCGTAATCCTTAGTATCATGGGTCATAAAGGTATAGATCTTGTAATATCATTAAACATTATTGTGAATTGTGCACTATAGTAGAGGGCATCTACTTGCATCATGATCCCCATGGTGAATCTCATAGTCTACCAACATAGCGCACACCGATTTCGAGGGGAAACTATCCTTTGTATGCCCCTCCACTTCATAATCTATACACCAAATCCCACTAACAAACTCATGCGCTAAGTTTACAGAGAACTTCTCTAACTGCTTAGCCATTACAACAATTTGAGCCTCCAAAAAAGGACTAAAACCAATATCAATTCTCCCAACTACTTCAACGCACCGGGAAACTTCCAATGCATTGCATGGGTCTCATGAAAGTCTTATACAATGATCCCTTCTAAATGGTGTTATCAATCCTCTCAAAAATAATTGAGCATGCCGAGAAGGATGAATGTCATAGGATAGCTTTGACAAGAAAGTCTTGAAGTGAGCGTCATACTCCCACACACTCTCTACCATTCACTCTTGGATTTCCTTCATAGTGCTGATTCTCTTCTTCTCAAACTCAGGGATATAGAACACTGATAGGAAGGTGTTCTTTAACATGGTGTATTCTACCACCATATGATGGGGTTCATACTTCCTATACCAGCTATGCATGTGTCCTTGCAACATTATTTCAAACTGACTTTCCTTCCAATCTGGGGTAGTGATCTCTTTCATGTGCCATAGCAACTCACACTTGTGCACATGCTCTGTAGCATCTTCGATACCCCTATAGTCTGGTAAGTGCAACGACATCTCAAAAAACACTTGGGGAGGTGGCTGGGGTCATTGTTCTCCTGATCTAGAGCCTTGGTTCCCTTCAGTGTTTCCTCCTCCATTAGATCCACTAGATCCAATAGGTCTTGACCAACTAGATCCACCTCCTATAGTCGGAAAAGGGCATGAAGTGGCCATGCCTAGTGTTCCCAATGTCCCACTAAACTAGGAGCCAATGGTCTGTGATATTATCCCACTTCCAATTGTGTGTTCCACGCCACTTCTAGATGTGATACCCAAACCTTGCGTACTTATACCTTGTCTAAAAATTCTTCCAAATACAAGAATGGATTACACAACCATGGATGTTCCAAATGAGAAATTATATCTCCTGGCACAGATCGGTTACTCCCATCGATACCAACTGGGGTTAACAATACCTCTCCCTTGATCTAGAAAACCAAGCACCATGGGTTGGTTTCCATGTGAGTTCAGATGCACATCAATGAATCTTCTTTCTCCATGTAAAGAAATCTCATTAGAAGCTAAAGGGGATTCTCTCCCACTCTTTCCAAGATGGGGTAGCACATCGCTCATGTTCCATATCTTCTCGCATGAACCTTAACTCCTTGTCATAATGTTTGCCTCTATAGATCCATCACTCTTACAACTCAAGCGTTGTTTAGTCATCTCTCTTTCACGAGCTTCACTATACTTGAGTAATCTCTCCTCCCTTTCCTTTTCAAATGTGTAATGTATGCCATCTTCCTAAACCCTAGCTTCCTCTCCCAAAGACTAAGAGAAGTTTATCGACCATGAGAAATGCCTCCAAACTCAAGATAATGACATAATGAATATCATGTAAAAATGATCCTTTAGGCTCCCTCAGAAATTTGAACTGAGCAAATTTTGGGAAAGAATATGTAGAAATGGCATATTCAAGAGTATAACTGTTAGCACTCTCTTCCACCAATGATCAACAACACATATCCAAGTTAGATCTACATCCTGCAGCCTTTGATAGTCATCTTGGGTCCATACACATGATCTATAGTACCAACTTGATTTGGATGCATATGCTGAAATCCATTCATATAGTTCTACTAGGAAACAACAAAAGAATGTCTCATACAACTCATGGTACATGTTCTCTTCTACCCATCTACGCACATCGAACTTAGATCCAATGCTAAATATTTGAGCAAACTCATCCTCCGTGCTTTTGAACCATCCTTCAACACTTTCCAAGGTCAAACACTCTGTCATCATGCATCACAAGGAAAAAGATGCATGACATTTCTCACAACAACTTCAAAAAGAGGTCTCGATAACGGAACTAAGATATAGTCATATTTAATTCCCTTAGACCAATAGTCTAATCCCATGCGTGTTGACCTATCACCTAAAGAAAGGCCTGGCACTCACCGAGGCATGCATGTGCTCTAAATCTCTCCTTTATGCGAGTCTTGTGAGAATGCATAATCTTATAACATATATTGAAATGGAAATGAGTAGAAAATAACCATGTAACATTCTAAGAACCTAGAACGAGTTGTTATCTCATTGCATCCAGAAAAGAGAAACAACACACAATGTATAGAGATGATTCATACATAAAGGAAATGCATAAGTATTATACTCCTAAACACATAGATGATTTATAATAGAGAATTATATTCATATTAATGATTCAATAACCACATTACAATCCTTTGAGGTCATGACAGACCCTTATATAATAATGCAGAGCCAAGTCATGCATCAAAACTACATTATGCTCATCACATTACAAAAATGAATGTAGACCCATCCCTCTAAATGTGCCATTACTTACATAGCTCTCCTAATCCCTAACCCTTAAAATCCTCCATTATGTTTCTACAAAGCATGCTTTGCCTCTCTCTTTTCTCCTCCACACTCGTGCTCTTTTCTTTTTCTATCCTTTTCCTTCTACCGGTGCTTATATTTATAACCTTAGCACCCACCTCCATGCCTTTCAGAAGTTACAGATTGGTTGCCAAGTGTCAAAGTGGTCCTCAGATCTGATCTCTCCACTCTTTACAATGATGTCTTCTGGAACCTTCCATTGTATTCCTGAATATTCCCTTTTTGATCCTATAGTCGCCAAGCTAACACCTTATCCACAAGGGTCATGATTTTCTTGTGTGCTTCCTAGGATGCCGAATGTGGCTAAGTCCAAAACCTATCTTTCCTTACACATGCATGCTGTGTTTTGAAAACCCCTCTAGAACCCTTCCCTGTGCACCTTCAACCCACGTGCCCTTCTTTAACTAGGTCTTGCATGCCCACGTGCCTTCTCATCCTTAGTCAATATTCCAAGGCCCAACATCCGACAAGAGCACCAATATCTACTCCTCACTAGTCTCCAAAACTTGAAATTCGAGGACATAATAGACTCGAGTCTTGTTCTACGTTTAGGCAGAGAAGGGTTGTCATGCTTGTAGAAGGATACGATGCGATAGATGATGAATGCAAGATCAAATGCCCTCAGAACATTTGTGTTGCATCACATGAACATCCAAGCTCACTTCTTCATCCATTTAGTTTTTTACAAATGAGAGCATATTTGTTGGAGATATTTGAAGAAATTTTTAAAAATTCATTACCACAAGAAGCAAATAGGACATGTTGAGATGTCACAGGAAGATGAATTTGGAAAATATGATGCTTTTGGGTTTACTTTTATAAAAACAATGGAATAAGGGGGGAATGTTGGAGTTTTCCATTGTCTTTTCACCTTCCTCCACACGTCTATTAACATTTCATATGTCTAGTTATCTATTGGAGTCTTTCTACCGGAACACGTGTATATATGTACATCTTTGATCAATTAATATCAATTTAATGTAGTATAACATTATTCATTTATTAACAGCTCCATGTGCCTCTCGGGATATTATCTACTATTGTATTTACTAGCCTATTTATATTATTATTTTCATGTATGTGATATTATCTACTTGTGTGCATGAAACTTGAAGTATCCCTTTTTACAAACCTCTTTTTCCTTTCTCATGTTTGTTTGTGTGTGCAACACTCATATTTCTCTTGTTTGGATCTATGCATTTTTTTATGACTAACATATTTGATATTGCTTGTTTAATTGTTTTATTCTATGTTTATATGTGTGTTTTCCTTTATGATCATTTTTTTTTATGCTTGTTTATTATCTCTTTATGTCATGGTTTCTACCATGCACTCTATTATATGGACAAGATATCTATGGTGTCTACCTAAAAAATCCTCAATGTGATTCAACAATGACTATATGCTACATTCAATATGGACTTACATCATTTATTTTGATCCAAACAATTTATTTACATATCTCACTCACCTTGAAATAAGGGGCATTAAATGGGGTTATCACACATAAATCTATACAATTTAGACATTAGACATTATAATGGAATGCAATACTAATACATATGGAATATGAATAGTTATTAAAAGGTTCAAAATTGAAATCAATACAAAACCATCCAAGATGGGAGGGAATCAATAGATGGTGTTATCTAGGGTGGATAGTTTTGTCTTGGGCACTATTCTAGTAATAGATTCAACTTTTTATAGAACATATAAAATTTAACAAGTTTATGATATAAATTTAGAGACAACTCGATATGATCTATGGCAGTAGTTTACTATATTTTGATATAGAATGTGGGGCATGAGCATTTCATTCCCTTTTGAATTTTTTATTCTTTAAAACCTTTATAATACATGGTATGGAACCATATGCCTCCTATATTTCTGTTTAAGGTGTTTTTCGGTTAGTGCTATTAATGCTGAAAATACCAAAAATCAAATGAGCAGTGGTTTCTCGATACCTACGCCGATAAATACAATTTTAGGACGATGGAATGCTCAAGAAATGAAATATTCTCTTCCTTTCACGGAGTGAGAAGATTTGTAAGCAAATACAACTAGAAAAAAAAATTAGATAAATATGATAACCATTTTCTCATAAAAGAATGATCTTAGGAATCCAAAGGGACTTCCTCAAGGGTGTAAACTCCTTTTATATAATTAATTTACTTTGATAATGATAATATAGATGAATAATGAAAATATATAATTAAAGGGGGATAGTGAGACCCTCTTCTACTTCGTAAGTAGCCCAGATAGGCAAAGGTAGGCTCAAAGTCTCAGAAAGTATTTATATAAGATCCGTAAGAAGACCCATGATACTAATATAAGATCCGTAAGATATTTGATGGCTTGATAGGAGTGTTGAGGACGTCTCAAGGCTAGTGATAAGGTCGTATTATTCTCTAACACAACATATCTTCGATGTAACCATTATGGATACCTGAAATGGGATATCTAAGCTTTTATTTTTAATCATCGATAATTGGTTAGACCACTTGCAATCTATAAATTTTGGGGAAAGCAGCTGAAGTGGTTTTAACTCGCTCTAAGTTAATATTTTACCGTGGTGATGCAAGGTGAGGAGTTTAGGATGTTATGGAGTTTGGTAATGGGGGTAAATATGGTTTTAGATAGGTTGGGGGTGGTTAAGGAGGTTAAGGTAGATATGTAATATTTACTGGGTGGGGGGTAAAAATGTGATTTTAGGGGGTGAGGGTAGTGACTTAGGTTATGCTTAGAATGATAGGTTTAATGATTTAATGTACATGAGGTGTAGGTGGGTCACATAGGGTGAAAAAACTTGGTGTCTATATTTTCCCCTTTTTGTATAATGATTTGTAATGGATAAATAACTCGAAAAAATGAGTGAGATGGATTGAGTTGTGCTTAGATAGATGGTCACCCCTCAAACTAGGGGTTATTGTGATGAAGTGCAATAATCACTAGTTTGAAAGAGCTGGTGAATGAGATTATATGATGTGTGTATTTTGATTTAAGGTGCCCAAGACTAGGCATGAAGACGATATTACCACAAAGGTGGAATTTTTGTATGACTTTGAGTTTGATTAAGTGAGATAGAGGTGGGTGGAACTAGATAGATATGTTAGAGACCCACCCATGTTGAGGTAGGTAGTGTACCTAATTTTTTTCATTTATTATAACTATTATTATTTTATATTTTTGGATTTGGGATATGGGATCATCTCGTAATTTTTATGAGATCATCGGTGATTCATAGGATCGATTTACGATTAATAGTGATCACCAATGATCGATAGGATCGCTAGAGTTTTTTTGGTTTTTAATAGATGTTTAGATAAATGTTATATTTGGTTAAGTGATTTTTATTGGGTGTTTGATGTTTACTTGTCACTTTCATGGATGTAGGCTAGAGATCAATTGAATACATGGGACATGGTCCCAAGATCCTTGATGAGGTTCGCGAGTAGTTATCAATGATGAGTGGGGCACTTAGAGGTGGTGGGGTTAGGTGGGATGTGTCATTACCGATGTATCCATAGGGATAATAGATTATTATTGGATTTTTTTGAGAGGTGGGACCCTATTACATGCAATTTTTGGTTTTCGACAGGGGAGATGACATTGAATTTGGAGGATGTGCACCGATTCTACGTTTATCAAGATGATACAGTTTGAACAAATTTATATGGTTGATGAGGTAGGACAGAGCTTGTGATGTAGTGTTTATATAAAGATGATAGTTTGGAGGTTGTGTTTTATGTTGGAGGGTTTTCATATGGATCTATACATCATGATGATGAGGAGGGTTGAGCTTTGGTGACTATGATGATGTTGGGTATTAACTATTATGCCTTATCGATTCTACTAGGGGTGATTTTTATGGATGTTGACAAGTGTGATATGAGATATGCTAGAGTTTACGATAATGTTTTCTTAGACCCGTACTTTGTTGGCACATGTTTATGGAGAGTTGTGGTCCTAGAGGACCAAATGTAGATTTGGTGTAGATGTATCATTTTTGTTAGAGTGTTAGGCTTATGAGCATATTGCAGTGGCTTAGCCGAGAGGATTGCCATGGATGAGGTGGGTGGATTTAGATTATCTGGTAGGATTTATGAGATGGAGATCAGATCATGGGGTGGTAGGGGCAGTTAGAGATGAGGATCACTACAAAATCTCATGTATGGCTTGAGGCATGTGATGTGATTTAGAGGTCATATACAAGTTTCCCAATATGACATGATACAATGAGAGAGTTGGTGGCTATGTAGTAGGATAAGTGGGTTTTGGGGTACAAGGATGGTGAGTGTGAATTAGTTCGATTTGAATATGTCGATGATAATTTATTCTAGTATAGGATGTGTCAGAGGCAATAGTGGCTTACCAGAGAGATGATGATGAGATAGATGTGACATTGCCAAATGTTAGGGAGGTAGTAGATATAATAGATGAGGAGGGAGTTGGTATACTAGTAGATGTTCAGGGAGAAATGATGGGGTATGATGATGTAGGGGTGATAGAGGTTTATGCTACATGGTGGTAGGGGTAGCTAGGTGGTTTTGTTAGGTGAGTAAGAGCTCGTGTGGAGATGAATCCTTAGGTGGCAACACTCACGAAGTGGCACCCTAAGTAAGTGGTGGTGAGGGTGGAGAAAAAGAGGATAGGGTAGTGGTGTTAGAGCCATCGTAGGTTTTTAGTGGTTGATAAGGTCATATTGGTGGTCGAGAGAGATGGGTTAAGTCAATAGATCATCAATGTACAAGTAGAAATTTCTCAGGCTATAACTGAACATGATCGATATTGACAATAGAGAGACGAATTGTGAAAGGCCTTTTGAGTGACAAGTTATTCTATTTTAGGAGCTAATCTACATGTGGCAAGAGCTTGGAATAGTGGTCGATGGGGCCACTTGGTAGTGCATATTTAACAAATTACTAGTCGTTATCTCGAGGATCTATGATATTATGAGGAAATAATGTGATAGAGGTTACCCGATGAGCCTCAAGTATGCGGTGTATCTAGAAAAAAGTCTAGTGGCACCACTGGGTAGTGCTTGTAGACATAAATATTACACATTAGATAATATTTATCCTGGTCTTATACTACTATTTAGAAGGTTCTCAAGTGTATAAAGTACCAATTAATCCCACCCTTTTGCCATCTTTTTAATGTTATACTTCATCTTTCCCATGTATTTACCGATACTTATCACCCCATTTTCTAACTACCCAAAGATTCCAGCCCTAATTTTGGGTGCCCCACCCTTTATCGGGCACCCTAGTCCCACTCTAGGTGCCCCAATCTATGCTTAGCCTCTTTCACTCATTTTTGGGTCACTTCTAGCCATTGGTCATCTTTATCTTTTCCTCAGTCGACATTGTCGGATTAATTATGAAATTAAACTTGAGATACCTATAAATATAAAGCTTATAATACCATAATGAGGGTCCTAGGTCATTACATCCTATCACTACTATCACTCCATCTAGGGCTGCATCTATTGCACCATCTTGCATCCACATAACACCATACATTCAAGCTAGGAAAGTATGCATCACACACATTCTTAGAGGAGGGATTCTATTCATTCTATTCTACTATCTACATCTTCTATAGCTACCATAGCTCGCTATTTCATAAAGTGAAACTGGCATGAGAGAACCTAGGGCATGGCATACACACACTCACTAGAACTACATCAGGGTCCATAATGTAGTGAAATTCTTAGCGATAAGTCCATAAGTTAGGCATCTAAGGTCAGTTCAACCCTTCTTCTTCTTCATGTGTAGGGTGCCATCTAGTTCATATGACGAATCCAATGTGATAGACAAAGAGTATTTAGAGACACTTAGCGACCATGCCAAATTAGGGTTTTAAGCATTTATATTATTATGAGCACCTAGACTATAGATCAGGGTGCCCCAGTACACTTCCAAGTGTACGTGTCATCTCAAAAACTCAGATCCACCCTCTGTAGGGCCCTTGAGCTTTCTCCTACACTCGCTGAGTTCCAGCCCAGGATGTGTGACAACCTGTGATGATACCACCTTCAATCAACTGAGTCATTTCCTTACTCCCCTCTTGCATTCTAGGGTTTTATTTCCATTAGATCAAATCATGCAATTACTTTACATCACTTTAGCATATTAGTTTGTTGTCATTTGTTATTGTTTAACATCTTTATTTACAAGCATTTTAGTCCTCCTACTTAGATTAGCATTAATACCCTAATACCCCATTTAGGTCCCATTAGAGTTTATTTTTGTTAATCATTTTAGTGAACCCCTCTCTCTCTCTCTCTCTCTCTCTCCTTTACCCCTTTAAGGTTTTGAATCCACACTTTCCACCATAGTTAAGCGTTCTAAATAGTAATCATCTCCTAAATCTTCAGTTACTTTGCAATTTGATAGCCATGGCCGCGCTTTCACCAATACTCCCATTATTTCTTCTGGTTTTAACCCTTGTCCTTCATTTATTGACCTTCCATCTTCTGGAATGGATCCTCAGGATATTGCGAATGTTGTTACCTCTTATGCACTATTAATCTTGCTACCTTAGCCCAACTTGTGGCCAAAGTTTGAGCTCTTCCTCCTGATCCTCTCTCTCTCTCTCTCCCCCACCTTGGGCATAACTGACTCTAACCCTACACCTCCTTCTCCACCCACCATCGAGTCTCCTCCCTCACCAACTCCACCTACCTTAGTATTCACTATTTACATGATTAAGCTAGTCCCTTCCACTTCTGTTGTTACTTTGACACCATCCACTAAACCCACCCCACACTACTTGGTTACTTTCCATATTCCTCCCTTGTCACCCTTTCTTTATGAGATGCCATTTATAGCTATTATTCACATGCTTAGCACAATATCTTCCCCACCATTTGATCCTACCACCACTATTGTACCATACTGAGGCCCTTTACCCTCTCTGATCTTATCTCAACCTCTCCACTACTATCACCTTCCTCCGCACATCTTCCATTCACTTGCACCCTCTTCATAAATAATTCTTATTGGGAACACATACCACTTGACACATCTTACACTGCTATTGTATGTTCCCATGAGGGTATCCTTTGACTAGGTTTTAAATCTAATGATCTCCATTCTCCTTTATGCAATCCACACCTATATCATGGTTCTACCCTATTTATTGCCACATATGGCCCACATGTGTTCCATCTTATAGTTCACCTTACACATACTCCCATTATTGCCCCACTCACTCTTGGACAATCTTGGCTAGATTATATCGAGAGAGAACTTGATCTTAATCATGTTGATATCACTTTTCCCATGCCATTTGGTGATGTACGCATTCGTAGTAAACTCCTTTATTTGTTATTCACCTAACTACACTATTTGGTATGCCTTAGGATGCCCATTGGCTCCCTTCATTGATGAACAATATGTCATGGTGATTCATATTTTGTGTATTTGTGGTTATTTGGATGAGCACCACATACTCTTGTTTATCAAATCTCTTGTGCTCTCCCATATAATTTTGATACCTATGTTTCTGATTCTCTAGAAGACATTCCCTCACCTTTACCCTCCCGTATTAACATGTATTCACCTTCTCCTACCACTCGCTCTTCCTCCTTTGAGATAGTTGTTGAATTTCACTCACATAGTACTTATCCTAATGCACCCTTATGGGAGGATATACATGTGCTACAAGTTTAGTGTCAGTCCATGGAAGCCACAATTACATCCCTTCATGTTATGATTACACAAATTCAACATGCTCCTACTCCTCCTACAACTCCTACCCCACCCACCTCCCTACTAGTCCCCTCCCTGATCCACCAATTACACCATTACCTTCACCCATTATCCTTCCCTCTAATGTTATGCCGCAACACATTTTGGGTCACCTTATTCACCACCAACTTCTTACATTTCCACCTACTCACTCTTCCCCTCACTCGTAGTTAACCCACATTTGTGACTCGACCATTTTTCCATTATCACCACCTTCCAAGACATCCTACATGTTCTTACCATGCACTTTCCAGTGTTATTAGCAATGTCCAATGATTAGGCCTCCTCTCATTTAGCACCCTACCTCATCCTATGCTACATACACTCCCTCGAGCTCACCCAGCTAGTGTACATCAAACTCACTTATCCACGCACTCTAACCACCAATCTATAATATCATCTTTTTAATCTCCCTCTCTCGGGTGTCACACCGCATTCTTCACTTCACCATCCTTCATGATTATACCATTATTTCTCTCTCGCACTAACCCTCTCTACCATATCCCCACTGGTAGATCGTGGCCCTCCATTTGCATCATCTCAAGCTTTGGTCGTAGGACCTTCCTCTTTCAACCTTATTGGTTGATTTCTCCTTTTAACACACTTGGGGGCATAACACATTACATCCCACCCCCTCTCTCTATCCTCTCATACTTTCATAGCCTTACATTACATATTTTCTCTACATCTTCATCCTTTCCATAGGAACCCTATCTCATGCATCATAACACCCTCGATACTTGATAACACACCCTAGTGCTTCAGCCTACAATGGACTATTGAGGGATCATTATTACACTAAAAACACACACTCGAACTACTGCACCCATACGTATACATCCTACATCATCCTATACATACCTCATCTACTTGTCATTTCAACCTCATCTATCTTGTTGAGCCTCAGAATATTGGATAAAGATGAGAAGGCACGTGGGAACATGGGACCTATTTGAAGAAGGGTGCACGGGGTTGAAGGCATGCAGGGAAGGGTTTTAGCATGTTTTTTTAGGACACGGTGTGGGTGCGCATGGAAAGATAGGTTTTGAAATTATCCATATTCAGCATCCTAGGAATCACACAAGAAAAGCATGAACCTTCTAGCATGTAGAGTGGATAAGGTGCCACTTAGTGACCGTGGGATCCAAAATTGATTATTCCATGCACGCAATGGAAGGTTCCGTAAGACCATCATTACTCATAGTGAAGAGCTTGGATCAAAGGAGGAATGCTCCATTGGAGGACCACTTGGACACTTGGAAACCAATATTCTACCTCAGAAGGCATGGTTGTGAAGGTAGGAAAGATATATATTGAGGTGCACAGATAGCGTAAAGGGAGGGTAGATAGAGATAGAGAGGAGAGCATAAAGAGATATAGAGTCATCCTGGGAGAGAGGAGGTATGGAGAGAGAGGCAAAGCTCTATAGAAATACCACAGAGGATTCTATGGGTTAGGATTAGGAAAATATAGGAATCATGACACATTTAAAGGGATGGGTATGTATTTTTTTTTGTAATGTGATGAACATAGTGTAGTTCTGATGCATGAATTGGATTTGCATTATTACATCAAGGTCTGTTATGACTTTGAAGGATGTAATGTGGTTATTGAACATATTAATATGAATATAAGGCTCTGTTCTAAATCATATATGTGTTCATAAGTACAATCCTTATGCATTTCCTTTATGAATGAATTAGTTATACATGTTGCTTGTTATTTCTCTTTTTTGGATGCAATGAGATGACAAATCATCCTAAGTTATTAGAATAATACATGGTTATTTTATATTCATTTCCATTTGAATATTTTTCATAAGATGATGCATTCTCACAAGAATTACAAAAAGGAGAGGCTTGATGCCCATGCATGCCTCAGGTGAGAACCCAGTGCATGCTAGGTGATAGGCCGACATGCATGGGATTAGACTATTAATCAAAGGGTATAAAATATGACTACATCTTGGTTCTATTTCCGGGACGTCTTTTTAAATTTGTTGTGAGAAATGACATACATCTTGGTTCTTGTGGTGCGTGATGATAGAGTGTCTAACCTTGGAAAGTGTTGAAGGATGGTTCAAAATCATGGAGGACAAGTTTTCTGAAAGATTCAACATTGCACCTGAGTTCAATGCATGTAGATGGGTAGAAGAGAATCTATACCATGAGCTGTATGAAATATTATTCTACTATTTTCCAGTAGAACTATATGAATGGCTTTCAACATATGCATCCAGATCAAACTAGTACTACAGATTGTGAATGTGGACCTAAGATGACTATCAGAGGCTGCATGATGTAGATTTGACTTGGATGCATGCTTTGTTGATCATTGGTGGAAGAGAGTGCTAACCAATTATACTTTAGAATATGCCATTTCTACATATTCTTACCCATAAGTTAATGAGTTTGAGTTTCTGAGGGATCCTAGAGGATCATTTTTTCATGCTATTCCTTTGGCTATCAAGATCTTGGTCATTACTTTGTGTTTATAAGCATTTCCCATGGCCGGCTAAGATTCTCTGAGCACTAGGAGAGGAAGCTATGGAGGAGGTAGATGATGGACATTACAAATGAAAAGGAAAGGGAGGAGAGAAAACTCAAGTATAGCTAAGCTCGTGAAAGGGATATGACTAGATAATGTGATGTTGTAAGTGTGATGGATCTATGGAGGCAGATGTCGCGGGTAGGAGTTGAGGTTAACGTAGAAGATGTGGAACTTAAGTAGTCTATGCTACCCCATCTTAGAAAGCATGGGAGAGAATCCCCTTTAGCTTCTGATGAGATTTCATCACATGGAGAAAGGAGAGCCATCGGCACGCATCTAAACCCACCGACATCCAACCCCTAGCACTTGGTTTTCCGGATCAAGGAGAAGTATTGTCAACCCAATTGTATCAAAGGGGGAGTAAGTAATCTACACCTGGGAGATATAATTTCTCATTTGGAACATCCATGGCTACATAATCCATTCCTATATTTGGAGGAATCTTTGGACAAGGTGCAAGTATGCAAGCTTTGGGTATCACATCTGGGAGTGACACGGACATACAAATGGTAGTGGGAAAATATCATGAACCATCAGTGTACAATTCAGTGGGACTTTAGGAACACTAGGTGCGATCACTTCAGGTCCTTTTTCGACTATAGGAGGTGGATCTGGTGGGTTAGGAGGAACAAGACTTGGTGGATCCAATGGATCTGGTGGAGGAGGAAACATCGAGGGAACCAAGGCTCTAGATCGGGAGGACAAGGACCCTAGCCACCTCCCCAAGTGTTTTTTGAGATGTCTTTGCACTTACCAGACTATAGGGGTATCGAAGATGGTACAAAACATGTACACAAGTGTGAGTTACTATGGCATGTGAAGGGGATCACTACCCTAGAGTGGAAGGCAAGCTATTTTGCAACAACGTTGCAAGGGTGCACACATAGTTGGTATAGGAAGTATGACCCCATCAGATGGTGGTAGACTACACCGCATTAAAGAACACTTTCCTAGCAGAGTTCCATATCCATGAGTTTGAACATAGGAACATCAATGCTTTAAAGGAGATCCAATATGGAATGGCAGAAAGTGTGTAGGATAATGATGCACATCAGAGTGCTCGCTTCAAACAACCACTTGAGAACAAGGAAACAACCTAGGGTTAGCTAGAAAATTATGGAATAATTTTTTTATAGAAGTGTCTACAACTAAGTTGCAAGACATCAGTTTTCACTAACAGTTCCGAAACAAAACCTAATTATCAAAACACAAGTTTCCATTATTGACCCATAACAAGTTCACAAGGTTCCAATTTTAGGGTTACATGTTTCAGTTAGGTTCAGGGAGTAGTTTACCCCCATACTTGCTCTCTAACAGCTCGAACTTCAACTAGATTTTTCTCCTATTAAACACTTCCAAAATTTCCCTAAACCATTCCCAATGGATAGGAAATTTTCTCACCTTTTTGGTGATATAAAGAAGTCCTTCTAACTCCTTACAGCACTCCAGTTATGAGTGAGTGGAGTTCCTAGGGTAAAATTTCCCTAGAGGGACACATGGCAAGAGGAGGGGAAAAGCTCCTAGGCGGTCCGACGGGTCACGGGGCGGCATTGAGAAATTTTCCAAATGTAGGCTCAAAGGCAAAACATGCTCCGCACCCTTGTGGGCCCCTGAGGACACGTTCCTATCCCAGATGTTGCTGCGAGAGAGGAAAGGGAAAAATTGGTAGAGCGGTGGGGTGTTTTAGTGCCTTGCACCACCGAAAAGGGGAAAAGGGGAAAAGAAGTGCGTGGGTCCGCACACCCGCTAAGGGACATTCAAAAGGGGAAGGCGGGGAACCAAACCATGGAGAGAAGTTAAGACCTTTTTCTGAAAATGCCAAAAATAAAACCAAAAGGTGAAGGGGCTTCCGCCCTTCTCGGCGCCACCCCAGAGTGCCACGTGTGGCCCGCTTGGGTGCGAGATGGGTGGGGCCAAAACATAAAATTTTCCTAATTTTTTAAAAAGGTAAAGTTTAAAAGAGAACTGTGCCTCCACAGTAGCCATAAGAGGACACGTGGTGCCCTTTGATTGGCTATGGGTCGACAGAGGGAAAATGGAAAATTTTCCCAAGTTTTTTTTTCAAAAACTTAGGTTTTCAAATTTGGTCCGCCCTCCTCCATGCCACGTGGCAGTGTGTGATTGGCTATGGGCTGGCAGGTTGGTGTAGTGAAATGGGAAAATTTTCAAAAGGATAAGTTTTAAAATTGGTCCGCCCCTCCTAGGGTGCCACGTGGCAGGCCTCAATTGGTTGCGGGTTGGCAGGGGCCATGGACCTTTTTGGGAAAATTTTCCAAAGTCAAAATTTGAATTTTTCTAACAGTTAGATTTATTATATATTTTTTTGTTTGAATGCCATTTTGAAGTAGAACTTCAAATGGCCATAACTTTTGATAGGAATGTCGATTTGGGCAAACAAGGACTTTTCGGAAAGATCTCAATGCCCTCTTTGCACAAGAGTTATCAATTTTGGAAATTGATGAAGTTTACTAGGTAATTTTAATGAAAACAATCTGCAGGATTTTAATTTGTGGACTGGCAGATTTCAACTTTTCAATTCGATCAAATTAGAACCCCTCCTTCACTCAACATGTCAAATAGACATGGAGGATCAGTCTAGGGAGAGTTTAGAGCATTTTAGTGAAGCCAATTTGTCCAATTTGTTCGAGGTTGCATTTTTCTGGCAATAGATGGAAAAATGACTGTGCAAGTTCCCATTTGAAATTCATTAAGTTTTGGAGATTCTTTCTTAACTGTTTTAGTGAATTTGAGTTTCTTAAGTCTTCCTAAGTATGAATTTCAAGGTTTTATAACTTATTGTTGGGTGTAAGACCGAACTGCTCTTTTTATTAAAATGTGCATTGCTAGATAAGAGGTTTAATACAGTGGACTGTTTCTTTTAATTTGAGTATCAATTTGGTCATTAGATGTATGCATAGTTTTCTAAATTTTTCCAATGCATTTGTTTGTTAAATCATCCATTCAATTCTAAATTTAGATACATTTCTGATTTCAAATTTAAAATACATTTTACAAGCATATCACACTGTCTTTCTTTCCCACGCATTCTTTCTTTCTTTTCTTTTCAAACAACAATCAAATTTCAACAATAATTCAAAATCAAATGTGCAATACACTTTGGAGAAGGGAATGCATTCTTTCATTGATCCTCAATACAATTTTACAACTTTCCTTTCTATTTGATTTCAAATACAATACATGAAATATACCACACTGTTTCTTATTCTTTTCCAAAACAGAGATATCATTTTTTTTACAGCAATTCAAATCCTGTACACATTGCAATTTAAAGGAACTAATGCAATTCTTTATTCACATTCAATTGAAAACTCTACAACTCATCTCTTTTCCAATTTGAATTGGTTTCAAATTACAAAATACAAGTTACAATGCTTATAATATCCTTTACATTTCTTCTCCAAAACAGAGAACAAGTATAGTTCTTCTTGTACATTTCTCAATTCAAATACAACTTCCATTTACAATGCAACAACTTCACATTACAACATTTATACACTCATCCACGCAAGGTGGGGAAAGGTTACAATGAATTACTCAAAGGAAAATGACTATCAAATTGTTTTCTTCTTGCTCTAAACAATAACATGCTAGTTTCTTCTTCTTTTCAACTTTGATCACAAAAAGGAAGGGGGAAAGGCAACGCTCTCCACCCAACCAAGAAATCCAATGAGAAAGGAGAAGCCATCCTTTCCTCATTGGCCCCCGAGCCCCAACCATATTGAAATAAAGTATGAACATCAACACATGGCAATAAGGCTTCTTCCACAACAAACAAGCATTCTTCACATTACATACAAATAATAAAACACATAGTCCAACAAGACAAGACAAGACATAGGCTTGATCAAGCAAGACAACAAGAGCAAGGACTATGGGGAAATCCTTTTGCCTCCCAAATTTGGAATTGGGCATCCAACAAAATGGATATCACCAATAAACATATCAAACCCATAAACCTTATATATCCCAACCCCTCCTTATGCCCCCACGAGTAAGAAATGCAAGTAGTTTCTTTTCCAAGGTGGATCCCAAACCAAAACTCCCTCCTCAATAAAATAGTGCCATTAGCAATCCCTTATTCCCCCCATATGAAATCCCCATAGCCTTCTCCTACACCATGCCCTAAGAATTCTACCCAACCAGCCAAGAATGCAAACACAAACACCATTTAAACATGCATTCAAGAGAAGGAAGAACATTTAAAACAAGCTCTAGATGCCTACCTCTCCATAATGGAGTTTTTTCCAAGCTCACAAGCTTTCCAAGATGCCAAAAATAGTCCCAAATCAGCAAGGTTCAAGCAAGCAAAAAGACTCCAAGCTCTTCCACAAACAAGCTCCAAAACAACACAAAAAAATGCGCCCCAAGAGGAAATGGACAAAGTTTCAACAACCTCCAAATGAGCAAGAAGCTTCAATATAAAGGAGAGGGAAGAGAAGAGGATGATGTGGATCCATGTGGGATGCCACATCATTCTTCCTCAACCCCAAGAGGAAATCAACATCAACCAAAAATCACAATAAATAAAAATGACAAAATGACTTACATACTCCAAAATGCCCATACTCCAAAAGGACCAAATTTAAAACATGTAAGGGAAGTGCAATTAAAACTTACAAATTGTCACTTCAAAATGCATTTCAAAGGCCTAATTTTTACCTCTAAACCATAGGCATGGTTGGTGGATCATTTTAAGAGGTGTGGGACAAGTTTAACTTGTCCCACAAGCCTCCAAATTTGGCCTCCAAGGACAATTTCGAATTTCCTAAAAGATGGAGTGCTTGACCTTCCAAAATCTGCCTTACATGTCTCTTACAACTTATTACACACTCTTCCCACATTAATATTTAAAATCAACAACTTAATTAATTACATTCCATATCCCAATTTATTTTAAATAAAATTTAACTATATGACTAACACATTAATCAATCACATTTAAATTAGATTACAAGAAGGAACACATTACTAAATAAAATACATACAACATTAATTCAAAAAGGAACACATAAATAAAACACATATCCCATGGTCACATGTAATGGAGATCCCCCCATGGGAAATCCTAACATAACTCAACACACAAATGAACAACACAGTTTGCCATGGTGACCTTGTTGATTTCACCCGGAATTTCAATATGGTTAGTCTCCAGTCCCCGACATTGTTGTGATTTTTAACCTACAAAATGCAAATACCTCCTTCAGCCTCGTGGCTGCATCAGAACATCCAAAAATGATATAAACAACATCTCAAGATCATCTAAGCATATGAATCACAACAATATCAAGAATTCAACATTATCATTTTAATTAAATAAATCAACTATATCATCATCAAAATCTACCATACTAGATCTACTCAAAATATCCATTTGTCACAAATCCAAATCAACATCTATAATATATCCATGTCACAATAGTATATCATCAACCACATCCAAGAAATGTCTCTAGTAACCATCATGCATAATAACTGAACCCAGATCAATAATAATCCAAGATCTAACATCTAACCATCATATTGAAATAAAACATAATAGTGTGCATAATACGATCAATAGTATCAAAATCAGTATCTAAAAGTGTCAAAGGGAAGTGGAAACTACACGCATTTCAACACTCTATTGTAAAAACTATCCTATGACATTCATCCTTCTCAACATGCTCAATGGTTTGTCAGAGGATTGATAACACCATTTATAAGGGCTCTGTCACACAAGAATTTCACATACCCACACGAGGAATTGGAAGCTACCTTGCATGCTGAAGCTGTTGGGAGTGTTGATAGTGGTGTTAGTCCTTTTTTGGAGGCTCAAATTTCTGCAATGACTAAAAATTTGGAGAATCTATCTCGCAAAATCAGTGTATGAGGTTTGTAATGGGCTTTAGTGTATAGTGACAGTAAAGTGGAGGGGCATGCAAAGGTTAGTTTCCTTGAAGTCAATATGTGCTATGGCGGTAGACTATGAGATCTGCCATGGGGATCATGATGCAAGTAGGTTCCCTCTACTACAACGTGTAATATGCAATAATGTTTCTTGCTATTGCAAGATCTGTACCTCTACGACCCATGATACCAAGGATTACAGACTGATTGATCAGATCCATGATGCTATTAATCTGGGTGTGAGCTAGACTAGCCTTGAAAATAGTTCTAAGGAGGATGATTGTCATTATGAAGGGTGTGTAGATGGAGGAGCGCATGGAAGATATTTTTGCAGAGAATTTCATGGTTGAAATAACCGCGGCGGAGGACGAAATGAGTTCCCATGAGGAACCTCTCATAATTGTGGATCTATAGAGCATTACAAATGTGAGTGTCCTGATCTGTTGCAATGCTCATGGTGTGGAAAGAGACATAAGTACAAATAATGTCTAGAGATTTATGAGCATATGAACTAGAAACACCAAAAATACAAAGGCAAAGGGAGGGTGAGAATTTAGAAGGCCAATTCACAGTGGATGCCAAGAGTGACGCATGAGTCGGAATATAAATTATTTTGGTGATGACGTGAGTAGAGGACATGCATGTCGGTTAAATGCCAAGACCAAGGAAATTGGTTTCAAGAGAGGAAGTGATAAATGGAAAGTATCTGAACCCTGCTCATTAAAAGGAGGTGTATCAAGAAACTATGGATGTGATTTGGAGTTTACAAGGGGAGGTCCAATTTCTAAAGGAGCGGTCAAAGTAGTTGGAGTAAAGGAAGAATGCCGAGACTCCACATGATGACCTAGATGAGGTCAAGAAAGTATGTAAAATGTTAAGGAAAGAGAATATTGTTCCCTTGATAGGGGAATGGCTGAGGGAGAAGGTACCATGCACCAAGCAAAGCAAGAAATAAAAGTTTTGCTTGCAAAACCTTCCTCCTCATAGCCTTGGCTATGATAAGGAGATTACTTTGAGTGTGGTTGTTGATGGATAAATTCTGAATAATATCCTCATCGAAAAGGGAAAAAGGTCAATTTTATTACGAGAAATGGAGGCTCAATGGAAAAATGAGGAAGAGAGAAGAGGAATGCTTAGTTACAACCTACTCGGAATTGCAACATGCTGGTGGGCTACACATCGGAGAACCTCCTAGAGTGGCACGAGGTAAGAATCACATTTTCTATAAGGTTCTCTAGAAGCAACATGCCCATGGTCATACAAGACTACCATGGTAAAGAGACTACCTCATTTCATATCCAAGCATGTGAGAAGGCATGGATGGGAAGTGTAGACACCCCAAATTTACATTCATGTTTCCACTTGTTCCTAATATTATGTTAATACAACCTCGCTATTCACCTATTTACAATTAATTAATTAAATTGATTAATTAATACACATTATACCCCTTTGGATTAATTCAATTAATCCCATGTACCATTTGTACCCCATTGGCTTAGTTAATTATTATTTATTAATTAATTGTGTACACATCCTAGTCATCTCGCCACTTGATCTAACTCCACTTTGACTCCACTTTGACTACCCTAGTTAACTGCACTTCTAGAATCCTAGAAAGGTGGGGAAATTAAAATGCACGTACAACCACCTTTCCGGATGCAACTTTTTGTAATTAATTTAATTATTTCCCTCGACACTATTACAACTTCCCATAATGCTATTTTTAGCATGTTCATTTATCTCAGAAACCAATTCAAACTATCTTCTCGCTTTCTATAAATTTCAAGCTTACCTTCCTTCCAATCCTCTTGAATTTAAAGCACAAAACTCTATCTAACGTATATGTAGCATTTTCCTTCAAATATTGGAGAATACTCAAGAGCACCCACAAAACTTTTCTGACATTATTTCTGCAATGTTTCATAGGAGACCCTTATCTGAGGTTTATACGTAAGGTCACTGGAAAGGTTGCATGTTTGTTTGTTTCTTTCATTTATGGTAATTTTTTGTGTTTAAATTTTGGCATGCCCGATGGGACTCGCACCCCTCCTCTCTCATTTTTATTTCAGTTTGTTTGTTTAATTTTGTTCTTATAGTGTTCCTGTTGTTTTTTGTGTTGTTGTGCAGATTTGGAAGCAAACACTTGTGCAGGTTTGGAAGCAACAATACTACTACAAAAAAATTTTTGTTTCTATTTTAGTGTTTTTCTTTTTTGCAAAATATTGTTGCTAATATTGTGTTTGCAGATTTTGATCACTTTATGCTATTTTCTCTAGCACACAAAAACAATATACCCCTACACGCAACACACAAGCGCTAAATTAGATTTTTTTATTAAAAATCTCATCAAGATATATCTATATTTTCTATTGCTATATAGAAGTCTGTTTTGTTTTTTATAAACTGTTTTAAAATTAAAAACAATAATTTTGAACATACTTTAAAATTTAACAAAAAAATCAGCCTAACTACGCTACCCTACCCCTCCCTCCCTACCTACCCCCTTACCCACTCGTCTCACCCATACCATTTCCCACGACCACCCCCTCACACCCCACATCCTTGCGAAATGATGCCTTTCTCCCTACTCGACAAGCTCACTTCATCAAGCCATCTCCTACTCTACTCCCCTAACTACCCTATAGCCTTTGTACTTACCTTTCTTAACCCCATACCCTCACACTCTCTAAGTCACCCCCCGTCTGTTCAAACCTAGCCCTTCCCGTTTTCCCTACTCCCCACTACCCCGCGACCTACCCGACCTAACCCCCATTTTCCATTCCCCTTACAAATCCAATTCCCTATTTCCTACCGTCCCCAACTACATCCATTCCCACCAACCCCTTCTTGAACCACATCCCTAAGCTTGAGACCTACTCCCAAATCCCCAACCCCGATCCACAAATCCTCAACCCTACCTCACTCCCCATAGACTCGCACCCGACCTCTTCCCCCTCCTCCCATGCATCCCTATCAAGTCTCAGGCCTTTCTCTCTCGACCTCATCTTGAGCCATCCCACAGTCCCCCTATCAAGACCCTTTCCCGAGCTCACCAACAACTCACCTAGCTCACCCGCTCCCTTCACTCTTTCCACCTACACAAAAAAATAATAATTACTTAGGTTTTTCCCATACTTATAGTTTGTCATCTTCATTTTAGGTTCATTTTTTAAAATTATTTTATTTTATTTATTTTATTTCATTTTATTTATCATTTCCATTTAAATTAATTTATTTATAGTTTCAATTACATTTACATTAGTTTCTTTATTTCTTTTTATTGGCCTAACTGTGTCATTTCCTTTTGCAGGGTTCGTGGACGCTTTTAAGTACTCTCTTGCACTAATTGTAAATGTTGTAATTTTAGTGTTATTGGATGTTTTGGTCCAATTTTTCCTACTTTTTAGCCATTTTGTACACATTTTATCATTTTCTAACCTGAAATCACACTTTTGCACATGTTTTTACATACTTTTCCCTTATCATTTTCTTTCATTTTTGTGAGAATAACATGAATAGCCCATGCGTATGCTCTTCCTCGCACTTTTAAAGAAAACTTGGGAATCGAAATGTGGTCATTTTTTTCTTTTTCATTTTTGGGGAATTAACGTTTCACTTAACCAAAGTCACCCAAACGTATGATCTTTCCTTGTGCTTTTTAAAGTGATCTTGAAAATTAGAAATGTGGGTTCGCTTCTGTCATCTTGTTCATTTATTTTTTTATTTTTCCCTCATTCCATAAAACTTTCTAATCATTGTTTGCAGGACCCGCTCTCACACAAGGTGGATTAAACATTGTAAAATAATAATCATTAGTTGCACAAAGGAGTTCAACCAAACCACACCTAAATAAAAATATAAAAAAACCACATTCAAAACACTTGATTTGCAGGTTCGGTTAAGAGCTATGGCTCGACTGCTTAACTAGAACATAACCCCCTTGGCATAAGCCTTAAGCTAAAACAAAGGGGTGGTTCTAGGAACCCCAAAGTAGTCCACACCTTGAGGGAACTGGTGGATGAAACGGGAACCTTTTCTCCTACCTGACTAGTAAATCCTTTGTGAGTTAGAGTCATAGAATATCTGTAGTGGTGACCCCAGTGTGATTCATTCTGAGCAAGGTCTTTGCTTAGGGTTTTAAAGGGGGTGAAGTAAATCCATCAGCTAGTAATAGCATTATGCTCACTCAGATATTTTTCTGACACCTAGTTGAGAGAGCCACCCAAGAATCCAAACATTGTCCAAGCCAATCTAAGGTAGAGGCCACAAACAAACATTCAAAACAAAAATTTCTTTATTTTTGAATTTCTTCTTTTGTTTTTGTTTCCTTTTTTTCGTAGTGTTCCACACTCACTTTTTCCCAAACACTCCTTGTTTGGGATTCATCTTTCACTTTTCTTATCTTTTTGTCCTTTTCCAAACAATCCTTGTTTTGATTCTACTTTCATCCTCATTTCATCTGTTCTTGTTTCCTTTTCTTCTCATCATCAGTCATTCACTAACCTTCATTTTACTCTCAATTTTCCCTTTTTGAAACTTTCATCTCTTTTTCATTATTTCAATTTTCTTTTCTTTTCATCCTCATTGTCTTCTCCATTTGAGATTCTTTCACTCATTTGAATTTTTATTCACTTATTTGATTCTTCCCCTTTCATGATTATCAAATCCTTCTATCTGTTGTATTCACCTCCTTGAGTTCATCTCCCATTTAATTCAACACTTAAACATTTGGATTACATTTCCTAAAGTTTAAGTTTTCATCCTCTTTTCGACATCAAGTCTTGAGTTGCGGATATCCACGTCCTCACTCAAGAAATTTCATCTTACAACTCACATCTTAGTAGTGTTGTGTTTCACTTTTCCACAAATTATTTCTTCACATTTTATCTTCATTCTCCTTTAATGACCTATAGTTTGAAAACGTCATTGTTAAACTAAATACAATTTCTTTCTTCACGTCTCTAAATTGACAATATATTTGTTGCATTCTAGACACTTCATCATATCTTATTTTCAATGCTTCCACTGTCAGTATTTGAGTCTTATCTCTTCATTAGCCTCTTCCTTCTTAACTAATTATTGTTAAGGGTTGAGCACATCGCATATGATTCAAATCCTTTTTTTCATACCCTCTTCCCATTTAGCATTCATTTTTGCTAGGTGGTAGAGTGCATTTTGCAATCAATCTATCCTCACTTCTTCACTCTAGCATTCACATTGTTAGAGGTTGAACACATTCAAAATTTTGTTACTATAACCCTCATCCATTCTAGCATTCACATTGTTATAGGATGCTAACCTTCATCACATCGGACCACTCTTCCATCTTGGCATTCAATTTGTCAAGGGTCAAGTTTATCAAACACTTTCACACGCTTCCATCTTGAAATGCACTTTGTTAAGGGTTGTGTCACTCATAATCTTCCAAACCTCTTTCCCAAATTAGCATTCAATTTGTTAAGGGACATGTTATTATCAAAATTAATTACACACCTCTCTTCCATCATCACATTCACTTTATTGTGGGTTGAGTTATCTTTTGAATATATCTTTTGCTCCCTCCCTCTTGTAAAAATGGTGGGAACATGACACAAATATTATAGTCCTTTTGGAAATTTTGATAGTGATAATGACCAAAAATCTGAGGATGATCAGAATGACATCTCACTCGAAGAACAATGCTGCGTTGAAAATATTTTATGTATGAATAAAGACCATTTTTTCCTTTGTCTCCTTGATATGGGAGAAAAATTACCCTCTGAAATTTATGAAGTCATTTTACAAACATTACTTGGAAAACCACCACCTAACAAGGTTGAACCTTTCATTTCAACAAATAATCATGATGAGGTAGACCCTATTCACACGAATAATGATGATCGAAACAAGTCCACCTTGAACAATGCCAAAGGAAGTGAATCAAACAAAGACAAATATGATGAAAGGAAAAAATGCAAATCAATTGATTCAACCACTGATCCTACTCAAGCCCTCATGAATAAAATTAATGACATGGCTAAACAACTTGCTATTTTAAATTCCAAAGTCACCAATGAATCCCATGACAAGGAGGCACCAAAGAAATCTAGTGATGCTTCATTTAAGAGTCATACCACGCACACCAAAGATAATAATAACCCTAAAAGTGAATGCTCCTTATATTTCTTACAAAACAACTCATCATTTTCCCAAGAATGGAAAATGATGAAGGATACCATATCTAGTATGAAACATCAAGGAAAATAATTCAAATTTGAAGAAATGTGTCCTTACCCATTCGATAAGGACATTTTGCATGTTCCTTTTCCAAAATATTTTGAGACACCTAACTTTGAAAAATATAGGGGCAAGAGTGACCCTAGAGAGCATATTAGGGAGTTTTATATGGCTTGCCAAGAGGTGACCTATAGTGATGTCTTCTTAATGCATCTTTTTCCATGAAGTCTAGGAAGACAAGCCTTGAATGGTTCCTACTTCTCCCCAAGGGCTCTGTGCAAACTTTCACGGACCTCTAAGCAAAGTTCGTCAAACATTTCTCATTCAACATAGAGTCTAAAATTAAAATGATGGAATTGTGTAATGCCAAACAATGAAAAAATGAAACCTTCACACAATTACTACAAAGATGCTGTGGGATTGCTAGACCTTTCCCATGCTCCATGCATGAGAAGCTTCTCATGAGCATATTTGTACCCAATTTCAACAAAGTGAGCTATCCTTTCACATGTAAATGCATTTCCTTAATAATTTCAAAGAAGTTATTGACAAAGGATCGTAGATTGTAAAAGCCCTTATTGCAAAAGGTTTGATTAATCCTCATTCAAAATAAAATGGGAAACATAGTAACCATTCTAATATCTCTCACCAAGAAAAATATAAACATGTTAACCAAAATTATAATATGATCAATGATGGTATTATAGAAAATCACAATGTCCACAATGTCCAAAACACTAAGAATAGACCCAAAAAAGGTAAACAACCTCTTTTTGTTTCTAGCAAAGAGGTTTTGTCCTCTCCTGATTCTAAACAACATCATTTCACTCCTTTGGGATAACATCTATTAAATGTCCTTCAAAAAATCATTAATGAAATCATGGTTACTTATTCCATCACAAGAACTTGGGTTGAGGGAGAACCCAAGCCTACTTAGTACAAGGATGATACTTATTGTGATTTTCATCACATTGATGGTCACCTAACTAATCGATGCTTTCACTTACATCACTTTGTCCAAGATCTCATTGATAGTGGAGATATCACTATTGAAGAATCATCACCAAATAAGACACCCAATAACAATATTAAGGTGTTCTCAAACCCATTTCCCAAACATGGCGGTGACAATAAAAATTCTAACAAAGTTCCTTTTGCCAATAACACTGATTTTAGTTCAATAATCTCATTTATTGAGGAAGTACCATCTACAATGGCTACCATTAAATTCACAACTTTGAGTAATTCGTGACCACACTCCAATGGAATTTATGGGTTCCCTTGTGGAAAACCAACCTTCTACGTCTTCTGTAGAACCTCAAATGTCCAAAACAATTGCTCCTTCCAATTAAAAGTCAAATTCTAATGCCAAATCTTCCACTCCGTAAATATTACTTCATCAAACAATTAATAACCACACTAGCACATATCTCTCTCATAAAACTACTGAAAGAGTCACCTATCTTTAAATATATTCTCACTTGTGCTCTAAATGAATCACATGTTCCTCATACTCTCAAGGTTTAATAGTTTCGTGCTATGATCGCAAAACTTACACCTAAAAATCCTATCCTATCTTTTGGCCCTCAAGATATGTTGAACCTAAACCTAATTAACAACAAATCCTTATACATCGAAGCCTATGTTATTTATCATAAAGTCAAGAGAGTTCTTATAAAAATGGAGCAGCCCTTAACATCTGTTCTATAAAAATGCTCTATTTCCTTGGTCATACAATAGATGAATTAGATGCTAACATCATTACCATTCATGGTTATGATAATACTGAGTGTCAGTCCTATGGTACCATCACTCTTCCCATACAAGTAGGCCCACAACTCCTTGACACTATGTGTCATGTAGTTGATGCAAACACATCATATAACCTTCTTCTAGGTAGACCTTGGATACATGCGATGCATACTTGTACCTTCCACTTTCCATCAATGCATAAAGTTTCCACATAATGATAGAGAGTTCACCTTGTGTGGCAATATTGACCCCTTTGAATACTGTAATTTTTTTGAAGCAAGGTACAAAAAGGAAAACTATTTTCCATCTACTGATAGCACAACCGAACCTAGCCCAACTCCTATTGTTACCAATTGTATTGACCCAGATATACTATTGAGCCCTCATGCTTCCATGCCTTCCTTTGAAGTGTCTACATCTAAGGTGTCACTTGATGTTACATTATTTCATAAAGGTTTACGCGAGTACGCACTTGAAAATACATTACTTGTTTGAAAAATCCCATTATCACCTCATAGCTATGGGCATCATAATGCTCCTCATTTATAATAACATCTAACTTAATATCTTGGAAAAAATCTTTGGAGATGATATATATTTTTAGAATATGAACATATTCCAATATATAAAAATTCTTGGCTATACGATGATAGGATGGAAAAATGCTACGAATCCACCGATTAAACCAGGGGCCATAAAATGATGAAAAACATGAACTATAAAGGAAGAGGCCTTGGCCCATAAGGGCATGGTGTTCTTGAACCTATGAATATCAAGTCTAACCTTTACACATATGGTCTAGGATATGAGACATATGAGAAGATGCCTATAGTCTTTCAGGTATTATCTAGCAATGCAGACTCAGATTTTTAAATTAAAACCGGTTCCACAAAGAGCCTCTTCGAAGACCTAGCTGAAAATAGACTTTTCCTGGAATAATTATCCATTCAAAACCTTGAATTTTTTTATCCTTCCCTCATTTATTAGGACCAATAGTGTCATATTTCCATGGATCTCTTTCAAAATGATAAGGCCATCCAGGAGTTCCTTAGGGTTTGAGACCCTTTTCCCTTGTCAGATCACAAGAAGGGTTTCAATATAAACCTTGATGCTACCAATTATTTTGGTGAAGAACTTACAATCTCCAGTCTAAAGAAAAATAAATTAAATAAAGAAAAAGACAAATTATATCTCGCATAGTGAAAATTTTTCTTGAGGCATTATATGAGAAGCAAAAATGAAAAAGAAAAAGAAAGAAAAGGACATATCTCCTAGTGAAAACCTTTCAAAGGAACTAGAGAGAGGATATTTGGATCCAAAAATATATGAAAATCTACACAAGCCTCCAACATCATTTCAAGATAATGAAACTTCTAAGCTATTGGTAGAAGAGATGACAACCATTAACATTGGAACTAAAGACCAACCGAAATTGTTACAACTAGGTGCTAGTTTATCAGAAACTGAAATCAAATCCTTCATAGAAATTATAACAAAGTTTCTAGATGTATTCACTTGGTCTTATAAAGATATGCCCAGTCTTGATCCTTCTCTTGTGGTTCATCACCTTGTGGTGCACCCAAATTCTAAACCTGTCAAGAAAAAACTACATAAAATGCATCCCAAGGTTGCATTGCTTAATAAGGCTGAACTACAAAAATTATTGGATGCAGGATTCATACGGTGCATTGATTACTCAGAGTGGATATCTACTATGGTATTAGTTGCAAAGAATATCCCCAAAATCCCTATTTGTATATATTTTCATGACCTTAACAAGGCATGTCCTAAGGATGATTTACCTTTGCCTAATATTGACATGATTTTTGATTCTACTGCAAGCCATGAGATGTTATCCCTTATGGATGGATTTTTCAGGTATAACCAAATTCAAATTGCTGAATAAGACCAACATAAAACAACTTTTACAACCCCATGGGGGACATTTTGTGACAAGGTCATGCCTTTTCACCTTAAGAACTCTGGTGCAAATTATCAACGTGCCATGACCATATTTTCCATGACCTTCTTCATGACATAATGAAAGATTCTGTCGATGATATTCTTGCTAAATAAAATAATAGGGTGGATCATCCAGTAGTTTTTAAGTGTATATTTGAGTGGTTAAGGGAGTAAAAGGTTCACCTTAATCCAAAAAAATGTGTCTTTGGTGTCATTTCAAGGAAACTTCTCGGATTCATTGTCTCATGAAGAGGAATTGAAGTGGACCCTACCAAGGTCAAAGCTATAATAGATATTCCACCTCCTCAAAACCTTCGACAATTAAGGGGCCTACAAGGAAAAATACAGTCTATTCATCACTTCATCTCCCAATTAGTAGATAAGTGCCATCATTTCAACCATTTGCTTAAAAAGGATGTCTAGTTCAAATGGACACAAGAATGTCAAGACACCTTTGCAAAATTGAAAGAATACCTGACATCTCCGCCGGTACTCATGCTGCCTATATAGGATAAGCCTATGTTTTTGTATGTATCTGTAAATAAAACATGTCATTGGGGCATTATTGGCACAAAACAATGATAAGGGTCAAGAACAAGCTATGTATTACTTGAGTAAAAATCTCCTTGAACATGAGACCAAGTACTCATAGGTTGAAAAGGCTTGTTTAGCAGTTGCTTATACTTTCAAAAAGCTATGACACTATCTCCTAAATCATACCACCAAGCTAATTTCACAAGTTGATCCTTTTAAGTACCTACTTTCAAGACTAGTCATAATAGGACACATGTATAGTTGGATTACACTACTTAGTGAATTTGACATTGAAATTTTCAATCAAAAGGATATAAAATGTCAAGCATTGGCAGATCTATTGGCTGCAACACCATTACTAGGTTCACAACCGCTAAAATTTGAATTTCCAGACAAATACTTGTTGTACATAGAGGCAACATTCTTTGATGGATCTTGTAATATCCATGGTTATGGAGAAGGAATCATCTTTCATACACCAAATGGAGACCTCATACCTAAATATTATCGTATCAAATTTCCTCTTGCACAAATAACATAACCGAGTATGAAGTAATGATATCGATTAGGCTTTGATATCTCATGGCACATGCAAGAATTGATAGTTCTTGGTGATTCTCTTCTAGTCATTAATCAAGTTAACAGAGAATATCAGAAAAATATGAAAAGCTCTTACCTTATAAAAGAATGGTTGATAGCCTTAGAGGGTATTTTTAGATTATCAATTTTAAACAAGTTCCTCATGTATAAAATAAATCAATGGATGCCATGGCAACTATCGCTTACCTTCTTTTATTCAACACTAATAAAACTCACAATGAGTTCCTTGTTGAACATATTTTGGTTCCCGCATATGAATTACCGAAGTCCACCATGGTTTGTGAGATTGTTGGTCCTGATCATCCCTGGTACCATGATATATACACATTCATTCAAACTAAAACCTATCCTCCTAATTTTAATTTAGCTAATAAAATAGCCTTAGTATAACGTGCTTCAGATACACCCTTCTTGCCGACACCTTGTAGACGAAAAGGTTATGATGGTACTCTCTTAAGATGTATCATGTAGGATAAAGCTAATTAGATGCTAGTTGAAGTACAATGATATTTGTAGTGCACATACTAGTGGAATGTTCTTTGCAAAGAATATTTTACGCATTGATACTACTAGCCCACAATGGAGGAAGATGTATGTAGCTTTGTGAAGAAATGTCGAGCTTGCCAAAAACACGGTAATCTCATTTATGCACCATCCCAAGCCTTACATCCTATTACCTCACCTTGGCCTTTTTTAAAATGAGGACTTGATTTAATTGGAAAAATAAAGCCCACCTCTTCTAATGGCCACACTTTTATTATAACTGCCACTGAGTATTTCACCAAGTGGGTTGAGGCTATGCCTCTTACTGATGTTACTGGGTGAAATATTTCTAAATTCATCTTCAACCATAATATCTGTCATTTTGGCATCCCCACTGCTATTGTCACTGACAATGGAGGTTCTTTCAAAAACAAGGATCTCAAGGCCCTAGCTAAGAAATACAATATCCTCCTAAAATGGGTTACACCCTATTATCCACAATGCAATGGCCAATCCGAAGCATCAAATAATACTATCAAATCTATTATGGAAAAGATTTTCAATAAACATAGACATAATTAGCATACATAGTTATATCCTACCCGCTGGGCCTACTGCACTTCCTTCCATATACCTACAAGAGCTACACCTTTTCCCTAGTATATGGATCTGAAGATATATTACCTATCAAAGTTGAGCTACCTTCACTTCATGTATCCCTCCTACATCTTATTCATGAAGAGGATTACCCTATTGCATGTTTTGCAGAGCTAGAATTACTAGATGAGAGATGGATTCACACCTTAGACCATATGTAGGTATATTAGAATAGACTATGCCGTAATTATAATTGCAAGATCAAACCTTGATAGTTTAAAATTGGTGATTTGGTCCTAAAGGAAAATCAAAAGAACACAACAAAACCACAAGAAAAACAAGGAAAATTTGAGCATAATTAGTTGAGTCCTTATGTTATAACTGCTAAATTTGGATCTGGTACATACAAATTGTCTACCAAGGATGGAAAAGAGTTGAAGGATCCTATGAATTCCATTCATTTGAAGAAGTTCTACTCCTGAGTCTCCAAAGAGTAACCCTTATACTGGGGGCATGTTAGTGTATCCACTGTTTCTTCATTTCACTTTGTTTCTTGCTTGTAAATTTTCACCTCGCCATGTGTTGCATGTTCTCCTTGGTAGGTTGTCATGCCCATTGTCTACCACCATTGTTCACCTTCCATTTAGCATGTCGGTTTTGACTTGGGAATTTCCTTTCCCTCTTCTTTGGTGTGTGGTTCAAAATTCCAAAAAAAAACAAAAACATTCAAAAAATTGTCTCAAAAAAACTACAAAAACAATATAAAATTGTTCAAAATCCCAAAAACAATATAAAATTGTTTAGACAATAAAAAAAACATGCAATCACCATTTCATTCACCATTTTCTTCACTTGATTGTTCCCAATCATCTTTTCCAATCAATCAAGCCACTCTTTGCAATGTAACTTTGCATAGGGACATCACTTGGCTTTGGCTTTCTCTTGGGGAAACTTGACATATGTATATATTCACTTCTTTATTAGAATTTTTACATTAGTGTGTTTTTGTTCACTAGCTTGTTTGCTTGTTTAAAATTTGTACATATGGAATTTTGTATTGTATATTATTGGATTAGTTTCTTATGTGTGATAGTTCGAATAACTAGTAATCATGCATCCTGGAATGTGCTTATGGACCAATTTCAAGATATTTATTCACATCCTAGTTCACATATAACTTTGGTATGGTTTTTCCCTGTTCATATTGGGTTTCTTTTTATTACTTATTTTATATCTTTTTGTCATTTGTACGTGTTGTGTTTTCCTCCTGGTTTATTTAATCCATATAATTTCTTCATTTTTTGTTTACATTTGTATTTCCAAACTTACGAAAATCCAAAAAAAAAAAATAAAAATCACAAAAATTCAAACAAACATTCACTTCTCATATAAATCATACAATTGGAAAACCCTTGAAGTAAATCGTTCAACATCTCAATACAATCTTGATAAATGTCATACTTTTATCTATTACTCTAGTGATTGTGCCAATCTTACAACTATCACTTTCTTCCCTTTACATGATATGCTAACTCTGCTTGGGGCAAGTCACACAAATTGTTTTTCCTTCGTGATATAAATTCACCTGGGGCAATTTCAACTTTGATCATTTGCACAATGGATTCAACAAGAGTTTCATAAGGAGTAAATTTAACTCTACTCTTCCAATTTGATCCTATTCCCATTTGGGATCATTTGTATCTACTTAGTCATCATTGTGGCATGCATTAGGGTCATAGTTGATTGTCTTCTTTTTCAAATTTGTGTTACATTGTTGATGTTTACTCTTTTGGACCACTTCCAAATAGTGTGATTACATCTTGGTTCCTTTATAACCCGATGCTGAAACCTACTTTGTATATTGGTTTTTTTTTCCTTTTTATCTTTTCTTTTCCGTGTGTGTTTGTTTATGCACATCCTGGGTTAACCATCTTGATTATTTCATAATCATGGTGATGAATCTATTATGCAACAACAAAAATTAGGTCATGCTTTAAAAATTACCTTCCAAGTAACGCTCATGCTACGAACACAATCCTTTCCCATCCTTGTTTTAATCCCTTGTTTTATTCCTATCAAGTGGTTGTTCACTACCTTGCTGTGTCATCCATCCCCTTGAGGGGGCATTCCTCTACCATTCTCTCATTGGGGCATCCCAATGCTTCACAATTTTCCACTCGCCGATCTACATGCATCTACTATCTTTAAAGCACTATTACTCTGCAATAGCACTTTAAAGAGGGGAAAAATGTAGACACCCCAAATTTACATTCATGTTTCCACTTGTTCCCAGTATTATGCTAATACACCATGTTATTCACCCATTTACAATTAATTAATTAATACACATTGTACCCCTTTGGATTAATTAAATTAATCCCATGTACCCTTTGTACCCCTTTAGCTTAATTAATTATTATTTATTAATTAATTAAGTGTGTACACATCCTAGTCATCTGCCACTTGATCTAACTACACTTTGACTCCACTTTGACTACCCTAGTTAATCACACTTCTAGAATCCTAGAAAGGTAGGGGCAATTAAAATGCACATATAACCACTTTTCTAGATGTAGGTTTTTGTAATTAATTTAATTATTTCCCTCAACACTATTGCAATTTCCCATAATGCTATTTTTAGCATGTTCATTTATCCATGTAACCAATTCCAACTACCTTCTGTTTCTATAAATTACAAGCTTACCTTCCTTCCAATCCCTCTTGAATTTGAAGCACAAAAACTCTATTGAACTATGTCTGTAGCATTTTCCTTCAAATCTTGGAGAGCACTCAAGAGCACCCACAAAACATTTCTGACATTATTTCTACAAGGTTTCATAGGAGACCCTTATCTGAGGTTTACACAGAAGGTTGCTAGAAAGGTTTGCATGTTTTTTTGTTTCTTTCATTTATGGTAATTTTCTCTATTTACAAGAAGCACATAAGCTTTATCACCTTCGTTATGGGTTCATAAGTTGTAATCCACCTTACAAGGATATGCACGCGCTTGGTATATTAATTCGAGATACACCATCAAACATGTAATTCGCAGAGTTGCGGCTGATCTCATTCAAGCTTCGAGTATAGGATTACAAAGCCATCAAAGTGGATAAGGAAGTACATGTGATAAAATGCCTTACGATAGAAGATATTTCCATGGAAGAAGATATGTTTGTTGGAGTTATCTTGGGTGAGACTTATTTAAAGATTCACCTCAATGAAGAAGAATAAGAGGAAATACATCTTGAGTGTGTGTGCAAGGAAAAAGAAAAAGGAAAAATGGTCTATGTAGTTGACAGAGAAGAAATGGAAACTTTGGATGTTAGCCATTCTAAAGGTACACATGAAGTCATAGATATCGGCCGATGAGTCAAAGACACGCCTAACATGAGCCATTGAGAACAAAGAAGTTTAACAATGGGATGGAGGCATAACCTAATGAAGCTATCATTGGGGACTATTGGTTAGAAAAGGAAGTTTCAAAGATCATAGATCTATTACACGAGTTCCAAGATTTGTTCCCTCCTGGTTACCATAAACTCAAAGGCGTCCACCATTCCTTGGGGAGATGAAGATCAAGTTGAAGGAAGGTGCACACTTGATTCAGAAGAGGCCTTATCGGATGAATCCAAATTTATGTATATGGGTCAAGGAAGAAATAGACAAGATGATAGCATCTGGTATCATTGAGGTAGTGGAAGAATCAGAATGGATAAGCCCAATGGTCATTAGTATCAAGAAGGATGGTAGGATAAGAATCTATGTTGACTACAAGGATCTAAATGTAGTATGTGTCATCAATCCTTTTCCAACCCCCTTTATTAAAGAAATTTTGGAGGAGTAGCTGAGCGTGAAGTCTACTCTTTCATGAATGGGTTCTCAGGGTATCACCAAGTCAGGATTACAAAGGAAAATAAGAGAAAAAAAAAAATCACCACTAAATGGGGAATTTTCACCTACATAGTTATGCCTTGTGGATTGAAGAATGCGTTTATTGTGTTCTTGTGCATTGTGTTACAAGCATTTTAGGACTTTATCCATAAATTTATTCAAGTTTACCTAGATGACTGGAATATGTATGCATTGGTGAAAGACCATTGTGACAATTTGAGGCTGATGTTTGAGAGATGCCGAAATTGAGGATATCCCTCAACATTAAGAAATGTGTCTTTTCTACTCCATTTGGAACCCTGTTAGGACATATTATATGAAAAGAAGGCTTACTAGTGGATCTTGCCAAAGTTGTAGTTATTGTGGGATTAAGGGAACCTACTAGTCAAAGCACACTGCGTGGATTCCTTAAGCATATGGGGTATTATAGGAAATTCATCAAGGGGTATGCCAAGATCACCATGCCCTTGGAGGAATTACTAAAATAGAAGAGTGCCATTTAGTGGGGAGAGGCACAACAAAAGGCATTTGACGATTTTAAGGACAAGCTTTCACAATGCCCATACTATGTTTTCCTTTTTGGGATAATCCTTTCCATGTGCATGTTGATGCCTCTGGAATAACTATGTGAGTAGTAATAGTACAACATAGTGAGGAAATTATCGATCATCCCTTGTGCTTTATAAGTAGAAATTTAACACCGTAAGAACATAATTACATAACTACCGAGTGCGAAGCATTGTCTATGATCTATGACCGCACAAGTTTAGGAAGTATCTATTGACAACATCATTTATATTATATACGAGACCACATGACATTGAATTACTTAGTCAAAAAACCCATTTTGCAAGGGCGGATATACCATTGGGTCCTATTATTTCAAGAATTTGAGTTTACAGTGGTTATAAAACTAGGAAACAACGATTCAGACCCGATCACTTATCAAGGATTGACTCGGGGAGGAAGTGCAAATCATTGAGGATACCATGCTGAGACACATAAATGTTTAGGTTACAATGCGTCCCCTCGACTTGGAAGATATTACAAGTGTTCTTGAAAACATGTCCGGCATCGGAAGGGATGAAGGCTCTAGAGAGAAAACAGTTAGCAATACACACCACACCCTACATGTTGATTAGTGGAGACCTATAAGTTAGTTTATGATGCTTTTTCTACGCCGATGTGTATTTGAACATGAGCGTGTGGAAATTATGGAAGAAACACATGGTGGGATCGTAGGAGGACACTATGCAGGAAATGCTACAATGTGGAAGATTTTATTAGCAAGGATTTGGTGGGAAACCATCTACTAGGATTGTATTGAGTTTTTCAAGGCCTGTGACCATTACCAAAGGCCTTGAAAACCTAAAAGAGGGATGAAATGCCCTTACTGCAACTAATAGCCAACGCTGAACCATTTGAAAAATGGGAAATTGACTTTATAGGGCTAATTTTGCTAGCCATGCAAAGGACTGGTTTGCAGTATATCATTACTTGCACTGATTATTTAACACATTAGGTAGAGGAAACACTTACGAAGGATTACACCATAACGAAAAACTGCTATATTTTTATGGGAGAACATAATTAGCAGTATGGTTATCCCGTAAGTCTATCAAATGATAGAGGTACACACTTTTTCATTGAAATTGTTATGATTCTGTTAGTAGAATTTATGGTGGCCCATCACAAGACTACCCCTTATCACGTCAAGAAAATGGAACTATTGAGGCATTTAACAAAATACTAAGTCACACGTTGACTAATATCTATGATGTTGGAAGATAATATTGGGATGACAAAGTATCAGCTGTTCTATGGGAATACAAGACAACCTATAAGAGGTTGAACAAGGCCACACCATTACAACCGGTGTTCGGTGCAGAGATTATTTTACTAGTTGAATTCATGTTACCATTATCACGTATAGTGTGTGCAGGAGGTTTAGGCGATGAGAAAGTGCTTGAAGAAAGGATTGATAAGTTGATGCAGTTAGAAAAAGGAAATCACTTGCTAGATGGAGTCAAAAGATAGAAAAAGAAAGAAAAAAGGAATGACATGATCATCATATCAAGAACAAGAAGTTTGAGGTTAGGAAGATGGTACTGTTGTATGATTCCAGGTATCTGCTCCATCCTAGGAAATTGAAAGTCCATTGGTTGGGACCCTACATCATCTTGTACATTCTTTATTCAGGCTATTACTAGTTATAAGTGCTATATGGGATGAGATTACTAGGTCATTTCAATGGGAGTAGGTTGAAGCCCTACTATAAATAAGTTTTCTTGGTGTTTATAATAAGGAAATATTTCTAATTAGTCTAGAATTTCCCTTCATGCTTTTTATTTTCTTGTGTTTCCCTTTCTCGTTGCTTGTTCCTTTCTTTTTGTTTCATTTTGCACCTTGTGTGCTGGTAACCACATTATTTTTCCAAGGTTGTGTATGTGTAGAGGACCACGCATCTGTTTTAGTGTGGGGTGGAGTAATGTGAAGTATAAGCATGCAATACAAGTTGAGTGGCCCAGTAGAAGGAAGCACATAAGGTGGAGAAAGCATGTAAGGAAATGGTGGATATTGAATTATGATGTTGAGGTAGTAATTGAGACCACGTAGAAAGGATGAAGAGAGTAGGAACAACATGAGGTAGGTGAGGAAAAAAAAATAGGTAAAGGACAAAAGCAAGGCCTTCAACACTTTGTAGATGCATGCGTGAGAGGTTTTGGCCGGATTGGATTTTTACATGCTAGAAGGTTGTAAAGGATTTTCACACAGGATGTGGTGCGTGGGTAAGGGTGCTTAAATTCAGCTTAGTGGAAAAATCTGCATTTAATGTTAAGGTACATTGGTAGGTGGTATAACATTTAATGCTAGAAAGAAGGAAAAGCTATAAATATGAAGTTAGGCACATCATTATTTTACCTTGTGATTACAAAGTGAAATAAGCTCTCGCGAACTAGGGCATTCAGAGAGATTTGTGTGAAGAAGAATCAGAGAGATCTAAAGTGCATGACTAGAACAGATCTATAAACCAAAGTGGAAGGAGTACACATGTGTGGGGAAAGTTTGTTGAGGAGCACTATCTTGTGGAAGGATTTCCCAGTTAGGGTTTAGCGGCTAGGGCATGAAGGAAAAAGGATTTATTTGCAAGAGTGAGATTTAGGATTGAGTAGAGTAGTAGAGCAGAGAAAGAGGAAGGAGTTTTAAGTTCATCCTGACCAAAAGAATGGCACCAAATAAGGTGACTGTCTCACCTAAGAAACAAAAGGGAAAGGGTAAAGGAAAGAAAACTACCGTCGCAAGCTCCAATGAAGAATGGTATGCATAAATGTAGTACCCAGATGGGGTATTGCTAGGAAAAGAGTGGGAGTCACACTTGTGAAATATGGCCATGAGCAATTATAACCATCACAGAGCACAACTGAGAAGGAAATGGAATTAGAGTTAGTCCATCTAGCTAACAAGAGGACACCGAATAGAATGAATATTTACAACGATGAGGTGAAGGTCAAATTGGAGAAGGCTAGATTATCAGAATCGTATGAATTACCTTATTTTGACAAGCTTGAATGACTATATCGGTGGTTGATGTCGTATGTACATGATGATCACTTCTACTTTGCAAGGCACAAGATGCACATAAGACCTTAATTGATATCCGAGTTCACAAGCCTCATTTGTGAAGGAGATAACATAGATGATGGTCCGAGTGAAAAGAGTCTATAAAGGAGAAAATAACAACCTATCACTACAAAAAGGGCTCATGATACTTTCACATCGTAGAAATTCCAGACTACCATGAGGATGGTCGTGTGCTTGGTCACCAAGCTTAATGATCAAGAAATATGGATGCAAGTAAATAAGGCATGGCTAAATGTATGATAAAAAATCTCTAAAGGAACCATCTATAAATTGTTCACCTTTATTACGGATGAAATCATAAATAACACGCAAGAAGGAGAATATATACTCTTCAATAACATCCTCCTCACCATTGTCTTCTTAGAGATTGGAGTGCCTGATGGGCTAGAAAAGTTTGTTTGGGAGTATCTAGAAGAGGATCCCTCACCCGTAAAAAGGTTTGTGAAGTACACTTGTGAAACCATGATGGCCACTCACAAGGCGTGCTTGGAAAAGTGGTACAAGAAAATGCATGATGCATTCGGAGAAGAATGGAGGATCCTAAAGTAGTTACCAGTTATCATGGATGGAGAAGCATAATTTTTAGTGTACCAACACTTCTACATTGGCATATTTACATTGATAGATGGGACTATGAGTCCATGGTGCAAGCTACCCTTCTCCTTCACCGCGCAATACTTCCAAGCCGAGTCAATCGGTTCAAGGAGGCCAAGAGACTAAGGTTCGACCTTAGTGAGGTAGATATAGACCACCATGAGTTACACCAAAAGCTTTTCTACCTAAATAAGTGCACATACATGGAGAAATATGTCTCCCATGAAGTAAAAATGATGAAGCCTTTAACGCTGCTGATTACAAGGAGGACCACAACAAGGGTGTATCTAGCGCATAAGGCCAAAGTTTGAAAAGGAGCTTACTTGGAGAATGATGTCTCCATTCTTGAAGACCCTACAAGAAGGAAGAAGGCCATACCAAGGAAGAGAGAAAGAGAAGAGGTGCAGGAGAAGAAGGCACCAAGTGTTCAAACCGCACAATCGGTGGGCATGCCGAAGGAAGCACTAAGCCTAGTACTTACGTGTAGAGAAAGAAGTCTCCTGTCAAGGTGAAGACCCTAGAAGAAGAGGCATCAAAGCATGAAGATCCCATCACCCATGAGGAATCACCAATGAAGATATCACCTATCAAGGAGAAGGAAAAAGAAGAATCTCATGTGCTGGAATCCCTAGTAAGAAAGAAGCAAAAGGTGACAGATGAGGTAGACTCAGAAGAGATAGAGAGTCTAGATGCCTACATCAGTGACAAGGATGATGATGATGAGCCTGAAGGAGGTGAAGACCATCCTATCTATGAGGTGCATGATTTTGAGGAAGAAGGAGATGAGGAGTATAACAAAGAGGATGAGGAGAAGAATGACGAAGAAGAAGTTGAGGCTCAAGGCAAGGGGGTGAGCAGAGAAGTAAATATAAAGGATCAAAGGACCCCAAGCCTCATAAAGGAACATGTAGAAGATGACGAAGAGAGAGAAGTTTCAGGAATCATTAAGGACCTTCTAGAACAAGAGATAGAACACAATGTGAATGAGGTGCTGAAGGAAGTTGAGGAGGAAAGTGTAGGAAAATAATATGGCAGCATGGGGGGAGATCCTAGTTTAGATGTAAGATTTCTAAGGGCCACACGCATAAGGAGGAAGAGCACAAAAGCAACACAAGGTCAAGGAATGGGGTATATCGATGATCCAAAAAATGTTTTTCACAAACACTTTTAGAGCACCATACCAATAGAACAACTCTTGGCCATGGCTTCATTTGATGAGGAAGGTGCATACCCTCGAGATGAGGAAAATGCTATCATGGGCATTTGAGTCCCACATTGATGAGCCTAAATTTGAAATAAGATAAGGAGAATTGATGAAGGTGCCAAAAACAAAAGGAATAAACCCCTTGGTGAATTCTCAATGATTATCAGATGAGAAAATATGTAACACACTCAACAAAGTTTTAGTTGAGGTTAAAGCCAGAATTTTCAAAGAAATGACAGGGTGAAGTTCCTAGAGGTAGAGCTAGAGAAAAAGGAGGAGGAGCTCCTTGAGAAAAGAAAGGACTTGAAGTAGGAGGAGCTAATCAACACTCAATTAAGGTGTGAGTTAAAAGATGAGAAGGCAAGGGTGCACAAGGTATACAAGAAAATAGAGATGATCACGGATGCCATTGTCTTGAAGCATCTAGACTTAACACCGCCCGCGCAAAAATATGGATCAACCTTATAGTTCCTAGAGGACTTAACTCACATTATCACAATGGAGATGTGACCACTTTCTTTAGAATATGTAGCAGAGGCATAGGTGTGCCAAAAAGTAGAAAACAAGATGAAGGTTGTAGAAATTGTTGCTCAGTACAACAAGATCCTCACCGATGTAAAAGCTTCTATGCAAGTTGCTTTGAGGCTTCCTATGATAATTGCACGGATAGGGATAGAGTGGAAAGTATCTTGGTTTCCACCCATGAAATGAAACTCAAGGAGTTCTAAGAAAAGAATAAGGGGAACAGGGCTAAGCGAGATAAAATCCTAGCCAAAGTGGAAAAGAAATCAGAGGCCATTGAGACCTTGTGGGGCTCAATCAAGAATTGGCTGAAAGAATTGTACCCCCAAATCACTCGGAGGATGGATGCACTCAAGGATTTGGGAAAAAATTTGAGGGGATCATGGAGACAATGAATTCCAAGGGAGAAGGGATAAGCTTTGAGGAGGTAAGCACCCTAGTAGGTGACCTCTTTCAACAAGCATAGAATGAGGTTGATGCCTAGGATAAGTTGGAGGTATATTTGAGGAAGGATTTCCTCTCCTTCAACAGTGATCATGATTCCCCCATTATTTCATTCTTTCCCCCAATTATTCACTCCATTATTTATTCAACTTTTCAGATCCCATTCATTATTTATTCATTGAAGAAAGTGTTTCGAGGATGGAGAACATACGTAGTGGGGTGAAGTTGGCCCCGAATATTGGCTAAGGATGAGAAGGTGCGCGGGCATGTAGGGTTGAAGGTGAACATGGAAGGTTTCTAGCAGGTTTTTCAAAACACACAACATTCACACACAAGGCAAGACAGTTTTAGACTTAGCCATATTCGGTGTCCTAAGTAGTACATGAGAAAAGTGTGACACTTCTAGCATGTGGAGTGGATAAGGTGCAAGCCCCACAATTGTGGGATCAATAAGGGAATATTCCATATTGTTTCACATTTTTCTTAGATTGATTCTTTGGAGTGTTGACAAAACAAGTAGGGTAACGGGCGTAGGAGGAATACCTATTCAAATGCTGGTTGATGGGTTGTTGCACGTGTATGACTTCTAAATCCATAGTTGATTATGAGAGCTTCCTTTTGGCTAGGAGGAACTACCTGTAATGCAAAGCAAGACCACAAGAAGGAATTAAACAATATGGGTAGTGAACTTCCTAGCTTATGCTAGATCTAGGAAGTGTGATACTTCCTAGATGGATGTCAGTCCACTATTTTAAAAAATTTGATGCTATAAAAAAAGTAAATCCTATTGTAATTTTAAATCATTTAGGTATCTCACTTAAAACACAATAAGAAATAGATCTAATCTAACAGATAAGCTAGAATAGAATCTAAAGATCAAATGATTGGTTCTGGGTTTTGTAGGTTTGACAGATGTCTCAGCTAGATCATAGGTGGATGAGGGTGAGATGGAATTAAATGGGTAGGTCTCTATTATGGGTGTGTGGGAAAATAAAGACACCGTTGTCGGTGAAGGGTAACCAACGAAGGTTAGGTGTGACCAGGCTGCCATCTTGTGAAATCTGGAAGTGTCACGAGAAAAATCTTTAGGTCTCCTTTGTGATTGAAAAAGGATTTTGGTTTGTCGGGATGAGGTATTGGGTGACTGGGGGTAGGCTTCAAAGAAGGATTTAATGGGTATATGGAGGTGGAAATGTTGGAGAAGGTCAATAGGTGGTTAGGTAAGCAATAGATGATAAAATAATGATGAAATGAAATAAACCAAAGAAGTATGATGTTATACTTACTTGGATTCTGGTCCTGGATGCCTGTGTGTGAAGGATGGAGGTGCTGATGAGGGGTTTGAAGGTGCAAGTGATCACCAGCTGAAGGAAAGATTCTGCATGGGCTGCATGTGCATTTCTCTTTGCTTGGTTAGATTAGATCTTGGCTGTGCAGAGAAAAGATGTTTGATCTCCTTCCTTGCATGCGTGGTCTCACTGGAATTTTCTCTCTGAAGATGTGTTATCTCTCTGAGATGTGATAATGCTCACCAACCTTTTTACTTCCAACTTCCAACCTTGAGAATAAGGTTGTTTTGGGGTTAAAAGGGTAACCAATGGTGGTTCCGGCTTAATCGGCGATGGTTAGGGGTAACCGACATCGGTCAAGGTGGGATTTCCTAGGTTTACTAAACTAGGGAGATCCTCTTAATTTCCTTGGATCTCATGTCATTAACCCACAGATTAGACTGGGAGCTTCTTGTGAGCATGCGGGAATGTGGTTAGAGGGAATGTAGGCATTGATTTTTAGGGTTTGGGTAAGTCTTAGTTAGTTATGGCAACTTACTAAGAACAGTCTTAGGTTGAGTTGGCTTGGTGAGGTGTCTAAGTGAACTGTATGTGTGGATATTATTTAAAATAAGATATTTAAATAATAAATATAGTGAGGATAATGCATTAATTTAATTTAATTAATTAAATTAATATTAGTGGGGTGAAAGGGGTCATGGCTAGGTGAATGTGATGAAGGGTGCTTATTTGTTGAGGGACCAAAGGGGAGTGTGACCTAATTTTAGTGTCTACATTTTTCCCCTTTTTGTTGCATAGCTTGTATTGGTAAGTGACGCTAACAAAAATAAGATGTGGTTGCCCCATGTGCGGGTGAAGGTGATCCCCCTCAAACTAGGAACTGATGAGGCGATGAAAGAATCGGTGAGTGGTTTGATAAAATGGTAAATGTGAGAAAGGGGAAGGTGTGGTGGTCCCATAGGTCTATGCGGGAAATCTAGGTAATGGGTCAGGGTCAAAGGTAGCAGAATACAAACGCACACACACACATACATATAAAATACAACACGCTACTAGGTTGAAGAGCAACCAAACTCTACATTGTAAGGTTGATAGGTTTATCCAAACAAGATTGAAGTGATTCTGATATCTAAGGTATATGATATGGTCAGAAACACAATGTAGGTTAGGCGCAGAACATTTAGGTATGATTTGGTACACAAAAGGTAGGGTCGGATAAACAAATCATGGTAATAGGCCGGATAAGGTCATTAGGTCAACAACAAAGGTAATGAAATCCTACAAGGTATAGTGAGCACATGAGGTTAAAGGTTACTATTGATGGTCTAGGTATAAATATCGAGTTCATGGCATGGGTAAGGCCAAGGTAGGGGTAAAATAATGAGTCCCGAAAGGAGGACAAATGGAGGTAGTAAATGAGGAGGTCAGGAAAGGTAAGGTAAATGGGTTGGGTAAAGGATCAGGGTGAGGGGTGGGGTAAAAGGGGCTTAATTGAGGGAAATGTGTAGGTGAGGATGACTGATGGTGGTCATGGAAAACTGACGTCAGTATAGGAAAATTGACGATGGTGAGGTAGGGCATGCGACTAATGCTAGTCAAGGGTAATTGATGTCGGTTAGGTTAGGTTGGTTATAAAAACAAAAAATCCACGTTTTGATTATTCATTTGTTAATTGTGAAGTGAGAAAATGACAAAAAGGAGAGAAAAGAGAAAAAAGTGTATGAAGGAAATGGGACAGTGAGTTGGCAGTGTGATTGGACGAGGGTTGGGTTGGTGAGCAGCGGGTCCATGGGATCAGGGTGAGAGATTTGATTGGGTGGAGGTTACGAGGAATTATTCGGTGATGGCAGAGGCCAAAGAGGGATCGGGTGGGCCACCGACATAGTGGATAGACGTGTCATTGAGATGGTGGTAGCATGACGAGGTAAGTGCCCAACGCTACATTGTTGATTAGATAGATTAGAAGTTTGGAGTATTGTTATTTAAGGTTTTTGTGGGTTTTTGTTTTTTGTGGGTGGGTAAAAATAAAATTTGGGTATGGGGGAATAACGGGCTAAAAGAGGGAGGGGAAGGGTAGTAAATGGTATAGGTGGGGTGGGTAGAGGTCCAGGGGTAGTTTTAGGTCATTGTAGGTGGGGTAAAAGGGAAAGGGGGTGATTTTTAGAAAATGGGGTTTTGGGAAGTCGTGGGATTTTTTGTGATAGTGATCGGTGTCGGTTGGGTAAAACCAGTATCGGTCACCAAAAAGGTGATTGATGTCAGTTATGTGGTAATTGTGGTTAGTAAAGGTTAATTGATATCAGTCACCAAATAGGTGATTGATGCTAGTTTAAGGGTGACCAGAGTCGGTTAGGATGAACCAGCACCAATTGGGATTTGAGGCACAAGGGTCCAAAAGTGATGTGGGCTAGGTAGCTGAGATGGGTAGAGTGAGAATAGGGTGGAGGGTAATGATAATTGGTGAATATGGTCATGGTAAATGTCGATTAATGTCATGTTTATATTGGATGGAGGGGATATCATAGTTACATATGAAAGACATGGTTCCGCCTCTACTGGTGACATTGCATGGCATAGTGACCCCTTTAGAGCTCCAGCATGTGGAGGTAGTGGGCTTGAGTGGGATTCCTTGCTACTAACATGTTTTTGGTAGCCCAGCTTGATGGTCATGCTCATCGATAGATGGGATCCCACGACCAACACATTCCACCTTCCAACGGGTGAGATGACTATCACCTTAGAGGACATGTTCTGATTTTGTGGCTACCCATATTGGGTGCCTAGGTGTATTCTATCTCCTTTGAGACCTCAGAGGAGTTGATTTGGACTATCTTTGGTGAGGGGGCATCTGATTTGAGATTCCATAGCACTAGTTTGAGCTATGGAGAGATGTACCTAGCCCATCCAAATGAGATGAGGCTAGTGCCCTTGTTGATGGAGCAAGTGTGTTGCTATACACTTGCCGAGATGCAGAGGGTACATGATTTCCACGATCACTGATGGGGATACTCCATGATATGATGGTGTATGAGACACACTTTTCCTGGGCACCAACATTCTTAGTGTAACTAAACAGAGAGATGTGGGCATATGGGCGGTTGATAGGTTTAGCTTGTGTTGTACATTTATACTACACTGCTAGGCATACGAGCACATAGTGTGCATGTGACCTATAGGGATGCCCCGAGTAGATGCATTCCCACCTAGATTTGTGTGGGTGGGATACAGGAGATGGGTGCCGTGATAGGAGAGTGGAGATCGGATAGGCCGACACATGATGTGGCCCATTTTTGGTAGTTATTGGAGGGGTTATCCGGAGTGGAAATTATCTAGAGGCCATATGTGGGATTCCCCTCATATAGGCATATACATGAGGAGCTAGCTAAGCTCTAGCTAGAGAGGTGGATATAGGGTCACCATGCCGGGGAGGATGAGATGATCCCGGTAGATAGAGTTTGATGGCAGTTTGGGCTCTTACAGGACATTCCTCCGCCCTTCCCACAATATTAGAGAGATGACATGGAGAGGCCCTTACCTCTACCACAACCTACAGTGCCCACATGGGAGGAGGAGTAGCCAGTGGATCGGCACATAGATGACACCGGATGTACAAATAGATATAGGTAGTGGTGGGAAGCTTAGTTACAAGCCATACCACCCAGATCGGGCAGTTAGACCTAGCTACCATTACAGTGCAGAGAGACACCCTACAGGGGCAGGTAGCTACGCTGATTACCTAGTTGGGTATACTGCAGACACAATTGGAGTGTTTTGAGGAAGAGGTAGTAGAGCTATGCGTATAGGTAGCCAACCTACAAGCACAAATGGCGATGGAGGAGATGGAGATGGTTAGGGGGATGGTCAAGTGGTAGCCTTACAGGCTCAGGTGGCAAGTTTACAGGGCCAGTTACCGCCATATCCCAGCACGATTAGGGCCTTATAGGCCTAGATATAGGCACAGGGGCAGGGGGCACCACCACCGGCACTAGGAGTAGGTCCCGATTCATAGAAAGGTGTAGGTCAGTTGTTGTAGGGTAGGTAAAGGGGCCGAGACCTATGGGGCCACCATGACCGTGTCTATATCCAGTTACGGATGCCTTAGGTGAGTCGAGATATTATCGGGACTAGCTTATGGCGGTCGGGATAGATTTTATATCCTAGGCCAAGTACGAGGAACAACAAAGGCCTAGTGAGATGACGAGATCCTACAATCATAGTGTGGAGAGCATAGGGGGTCAGTGAGCTTTGAATATTGATCGTGAGAGGCCACCAATGCATGGCAACCAGCTCTAGGTGAGGTGCCAGCAGGGACATAGGAGGCCGAGGGTACAGGTGACATAGAGATGGAGGACATCCGACGACATGCCTGATATGCAGTCACCAGATTTTTGATGTATATTAGTTATTTTTGTTTGTATATATATGCCACTGTGTACCAAGACAGTGAGGATGTACAAGTGATTTGTGTATTTTGAGCATATACCGGCCTACGTGCCAAAGATATTTTGTATTGATTCATTTTTTTGTATATATGAGACCGACCTGTGTGCCGATGACATTTTGTATTGTATATCGGCCTACGTGCCAACATTTTGAGATGATGGACATGATGAGATGGGAATGTATGTTGAGATACATATTGATTGATTTATATGATGAGATACATGGTATTTTGTGATTTGTTGATGTGTTTATGAGATATTGGTTTATGAATTGTGGTAGATGAGATATGGATTTTTCCTTGATGTGGATGGAAATTAGGTGAGTTAGGAATGACGAGTCAGTCGGTTTAGGCTTGGATCGAGTCAAAGTTGTTTAGGCATGATGGAGTTAGGTGTGTTAAGCATGGATCGAGTAAGGTCAATTTAGGCATGGTTGAGTTAGGTTATAGGCATGGAGTTAGGTGTGGTTTAGGCATGGTTGAGTCAGGTTATAGGCATGGTGGAGTTAGGTGTGGTTATGCATGGTGGAGTTAGGTCAATTTAGGCCTGGATTAAGTCAGTCAAGGTTAGGCATGGTGGAGTTAGGTGTGTTAGACATGGATCAAGTCAGTCTATTTAGGCATAGTTGAGGCAGGTTATAGGCATGGTGGAGTTAGGTGTGGTTTAGGCATGGTTGAGTTATGTTATAGGCATGGTGGAGTTAAGTGTGGTTAGGCATGGTGGATTTAGGTCTTGTTTAGGCGTGACTGATTTTTAAAGTGATTGGGGTTATGATTCATTAATTTGTATAATGAATGGTAATATGGTCTATTGTTAAGATGCTTTATAATATATGTATGATGATGGTAGAGAAATAGTAGTCATAAGAAATGTATGTTGTGATGATGATAAAATTTTTAAGAAACTTGTTGTCTGTTTGGTTGGATTTTCAATTGTTGATATAACGAGGAAACTAAGTGGGGTAGAATTTATTTTAGGAAGATGAAAGATGAATTGGTTATGGTAGAGAGTGGCTGAGCTAACCTCCAAGGGCCCCATGCCCTCGAAGTGCTTCCTACATAGTCCCGGTGAAAAGGGACCTTAGGCCGATGTAGTTCTCCCATAAGCTAGGGAAGAAAATGAGAAGGTGTGAAAATGAGTCGGTAGGTGTTTGGGCATGTTGTGGGTTTAGGTTTGTTAGGTGTGGGTAGATTGTAGGTAAAATGATGTAGGTGAAAGTGATTGTGGTGAAAGAGGAGGATTACCCCAAAGGTAAGCATCGAGGACCAAGTCCTGTATAAGGTAATCAAAATGTAAACAAAGATGGTTAAAAGATAAAAGGGGGCAATAAAGCCACCTGATTGGGTAGGATCATACCGAGTAGATCATACCTTGGAGAAGGTGATGAACATAAGACCCTAAAGACATTACACGATTGACATGTTCTACGATGAAAAGTAGTCACATGATCACCAAATGTCTAAGTTCCAAGAAGTCCCTTGAGGCAGTAGGAAATGAGAGTGGGTATGGTTCACAGGGTGAAGAGTAGGTGATTTTTTTGAATTTGTATATGGTATGAGGTAGCAAAGCCCTTTGGGCAAGAGGTCCTAGGTCACAACGAGAAAGTCCATGATGAAAAAGTTTTTTGTTTTGATTTATAGTTGAGATAGAATGATCGATGCAGAAGTCTATAAGGGAAAAATTAAACTCCTTGAGGTCTTCATGAAGTGATCGATGTGGTAAGCTTGATTGCTCTCATTTTTATCGAGAAGCTTTACATAGCCATGTACTTTGTGGGAGCAGTCTATTTATAACAACAATTGGTCGAGAAGAAGATGTCCTTTTGAGGGAGTCATCTTTTTATTAGAAGTTTGACTCAAGGAGTTTGGTCCCATTGTGAGGTCTTTGCAGTCATGGAAAATACCAAGGTGAAATATAGGACTCTTGTGCAAAGGGAAAGGTGAAACGACCATGGGATCTCATCTTAAGATAGAAAAAAAGTATCCTTGATAATCATGCTATGCGCAGTGCCATGGTACAAATATTCAAGGGAAGATAACAAGTGATGGGTACTCACATGATTCTAGTTTAATCATTAGGGAGGTGTATGGAGTGGGTAGCGCTCAAGGGACGAGCTGGAGAGAGATAAAGGGTGAGGTAGGAAAACTAGTCAAAAATAGAATGGTCGAAGATGCAAGGTGTTTAGGGGTTCAGCTTAGGTTTACCATCGAAACAAGATAAACAATAAGCACCTGATCCATAGGTATGAGTCACAATGTATGGTCCAAACCAATTAGGATAAATTTTTCCTTGTTTACTTTTTTCTTCTTTGGTTACATGTTGATTTTATTTCAGGACAAGGTCACCGAATTGAAGGTTCGTTCATGAACACATTTGTCATAGGCACATTTGATACGTTGTTGGTAAACTTGAAGGTGATCTAGAGCGTTAAGACAATGTTTGTTTAATAAATCTAGTCATGTGATAAATGGTCCCGACAAAAGTCATCATCAGTGAGCATGTCATGGAGAGAAATACAAAGTGAGGGGATCTGGACTTCAAGAGGCGTAATGTAGCCTCTGTACCATAGATAAAGAAAAGGGTGTGGCCGTAGTGGAAGTGTGAATACTAGTGCGATATGCCCACAGGGCAAAAGGAATGTGTGTATGCCAATCCTTCCTAGTATTTTCAACCACTTTCATGAGAATTTTGTTAAGGGTCTTGTTAGTTGATTCAGCTTGGCCATTGGTTTATGGGTAGTAGGGTGACGAGAAACTCAAATAAATGTCGAAGGTGTCACAAAGTTTTTGTAATGTTTTTTTGAATTGTTTTCCATTGTCAGTGATGAGGCGATGGGGAACACCAAAGTGAAAAATGATGTGGTAGTTAATGAACTCACATATTTTCTCGGCTTTTGTGGAAATGAGTGGTATGGCTTCTACCCATTTTTGTAGTATTCGGTAGTAGTAATGATCCATTGATGGTGTTGGGAAGAATGAGGATTGATTTCTCTGACAAGATCCAAACCCCATTGAGAGAAGGGCCAAAGGTCATGAGTGACCTATAAGGCATGACTGGGTGTATGATGAAGATTGGAATGTTGTTGGCATTTTATAAAATGTTTGATGTAGTCACAACAATCATGGTTAAGGGTCACCAAGAATAGCCTAGGCGAAGAACACACTTAAGAACAACAAGGTCACTAAAGTGACCTCTACATATGCCATCATGAACCTCCTTAATGGTTTAAGGAATTTCAAAACTTGTGAGGCATCGTAAGATAATACCATCAAAGCTGCACTTATAAAGGAGTCCTCCCAGGATAACGTAACAGAGACATTTTTAAGGAAGGCATGTTGTGTGTTATGGATGAGATCAGGAGGTAAGATGGAGAGAGAAAGGTAGTCAGAGTATTGTTTATACCAAAGGTCACTCAGGTCAGGGGTATTGGTTCCGATCAAGTAAACATCGTGAGGTAAATAAGAAGGTGAATGGAGGTGTTTTATGGTGACAAATATTTTGGAATTGGTGGGTGAAGTGGGTGTTTGGGAAGCTAGCAAGGCCATGGTATCCAGTAAATTTGTTGGTGGAACATGGGATGGTTTGAAGGGTGTAACGATCAAAGGTGGTGAAAAGTATGTCTACATGATGTTTATACTTTTGAAGTATCTCGTTACAAAATTGGTACATACCATTGACTTGGTTAATGACCAATTGAGAATCTCCAAAGATTTTGATTGATTTGACATCTAGGAATAGGTGGCTTGAGACCTAAGTACGAGTGCTTTATATTCGGCAATATTGTTGGTGCATTCAAAATCTAGTTTGAAAGACAAGGGAATGGGTTGTCCATCAAGAGGAATGAGAATGGTACTATCCCCACCCCCACGCTGACACTTGGAACCATAAAAAAGAGTGTCATTTGATAAGGAGGTTCAAATTGTGAAAGGGTAGTAATCGACTCATCTAGAAAGTCAAAATTAGAGGGTCGATCCCTATAAGTAGGCGCCACCAATTAATTCGTCTGATAGCTTAGCCCTTGATGTAATTTTGATGAATGAATTCAAGGTCAAGATCAGCTAAAAGCATAAGCCATCATCCAAAGATGCTGATTTTGATAAGGTTTGGCGTACATGAAGTGTAAGGGGTCGGTGTTAGTCACAACAAAGGTTTTTTGGTTAAGTAGGTAATGGTGGATTTCGGTGGAAACGAAAACTAGGGCTAAGAATATTTTTTCGAGATGGTTGTATCAGGTTTTATAGTCCAAAAGAGTACGGATTATGTAATAAACTACCCGCTGCCCTATGCTGTTCATCACGATGAGTGAGCATGGATCCCAAGGAATGATCAAGTGCAGATATATATAGGTAAAAAGGTTGATCATATTTAGGTGGGATGAGTACGGGAGGTTGGAGAAGGTATTTTTTAAGGCTTCAAAATCTTTGTGATAGTCATCATCCCATTGAAAGGAGACATCATTCTTGAGCAGATGATGAAATGGTTGGCATGGATCCAATAATTGTGAAATGAAATGGTGAATAGATCAGAACTTACCTCGAGGCTATGGAGTTGTTTAAGGCTAGTGGGTGGAGGCATTTTGAGAATTTCCTTGACTTTAGCAGGGTAAACTTCTATACGATGGAGGGAAATGATAAATCCCAGGAGCTTTCTTGAGAGAGTTTGGGAAGACGCACTTCTTAGGTCAAGGCGGATGTAATATTTAATGAGGTGGTCAAAGAGGGTTTTGAGGATGACAAGGTGTTGGGAGTGAGTGATGTTTAGATTTGGCCAAGAGATCATCCATGTAATCTTCCAATAAGTGATGCATGATGTCATGGAAGATGTAAGTCATAGCCCGCTGATATGTGGCACCAACATTTTTAAGGCCAAAAGGCATGAATCAATAGTAGAAGGTCCCCCATGGGGTGATGAATGAGGTCTTCTGGGGAAAGAAAAATTTGGTTATAACCTGAGAAGCCATCCATGAGTGATAGCATCTCATGACCAGCAGTGAGGTTAACCAACTGATCAATACTGGGTAAGGGAAAGTCATCTTTCGGGTAGGCTAGGTTGAGGTCACTAAGCCCGTGTAAATGCAGAGTCCCCTGCGTTGCTTTAGTAACACCTGGATAATGTTAGAAATCGAATGCGGAATATCAATGGGTAAGATGAAGGAAATGAAGGCGCTGAATTTCTTCTTTGATGAGAAGAGCAATATGAGGGTGCATTTTCCTCAGCTTTTGTTTGATGGGTTTGGCATTGGGAATGGTTACGATATTGTGGACCACTATGGTGGGGTCAATACTGCATGTCTGCATAAGACCAAGTGAAAATGTGGTTATGATCTTTGAGAAAAGAAGTGATGGCTTCTTGTTTAGCAGCATCTAAAGATTTTCCGATCTTTAGGATGTGCGGGTCATCTTGAGTATGAATGTTGATCTCAATAGTCAATTCATTCAACATGGTTTGCATCTCAGAGGGTAACAACTAATGAATATATGAGTCTTTTTCACTAACGTAGGTGAGTATGGATTCATCATCCTGACATTAAATGACGTTAATTAAAGTGTGTCGTCATTAATCATTTCAGGATACAAGAAGGGAAGAGTGGAAGGGGCCTCACCCTTGCGTTGATAAGTCAAAGGCCCCAAGGAAATGGTGTTTATGAATTTTTTTTAGGAGAGATAGATTCAAGATCCATCGACTCCGTCAGTGAAGGTGGTGATGAAGGTGGAGTGGGTGAAGAAGGTGGAGAAGGGCTAGTGTCCTTAATGAGTTCAAAGCAGGCATGTTTGGTAGGTGGTTCGGGAAGTCGATACCACTACTGGTCCATTATGTTTATGAGTGCTACATGAAATAATGGTATGGTGGCCTTGCTCATAAAATCCAAAACTAAAACCCTTCCATGCACAACGGTGTAGGAAGGTGTGGGAAAAAGGATGATTAGTGAGTGAATGGAAGTCAACAGAAAATGGGTGGGTTTGTGATGATGGATTGGGTGTGTAAGTGGTAGTATCAAGTCCCCATAGGTGAGACTAGAATAAAGGTGAGGAGGACCATAAAGGAGGTTTTCTCCTATGCGGTGATCGTAGTGAGGGTGTTGGTGAAGACTTTCATACTTTTATGGAGTAAGGAATGTGTTGACACTATATAGGTGATACTCCCCTAGAGTGAGGCGTTGAAAAATTCCTTCCAAGGGATCGGTGGTTGGTATGTGGGCAGCTGTAATAGACAATGTGTCGGAGGTCGATGTGGAGGTGGAGCTAATGGATTGGGAGGATGATGGGTTGGCCGTGGAGGTTGTGGTAGTAGTAGGAATGGAGGAGGCATGTGTGGTTGAGGTAGCAATTGTACTGGTAATCAAAGGTGTAGGTGAAGCGGAAATGGTCATGGAGGTAGATGCTTTGATGGGTATGAGCATGTCATTGGGTCGGTAAAGCATTTTGCATGTTTTAAAAGGTGATGGATCAGCTAGAATAGTATAAGTGTGTCCTTCATGCTCAAACTTTACACAACGATGCAAAGTGGAAGGAACACAACCCATGACATGAATCCAGGGTCTACCAAGTAACAGGTTATATTGAAATTCCCCCTCCAAGACATAAAAAAATATGGAACAATGCGGGGGACCACTTAAATGTGGAGGATGATGGTGCCTAGTGTGGAGGTGATAGTGTCATTAAATGAATGCAACATGACAAGATGTTTATGCATGTAATTTTCAGGTATGTGCATTTGAGCGAATGCATGGGATGAAATGATGTTAATGCTAGCACCCCATCAATCATCACACGGTGTACCCATATGTCATCAATGTGGACAGAGATGAAGAGGGCTAGGTCCGGGTCATCATTTTGGTGTGGTGCGATCTCTTCCTCTGAGAAGCTAAGGGAGGCCACTTGGTGAACAAGGTGGGGTGAAGATGAAGGTGGTAATTTGGTGAGAGAGGCTACATGATGGGGTGTGATAATGGAGGCTACGGGTGTAGGGTCATTAGGTAAAACCTTAATTGATTGAAGAACCTCCATGAGAGCTTGATGATGGGATTCTGAGGTTTGGATGAGGTCATATAAGGAAATTTTGAGGGGTGATTGGTGTAATTTTTTGAGCATGGTGTGATGTGTGATGCCATTAGAAATGGGGCAATGTAAAATGTAGATAAATATTTTAGGTATGGGTGTAGATGGTATGTTAGGTATAGGATTGGTTGGTGGGTCAATTGCCTTTTCTTTACTCTTCTATACATGTACAAAGTGACGTGTATCATGTTGATTTCGGGGAGTTAAAAATGGAGAAGGTGTAGGGTGAGTGGTATAACAACATGACGTAAAAACCTACCAAGGAGAAAAACCTTGTGAGGTCAGTTGGGTGCAACGACATTTGGGTGGTGGCGTGGCAAGTTCTTTGATGCAAACCATGTTAATTTCAAATCTTGGGTGTGGCTCTAGGAGTTGTGAGGGTGGAGGTTGTGGTTGTTGAGTGGGCAGTGTGGGAATGGGTGTTGGTGAAGTAGGATCCTCATTGAGAAGGTCATCATCGTCAAAGTTGGTTTCTGGTGGACACAATTAGATAAGGATGACTTTCAAGGCCTTACAGTTCTCCACATCGTGTCCTGGCACATGATGGTATGCACAAATTTTAGTATCGTCAAACCCTTTTGGCTTGGGTTTGAGGGGGTCGTAAGGTCTGAGTGGCGGTAATGTGATGACAAAGGTTTCCAGGAGGTTGGTTAAAATTTTGGCATAAGACCCTGCTAATGGATCACAATGGGAAGTTAACATAGGTTTGGGTGTACGTGTAGGTGATTGTTTAGGAAAGGTATTTAGAAGAGGATGGGGTCGAGCCATGGGTTTGGGTGCTTGGTGTGGTTTTAGGTATTGGTCGTATTTATTTAGGTATGGGTATAGTAGATGGACGTGTAGGAGAGTGTGTGGTCATTTTGAATACCTTATTGTAAGGTAGTGGAGTTTTGGTTTTGGGTTGCACCTTATTGGGTAAAGGTGATGTGGGTGTATGAGGTATAGAAGGGAAAGCCAATGGAGGAAGAGGGTGAGCTACCCATGAGGATAACGAGGGTGCTTTGTGAATGTAGATTATGTGGGTCGTGCTTGAGGTATGCGAGACAACGACCAAGTGTAGTGGGTAAGTGAAGCAATAGCTGAGGGTATCGAGGTATGGGTGGTAAAGAGATGGAGAATGCTCGCCAAGGGGCAAAGGTATCTCAACTGGGTCTATGATAGGTGGTGGAGATGATGGGTGCTCCTCATGGGTGGAGGAGGTAACATGTGATCCTCTATGGGTGGAGGAGGTACTGTAGCTAAGGCTCTTTACGTGGTGAAGCCGGGGGTGATATGGTCTCATTGTTAGCTAAAGATTCCTCCATAGGTGATGAAGGAGATGAAAGGTGTTCCTCTATTGGTGAAGGAACAAGGGGGTTGGTTCCTGACACGTAAGGATAATTTTGGGCTAGGATATCCTCTATGGAAGGAATATGGGGTAATTGGGAGGTGACAGTGCATCATTAAAGGTAGTGTGAACCTCACGGGTATGGGTATCATGAGTGGAGGTCTCACCGATTTGATCTGATGAAGAAGGGAATGGTTTCTTGAAGATAGGTAGGTTTTGGTTGGCAAGGTGCATTAGGATTATCCATGGTTAACTCACCTTTCTTGAGCATTTCTTGGACAATATTTTTGAAAGTGATGTAGTTTCCATCACTATGACCCTTTACTTAATGATAGTTACATAAATCATGTTCTTTATACCATGTGGGCATGGGGTGAGTAGGATCAAAAATAGTGTGTGGTTTTATGGGTGGAAGAGTGATGGCTTTGGCTTTGATAAGATTTTATAAGACATAAGAGTAAGGCTCCCCGATTGGGCTATAGTTCCGCTTCCCTCGTCTAAATTGAAAAGTTTGGATAGGTGAGAGATTAGATGAAGGGGTAGCCTGATTTGATGGATGTGCTTAGGCTGGCCTTAAGTACCACTGCGTTAGTGGTGCCCTTAGCTTTTGAATAATTGGTCTGTGGTTTAGAAGAAGAAGAGGTATCATTCGACTTGAATTCTGAATTCTTATTGTGTAATTGGATTTTCTTCTCTTCGATGGCCTAAATCTCTAACTTTCATGCCATAGTGAATGCTTCATCAAATGTTTAGAAGGTTTGGACCTACAAGGTCAATGAGATATGCCTGACACAAGCCTGTGTGAAGAGCTCAATGAGTTCTGTTTGTGGCAGTTGGAAGGTAAGTTGGTTGATCAAGCTATGCCAATGAGTGACAAAATCTATGATAGATTCATCCTCATACTGACATGTGGAATATAGATTGGTCATGGTAACCTTCTTGATGATATTGATAGAGAAATGATCCAAGAAGGCTTGGGCTACCTGATTGAATGAGAATATAGAGTGTTTAGGTAACCCACTATACCAATCTAATGTAGGTCCAGTGAGGGACATGGGAAAGGTTCTCAAGAGCAAGGCATCATCATGAGCGATTAGATAACACCCATGTTTGAATGATCACAAATACTTATTGTGGGTCTTCTTTGCTATTAAAATGATTGAATTTAGGCATTTCCCAATGCACGGGTATGAATGGATAGGAATGGATGGGTGAATGGGCTCGTTGTAAATCTCGTCGTAGGTGAGAGTGTTGTGGGAGCTAGAAACCGATGCCTCTAATGTCTAGCATCTTTTCCAACATCAATTTAATTAGGTCGTTGGTGGGTTACGATGATTGGGTGCCTCCTATAGCATGAGAGGGTTGGTTTTGGGCATATAACAAGGGTGGCACTCTAGTGTATGGGGCTGCCATGTAGGTTGATTGAGAAGAAGGTAGTGAAATAGGGGTATGGACCTAAAATTTATAATGGATGAAACAGGAGGTTGTTGCTAGTATGTATATGGGGGTGGAAGGGTTATGGTAACCCTAGTAGCAATTGGGGCTAATGCTTATGAAATGGAAAGGACCACATTCTGAAATGGGGTAGGGGTCACCAACACTAGAGGTGGTAATGTAGCTATGGGTATGTGTGAGACATTAAGGGTAGATGAGATTGTGTTTGGGGTAGTTGTCGAGGGTACAGTGGGTGTAATGGGTGCCAGGGAGGTAATAGATGTGGCAATCATAGTAGGTATATGACCTAAATTTGAAATGACTAGGGGTAAGGTAGATGTGGGAAGCTCAGAGCTAGATGGGGCTGATGCAGGAGTGGGTGCGAGAGTTAGGGGGATAGATACGGGCATGCCATATATCAACTGACCTGAGGCATCTCGAGTGGGAAAGATAAAACAAAGAAGGTGGCGGGGTTTTGGTCAAGGAGTCGTGTGAACTCCTCATCTCTCGGTAGTGATAGTAATAGGTGGATGGGATCCATGGCTGGTGATAAAATGGAAGGTGGTGAAGGACTAGGTGTGAGTGGTTGATAACCGTGTGAAATACAAGTGCACTTACTTGTTTTGGGTCAGCACCATGTGAACCAATACCGATCGTGTATGGCTACTTCTCTCGTAAATGACATTGAGAACAATAGGAATAGGTGAATCTAGTGAAAAATTAGATTAAGTACCAAAAGGTGGCTAGAAAGTGAAATAGGCTAACCGATGCTGGTTAGGATAGACCGACACCACCAAGGGTAACCGATGCCGATTCCATCGTAGAAAATGGACAATGAGTGAACAACAAGGCGTAAGGTAAAATATGATGTATGCCAAATTTGATGATGTTTACAATGTCAATTGGAATGATGAAGTGACGGGATTATGAAAAGTGGAAAAAATTGAATGAAAATGTCCTTTTGAGAAGGTTAACAAAGGACTTGGAACCGACGCTTGTTGGGTATAACCGATGACAGTTACTATGAAATTGAAATAGTGATGAAAGAAAAGTGGTTGTAAATTAAAATATGATGTAGAATCATACCCATAATTTTGAGAATGATGATGATATGGCCCAAGAACACTTAGGTGAAGCTAAAATACACCAACTGTGATGAGTAGCATGCAAGGATGAACAAAAAAGTGAAGAACGCAATATCTCACTCCGAAAATGCAAGCCAAGCAAAAACACTAAAAAAATGTGATCCTAGGAGTTCCTTTTCTATTATGTTTATTTAGCTTACACTATTTAGAGACTAACACATGAATTTTGAAATAAAGTTTTTGGTGAGGATGGCTTCCTACAAAGAAGGAGATCTAAAAGGTGAGGTTTCAAGTATGTTATAGTGGGGGCGGGCTTCACTCTGAAGTATGACTCGATAGATCACTGAGCTGGGTTCCCACTGTGCCATGATCATGTGATCACCTACATCTTCTCCCAGGTAGGATGTTGTTTAAGAATGTATGTATTTTAAATTTTTGTGAGGTTTGGTAAGACTCAAAGAAAGAGAAAAGGAAAGAAGTGCTTTTCTACGATTCGTTTGTCAACCATCACCGGGCATGACTTCCAAATGTATAGGTTTCCCTAAATTAATGTGAGTTAATGCAATAAATCGAATGGCATGCACTTATATTTAAGCCCAAATCAAAATTTAAAATTGGATGACATAATAAAATGAAGAGGAAGAGGGATTCTCTTTCACTACAATGCGAAAAAATGAAGAAATGATTCATTTTAATTACACCAAAAAAAGTTTCCTTTAGAGTAAATAGAAAGAAGAGGTGGATTACCAAGGAAGAAATGTAGTGTGTATTCTTTTCAGAAGGGAAAAAAACACACAAATTTTCCTAGGAATGAATGAAATGCAAGGAACCCTAGATGGGTCCCACCGGGTGTGCCAAAATGTTTCACCTTTTTCTTAGATTGTTTCTTTGGAGTGTTGACAAAACAAATAGGGTAACTAGGCGTAGGAGGAATACCTATTCAAATGCTGGTTGATGGGTTGTTGCACGCATATGAATTCCAAATCCATAGCTGATCATGAGAGCTTCCTTTTGGCTAGGAGGAACTACCTGTAATGTAAAGCAAGACCACAAGAAGGAATTAAACAATATGGGTAGTGAACTACCTAGCGTATGCTAGATCCGAGAAGTGTGATACTTCCTAGATGGCTATTAGTCCACTATTTTAAACAATTTAATGTTGTAAAAAAGTAAATCCTATTGTAATTTGAAATGATTTAGGTATCTCACTTAAAACACAATAAGAAATAGATCTAATCTAACAGATAAGCTAGAATAGAATCCAAAGGTCAAATGATTGGTTCTGGGTTCTACAGGTTTGACAGAGGTCTCGAGTAGATCACAAGTGGATGAGGGTGAGATGAAATTAAGTGGGTAGGTCTCTGTTCTGGGCTGTGTGGGAAAATATAGAGACCGATGTCGGTTAGGGGTAACCGACGGTGGTTAGGTGTGACCGTGCTGGTTACTATGAAATCTGGAAATGTCACAAAACAAGCTTTAGGTCTCCTTTGTGATTGTACAAAGGACTTTGGTTGGTTGGGATGAGGTATTGGGTGACTGGGGTAGGCTTCGGTGAGGCTTTAATGGGTATATGGAGGTGGAAATGTTGGAGAAGGTCAATAGGTGGTTAGGTAAGAAATAGATGATAAAATAATGATGAAATAAAATAAACCAGAGAAGTATGACGTTATACTTACTTGGATTTTGGTCTTGGATGCTCGTGTGTGAAGGATGGAGGTGCTGATGAGGGGCTTGAAGGCTATAAGTGATCACCAGCTAAAGGAAAGCTTCTTCATGGGCTACATGTGCATTGCTCTTTGCTTGGTTAGATCAGATCATGGCTATGCGGGAAAAGATGTTTGATCTCCTTCCTTGCATGTGTGGTCTCGTTGGAATTCACTCTCTGAAGATGTGTTATCTCTCCTGGGATGTGATAATGCTCACGAAATTTTTTTCCTCCAACTTCCAATGTTGAGAAGAAGGTTGTTTTGGGGTTAATAGGGTAACCGATGGTGGTTCTAGCTTAACCTATGACAGCTTAGGGGTAATCAAGCGCAACCAAGGTGGGATTTCCTAGGTTTACTAAACTAGGTAGATCCTCTTGATTTCCTTAGATCTCATGTCGTTAACCTATGGATTAGACTGGGAGCTTCTTGTGAGCATGTGGTAATGTGGTTAGAGGGAATGTAGGCATTGATTTTTAGGGTTTGGGTAAGTCTTAGTTAGTTATGGCAACTTACTAAGAACAGGTCTTAGGTTGAGTTGGCTTAGTGAGGTGTCTAAGTGAACTATATGTGTGGATATTATTTAAAATAAGATATTTAAATAATAAATATAGTGAGGTTAATGGATTAATTTAATTAAATTAATTAAATTAATATTAGTGGGGTGAAAGGGGTCATGGCTAGGTGAATGTGATGAAGGGTGTTTATTTGTCGAGGGACCAAAGGGAAGTGTGACCTAATTTTAGTGTCTACACATACATGCAATGGAAGGTTCCAAAAGAATATCATTGCTTAGAGTGGAGAGATCATATCAAAGGAGGCATGTCTCTGGTTGGAGGACCACTTGGACACTTTGTGGCTGATCCGATACCTCGAAGGCGTGGCGGGTAAGGAAGGAAAGCCATATATTGAGGTTTATGGATAATAGAAAGGGAGATAGATAGAGATAGAGAGGAGAGCATAAAGAGATATAAAGTCATCCTGGGAGAGCGGAGGTATGGGGAGAGAGGTGAAGCTCTATAGAAATACCATGGAGGATTCTATGGGTTGGGATTAGGAAAATATAGGAATCATGGCACATTTAAAGGGATGGGTCTATATTCATTTTTGTAATATGATGAACATAGTGTAGTTTTGATGCATGAATTGGCTTTGCATTGTTATATGAAGGTTTGTTATGACTTTGAGGGATGTAATGTGGTTATGAACATATTAATATGAATATAAGGCTATGTTCTGAATCATATATGTGTTCATAAGTACAATCCTTATGCATTTCCTTTATGAATGAATCAGTTATACATGTTGCTTGTTATTTCTCTTTTCTGGATGCAATGAGATGAAAAATCATCCTAAGTTCTTAGAATAATGCATGGTTATTTTCTATTCATTTCCATTTGAATATTTTTCATAAGATGATGCATTCTCACAAGACTCACATAAAGGAGAGGCTCGGTGCCGCGTGTTCCTTAGGTGAGCACCCAACGCCCACTAGGTGATAGGGTGATGTGCATGGGATTAGAATATTTGTCTAAGGGTATAAAATATGACTACATATCTCATACACGCTTCAAGAGGGCATAATCATATATGAGTCTAGTTTTCTATGTCATCCATACATCCTATAAATTCTACATTCTACACTAGATTTCCTTATACCTGGATCTATTTTTATCTATCATCATTATGCATTCTATTCCTATCTACACACTTATTGCATTACACCTTTCCTACTCACATTGCATTTATACACCCTACGTATCCTACATCCTACACTAGATTTCCTTATACTTGGGTCTAGTTTCATCTCTCATCAATACACAATCTATTTCTACCTACCTACACATAGTAGGTTACATTTCCTACACCAGACATTTACATACCTTGGTCATGTACACTACATTTTTCTACACGCTGCACTCACCACCTTATGAATTACTCTAGTTCCTTGGTCCATACTCGATGACTTAGGGTTTACCAATAAAATGGACGTTAACTACATGAAATATATCATCATACTACATTTCTCAAACTCATGACCAACGCTCTAGGCTATATCATCACCCATACTCATCATCATATCATGTAGTGGTATACACCTTAGGTTAAATCACCACCGCTTTCCCCATCCTACATTATCCTCTTACATACAATCATCACCAAATCTATCATCTTCTTCTAAGTCCTACTACATCATCATTTATCCTACTCCACTTAGTGGTATACACTTTAGGATGAATCATCACCTCATCCTTTTTCCTCACATAGTGGTCCAAGCTTAGTTCTAACCTCGCTACCTTCCGTTATCCAACATGTACTCATATACGCTTCATCCGACATCACCCATCTCATTGTGACATACACTATAGATTAAATTGTCACCTTCTTCTTCTATCATATAGTGATATATGCTTAGGGCTAAATCATCACTCACCCATTCAAAAATTCATGGTATACACTTAGGTTATAGGGTCATCACAGATCTTTCCATATATCACATTCCAACACACTCCTTCTATAGTGATATACACTTAGGGATAAATCATCACTCTTCTGATAAAAAAATTCTTGATATAAGCTTCAGCAATAGATTTCATGCACATCTTCTTCACCTGTCACATTTCATCACCACTACACATACACACTCATCACAATGCTCTAGATACAAGCAACACTACTTGACCATTTCCCGATGACACACTCTTGTTTACAGTTCATTCTTGATTGTTGAGGAGGAAAACCTCACTACATACACTTCCATACACTCGAGGGGCATGTTGCTCCTATCTTTCCATGTTGCATGCCATTCTATCCATCCATAGTGTACCGTATTGTCTTGGTAGCATTTAATTTTTCTTACTAGTGTTTTGCATGTTCACTTTACTACACATGTTAGCTTACTTTCCTATATGTCATTATCATACACACATGCATGTTCATGCCTTTGTTTAGTATGATCACGATATAAGAAATTTACACACAGTATGGATGTCGCCTTATACCCTTACTCTAATAGTCAATGGGGCATCCAAATTCATCTCATAAAGGTGCTATTGTTTCATTTTGTCCTTAGAATCTTATACTACTTGCTTCTACATGCTTTGACATATTGGTTTTCACTCTAACATGATAACAAGTGTTCCATATGTAGTACTTATTTTTAGGACTACATGTTCCCATGACTACTTGTATTTCTACTTGTCTATATTATTTTCTATTATATGTGGGATTTATCATTTTCTTGCGTGTAAAATTGTTTACTGTTTTCAACCATGATGGCCTTTGTGTGTCTTGTGACATTGTGAGTCATGTCCCATGTATGAAACCCACTTTTGCGTAGTCTCGTTATTTTCTTGTGTGTTTACACTACTTTTCTTAGTATTTTTACATTATCTACATCTTTTACACTTATTTACATGCATGCGTTTAGACTAACACTTGTATTGGCTAAAGCAATGCCATTTTGTGGTGCCTTGGTATCTATTAAGTGCTTTCCTTTTCCCCCTATAGGGATGAGTTGGTTACAAGGTTAGAGTACAGCTGGTTCTCTTTTGAGGCTGCATTATCCTTCTAGGGTAATCTCATTTGCCCCCAAAGAGGGAGGGAATCGTTGAGGGTTTCTACTAACACAACGTATCTACACTGGTTCATACATAGCAACTAAGTTCAGACCAATTTATGAACTCCATACATAGTGGCCTTAACAAGACATGGTGTCCTTTAGTAATAATATGGATTGGTCACAGGCTCAGGGGTTATAATGGGTGGCCTCTCTAAAATTCTCCATCCAATGGCATAAAATCACCCAAAAACTAGTGCAAAGACAAAGATCTCTTCAAAATATTGTAGCAGAAGTGGCTAGAATTGGAGGACACTGAGCATTTCCTCCCTAAACTTATTCAGTCAGGGTGGCATGAGATCTTCCAAAAAACTCGTGACATTACAGGATATCATTCTACACCCTTTTTCTCAACATGGATTAGGTGTACCTATTCCATTTTTTCCATTTACGCTTTCTACTCTAGCGTACTTTACACAATGTTTTTACATACATACATATTTGACTACTTGATCATTTTCTCCTTGTAGGTCTGCCGTATGAGAAAAAAATAGTAAAATTGGGGACAACAATAACAAACAACAACAACGACAATGATGATGACAACACACTGCGACAAGATTTCCATACTAACCATGCAAATACACGACACATATGTAACAACTACAAATGCGTTCCGACCTAGGTTCACCCTCGACTATTTTTTACACATGTTTCATCTTTAGAATCCACACTTCTCCACATATTTCTTTTTTCATTCCACACATTTAGTCCATCAACGCATTTTCTTCTATATTCTTCATAGACATTAAGTACAATTTTCTATCTACTTTATGTTAGTGAGTTGTTCGGTCACTAACATAAAGTGGGGGAAAATGTAGACACAAATATTGCACATTAGACAACATTTAGCCCAGTCTTATACTACTATTTAGAAGGTTCTCATATGTACAAAACACCAATTAATACCACCTTTTTCCATCTCTATTTTCTAACTTCCCCGAGATTATATCCCTAATTCCGGTGCCCCAGTCCCCTCTCTCTGCACGCCCGATCTATGCTTAGCCTCTTTCAATCCTTTTTGGGTCACTTTTAGCCATTGGTCATATTTATTTTTTCCTCAATTGGCATTATCTAGATTAATTGTGAAATTAAACTTCGTGAGCCCTATAAATATAAATATTATAAGACCATAACGAGGGTCCTAGGTCATCGCATCCTATCACTACTACCACTCCATCTATGGGTGCATCCATTGCACCATCTTGCATCCACATAACACTATACATTCAAGATAGGAAAGTCTACATTACACACATTCTTAGAGGATGAGAGATTCTATTAATTCTATTCTACTATCTACATCTTTTATAGCTATCATAGCTCACTATTTCACAAAGTGTAATTGACACGAGAGCACCTAGGAACATCATACACACACTTACCGTAACTACATCGTGGTCCATAATGTAGTGAAATGCTCAAGATAAGTCCATCGACTTTGGAAGATGAGGTCCTGCTCAAGCCCTTCTTCTTCTTCTTCATGTGTAGGGTGTCATCCACCATCCGGTGAATCCAAAGTGTGATAAAAAAGAGTATTCAAAGACACTTAAGGACCATTACAAATTAGGGTTTTAAGCATTTATACTATTTTGAGTTCCCGTGATCGTAGACTAGGGCATCCCTAAGAACCTTAGTACACTCTCAGTGCATGTGTCATATTAGAAAACCCAGATCTACCCTCCGTGGGGTCCCCGAGTGTTCGCCTACACTGCCAAGTTCTAGTTCCAGATCTGCGATGACCTACAATAGTCACCTTTAATCAGATGAGTCTTTTCCTTACTCCCCTCTTGCATTCTAGGGTTTTATTTCCATTAGATCAAATTATGTAATTAATTTACATAAATTTATCATATCAGTTTACTATCATTTGTTATTATTTAACATATTTATTTACAAGCATTTTAGTCCTCCTATTTAGATTAGCATTAATACCCTAATACCCCATTTAGGTCCCTTTAGGTTTTATTTTTGTTAATCAACACTATGTGTGTTGGTCGATGCTTTGAGAGGTCTAGATGGAGGACCAGATAGAGGCCATGATGGTGATCGGGGAGAAATGCTTGAGGGAGTATCCGATTGACATATATTTAGTTTACCCAATAGTGATATTTTGATGTATGTGGCCCTCTTAAAGCCTATGTGTATGTATATTTAGTACCCATGGGATTTTGATACCCATGATGATGTATATCTATTTTTGATATATCCATATATATGTTTATGATTTTTGATATATGCGATGTTGATTTATTTTGATGTTAAGAGATGTTTTTATATTATGATGTTAGATGTGTAAATTTTATTTGATATGTTGATTTTGATGTTGATATGATGTGACTCCAAATATTATAGTGATATATATATATTTCAAAATGTGCTTTAATCATGGTTAAGAATAAACCGTGAATTTCTTTGGTTTTGAACCGGATTTGGTACAGATGTAATGTGAATATGAAAATGCACTTGAGGCCTTGTAATAAATGTTAAGACATAACTAACAACAATTATTCAAATTGTAAGATCATGGATGTAGATGGGAAGTAAGTTTGTATACCTTCTTAGGACATGGGAAGGGTGGACATATGTAGTTTTTATGGGAGAGTAGGTTCTCCTTTTGATGGGTTTGTAGGTTCATACACTAACTATTTTTTTATCAACACAAATTGATAAATGTGGGAAGTTTACTTTTAATTGGAAAACCGATCGATGGGGGATGTTTTCCTAGGATGATTTCTAATTTTTGATTTTGATACGAAGGCTAATCAATGTGGGAAGGCTTTTATAAATACATGGGTAGCAATCCTTAGAGGGAGTGGTCTAAAATTTTTGATTTTATGATTTTTGGTAAATAGTCATCCATTGAGGGATGAAAGTATATTTTGATTCATAGTTTTCCTCCAAGGGATCAATCTATTTTTGATAATATGATTAATGGTTGTTTTTAAGGACCATTCTATATTTTTAGTATGGGAATCCATAGATATTCTTGACTCATTATTTTTATGTTGATGATAGGCCTAGTAGACCATTTTGAGGAGGGGAAAACATGTGTACAAACCACACAAAAAGTTTATTCCATAATATGTTTTCAGTTGGTAGACAAAGGGAATATGTCTATAATGATTGTGGGGTTCCTTATGAAGAGGAACTTGTCCATGTGGAAGATGTAATGAATAGAGTAGTGGTGTTCATATTTTAGGTAGTGATTTACAAGGTATCGACGGTAGACCACATTAAAAATCAACACATGATTTCATATGCACATGACCTCCGAGATCATTTCGGGACAACCAAAATGAAACAAATGGAGTGTTAATATGATGGGTAAATAGGATGTAGGTGGGATAGCTTAGAATAACAACAAGAAGTCAAGGAAACCTAATGTTCTCAACTGGAAAAATGGGAATTTCTTCGTTAAGGGTGATGAATTTCTGTCTTAATTATTCGGGGTGATGTTAGGATCAAGGATGATTGCTGTACAAAAATCATGGCCAATTTTGGTAGAATCAAATAAGAATCTACTCGGCTATGGAACACGGGAAATTTATCTTCATCATATGTGAATTCCTCTCCAAAGAGGGCCACAAAGATAGGAAAAATAAGGAATAATGTAAAATCAAGAGTCATGAAATATAGTCTCTACCTAGTTGGTTCACCGAGAAATCTTCAAAGATTAACTACCTTGTCATTCAAAGCAATGAGCTGGTGAATAATATCATGTGGGATCGGGGTAGTCTTGAAGATAAGTTTACATAATCCTTGGTCAATATATTTCAAGTATGTATCAATGTTTGGTCATGTGGTATAGTTGGATCAAAACTCCAAGTCTTAGTTGTCGTGGACCTTGAATGTTCATGTAGGTACAAATTAAACAACTATGGAGATAAATAAACATGTAAGAAACCAAAGGGATTAAATATAAGGTTTGGTAGCCTAGTCCGCCATGGTAATGAGGGGTTTTGTTCATTCTAAATATAATTAGATTAATTCCGTACCATTAAATAAACAATGCAAGAAAATATGAAATTTAAATTTTCTTTATTAAATTCCCTTTTAATTCAATTAAATCTGATTGCAAATATTTAATTAAAGAAACAAAAACAAACTATCTAATTACTTTTTGTATTTTCAAAGAAGATTTTAAATGTAAATAAATAAAATAAATCTAATTAAATTCTAATCTATGTTTTTGGGTTTTCTGTTTACTAGAAATAAAATAAAATGAAATCTACATACAAGGGAAATTACTTCTAAATTAAATAAATCCTACTTCTACACTAAAATAAAATAAACAAGGAATAACCAAATGTGGCTATTCCTCTGTTGTAGGATGTGAAGCTTAATCTAATTTAAAAAGGTATTTTCCAATTTGTAATTGTGGATTCTTATTTCTTCTAATTGCTTCACCTCAGAATCATGGGAAGAAATAAGGCTTCTTAGAAGCAATTTCCTCTTCCCCGAGACTTCCCAATACAAAAATAAAATACACACACTAACCGATAATGAAGAATATAATTAAAATCATAGACACAAAATCTTCCTCCAGCTTCTTTCCCTTACATATCCACATGGATAAGTAACGAATAAGTTATTAATGAAAGTTTGTTCATATGCATTTAAATATAATTAATGAATAAACTAAAATCTATAGGTGTTCTAAAACAAAGAAGTGAGGAAATTTGTGCACATGAACTTCCTCCAAATCATTTCCTAGGAAAATCAATAGGAAAATATGAGAAGGAAATATTAATGGAAGCTTATTACAGAAAATAAATAACTATGAATTCTACCTCTTAAAACAAGTTATATTGCTTCTATTGATTTAACTAAAATATTATAGATTAAAATATTTGAAGAAATTGAAAGTACACCCCCAATTTGGTTGTTGTGAGAAATATGAAAACTTCAAAGTATGGCAATGGTTTACTATCTCCTTAGCTTCCTTTCCAGAGATGACTCTAAGTGATCCAAGGAACAATGCTAGTTGTAGAAGAAATCAAGAATCAAGAAGATGCTGGAGTAGACCAACAGTTGTAGGTAGACTAGTAGAAAATGCAAGTATGAAGTAAAAAGTAACGATCCAGTATTGTTTGTGTGATTATTGCTAGGATTTTTAATAGAGTAATGGTGAAATAAAAATCAATAATCTCCAAACAATTCTTTGGGAAAATGATTTTTTTATAGAAAAATGGTAGGGAAGAAGTCCAACACACTTGGCAATCAAGAAATGTTAGATCATCCTAAAGAGAGGTAGTCAACATTCTAATAATAGTAAATAGAGAAGAAGAGTTCAATATGTATCCAATAGGATTATAATCAAGAGAAATGATCAAGAAAATGGAATAAAAACACTTGGAATATTGCAACATGCATTCGTAACACGCATTGGGAGTCTCATATTAATTCACACGGACCACTAGTCATGCAAACTAACCACCTAAGATAGTAAAATTGGTGGTTACGTAACCAAAACTATAGGAAGACTAGTGGTTACATAACCATCACATCGGATGTGTGATTTAAAGTCACGATAAATAAATAAAGAGCAGACAATGGCTCAATAAGATAAGAAAATTTGTGAAAAGGATAAATAAAGAAAAATGGGCATGTTGAAAGACAAAGGAAAGGATCTAGACATCAGCTGGAAAAATAAATTTATCATCATAGGATATTTCTATCATTCCATCAATGTAGCACTTGCAATTTCAGATACGTACATATTTCCTCCTTAGAGAATCATTTTAGAGATGAATGGGCATAAAACGTAAATTCCTAGTATGGCACTCCTAAATAGGAAGGTTAAAAATTATACCTCATTCATCCATGTGTTGAAACCATGCTAATCCAAGATTCCTACCACTTAAAAGAGAAAGAAAAGAATCAAGTGCAAATATAAAACATAATTGAAAAAACATTTTGAACTAAAATGATAAGAGTACTTACCATATCCGCAGGGATAAGAAATATACTTGTGCACAAGACTCCACCCCCGCACACACACACACACACTCAAGTGACATTAGAAAACATATTTGAGATATATATATGAATTTTTACTATTTATAAAAATCATTTTCACCCACCCATTTAGTGATTTTTGGATCCATGGTTTACTTGTACCCATTTCGTGTGAGAGTACAACCAAATCAATGAGCACTCAGAGATGATGGCAGCACAACTAGCGGCAGGAGCAGAGGGTCATGATCAAGTTAGTTATTAGCATTTGTTCATTTTTTCCTTAAAATGTAGGATTTAGTTAAAACTAGTTGTAGGGGGTGATTTTTAATAATTTTGTTGTCAAAATGATCACAAGGGGGTGTCACTTAGGATATGTAGTTTATTTGATTGAATTTTGTCAATTTTTGCTATTTTTTTGTTTTTAGCTTTAAGGGCATGACCCAAATTTTATGGGAAGAACTACCACAATGGTTGTGTAACCACTACTCTGCGTAGAGTGACGAATGCATGGTAACCGCCTTTATGTCATGAGAAGTGGTTTCCTAACCATCAAGGAAATTTGCACTTTATTGACTAATTATGGAATGCTTTTTAATTTTTCCTTGTATTTATATTATTTTTGTGATCTCGTTATATAGATATGATATGAGATTGTCACTTGTTATTTTCTCATTTTTTATGGATGCGGAGAGGATACATTAGGTGGAGTAGAGCCCATGAGCAAGATTAGTTGCCTCAGATTTTGAAATCATTGATTCAACAAAAGAGGGATTTATTGGGGAGGACTAGAATTTAGAGGATTTCTTAGACACAAATCGTTGCTGCCACAAGTCACCTCCTTTATGGATTATTGAGTTATTGGGATGCAAATATGAAAAATTTCTGTTGCTTGGGGTTAGAGGTGAGTGGACCATCACCTTGGAGGACATCTACCATATTCTTGGAGTTCTTGTCATTGGAAGGAAGTTAGCACTAAAGAGAACTAGCTTGATAGTTTAGGCCCATGGTTAGGCTACTTATCTGGGAGATGTATAGGCACTTGATATGGGTGCTAAATAGGGTGTTAGATTAGTTTTAGTAGGAACCACACCTATCTCTGATCTACGTAAGACCATTGTTCTCCGATTTTTTATCCTTACAAAATTGGACAACTAAATGGACTTATCCATTTTTATGGGAATGAGACATTCAAACAACCATCAAATCCCCTTTCCTAAATGATCTTTCCATTGGCATTTTAAAACGCCGGTAATGTGGGCTTAAGTATTTGGTGGGTTATATGTATTTGAAAACCGTGAGACAAAGGGGTATTGGTCCAAGAATTAGGTGGGTTTTATTAAACCCACGAGAAACAAAAAAAAGGTGCAACTAATATGAGATAAACACATGTTGGGAGAAGGTAATGAAAAGTGATAGAAGATTGCAAACCAAGTAAACCGTAACACCTTACCAAACTCAAGTTATATTCATCTTTTTCATTGCAAGCGTTGACATGTGATTTTTAGAACAAATGTATGCTTTGTGGTTGTTGAAAATCATGCTTGCCATGGATAAATCATTTTTGATCTTTTATCGTAGGGTTGCTATGCTATTGCTTGCAATGATCTATTTCACTTCTTATGAGTAAGTTGTAATCGGTTAGAATGGTCAAACTTATCCTTTGCAATCGACTCATCCTTGAATCAATTCCATTGATCCAAGGTATGTTTTAAATCTTCTTATCTATATTGAATGAAAAATTGACATTCATTAATTAAGAGACCTAATGGACTGAACTTGTGTTTGTTAAAAATTCTTTATCATCTTGAAAGACAGTGCTTGCTTTCTATTTTGTGTTGTGATCGGCTCTTCTTGATTGACCATTATAGGGCGCTTAATGATGTTAAGAGAAATATAAACCTGCTTTGGGATTACGAAGAAAGTGAGAATATAAACTTGTCCTATATCTATTAAGGTCTATCCTAATGGATTCAAGACTCAGGTGATTTACCTAACTCTTCTACGCCACTCTACGTGGGATGACATCCTAACCTAATTTATTAACACTAAGTTAATATGAAGGGGAAATAACCTAAGGGACGCTGAGTTATTTCTAACCTATTGTATTTGGTTAAACTAAGACCTAACCTAAGGTGACAATCTATTGTTTGAAGGTTATATCCTAAGGTTATATATTTTAAATTAACCTAAGATCTAACCTAAGAAAATTATATCTATCCTAAACTAATGGGATATGAAAGGGAACCTATTGGTCATTGGTAAGTGGGAGCTAAGCGGTGGTTCCTAAGCTATTAATGAGATGTGATTTTTTATATTTAAAAAGGAAGAGTACTACCAGACTTGGTAATTACATGGAAATTTGGAGGAACCTACGTGGAGGCATCACTAAGTTTGGAAATGCAAGTGGAAGTTAAATTTAGTCTCGCCAACTTTGGATGGTGGTGGCAAGGAGAGATAGGTGGGAATATGCAAATTAATGGCATTAATTCACCTCAGTTTTGGTGAGTAAGTTGTCTTGGAAGGCATGCTGTGGATTTGTTGGGGGTTGTTTTTATTTGCATGCTTCACAATTTTTTTCTCTACATGGAGCTATATGGTTTTTCGAACCATCAGTTTGATCTACACTTAGTGGCTATTTTTGAATTATTTGATCTATTTTCAGTTCGAGGAATGTATAAGAGGAACTGTGGAAAAAGATTATTGTTGTTTGATCTTTCTTGGAGAAGAAGGGGTGTTGGAAACTTGGCTGGAAGTCTTCTTCGAATCGGCAGAGGCACTATTAGGCATGATAAGCTCTACACATTAAGATTTCTTACTTTCTTCTAAATGATTCATTAAAACAAATTTTCTCACTGGATATATAATTTTGCATGATGTATCTAGTTATTTACTTGCTTGTTTTCTTGAAATTTATGTGGGTTTTGGAATAAAAATCCTTGGTCATTAGATGGTAGTTCTTGTGAACTTTATCTCAGTTTAGTTCTGCTTTTGTATTCAAATGAACTTATTTTAGATAACTCTATAGCTTGTATTCAAATCTGGTGTTGTCTGATCGGGCATGTAGTGCCATATGTTTCATTATGAAATTTCATTAAGAATATTAGTTCATTGAGCTTGAAGTAGATTTATTTGGACATTCTCGAATCGGCATTGTTGTTTGTTTGGTTCTATATCTCTATTTAAGTTTTGTGTTTCGGAGTTGTAATAGAGCTCTGTGGATGATCTAAGCTTGTGTGAAGCTTCGTGATTTGTTACGAGATTTTGTTGGGGCCTTGCATTTGTTTTGGACTAAATGGGAATAGTAAAGAATTTAACTCTAGGTTGAACCTTTGTATTTTGAAACTATAGTTATATTTAGGTCTCATGCTGAACTAGTATTCAAGTTGTGAGTTTTACTTTGTACTTTTACTCGGAGCTAAGGTTTTATTCTTAATTATGGAACTATGAATACTAGACTCGCATTGGAATGTTGTGTTGACTGAGCAGATGTTAGAGTCTGGAAAAGTCTGAACTTATGTTTGAAGTTCATATTCGACATTGTACATGTATTCTAATTTTGTGTGTTCTAGATCTATGTGGGAGTTGATGTGTTTACTTGTTTCACAAGCTGGGTTTTGGTTGGTTTTGGTTTTGTAAAGATTTAATCTCATTAATACAGTCTACCCAAAGGGACCTTTGGATTTTTGTATTGGTCGGATGTAGACCGAGTATCTTATTTTCAAACCTCCTTTGTCTTGCTTCTTGTGCAAGAATTGTTGTATTACTTCTATCTTTTAGTCGCACGGTGTTATTTAATATGGCAAGGCATGTGAGTTTGAAGTAAAACCTCTCCCTCTTTACCCTAAGTGAATCTCGTGTCATGTAGGGAGCTTGGCTATTTAATTCTCATGAATTAATGGACTGGAAATGCAATCTGCTTTTTAGGAAAATCGTATCGATTGCAGAGGTGTTTGGAAAGTATTATTTAATTCCTTATCATCTAGATGTTGAATAAATTCTTACATGTCATAAGCTTTTAATGGAACTCGAGGGGCTTATGATGGTTCTATTCAGTCGAGTGGAGGAATTTGGGGACAATAATTGTCTTGAACAATTTGTTTAGTTGCTTACCCTCTTCCCGAATACTTGGGAAATTCGTCCTCGGACCATGAGTTTCTTCAACTCTTGTCTATCTTTACGGTTGCATATTTCTATTCCTTGTTGATTTCCTTGAATGGATCTTTGGGTTTTAGACAGGGAAGTGACTCAGCCTATTGAGTACTGCTTTCTATTTAGAAACAAGACTCGTGAATTTCATTTGAGATTGAAATTGGATTTAAGCTTGGTGAATGAAAATAGGTAAGTAGTTGTAAGTTTAGTAATGAATGTTGGTAATGTGCATCCGTTGATTGTGCATTCTGTTTGAGTTCTCTTTTGGGAACTAGCTAGAGAATTTCTAAGTTTGTATTTATTAAAGGATTTCATTTCATAGTATAAATGAAATGAAATATGGATTGGGTCCATTTTGGTTTGAGATCCTTTTATGTTGACTGATAAGTTCATTGATTGAACTTCTCATTATTTGATTCTCTTCTAAGATGGAAATTTCTAGTGGATTGGTTAAGAGATTTAATTGCCAAAGTATAGCTTGAATTTGTGGGCAGTTTGAGTTTCAGACCTTTGCATTATATCTACTAGCAGATAGTAGTTGTAAGGCTTTCTTTTAGACCATTTTTAATCTTTTTGGAATTGAATTGGGATTCTTGTTTTGTTGTAGCCTCTTTAGGTAAGGACTCCTTCTTTTATCATCTTTGACCGAGGCAAAGATGTGTGTTCTAAACCTAATTCTTTCCTTCGAGAAATTGTGTTTGAGAAAGAAATATGTATTGATTCTCTTCTTTGTCTATATGAAAAGATGAAGCATATTAATACGAGATATGTTGTAACTAACTCCTTTGTTGCTTGGAAAAGTTAAATGTGTTTTTTTATCCTTATGAATTTATGAAATAATGGAAGGACAATACTTGTTGACTATTTAAAAGTAATTGACAAGATCAATTAAGCCTTGTGATATAATTATTTTGTTGTAGATTATAATATGTTATTTTCTTAAAAGTAAATTCAGATTTTCTTAATTGTACTTCTTTCTAGATGTTATTACTTATGATTATTTGTATGTTGTATATTAATTGTTTCATTAAAGCAGAGTTGTTTAATGAAACAATTAGTCGAATGCACTTTACTTTAATGTTTAGTGCTTATCATGCTCGATTCATTAAAATGACTTGTGCTAGCAATTTTCCAAATGGATATCGTAAGTGATAAAAGAAGACAAGAAATTTCATGCTTGTGTTGAGCTTATTTAATTATGGATCTTATGTAAAAATTTCGGTTCATTCTTGATTTGTATTGAAAAAGAAAAGTTGTATTATTTTTGGAATAAAGGCTATTTTTATACCGCATGCCCGAAATACATAGTCTTGTAATGTATAGTTTTATAATGATGAATTGAAAGTTGGGATTTACTTGTATTGGTGGTGTAAATTATACCGTATTTATGAAGAAGATGGGAAACCTATCTTGTTGATATTTTTCATATCTCAGTATATGCTTAATTTAGATAAACTTAATCAGGTTGGTCAAAGGGAAATAATTGGATTCCCTTATTAAGATGTAACTTGTTAATTTTCATAAGATAACAATCTTATCTAAACAATTCTAACATAGTATTGGAATGTGTAATGAATATACAAAGAAACTATAGAAATTATGAAAGATAAGAAGGGAGTGACAAGCCCTAACACTTAAATCATGTAGAGGAGATTATTCCTCACTCAAAGAAATGTAATCTATAGAATGGTGATGTTATTGTTAAAATTAGACTTCATTTCCTATAAAGTCTATTACTAGTTGAACCTATTTAGTTGCTACACCTTATTGAATGGTTAAGTTACATTTAATGAGAATTTTGATGTTCTTTGCCATGTCCTTTGGATTTCGTTTGTTAAGCCAAGTTAAAAAAAACTAAAAAGCAATCATAAGTTAAGGAAGTTATTTAAAGACTAAATGAATCAAATTTAGAAAATAAATTATGGAGTGTTATATTAGGGTTTAGCAGGGTTGCTATAATCATATAATAATCCAAATTAATAATGTATTAATAACCTCCTTGATGAGGTAGTTTCTGTACATCTTGATGAGGTAGTTTCAGTAGGATGTCGGAACATGCCAAGTATAGGACTGTACCTTCAAGAAGACAAGGGTATTCTCGAAGATACAACATTGTAGTTGACATGTGGAAACACCCTTACGTATTGATCATCTAGATCTACACACAAATAAGGACTTGAACTTAGTTTCTCTATGGGTCAAGTAGGTGGCATGTTTAGGATAGGTGGTAGCTTTCAATGGCTCAGGGGTACCTTGGCACACCTAGTTGACCTACGTAAACCGAGTATGCCCATATGACCTAAGACATTGTGAGCATCTTCCTATAATAAATTATGTTTCTAACCGTGGCTAGGGTTAAACCTTAGATAAGTGGATTGACGGTAGTTAGTAAAGACCATTCTAGGTAACAAAAGAGTGAGGTGAAGATGTATTTGAATGACGAGTATACCATCTAGGAATAGTAACATGAACAAGATGTTGAAAATCTTTGGCCAAAGTATCGCAAGCTCTTCATCGGTTGTGTTGTCCTATGTCATCTAGTTTAAAGCAATGTGATGTCGATGAATATTGGTAACAAATATTCGAGATAGGTTCTTTAAACAGATCACTCAAGACCTGCATAGGGTAGGAGAACCATGTATACATAGTAGACATAAATTATTCTATACTTAAGTAAACATGAGAGATCTGTATCATACCGAGTCATTATAGCTGCATTTGGTTATATGTTATGAGATTGATTGAATGGAATGTGTTTTCTAAATAATGTTTTATTTAGAACAGAGAAAATTATGTAATTTTTTTTCGTTGTTTCTAAAGTCTTAAAATGGGAATGTTACATCTTGGTATTAGAGCTAAAGGTTACAAATCTTGGACCTAATGTGTCCATAATCTGATGAAATTTAATTTTTTTGTAATGGAAAATGGTTAGAACAAGAGGAAATGTTGCAAATAATCCTTCACTCGAAGAAGGAGCAAAGAATTACCTAAGTAACTTGATGATATCCTTGCTTCCCTATCGACAGAGAGATCATTTGACTGTACTTGAACAAAAAGTAATGGGTAATGAGGAGGAAGAAGATGATGATAAAAATAATCAACCACCTCCTGGGGACAACGCCAATGTAGGTGTTGATAATAACAATGTGAACATACACCTGCTCACTTGAGAACAAAAAGGCTAGGGTCAATGTGACTGAAATCGGTAATGATATAAAAGGATAAGTCCACCCAAGTTTGATGGCACCACATTAGGAGATGGGGCTGAGAATTGGCTCAAATGAAATAGAGAAATACTTTACAATAAGGAATTTATCAAAAGAAACAAAGGCGATATGGGGAGCATATCAGCTTTCCCATGAGGCATCTTCATGGTGGAATAACCATAAGGATGAGCTAAATATTGATGAAACTAATATCACATGGGAGAAATTTACAGGATACTTTAGGAAATGATGGCTGCCATAACTTTACTATGATAAGAAAATGACTAAATTCCATAACTTAGCTCAAGGAAAGCTAATTGTAACTAAGTATTAGGAGTGGTTTACAAAACTCCTTAAGTATGTACCTCAGTACCAAACTCATGAGAAGTTCAAGATACTGAATTCATCATGGGATTGAATCCCATTATAGGAGGAGAGGTGGATGTTCACAGCCCAACCATGATGGAAGGGGTTATTGAAAAGGCCATAAGGCAAGAACATAAATTAAAGGTAATTTTTGCTCATAAGGAGGAAGTAAGGAAGAAAATTCCCAACTCCTCTTCATCATCTCTTGCACCTAAGAAAGGACCATGGAAGAAATTTAGAATGAAAAGTAATTTTTCATCTGATACTAATAAGAAAGTATAAACAAATAAATTTGTTGGTAATGCATGGAACAACTCTTCCAAGACCAATAATAACAGACAAAAGACCTATGGGGGTTAGAATGATAACTCTAGGGCTGGCAATAAACCCGAGCCTAGAAAGGGACCTGTAGGAGGCTGTTATAACTGTGCCAAAGATCATTACGCAAATCAATTCCCTTTGAAAAATGACAACCATAATTAGCACCACAAGATACACGCTATAGTAGCCGACAAGTAGACCATGCCCATAGAAGTTCGGGTAAGTTATTTGGTTTACCTATAACTATTATTTTTGATACTGAGCTATTGAATGTTTTATTTCTAATAAATTAGCATCAAAACTAAAAAGAAAAGATGGAAACATGGATAAAACATGGACTGTACAATATGGAAACAATACTATTCATATAGTTAGTATGTGTCTTTTTGGAGCAGTCCTTGATTTACCTAACTTTTCCACTAAAGTTGATCTTTATGTTGTACCTTTGGGGTCTTATGATGTAATCATAGGTGTTAATTGGTTAGCAAAACATAAGGCTAAAGTGGACTATTTTGAAAAACACATTAGTTGTTTAGATGACCTATAGAAAACAACAGAGATTTGGGGTGTGAAACGTGAGATTTCGCTTGAAAACTATCATCTATACAACTTAAAAAAGCCAAAAATAAAGGTTGTACCTTATATGCAGTGAAATTTATAGAAACAACTGAAGAAAACAGTGATGTCATGGAACAATATCTGATGTTACGAGACTTCAGTGATGTATTTCTGGACGAATTTCCAGTCTTCCACCCAAAAGGGATATTGATTTCAAAATAGAGATCAAGCCTACAATCAAACCGATTTCTAAAGAATCAGATCAATGACTACTAAAAAATTAGTAGAGCTTAAGGCTCAATTGCAAAGAATGTAACATTCCCATTTTAAGACTTTAGAAACAAGGGATTTTTTTTTTTCATAATATTATCTGTTCTATATAAAGCATTATTTAGAACACACATTCTGTGTCAATCAATCTCAAACAGATAACCATATGCAGCTGTAAATGACTCTGTGTTCCATTGATCTATTAATTTCATAACTCGGTGATCTACCGATCTATTTATTTCATAACTTGGTGATCTACTAATCTATTTATTTCATAACTCGGTGATCTACCGATCTATTTATGTTAACGTTAAGTATTGAATACTTATCGTATACTTTGTATACTTGGTTTTCCTACCCTAAACCGGGTACTGAGTGATCTGTTTAAAGAACATATCTGAATATTTTTTACCAATATTCATCTGATATCACATTGGTTTAAACTAGGTGACATAGGACACCGCAACCAAAAAGAGAGCTTGCAATACTTTGGTCAAAGATTTTTAACATACTATTTATGTCACTATTCCTAGATGAAATACTTTTCATTTCAGAATACATCCTTCACCTCACTCCCCTGTTATCAAGAATGGTATTTATTGAGTACCGTCAGTCCACTTGTCCAAGGTTTAACCCTAGCCCTGGTTAGAAACATAATTTATTATAGGAAGACGCTCACAATGACTTAGGGTATATGGGCATACTCAGTTGACCTAAGTCAACCGGATGTGCCAAGGTACCCTGAGCCATTGAAAGCTACTACCTATCCTAAACATGCCACTAACTTGACCTAGAGAGAAACTAAGTTTAAGTCCTTATTTGTGTGTAAATCTAGATGATCAATACAGAAGGGTGTTACCACATGTCAATCGCAACGCCAGTATCCTCAAGAAGACCCTATCTTATCAAAGGTACAACCTCAGCTTAGCATGTGCCAACATCCTACATAAACTACCTCATCACGATGTACATACCCCAAGGAGGTTATTAATACATTATTAATTTGGACTATTACATCGATTACAAAGACCCCGCTAAACCCTAATCCAACACTCCATAAGTTTTTTCTAAATTTAATTCATTTAGCCATTAAAGAACATCTTTAACTTATGATTTCTTTAAAGGTTCATTTTACAAAGCTTAATAAATAGATATCCGTAAATAGGACATCAACATTATAAGTTCCATTATATTGTAATCTTAACCATTCAAAGAAGGTGTAGCAACCATATAGGTTCAACTAGTAGTAGAATTTATAAGAAATGATGTCTAACGATTAACGATCATATCACCATTCTTTGATTACATTTCCTTTAGCAAGGAAGAATATTCATCTACCCGATTAAGTGTTAGGGTTTGTCATACCCTTCTTATCTTTCACATTCTCTATAGTTTTACTACATATTCAATACACATTCCATTACTATGTTAGAATTGTTAGATAAAAATCGTTATCTTATGCAACTTAACAAGCTACATCTTATTAAGGGAGATTAAACTAATTCCCTTTATCTAACTTATCAAGTTTATCCAAATTAAGCATATAATAGATATGAAGAATATCATCAAGATAGGAATTCCATCTTCTTCATAAATACAAGATAATTTACACAACCAATACAAGTAAATCTCCAACATTCAATTCATCATTATAAACTTATTCATTTACAAGACTATGCATTTCAGGCTATACTGTATAACAAACAACCTCCATTCCAAAAAGAGTACAAATTTTCTTTTTCAATACAACTCATGAATGAATCAAACTCTTTACATAAGATCCAGAATTAAATAAGTCAATACAACATGAAAGTTCTTGTCTTCCTTTATCACTTATGGTGTCCATATAAAAATTGCTAGAATGGGTCAGTTCAATGAACTGAGCATGATAAGCACTAAGCATTAAAGTAAAGTGCATTCCACTAATTGTTTCATTAAACAAATCTACTTTTATGAAACAATTAATAGGCATCATATAAGTAATCATAAGTAATAACATCCAGAAAGAAGAACAATTAAAAGAATCTGAATTCACTTTCAAGAATAGAGCATAATATAATCTGCAACATTAGAATTACATCACAAGACTTAGTTGATCCTATCAATTATTTAAAATAGTCAACAAGTCTTGTCATTCAATTATTTCCTAAACCCATAAGAATAGAAAAATCACATTTAACTTTTCCAAGCAGCAAAGAGGTTAGTTATAACATAACTCATATTAGTATGCTTCATCTTTCCATGTAAACAAAGAAGAGAATCAATACATATCTATTTCTTAGACACAATTCCTCTGAAGGAAAGAATCAGGTTTAGAACACACATCACTGCCTCAGTCCACAGATGACAAAATAAGGAGTCCATAAATAAAGAGGCAACAACAAAACAAGAATCCCAATTCATTCCAAGCAGTTTAAAATAGTCTAACTGAAATTTTTACTAACTTTAGTATGTTAGTAGTATATAATTCAAAGGTCTAAAACCAAACTTTCCAAAAATCCAAGCTATACTCGAATGAAATAAATCTCCTAACCAATCCACAAGAGAATTCCCATCTCAGAAGAGAATCAATAAAAGAGAAGTTCAGTCCAAGAACTTATACAATTAACATAGAAAGGATCTCAACCAAAAAGGACCCAATCAATATTTCATTTCATTTATACTATGAAATGAAATCCTATATTAAGTATAAAATTAGGAATTCCTTAGCTAGTTCCCAAGATAAAACTCAAACAGAATGCACATTACCAACTTCCATTACAAACTTACAAATGAAGACCTATTTCCATTCACCAAGCTCAAATCCAAATTCAATCTCCAAATGAAATTCACAGTATCGTCCCTAAACAACATACAACAATCAAGAGATCCTATTCTCTTCTCTGTCAAAAACCCGGAGATCCATTCAAGAACCCATCAAGAAATAGAAATACACAATAGTGCAAGATAGATAAGGGTCAATAAAACTCACGGACCCAAAGACTAAATTTCCAAGCATTCAGAACAGAATACAATATCTCTTCAAACTACACTAGCATACAGGGTTTAAATTCACCATTCAAATAAAACCCTCGAATCAAATGAAATATCAGAAGAGAGTAAGGAACTAAACAATCTGTTTATCCCCAACTTCTTCCAACTCGACTGAAAAAAATCACCACAAGCCTCACAAATTTCATTTAAAAGCTTATGATAGGTAAGGATTTGTTCAACATCAAGACAATAAGGAATTAAATAATACATTCCAAACACCTCTACAATCGATACGACTGTCCTAAAATAGATCACAGTTCCAGTCCATTAATTCCTAAGAATAAAACAACCAAGCTTCCCACATGACACGGGTTCACTCAGGGAAGAGAGGGAAAGGTTTTACTTCGATTTTTCCAACCTTTGTCGAGTTCAAGGGAGGCTATACAGTCCAAAGGACATAAGCAAATAAAACCATTCACACCCAAGAAGTGACACGAAGGAGATCACAAGGAGGTTACTAGTTCGACATCAAACTGAAATAAACTCTCAAGCTACCATCGAGTAGACAATCCATAAAGGAGATCAAGCTTCAAACCCAGATGAACCAAAAAAACCCAACTCGCAAAAATAGGTAGAGAATTAAATTTCCCATTAATGGAATACTGGTTCAGAGATGAATACAAGCTTCCAACATAAGTTCTGATTTTCTACAAAATTCTATTATCGATCAGGAAAACACAAAAATCCATTGTGAGTCTAGAGTTCATAATTCCATAAAAAGAATAACCCTTAGCTCCGAGTAATTGTACAGAGAAAACTCACAACCCGACTACAAGTTCATCATAAGAACCAAATGTAAGTATAGTGTCGAATACGAAGGTTCAACCTTAAGTACAGATCTACACTAAGTTCCCACACAGTCTGGCACAAACACATAGTCCCCATACCAACTCTTAACAAATTTTAAAGCTTCATTACAAATTTCAGAGCTTCGAGTACAAGCATAGAACACTACGGAGCTCTATCTCAAAAACACAAGACTAAACAGAGTTTTGGAACCAAATGAGCAACAAGCCAGTTCTTTCAACATTAGTCTCGAATGTAAGAAACAAAGTTTCAAATACAAGCTACAGAGCTTCCACTACAAATTTCAGAGCTTCCAGTACAAGTTACAGAGTCCTTAATACAAATTTCGCATGAGACCACTGATAACTAGTACAGAGAAAGTTCCCTCAAACTACCATTAACAACAAAGGATTCACATTCCAAAACCCACATAAATTTCAAGAAAACATGCAAGTAAATAACCATTCTCATCATGCAAATATATATATCCAGTGAGCATAATTGTTTTAATGAATCATTTAGAAGAAAGCAAGAGATCTTAATGGGTAGAGCCTATCATTCCTGATAGTGCCTCTGCCGATTCGAAGAAGACTTCCAGCCGAGTTTCCAACACCTCTTCTTTTCCAAGAAAGATCAAACAACCATAATATTTTTCCACAATTCCACTTATACATTCCTTGAACCGAAAATAGCTCAGAGAATTCAAAAATAGCCACTAAGTGGAGATCAAACTGCTGGTTTGAAGAACCAGATAGCTCCATGCAGAAAAAAATCGGGAAGCATGCAAAACAAAACAACCCCAAACAAATATGCTAACATACCTTAGAAGGCGGTTTACTCATCAGAACCGAGGCAAATTAATGACATTAATTTGCATATTCCCACTTCTCTCTCTTTGCCACTACCATCCAAAGTTGGTGAGACCAAATTGAATTTCCACATGCATTTCTAAACTTAGTGATGCTTCCACATAGGTTCCTCCAAATTTCACTAGCCCCTACCAAACTGGTAGTACTTACATGCATTAAAACCAAATCAAAATAAAAATCAAATCTCATTAAAAGCTAAGGAACCACCACTTAGCTCCCACTTTCCAATTGACCCATAGGTTCCCTTTTCATACCCATTAGTTTAGGATAGATACAATTTGCTTAGGTTAGATCTTAGGTTAGTTTAAAAGTATAACCTTAGGATATAACCTTCAATCAAATAGATTGCCACTTTAGGTTAGAACATAGCTCAATTAAATAGTATTAGGTAGTAGGTTAGAAATAACTTAGCATCCCTTAGGTTATTTCCCTACATACTTAGTATTAGCAACTTAGGTTAGGATGTCATCCCATGTAGAGTGGTGTAGAAAGAGTTAGGCAAATTTACCTGAGTCTCAAATCCCATTAGGATAGACCTTATTAGATATAGGATACATTTATAATATTTCTTTCTCAAGAATCGTGAAGTAGGTTTACTTTTCCCTTAATGCCATTAAGCACCCTGTAAGGGTCAATTAAGAAGAGCTGAGCACAACACAATACATAATGTAGGCACGGTCTTTTGAGATAGTAAAGAATTTGCAAAAAACACAAGTTCAGTCTGTTAAGTCTCTTAGTAAATGAATGTCAGTTTTTCATTTAGTTTAGATAAGAATATTTTAAAAATACCTTGGATCAATGGAATTGATCCAAGGATGAGTCCAATTACAAGGGATAAGTTTGCAACCATTCAAACCAGATTACAACTTACTCATAAGAAGTGAAATAGATTATTGCAAGCAACAACATATCAGCCCTACAATAAAAGAGTATAAATTATTTATCCATGAAAAGCATGATTTTTCAACATCCACGAAACATACATTTGTCCTGAAAATCACATGTCAACGCTTGCAATGTAAAAGAGGGATATAATATTTTGACAAGGTGTTACAAAGATTTTTTTCTAAAGGTTTGATTAGACCAAGTGTTTCACCTTGGGAGCACCTATAATTTTTGTGAAAAGAAGGATATAACACTTAGATTGTGCATTGATTACCGAATGTTAAACAAAGAAACAATCAAGAATAGATACCCACTCCTAGGATTGATGATTTATTTGATCGATGCATGGAGCATCGATATATTCTAAGATATATCTTTGATCCGGATATCATCAATGCTGGATCAAGGATGAAGACATTCATAAAACATCTTTCCGAATAAGGTATGGACATTATGAGTTCACGGTTTTACCTTTTGGATTAACAAATGCACCTGCAACATTTATGAATTTAATGAATAATATATTTCAAGAATACTTGGACAAATTTGTGCTTGTATTCTTGGAAAACATTCTCATATATTCTAAAAGTTTAGAGGAACACCATGAGCATTTGAAGATAGTTTTGGAAATATTAAGAAAGAGATGGTTATTTGGTAAGTTGTCTAAATGTTCTTTCTATGACATAGAAGTACACTATTTGGGACATGTAATAAGTAAGAATGGAATTGCTGTAGATCCTTCAAAAATTATAGCTATAACTGAGTGGCCTACACCAAATAATGTACATGAAGTTAGAAGCTTCATGGGACTTGTTGGCTACTATAGAAAATTTGTAAAATATTTCTCTAAGGTGGTTGCACCAATAACTTCCTTACAGAAGAAGGATAAAAAGTTTGTTTGGAATGAGAAATGTGAAATTGCATTCAAAAATTTGAAGGAACAATTAACTTCAGCACCTATTCTAGTAGTACCAGATCCTAATGGAGATTTTATGGTGGTAACTGATGCATCTAGTGAAGGTCTAGGAGGCATTTTGTTACAAAATGATCATGTCATAGCTTACAAAAGTAGAAAACTAAAGTTACATGAGTTGAATTATGCTCCACATGATTTAGAGCTTGCCATTGTTCATGCACTGCAAGTTTAGAGGCATTACCTACTTGGTAAACCTTTTGAATTGAAAATTGATCATCTTGGGCTGAAGTATATCTTCACTCAGCCAAATCTTAATGCAAGACAATGAAGGTGGTTAGAGTTTTTGTCTCAATATGATTTTGACATCAATTATATCAAGGGTAAAGAAAATAGAGTGGTGACACTCTAAGTCATAGGAAACACATTTATGCTCTTATAACATCGAGAACTCAATTTAAGGATGAAGTAAAAGTGTTATGAAATATGATTCTTACTTTCAACAAGTAAAAATAAAGGATTTCTGTAGATCCAAATGATTTGATGTATAAAGGTTTTCAATTTGATAATGAAGGAATCTTATGATTTGAAAACAGAGTATTTATACCTTCGCTAAATGATTTGAGAAAGAAATTGTTAGTAGAATTTCACAATTTACCTTTTCTAGAACCCCGTATTACAAAGATGCTTGCTGATATAAAAAACAACGATATTTCTAGAAGGGAATTAAAAAGGATGTTATAGATTTTGTGACACATTGCCTTGAATGTTAATGTGTTAAAGCGGAACATATGCACCTAAATTAGTTTATTATACTCTCATAGTATACCGCAAAATTAAAATGACAAGTGATAAGCATGGAATTTGTACAAGGGTTCCTATGTCAATAAACAAACATGATGTTATTTTAGTAGTTATGGATAAACTAACAAAGGTAGCAAATTTTGGTGCTTTGGTAATCTAAAGGATGATTCTCCTATGTTAGCTAAATGATTTGTACACAATTTTTTAAGATTACATGGAGTACTTGAATTAATCATATCCGATAGAGATCCTAGAATGACGTCAAGGTTTTGGAAAATGCTTAATGCAACTCTAGCAACTAAGTTGAACTTCGTTCGTGTATCATCCGAAACAGATGGAAAGATTGAAAAAGTTAATCAAGTTTTGGAGGATATGTTACGGATGTATTGTATGGACCAGCAAAGATAAGTGGGAAGAGTACCTTCCAAAGAGTTGATTTTACATATAATAACATATATCATGCCTCTTTTAAGATGGCACCTTTTGAAGAATTATACGAAAGAAAATGCGTAACCCGATTAGTTGGGACAACATTGAGGATAGAGAGGTAATTGGACCTGAAATCCTTACATCAAATGGAACAACAAGTTAAAATTATTCGTGAACACTTGAAAGAAGTAGCAAATATGCAAAAGATTTATGCCAATTTAAAGCCTAAGACAGAAATTTGAACTTGGTGAGAAAGTATTTCTTCGGGTTAAACTAAAAAAGAGCTCTATAAATTTTGGCAAGGTGCACAAGTTATCAACACGTTATGTTGGACCTTTTGAGATAGTTGAACTAATCAACCCCGTAGCTTACCGCTTAGCATTACCTGCGCTTGCTTTGTCACGAATGCATGATGTTTTCCATATTTCTTTTCTTAATAAATACGCTTCAGATTTATCACATGTATTAAATTGAATTCCTTGTAGGTCCAAGACCCGGAATAATCGTGGTTAAACCCATATGAGTGCTTGAAACTCGCCAACCATTGCATTTGAGAAATCATGAGATAAGTCAATGAAAGGTCTAATGGGACCATTTTAATGAAGAAAGGAAACTTTGGAAAACCTGGATGATATGAAAAATACTTTTCCATATTTATTTGATCAGAATTGACTTTGAGGTCCGATAATTTTTTTTTTGTGATTTTATCTTTATATGTCAATAAGTCTCACTATTATAGACATACAACTATTAATTTATGAATAAGCAACTTTGTAAATTCTGATTTCTGGAACTTAAAAATTTGGTTATTGTTGCAAACATATGATATGAAAGTGAATAAATTGATTATCTAGAATACAATGATTAAAATGAGATAATCATCGAGACAATGATTCTTTTTAGGAGGGGAGTATGTAACACCTTGTCAAATCATTATATTCTCTTTTGCATTACAAGCATTAGCATGTGATTTTCAGGGACAAATGTATTCTTCGTGGTTGTTGAAAATCATGCTTGCCATGGATAAATCATTTCTACTCTTTTATTATAGGGCTGATATGTCAAGTTTCTTGCAATAATCTATTTCACTTCTTATGAGTAAGTTGTAATCTAGTTAGAATTGTTGCAAACTTATCCTTTGCAATTGGAATCATCCTTGGATCAATTCCATTGATCCAAGGTATGTTTTAAATCTTCTTATCTAAACCGACATTCATTGATTAAGATACTTAATGGACTGAACTTGTCTTTGTTACAAATTCTTTATCATCTTGAAAGATAGTGCCAATATTCTATTTTGTGTTGTGCTCAACTATTCTTGATTGAGCATTGTAGGATGCTTAATGATGCTAAGGGAAATAGAAACTCGCTTCATGATTATGAAGAAAGTGAGAATATAAACTTGTCCTATATCTCATTAAGGTCTATCCTAATGGATTCAAGACTCGTGTGATTTACCTAACTCTTCTACGCCACTCTACGTGGATGACATCCTAACCTAAGTTATTAACACTAAGTTAATATGAAGGGAAATAACATAAGGGATGCTAAGTTATTTCTAACCTATTTTATTTGGTTAAAATAATACCTTGTAAGGATATTACTTGTATAAATCGAGAACATATACGTAAGAATAACATGAAAGAACACCAAAATTATGACAATATGCTCATTTAATATCTTTGCCAGTTCGAGGGGGCAACCTCCAATACCACTTCGAGGGGGTAACCTCCAAACCATACAATAACACTCCAATACTCAATATCATCAATAACTACAACCTTCTAACCCCTATATATACCATTCTAACCTATGGCCAATACTGAGGCCTACCTCCTAAGCATAATAAATCATAAATGAATGATATAATAAGATAAGGGGATGTGTGCCACATGTCGACATCTCCATCAACCCATATACATTATAATATTATATCCCAAGGTATATAGCATTGCCTCCCTCTTTGACATGTTTCGTCTCAAAACATAAGAAGAAGCCATATAATGAGTGTGCTTTAAATTATTGCACACTTGTCACGCCAAGCTCGATATCCAACCACCATATGAAATCATATCCATCAGAGCGAGCTTCTTCATCATCAACATCTTCTTCTTCTTCTTCTTCTTCTTCCGATGTTGCTTCGCTTCGATTCTTCTTCTTCTACTTCTTTTTCTTTTTCTTTCTCTTCTTCTTTTGTTGCCCATCTGTCCATGAAAACTTGTTCCAGTTCCTACAAAGACCAATTAGACTTTTCCTTTTCTAACTTAGAAAAGAAAATCTGTGTAGGGCCACTAATCCAAAACTTGAATAACCAAATATCTGATGGTTTAGAGAATTTATCCCTGAATTTGTTCCACCATTCTCTAGCATCAATCCTGCCATCTCTAAAAAAAGCTACCATCCCCATGATCCACAAAACTAGGGTTTTCAGAATTCTGAAAATATTATGCGGCAGATGGATAAAAACACAAAGAATAAACCCTAACTGAAATTTCAAGAGCTTTCCGAAAATATAAATTTTGCTAAAAATACCACAATTTTCTTTACAAAAGAAAATTTATGAAAAAACTTAAAACACCAATAACTTCCGCAAAACAGATCCAATGGAGCTGAATTTTTCAGATATTCTGACTTATATTTTTTCCAAATTATGTTTCAAAAATTGGGAAAAAATTCGATATCCTCTTCAATATATACTTGAAACAAAAAATTAGGGTTTTTGCACTAATTTTGGCCGAAATCACCGCTTTCCGATACCACTTGTAAGGATATTACTTGTATAAATCGAACATATACGAGTAAGAATAACATGAAATAACACCAAAATTATGACAATATGCTCATTTAATATCTTTTCCACCTCGAGGGGCAACCTCCAATACCACTTCGAGGGTAACCTCCAAACCATACAATAACACTCTAATACTCAATATCATCAATAACTACAACCTTCTAACCCCTATATATACCATTCTAACCTATGGCCAATACTTTTGAGGCCGACATCCTAAGCATAATAAATCATAAATGAATGATATAATAAGATAAGGGGATGTGTGCCACATGTCAAAGCATCTCCATCAACCCATATACATTATAATATTATATCCCAAGGTACATAGCATGGAAATAGAAACTTGCTTCAGATTATGAAGAAAGTGAGAATATAAACTTGTCCTATATCTGTTAAGGTCTATCCTAATGGATTCAAGACTCAAGTGATTTACCTAACTCTTCTACGCCACTCTATGTGGGATGACATCCTAACCTAAGTTATTAACACTAAGTTAATATGAAGGGGAAATAACATAAGGGATGCTAAGTTATTTCTAACCTATTGTATTTGGTTAAACTAAGACCTAACCTAAGGTGAAAATATATTATTTAAAGGTTATATCCTAAGGTTATATATTTTAAATTAACCTAAGATCTAACCTAAGAAAATTCTATCTATCCTAAACTAATGGGATATGAAAGGGAACCTATGGGTCATTAGAAAGTGGGAGCTAAGCAATGGCGGTTCCTAGGCTATTAATGAGATGTGATTTTTGTATTTAAAAAGGTAGAGTACTTGCCAGACTTGGTAATTACATGGAAATTTGGAGGAACCTACGTGGAGGCATCACTAAGTTTGGAAATGCAAGTGGAAGTTAAATTTAGTCTCGCCAACTTTGGATGGTGGTGGCAAGGAGAGATAGGTGGGAATATGCAAATTAATGGCATTAATTCACCTTGGTTTTGGTGAGCAAGTTGTCTTGGAAGGCATGTTGGGCAAATTTGTTGGGGGTTGTTTTTCTTTGCATGCTTCACAATTTTTCTCTACATGGAGCTATCTGGTTTTTCGAACCAGCAATTTGATCTACACTTAGTGGCTATTTTTGAATTCTTTGATCTATTTTCGGTTTGAGGAATGTATAAGAGGCACTATGGAAAAATATTATTGTTGTTTGATCTTGCTTGGAGAAGAATGGGTCATGTAAACTTGGCTGGAAGTCTTCTTCGAATCGACAGAGGCACTATCAAGCATGATAGGCTCTACCCATTAAGATTTATTGCTTTCTTATAAATGATTCATTAAATTAAATTTTCTCCTTTGGATATATATTTTTGTATGATGTAACTGGTTATTTACTTTCTTGTTTTCTTGAAATTTATGTGGGTTTTGGAATACGAATCCTTAGCTGTTAGATGGTAGTTCTTGTGAACTTTATCTGTACTAGTTCTGGTTGGTATTCAAATGAACTTGTTTTAGATAGCTCTGTAGCTTGTATTCAAATATGGTGTTGTCGAAAGGGCATGCATTTCCGTATGTTTCATTCTGAACTATCATTAAGAACATTAGTTCGTTAAGCTTGAAGTAGAGTTCTTTCGACATTCTAAACTAGCGTTGTTGTTTGTTTGGTTCTGTATCTCTGTTTAAGTTTTGTGTTTTGGGAGTTGTAATAGAGCTCCATGGTTGATTTAAGCTTGTGTGAAGCTTCATACTTTGTTACAAGATTTTTTTGGGGCCTTGCATTTTTTTGTACTCGAATGGAACTTAGTAAAGATCTCGAATCTGTAGGTTAAATGTTCATATTTTGACATTATACTTATATTTAGCTCTCATGCTGAAATGGTATTTGAGTTGTGAGTTTTTCTCTGTACTTTTACTTAGAGCTAAGGATTTATTCTTAATTATGGAACTGTGAATACTAGACTCGCATTGGAATGTTGTGTTGACTGAGAAAGTGTTAGAGTCTGGAAAATTCTGAACTTATGTTTGAAGTTCATTTTCAAAATTGTACAATTATTCTAATTTTGCGTGTTCTGGATCTATGTGGGAGTTGATTTGTTTACTTCTTTCACGAGCTGGGTTTTGGTTGGTTTTGGTTTTGTAAAGCTTTAATCTCATTAATATAGTCTTCTTGAAGGGACCTGTTGTATATATCTTCCCCCCGGGTAGATATAGACAAGCAGGAGAATGGAGAAATCAAAGAAGCTCAAATGCCTGACATGACCAAGGCGCACAGAATGGCCCATAAAAATGAGTGTCAACATGATAATGTATGCGCCAAGGTGCAGGAAAGTGGCGCACAGAAATGGATGTCGACAATGTAAAGGATGCGCCCTTGGCGCACGGAAATGGCGCATAACAATGAGTGTCAACAGGGAAAAAGTTGCGCCTTGGCGCACATAAGAGGATGTCGACACAAATGTAAATGCGCCCTTGGCGCACAGAAGAAGATGTCAACATAGAAATAGACGCGCCCTTGGCGCACAGAAAGGAATGTTGACACGGAAAAGTTGCGCCCTTGGCGCAGGTAAAGTGGCGCACGTAAACATGTGTCGACACAAACATATTTGCGCCTTTGGCGCACAGAAAAGAGTGTTGACATGCAAATGAATGCGCCTTTGGCACACAAAAAGGGTTGTCGACACAAACATATTTGCGCCTTTGGCACACGAAAAGGATTGTCAACATGCATATGGATGCGCCAAGGCGCACCTTCAGGAGGCGCAACATTCTGAGCGCTGACAGGAAGCAGACCCTGACCCAGATATTCAGATGGCCATAACTTTTGACTGGGAGCTCCGATTCACACAAGGTTGGACTTTTCGGAAAGCCTACGGCGTCCTCTACCTAACTACGATTGTATATATTTAATTATGTGGGAACAAGTTCTTAAAAATGCAAAATACAGTTTGCCACTTTTGGGGTTTGATATGGTCCTCACCTACCACCATAATGAGATGAATTAAATACAACCTGAGGTGGTTGGGGTAGATTTGGACTTTCTCTCTCTTCTCTCTCTCATTCTTCCTATAAATTGTAAGGAGGGGCTTCTTTCTAAAGGTTGGACATTCTTGTTTTGGCCCCTCCCTTCTTCTCTTTGGCAGGTAGAGTTGTGGAGCTCAAACCTCCCATATGAAACTGTAATGCACCTTTGCCTCTGGGCATTTTTGCAGTGTATTGTATCAACCTTCAGAGCAAATAAATGCATGACTGTGGATGTTTCTCAACCCTCTATGTGTTTCATTTTGCATCCTCCTGATCTTTCACTGTGAATATGTTTATCTGTGCATGATTTTGCATTGCATTTCTGTGGTCTGTGTTTAATTGGCAAAACGTATGTTCTTCATTCCTCGGTGCATCACCTCCTTAGCTTAGGTTTGTTTTTATGCATTTTTCTCTCCCTGTCTCCTTGGTAGTTAGATTAGGTTTTAGTAGACTCTCTGCATTTTATTGGTGCATCTGAACAGAGGAATAGGAGCCGGCCTTCATCCGGAGAGCTTTTCCGATTTCGCAAGGTCCCACACTTGGGAAAAGCTCCATGTTGTGCAATCGCACTGAGATTCTCAGCCCATCGAGTTGCAGAGTCCCAGGGGTGCTGTGATTCGACACCAACAGGGACCTTTGGAGTTTTGTATTGGTCGGATGTAGACCGAGTATCTTCTTTTCGGAACCTCCTCTGTCTTACTTCTTGTGCGAGAATTGTTGTATTACTTCTGTCTTTCAGTCACATGGTGTTCTTGAATATGACAAGGTGTGTGAATTCAAATTAAAACCTCTCCCTCTCTACCCTGAGTGAATCCCGTGTCGTGTAGGGAGCTTGGTTGTTTAATTCTCATGAATTAATGGAATGGAACTGCAATCTATTTTAGGATTGTCGTATTGATTGTAGAGGTGTTTGGAATGCATTATTTAATTCCTTATTGTCTAGATGTTAAAAAAATTGTTACCTATCATAAGATTTTAATGGAACTTAAGGGTCTTGTGGTGATTCTATTCAGTGAGTGGAGGAAGTTGGGGGTGGTACTTGTCTTAAACAATTTGTTTGGTTCCTTACCCTCTTCCTAAATACTTGTAAATTCAGGTCCCTAAGACCGAGAGTTTTTGACCCTTATTCATCTTGACGGTTGCATATTTCTATTCCTTGTTGATTTCTGGAATGGATCCCCAAGTTTTAGATAGGGAAGTGAATCAGACCTCTTGAGTACTATTTGCTGTTTAGAAATGATATTGTGAATTTCGTTTGAGATTGAAATTGGATTTGAGCTTGGTGAATGAGAATAGGTAAGTAGTTGTAAGTTTTGTGATGAGTGTTGGTAATGTGCATCCTTTGATTGTGCATTCTGTTTGAGTTCTCTTTTGGGAATTAGCTAGGGAATTTCTATGTTGTATTTATTAAAGGATTTCATTTCATAGTATAAATGAAATGAAACATGGATTGGGTCCATTTTGGTTTGAGATCCTTTTATGTTGACTGATAAGTTCATTGATTGAACTTATTGTTATTTGATTCTCTTCTAGGATGGAAATTTCTAGTGGATTGGTTAAGAGAGTTAATTACCAAAGTATAGCTTAAATTTGTGGGTAGTCCGAGTTTCGACTTTTGCATTATATCTACTAATGTATAGTAGTTGTAAGGCTTTCTTTTAGACTATATTTAATCTTTTTGGAACTGAATTGGGATTCTTGTTTTGTTGTAGTCTCTTTAGGTAAGGACTCCTTCTTTTGTCATCTTTGGACTAAGGCGGTGATGTGTGTTCTAAACATAATTCTTTCCTTCGAGAAATTATGTCCGAGAAAGAAATATGTATTGATTCTCTTCTTTGTCTATATGGAAAGATGAAGCATACTAATATGAGATATTTTGTAACTAACTCCTTTGTTGCTTGGAAAAGTTAAATGTGTTTTTCTATACTTATGAATTTATGAAATAATGGAAGGATAAGACTTTTTGACTATTTAAAAGTAATTGATAAGATCAATTAAGTATTGTGATGTAATTATGATGTTGTAGATATTAATATGTTCTTTTCTTAAAAGTAAATTCAGATTTTATTAATTGTACTTCTTTCTAGATGTTATTACTTATGATTATTTGTATGTTGTATATTAATTGTTTCATTAAAGCAGAGTTATTTAATGAAACAATTAGTGGAATGCACTTTAATTTAATGTTTAGTGCTTATCATGCTCAGTTCATTGAACTGACCCATGCTAGCAATTTTACAGATGGACATCGTAAGTGAAAAAGGAAGACAAGAACTTTCATGTTGTGTTGAGATTATTTAATTATGGATCTTATGTAAAAAGTTTCGGTTCATTCTTGGTTTGTATTGAAAAATAAAAGTTGTATTCTTTTTGGAATAATGGGTGTTTGTTATACCGCATGCCTGAAATACATAATCTTGTAATGTATAGTTTTATAATGATGAATTGAAAGTTGAGATTTATTTGTATTGGTGGTGTAAATTATCTTTTATTTATGAAGAAGATGGGAAACCTATCTTGATGATATTTTTCATAATTCGGATAAACTTGATCAGTTGGTTAAAGGGAAATAATTGGATTCCCTTATTAAAATGTAGCTTGTTAATTTGCATAAGATAACAATCTTATCTAAACAATTCTAACATAGTATTGGAATGTGTAATGAATATGTAGTAAAACTATAGAAATTGTGAAATATAAGAAGGGAGAAACAAACCCTAACACTTAAATCATGTAGAGGAAGATTCTTCCTCACTCAAAGAAATGTAATCTAAAGAATGGTGATGTGATTGTTAATCATTAGACTTCATTTCCTATAAAGTCTATTGCTAGTTGAACCTATTTGGTTGCTACACCTTCTTGAATGGTTAAGTTAAATTTAATGGGACTTTTGATGTTATTGTCCTATCCTTTGGATTTCTAGTTATTAAGCCAAGTAAAACAAATGTAAAAAGCAATCATAAGTTAAGGAAGTTATTTAATGACTAAATGAATCCAATTTAGAACAGAACTTATGGAGTGTTGGATTAGGGTTTATCGGATTGCTGTAATCATATAATAATCCAAATTAATAATGTATTAATAACATCCTTGGGGTTTATACATCTTGATGAGGTAGTTTCTGTAGGATGTTGGTACACGCCAACTGTAGGACTGTACCATCAAAAAGACAAGGGTCTTCTCGAGAATACAACATTACAGTTGACATGTGGCAACACCCTTTGTATTGATCATCTAGATCTACACACAAATAATGACTTGAAATTAGTTTCTCTCTAGGTCAAGTTAGTGGAATGTTTAGGATAGGTGGTAGCTTTCAATGGCTCAGGGTACCTTGGCACACCTGGTTGACATATGTCAACCGAGTATGCCCATATACCCTAAGACATTGTGAGTGTCTTCCTATAATAAATTATGTTTATAACTAGGGCTAGGGTTAAACCTTGAACAAGTGGAATGACGGTAGTCAGTAAAGACCATTCTAGATAATATAATAGTGAGGTGAAGGATGTATTTTGGAACGCAGCGAGTATGCCATCTAGGAATAGTAACATGAACAATATGTTGAAAATATTTGGCCAAAGTATCGCAAGCTGCTGGTTGCGTTGTCCCATGTCACCTAGTTTAAAGCAACGTGATGTCAGATGAATATTGGTAACAAATATTTAGATAGGTTCTTTAAAAAGATCACTCAGTACCTTGAATAGGGTAGGAGAACCATGTATAAATAGTATAAATAAAGTATTCTACACTTAAGTAAACATAAGAGATCGGTTGGTAACCGAGTCATGGAATGAGAGATTGGTATCATACTGAGTCATTATAGTTGTATATGGTTATCTCTGTTATGAGATTGATTTTCATGGAATGTGTGTTATAAATAATGTTTTATTTAGAATAGAGAACATTATGCAATTTTTCCCCTTGTTTCTAAAGTCTTAAAATTGGAATGTTACATAAACAAGTCAGCGAGGCCATGTGGCATCTTTCTTGATATCATTAAGGTGATGGAACCTAGTGGACGTAAAACTCCCAGAAATCAGCCCAAGTTTATATTTCATTAGGTCTGGGATGGTTAGATAAAGTTAAAGGGATAGGTGGAAATTCTTTTGATCCAAAATTTTCTAAGTCCCCTGTACTCAAAATTTGTGATGCAAAGAGCTACGTGGAGCTATTTCATTAGATCCCACTTTGCATTTTAATGGGACTAAATTTGAAAATGCATGGAGCTTCCTCATTGTCTTGCATTTCACAATTGTCGTCAGAGCTATCGACCGTGACATCGTATATGGGAGTGGAAAATTTTCATTGGTGAAAGATTCACATGTGTCGAGGTAGCTTTCAAAGGGACTAACTTTGTGAAATGTATGAATATATATCATTGGATCCCATTTCACAAATGTCACTCATGTTCATCAAAATAATGACATAGGGTAGCTATATGGTGCTTTCCTTTTGGCTAGAAATTCGCAAGTGTCGCTTAGGGCTTTCAAAGGATCCAACATGTGAAGCCACGTATAACGTCCTCATTGGTTGGTATTTCACAAGTAAGACAAGGTATACTATATGAAGGAGAACTTTGAAAGTACATTGTATTATTCTATTAGATCACAATTCTAAGGACATCTTGATAGTTGCATTAAATGTGGCATGGTTTGATTGGCCCAATTTTTCATAAGGTTAAGGATAGGGAAATTAAATAAAAGTAAAGGGAAATAGAGCCCGATACCAATAACTAATGGATGAATGACACATGAAAATGGAAAAATTGGTGCACATGTATGCATAGGACAATTTATGAACCAATATGAGGCTGCCAAGTGGCATATTCATGTGCTTTCCGATAGACCAAAACTTCAAATGGCCATATCTTCTGCTACAGAGCTCCAAATCTTGTAAAATTGGTCTCGTTGGAAATATCTCCTTGAGACCTATAATTTTCCATCATCAAAATATAATTTTGGAAATATTTGATTGAAAAAAGGAAGAAAGAACAATTTGAGCTATTAATTAGTAATTATAGGAAGTTCAACTACCATAATTAATTGAGCATGGGTGCCACATTTTCATTTCAGATATCTGATAATGTGCTTTAGAGAATTTTAGCTGCCCATTGCTTCTCTACAAGTTGTTCCTTTATTATTTTTGGGTATTTAAATCCATTAAAATTGTTTGTTACCTCTTTCTTTCTCTCTCTCTCTTTTCTCCAGAAATCTATAAATTCAAGTGTTAGGCACTTTGTAAAGGAGGTTTTTTTGAGAAGAAATAAGAACTTTGTCAAATTTTTCCAGAGCTTTTATGAGTTGTAGGCCTCATATTTTCATGATTTACAGGTGTTTCTTGCCTTATTTATTGCATTGTAATGAATTTTGCATCCATCAAGCAATAAAATTTACGTTTTATGGCTTATAGTCACCCTAGCCTGTGTTATATTACATTTCTTTCCTTTTATTACAATTGTGGAATATTGTACATATTTTATTTTTCTTGCATAGGTCAAGTCTATTAAGCTCCATAAAAATGGTGGTGTGAATGTTTTTTTGGATTATGGATATTATGTATATCCTTCCTTAATTTTCCTTTCATTTTCACTTATAGGAAAATATATAACCCTGTTTTGGTGTTATCACCTCCCTTAGCATACACTTTTTAATTTCATGCATCATCCTTTCTCCCTGGTCCCTTGTCTTGTTAGTTTAGGATTAGATAACTTCATTTCCATCTTTAGGAGTAGTTTTAGAAGTAGAATAGGTAAAGTAAGATGGATTTATTTGGATGTCTATCTCGCTTAGCAAATCCCATAATTGAGAGACAGTCTCGTGTTGACTTAAAGCGCTAGATCAATTTGATTTGGGATGGGTGCAATTTTGAGCTCCAACAATGATGGCATGCCTAGTGGAACACTTAGAAGCTAATATTTCCTTTTTACCAAGCTTAGGTGTGTATCTTTGTAAAATTTTAGCCTTTTGAGGGTTTATAATAACACATATGGCGACTCCAAACAACATATCTACTGGTCTTAGTAGTTAAAGTGATTCAAGCTCATAAGAAGAATCCAAAAAGGTCTAGAACAACAAAAGAAGGACTTTATGAGTACCACATTTATCACCTAGGAGGAGAAGAAGAGGAAGAATAGTTCAAAGGTCACGTTCACCTCTAAATATAACTCTTTCCACACCACAACCTGATAGACATTTATTACAATCTACTAGAGTTCTCATACCTATCATTATGGCACAACAATCAAATCAAGGATTTTTAACTTTATTGGTAGTAGTCCTCTTGCCCTCAATGCTCAAAATCCTATTCTAGCATCTACACTTAAGAGTATCCCTTTCTTCACTAGGGAAAACCATACCACTCTAGATGATCACATACAATATATTACTAATGTTTGTGCTATTCAATAAATTGTTGAAAAATATGTTTCTATCAAGTTATTGGATTCTTTATTCAAGGAAGAGCTTTGCAATGGTTTAGGAGTTTGGCAACATGATCAATTTAGAATTGGAATTAGTGGGGAAAAAAATTTGTAATGATTTTGGAGAGAAGGTAAATTATATTTCCTTGTTAGAAAAAATAAATACTATCAAGAGGGATCCCAATGAGCTCATGACAAACTTCAATTTCATATTTCAGAAGACATGGGACAAAATTCCAATCTCATTAAGACCAACTCCATAAGGTTCTTTTCTTTACTTTTTAAGAGCTTTAAATTCTAATATTGCTATCATGATTCAGTCTATGGGGGTGTAACATTTCCTGGTGCTTTTGAAATTACTATTAGGGCTGATTTTTTTAGTTCAAGATGGGAAATCAGCTCCTAGACCACCCATGCCCTTGTATCCTGAATTTCCTCAAGTTGCTCAACCTTCTATTGCTCCTATTCCTGAGAAAAATTCCCAACCCACTACCTCCACATCTTATTCTCATGCACAACAAAAGGAGGATGAAGACATGAAATCCTTAATTAGAAATTTTACCAACAAAGTCATATCCCTAGAAAAATAACAAGCCCAATCCTATAGAAATTATCAAAATCAAGGAAATCTTCAAATCAAGGATTTAGCCAAGGATATTAGCCATATAGGAATCAATAGTCTAATCAAAGATATGGACAAAATCAATAAAATAATAGGTGAAAAGTCAAAATGCAGATCTTCCATTGGTAATAGTTTCTCCTCTCCAAGAACTTCCTACTCTTAGTTCAAGCCAAACATTGGTGCAAGTACAAAAAAATTGGATTCAGGAAACTAAATGGTGTTTCCAATGAAATCAACCACATAATCAACTTAATTGTGAAAGGGAATTACATCTTTAAGCCTACATGGTTCAAGGTTCTTCCAATCAGCAAGAGCCACTTCTAGAAGCACCTAATCCTAATGTGGAAGGAGTCTAAGAGGTCAATCCTAATATCAATCTCATGTTCTTTGGAGATGATGATTTTTGTGTAGTAAATAAAATGGTGGGAAGTTCTTGCAGACCTCAAGTTAATATTACTGATAACACAAGGTCTAAGAAAGGATAGAGTCACAACCTTCATCTCTTCTAAACAAGGAAATGTTGTCAACAAGGATAAAAATTTGGATTAGATAAGAGAAAATTGCCTCAAGTTCCTAACAACTTTATTTCAGATAAAGAGGTTGCTCCTCAACCAAAACTACCTATCCCAAAATTACAACAATAGAAAAAGGAAAATAGTGTGCCATAGATGTAAAAATCCTTGGGCCTTCTTTTTTAATATTATTGAAAAAATGAAGAATACCAATGTCAATGTGATAATGTGGGATGCCTTGGCCATTCCATCATAAAGGGACTTCTTATGTGAATCTCTTAAACATCTTCCCAAGATAATCCAATGGTGGAAAAGACTCATGTTGCTATTAACATGTGCCAAGTGAAGGTGGAACAAGTAATTAAACTGGTTTGAAACCCCACCATTTTATATGTAATTAATTGTGGGAAAACACTTGGTTCATAATTACATGATAGATTCAAGTGTGAGTACCTCTATTATGCCAAATAAAATTGCTAATCTTCTAGGTCTCAAATATAGTCTTGTTTCTAAGAGAGTTTTGCAACTTTACGGGTCAACTATTGGTGTATTAGGAATAATTAAATATATTGAGCTAACCCTTCATGCTTGTCCAAGTCTTACTATAACCCATGACATATTAGTAATTGAATTTCCTCCCATGTTTGCTATTTATTTTTCAAGAGATTTTATTGCCAAAATAGGTGGCTATTGTTATCCATTTTTACCCCTGGTAAAAATGGAAAACTTGAAAAAATTGGACTTGGGTAGATTCATGGAGTTTTAGTGGAGAATATATAAAAAATTAAGGTAATTTCTATGTTTTGGGAACTTACAGTTGATTTTGGGAACTTGGAATCATTTGAAGGGATTTCCCTTGGAGTTAGAGTTCCATAGTTATCCAAAATTGAGAAAAAATGTTAAAAATCATCTCGATGAGCTCATGGATGAGTTGGGGAGTAATTTAGAGATTCGATGTTGCTTTACTTATTAAAAGTAGTTAAAAAAAGTTTCTCCAAAAACCTAATTTACATAGCTACCTTCTTTGCAAAAATACGATGTTTCTCTATTACTGAAAAGCAACAACAAAAATTAGTCCTGGTTCCACGAGTTGAGCATTACCCATATTCTACAAAACAAGGTAAAAAGAGAGTAACTCAGGGATGTAAATCAAGTATGACTATGAAGTAGTGGGGTTGAAATCTTAAGTAAAGTAATGAAACTTCGTAAAACCAAGAAAATGTGATGGAAGGAGAGTAATCTAAAAAATGACTCTGGGTAATTACGGAGGAAAGACATTTCGTAAACTTGAGAAAATCAAAGGTTCCCACCAAACCCATGGCAAAGGGAAAAGTTGAGGAGTAATTCAAAAATGTAAATTGGCATTACTCCGAAGTAATGCTCAAACGCAATCCTAAGTAAGAAAGGCCCAAAACCTATAAAGCAAGGTGGTGAGGGAAGTAAAGGTGCCCAAAAATCACACAAAGAAGCAAGGGGAGAGGAGTAATGAGGGGATTCAACTCCTGCCGACCGCAAAGTAAGCGGGGTTCATAAACCTACAAGTCTAGAAGAATAAAATCCCATAAAAATTAGGAAATATAAAGGAGATTAGCGTGGGATTTGAGATTGATGGATATTGAAGTAATGGGAACTCGCAAAACTGATTAGAGTTACTTCGTAAACCCAAATGGTCATATATTTCTCCTAGGTATTCTATTTTTCAAGAAATTAGACTTTACTCGGAAATGCATTTCCAAAATATTCATCATGAAATTATAAAATATGGAAATTAAGAGGAGTTGGTGGGCGAGAAAAGGTGAAAAACTCTCTAACTCTAAAATAACACATCCTAGGCAATTGAGACACATTAATTGAGCATGGGATTTAACGGGTTCTCCATGATGTTTCTAAGCCATTTAATGACTTTGGTTGGTGGTTGGACCTAGAATTTCAGTTACCTCTTCTCTCTCTCTCATTATTTCTTCCATATATTGTAAAAAGAGAGCTCATTTTTTGGTGGTTGGACATTTGAGAATGGTGCTCTCTCTTATTCTCAACTCTTTGGGTAGATGTTAGAGCTCCAAGCCTCATTTTTAGCATTGTAATGATGAATCATGCCTTCTACCTCTAGTATGATGTATTGTGCAAACTTCTGAAGCAATAAAATCAAGTTTGTGGTTGTTTCACTGCCCTAGCTTGGGTTTTTACTACTTTATCTTTCCTTTCTTCATGTTTTCAAGTATTTTGTGCATTTTCTTGTTCTCATGACAAGCTTGAATGATGTTGTGCTTATGAAATTGGTGTATTGAGTGTTGTTATGGTCTGTGGTGCTTTGTCCACCCTCTCCATCTCCATTTTCTCCCATTTTCATCCATTTGAGAGTGTCCCAACCCCCTTTTTCTGGTTCTATCACCTCTTTTAGTGTAGGATTTCCTTTTCATGCATCTTTCTAACCCTCTCTCTCTCCCTGGTCCTTGGAATGGTTAGTTTAGGATAAGTTAGCTACATTTTCCCTTCTAGGAGTAGTTAAACATTAAATTTATGTAGAGGAAGATGAACTTCTCTAGAGGTCCATCTCAAGATGTAAATCCCACACTTGGAGATGGTCCCATATTAGCAAAAAATAGGGATCTGCATAGCCAAATCACAAGGTGCTAATTTTTGTTATGAAAGTTTTGTCTCACCCGGTGGGACAATCAAAAGTCAATATTTCCAATTTCATCATTTACTAAGTTGATGTGTTAATGGTAAAATTTAAGCCTTTGGAGGCTCTACAATAAGGGAAAAAGGCAAGCTTAAAGAAACAAAGGCACCTAAAGATCGCACAAAGACAAGGAAAATGATTTGGGAATAACTCGGGATGTGACTCTCTCCAATCAGTAAAGTAAAGCGGTTCCACAATCTGAGCTAAGAAAATACACTCCTAAAGACCATAAAATGGTGAAGGAAAGTGGAAAGAAAAAGGTGCTAACTATGAAGTAAGTGGGGTTCATAAACCCACAAGCAAAGTCATGTCATGAACCCATGAAGAACAAAAGGTAGAAGTGCACTTTGGGGAATGAATTGTGTTTGCTAAAAAGTAAATCCCATTTGAAATCCTAAGAAAAACAATTAAGAAAAGCCTCATCGAGAACCTACAATGCAAAGGTGATGAAGTAATGCATGAAAGAAACTCGGGATGACCGAAAGTAATAGGGGTTTGGAAACACCTGTAAATCAAGTAAATTTGAAAACCCCAAATCGAGAAAATTTGAAAACCTACAAAGAAGAAAAGGTGGATTAGATGAAGTAATGCGGACTTGAAAACCCGTAACACATCCAAAAAATCCACTATTCTAAACAATCCATTTTCTGAGTTGTAGACCTCTTATCCTTTCCATTCCATCCATTTCCATCCACTTTTCTTTTCATATCTTTCCATTTTCCTTCCATTTATGAAGTTATGCTATCATGACTTCATTTCTTTCTTAAGGATACCCATTTAGAGTAGCAGTGTCATTTAAATCCATATCCAAACTATTATAACAAACCTCTAGATTAGTTCTATGGACAAAATCAAATTCAATATGCATTCCCCTATGAGCCAAGTGAAAATCAGTTTGGTCATTCACCAAGCTATGAAGCTACAGGGAGCAAGAGTATACAAATTTTGGAGGCCATCCTACACCTAGAGATAATGATTTATAGATGAATATTCAAGAAATAGAGCTGAACATGGTGTAGATGAGGATTGAGAAGACTATCAAGGGATCCAAGTTTGGATTCAAGATTCGTTATCTATGGGCTGGCCCTATACCAAGTAAGTTCAATCCTAAACAAAATTTATAATTTATAATTGACATAATGACTCAAGTTGTAGAGTGGGTTAAAAGGATGGAGGCTCATGAATCTAGTGTTAGGAAACCCTATCAATGGGGAATTCCTACACTATCATCTCACAACCATCCCATTCCTCTTCCCCAACCTACACCATCTTAGCCTATTCCTAGCTTTCTTCCTGCTGCCCCCATTGTGAATTCCACTTCTCCATCTTCTTCGCTTCCATCCACCTTCAATTATCTACCATTTTTTCCTTCAAACCTCCTTCTCCTCAACAAGAAAATGTAAAACCTACCCTTCCACCTAAAAAATTGCAAATACTAGTTGAATCCCAACCCACCCCTCCTCTTTATTTCCCAAATCCATTTTGGAAAGAAAATAAAAAAATTAGTCAAGGAGGGCAGAAATAAAAAAAACTAAAAATAAGAACTTGTAAGAAATCTAAGAGAGTGGGTTGCAAAGTTCAACTTCAATTAGATTCCACAACTAGTTAAGCCTTCATAGAGGCTGCGATTAAAGAACAAAAGGTGGAGGTTGATTACGTAGAAGAATAAGAAAAAGAATAAGATGATAAACAATCTATATGCTATGAATGTAGTGTCCATGTTGGCACCATATTCCTAGAGATTTCTGTTCTATCTCAGTTTGTAAATTTAGAGGAGAAGGAAGAATCAGATCTAAATCTAAAAGAAAAGAAGCATATGGAAGCCGATATCCAAGAGGAGTGTTCTAAAGGTCTTGAAGAAAAAGTGGTTGATTTTTTATCAGACTTGGAGGACTGTATTGGTGAGGAAGATCCAATTGAGATCACTAAATTCTTAATCCAACCATCCTCATTAAAACACAAAGAGCCTCTTACCTTGAAAAAATCCCAAGAATCATCCATAGAGGAGAACATTGAGGAAGAACCTGTTAAAATATTCCCTCATGAAGAAAATACAGAAGAGTTTTATCTTTTAAACTTCATAATTTAGTAGGAGGAAGATGATGAAACCATTGCACAATCAGAAGTCATCATGGAGAAGGTAGTTTTGAAAGAGGAAAAGTTGTTTGCGAGATGCGGAAAGCGGTGGTCAAATCATCTTGCAAATAACCACCTTCTTTTTGGGAAGTCTGCAAGATGACTCCATTCATGGAATTGAGATACAAAGAGATGGGAAAATCACAAGGATCAACCTAATGGTTCCCAAAGCCCCTTGCCTAATTAGGTATTTGGATAACTTAGGGATAAAATAAAATTTTCATATGGTCATGCTCATTTTAGAGCACAAGGATGATCTTCAATGCAACAAAGGTAAAAAACAACACATCGAACCAAATATAGAGTAACTTGAGGAGGTATTCATCTTGTTTTTTTAATACTTTGAAGAATTGGTGAGTGCATGACGTGGTTGAATTTACACCATGTAATTTTGTTACCAAATAGATTACATAGCTGAATTTTGTGAGGAAAGGATCCTATTTCTCACAATCGATTACAAGTTTTGTTTAGCTCTTTATTCCTTTGGTTAGATTAAAGTAGGTAGGTATATTTTTATCAGAATAAGTGCTTATGCACACTCTACATGTTTCCACTTATAACATGTATGATGTTCCAATTTGTGCATAGTTTTTGCAGTATTTGGTTTCTCTTGCACAATCCAATTCAGGGAGGTAGTGTTCATGCGGAAATAAATTATTTTAAGGAGTTCCAAGTGGATCTATCCAATCAGCAAGTGATCTAGAACTCTGCAATATTTCATGTTTGCAGAGAAATTAGTTCAATGTTCTTCATACTTGACAAAAAATAGATTTGAGATGGCTTGGATGTTCATCCTTGTCTCAATAGATCAACTTATAGAGAAAAGAGATGAAATTTCAGATTCAAATTTTTTTCACTCACATAAAACCTTATTCAAACAATTTTTATAATGTGAATGGTAAATTGAGCAATAACAGATCAACTCCAAGTTTAACAGTGTTTCATGTGGATTCAGAGTGCTGTTCTTCAAGTTTAAATCATTGTAGAAAATACAATTGGGTCACACTCCCCTCGTTCCTTGTCAAATAACCAAATCAAACACACTTACCTAACCATGGCCCCTTACACAACACACTAATATTAATTTAATTAATTTAATTAAATTAATCCATGTCCTCACAATATTTATTATTTAATTATCTTAATTAAGATAATTCCCATACCACCACCTCACCTAGCCACCTCACCCCAAATATATTCTTAGTATGTCATCATAACTAGATAAGACCTAACTAAATCCTAGAAATAAAAGCCTACATTCCCTCTAATTGAATTCCCACCTATTAGAAAAGAAGCTTCCATTCTAATTTGTGAAGGGAAACAAATAAGATCCAAGAAATCAAACAAATCTTCCCATTTTAGTAAACCTAGGAAATTATGCCCTAATCGATGCCGGTCACCCTAAACCAACGATCCAACCCAAAGCTATCGTCGTTTACCTTTTAATTCCCTTTGGTAACCTTATTTCGAGGTTGGCACATTTCTAAGAGCAAGAGAGAATAATCACATCTGCATGTAATCAGAGTGAGCATCTGTTCACACCTAGACATCCATAGCCATCTAAGTCAAGATCTGATTCAACCAAGCAAGGAGAAAAGCCTAGGCAGCTCAAGAAAGAGTCTCCCATCAACCGGTGGACCTTCACAGAAGAAATATCTCACCACCATCCCCACTCTTCACCCATAGTCAACTGGTAGAAAATTCCAAGTAAGTATACTACTCTATTCAGCCAGTTTTGTTTGAATACTTTCAGTATTTAGATTCTTTTGTGAGCTATTGCTTTCCTAGCCACTCACAAGTCCTCTTTGGTAACTATCCCCCTATACTTCTCCCAAAACCCTCAAAACCCTATCCTAGCAATCCAACACTCCATTCTAACCTACCCAACCTTTGTGTAATCACAAAGAAGATCCAAATTCCATTTTGCAACATCTCCCATCTTCCCACAGTCATCGACGTCGGTCTCCCTAAACCACCATTGGTCAAGCCTATACCGACATCGGTTTACCTACCCGATACTACCCCTTTGCTACCATTCACCAACTTACCCATCAACTCCTCCCAGCTTCACCAAAACCCCACTAGACCTGCCCATTGACCTACATCCCTACCCACACCTCCTAGACACCTCACCTAGTTCCCCATCAACCTAGAAAATAGACCCAAACCCCAGTTCTTAACTCCTGTCATTTCTTTAGTGACCAAAAATGGTCACAGATAACCGGCATCCATCACAACTTGAATGACATCTGTCTCTCGTGTCTATGAACATAAGACAAACTAGAAACCTACCTACTTACTCCCAAGATACCTATAATCACCTGTGACCTTCATTAGATCTCTGTTAGACCTACAGAAACCCAAAACCATTTGCCCGACCTCCGTATTTGATCCTAACCTAGCCTGTTAAATTAGATTTTTCGTATTGTGTTTATATGAGATGCCCAAATCATATTGACTACAGTAGGACAATATTTACCTTATTTCTCACATTAAGTTGTTTACAACAGTGGATTGACATCCATCTAGGGAGTATCACACTTCCCGGAATCTAGCATATGCTAGGCAGTCCATTGCATATACTATTTAACTTTCATTTGGTGGTCTTGTTATCTATTTCAGGTAGTTCCTCCTAGCCAAAAGGAAGCTCTCACAATCAGCTATGGATCAAGAAGTCATACGTGCACAACAAACTTCAACTAACTTTAACAGGTATTCCTCCTAGCCCTTTTACCCTTATCTATTTCATCACATTCCAAGAAACGATCTAAGAATCAGGTGAAACATTTTGGCACACTCGGTGGGACCCATTCGAGGTTCCTTGCATTTCTTCATTTCTAGGTGAAAGTTGTATGCTTTTTTTTTTTTGAAAGTTTCTCACATTAAATTTCTCCCATAGAATCTTCTCTTCTTTCTATTGTCTCAAAGCAATCATGTTTTGGTGCTATAAAAAGAAATCTTATTCTCTTTCATTTGTACTGCATTAGTGAAAGATCATACTCTCTCATGTTCATCTTTTTGTGTCATCAAATTCAATATTTTGATTTAGGATTAAAATCAACTACATTTCATTTTGCTTTACTACATTAGCTCACATTAAATGAGGGCAACCTATATGCTGGAAGTTATGCCCAACTGATGGTTGAAAAACGAATCATATAAAATCACTTTCTTTCTCTTTCTCTCTCTTTGAGTCTTACCAAACATCACAAAATTGAAAAATACACACATTCTTAAACAACATCTCACCCGGAAGAATTTGTAGGTGATCACACGATCATGGTATAGTAGGCACCCCGCTCGTTAGCTACTTCGCAAGTCATCATCTCGGAGGATGGCCCACCCCTGCCATAACATAACCTGAAACCTCTCCTTGTAGATATCCTTCTTCGTAGGAAGTCTTCCTCACCAAAAAATCTATTCTAAAGTTCATGAGTCAGTCTTCTAAATAGCATAAGTTTTGAACAAAAAATAAAGGAAAGGGCACTCTTAAGATCATACTTTTCTTAGTTTTTCTACTTGGCTTGTGTTTTAAGGTGAGACGACATGTTCTTTATCTTTTTATTTCTTGTTGCGTGATCCTCATCATAGTTGGTGTATTCCAACTTCATCCGAGTGTGCCTAGACCCCATTTTTATCATTATCGAGTTAAGGTTTGATTCCAAATTTGATTTTAAACCACAAACACCTTTTTCTTCATGTCTATTTCAATTTCATAGTAATCGATGTCGGTCTAGTGACTCTCATCCATTACCCTCGTACCGTCACCAATTTTATCTAACCAAAGGTTTGGTTTACTATTCTTTTGGTTAACCTGCCAAAAAGGAAACCTATTTCATATTCTTCATTGTTTAGAGTCTCTGTAACTCTCATCATCTTCTCTGTCCTGATAAAATCCATCTATAACTTCTCTACACGTAGATTATCAGTCTTTTGCCTTGTTTGAAAAGATGTTCTTTTTCCACATGGACCATTCATGCGGTTACCTCTGACCGACATTGGTTTACCCTAACTGGTATCGGTTAGCCTGTGTAATTTTCCATCTGACATTTTTACCCAATCCACCTACCACTACCTATTTTTCCCATTTTTGCTATATTTTTGCTTTGTATTTTTGTGTCATTTAAAGAAATCAGTCCTACCAAATCAGTACTTATTCACATGGTTCTGACTCATAGGAAAGAAAACACCCTCCTATTCCATGCTAGTTGTCAACCACTCCCACCTAGTCCTTCACCACCTTCCATTCTATCACCCATGGATCCTACCTAACCTATCATTATCGTCACAGGTGACGAGGAGTTCACATGACTTATTGATTAGAACCCTTCTACCTTATAGTTCTACCTTTCCTACTCATCCACTCAAGATGATTTACGTCGGTTGATATATGGCATGCACGTATATATCCCTCGACTCTCGTTCCTACTTCCGCGTCTATCCCTTCTAGCTCCGCACTACTGCACCTACCTTACCCCCAATCATTTCGCAGCTAGGCCCTATACTTGCTATGACCACCGCATCTCACATCTATTGCACTGCACCATCCACTATACCTTCGTCACCACCCAGAACATAACCTCATCTGCACCTATTGTCTCACATATACCCATAAAGAACACAACCACCCCCTGGTCTCGATGACCCCTACCCCATTTCAAAATATTGTACTTTCTATTCAACGGTGCTTAGCCCCCATCGCTACTAGGGTTACCTCAACCCTTCCACATCCATATATGTACTATCAAAGAACCTCCCATTTCATCTATCATTCATTTTGGGTATGTACCCCCTATGTCACTCCCTCATTCTCAACCTACCTATGTAGCATCACCATATCTTTGGAATGCCAACTTGATCATATGTCCAAAACCATTCCTCTTACACTATAGGAGGTACCCATCCATCACCACCTGCCAATGACCTCATCAAGTTAATGATGGACAAGATGCAGTCACTAGAGGCATCAGTTTCTGGCTCATGCAACTCTCTCACCTATAATGAAATTTACAATGAGCCCATACACCTATCCATTCCTATTCATCCATATCCCATACATTGGGAGATTCCTAAATTTAACCGCTTTAACAATAAAGAGGACCCACAATAACATTTACTTGTCTTTCAAACATGGGTGTTATCGATTGCCCATGATGACGCTTTACTTCGAGGAATTTTCCCATGTCTCGACTAGGCCCGTATTATCTTGGTATAGTGGATTACCTAGACATTCCATCTACTCATTTAATCGGGTAGCCTAAGCCTTCTTGGACCACTTCTCCATCAATGTTTTTAGAAGGTTACCATGACTTCCCTCTACTTTACACATCAATGTGATGATGAGTCTATCACATATTTTGTCACTCATTGGCATATCCCGATCAATCAAATCACATTCTAATCACCAAAAACCAAAATCATAGAGATCTTCACTCGGGCTTGTGCTAGACATATCTTACAGACTCGTAGGTGCAGAATTTCGACCCTTCAATGAGGCATTCACCATGGCACAAAAGCTAGAGATTCGGGCCATCAAAGAAAAGAAAATCCAACTACAAAATAAGAACATGAAATTTAAGTCAAATGATACCTCTTCTTCTTCAAAACCACATAATAATTATTCAAAATCCAAGGGAACCGCTAACGCAATGGTACTCAAGGCTGGCCCAGCTCATCTATCAAATCAGGCTATGCCCTCATCTAATCTTTCCCTGTCTAAAATTTTCAATTCGACGAGAACAATGGAAATACAACCAAATTAGGGAGCCATATTCTTTTGTTTTAGAAAAGATCATCAAAGCTGGGGCCATCACCCTTCCTCTTATAAAGCCAAAAATTGGTTTTGATCCTTCTCGCCCCACACCTGCGTGGTACAAAGAGTAATAATTCTATAACTATCATCGAGTAAAATTTCATAATGACAGAAATTGCATCACTTTCAAGAACACTATCTAGGAAATGGTTGAGAATGGTGAGTTAGTCTTGGATAAACCAAATGCACTTGCTAACCAAAACACTGCACATTTTTAAAGAACTATTTCCTAATCACGCCCTTCTTCGACCAAACTAGGGATACCTCAACTAATAATAGCAACACCCGTGAGGTCCATGCTATTTTCAGTGACGAACCAGTTGCTTCCCAATTGCTTCATATTCCTTCCATAGAGGAAATCCTAGCCTGAAGTCCTCCACCTACACATGAACCCACTTCACTATTCCTCCACCCACAAAGGAACACCCTTCATCACCTCCATCACATGTGAAGGAGCCTTCCATTAACATCGAGACCACTTTACCTTTGGCTTCTCCACCTGAGATCCATCACCGGTAGTACTTCTCCGACCCATGGGAGACATTTGTTCATTTCCACCACCCAAAGAGGAGCACCCATCATCTCCACCTATCAAAGATAAAGTAGAAATGTCTTTGTTACCTCTAGGTGACCATTCTCCATCATCGCCTACTTGAGATCCTACTCTTGACTTACTTTCGGCTCTCTTACCCACGAGGCCGGAAGCTAGCGATTTCCCCATTTTTAAAACACATTTTACGGGAATCACCATTAGATCCACATCGACCTCACCCAAAATATTTCCATTCTTACATGTAGCCAATCACTGGATTATGTGGATAGAGCCTTACTTTGGGGGCATCTTCTACTTTATGTCTAAACACAAATGCATGTCACTTGCTTTGACACATCGAATATCTATCCAAAATTATTTTGGTCGATTGAACCAAACACAACCAAAACTATAAAAATTCTCCCATGACACCAATCATGGCTCAACTCATAGCTCTACCCATAACCCAACATGCATCTCGCATCCAAACCCACACCTACATCATCTTCCTTGCCTAAACCTCCTCCCACAACACTTCCTCCCCTTTCCCTCACACCTCCTTCCCAAACTATGCCATCTACCACCACCGCACCTCGGTTACCCCCATGGGTAACCCACCCTCTTCCACCATCTGATTTTCCCTCTACATCTCATGCACCCATATCACCTTTACCCAAGAAGGTACAACCTAAAGGAAAAAATATGCTACCCTCTAATAAGGTAGTTAAACCAACTACACACTCTATTTCCAGTTCATCTACCATGCCCCTACCCAAGAAGACACGACCAACACCTAAGACCACACCACACACCAAGTTACTAGCCCTACCCACTCCCCATGTTGCAAAGAATCTTTCAAACAGTCAATGCCGCACCCGCACCTAAATCCACATTCACTTCCCATTGTGATCCACTAGCGGAATCCTCTTCCAAAATATTAAGCTATCTCCTTGACAATTCCATCATCACATTACCACCTCTTAGACCTTACGACCCACACAAACCCAAACCAAAAGGGTTTGATGAAACCAAAATTTGTGCCTACCATTATGTGTCGGGCATGATGTAGAGGACTATAAGGCTTTGAAAGTTTCTCTTGTCCAGTTGTGTCCTCCTGAAGAAAACTTTGACGATGATGATCTTCTCGATGAGGACCCCATTTTGCCAACACCAATTTCCATAGTTCTTCCCTCATTTCCTACTTAGTGACCAAAATCTCCACCCCCACAACTCTTAGAGCCATCCCCAAGATTCGAAATTAACATGGTTGACATAAGATAACTCACCAAACCTCCACCCAAATTTTAGTGTGCCCAACTAATTTCATAAGGATACTTCCCACCTCTTGGCTTCTACCCTTCTTGTCGTTACACCTTTCATGGCTCACCTACTTCATCTACCTCCCCACCTCAAATCAACATGATCCACATTGCTACCCGCACTCAGAAGGACAAAGGCAAGGAAAAGGCAACCGACCCACCAACCAACCCTATACCCAACATACCATCTGCACCCACACCTAAAGTCACTATCCGCGGCCCCACATATCCTATTTCTAATGAGGTTACACATCACGTGATGCTCAAACAATTACACTAATCCTCCCTAAAAATTCCCTATATGACCTCATCCAAAACTTTGAATCCCATCATCAAGCTCTCACGGAGGTTCATCAATCTATTGAGGTTTTACTCAATGACCCTACACATGTAGCCTCCATCATCACACCTCATCTTATAGCCTCTCTCACTAAATTACCACCTTCTTCTATACCTCCACCTCCTCACCAAGTAGCCACCCTCATCTTGTCAAATGAAGAGATCATACCACACCAAACTAATGACATGGATCTAACCCTTTTTATCTCTTTCCATATTGACAATATAAGTGTAAGATGTGTTATGATTGATGGGGGTGCTTACATTAACATCATATCCTCCCGTGCATTTGACCAAATGCGCATACCCAACAATTACATGCATAAACATCCCATCATGTTACATTAATTTAATGATGTTATCACTTCTACACTTGGCACTGTCATCCTCCATGTTCACGTGGGCCCCGTACTATTCTAGAGTTATTTTATGTCTTGGAGGGGGAATTTCAATATAACTTGTTGCTTGGTAGACCTTGGATTCATGTTATGGGTTGTGTTACTTCCACTTTGCATCGTTGTGTAAAGTTTGAGCATGAAGGACACACCTATACCATTCTGGTTGACCCATCACCTTTGAAAACCTACAACATGCTTTACCAACCCAATGATTTTCCTGTACCCATTAAGGCGTCTACCTCCGTGACCACTTCCTCTTCACCCACACCTCTAGCCACTAGTGCCACTTTCTACCTCAACCACACCTAAAACCTTCATTCCTACCACTTCCACACCTCCACAAAACTGACCCGTCAGCCTCCCAATCAGCTGGCTCCACCTCTGACCCAATCTCTAACACATCGTCTAAATGAACTACCCGCATATCGACCACCGATCCTCGGAAGGAATTTTTCAAATCCTCACTCTGGGGGAGTATCACCTATATAATTTCAACACATTCCTTACTCCACAAGAGTATGGAAGACTTCACCAACACCCTCACTATGATCACCACATAGGAGAGCATCTCCTTTACGGTCCTCCCCACCTTCACACCAATCTCACCTATGTGGGACTTGATACTTCCACTATACACTTGAACCACCATCACGGACCTACCCCTTTTTCTCGCCAACCTCCGATCAGTCACCAATTTCAATTTTTCCCACACCTTCCTACATCGATGTGCGTGGAAAGATTTTGGTGTTGGATTTTATGAGCAAGGTTGTCACATTGTTATTCCATGTATTACCCATAAACATAACGACCATAGTGGTATCAGATTTGCTAAACTACCTACCAAGAAGGCTCACATTGAACTCATTGAGGATATCGACCCTTCTCCACCTTCTTCACCTACTCCACCTTCTTCACCACCTTCACCGACAGAGTTGATGGATCTAGAATCCATTCCTCATATATTTTTTTCATAAACACCATTTCCTTGGGGCCTCTGACTTATCAATGCAAGGGCGAGGCTCCCTCTTCTCTTCCCTTCCTGTATCCTAAAATGATCGATGACAATACACCTTCTATTAATATCGTTCAATGTTAGGATGATGAATCTATACTCACCTATCTTGGTGCAGAAGACTCTTATATTCATCGGTCGTTACCATCTGAGATGTAAACCATGTTGAATGAATCAACTATCAAGTCAACATCCATACTTAGGATGACCCGCACATTCTAAAGATTGGCCAATCTTTAGATATTGTTGAACAAGAATCCCTCACTTATTTTCTCAAAAATCATAACCATGCTTTTGCTTGGTCTTATACTGACATGCTCTGGTATTGACCCCACCATAGTGATCCACAATATCGTAACCATTCCCGATGCCAAACTTGTAAAACAAAAGATGAGGAAAATGCACCCTCGCATTACTCTTCTAGTCAAAGAAGAACTTTAGTGCCTTCTTTCCATTTCCTTCATCTTACCCATTGATTATCCCTAATGGATTTCTAACATTGTCCTTGTCACTAAGGAAAAGGGGACTTCACATTTGCATAGATTTCTGTGACCTCAACCTAGCTTTCCCCAAAGACAAATTTCCTTTACCCAAGATTGACCAACTGGTTGAACTTACTGCTGGTCATGAGATGCTATCACTCATGGATGGGTTCTTAGGTTATAACCAAATATTGCTTTCCCCAAAGGATCAACACAAAACCACATTCATCACTCCTTGGGGACCTTCTCGCTATCGAGTCATGCCATTTGGCCTTAAAAGGTTGGTGCCACATATCAATGGGCTATGCCTTAAATCTTCCATGAAATCATGCACCGTATATTGGAAGATTACGTAGAAAATATCCTTGCCAAATCTAAATGCCACACTGAGCACATCACCATCCTAAAAACCATCTTTGACCACCTCATTAAGTATTGTGTTCGTCTTCAGCCCAAGAAGTGTGTCTTCATGGTTCTCTCAGGAAAGCCCCTGGTATTTATTTTTTCCTTATGTGGTATAGAGGTTGACCCTGATAAAGTCAAGGCCATTCTTGAAATGCCTCCACCCACTAATCTGCAGAAACTTCGTAGCTTACAAGGTAAGTTACAGTCTATTCACCATTTCATTTCGTAACTTTCTGATCGATGTCAGCCATTTCATCATCTTCTCAAAAAGGATGTCTCCTTTAAATGGGATGATGACTGCCACAAATATTTTGAGGCCTTAAAACAATACCTTCTCCAACCACCCATACTCATTCCACCTAAAGACGATCAACCCTTCTACCTATACATCTCTACTACCAATCACTCCTTAGGGGCCATGCTTTCTCATCGCAATGAACAACATAGGGAGAAGGCGGAGTTTATTACATAAGCTGTACTCTTCTAGACTACGAAACTTGATACACCCATGCTTTAAAACTTTGCTTAGCCTTAGTTTATGTTTCTAGCAAACTCGCCATTACCTACTCAACCAAAAAACCTATGGTGTGACCAACACCAATCCCTTACACTTCATGTATGCCAAACCTTACCAAAATAAATATGCCACATGTTGGCTTATGCTTTTGGCCAACCTCGACCTTGAATTCATCCATCAAAAGTCCATTAAGGGCCAAGTACACACCACCAATTGGCTAGCACACCTATTTTTTGGGATCAACCCTCTAACATTGACTTTCTAGATGAGTCTATTGCTACCCTTTCCCTGGATGAACCCACTTACCAAATAACACTCTTCTTCGATGGTTCTAAGTGTTAGCATGGGGGTGGGGCTGGTGTTATCCCCATTCTAGTTGATGGTGACCCATGCCTTTTTCCTTCAAAATCAATTTTGATTGTACAAACAATATTTCTGAATATGAAGCACTCGTATTGGGTCTCCAGGATGCTTATGCCTTAGATGTTAAGTCGATAAACATATTTGGTGATTTTAAATTGGTCATAAACCAAGTCAATGGTATATACCAGTGTTGTAACAAGATACTTCAAAAGTATAAGCATCATGTGGACATAATTTTTACCACCTTCGACCATTACACCCTTCAAACCATCCCAATTTCTACTAACAAATTTGTAGATACCATGGTCTGCTTGGTTTCTTAGATACCCGCTTCACCCGTTGACTCTAAAATATTTTTCACCATATAAAGACTCCAATCACCTTAGTCTTTACCTCGTGAAGTTTACTCTATCAGAAATTCCACTCCTGACCTGAGTGACCTTTGGTATAAACAATACTCGGACTATCTTTCCATCTCCATCTTACCTCTTGGCCTCACTCAGTCTTGGACAACACACCTTTCTTAAAAGGGTCTCTCATTATGTCATCATGGGTGGCCTCCTCTATAAGTGCATATTTGATGGTATTCTCTTACGATGCCTTACGGGTTTTAAAATTCCCTATACCATTAAGGAATTTCATGATGGCATATGTGGAGGTCACTTCAGTGGTCTTATGGTTGCTAAGTGTATTCTTTGCCTAGGATATTACTGGCCAACCCTTAACCATGATTTTTGTGACTACATTAAGTGTTGTGTAAAATGACAACAACATGCCAACCTTTGTCATACACCCAAATCATGCCTTATAGGTCACCCGTGACCTTTGCCCTTTCTCTCAATGGGATTTGGATCTTGTCGGAGAGATCACCCCCCATTCTTCCCGTGAGACATTAGTGGATAATCACATGCTACCAAATATTACACCAAATGGGTTAAAGCCATGCCTCTCATCTCCATGAAAGTAAAGAAAATATGTGAGTTCATCAATCATCACATTATCTATTGCTTTGGTGTTCCACATCACCTCATCACTGATAATGGAAAAAATTCAAAAATAAAACCTTGCAAAAACTTTGCATGACGCCTTCAATATTCAATTAAGTTTCGTCACCATATTACCCAAAACCAATGGCCAAGCCGAATCCACTAATAAAACCACGAAAAAAATTATCATGAAAGTGGTTAACGATCTTTGGGAAGGACTCGACATACACACATTACTTTCGCTCGGTGGGTGTACCATACTAGTATTCACAATTCCACTTTGCTGCCACTAATTTTTCTATGGTCTACGGTATAGAGAACTATTCTACCTCTCGAAGTTCAGATTCCATCTCTTTGTATTTCTCTCCATGACATGCTCAATGATGATGACTTTCACTAGGACCATTTAGCACAACTTGAGTTATTAGAAAAACGTCATCTTAATGCTCTTGACCATCTCCAAGTTTACCAAAAATGTATCAAACGTGCCTATGAAAAACATGTTCATGAACAAACCTTCCAAGTTGGTGATCTTGTCTTGAAGGAAAATCAACATGTAACCAAAGCAGAAAAAAGTAAACGGGGAAAATTTTCTCCTAATTGGCTTGGACCATACATCATGACTCATGCCTATGGATCAGGTGCTTATCATTTATCTTCACTCGATGGTAAACTCAACTGAGCCCCTTAATGCCTTGCATCTTCAACCATTCTACTATTGAATTTCAGTCCTACCTCACCTTTTGCCTCTTTTCATGCTCATCCCTTGTGTGCTATTCCCTTACCACATTTCACTATACCCTCCCAATGACTAAACAATAATCATGTTCATACCCATCACTCTTTTAACCTCTCTTAAATATGTGTACCATAGCTCTGCACATGGCATGATTCTCATGGATACTTTTGTCTACTTTCTAATGAGATCCATTGGTCATTTCACCTTGCTTTGTGAACAAGAATCTAATTCTTCACCTTAGTCTTGTCCATGATTTAAAAGCCCTCACATAAATTCCACATGGGATCCAACACCTTGAGTCAAACTTCCAATAAAAATATGAATCCCTCAAAAAGGAAATCTTTCTCTCTAAATCTCTTTCTCTAAGTAGATTGCTCCCTCAAAGGATAGCTATGTAAAACCTGCTTAAAAAAAAAAAGAAGCCAAAGCTTCCCATTGATCAACTTCATGAAGACCTCAAGGAGTTAATTTTCTCATCCCGATAGACTTCCCGAATTGATCAGTCTATCTCAAATACAAGTCAAAACAGAATTTTTTTCGTCATGGACTTGCTCATTGTGATCTTGGATCTCTTGCCAAAAGGCATGCTACCTAATACCATATAACCTAACCATTTTTCACCTTCTCACCATTTGCACCTTCATTTCCTACCACCTCAAGGGACCTGCTGGAACCATGACATTTGGTGATCATGTGACTATTCTTCACCTTTAGAATAATCAATCATGTAATGTCTTTAGGGTCTTACATTCACTAGCCTATCTAAGGTATGATCCACCCATTATGATCCTCACCAATCAGGTGGCTCTCTTTCCTCCTCTTATCTTTTAACTTCTTCATTACATATTGATCATCCTATATAGGACTAGACCCTCGACGCTTATCTCTAGGAAATTTTCCTCTTTCACCACAATCAACTTGAAATCACCCATACCTATTTGCCCACAATTCAACCATACCTAAAAGACCTCAACTCAATCTTTCTTGTAACCTACAAACCCATTCTCATACCTCCTCACATTTTTCCATAGATTATGGGAGAACTACATCAACATGAGGTCCCTTTCTTCCAGGACTATGTAGGTAGCACTTCGAGGGCATGGGGCCCTTGAAGGTTAGCTCGTCCACTCTCTACCTTGACCAATTTCCCCATGTTTTTCCTATTCACATTATACCTAATTTTTTATTTTGAATATTGAAAATTGGAAGTATGATATCAACACACAATAACTAATACACATATCTACCATCCATGTTTCAAACATCATCATAAAATTCACCCATTCATCATTTCATATTTCCATGCATAATTTTTTTGGAAAACTACATCATCACTTATATCTACATTGCCATTTGTTATCTGTCTTATCAAATCCATGCCTAAACCAAAAACATGACTCAATCCATGACTATAACCTGACTCAATCCATGCCTATGAACTAACTTCATCCATCCTAAACCATAAACCTGACTAAATCCATGCCTATGACTGGGTTTATTATGCCTACACTACTTAGTTTACATCACATATACAAATAAAAATAGTAAGTTAAACACAACCTTGTATACATCATGCCATAATCACCATCATCTCTATAAATCAATCATCTAAACATGTGTATCCATATACATGACTATCAAATATCTTCGACACGCAGTCGGTATTTATGTAAAAAATAAACTAATCATACATAGAGCTCAATCATCTTCCCATATGATATCCAAGCCTATCTCATCTGTCTCCTCCTTTGCTCCTCTAGCCAGACGTCCAGCTGACCTCCCCTCGCCTTACCTTGTTTGGATCCTGATGGTCCTACCTCTAGAGCTAGCCTCCATGTATTAGTGGCCTCACCTTGACTCGGACCCTGGGCTCACTAGCCCCATGTACTCTCCACACTATATGTGTAGGATATGCTCCTCTCACTCGAGGCCTACTATGCTATGTGCTCAGGCATATGATAAGACATATATCCCCACTTGCCATCAAGTGATCCTGGTAGTATCTCACCTTGCTGTGGAGTCTCTCAATGTAGCTGTAGGTACTATCTACAGGGGGTTCCATTAGCCTCGACCCTTCCTTTCTCCTACCTAAATAACAAGACCCTATCCTTGCCCCTGTGGTGGTGCCATTGACCCGAGAGCTCGCACTGTACTTGGGCTTGAAGGGTCACTATCTATGCATGTACAACAGCCAAATGGCCCAGTAAACTCAGTAATTTGTCCCTACGCCATGGCCAACTAGCCTGAAACTCACACATGTGCCTGTAGGGTGGCTACCTATACCCCATCTCCATCTCCACCCTCTCCCTCTCCCCCCGGTGTGGGTACTAGTCCCTATACTCCTCTGTGCCTAAAAAGTGGCCACTGTTCCTATAGAATCACAACATGTGCCTCAACCCCTATTAGATGTCCCTGTACTATGCCCAACTGGGTCACTAGGGTAGCCACCTGCCCCTATAGGGTGTCTCTTTGAACCATGATGGTGGCTAAATCTACTACCCGACATCGGTGGTATTACTCGTAGTTGTGTGGCCCACCACTGCCTATACCTATCTCTGTCACCCCAAAGACATCATCTATCTGTCAATCGACTAGCTACTTCTCCCGCCCGGGCCGACACTTTGTAGGTCGTGGTGGAGACATAGGCCTCTCTACATCATATCTTCTCTACTGTGCGAAGGGTGGGGGTATATCATGTGGCAAACCAAACTACCATCTGACTCGGTCTATGGGTATCATCTCATGCTCCTTGCCCGCCACCCTCTATGCACTGTAAATTTGTAACTCAGCCAACTCTTCCACCATTTTCTCAGTATGAAGGGAAGCCCACATATGGCCTCTAAATGATGTCCACGTTAGAAAACCCCTCCAGTAATCACCTGTAATAGGATACATCATGTGTAGCTCTCACCACTCGGTGCTCTCCCATAACTAGCACCCATCGCTTGTAGCCCACTCAAACAAAACCTGGCTCGAATGCATCAACCTCGAGGCATAAAATTGGGCACACACACATAATGTGCTCATAGGCCCAACAATGTAATAGGAATGTGCAGCACAAGCTAAATCACCGTAGTCACCCATAAGCCCACAACTCCCTATATAGTTGTACCAAGAATGCAGGCACCCATGCAAACTAAGTCCTACTCTCCACCATGTCATGTAGGACCCCCATTAGTGACCATGGGAATCTCCCACCCTCTGCATCTGGTAGTGCAAAATAGTAGACTACCTCCATCAAAAGCACTACTAGCCTCATCTCCTCGGGTAGGCTCGGTACATCACCTCGTAGCTCATATGCGACATTATGGAATCCTAACAATGCCAACCCCTCTCCAAACACTAGTAATAGTAACTCCTCGGATGCCTCTGAGGAGATCAAGTAAACCTGTGTACCTACTATAGGTAGTCGTAGGATCCTGTAAACATCCTCTAGGGTGATCATGATCTCACCCATCAGCAAATGGAATGTATTGGTCACTGAATCCCATCTATTGATGAGGGAAACCATCAAACTCACCTCTTGGACTATGTGCCAGTAGCGTCGACCCTAATCAGCCCACATCTACAACATGGCTCCACTCCTCATGTGTCATGCTCCCATGTATCTCCATGAGAAAGGAGGTACCCTATCCCTCATCTATAGCTGGTCCCTGGCCTATATACAACCAATCATATTATTAACACTTGACCATACCTACATGCAACCTTTCCACCCCCATTATACTGCTTACCCTAACTAAATCAACCTTTCACCTATATCTATGCCCTAAATCAACACCACCTATCTACCCATGCCTCGGACCCTCACCTATTTTCATTTTACCTATCTACCCATGCCTCGAGACCCTCACCTATTTTCATTTTGCCCCTCTCACCGATCTTCCTTATTCACCCACCTACCCATACCCATAACTCTTCCCCCTACCTAACTCTCCCTACCCCTACCTATCTATCTCAGAACCCATCTATTTTAGCTCCTTGTGGGCCTACCTCTCTAGTCTCTGACTAGCATTGGTCATCATCAATTTACCATTGTCTAATAATAATAGCGACATCGGTCATTATATCTATGGTGATACCGGTCCTTACCCACCGACGCCGGCTAAGAGTTAACCGATGTCGGTCACTATTGTGGAAAAAAACAACGACGCTCTACCCTATTTCTACCTACACTTCTCCTTTCTACCCATTTCCCCCACCAATGCCTACCCAATACCTATTCCCACTCCTCATTTCCCTAAATATACCCTCCCTTGTTCCCCTTTTCTCATTAAACTCCCTATATTCAAATTTTAATTATTTTCCCCAAAAACCCACTTTCCTCCTACCTGATTTCTCCCTCCACCTACTAAAAAAACAACAATACGAAAGGGATCTTACCTCATCACACTCACATCATCGTGTGGTGGCACCTCAGGCGACTACGTAGGTCCACTCGATCTCTCTCCTATCTCTACCATCACCAATTTCCCATTGGCTCAATCAAATAAAATCAATCACCCAATCAAATCACCATGCTCGTAGACCCACCTATCGACCAACGATCACTCACTCTGCAGCTCGCCAACTCAGCTCTCTCGTGTCATTTGGTCACTTTCCACCTCTTTATCTCTCTCTTGTCATTTTCTCCTATGTGGAAAATGATAAATGATTTTAAAAAATGTGGCACTTTTTCTTTTTATAGCCTTCCCAACTTGACCGGTGATGGTTTCACCTTGACCGACATTGGTCATGTGCCTAGCCTACAAAGTGGTCAATTCAATATGACCAACATAAGTTAATTATGACTGTTGTCGGTTATCATGCTTAGTCTTATTACTACCCATTACCCCTAATTTTCTTTGCCTAAATCCTTTCTATGTTACCCACACCTGACTTAGACATTTCCCTTTACCCTCCTAACCTCATCATTTACCACTAACCTCTTCATCATTTCGGGACTTGTTATTTTACCCATACCTCACCATACCCATGTGTTGACCTAGCTACTTGGACTTGGAACATTGCTAGTGACTCGTGATCTCATGTGCTCGTTGTAACTTGCGACACTTTATTACCTATGTTGTTTGACCTTAATGACCTTACCTTACCTCTTCTATGACCTTTATTCCCGACTCCAACCTTTGGTGTACTAGAACATACCTAAACATTCCTGAACCTGACCTGCGTTGTGTTTCCTAACCATATCCTATACTTTGGATACCAAAATTACCTCAACCTTGTTTGGATAAACCTCTCAACCATAGGCGATGTAGATTTTGCATGCTCTTCAACCTGATGCTTGTCTGCGGTTTATACGTGTGCATGTATTTGACTGTTACTACCTTTGACCCTAACCCATTACCTGGATTAACTGATTGGACCTTTACCCCTTTACCCTTGTTGTCCACCTTCCTCTTCATCACATTCACCTTTTATCAAACCACTCATCAATTCTACCTTCTGCCTCATTAGTTCTTGGTTTGAGGGGGATCACCTTCACCCACACATGGGGCAACCAAATCTTATTTTTATCATCAACGCTTACCAATACAAGCTACAAAATAGAAAGGGGAAAAATGTAGACACTAAAATTGGGTCACACTCTCCTCGGTCCCTTGTCAAATAACCAGTTCGAACATACTCACCTAACCATGGCCCCTTACACCACACACTAATATTAATTTAATTAATTTAATTAAATTAATCCATTTCCTCACAATATTTATTCTTTAATTATCCTAATTAAGATAATTCGACACCACAACCTCACCTATACACCTCACCTAGCAACCTTGCCCCAAATATATTCTTAATATGTTGCCATAAGTAACTAAGACCTAACTAAATCCTAAAAATAAAAGTCTACATTCCCTCTAACCACATTCATGCCCATTAGAAAAGAATCTTCCATTATAATCTGCAAAGGGAAACAAATAAGATCCAAGAAATCAAGCAAATCTACCAATTTTAGTAAACCTAGGAAATCCTACCCTAACCGACGCCGATCACCCTAAACCGATGCCGGTAAACTTGGAGCCATCGTCGGTTAACTATTAATTCCCTTTGGTAACCTTATTTTGAGGTTGAAACATTTCGATAGCAATAGAGGATAATCACATTTGCATGTAATTAGAGTGAGCATCCATTCACACCTGGACATCTGTAGCCATCCAAGTCAAAATTTAATATAACCAAGTGAGGAGAAAATCCCAGGTAGCTCAAGAAAGAGTCTCCCATCAACTGGTGGACCTTCACAAAATAAATCTCTCACCACCATCTCCACTCTTCACCTAGAGGTGACTGGTAGCAAATTCCAAGTAAATATCTTGGTCTACTCAGTCTAGTTTTATTTGAATAATTTCAATATTTAGATTCTTCTATGAGCTAATGCTTTCCTGGCCACTCACAAGTCCTCTTTGGTAACTATCTCCCTATACTTCTCCCAAAACCCCTTAATACCCTGTCCTAGTAATCCAACACTCCATTTTGACCTACCCAACCCTTTGTGCAATCATAAAGAAGATCCAAATTCCATTCTGTAACATCTCCCATCTTCCCACAATCCACCGATGTTGATCTCCCTAAACCACTTTTGGTCAAGCCTATACTAACATCGGTTTACCTAACCAATACTACCACTTTGATACCATTCCCAAACTTACCCATCAACTCCTCCCAACTTCACCATAACCCCACTAGACCTTCTCATTGACTTGCATCCCTACCAACATCTCCTGACACGTCACCTAGTTCCCCATTAACCTACAAAACAAACCCGGACCCAAGTTCTTGACTCTGTCATTTCTTGATGATTTACATTGGTCACAACTAACCAAATCAGTCACGACTTGAATGGAATCGATCTCTATGTATGTCAACATAATACGACTAAGAACCTACCCACTTACTCCTAAGATACCTATAATCACCTATGACCTTCATCGATCTCTATCGAGACTGTGAGAAACCCGAAACCATTTTCCTGACCTCTAGATCTTATCCTAACCTATCTTGTTAGATTAAATTTTGATTATTGTGTTTATATGAAATTCCCAAATCATATTGAATACAATAGGACAATATTTACCTTATTTCTCACATTAAGTTTTTTACAACAGTGGATTGACATCCGTCTAGGGAGTATCACACTTCCCAGATCTAGCATATGCTAGGAAGTCTACTGCATATACTGTTTAACTTTTGTTTGGTGGTCTTATTGTCTATTTCAAGTAGTTCCTCCTAGCCAAAAGGAAGCTCTCATGATCAAATGTGGATCAAGAAGTCATACACATGCAATAACCTTTAACCAGCTTTAACATGTATTCCTCCTAGCCCTTTTACCCTTATCGATTTTGTCACATTCCATGAAATGCTCTAAGAATAAGGTGAAACAATCATATTTCAGGTTATCGGGCTTACTTCATGCCTAATGGATGCTTCAAGTCCATTGATCAACTTATCTAGTAGAAATATTTCCCCTGTGATTAGCCAAATTATTATCCACTTTTACCCCCTTGTAAAACTAGATAACTTGAAAAATTGGACTTGGGTAACTTCATGGAGCTTTAATGGAGAATCTGTAAAAAAAAACCAGAAATTTCTATGTTTCGATGTACTTATAGTTGATTTTAGGCACTTGGAATAATTTTAAGGCATTTCCCTTGGCTTCAAAGTTCCATAATTAGCCAAATTTGAGAAAAAGGGTTTAAAATCATCTCAGCAAGCTCATGGGTGAGTTGGGGAGTAACTCAAAGATTCAATGTTTCTTTACTTATTAAAAGTAACTAAGAAAAGTTACTCTAAAAACCCAATTTATATAGATACCTTCTTTACGTAAATAAAATGCTAGTATACTACTAAAAATAAACAAAGCAAAGTAGTCTAGGTCCATGAGTTAAACACCCCCAAATTTCATAAAACAAGGCAAAAAGAGAGTAACTCGGGGATGTGAATCGGTATGACTAGAAAGTAGTGGGGGGTTGAAATCCCAAGTAAAGTAATGAAACTTTGTAAACTTGAGAAAAGGTGATAGAAGGAGAGTAACTGAAAAAAACTTAGGAAAACTATGGAGTAATGATAGTTTGTAAACCCAAGAAAAGAAAAGGTGCCACCAAACCCAAGGAAATGGGAAAAGTTGAGGAGTAATTTAGAAAGGTGACTTGACATTACTATAAAGTAATTCTCAAGTGCAAGCCCAAGTAAATAAAGGCCCAAAACCACAAAGTAAGGCGGTGAGGGAAGTGAAGGTGCCTAAAAATCATACAAAGAAGAAAGTGAGTGAAGTAATGTGGGCATTAGATCCCATTGACCGCAAATTATATGGGGTTTGTAAACACACAATTCAAGTAGAAAAAAATCCTTCAAAAATAAGGCAATGAAAAGGAGAGTAGTGCGGGATTTGAGCTTAAAGGAGCTTGAAGTAATGAGAACTCGCAAACTCGAGTAGAGCTACTTCATAAAACCGAATGGTCATATATTTCTTTTAGGTGTTCCGTATTTTAAGAAATTAAAATTTCTGAGAAGGGTGTTTCCAAGCTCTTCATCATGAAATGATAAAATATGGAAAGTAGGTGGAGTTGGGGAAAAAAGTGAAAAAATATCCACCTCCAAAATAACACATCCTAGGAAGTTGAAAACACATTAATGGAGGCATGGGATTTGTGAGGTTCTCCATGATGTTTCCAGGACATTTAATGACTTTGGTTGGTGGTTGGACCTAGAATTCAATTTCCCTCTTCTCTCTCTCATTCTTCCTTCCATATATTGTAAAAGAGAGCTCATTTTTGGTGGTTGGACATTTGAGAATGCTACTCCTTCTTCTTCCTACTTGGGGTAGATTTTGGAGCTCCAAGCCTCATTTTTGAGCATTGTAATGATGAATCATACCTTTTTCCTCTAATATGATGTATTGTACAAAATTATGAAGAAATAAAGTTTTTTTTTTTTTCACTCACCCCTAGCTTGGGGTTTAACTACTTTATCTTGCCTTTCTTCATGTTTTCAGGTATTTTGTGCATTTTCTTGTTCTCATGGCAAGCTTGAATGATGTTGTGCTTATGAAATTGGTGTATTGAGTGTTTTTGTGGTCTGTGGTGCTTTTTCCACCCTCTCCATCTCCATTTTATCCCATTTTCATCCGTTTGAGAGTTTCGCAACCCCATTTTTCTGGTGTTATCACCTCTTTTAGTTTAGGTTTTCCTTTTCATGTATATTTCTAAACCTCTCTCTCTCCTTGGTCCCTTGGAATTGTTATTTTAGGATTAGTTAGTTGCATTTTACCTTCTAGGAGTAGTTTAGCATTAGATTTAGGTAGAGGAATCCGACCTTCTCTAGAGGTCCATCTCAAGATGCAAGTCCCACACTTGGAGATGGTCCCATGTTATCAAAAATTAGGGATCTACATATTCAAATCTTAGGGTGCTATGTTTTTGATATAACAACTATTTGTCTTTAGATTGGATGCACATGCTCTTAAGAATTAGGTATGGTACAAGATTTACCATACATGATGAGCCCATATTTTCCTATCATATTGAGTCATATGATCTCACCCCAATACATAAAATTTCCTAATACAAGAGGAACATGACCATGAGTCAGTTTCAGAAGAGTATCCTATTCCTCCTCCTATGCCTAATTTATTGCTTGATGAATGGGTTAAAAGGTGCCACAAATTTGATCCTTATGCTGAAGCTCTTGAAGCCTTTGAAACTATTCTTAGTACTTACTACATTCTTGAATAAGGACCTACTCTACCTACACCATTTAAGTTACAAGGAGATAATGCTTTTGGACTATGAAAGATGTTCTTTGATGGTTCTACAAGTATAAATGTAGTTAGGGTAGGTGTTGTGCTGATTTATCCTATGAATGAGAAATTTTTCTTTTCCTATAGATTGTAATTTGCATGTTCAAATAACATAGTAGTATATGAAGCTCTAGTGCATGGTCTTTTAATTTTAGAAAAAGGATTATCAAGGAATTGCAAATTTATGGGCACATTGAACTAGTTATCCACTAAGTTAAGGGGAAACATTCCACAAAGATTAAGATTTTAAAAGCTTACAAACATAGATTTTGGGACATGCTAGAAAAAATTGATGATCTCAATCTACCAGTGGTGCCATTGACGTTGAATAAATAAGTAGATCAGATGGAAGCCATTGGTTTTAAATTATAACATGATGAGGATATGATTAATAGAAATGTGCAACACATTAAAATGGTGGTCAGGCCTTCCATTCCAAATAATGAGACTAGATGGAAAGTATTTGATAGTGATGAGAAAATTGTGCAATTTATCCAAAATGAGGCTAAGTTTTCTTCAAATATGCAATTTGATTTGCATAATGTTTATGGTGATCAAATTATTCAGCTAAATACAAACAAGTTTCCAAAAGGATTGGTCACTTTGGATCATATCTTCAATCTTGATGATGAGTTTAGAGGAAAAGAAAAGAATATGACAATAAGACAAGAAGAATGTCAATGAATCATTATCAGACAAGGAAAAGAATTTCTTATTAGAAAAGTGTGTTGAAAAAGAAAAGGTAGCCTTTATTTCTTTGTGCCAAAAATTTAGTGATGTGTTTTCTTGGGACTATGAAGATCTGAAATAATTTAATCTAGACATTTTCCAACACTCTATTGATCTTGATCTTGGTGTAAATCCAATTAGACAAAAACAAATACCAATTAATCCTAGGATATATCCCCTCATGAGGAAGGAGTTATCCAAACTCATTGAGGCAAAAATAATTTTTCCTATTAAATACTCTACCTGGGTGGCTAATCTTGTTCCAAAGAAAAAAAGGGGAAATCATACTCTATGTTGATTTCATGGATTTGAACAATTCCTCCATAAAGGATCATTATCCTTTACCTCATATGGAGAAGAATCTATAGACGAATAAGAGCTAAAATATTTTCAATGTTTGATGGCTATTATGGTTTTAATCAAATCAAGTTTAAGGAAGAAGATCAATATAAGATTGCATTTACAACTAAGTGGGGAGCATATGCATATCAAAAATTCCCTTTAGTTTTTCAAATGTAGGTGCCGCGTTCTAAAGTGAAATGGAAATTGATTTCAAAGGGTATTGTTGGTGCTCAATTTAATCTTGCCCATTTGTTCAAAATTTCTTAGTCCACATGGTTTGAAGTATTCTCTGTCTCCCTATATGGATGTGTGAAATATTTCTCCTTCATTTGGTTTCCATTGTCAGTCCTTTCCTTGGGTCATGGATCACATTGAGCCTTGGTATTATTTACAGTCTTCTCTCCATAGGGAAAAAAATTGTTGTTGGGTGTCTTCCACGATTGTGTCTCCTTTGTAAATCCTATCCCAACATCTCGTGGATACGTGGTCTTTTCTAATTGGACACGAAATGGTGGGTCTATTTGGTAAACTTGTCACTTTTTGTCACATTTGTAAAAATTCCAAATTGGTCCCGTGGCTCTGATGAATTCTAATTGGCTACTCAATGATATGAAGTGGCAGATTAATTTATTACTTTGGCCCCGAAAAGTGTACACGTGTCATAAATCAAGTGATTATAGGAAGGTGGGTCACTGAGGTGTTTGGAACTTTTATCTTTATTATGAAAAATGAATAAAGTATAAAAGTGAAGCATGGCCCCGCTAATGCCCACATCAAAAGTTAAAAGTAGGGAGGTGGGTTGCGCAGGGGAATTTTAAGATTCTCAGATTTGTTTTGAAAAATAATGAAAGTCATAAAGTAAGCCGTAGCCTCGTGGACACCTAGGAAATCCACGTGTTGAGTCTACATCAAAGGAGGAGAGGTGAATCGTAAGAGAATTTTGAAGATTTTATCCTTTTTTGTGAAAAGGAGAAAAGTTATAAATGAGCCGTGATTCTACCGAGGACCAAATAATGTCACATGTTTGAGTTAGCATTACAAAGTCAAAGCGGGGAGGCATGTCAAATTTTCCAAAAATGCACAATTTCTTTAAGTGATACAAAATGTGAAAATCACCCCTAGGCCCACTTCAACTCAAATATTTTCCACATGGAGGGCCCACGCTCATTTGAGGATCCACCTCTGGGTCTTACCTTTGGAGTTGTGCTAAGGAAACATGTGGAGGCTTCCACTGGCTCCTGTTTATACTTAGACTTTTCAAGCACCCAATTCAATTTTCTTAAGCCTGTGACATGTGGAGGGCCTATGCCTATTTGGGGACATGCCCCTGAATTTTAATTTTGAAAGTGCGCCAAAGAGAAACATTGAGGCTTCAGCTGGATCTTCTCATACTTAGACTTTTCAAGCATCCGAAGCAACTTTCTTGGACCCTAAAACGTGGCACCTTCCACTAGTTCTTAAACTTTTTCAACAACTTTTATGGGCTGAGATACGTGGAGAGCCCACGCTTGTTTGGGGTCTCCCCTATAGGGCACCATATCAGAAGTGTGCTGAAGAGACACGTGGAGGCTTCCACTATCTCCTCTTTATATTGAGACTTTTTCAATAGCCGAGGAAGATTTATTAGGCCCAGGGCACGTGGAGAGCCTGCACTCATTTGAGGTCCCGCCTCTAGACTTTAAATTTGAAGTTGCGTCAAACAGACATGTGGAAGATTCTGCTGGACCTTCCCATGCTCAGAATTTTCAGCAACCGGTGCAAATCTCTTGGGTTATAAACATGTGGAGAGCCTGTGCTTATTTGGAAACCTACCTCTGGACTTCACCTTTGCAGTTGTGCTAAAGAGACACGTGGAGGCTTCCATTGGCTCCTCTTTTACACTTGGCTGACTTGGACTCACAATGAAAATATATTATATAATTCATGTGAGGGAACTCATTTCTGAGAGGAATGAATGTAGGTATCCATGCGAGGGCACTCATTCCTCAAGGTGTATTCTCAAAGGTGAAAAGGATTTCTTGTAAGATCAAGCCATATGGATCCACCTGAGAATTATTAAAAAGGGTATTTCTTGCACGTAAGAATACAATAATGATTAAAAATACTACCAAAATTTATGATATGGCATCCCAGTCATAGTTGAGGGACTGATAAACGTGATCAGTTCATGATTTATCCACCTTCCAGCTTTTGGTTGTAAATTTGTTAAACACCACTTTCTGGAACAAAATTATAACAAACAAAGGATTACTCAAATATTATTATTTTGGGGGGAAAATTTGGGATGAATAAGTGAATGAAATTGTATAAATGCAATGAGAATACTCTTGCATAGGGGGGTTAAATTATTTGAGAAATTTCGAGAAAAACATTTTCCCAAGAGACCGTCTGAGAAACCTATTTAGTTTCCTGTGTTTTAGATTTAATCATGTCAAGATGGTTACAAGTGTACAACCATTGAAAAGATCTAAGATTGTTAAATAAACTCTCCCTTGTTGATGAATCTAATGAACCTTGAAATGAATTTGTGTTGATCATGAGCACAATTGTGTTTTCTCTTATTTTAGAATGTTTTCAAATAGTTTTTCTTGTTCCTGTTACAATCTTATGTTGAAATCCCTCTAAATCACACAAGATCTTATCCATGTGGTAGTATTTTGGCATTTTTAATTTCATTTTGAGAAGATATTTCATCTTGTAATGAAATAAACAATTTAAAATCACTTTACTTTCACTAGGTTGACAAATATTGTTTGTAAGTCTATGAGTGTATCTTAGGCATTATGAATCGGTACTTTCAACATTTAATTGAGTCTATAATACAATCCTTTATGATGAATTCTTGAAGAGTGTATGAAACCGTGCATTTACGGGCATCCATTGATACACGTTGAAGGAATATTTTGGCTATTTTGAAGCATTTTGTCTATGAGTTTTCCAACATTTGTAAAGGCTCTTAAAGATATGGTATAATCAACTTTATCTTACTTAACTTCCCACTAAAAACTTCTCAAATGATAAATACTACATAAACTACCCGTAATATTTATCCACAAAGGTTTAACAATTTCCACTGCCAAAATATGTAGAAACAATCAAGATTCAATTATTGTCTTTAGTAACCCGAACCTTATCCAAGAAACATCTCCACTCTCTAGTGTGACAACTCATGAGAGTTATATTGTGTTGTATTGATCATATTTTCTCATTAAAATTGTGCAAAGAAGGATATTTGGATATCCTTCACCAACACGGGTTACAGAACGGGTCCTCTCACCTTGGTTGAAGGAACAACCTAAAGTAGCGAGGGTGGATCAAACCCTCAATAAGGTGCTATCAATTTCTCCAATGCCTGAGTGATAAAGATTCATCTGAATCCCCTCCCCAACTATAAAATGACTCATATCATGATTTTTCTGTCTCTAAGCATCATGCTAGTTTCATGATGCTTCTCATCCCTTGCAGGAGAATCAATTTGGGTACCAACACCCAAATGGTTCTATTATCGGGGATTATTTGAACATCGGGACCTATTTTTGCAGCAACAACACCAAAGTAGATCCATTTCCAAGGATTATTTAAACACCGAGACCTATTTGTGTGGAAACAACACCAAAATGGTGGAGTTACTAGAGATTATTTGAATTGCAGAGGATTATTTGAATACTAGTACCTATTTGTGCGGAAACAACACCGAAGTGGCATCATTGCCAAGGACTATTTTTACAAATGCATACACATACCAACCCTAGTAATGTTTCTTACATGGTTTAAGTACAAATAAGTTGTTTAAACATCATCCTTTGTTGAGATTTGTAAGATTTGTGCAAGATTACAAGTTCATTATGCAATATTTCTAGTTTCTAGTGGTTATTGTACTAAATTTTCATCAATAGTGATAAATGTGGGTAAAGGAAGGTCATATCTATTAAGCTTTACAAAAATTAAGCTGTAATAAACATTTACCAAGTTACTTATAGTGCATTTTCACAACTAAGGTGAAAATCCTTAGTGGCGACTTCATGTTGAATTGCAATTTTAATGATTACCAAGTGTCTTAACTTTGTGTCAAGTGAAATTTATCATTAATCTATGCAAATATGGAGGGAAGAAGATATTTCTTCACTATGGACTCTAATAGGAAGTTATTTCTAGAGCTGGAAAAGAAAATTCGGAAGGAAAGCAAGTCTGGAAAGTGATTGGAAATCAAGAATCAAGAAACTAGATATAAGTTACGAAAGGTGATCAATCTATGGTTGAAGATTTCCATATGTCTTCAAGTGATTTTGAACCAAGTAATCTTTATATAAATTTGAGTTCTCCAACTAGAGAGGGGCCATCATTTGTGTTTGAAAAGTGCGCCTCTCAGTTTTCCCCTATTTTTTCCAAGGTTGATAGGGTTTTCCAAGAAACTGAGTCATTAGAGAATATTTATTTTGAGAGTTATACTCTTGAGCCCCAAAATCCCTTGTCCCTTATCATTTTAATCCTCCTACAAGATCACCTCCTCAAGGCAATATAGCTCACCTCCACTTGGACCTTGTTTTGTTGTCAACACTTTTGGACCTATAGATTTCAGAGGTATGGATGGATATCCTAATATGGTGCCACAAGATGTCAAAAATAGGTTGCCAAAGTTTCAAGGAATAATGAAATCACTTTGGTGACTAGTATTTAAAAATCTTTGTCAACATGATGGAATATTTTGAAATTGAGTTTGAAGACGTGTATGTAAATCTATTTATTCATACTCTTGAGGAGGATGCATGTGAATGGTACAAGGATTTACTAGATAATTCAATAGATTCATGGACTGAGATGAAAAATGCCTTTAGATTGCAATATGGGGATAAGATAGATCCCAGGTTCCTTTTATCTGAATTTGAAAATATAAAGAAAAATCCAAATGAATCTATCCATGATTTCAATACTTGGTTCAATAAGACCTTGAATAGGCTACCTATAATCCTAAGGCCAAGTGATGTGTCTTATTTGATAAAATATTTTGACACTTTTGATAAAAAGGCCACTTATTACTTGAGAGATAAGAACCCAGGAACATTGAGGCAAGCTTTCACCATGGCCTTACAAATAGAAAATAACATCAAAGTAGTTGGAAAGCCTCCTAAGAGAGAAGGTGTTAAGTTGATCAATCCTGAAAAGCCTCAGTCAGAAGCGATGTGGATCTGGAAGAGGTTGTAAAAAATTTGGATGGAGCAGTTAAAGAGATATCCTATAAAATGACCAGAGTAGAAAAGAGGATAGGAAAAAGTTCCCAGGGTCAGCACAAGCCACATGGTCAAGAGAGATTTGGAAATCATCCCAGAGGTGATCACAGACTAGATGACAGAGGGAAAGGACTCATGGGATAAGGTAATAAACAACCTCAACCTAGGGAGAATAAATTGGTTCTTGATCCTTTGACTGCTAGGGTTGCTATTGTGGAGGAGGCCAATGTTATTGAGTGGTGTGATAGGTGTTTCTTACCACACTCCCCATGTGATATAGATCAATAAGTTGAGGAAGTAGATGATGATGAGACATATGATCATATGTGTGTGATTGAATGCCCCATAAACTCATGGAGGGGGAAACCTCAACTAAATTGATAAGTGCCAGAACTACTGAATATTTTTGGGATTGTGTTCACCGGGTATTCCATCTTCCTCCTATTAAAAATTTTGAAATCGATATGGTTCAAGCATTTGATCTGCCTAATAATTATTTTGAATACTTAAGGGCTTTGATGATTAAAAAGTATGCTAGAGGGATACCTTCCGAAGAGGACAGAAACTCTGTTGATGAATGTAGTAGTTTCTCAAGAGAAATAATATAACACCAGAAGTAAGGTTGTCAAAGGGGAAGGGCCACAAACCAAGCCAAAATTTCCAGTTCTTACCAATATCCCAAAGGAAACCCCTAAGAAAGATACATCTGGAAAAGGCCTAACTACCCCAAATAAAACATGTGCTCCTGACCATGCCCAAACTCCTAAAACTTCTATACTATCAAATAAAACTATGAATCTTCATCCTAATACTATCCTACCAAAATATATTCATTTTGACATAGCCCAAATCTTGAGTCAGATCAAGGTTACTATTCCCATTTTTGAGTTACTCAGGATCCCTGAGCATAGGAAAAGGAATTTTGAATATTTGGGATTTAAGGAAGAAAAGATTACTCAGGGAAAAAGTGTTAATAATGTAGAGGTTCCTCCTATTATTGCAGAATAAAAATACCAAAAGCCTTAGAGGAACTGGGTGAATCATTTGAGGTGTATTTGGGAACTTCTTTGGTTGAGTCTTAATTGGATGTCGATCCATTTTTTAATACTTTGATTATTAAAGATAGGTGGTACATAACAACATGTTTGATTCAGGAGCCTCATGTAATGTAATGCCTCTTGAGGTAATGAACAAGTTAAATATCAAGGTAAAAACATATTTTGGGAAATGTAATGCTATGGATTCAAGAGAAGTACTAGTAATTGGATATGTCAAGGGATTAGTAGCGCAACTATAAGCTTATCCAGGAAAATGCTTAACCATGAATGTGGTTATTGTGGACTATCCTACCAAATGGGAGATGTTATTATCCAGAAAGTGGGCAGCTAGTGTAGGTGGAAGCGTACAAATGGAAATTTCATATGTAACCATACCAATTGAGGGGAACCTTGTGAAGTTATACGGTGAGAAGAAAATGTTATATCTCATTGAGGACCCTAACAATGCTTCTTATGAAGTATTGTACATAGACGTTGATACCAATAACTTGGTGGGTTATGCTGATTTTAAGGAGCATAAAATTGATGAGTGCAAGTATCCCAAGTAGATTGGTTCTCCCTAGACTCTGATGTTTGATGGGGTTTGTTCTAGATCTGGTAAAGGCACAAAAGATAAACCTCGGAAAATATGGCTAGGTAGAAACTTGGATAGAGAAGAAAAACAACCATATATCCAGTTGTTAAAAGAGTATCAAGACTTCTTGGATTGGTCATACTTAGAATAGAAGGCACTCGACACATTTCCTTCATTGATTTCTCAGAATCATGACACGCATCATTGTACAGTGTATAGTCTTTTAGTTCTTTTACGTTTTTATGTTTTTGTGTTTTGGTTCATCCTGGTCCTTGATGGCTGGTTTTTTTTGGTTTCTAAGTTTGTTCTTGGGAGGTTGGCAGTGGTTTTTCTACTTTGCAAGATTATTCTTGACTTCGTTTCCCAATGGATTTTTGACACATGGTCTGTTATGTTGTTCTTACGGCACTCGCAGGGAGTGCCCATCCCCGAGTTGGAGCCGATGTTGGTGCTCAATTTAATCTCATCCTATTTGTTCAAAATTTCTCAGTCCGCATGGTTTGAAGTATTCTCTATCTCCCTGTATAGATGCGTGAAATATTTATCCTTCATTTAGTTTCCATTGTTAGTCCTTTCCTTGGGTCATGGATCACATTAAGCCTTGGTATTATTTACAATCTTCTCTTCACGGGAAAATTTTTGTTGTTGGGTGTCTTCCACGACTGTGTCTCCTTTGTAAATCCTATCCCAACATCCATGGATATGTGGTATTTTATAATTGGACATGGCATGGTGGGTCTATTTGGTAAACTTGTCACTTTTTGTCACATTTGTAAAAAATGCCAAATTGGTCCCAGTGGCTCCGATGAATTCTAATTGGCTACTCAACGATATGAAGCGGCGGAGAAATTTCTTACTTTGGCCCTAAAGTGTACATGTGTCATAAATCAAGTAGTTGTGGGAAGGTGGGTCACCGGAGGTGTTTGGAACTTTTAGATTTATTATGAAAAAGGAATAAAGTATAAAAGTGAAGCGCGACCCCACTAATACCCACATCGAAAGTTAAAAGCGGGAGGTGGGTCACCGGACATTTTAAGATTCTTAACTTTGTTTTGAAAAAGAATGAAAGTCATAAAGTAAGTGCAACCCCATTGACACCTAGGAAAGCCACGTGTTGAGTCTATATCAAAAGTGGAGAGGCATATCGTTGGAGAATTTTGAAGATTTTGGCCTTTTTGTGAAAAGGAGCTAAGTTATAAAATGAGCCACGATTCCACTGGGGCCCAAATAATGTCACATCTTTGAGTCAACATTGAAAAGTCAAAGTAGGAAGGAAGGTCAAATTGTCCAAAAAATGCACAATTTATTTAAGTGATACAAAATGTGAAAAGAACCCCGGGCCCACTTCAACTCAAATATTTTCCACGTGGAGGGCTTGTGTTCATTTGAGGATCCACCTCTAGGTCTTACCTTTAGAGTTGCACCAAGGAGACATGTGGAGGCTTCCACTGGCTCCTCTTTATACTTAGACTTTTCAAGCACCCGATGTAACTTTCTTAAGCCCGTGACACGTGGAGGGCCCGTGCCTATTTGGGGACCTACCCCTAAATTTTACTTTTGAAAGTGCACCAAGAGACACGTGGAGGCTTCCGTTGGACTTCCATACTTAGACTTTTCAAGCATCTGATGTAACTTTCTCGGACCCTAGGCACGTGGCACCTTCCACTGGTTCTTAAACATTTTCAACAACTTTTCCAAACTAAGACATGTGGAGAGTCCGTGCTTGTTTGGGGTCTCCAATTTTTGGCACCATATCGTAATCGTGTTGAATATACACGTGGATGCTTCTGCTAGCTCCTCTTTATATTGAGACTTTTTCAATGGGCGAGAAAACTTTATTGGGTCCAAGGCACCTGGAGAGCCTGTGCTCATTTGAGGTCCCGCCTCTAGACTTAATCTTTGAAGTTGCACCAAACAAACACGTGGAAGCTTCCACTAGACCTTCCCATGCTTAGAATTTTTAGTGACCAGTGTAACTCTCTTGGGTTATGAACACATGGAGGGCCTGCGCTCATTTGGGAACCTACCTCTGGACTTCACCTTTGCAGTTGCGTCAAGGAGACATGTGGAGGCTTCTGCTGGCTCCTCTTTTACACTTGTCGACTCGGACCTACAAAGCACAGATATATGATGTAATCCATGTGAGAGAACTCATTTCTGAGAGGCATGAATGTAGGTATCCATGCGAGGGCACTCATTCCTCAAGGTTTATTCTCAAAGGTGAAAAGGATTACTTCTCAGATCAAGCTATATAGAACCACACGAGAATTATTAAAAATGGTATTTCATGCATGTAAGAATAAAAGAATGATTAAAAATACTTCCAAAATTTATGATATGACATCCCAGTCATAGTTGAGGGATTGAGAAACATGAGCGAGTTCATGATTTATCCACCTAGCATCTTTGGGTTGTAAATTTGTTAAACATCACTTTCTGGAACAAACTTGTAACAAACAAAGGATTCCTCAAATATTATTATTTTGGGGGAAATTTGTAATGAATGAGAAAATGAAATTATAAATGCAATGAGAATACTCTAGCATAGGGGGTTAACTTTTTTGAGAAAGTTTGAGAAAAATCATTTTCCTGAGAGACTGTCTGAGAAACCTATTTATTTTCCTATGTTTTAGATTTAATCACATCAATATGGTTGCAAGTGTACAACCATTGATAAGCTCTAATATTTTAAAGAAACTCTCCCCTGTTGATGAATCTAATGAACCTTCTAATGAATATGTATTGATAATGATCATAATTGTTCTCTTATTTCAGAATGTTTTCAAATAGTTTTTCTTGTTCTGTTGCAATATTATGTTGAAATCCACTCGAATCACACAAGATCTTATCCTGTTGTAGTATTATGGCATTTTCAATTTCATTATGAGAAGAGATTTCATCTTGTAATGAAATAAACAATTTAAAATCACTTTACTTTCACTAGGTTGACAAATATTGTTTGTAAGTCTATGAGTGTATCTTAGGCATGATGAATCAGGGACTTTCAACATTTAATTGAGTCTTTAGCATGAGCCTTTATGTTGAATTCTTAAAGAGTGTATGAAATTGTGCATCTCTGGGCCTCCATTGATACACACCTTCTGGTTGAAGGAATATTTTGGCTATTTTGAAGCATTTTGTCTGTGAGTTTTCCAATATTTGTAAAGGCTCTCAAATATCTGGTATAATCAACTTTATCTTTCTTAACTTCCCACCAAAAATTTCTCAAATGATAAATCCTACATGAACTACCCCTGTTTGTACTATGTATCCACAAAGGTTTAACAATTTCCACTGCCAAAATATGTAGAAACAATCAGGATTCAATTATTGTCTTTAGTAACCCGAACCTTATCCAGGAAACATCTTCACTCTCTAGTGTGACAACTCATGAGAGTTAGATTATGTTGTATTGATCATATTTTCTCAAGGTTCTCATGAAAATTTTATAAAGAAGGATCTCTTGATATCCTTCACCAACATGGGTTACAAAACGGGTCCTCTCACCTTGGTTGAAGGAACGACCTAAAGTAGTGAGGGTAGATCAAACCCTCAATAAGGTGCTATCCATTTCTCCAATGCCTGAGTGACAAAGAGTCAGTTGAATCCCCTCCCCAGCTATAAAAGAATCATATCATGATTCTTCTATCTCTAAGCATCCTACTAGTTTCGTGATGTTGCTCAGCCCTTGCAGGAGAATCAATTTGGATACCAACGGGTATATTAATGAATTTATCCTTATTTATCTTAATGATATTACCATTTTCACAAAATAGTGTCAAGATTATATCAGCCACTTGGAGAAGGTATTTGAAAGATGCAACGAATTTTGGGTGTCTCTTAACCCCAAGAAATGTAATTTTTCAATCCACAGGGTAAGATTTTGGGGCACATTGTTTCTAAGGAAGGTATTGCTATATATCTAGAAAGAGTCTCAACCATTCTCTCTCTTTCTTTTCCAACTAACAAGAAGTCCTTGGAGTCATTTTTGGGGAAGATTAACTTTGTTAGGAGATTCATTCCTATTTTGTAGAGTTGGTCAGACCTATTAATCTCAAGCTAAAAAAGGATTTAGTTTTCAAATTGAAAACCAAAGGGAAGGAGAGTTTTTCCAAGAGAAAATTGGATATTTCTCAAGCTCCTAAACATGTCAATCCTAACTATGCTAAATATTCCATCTTGTATGCATATGGAGCTGAATCTAGTGTTGCTACTATTTTGAAACAACAAAATGATCAAGGAATGGAGAAAATAGTGGAATTTTTAAGTCAAATGCTGAAGTACTATGAACTCAAGTACAGTCACATTGAAAAGAAAGTTTTTTCCATCATGAGGGCTCTAAAGAAATTTAAAAGTATGATCTCTACTAGTCATATCAGAGTTTTAGTCTCACATTCTAGTGTAAGAGACTTCATAATGGGAAAAAACATTAGTGAGAAAAGATCTATATGGGTGACCAAAATAATGGAGTATGATGTGACTATCAAGGCCACAAAACTGGTAAGAGGTAAAGGACTGTGTGAGAAACTTTCTTTAGATGCTTAGGATGATCAAGAAGTCTCCCTCATGAATCAAGAACTTCCACATAATGCTGATTCTCAACAAGATGAAGGAGATGTAATCAATAATCATAGTTGGATTAATGATATGTCTACCTTTTTCTACGGGTACTTACCCTTTTGGACTAAACAAAGAAAAAAGGAGACATCTAAGGCTATAGTCTATTCCTTATGCATTGATTGATGGGGTTTTGTTCAAAAGAAACATTGATGGAGTCTTGCTCAGGTGCATTGAAGGTGAGCATTGTAACAAGATTTTGGCTGAGTTCCATGATGGTTTCTTAAGTGGACATTTCTCAGCCAAGGCCACAACATTAAAGATCATAAAAGAAGGTTATTTTTGGTCCAAGTTGTTTTCTGACTTGTCACAAATGGGTCATAAAATGTAAGGAATGTTCTTTATTTATTGGTAAGAAGAGGTTGGATGCCCTTCCAATCCATCTAATTCAAGTAGATCAAACATTTTCCCAATGGGGTCTTGATTTCATTCGCATGATTAACCCTTCATCAAGTGCTGGTCACAAATGGTTTCTAACAACAACAAACTACTTTACTAGGTGGACAAAAGTTGTGCCATTGAAGGAAGCCACTGAATCAAACATCCTAGAATTTCTTAAAAATATTGTAATAAGGTTTGAAATTCCTCAAACTATCATCTCTGATAATGAAAAGGATTTCTTAGGGTCTAAAATTTCTGGTTGGGCTTTGGAACTTGGCATTTATTTGAATACTTCTTCCAAATATTACCCTCAAGGTAATGGTTTGGTAGAGTCTTCTAACAAAAACCTAATCAGAATCATGAAGAGAATGATGGACATAAATAAAAGAAAATGATATACAAAGGCAAGAAATTCTCATTGGGATGATAGAATAACAATAAAGAAGGAAATTGGCACTTCACCCTACAAGCTTGTATATGAAAAAGAAGCCAAAATTACTTTGTTGCTAGAGTTACCTTCACTTGAATTGGGTAAACAACATGAATTTAAAGGGGAAAATTAAATAGAAATCGAATGGCGAGTGGTAGAACTTGAAGAATTAAGGAATTCTTCCATGACTAAATTAGAACATCACCAAAAGTATACTAAGAAATGGTTTTATAAAAAGGCCAGGTTTCAAATGTTTAAATTTGGTGATTTGGTCTTAAAATGGGATGTTGACAGAGCTAAACTAGGAAGACACTCCAAGTTTTATGCAATTTGGAGTGGGCCTTATATCATTACTGCTTGCAAGGAGGTTAACTCATTTGAGTTATCAAATATTAATGGTGATGTATTACAGATTCCAGTCAATGGGATTCACCTCAAACATTCCCATTAAGTTATTTCATTACATCTTGAACATAATAGATTATATTTTCAATTCCTCTAAGTATGTGTAACACATTGTTCTTGGTAGTTTAGGTCTGTTTTCAATAGAAGAAGTGCATTGTGCACACTCTGCATGATTTACTTAAAGTATGTATGTATTTTCTTTCTATACATAGTCTTGTGCCTTGTTATGGTTACATGTTTTAGTTTAGTGCAAGCTATGTAAGTTTCTTGGCAAGTTGAAAATTTGGGGCAGCTTTCAAGTGCATGATTTGGCCCTTAGAAATAATTTGTAGTTAGAGAAGAAGAGGGAAAAGTTTCAAGTTTGGAATAATTTTCCACTCTCACAAAATCAAATTTAGAATATTTCTACAGTGAGATGGAAAATTCAGGCTTCAAGGCAGCTCATGATTGGGTAGAGTAGTTTTCATAGTGGAATTAGATGGCTAGAAGAGATTCAAAGTTTCATTTAGATCTCCATAGATCAAATCCAGGTAGTTGTATGTCATTATAAGTCCATTCATGCCTCGAAACGGCTCAGGTAAGAATTTAGAAGAAAGATTAGTTTTTAAAAGAGTTTTGGGCTCAACCCCATACCCAATGGATGTTTATGCTCTTTGGTTATTTAATCTAGCGGAAATTAACCCCTAAAAGTCACGAAAACTATATTATCCAATTTTGCATCCTTGCAAAATTGGACAACTAAATAGACTTAGCCATTTTTATGGGAAAGGGATGCTCGACGACCATCAAATCCTTTGAGCCAAATAATATGTTCGTTGGTGTTTGAAAACCCACATAACACTAAGGCTCAAGTCATTAGTGGGTTATATATATTTCAAATCCATAAGATAAAGGGGAATTGGTCCAAGGGTTAGGAAGGTTTTATTAAACCCATGAGAAACAAAGAAAAGATGCATCTAATTAGAGACCAATTCATATCGAGAGAAGGTAATGACAAGTGAAAGAAGATCAAAAATAAGTCAACAAGTCAATGGGGCCACATGGAATCATTCTAATTCTCATTAAGGTGATGGAACCTGGTAGACTTCAAAGTCCCAGAACTCAGCCCAAGTTTATATTTCTTTGGGTCCTGGGAAGGTCGGACAAAGTTAAAGGGACAGGTAGTGATTCATTTGAGCCAAAATTTTCTAAGTCCCCTAGACTCAAAAATTACAATGTGAAGAGCTACGTGAAGCTATTTCATCATCTCATACTTTGTATTCTGACGTGATTGAATTTACAAAATGTGTGGAGATTTTTCATTGGCTCATGTTTCACAATTATCTCACAAAGCTATCGAGTTTGACATAGTGTAGGGCGTGGAAAGTTTTCATTAGTCAAAGCTTCATATGTGTTAGAGGTAGCTATCAAATGGATTTTTTTTTTGAAATGCATGGATCGTCATTGGTTAGTATTTAACTTGATCGACAAGGTCTTCTATATGAAGGAAAAATTGTGAAAGTATGTGGTAGTATTCTATTGGATCATAATTCTAAGGACAACTTTGACAATTTGCATCAAACATGGTAGGATTTGATTGGCCCAAATTTTCATAAGGTTAAAGGTATATGAAAATAATGGATGAATGAAAAATGGAAAAGGAAAAATAAGTGCACATGTGGGTAAGTGTAGCAAATTGGGGACAAAAAGGGGGTCATAAGTGGATGTCATATTGTAAATAACAACATAATATCAACTTGTAGGGATTATTAGCAATACATACACTCAAAATTAGAAAAACTTATATTAATATGAATCATAGTATCCGGAATCTAGTTTCTAAAATACTAATTTTTTTAAAAAATGGACAAGATTAGCTATATTAAACGCTCAAAATTCAATGGCTTGATATTTTTTTAAAAATGCCTATAAAATTATAGTCTGTTTGCCCACGATTTGGATGACAAAAAATTGATATATATTTTTCTCCTTTGGTGAGAAGTTAGATACCACTATCTATCTTGGGATGGATTTTATTTTTTATTTGTTTGAGTAATATTTTATTTTTTATGATTTTTTCCGTGAAAGTGGTATGAAAACATAAAGAAAACAGAGCACTTTCTGTTTGCCCACCATAACTTCATCAAAAAATATTGAAATCAAATAATTTTTTTTTAATATGTATATAATTTCACCATAGTTGGGATGGTATAAGTTTTATCACATTCTGATAAGTGAAACAAAATTTGCAGTCTTAAACCTAGACATAAACATTCACAGGAAAAAGTGTCTTAAAGACCTACTATTAGTAAAAAATTATAAAATGATATTTATCCTATTCTATTCACTTTAAAATCAGTATTTCTACAAAGATAACAATCTCCCCTACACAATGGTACCATTTTTATGACATATTTTTTACTTTTCGGCATGGTTCAAGTCCGTGGAAGACTAAATTTGATGTTTTGCTGATTTTAATGTAAAATTCAGGATTTGATGTCCACTTAATTGTCCCCCAACTTGGTGCACTTAACCATGTATGCATAGGCCAATTTATGTACCATTACTCGGGCTTCCATGTGGCATATTCTTATGCTTTCTAACTGACCAATACTTTAAATGGGCATATCTTCCGCTCTGAGCTCTAAATATTGCAAAATTGGTCTCATTGGAAATTTCTCCTTAAGACCTATAATTTTCCATCATCAAAATATGATTCTGGAAAGATTTTATTGAAAAAATGAAGAAAGAACAATCTGAGCTATTAACTAATAATTGTAGGAAGTTAAACTACGAGAATTGATTGAACATGGGTACCACATTTTCATTTTAGTTCTTTGATAACGTTCTTTAGATAATGTCGACACTGATGCATTCTCTGTAAATCGGTAATTTGTTGATTTTGGGAAGTTGTAGCCATTAAAAATGTCTGTGACCTCTTTCTCTCTCTCTCCCTATTCTCTCCAAAAAGCTATAAATTCAAGTATTAGACACTTTGTAGAGGAGGTTTTTCTAAGAAAGGTTGTTCTAGAGCTTTTGTGAGTTGCATGTATTCGATTTTTATGTTTTGTAGGGAATTTCTTACCTTATTTCTTGCATTATAATGAATTGTGCATCCCTCAAGCAATAAAATTCATGTTTTGTGGCTCATAGTTGCCCTAGCCTATGTTATATTGCATTTCTTTCCTTTTATTACAATTGTGGAATATTGTGCATATTTCTTTCTTCTTACAGAGGTCAAGTCTATTGTGCTCCATGGAAATGGTCGCTTGAATGTTGTTTTGGATTGTGGTTATTATGTCTACCCTTCCTTCCTACATTTTCCCTTCATTTTCACTCACAGGAAAATCTCCAACCCTGTTTTGGTGCTATCACCTCCCTTAGCTTAGGATTTTTAATTTCATGCATCATTATTTCTTCCTAGTCCCTTGGATTATTAGTTTAGGATTAAATAGCTTCATTTATATAATTAGGAGTAGTTTTATTAGTAGAATAGGTAGAGGAATCCAAACTTCTCAGAGGTCTATCTTAGTTAGAAGTCCCATAAGCGAGAGATAGTCCCATGTTACCTCAAATCCCCATATCGATCCGATTTGGGTGGGTGCAATCTTGAGCTCTAACAACCATAATTGGTATTTTGGCTTAGCATTTGATTGGGGACAAGGGAGAAGATAGGACCCTATTTGGTTGGGCCTATATTTTTAGAGTATAGAGCTCTACAATAGAGTATAAACATGGGTAGTAGACATTTTGGAGACTACTTATCATGACCTTTATAGGATAATCATACTAGGGTATAAATACCTTAGCCATCCCACACTATTCATGTATTAGGTGTATGAGCGGATGATCCTCTACTAGAAGGAGTTTGTATAACGAGATCCTACAACATTTAGAGTAGCGATGTGGGTAGACATGGCTCCATTCGGGGTCCCATCATAGTTTATATCCATACTAACCACAAAAGGTATGGTTGCACAACCATATCGAGATATGGCTGGTAAATGGGTGAGAAGGGAATTAATTTGACTACATGCCACACCAAATTTTAGGTGATTGACTAGAGTAGTAGAGTCGAGACTCATCTAGTGCTCTAGGTACCCTAACAGATTTGGGTTACCTTATTCAAATTCTCTCCCGAGGTAGCTACAATATACATGGGATAAAAGAGGTGAGAGCCACCTAGAGGAGACAATTGGAGTGAAGGGTTGTTACACGTGGGGTTCCTATTGGCACACCAAGATATGCACCGAGATCCAGTTGCTAGGGTAGTGGTTATATTGAGACAAGTTCTTTAGATTGATGCAAACTGTCACATAATGAGGAGGAGGAGGCCGAGATAGATTTAGGCTTAGGGGAGGAGACAAAATAAGAGTGGGATGCCATAGTAGATGATTAAACACCTGCTATATATCTAAGGTAGATGAAGAGGAGGAGACAATGTACCCTGATGATATAAAGGAAACATCCATGCACCCATAGAGGGGTGGAAGAGGAGGTGAGGGTAAAAGAGAGATAGTGTACCCGAGGATACAATGGAGACATCTACATACCCACATAGGGTGGATGAGAAGGTGAGGGTAGAGGAGGAGGATGTGTTAGATTTCACACTAGTACCAACTGTTGATCTAAGTTACATGCATGGAGACTCGAGCAAGTTTTCAACTCACATTTCCTATATTTACTTTCTAGATTAGATGTTAGTAAGATATTTCTCTCTTTTATTTTTAAAATCTTTCGACTTGCCATTATTTATTTGCACTTTGGAGCTAATTATAATTGATGGAGAGATCTTATTTGGAACACACTCCTTGAAAGTTTGCAATCCCCACGAAGATGACTTGAGAGTAGCTACTTACGATACGGGGCATCTAATAATGACCAACCACAACACTAACATGTTTGCACTAACCTAGAATCCCGTCAGAGAGGTGATAAATTAAATGAGGACTGATATCACTTTAGATGAGGATTGAGAGAGATGGCGATGAGAAAACTCACGTAGCGGAGCTACCACTACCAATCACTCACCTTATCGACCACATAGTCATTCTCGTAATTCTACACATAGAGGCTCTCATGATGCATTGAGTGAATCTCATCATAGGAGTCATGCAACAGGATCATCGTTGTGCCCCTTCACAGGGATCTAGGAGGGAGGGATAGGCCTAGGGCCTTTATTACTTTGAGGAATTTTTGACACGTATATTTATTTTTTTGTATTTTGGGCTCATGATTGAGCATTTTTTACCACACTTACTCTATGGTGTGACAAAATTATACATGAGAAACTTGACATTATATATACATTTATAAACATCCTTTTGGTTTGGAATTCCTTGTAAGAGTTGAATTCATCATGGTTAATTTCATTTGTGTACTCTTATATGGTTTCAAATTTATAATATTTTTATGCTTTATGAATCTATGCTATAGATGATGATGCAATGTGGTAAATAAAATTATTTTATATGATTATGCATATGAAAACAAATTGTAATTAGGATATTTGGTTTTCAAGTAATATTTAGCATTTCTATTTCATTGGAAAAATGTGTTGAATGTGGTATGATGAAAAGATGAACTCACTCCATTCTTAACTCCACACAACTAGTAGGATGTGAGGGCTCATCACTGAGAGCTAAGAAGGACATGAGTTATATAACTTGAAGAATGTGAATGTGAATGATGACCAAGAGACAAGACTTTGACAAAGATCAAATTAGAAACTTGTAACCCAGTCCTAACCAAGATTAACTACCCAGTTTGAAATGAATTCTGCTTGCAATTTTGACTAGAATTAGATCCATGGATGTCCCATTGATTGATAAAATCTATTTTTAGGAATGAATCTCCTTAACATACACATATAATTCATTTTCATGGTAATTTTTAGAAGAAGTTTTATTTATTTATTTCTTTGTAACTTGTGATTTATTTTTGCGACACCCTACATCTTGCCCCATGCCACTAGTAAGAAGCATGGGATCATCACTGAGGACAAGACATAAGCAAGTAAGGGAAATTCCCTCCTTTCCTAATCTCATGCTACCTGTAAGAATCATGGGCTCATCACCAAAGGTTGGTAGGGACGAGAAATTTAGTTTATTTACAAATGAAAGAATTTTGTGTTTATTTTTATTTATCTTTACTTTTTTAAATTGAATTTGGATTGTGCTTTTAGGAGGGAATATTTTCGCCTAGCCTTAACCCCATACAACTAGTAGGATGTGAGGGCTCACCACCGAAGGTTGAAATAGGTGAAAAATATTTCAGGTGAAATGTATAGAATGTTTATGTCATAGAGAAAGCCTTTTAGGGAAGATTTATCATCAAGAATATTCTAGAGAAAATTGTGGGCCGAAAAACACCCAAATAAGGAGAAACAATGAAGAGAACTAGACATACAAGTCCTTGTAGTATCAATGTTAAAATTTTATCTCATGAACATAAATGATAACAAAGATTGGATAATTTGAAGATGTAAAATAAATGTTGAAGAGGTATGATTGATATATTTTCCAATGTTTGAAAATTTTAAAAGTTACTTGAAAAGTAAGTTTCCAGTTTATAATTTCACAAGATGATAATGCAAATGAAAAAGTGGTATGAATGTAATAATGTACAATGTGGAAATTCAAGTGACTATATGTAAAAGTGTTTAAGGTGAAGTGAGTTGACGGAATCACCAAATTCCTCACCCTCTAAGGTACATAGATGATACACACCATTTTTGTAGTCTTCCATTACTTGATAAGGCCCTAACCATTTCAGCCTAAATTTTCTTCCTTCCCCACCTTTTTTCTATTTAGCTGTCAAGTACTAAAAAAAAAGGTATCCTACTGGATTTCTCGTTCATAAAATTTCTTGTTATATTGACAACACATTCTATCAACATAGAACCAATGATGTTTTTCAGCTCTGAGCCACCTTTCATCTAGGATTTATAAATCATATAATCACATTTCTCATTACACATCTTCATCAATCATTCCTTGTAAATATAGAAAAGACTCGGTAATTCTACCTCCAGGGAAAGACCACTCTAACACCAAAAACTAGATAAAAATGGATTTCCCCCATAGGTTTTCACACCGAAGTTCTTTAAGCCCAAAAGGTTTGAAATAAATTTAAGTGCCAATATTTCTTATTCTTGTTACTTATCTTAAGGAGGATGGACTTCAAAGTCTTATTTGTAGCCTCGGCTAGTCCATTGACCTGGAGGGTAGTATAAAGAGGTTGTGTGATGAGATATTTTAAATTAACACAACTCATAAAACTCTTTATTCTTAAAAGGAGTACCATTGTCCGAGATAATGACTTATGGGACACCATACCTATAAATGATTTGGTTTAGGATGAACTTATCAATTCTTGATCAAGGTATTTGTTGGTGATAAAATTTATGGGTTTCTTACCAACACTTTGAGAATCTACGTCCATCTAATTAAAAAAATTAGATTTGGTATATGCATGTGTGAGTAAGGTGAGTTTTATCCGGGATGGCTTTGAAACTAGGGATCTAACAGGGGCACTATACTCGACCACATGTGACAAAATCTTGCATATATCTACAAGGGAGGAATTTTCTTGGAGAGTGAGAATAGGAGTGAGAATGTTAGATAAGAGAAACTAATGCTGCAAATAGAAAATCAGATTCTTGCATACATCACTTATAAGTTTCATCACATGCATCAAAATTGGGAAGGAACCGTAACATTCCCATTTTAAGACATTAGAAACAAAGGAATTTTTCTTTGAAAGACAATGTTATCTATTCTAAATAAAACATCATTTAGAACACACATTCCATGCTAATAAATATCATAACAGATAACCATATGCAACTGTAATGAATCAGTATGTTACCGATCTCTCATTCTATGAGTCGGTTACCAATTGATCTCTCATGTTTGTCTTAAAGTATAGAATAATTTATGTATACTACGTATACTTGGTTTTCCTACCCTATTTCGAGTACTTGAGTGATATGTTTAAAGAACCTATCTAAATATTTGTTACCAATATTCATTTGACATCACGTTGCTTTAAACTAGGTGACATAGGACAATGCAACCAATAGCTTGTGATACTTTGGCCAAATATTTTCAACATACTATTCATGTTATTATTCCTAGATGACATACTCATCATTTTGGAATACGTCCTTCACCTCACTCTTGTTATCTAGAATGGTCTTTATTGACTACCGTCAGTCCACTTGCCTAAGGTTTGACCCTAGCCCAGGTTAGAAACATAATTTACTATACGAAGATGCTCATGATGACTTAGGGTATATGGGCATACTTGGTCATCCTAAGTCAACCGAACGTGCCAAGATACCCTAAGTCATGAAAGCTACTCCCTATCCTAACATGCTACTATCTTGATCTAGAGAGAAACTAAGTTCAAGTTCGATGTGTGTAGATCTAGATGAACAAATATGGAAGGGTGTTGCCACATGTCAACTACAACAATGTATCCTTGAGAATTCCTTGGACTTCTTGAAGGTACAGTCCTACAGTTGGTATGTGCCAACATCCTTTAGGACTGATTCATCATGATGTACATATCCCTTAGTGGTCATTAGATTTAATAATTAGATTGGATTAAGATTCAGATTGTAGCAATCATGCCTAACCCTAATTCCAACATTCATTAAGTTCTTTATCCATAATTAATCTGATTTGATATTAAGAACTTCATTAACTCATGTTTACATTGATGTTTGTTAACATGGCATAATAAGCAGTTATCCCAAAAATAGGACAACAAACATCAATCATTTAATTCTTAATGCAACCTAGCTGTCCAAATCAAGTGTGTCATCCACCTAGATTCAGCTAGTGTTTACTTTTATAAATGAAGTACAAAGATTAAAGATCAAACCACTATTCCTTTTATCTTTTCATTCTTTTGAGAGAGGAAGAGTCTTCCTCTACATGGTTAGATGTTAGGATTAACATAACCTTTTTATCATTCTTTACTCATATAGTTTAATTGTATGACCAATGCATAATTCAATATTAAACTTTAGTTGTGTAGATAGAGAACGACATCTTTTGTAATTTAACAAGTTTCGTTATAATAAGGGGGATTGTACTATCCCCTTAATCCAACTTATTAATTGATAACAACAATAGTATACAAAAATATATAAATAATATTAACAAGATATCACTACTATTACCGTCATATAAAGTACAAGAGAATTTACACAACAAATTGGAGTTAGTCTCCAAACCTTTCAATTCATCATGATAAAACATACATTTACAAGACTATGCATTTCAGACATACTGCATGTCATTCATCATTAAGATCATAAAATAATATCACTTCTCTTTTCCAATACAACTCAAGAATGAATCAAAATTCTTTACATAAGATCCAAAATTAAATAAGCCAATGCATCATAAAAGTTTTTCCTTCTTTTATCACTTACAATGTCCATCTACAAAAATTTCTAGCATGAGTCAGTTCAATGAACTGAGCATGATAAGCACTAAGCATTAAAACAAGATGCATTCCACTAATTGTTCCATTAAAACAACTCTACTTTAATGAAACAATTAATATATCATGAAAATAAGCATAAGTAATAACAACCGAAAAGAAGTACAAATAAGATTTTGAATTCACTTTTAAGAAAAGGGCATAATATAATCCACAACATCTACATCATAACATATAGTTTAATTGATCCTATCAATTACTTTTAAACAAATAATAGGTCTTGTCATCCAATTGTTTCATAATTCTATCAGAATAGAAATACAACATTTATCTTTACTACGTAGAAAAATAAGTTATTTACAACATAGCTCATATTAGGATGATTCATTTGATGACTTAAGAAAAAGAAGAAGAATCAATACATTCTATTCCCCATTCACTAATCATCAGAAAGACAGAAATAGGTTCAGGACACACATAACTGCTTCAGTTCAAGGATAACAATAAGGATTCAACATTAAAGAGACAATCATCTAAACAAGAATCCCAAATCAATCCAAGAGAATCAAAACAGTCCACTTACAAGTCTTAACTAACTCCTACATGTTAGAAGATATCATTCAAGATCTGAAACCAGACATTCCAAAAATCAAGCAAGACTCACACAGGGTTAATCTCTTCTCGTGTCCATCCAAGGGAGAATTCATAATAAGACAGAGTGCAAAAAGAGAAACCTTTCGATATCAAATCCAAATGAAGTAAGACTCAGTCAAACAAAATAGTCAATCTAAACATGTTTACATTTTCTCTTTTACTGAACCGACTCAGGTTGTTCTCTTTCCACATCATTACAACAAATGACTAGTACAAAGTAGAAAAACAATCCACAAAGAAATTTCCATCTCCAAAGAGTGGTTTCACACTATTTCCTATAAGATAGAAAGGACAGAAAGCTAAACCCAAGGAGTCAAGTAGGCCTAAGAGAACAACCACTCTACAGCCAAGAAGAGAGTTGAGATACAAAGAAGTTCAATCAAATGAACTTATCTTTACAAAAGTAAAAGGATCTCAAATAGAAAAGATCCAATCAATAATTCATTTCATTTATACTATCAAATGAATTCCCATTTCTATTTCAAACTTAGAAGTTCTTTAACTAGTTCCCAAGAGAGAACACAAAACCAAACCCATAGTTTAAAGAAAGTACACTTCTAGTTTCCCTTACAAAACAATACAACCTGGTTTATCTATTCCACTTCATTAAACACAAGTTCAAATTCATTTCTCAGAAAGGAGTACACAGTATAGTCCCAAAAATAGTATAAGCTAAACTAGTTTCCTCAATACTCATGAACTCCAAAGTAACTAGAATCCAAACGCAAGGACTTAAACAACTCAATACAAAATAACTTATAGTTCGTGATCCAAGTAATAATAATTATACAAAACAATCCAAACTAGAGGTAATATATCCTTCCAACGAGATTCAGTACATGAGAGTGTTCAACTCTTCTTTCCTTAAAACCCAACAATCAATTAAAAGGAAGAGAGTAAGAAGACCCAAAACACAATAAATCAAACAAGGTCCCAATGTTACCTCCAACGTGACTGAAATAGAAATCACAACAAGACTCTCACAGTTCCATCCATAAAGATTGCGACAGAGAAGGTATTTGTTTCAACAACAATCACAAGAAGGCGTATACATACTGCATTTCTATAATCCTCTAAAACTGATAACGACTGCTTCAAAAGAGCTCTATATCAACCAAAGAGTAAAAATAATACAGTAACTAACTAGAGGTTCCTTAGTCCCTCAACAAGTTATAGTTCCAGTCCATTAACCTTCAAAATAAAATAGTCAAGCCTTCAACAAGACGCGGGTTTTCTCAGAGCAGAGGAGAGAAGATTATCCTCCATATTCACATGCCTTTACAAGTTCAAAGAAGGCAGTACAGTCTCAAAAATAGAAGTACCACAACCATTCCAACTCAAGAAGCCACAAGGAGAAGATCTCAAAGGGGATAACCAAATCAACTCAAACCAAAACTAACCTCCCAAGATTTTTTGAGCAAACAGTCCCATAAACAAGTTCTAAGTATTTCAAAACCTTGAATATGAGTAAAACTCAAGCTCAGAACACAAGTATAGAACCAAACACATCGACTCGAATACAAGTTTAGAACATGCAAGTATTGGATACAAGTACTGTGCTAAACATGAAGCTTCAAACACAAGTTCTGAACAACACAAAGTTCCAATACAAGCTCAAAACGAAACACAAGGCTCCAATATAAGTTCAAAACAAAACACCAGGCATCATATGATAGTATAGAACAATAATAGCCTCAAAAACAAGTACGAATGAAAAAAATCTTCAAAAACAAGTTTCACATGCATGTCACCACTGAACTTGCACAAAGAGAAAGTTTCCAAAGGCTAACATTATATAGCAATGGATTATATCCAAAAACCACAAAGATTCATAAAACCATGAAAGTAAATAACTAGACAAATCATGAAAACATTTATCTCATGAGAGCATAATTGTTTTAATGAATCATTTAGAAGAAAGCAAGAAATCTTAATGGATAGAGCCTATCATGCCTGATAGTGCTTCTACCAATTTGAAGGAGACTTCCACCGAGCTTCCAACTCTTTTTCTCCTCCATGAAAGATCAATAACCAAACATATTTTCTTCCAATGCCTCATATACTTTCCTTCAATTGAAAATAGGCCAGAGGAACCAAAAATAGCCACAAATTAAAAGTTGAACTACTAGTTTGAAGAACCAGATAGCTCCATGCAGAGAAAAAATTGCGAGGCATGCAAGACCAAACAACCTCTCAAAAATACACCTCCCTTGTTTCCAAGATGGTTTACATGCAAATATTGAGGTCCATTAATTCCATTAATTACAAAATTCCTACCTATCTCTCCATGCCACCGCCTCCTAAAACTAGTGAAGCTTATATCCACTTTAGCATGCATTTCCAACTTTAGTGAAGCCTCCACGTATGCCTCTAATAAAGTTTACCAGGATTTTCCAAAGCTGGATGTACCTCCATTTATTTAACCCATTCAAATCAATTAAATGCCATTGGAACCATCGCCATAGTTCCATGTGACCCTTAGGTTCCCTTTTAATAGTTTAGGATAGATTTCCCAAAACTTAGGTTAGTCTAACAATAAATTACCTTAGGTCTTAAAACATTGCCATAGGTAATTTCCACCTTAGGTTAGATCAAATTCACAACCATATAGTATTAGGTATTAGGTTAAAATAGCCTAGCATTACTTTAGTAATTCCTCCCTTATTCATTTAGCACAAGAACTTAGGTTAGGATGCCATCCAAATGAAATAGAATAAGAAGCTTAGGTTAGATTGAAACCCAAATAAGTAGACATAGCTAGGAAGTAGGTGCTTTTACCTAGTTTAGGATATTGTTAGGATAATCCTTTAGTTTTTAGGATTTAGATTCCCTTCATAGTCATGAAGAAGACTATATTTTGTTTACGCCATTAATGTCTGAAGAGATCAATCCTAAAGACCCAAGCACAAACATACAACCGAATGAAGGCACGTTCATACAAGACTAAAGAATTTGTAACATAAAAATTTCAGTCCACTACGTCTCTCCACCTATGAATGTCAGTTTTACCATTCAGTCTGGTAAGGAGATTTAAAACATTCCTTGGATCACTAGAATTGATCCAAGGATGAGTCTAAAAAGAGATAAGTTTGCAACTCTCAAAACCAGATTGCAACTTACCTACTAGAAGTGAAAGTGGATTCTTGCAAGCCACATCATTTCAGTCCAATGAATCCAAGAGCAGAGATGATTTATCCATAACAAGCATGATTTTCAACAATCAAGGAAACACACCTCATTTAAGAAAATCACATGCCAACGCTTGTAATGAAAAAGAGGAATATAACTATTTGTCAAAGGTGTTACAAGAACAATATTGAAAACAATAACAAGACCAATTATAATTTAATGAAAACAACTTATCAAGAAATCCTTAGTGAATAAATGATAAAACCCCCTCTTCTTGTATTGATGCTCAAACATAAATTATACATAGTATTAAAATGAAAGACATTTGAGAATAGGGAAAATGGAAGAAATTTTCTAACTCTTTGATTCTTCACAAGGATATCCCTCTCATGAATTCACAAAAAACAACTAAGAATACTCAGAAGAACCTTAAATGAGGAACTCATTACAATTTATAGAAGTGAAGAAACTCTTCATCTTCCCATTGACATTTTGTATGCCATATACTAAATTTAGGATGTTTATATTCCTATTAAATATATAATTCCCTTTTATAAAAACAAGGTGACTTAAATGTTACATCATATTTCTAAAGTCACTTAAATACATATCAAAAAGTACAAACCCCAATGTAAAATTATAAAATTGAATAAAGAGGATGTTGGGAGGGAAGAGAAGAGGAGAGGAGAGAGAGAGAGAGAGAGAGAGAGAGAGAGAGAGAGAGAGAGAGAGAGAGAGAAGAAGAAGAAGAAGAAGAAGAAGAAGAAGAAGGAAGAATTATGCGAAGAAAGAGCCACTCCTGTGGATCTGATCTCACTCCTTGAACGGTCTCCATCTTGCGCTGGTGAGAAGATCTCCGTTCCTCCAAATTCCTTACTAAAATGAGATTCTAAAATTCCACTTTTTCACATGAGGAATAAAAACACAAATTAGAGTTTCTTTCCATCCGTAAGACACATTGTTGATATATTTGCACTTTCAAAAACATGATGGATATTTCTCTTTGATAAGTGTAATGATGACCTAAATCTATGAGAGGAACTATAGGGTATCGTTAGTGAAGGAAAATGGATTGCCTGCATCTTTCTTGACATTTTACTCAAATGAACCAATCAACTCATTGACAGTTGTGTCTTCTCCCATTGCAAGTACTCCAAGTTTCTAGATTTGATGATTAATACTATCTTGCAATTTGTATGCTTGTTCCTCATTTTCATCCAACTCGGTGATGGTTCATTTGATTTCTTCAAATATGACTATCGAGGAACTTGACCATATGTGTGAAAAGTCTTCGAAGGAGTGTAAAAAATGTTTTTGTTAATCAAATCCACGAGACCGAGTGTTGCTCATTTCACTCACTACTAGACCCAAAGGATCCTAGTAATCCCTTTCTTTCTCCAAGTCTTCTTTGAGTGCCCACGTCTTGTTTGATGTTGCATACATGTAGGAAAATATTTTCTTTGCGTCTTGGACCATGAATTTCCCTTTTCTAGAAATGAGGCAATCCATTCATTATTGGATCACCCATGCACTATGATCTCATGTGTCCTTTTGATATATTCTATATTGAAGGCTGCACGATGGGTGTAACTTCTTCAATGGAATTGTCATGACATTTATATCTACTAGATGTTGTACATATGAAGAAATATTTCACACCTATTATTTTAGCTCATTGATATTCTTCTTGTATTATTTGTTCATTACCACCATGTGAGTAGAATCTTTTTCACTGAAACGTATGTAAATCCTCTTCATGAGTATCCAAACCTAGTTTTATTATGCTCATCTCATAATCAGCCGGTGTTATCTCGTCCACTGACTTGATCACCTTTGGTCAGGCTACTTAAATATATTGATTACCTATTTCTCCACTGTAGAACTGTGAGGTCATGTGTGTAAAATTCATTTTATTTCCCTTGGAAAATGAGGCAATAACTGATAAATTAGGGGCCACCACTTATTAAATAGTGTGAGCATCAGGTGTTATTGTTTCCTGCATCCATGGGAACATTTCATTGGACTCAGGCTCTATGACAGTGCATCAATCATTCCCTACTCTGGAAGAGGAGGCACATCTTGGATGGGAGAGACATTGGTGTCAATGAGAGGAGAGACCTCTTGTGGTGGTTTGAAGACTAGGTCTTGAACTGCTTGCTCTTCCTCTGCTTGTGTTTTTGCCACTAGATCTTCTTCTTGCATCTCTGCATCTAGGTATTCCCCTTACATTGTTGCAACTAAGCCTTCTTCTGTCCTAACCTTCTTTAGTGACTATTGTCCAATTTTTATCCCTTGAAAAATTTGAGCAACTTACACAAGTATTAGATTTAGTGGACATTTGGAGGCAAATTTGGAGAAGCGACGGAGGTTTTGAGCATACCGTGGATAAAAGGAAAAAGTTACAGCTAAGTATATTTAAGGCTACTTTGTTATGAATATATTGTTTGTAACATTTTTAATAGTGTGTGTGAGTTACTATTTGTAAAATGTAATATTTAGATATTACATTATGTGAGTGAATGATGAGTTGTAATAGACAACTCATCATGAGGGAATAAAGGGATAGTTGAAATAAAGGTGGAGAGAATCATGTTGGAGAGATAAGTGGGAATGTGATATGGTTTGACTCCGTATTCTAAGGATGTCATTCTCCTATATAATGTAATCTCTCATATGAATAAAATATCCCAAATGAATTCAAATTGAATTATTCTATTATTCGGTGTATAGTTTCCTTTTTAGTATTCTATTTTTTAAGAAAGCTCAGACCAAAATAATATTTGGTATCAGAGCAGGACACATTGCTGAGTTTTGTGATGGTATTTGGTCTTGATCTCACTATGGTGTGTTATTCATTTGCTGGTAGTAAAAGGAATATGTCAATCTATGGATTAACTTGCATGCAATCTACCATGTGATCTGGGCAAGCGTATGTTCCATTGGTGCATCGATTTAATTAGACACGATATCTTTATGTCCACACGGACCAGTGTCAATCCTACCATAAATATCTCCCTTTGTACTATGATTGGTGGACATATTCACTCGTGCGATTTGAATGCATTCTATACTCATGCATCGTATCACTGTTCTCTGCAGAAGGAAAGATCAAACTGAATTGACTCTCGTCCCAAAGAGCCTTATCCATTGGAGAGCCATGGAGATCTATCTATTCAGCATCAACAACTGTCTCACCTAATCCAAATCAAAGCAACGTCATCCCACCAGCGCATTCAAAGACCTACTCAGGTTTTGTCAGATCCGTAATTTGGAGCAAATTTGACCTGATCAAATCTACAGACATATACACAACAACTTCAAACTGTGTGTCCACCATCCCATCGAGTTTCAATCAACTGTTCCATGCAATGTGTCAAGGTTTAACTTGAAGTGCATTGGTTGTTATTAGTCATTTATATTAAAGTTTTGTTGGATATGGTTCATTTCTTCTAAGTCCATTTGTAAGTTGTTTAAGGTCAATGTCATTGTTAAGGTTTTGCAAATGTCTAGGATATTATTAAAAGAGTCCTGTTTTAATTCCTTTTTCATTTGGTGGTATTTTAGCGGTCAAAATTAGCATTGAAAAAGAGTTTTAATAGTGTCAAAATTTGTCAAAATTTTAAATTGTTTGTAAAAAGGGTGTATTTTTGGTTGAAACCGACACCTATTTGTGTCAAATTGTGGAGAGTCATAATGGATAAATTGAGTTATGTTGAAAAATTTGATGAAAAGGATTTTCACACTTGGTAATATAAAAGCTACAGGTAGATTATCACATAGTAAACTTTCCTGTATATACTTCGTACAAGATATTACAAATAAATAGGAGAGATTGATCCTATTTTCTAGGAGGTTGTTCTAACAACACTCCTCACATTTCTTATTTACGTGAATTTGGTTTAACAACCAAATCACATTCAAATAACTATATGAGTTGTTATTACAACTCATTTACTCCACATTATTATATTCACCAATATGTAAATATAATAAACACATCTAAATAATGTGAGCACTAAACAAGTATTCCTAACATTCCCCCCCTTAGTGTGAACATGGTAGAAAAACATCCACACGCTCCTCTGCAGTATGCTCACCCCTGTGGCATGTCCAACTCTATGACTCATGACCTTGATCCAAAAGAAAGGCTCGCTCCTTCCATGGTTTTAAACAGGCTTACCACAAACCTTGACGTGACAGGAACCTCATCAACTGTCCACCTCATGTGGTTTTCTGGATCCTCCCACAAACCCTTTCAAGATCCATGAACTGACTTACTCTGGTGCTCTGTTCACCACTATGCTTATACATTAGGGAATTATGTAGGAAACACAACATGCATATCTCAAAACTACACAATAGAAGATATATTGAAAAAAATTTCACATTACTTCCTATAAGAATCGTAATGTTCTTAATTGTAGTCTCTGTCATTGATCGCTGCCACTCGATCTCGAACAACATAGAAAACTGCCACTGCCACTGGAAGCTTTCCTTGACTAAGTCATTTTGGGTGCAGAATGGGAATGGAACATTGGTATGTATTCCCCCCCACAATGTGAAATTCCACTCAAATAGATACTGAGAAGCAAAATGCATCGAAGAACATACTCCTGAATGGATCTTGCTAGTTAGGTCTTGCTGCACATGGTCACTAATGCTAGTGAACGTATTCTCCTAGCTGACCATCTTCCAATGAAGTACGGCAGTCAGAGGACCAAGTCGATCGAGGATCACGATAAATCATCGTGCTCCAACAGAACTTTCTTTCCAACATCCATCAAATACCAAACAAAATAGGAACTCGAAAAGAATCACACCAAGCTGAAAGTTCACACCACACAATCAATGGGAACACTTTGCAAAACTCAAAAACAAGTACTCACACTACACACCTGTGCCACCAAATCATTTTGTGCAGCCCTGTCATTGGTGACTGATGAGAGGTCACTGTTTGACCTCCTTCCTCCATCAAGATGCTACTTACTTAGTGGATTTGTCAATGAAGCTCATTTTACAATTTTGACTCAAATGACAAGACGTCGGTTTCTACCGATATTGCGCCTTTTTACAAACAATTAAAATTTTAATATAGCTAAAAGCTATTGATTAAAATTTTGACATATACTATTTTAAAATAACAAAAAAACTCAAATTTCGAATAGAATCTCACACACTCATATATGACTTTTGACTAACACAACTCAATGCTAAGGACACGACAATAATAAATCTTGACAATAACACTATTTGACTAGACAACTAAAAAGTAATTAAAGATTACTTCTTAATACATAATGAATACGTTGTCATCTTTATAAAAAAATTGATGTAGCAGAATGGCGTCCGTTGCATGCAATGAAATATGGGCATGTTTCTCACACCTGATAGAGTCTGCAAACATTGAATACAACCAACAATGAAACCAGAAATGAATTTAATTGCTCCTTCTCTTGAATAAGAGCTTATGGGACTATGCAGGTAGATAGATCAAATATATGTCTTTCTCTAATTCTTGATGGATGTACCCTTGAGCGATATGTGGAATCTCATAGTCTAGATTTAAGGCAATGCATACATTGGAATGCATCTCACGCTAACATGTGAGTTTCAACCACATTAACTTAACATGATAATATCTTGAGAAGATATGTTATAAAGAATCTACTCACCACAAAGATTATAAGGGCCAGCTTTAGGTAGGCGAAAGCATCTCAATGCACAAAGATATATTGCTTGCAAAAGAACCAGTCCACGCTCAAATGATAATGCGTACATCTCCACACGCCCACATTTTCAGTGGATCCTTCCACCAATCCGTAGATTCAAGGTCGGTACACCTGTCGGTTGATCAGACTTTCCACAATAAATAGTGCCAATAGAACGGCGTTCCGTATTTTAAAACACCATAGAGAAAATATATAGAATTGGATGAAAAGGCACTGCGATGCACATATATCTAGAACTTCATGCATATGAATGTGCATCAGGCTATAAATGGTGTTTACTCAACACTATGCACAACTCGTACATGGACTGCATCTCTATTATTCACACAATAAACAGAAGATGAAGGGAAGATCTGTGTAGATAGACAAATCAATCTGAATGCATGAAAATTCATGGATGTTGAAGTCGGTTCCTGCTATTAATGTAAACTCATTCTGTAAAACTCGGTCTCACATCCACAGGGAAATGGAAGAAAGAAATGTCATTGCCCCTCATTCATTCTCACAGGCCCATACACGCTCTGATACCAAATATAAAAGCTACAGCAGATTATCACATAGAAAACTTTCCTGTATTTACTTCGTACAAGATATTACAAATAAATAGGAGAGATTGATCCTATTTTCTAGGAGGTTGTTCTAACAACACTCCTCACATTTCTTATTTACGTGAATTTGGTTTAACAACCAAATCACATTCAAATAACTATATGAGTTGTTATTACAACTCATTTACTCCACATTATTATATTCACCAATATGTAAATATAATAAACACATCTAAATAATGTGAGCACTAAACAAGTATTCCTAACAGTAAGTACGAACTCGATTGACACTCATTAACAAATATTTGTGGGACATTTTAGATGGAACATTCAAGAAACTAACCAATGCTGATGAAGCAGCCAGATGGGAGAGTAGAGATCGTAAAGAAACAACAATCATTGGACTTGGGTTGTCTGATGCATATTTGCATCATATAGAACTTTCAAAAAGTTCAAATTTCATTTGGACAACATTGAACAAGTTGTTTAGATCCCAAACCAGAAATGCAATAGTGACCTTGAAGCGAGAAGTCGCTCGGACTCAAGATGGATGAAGGAGAAAACATGGTACAACATGTAAGTAAGTTTTGGTCTATTTTGAAACAATTGTTAGGGATAAAAATTAAAGTAGAGGATGATGATGCAAAAGTTGTTTTGTTGAATAGTATGCCATATCGTTATTCAAACATTGTTTTTACTTTGAGAAAGATCTATCCCAGCTTAGAAGATCTAATTTCTTCACCGATAGATGAAGAAAATAAGACATTACACCGAAGAAACGTAATGTATGGTAAAAACAAGTCATATGATAAAGGGAGATTTAAATCTTCTTTTAAACAAAGATCAAATTTTAGAGATACAAAGAAACATATCACTTGTTACTATTGTAAAAAAGATGGACATATATCTATAAATTGCAAGAAAAGAACATGAGATTTACTTAATGGAAAATTAGAAGAAAGTGCCATGGTTGCTGATGAAGAAGAAGACAGGGATAAAGAAGAAACTTTGGATGATGGTTATAATTCGGATGATTTTCTATTCTAAATAAGTAGCGATAGATGGAGGTAGGAGGCAATGGAGGAATGAGGACAACCAGTGTCCTCTCTTGCCCTAGACCCTGGCCAGGGGGGCCGCATAGTGAGTTTGTGGTATTTTTTTAGTTGTGTGTTTCATTGTTTGTAATAAGAACAAATGTCACATTATTGTTCAGAGTTATATTTCCTTTTATAACTTCCTGATGTAAATATGTTGTAGTAGAAAGATAAAAGCACAAGAAAAAGAAGCATCATGCTTTTCTTGAAGAGGATGAATAGAGGTTCATGAGTAGGGGATCGTACCTAGGACAGAGGTCCATTTTTTTGAATAGGGGTTTGTATTTGTTGGACGAGGTTCAAAGTACCAAGATCATGAGCATGTAGAGGCAAGCAAGCTGTAGAAGACATGTGAATGTTTTTCTCTACCTTGTTCACATTAGGGGAGTGTGTAATAGGAATTAATAATGTAAACAATAGGGGAGTGAATGTTAAAAATATATTATTTGTAACATTATTAATAGTGTGTGTGAGTTACTATTTATAAATTCTAATATTTAGATATTACATTATGTGAGTGAATGATGAGTTGTAATAGACAACTCATCATGAGGGAATAAAGGGATAATTGAAATAAAGGTGGAGAGATAAGTGGGAATGTGATATGGTTTGACTCCTTATTCTAAGGATGTCATTCTCCTATATAATGTAATCTCTCATACGAATAAAATATCCTGAATGAATTCAAATTGAATTATTCTATTATTCAGTGTAAAGTTTCCTTTTTAGTATTCTATTTTTTAAGAAAGCTCAGACCAAAATAATGGCTGCTAAAGAGAAAGAACCAATGGATACGAGAAAGTTCCATGAAATGAATAAAATACTCTGTGGGTGGATATTCAAATCCACGATACTATGGATAGTGTTGTTGGGGTGTGGAGCCTGTTTTTGGTTTTCTTGAATCGGTGTCGAAGTGATGGAGCTCAAATGGTTAGGTTTGGATACTTCAGGAGCATTCTCAAGTCATTTTCCATGACGTTGTTGTGTAGTCATTGTGCCGTTGTGCGCGAGGTTGTTGTTAACATGTTGTTAATTGGCTGTTAATGTTGGGACTATTTTTTCCAACCGTGGGAAGTTGAAAGATCATAACTTTCAATCTTCTAGGGTTGGCTTTATGGATTCTTAGAAGGATTGTAATCCTATAAATAGAGGTGTTAGGGTATCTTGAAGATATCTTGAGTGTTCAAGAGGTCTTGAGTCTTAATGATCAAGAGGTGATCAAGAGTGATCAAGGTTAAGAAATTGGGTGTCAATTGTGGTTTAGATGTGGTTTAACATCTTTGGAATTCTGTTGTGAGTTCATAACTAAGAGAAGATTGTAAGAGTTGTTTTACTCTTGTTGATAATAAAATCTAAGCAAGTTCTTAGTGGACGTAGCCCACATTGGGTGAACCACATTAAATCTTGTCTTGTCTTCTTTTGTGCATTATTTATTTATGTTGTTATATTTCTGAAAGTATAATTCTACTATATAATTTCCCTCTTTGCTACGGTTTGAGGAATTGTTTCGCATATTTTCTCTCTAATTCCTAACAGTTGGTATTAGAGATTTGGTGGTTTTTTTGCTGAAGTTGTAAATCACAGTGAAAGTTAAGCTTGAGTGGGAGCTATGGCAGATGAGGGAAGATCGAGGGTTGAGAAGTTCAATGGGTAGAAATTTGGTTTGTGGAAGATGAAAATGGAGGATTACTTATATCAGAAGGACCTCCATGTTCATTTGGCTGGAAAAGTAGAGAAACCTACAACCATGTTAGATAAGGATTGGGAGTTAATGGATAGAAAGGTGCTCGGGGTAATTCATTTATGCCTTGCATCTTTGTTTACTTTCAACATATCGCAGGAGAAGACCACGAAAGGTCTCATAAGTGTGTTGGGGAAGTTATATGAAAAACCCTCTGCCTGTAATAAAATATTTTTAATGAAAAATTTATTTAATATGAAGATGTCGAGAATGGTTCATTGTCATTTGATCATTTGAATGAATTTAATACAGTTGTGAGTATGTTAAACTCGGTAAAAATTGACTTTGATGATGAGGTTAGGGATTTGTTGATTTTTGCTCCTTACTAGATAGTTGGGACAACTTGGTTATGGTTGTAAGTAATTCAGTCTCTAATAACTCAAAGATGAAGTTTTAGGATGTAATAGGCATGATCCTAAGCGAGAAAATTTGAAGGAAGAGCACCAGAGATTCTTCTACTTCTGGAAATTCTTTGATGGTGGAGAGTAGAGGGAGACAAAAGAACAGAGGGAAAGGTAACCATGGGAATTCGAATGATCATAGAAGGTCAAAGTCCAAGAGTAAGTTAGAATGTTGGCACTGTGGGAAGGTTGGTCATGCTAAGAAAGATTGTTGGGATCTTCGGGATAAGAAGAACAAGGAGGAAACTAAAGAGGTAAATGTGACAGCAGGTGATGTTTGTCAGGATGCCTTACGTCTTTCTTTAGATAATATTGTTGAATCTTGGGTATTAGATTCAGGGGCTTCTTTCCATGCCACCCCACATAGACATTACTTTACTGATTTTGTTCAAGGTGATTTTGGACATGTATATCTTGGTGATGATGAACCATGCAACATAGTAGGGAAAGGTTGTGTTCAGGTGAAAATGTAGAATGGGAACACATGGCTACTTAAGGACGTCAGGCATGTGCCTAAGTTGAGGCAAAATTTGATATCAACGGGACAACTGGGTAGTGATGGCTGTACGGTTAGTTTTACAATAGATTCTTGGAAGGTTACTAAGGGAGCTCTTGTGGTTGCAAGAGGTAAGAAAAATGGTACTTTGTATTTAACCAGTGGTGCTGATTATTACAATTTAGTTACTGCAGATGGAGATGCAACTTTGTGGCACCAGAGACTCAGTCATATGAGTCATAAGGGCATGCAGATTATAAAGGACAAGTTTCCTAGATTAAAGGAGTTAGATTTGGACTTCGTGATTACTGTGTGTTTATGGGAAACAGAGGCGGGTGAGATTCCTCAAGGTTATACCTACTAAGAAGGAGGGTAAGTTGGAGTTAGTGCATACATGTATGGGGGCTAGCTAAGGTAAACTCTATTGGTGGTTCATGTTATTACATCACTTTCATTGATGATGCAACTAGAAAAGTTTGGGTATATTACATTAGAAATAAATCGATGTGTTTGAAACTATCAAAAGATGTAAAGTATTGGTTGAGAATGAAATAAGTCTCAAGCTGAAATGTCTCAGTCAAATAATGCAGGGAATATTGCAGCAATGAATTTATTGATTATTGTTTAGTAAATGGGATCTGCAGGCAAATAATGAGTTCCAAATACTCGTATAGGAAAATGGAGTGTCAAAGAGAATGAACAGGACAATCATGGAGTGTGCTAGGTGCATGAGGATACATACAGGGGCTGCCACTCATGTTTTTGGTGGAAGTGATAAGCACAACTATTTATCTGATTAACAGAGGACCCTCTATGGCCTTGGAAGGAGGTATACCCGAGGAGGCTTGGTCTGGTAAGAAAATTGATTACTCATTTCTTAGAGTATTTGGATGTGAGGTATTTGTTCACATTGATAAAGATGATAGGACCAAGTTAGAGGCTAAGTATGAGAAATGTAACTTTGTTGGATATGGTGAAGATGATTTTGGTTTCCATGTTTGGAGTCTTAAGGACAAGAAAATATTTCAGTCTAGAGATATTGTCTTTAATAAAAAAATCATGTATAAAGATCAGTTTTAGGAATAGAAAGAGGAATCAAAGAAAGAATACACAGTGTTAGAGGAAATTACGAGAAAACAAGGTGTCCAAGGGGATGATTAGTCTGACAACATGTTCGCACAACCAGTTTAGGTACTGCTCACTCATGGGAACCCCAAACTCCTGAGGTGAGAAGGTCTTCTAGGGTAAGAAGGGAACCTGAATGATTTACTCCATCTTTGAATTATTTATTGCTCACTGACAGTGGAGAGCTAGAGTAATTTGAGGAAGCAGTGTATGTGGATGCCAGGAAGAAGGGGGAGTAGGCCATGGATGAAGAGCATAAATATCTTATGGAAAACTAGACTTGGGATCTGGTGGAGCTACCCAAGGGTAAGAGAGCATAGTAGAACAAGTGGGTGTATAGAATCAAAGAGGAAGATATAGGAAAGAAATGATACATGGCTCGGTTGGTGGTCAAAGGATTTATACAGAAGAAAGGTATAGACTTTGATGAAATTTTTTCTCCGGTTGTTAAAATGAATTCTATTAGGACTGTTCTTGGTTTAGTTGCAGTAGAAGACCTACACTTAGAATAGTTGGATGTGAAGACTACATTCCTTCATGGTGAGTTGGAGGAGGAATTGTACATGCAATAGCCACAGGGTTATGAGGTCAAAGGGAAGGAGAGGTTAGTGTGCAAATTGAAGAAGAGATTGTATGGCCTAAAACAAGCTCCACGAAAGTGGTACATAAAGTTTGATAGTTTTATGCAGGAGTAGGGTTACTCCAGGTGTCACTCAGACCATTACGTGTACATCAAGAAGTTTCTTAATGGTAGTTATATTATTCTGTGCCTGTATGTAGATGATATGCTTGTTATAGGGAAGAACATGTAGGAAATAAAGGTACTCAAGAAGCAACTAGGTGACTCCTTTGCTATGAAGGATTTGGGGGTAGAAAAAAAAATCTTTAGTATGAGAATAACTTGAAACAGGAAGGAGAGGAAGCTGGTATTATCTCAAGAAGAGTACATAAAGAAGGTATTAGAGAGGTTTAGTATGTAGGATACTAAACTGGTTGGTACTCCTTTGGCAGGTAACTTTAAATTATCAAAGGAGCAGAGTCCCAAGACTGAGGAGGATAGATTCCAGATGTCTAGGGTACCGTACTCATTAGCAGTTGGTAGCTTGATGTATGCTATGGTATACACAAGACCTGACATTTCCCGTGCAGTGGGAGTAGTGAGCAGGTTTATGAGTGATCCAGGTAGAGATTATTGGCGACAAAAAAGTGGATCCTTGATGTTTGAGAGGGACCATGGGAGCAACATTGTATTTTAGTGGATCAGACACTACATTACATTGATATGTAGATTCAGACATGGCAAGATATTTGAACAACAGGAGGAGCATGACAAGTTATGTATTTACGGTTGGTGATACAACAATGAGTTGGATTTCATGGTTACAAAAGGTTGTGGCTTTGTCAACCACAGAGGTTGAGTATGTTGCTGCCACAAAGGCAAACAAGGAGATGATTTGGCTACAACAGTTTCTTGATGAGTTGGGTCATAAGCAAGAAGTTGGGAGACTACACAATGATAGTCAGAGCACTATTCATTTGGTGAAGAACTCCGCTTTCCACTCTAGGATGAAGCACATTCAACTGAGATATCATTTCATCAGGATAGCTTTGGAAGAAGATAAGTTGAAGTTGGAAAAGATTCATACCAATTAGAATCCTATGGATATGCTTTGACCAAGGCATTCTGAGGATAATTTGACGTTGTGTTCAACTTTGATTGGCCTTCATGGTTGATAATGAAGGGTTAAGAACTTTTCTCAGTGGAAATAGTCTCTAAGTGGGAGATTTTTGGGGTGTGGAGCCTACTTTTGTTCTTATTGAATTAGTGTTGAAGTGTTGGAGCTCGAATGGTTAAGTTTGGAGACTTTAGGAGCATTCTCGTAGTCATTTTCTATGATGTTGTTATGCGAGTCATTATGTCGTTCTTTGCGACGTTCTTTGTTAACATGCTATTAAATTGGTACATTAACGTAGGGACAATTTTTCCCTCCGTGGGAAGTTGAAAGATCGTGACTTTCAATCTTCTAGGGTCAGCTTTATGGATTCTTAGAAGGATTGTAATCCTATAAATAGAGGTGTTAGGGTATCTTACAGATATCTTGAGTGTTCAAGAGGTCTTGAGTCTTAATGATCAAGAGGTGATCAAGAGTGATAAAGGTTAAGCAATTGGGTGTCCATTGTGGTTTAGATGTGGTTTAACATCTTTGGAATTCTGTTGTGAGTTCATAAATAAGAGAAGACTATAAGATTTGTTTTACTCTTGTTGATAATAAAATTTGAGCAAGTTCTTGGTGGACGTAGCCCACATTGGGTGAACCACGTTAAATCTTGTCTTGTCTTCTTTTGTGTATTATTTATTTATGTTGTTATATTTCTGAAAGTATAATTCTGCTATATAGTTTCCTACCATTGTGGTTTGAGGAATTGTTTTCGCATATTTGTTCTCTAATTCCTAACAAGTGCCATAGGCTAAGGTATCAGTGAAAGGTAGGCCACATGTTACAAGGAAGTAAGTCACATCATTTGGGAAAATCATGAAAGGTTTTCAATGACCACATAAGGCTCGAGTGGAGAATCTTCGTAATAAAGTAAAATGATGATTCTTCACGGAAATTAGAAATTGAACGGTCTTCAATTTAGTTATCAAATCTTTGTAAAATTCAATAAGATTTTTTTATTCTCTATGCAATCAAATATGATTTCATGATTCAAATCAAGGAAAATGGGAAAGAGCCAAGGAAACTCTCCAACACGTAAAAAGTGTAGTTCCAGGTGGCACAACCACTAGTATTAAATGTAGTATGGGCACTCAGTTGAAGAAGGTGTGTAACAATGGATAAACAGAGTGACACCCTATTCCCTAAGAAAAATTAATGAAGGTGGTTGGGATTGGTTGAGGAATTCAAATTTACCTCTAATTTCTTCTCTCTCTCTCTCTCTCTCTCTCTCCATGATTTTCTATATATTGTAGAGAAATTCTCTTTCTAATGTTTTATAGTCTTAGAATTTGGGTATCTTGTAATATAAGGCTTCTCTCTTATGCTATGCGTATTTCCTAAGGGTCATATGGCTTAGATATTGTTTTAGTGAATGCTCTCATCTTCCTCTCGTGATTGTAATAGTCTGTGCACAATTTCATGCATTAAAATTTAATCTTATGGCTTGCTCTTCCCTTATTTTTATTTAATTACACTCCTTACCTTTATTTCATTTACAGGTGAGTTGTATGTTTCATTTTCGAATCTTTTCTGTTGTGTATCTTGAAAGTGAATTCTAGGAGTGACTTTGATCTATGTCTCATATCAAGTCCTATTCATTATCATTACCTTCCCTTTCCCCTTATCTAAATGTATTCATCCCCTTATTTTCTGGTGTTATCACCTCTATAGATTAGGATTTCTATTTATGCATCTCTTTCTCACCCTGGTCTCTTGAAAAGTTAGAGTAGGATTAGATAGTTGCATTTCAATTTCTAGGAGTATTTTTAGCAGTAGAGGTAAGTTGAGGAAGTTGATCTTCTTTGGAGGTTTGTCTCAGTTTGAGTCCCACAACTTGGAGACAATCCCATGTTGACTCAAATTTCAGGTTGTCTATGATCTGAATGTGGGTGAAATTTTGAGCTCCAATAGTTTTGGCATGCCGGTGGGACAAGAAGTAAAATATTTCTAGATTTATCAAGTTCGATGTGTGCTTGATAAAATTCTATCCTTTTAGAGGTTTTGTGATAACACATCTGGTGACTCCAAGCAATAAATCTACTAGTTTCAGCAGTTCAAGTGTCCTTGATTCATGAGAAGGATAAAAACTCGGTCTAGAATGCAAGAAGAAGGTGTATTCGAGTATTTACATCTATCTCCTGGATGACAAAGAAGAGGAAGGAAGATTCAGAGATCTCCATCTCCTCTAAACAGAACTCTCTTTACACCTCCACCTGGTAGACCCTTCTTGTAATTAACAAGAGTTCTCAGGCCTATTATAATGGCTCATCAATAGCCACCAGCTCAAAATTCATTTGTAAAATTCAGAAGTAGTAGCCCACTTGCCTTGAATTCCCAAAATCCTATTCTTATTGTGACTTAAAAGGAGAAAATAACACTACTCCAAGTTGATCACATTCAAGACATTGCAAATTTCTGTGCTATCCATGAAATTTTTGAAATGGATGTGGCATTCAAATTCCTAGCATTATCTCTTAAAGGAAAATCTCTACAATGGTTTAAGAGTTTAACATGCGGGGTAATTAGGAATTGGAACAAGTTGTGTAAAACATTGTACAATCCATTTGGGGAAAGAGCTAATAACTTATCTCTTTTGGAGTAGAACACCATAATCAAAAGATCACCTAATGAACAAATAGCTGATTTTAACTTAAAATTCCAGAGAGACACAGGGGACAGAATTCTAGTTCTTGTGAGACCTACAATAGAAGGTGCCTTTCTTTATTTCCTAAAATCTCTTAACTTTAATATTTTGTCTATGATACAATCAATGGGAGGAATAAACTTATCCGCAACTTATGAATTGGCCATTAGGTCTGAGAATTATTTAATTCAAGATGGAAAATTAGGTCCTAGGCCACCTATGCTATTATTCCTTGAATTTTTACAACACGGGAAACCTTCCATTTTTCTTATTCCCTAACCAAACCTCGCAACCCATTGCTTCATCATCATAAAACTCCACACAACAAAAGTAAGATGAGGAAATGAAATCTCTAATTAGAAACTTGAAAAATAAAGTTATATCCCTAGAAAAACAATAAGCCCAGTCATATAGAAATTATCAAAATCAAGGGAAATCTTCAAATCAGGGATATCAGCCATATAGAAATTAGCAGTCAAATCAAAGATACACACATAACCAAAAAAATAATAATTGGAAAATTCAAAGTGCTCCTCTTCCATTGGAAATAATTCCTCATTCACAAGCACTCCCTACTCCTAGTTTGAATCACACATTAGTTCCAACACAAAATAATATGACGTAAGAGACATAATAGTGTTTTCCATGTAATTTTCCACATGATCAACTTGGCTATGAAAGGGAAATGCATCTACAATCATACATGATCCAAGGTTATTCCAGTCAATAGGAACTAATTTTAGAAGTACTAAATGCTAAGAATGAAGTTTAACAGGCTTCCACAGATGTCAACCTCAAGTTATTTATAGTTGAGGACTTATGTGCATTCAATCAAATAGTTGGCGGCCTTGGTAGACCTCGAGACAAGTGTTGTTGACAACATGCGAAACAAGAATAGAATGTTGGAAGCTCAGGTTGTAACTCTTGAGGATCGAGTAGGGTCATAGGGAAAGGAAACTACATTAGAGGGACTAAGGAAAACCCGCATACTAAAGTAGAAACAAAAGTACTCGAGAAACTGCGTAATGAAGTAGAAAATGTGTCATAGCCTACGGTGCCTCGATAAAATTTCTGCATCAAAGGAGGTTGTTGTTCAAATAAATCCACGTGTTCAAACAATGCCGCAACAAAAGAAATAAAGTAGCATGCCATAGATGCAGAAATCCATGGGTCTCCCATTCAACATAGTTGAGAAAATGAAGAAGACTAATGTCAATGTCTCAATGTGGGATGCACTTTCCATTCCATCTCAGTGAGATCTTCTGTGTGAAGCCCTCAAGAAAATGCCTCCGGTGGATCCAAAGAATGCAAAAGGCTCTGTAGACACTAAAAATTACACTTCTATTTACACTTGTTCCCGTGTTATCCTAATACACCCCATTATTCACTCATTTATGATTAATTGATTAAATTAATTAATTAAAACACATTGTACCCCTTTGGATTAATTAAATTAATCCCATGTATCCTTATTACCCCTTTAGCTAAGTTAATTATTATTTATTAATTAATTAAGTGTGTGCACATCCTAGTCATCTGCCACTTGATCAAACTGCACTTAGACTCCACTTGGACTACCTATCCTTATCCTAGTTAACTGCACTTCTATAATCCTAGAAAGGTGGGGACAATTAAATTACACGTATAACCACCTTTCTAGATGCAACCTTTTACAATTAATTCATGTACCACCCTGGCACTATTGCAACTTCCCACAATGCTATTTTTAGCATATTCATTTATCTCGTGTATAACTAACTTTAACTGATTTTTCCTCTATAAATTACAAGCTTACCTTCCTTACAAATCCTCTTGAATCGACATACAAATAATCTACTGAATTCACTATGTTGGTAGCATTTTCATTCAAAGTTAGGAGAGTACTCAAAAGCATCCAAAATCATTTTTGACATTCATTTGCAAGGTTTCCCAAGAGACCCTTATTGAGGTTTGCATTGGAAGGTTACTAGAATGTTTGCAAATTATTTGTTTATCTTCTATTACTTTAGTTTTTCACCACATACATTTTGACATGCCGATGGGACTCGTACCCCTCCTTTTTCATCTTTGTTTCATTTTGTTTGTCTAATCTTGTTCTTGGAGTGCTTCATTGTTTTTGTAATGCTTTGCAGGTTTGAAAAAACTAGGCAAGCTGTAATTTTGTAGATATGAAACACATACCAAAATATTATTTTTGACTATTTTTTTGATTTATTCTCGAGTGTTTTCATGTTCTTTTATGTTCTAGTTTTTTCCTGCTAACCTGGTATATTTTCCCGTAAGAAAACAAAAAAACACAAACACCATATAGTTAGATTTTTCTTTTAAGAAAAAATAACAAAATATTTTAGATTTTCACTAAATCTAACTTAGATTTTAATGTAAAATAATAAATTTTTAAAAAATTTGAAAAAAATAAAAATAAAAATGTAAAAACATTTTTTTTTCAAACCCTACCCTCTCAAAGACCCCCTTCCCTACAGGCTCGGCCGGCTCGGTCAAACCAAACCAAATCCCCTCACCTCTCAACCTTGTTTCTCCTATCCCATGTTCCCCATTCCTTGCTCACCATCCTATTTACCCGACCCAAAGCCACGACTCTCCTTGTTCTCTAACTACCCTATAACCTACCCCAAGCCCCGATCTATGCTTACCCACCCTAAGCGAGACCCTCTTTTCTAACTACCATGACCCTCTTCCATAACTCAACTCCCTAGCCCCCATTTTGATCTACCCAGAGCCACGATCCCTATTCCCCATCCTCGTTGCTATCTTGACCCTAGCTCGGATAATTCCATCCTCATCCTACCTATAAAAAAACCCCTCTTGAGCCTGTCCTAACCTTCACCCACACATGGATCCCATTCCCCCATCTTCCGTGACCTCAATACTACCCTTTTCCTCACATGAAAAACTTGGCCCCATTCCCCAAGCCCTATCACTTTTCCTTCTCCAACCGAGTAAAATCCCGAATGCCAACCCCTCTGCTCCCACCTCACCCTCGGCTTAGACCGAGCCCTCCCCACCTCGACCGATCCATCTTTGTCTCACCCTTCTCCACACAAATATCCTCCACTTTTCTCACTGCACATGCACACAAACATACAATAAATTAAGTTTTTCCATTTATTTTGACCATGTTTATAGTTTTAGTTTTAGGGTTAGGTTTTTCCTTTATTTATTTTATTTAATTTTATTTACCATTTCTTATTTGTAGTTTAAGTTGCAATTAAAATAGTTTCTTTATTTATTTTTATTGGACTAACTGTGCAGGTTGCCAACTTAGTGTTATTGGACATTTTGGTCCAATTTTTCATGTTTTTCACCTTTTCTATCCATGTTTAGTCATTTTTTCAAACTAGATTAACCCTTTCTCATGTATTTTGTGTGCTTATTGCTTGTCGTTTTCTTTTTTTTCTACAGCTAATCATGAATTGATCACGCGTATGCTATTCCCTCATGCTTTTTAAAGAAATCTTGGGAATAAGAAATGTGGCCGTTTCTTTATTTCTTGTTTTTGGGAATTAATGTTTCACTTAACCAAAACCAACCCACCCATATGTTCATTTCTCACACATTTTAAGCGATCTTCCTCCCGGAGATTTCTCCAATTTGGTTGAGTGTTTCCAAATGAGGCTCTAATTCATCATCTTTTTCAGCATAATAGATTCCAAGGCCGGTCCTCCCAATATTTCTTCACCGGAGGACATACTTTAATTTTTCTTATAGCGCCTCACGCAATTGTGCCCTTGCTTTCCTATTTTTCATGTTCTTCATTTTCACCTAGTTCACCCAAAATACTAGGTGGCTACTAAAATATTGAAATCCCATTGGATTTTCTACCACCCTTATATTAATAATGATTACTAGTGTGTGAACATGGATTACTACCATCCCCTTAATTTGAACACAAAAAACACAATGCCAAGCCTTCTACTTACCCCACGTGGGGATAAGAAAATCCCAACCGCACTGAGAGAATACAACAGAGAAGCATCTCAAAACCTTAGAGTCCAAGCGTTGCTAAAATGAGGTCCATGATAGGCATTCAAGCATTTCCCCTCAAGAAAAATAGAACCACGTGGGAATACTCTGTTAATAAGATTCCTCATTTCCCCATGTCTCGACTCTCCTCAGGTATGAAGACCAAAGCATATATAAGAGGGGGATATTCCCTACTTGAATGGGTAAAATCCCATAAAAGGAAAGTAGACTTCATGTAGTTGGTGAATGGGATAAGGCTAGGGAATCAAGAGCTACTAGAAATGGGCATGTCACGGGGCTTGGTATCTAAAATCTAGTTCATATTTGACACGGTGGCCCATGATCACATTATTCGGCATAGGGATGACCTAATGAAACATATTCAAAAGTTTCCAATCGATAATGAGCCTATAAAATTTTTATGATCATGTCTTTTTTTTTTTTTTTTCAACCAATCCATGTTTTAAAACACTTTATAGTAACATGTATATATTTTGAGAGGGCAAGGGCCCTGAAATATAACCCCATTTTGTTTAATTTATTCGGTGCTTTGAGCAACATTTATGTTTTAAAATACATGTTGTGTGTACATATTATTTACTTTAAAATCATTTAGGCACATCTTGTAGTTACTTACTTTCTCTTCTTTGTAACATGAGTAACCATAGAAAGTATAAAATTTCATCTTATGGTTGCATTTTACATTTTACTCATACTTTGCACAACATTAGGGTTGGAAGACGTAGGCACTTGTTATCTTTCTCGCCCTAAAAACTTGGGAAAGCCTAAGTTTCTTTACTTACCTCTTTTTGAGTCGATGGACGGGATTAAAAAAAAACCCCGGACCCTATCACAGTAAAGCACTAGAGAATTAGGCCCTTGACTCTGAGATGTTATTCATTTTATAAAAATAGTAAGTATCCCTTCTCAATTGTTGAGGTCAAACTATTTCTTGTGTACATTCCTGGTATGACCCAAAAATAGGAAATACTATTTGTTCCCACTATGGAAGATGTAATCTGGGTCATATTTTTGAGGACTTTTTGAGTATATTTTTGGGCTAGCCTACACAACTTCCAGAGATACTTTAATTTTTGGGCTTCGGGAAAAAATACACTATCCACACCATATTCACACTTTACAAAATACACCCAAAGTCCCGGCCTTGCGCTGAAAAACAATGTGTGTTGTAACTTAATCATGTAAAAGTTTGAGGACCTTTATAACATTGGTAGGACCACTATATTCCTAACCATCCCATTGCTAAAATATGATCCCAAATAAAGAAAATATAAGCTAAAACCATCCCTCATTCCTTACTTCTCCGGAAGAGAATCCACTAAACAAGCTAGTTTTAGAAAAATAGGATGAACACAAATGGGTACCAATATTGGCTCTAGCTTGAGATGAACTCCCACCATGGGTGTACAAATAAAATTAGATTTTTTTGGAAAAATAAGATCAGTCACCTATCCATTAGGCAACGAAGTCAACGTATGATCAAAGCTACAAGTCACCGCCATAAGAGGAAAAAACAACTTAAAACCAACGAAACCCAAAGAGGAAAAAAGCACACCACTATACACTTTATAAGAAAACCATCGAGTCTAAGGACCCGAAAACCTTCTTTACATCCAATGGGATCCCATATAATATGTACACATCCGATCCGAGATACACCAATTACCACACCATCTCCTAAAGGTAATAATTACACTAAATTCAATTGAAACAAATATCCTTAATTGGTTTTAATTACCTAGAAACCCTTCATTTTATAGAAGCATAATCATGTCTCCATCCACACCCATGGATCCTCTTTTCCCTCTAAGTGCAGTCCATTCATATATAATTCCTTTTCCACAACACACCACATGATACAAAAATCCAAGGACCTACATGTGTTTCTCAAGATGTTTGATAAATTTCTCTCTTTCTAGAGTAGATAAATCTCCATTTATCCAATTATTTTTAAACTCAACATAAGCATTAAGACAATGGTCAACATACTCACTTTTACTTGCATTTACCATACCTACTTCTGAAAAGATATCATATATTCCTAATGCATTTTTATTAATAGGAGGGGAATGCAGACACCAAACTCCAAAACACATGAGTCTCATTTTTTGAAGGGAAGGAACTGACCTGTTGTTACAAATCACAATCCTTAGGTGAAACAACTTAATGCATCTCCAAAATTTTGGGTAGAAAGGATTACTCCATCACTTGATCAGAAAACATGGGATCAAGATGATATACCCCGTACTTTACATGTCATCTAGTACTAACATCCTCGATGACTAAAACTGAATCACAACCTCGTATACCTTTCATTGACGATAAAAATTCTTAGTATTATTTCTAAAATGATCTTCCCTTTTATCTAAGGTCTTGACATCATTTTTAGGGACATATGAGTATATCAAATCATTATCATTTAGGAATTATAAAAACTTACACCATTATTTAAGATGTTTCTCTTGCTCCATAATTGCATCAAGTAGACAACATCTATCTTGTACTTGAGGGGACATTACCATTATATTTAGCAATAACTTAATATTTTAACAAAAAAATTATGAGCAGATGAAATACAACCTATATCTGAAACTAATGCATCAAAACCTTTGGTCAAATTTTGACATGCCCCGAGAGATAATATCCCAGAACTCACTAGCTATTTGGGCATGTAAGAAGCCTATAGAAGACATGCCACCACTCTGGTTTGTGGAACCATGTAATACATCTCTTTCTTCAGTGCCTAGTTTCACTTTGTTAACACTAAGCACATTTTCCACAATATAGGGGGAATGGGGCTTACAAAATTTGTCACACTAGACAAAAACATAATCAATCAGATCACTCTTCTAAAAACAATCATAAATCGGTGTCTTAACATCGACACATATCCTACAATGTGATTTTCTTCATTCTTGAAACATATGAACCTTCTTCCTTCAACCAAACACATGACATCTTCATCATACCCATAGAAAAATGAAGTAAGGTCATCACTAAATTTCTTTCCAAATATTGTCACCATTTCCATCCATGAAAAAACAGAGCTCTGAGGTAAAGAATTGAACTAATATCTAACATTTAATTGCAGTTTTTGCACAAATAACATCATACAAACATATTCATAACTCACTTGGTACTCATACATCATTTCCACAAACATAGCAAGATGTTTTTCCACATAAGTATTACCATATCCTCGAAACATAGGAAATTTGAGTCTTATCCCAGTGGGGATTTGGTGGGGGTATCCAAATATTTTTTTAAAGTCCAAGGGTTTGAACGAACTTGGTTTAAAAGGAAATTTAGAAGGAAAATAACACTAAGCACTATCATAGATACCCATGAAACACTTCACATAAAACTAATTTTTACTAATAAATCCTCACTACATGAGGTCTAGATGACATAATGGTAAATAATGAACAAAAATTCAAAACAAGATACAAAAATTCAATGGAACCTCATCAAAATGAAAAAATATTGGTCTATTATAACCAAAAGGATAACGCAGTCACCACTAGAGTGGTGTCTCTAGAAAAAAATGAATCATATGACATCACAAGAACAAGTCATAGATCAAAACACATTTTAAAATACCATAAAGATCAACAAAATAAAGTTAGATAAAAACCTAGATGAGTACAAATAGTCTAAGTCCCCTGCAATGACACTAGAAAAGGTTTTAACTCCCGGTTACACCCTAGGGGAAGAAGAAGGGGGATACGGATGTGTAGGGGAGGTAAAGTGATGGAGGAGGAACCTCATGAGATGTCATCTTGTATCCGGGGTATGACCTCCCTCACGGTATCCCATCCGCCCTTCTTGAGGGAGTGATGGGGAGGTAATTGAACAAAGGGTGTGGCTGCTATCCACTGCTATTTCTAACTCTACCTTTTTCAGGTGAGAGGACCTGAGAATGTTGTTAGGGGAACATATAGGTTAGGGCTTGGAGTCGAAGTTATGTTTTGAGGAATTTGAGAGGAACAGATTGGAACCAGGTGGAACCACCTAATATAATGTTCAATCAAAAGAGTGGTAACTACATGTTATAAACACCCGAGAACTCGATATAGACCAGTAAGGGTAGTCTTGGTTTGACCCGCAGGTTTTTCCCAAAGTTTTTCACACAATTTATATGTGATTTTATGATGAGGTACCTTGGGTTAGGGGTGATAACATGCTAATAATGTGTTCTCCCAGGCGGGTCATTGGAATACAAACAAGTGATATGGGACCCGCACAATGAGTTAAGATTTTTTGCTAAAATTTAGTCAGATTTTGTGGGGATAAGAAGGATTTTGAAAGAAGGGAGGGAAAAAGGGGGAAAATATTTGAGGGTAACTGGGGGAATTATAGAAAAAAAATTCCAACCATTTTTTATCCTCATCACTACATGAATAGGGGTGAGGAAATGAATGGGCCTCTCGTAGGAAGTTGGTCTATAGGGAAAGCTCGAGAAAACCAAGATCTAAATTCCTGAAAATCCATCTTAGTACACCTAAGGCATGATCATCTCATGCAACATCATGCTAAATAGTCTAGATTAGGGGAACCCCAAGAAATTACCAATCATACCCCAAATTCCACTTAGTCCACATGGATATTTTTATAGGCTTCAGAAGTGAAGTTTTCAGGTGCCCCCATAAAATTTCAAATACTCACACCCTTCCTAGACGAGATCTAAGCAAGTGTAGGATATGTTTAAAATTGAGTTACAACCATGATTCACATAGAATTACAACAAAAATACATGTATAACCTCAACCTTAAGATCATTTTGTAAAAAAAAAATAAAGAGATTTCATGAATCTGAATAATCTTCAAGTAAAAGCTCATTAAACTTAGGAAAAGATAAGGGAAACATATATTAATGCTCTCAAATCCCATTAATGACTATACATATGCAATCATATTAACATAAATTCTTGATAATTGGGTCAAATAGAGAAAAACCTTCATCACAACATATTCCTTCCTTCTGGCTAGTAATGCCTATGTAAATTCCCTCCAAAATATTTTCCCCAAAAAATTCCTGCCCTTTTTTCACTCTAGCTAAGAACCCTCCTCCTCTTTTCTAGAACCTCTTTGAGATCTTATATACTACCTTATAATCTCAAGGTTTTAGAGCATATTCATTTGATCTCCTATAAACTACCACTTCATATAACTTCTTGGGGATGCCATGGAAAAAATGCAAAAATTTACTCACGAAAATCACCAATTTATCAAACTCCCACCATGTCCTTCATACGTCATCATGAAGTAGCCAATTGTTTTCCAAGTCATGTCACATTCAATATCTAGAATTTCCACATGTATTAGCATGATGTGGCGATGAAATAAATGTGACAAGAAATTTTTGAAAAGTGTGGGCCTTTAATCACTCTTCGCGACACATTCCGCATAAATAGGTGATCTTTCTTTAAACCTCACATATACCTATAAATCGGAATGTGATATGTATTAATATAGAAATGATGTCCTTTGGCTTGTCGCTTGCTAGTGTCGTGCCTATTTAAGCAAAGACACCATCCTTCCATTCATCACCCATCTTTTTTAGAGTCGTTTGCTTTCGATTTTTGATCAATTTTTGTTTCCATGTCTTCTTCACCTTTGGATTTTAATTTTCTGCCTGCAGAATTCATCCATTTGGGTGTGTGTTTCCAATTGACCGGGCCAAATGAGGCTCTAATTATTCATCTTTTTAGCATACCAGATTCCATGGCTGGTCCTCCCAATATTTCTTTGCGAGGACATACTTTAAGTTTTCTCACAATGCCTCATAAAATTGTGCCCTTCCTTTCCTATTTTTCAAGTTCTTCATTTTCACTTGGTTCACCTAGAATATCGTGTGGAAAATAAATAGTTAAAATACCATTGGTTTTTCTACTTCCCTTATATTAATAATTATTACTGGTGTGTGAACATGGATTAATACCATCCCCTTAATTTGACCAAGGAAGTCAAAATGCCTAGCATTCTACTTACCCCACATGGGGATGAGAAAATATAGTTTCACTAGAGAATGCAACGAGAGAAGTGTATGACATCCTTAGAGTCTGGTCTTGCTGAAATGTGGTCCACGATAGGAATTTAAGCCTTTCCCCTCAAGAAAAGGAGAACCATGAGGGAATAATTTGTTAATAAGATTCCTCATTTTCCTATGTCTCAACTCTCCTCATGTATGAATACCAAAGGATATATATTAGGGGACATTCTCTTTCGGAATGGGTAAACTCCCATAAAAGGAAAGAAAATTTCATGCAATTTCTAAATGGGCTGCGAGTTAACAACTCATGAGCTTAAAATGGGCATGTCATGGGGCTTGGTATTTGAAATCTAGTTCATATTCGGAATGGTGGTCCATGATGAATTTATTTAGCACAAGGATGACTCTGATGAAATGTATTCCAGAGCTTCCAAGTGATAATGATCCTATAGAAGTTTGATGCTCATGTATTTTTATTTTTTCAACCAATCCATGTTTTATAACACTGTATACTCATATGTATATATTTTGCGAGGGCAGGGGCCCTTGAAATAGAACCCCATTTTGTTTAATGTATTCATTTCTTTGAGTAACCTTTCTATTTTAAAATGCATGTTGTGTGTACATATTGTTTCTTTTAAAATCATTCAGGCATGTCTTGTAGTTACTTAATTTTTCTTCCTTGTAACATGAGAAACCCTCAAAAGAAAAAAATTTCATCTTATGGTTGCATTTTACATTTTAATCACACTTTGCACACAATCAATGGAGGAAGATGTAGGAACTCATTATCTTTCTCACTCTCAAAAATTGGGAAAGTGTAAGTTTTTTTACTTTCATAAGTTTGAGTAAGATGGCATGGCTCTTAACAAAACCCTTGAATAATGTCACAAGAAAGCGAGAGAATCGATCCACGACTTTGAGATGTTATTCGTTTATAAAACTTATAAGTATCCGTTATCGAGACATTGAGGTCAAACAACTTCCCCAAGATAAAAAAATAGGCAATACTATTTGTTCCCACTATGGAAGATGAAATCCGGGTCGGAGATTTTGAGGAAATTTTGAGTATATTTTAAGACACAAATACACAATTTTTATACATAATTTAATTTTCAAGCTTCAGGAAAAAATTGCACTATCCACACTATATTCGTACTTTACAAAACATGCCCATAGTTTTGACCTTGTGCTAAAAAACAATGTGTGTAATAATTTAATCATGCAAAATTTTGAGGACATTCCTAGAATTGGTAGGACTACTACATTCCTAACCATCTCATTGCTAAAATATGAGCCGAGATAAGGAAAATATAACCAAAAACCAACCCTCATTCCTTACTTCTCAGGGAAGAGAATCCACTTACATGTTAGTTTTATAAAAATAGAACAAACATAAATGTGTACTAGAAGTGACTATGGATTTGTGAGACATGGGAAGTTAATGTCTATTGTGAAGAAGGGTGATTAATAGCAATAAAAATTATATTGATGAGGTGTATTGATATTGGGATGCACATGAACACTTTCTAAATAGAATACATGGGTTACTTTGAAGGGGTTGGTTGGGACATACTAAGTGGGATGGATATCAAGATTATAGTGGGTTTTGGGGAACACTCGATGGTATAGGACTAGAGGTAGAAGGAGATGCATTAGTTTTATTTTATGAAGGTGATAAGCATGACAAGGGGTGTGGTGATGATGATAGATATTGATTATTTTTGTCTTGTGACAAGAAAAAAATGAGATCAAAAGAAATGACATGGAGCCATGACGTGAGAATTGATGTTCTTGACCCATTGGCGGTGAAATAAGGATGAAGTTGTTAGATGAATGGCTCATGATTAAGTTAATAATCTGGGAATGGTCGAAAGTGATGATAGTGACAAGAGGTCATTGTTAAGGTGTAGGTTATTGGATAAGTAAACCTCGGGTAACAATTATCACCATTAATCCCCATGTCCAAGTCTTCTAGCACCCCTTCATTATCACATCATTATCATATTATACATTAAATCCTTACCCCAAGTTTTATTTTTACCCGTTATATTTACTCCCCATAAATATCAATCTACAACTATAAAATCCTATTTTACTCCTCTTAAAATCACCCAAAACCACTTATAAACCTAAATAAAATAAAATAAAACAAATCAACAACTTCTTAAACCATTTAACAACATATTTGACCCACATAACCTCTTCCCAACAAATATCCTTTAAAAAAAAAAAAAAAAAAACCTCGATTTGGGAAGTATTTATAACCTTTTCCCTCTAAAACCTAGATCACTAGTGATTCATATGAATGACTAGCGATTATCCTACTTGTTAGTGAACCTATATAAACAAGATCTAGGCCACCATTTGAAGCTAGCTTGTAGCTGGAAATTACCTAATTACTTCATATTAAATATTTCTTTGTATCATAACCATGTAAAGAGTCAAATATCATCATAGAAACATTCAAGACATAAATAAGTTCTTCTTTAGCTTTTCACATCTCGAGGAGTCAACTCAACCTTCTTGAATTTATAATCTCCCTTTATAAGGTAATACCATATTCTAGTATTTATTTATCAATATATAAAAGTTATGTATCTTTATTCAATTAATTATTATGTGTATGCATCATAAGTAGGCCAAAATCAACCATCTTAGCATCTATTTCAAGTCCCATCTCCATCCCTTATGAACCTTTGTATTTTCATAGCAATCACTGATGATTCACTAGAATCACTGGTGATTCCTTTCTTAAAGGTCCTTTAACCCCTAAGATTGATTTTTAGACATCTAAATCACATAATTTATTACCATAAGGCCCCTCAAGTGTCTGTCTAGTCATATCAAGCTCCTTTGAGCCATCTTTAACACTCTATTAGTTATCTAAATCAAATCTATCATCTTACTCACCTTTGTGAGTACACAACTATCTACATCCTTACTCCTTTGAGCCATTTTATGATCCCTAGACTCCCTTTAGATCAAGTATCACCATTAGACCATCATATAGCCATGGATTGTGTCAGTCCCTTTGCCTTTTCATTATTGGTCATATTGTTTGTTTTGTGATTTTATCTTATTATTATAAGATTAATTTCTTGAATGTGGATTGACATCCTTGCAAGAAAGTCCATTGAATTTTGGGGACTATATTTTTCTAGAAAATGTACCATATATCTAGCTAATCCTATCTATTTCTAAGTGTTTGTGCATTGTAGGTATCTTATCCCATTGAAAATAAGAATTTGTGTGCATGCTTGGATCCATTGACATTGAATTAACCATCAACATAAATATTTATCCTCACAGTATCGGTAAACCACACATGTCTAGCGTGGTTTTTACCTTTGGTTTTCTTGATTTAGTTCAAAGGGTAACAACTGAGCTTGACCTTGATATGGTGGGGTTTTTAGGGTACCCAAAATGTTGATTATGTTTTTATATTGTGCACCGTGTGAAGAAATGGATCAAAGCATCTTTCCATGTAAAAAACCATACAAAGATCACATTCAAAGATGATTTTGTTATTGTTTAGAAAGATGGCTTAAGATTTTATTGATTTTTGTGATCACATTACAAGATACTAAGATAGAAGTGTGGATATCAATTATTTAAATTAATTACATATATAACTAATATTAATCATGGTTTAAAACCATAAATAAGATTCCGGGTCTATGTAAAGGTTCTTAGTCATATTAGAGGCTGCATAATCAGTTATTTCTTTTGCCCCTACACTAGTGTCAATATTGGAACAAAAATTTAACCCTCTACAAATAAATCAAAGGATTCTTCTCACGGGGTGTCAAAGAGATGAGTGAGGGAAGTGTTGGTGCTTGAGATAATGATGTGGTTGTGGTCTTTAATTATAGAATCTATGTTGTGGTTTTCTGCTACATCCAAGCCTATCTCGTAAGCTTGCTCATACTATACGAGGTCCAGCATGAAGCCTTATAGATTAGTTGTAAATGTCCTAGAATGATTTGGTGGCCTCTCATATGCACTAAGTGGTTATGAATATATCCTCTAGATGGTGAAAGGGAACATTTTGAATTGCGTAGAGCTCAAGATCATGGAGGAGCTTGTATTTCTCCTAGTAGAGTGGGTGTTGGATGATAGGAAAGACACCGATATTTGCTGTAGGGATAATTATAGTCTCCTAATGTCATATGAAGAAATCATGCTAGATAAAATATTAGTAGATAACAAGAAAAATATTTTCATTTTGGTTAAGTTCAGATGAAAATGATGAAAAAGTATAAACATACAAGAATCACTATTGATTTATGGAAATCACATGTGATTACTTGTGAAACTTGACTATTTTTCTAAAGAGATTCAAACTAAATTATTTAGATAGCAATTTTATCGAAACAAAGAATTATCAATGTGTAATTGATCTAGAAATAGAAATGTACCTTATTTTGGTTTTTAAATTGAACAAAAATAAAATATTGTTGAGCCCTAAATTATTTGTTAAGTACCAAAAGGTGCATGTGTAGGAGCAATAAGAAGAAGGGTGTGTGGGGCTAAGTGCGTAGGACAAGGATTTAGGAGAAACCAGGTGTGCATGTAATGAAATACATAGGTTCTAAGGAATTAGCCATATCAGCAATCTGGAGGTAGGTACACGAGGAAAACGTGACTCGACTAGGCATCCGAGTGGATAAGGTATCATCTTGGAAGACTTGGTGGTCAAGGAAAGAATATTACACACATGGAATATTCCTAAGAAGACATCATTACAGAAAGTGGAGATCTTAGAGCAGAATAAGCATGCACCATTGGAGGACCACATTGACACTTGGCATCTGATCTGCTCTTGAAGAAAGGCATGGTGGTGGGTGTTGATCCTATAAGAAGAGATTCTCAGATAGAAGAAGAGACACAAAGACACACATGAAGGAATAAAGAGATAAAAATGAAGGCATGAAGAGAGACACTAAGACATATAGCATGGGAAGAGTGAAGCTCTGTAGAGAATACTAGGAGGCCCTAGGGGTTGGGGTTCTCATTAGAGGATTGCATGAATTTTATCATGTCTAAGGGATGGGTCTATAAAAATGTTATAATAATGAAAGCATAGCCAGGACCTCGATATATGGGTTAGACCCTTGTCAAGATACATTTGGTCTGATATGACCCCTTTGAATGTAATGTGGTTATTGAGACTATGATCAATATAAATATATGGATCTATTTTGATTATCTAGCTCATGGGGGAAAACCCTAGTGTTATTCCCTTATATTTTATGGCAGATCTATTTTGAGTTTGCTCGGATATTTAGTATTGGACCTAAGTTTGATGCACACAGTGGGTAGAAAAGCACTTGTATCACGAGTTGTCTGAGATATTCTTCTGTTGCTTTCCAAGAGAGTTATATGAATCATTTTCCACGCATGCATCTAGACCAAGATGATATTATAGATCTTGTGTATGGACCCAAGATGAATATCGAGGCTTTAAAATGCTAATATGACTTGGAAATGTGCTATTAATCATTGGTGGAAAAGATTGCGACTAGTTATACCCCACGGAATACACTATTTCTATGTATTCTTGTCATGAGGTTGCTAAGTTTGAGTTCTTAAGGGATCATAGAGGATTATTTTTGTGTGTTATCCCTTTTGCTATAAATATCTTGATCATTACACTAAGTTTGGAAGCATTCCCTATGGCCGGATAAGATTCTCTAAGTGCTGGGTGAGGAATCTAGGGTGGAGGAAGATGGTGGACCTTGTGGATGAAAAGGAGAGAGAAGAAAGATGACTCGGGTATAGTGAAGCACATGAGAAGGAGTTGGCCAAACAATGTGAGGTTTTAGGAGTGATAGATCTATGGAGGTAGGTGTTGTAGGAAGGAATTAGGGCTCATAGAGAGGACGTGGAGCCTAAGAAGTCTGTGCTACCCCATCTTGGCAAGTGCAGGAGAGAGACCCATTTATCTTCTCGATGAGAGTTCATTACTTAGAGGAAGGAGAGCCATTAACGTGCATCTGAATCCACATGGTGACCAACCCCTGACACTTATTCTTCCAAATCAAGAGATAAGTATTACCCACCCTATTGGTATTGGTAGGAGTGATCGATCTTCACGTAGGAGATATAATTTTTCATTTGGTACATCTATGGATACATAACCATTCCTTGTGTTTGGGGGAATATTGTTTGGAAAGATGTTTGGGAAAATTTTGGGTACGCAAAGTTTGGGTATCATACCTAGAAGTAGCATGGGACACACATCTAGTAGGAGTGAAATATCACAAGATTTTGACACACAATTTAGTGGGACATTGGGGACATAAGGTATGACCACTTCAGGCCCATTATTGGTTACATGAGGTGGATCTGGTGCATTCATAGCTAGAGGACCTGGTTGACCTAGTGGATTTGGAGGATCTAGTGGGTTTGGAGGGAAAATAATTGGTGGATTTAGTGGATCTAGTGGTGAGGTCACATCAAAGGGAATCAAGGTTTTGGATCAAGTAAACAAGGACCTCAACCACCTCAGCAAGTATTTTTTGAGATGTATTTACACCTACCAGACTACAAAGGTGTTGAGGATACTACAGAGCATGTTCACAAGTGTGAGCTGCTATAGCGTGCAAAGGGGATCACTACCCTAGAGTGGAAGGAAAGTTAGTTTGTAACAATGTTGCAAGGATGTGTGCATAGTTGGTACTAAAATTATGACCCCATAAGAAGATGGTAGATTGCACCGCACCTGTGGAATGCCTTCTTGGCTAAATTCCTTATCCCTAAGTTTGAACAAAAGAGCATCAACATGCTGAAAGAGATTGAAAAATGTATGACAGAGAGTGTGTAGTAGTATGATGCATGTTTTAAGAATCTCATGTCAAATTTGTCTTATGATATTCATCCTTCCAAGCATACTTAGTGGTTTGTTGGAGGGTTGTTAACACTGCTTCGAATGGAACTTTTGCATAAGAATTTTAAATACTTGTGTGAGGCCTTGGAAGCTTCCCTAAATGATGAGGTTGTTAGAAGCATGGATACCAATGTTAGACCTTTTCTTGAGGCTTAGATTACTGCAATGGCCAAGAAAAAAGAGAAACTATCTCCAAACATAGCGCAAGAGACTCATAGTAACCTATGGTCCACAAATTATGAGGTAGAAGGGGATACAAATGATAGTTTCTCGTAGGGATCGATGTGCTCCATGACAAGTGGTGTGGGATTTTCCATGGAGATCATGATGCAAGTAGGTTCCACTACTTGCTTCATGTTATCCATAAAAATGTGTCTTGTTATTATAAAATATGCACTGCATGTACTATTCATGACACCAAGGATTGTTAGTTGATTGACTAGATACATGATGCCATTGATATTGGTGTGCACTATACCAACCTTGAAAATAATTCCAAGGATGATGGTTGTCACTATGAATGGAAAGTGGATGGAGGGGTGTATGGAAGAGGATTCTGAGGAGGATTTTTGGTTGTGTCAACCACGAGAGGAGGAATACGTGATTTCACACCGAACCTATTATAATTATGGGTCTATGAAGCACTATAAGTGTGAATACCCTGATCTATTACAATTCTATTGGTGTGGAAAGAAGTATAAGTATAAGGAATTCTCGTGAGATGTTTGAGCATATGATCTAGAAACACCTTAAGGACAAAGGCTCTGGGATGGGAAGCGTAAAGAAGGTTATTTCATAATGGATGCCAAGGGTGGTGCACGAGTCAAAACTAGAGCCTCACTACTACAGTTACGACGCGAGATGAGGCTACACACGCAAGGGAAGTACCAAGGTAGAGACCAATGATTATTAGAGAAGAAGTGGTACATGGAAAGTATCTAGACCCTACTCATCAGAAGGAGGTGTAATAAGAGACCATGGATGTGATTGAAATCCTACAAGGAGAGATCTAATGCTTGAAAGAGTAGTCAAGATAGTTAGCTAAAAGGAAGAATGATGAGGCTCCAAAAAGGATGTAGATGAGGTAAAGGAAGAATGCAAAATGTTTAGGTAAGGGAATATCATTCCCTTACTAGGATAATGGTTACGGGAAAAAGTACCATGTCTTTGGATCAAAGTAAAAAAGGTAGGTTCTGCATGTTTACCTTCCTCCCCACAACCTTGAATGCTTTTATAGATGGCTAGATTTTGAGATATATTTTGATTGACACATGTGAAAAGGTATATTTCCTCACTCTAGATGCATCGCATCAAATGGGAATGCCCCCACTATAGCCACCTTTGAATGTGCTGTATATGGCTAACAATACAAAGGTGATGCCCATTGTTGTCTTTAAGGATACTATTATCACTATCCAAGGGGTAAAGTTCACTGGGGACTTTGAAGTCTTGGCACTAGCTGAGGTAGACAACTTTCCAACATTACTTGGGTTCCCTTGGTGTTATAATAAAAATGATAACCCACAGTTCAACAAGGGATACATAAGTTTTGAAAAAAAGAAAGAACATGTTATGATCCCCTTGACTAATGGGAAGTCAACACCCTATACTGAGCCCTAGGGAGAATAAGTTCTTGACATTATCTATGTGTGCTCCATCGGGGACCCCGAGGTTATCAACCCTACGAAAAGAGTTATTCAGGTTTGAAAACACCTAATCCATGAGTGATACAACTAGTGTGGCATACAACAATTGGGTGCACAATATTTATGAGTTAATTGGGTGATAGTTAAGAGGATTTTTACAAGGGAGAAAAAGGTGCACTCGATCAACTACCTCGGAGGAAAGAAGTTACCAAGTTATTCTGGAGGGGCCAACCTTAATGATTTCTTATGAGAAATGGAGGCTCAATGGAAAAATGAGGTCAAAAGAAGAGGGATGCTTAGCTATAAATTTCTTGGGACCGAAATGTGTTGGTGGTGACACATCACAATAGCCTTCTAGAGTGGTGTGAAGTGAGAATCACATTCTCTATTAGGTTTTCTGAAGTAATGCATCCACTGCAATATGTGACTACCATGGGAAGGAACCCACCTCATTTCACATCCAAGCATGTGAGAAAGCATGGATGGAAGGCATAAAGGCCTTACCACCTTTTTTATGGGTACATAATCTATATTCCACCTTATAAGGCTATGCACATGCATGTTATATTCACCCCAAGATGCACCATCAGCAAGGAAATTGGCATGGGTTGACGACTGACCTCCTTCATGATTTCGAGTATCAGAGTACTAAACCATTGGTGGATAGGGAATTACAAGTTGTTAAATTCCTAACGATGGGAGATAGAGCCATGGTATAAGATAGAATATTAAATTTATTTGGTGAACCTAGTTTGAAACCATGCTTTGATGATGAAGAGTCAAAAGAAGTACAACTTGAGCGCACATGCATGAAGAAAGAAGAGGGAAAGGTGGTCTATGTGATAGATGGCAAAGAGATGGAGAGTTTAGATGTAAACCATACTAAAGGTAGACACAAATTTATTGATAGTGTTGATGAGAAATCGCACGCCCTATCATGAACCCATCAAAACAAATAAGGTTAACATTGGTTCGGAGGCCAAACCTAAGGAGGCTACCATCAAAGACTATTGGTCCGAGAAGGAGGTTTCAAAGATCATTGATCTCTTGCATGAGTTTTAGGACTTATTTCGTGTGGATACCATGAAATTAAAGGCATTCACCACTCCTTGGGAGAAATGAAGATCAAGTTAAAGGAGGGTGCGCACTGATTCGAAGAGGGCCTTATTAAATGAATTAAAATTTTCGTGTCAAAGTCAAGGATGAAAAAATGATCACTTCAGGCATCATTGAAGCTATGGAGGAATTAGAATGGGTAAGCCCCATGGTCATCAACATTAAAAAGGATGGAAAGATAAGGATTTGTTTTGACTATAGGGACTTAAATGTGGTATGTGTAATTGATCCTTTTCCAACCCCTTTTAGTAAATAAATCTTGGAAGGAGTGGCTGGTCGCGAAATCTATTCCTTCATGGATGGATTCTCAGAATTCTACTAAGTTAGAATTTCTAAAGAAGACTAAGAAAAGACAACTTTCTCCACTGAATGAGGAATTTTTTTCCTATACGCTTATGCCTTGTGGACTAAGAAATGCATCTGCTTGTGTTTTTATGCATAATGGTCCAAGCATTTCAGATTTTATCCATAAGTTCCTTTAGGTCTACCTCGATGACTAAACAATGTATGGACTAGTGAAGGACCATTATGACAATGTAAGGCTGATGTTTGAAAGATGTCGACAGTTGAAGATATCCCTCAACATTAAGAAGTGTGTTTTCTATACTCCATTTGGGACCCACTTAGGGCATATCATATGTAAGGAATGTTTTTGGTAGATCCCACCAAATATTGCTATTATTGTGTGGTTATGGGAACCTACCAGTCAAAGGGAAATGCATAGATTCCTTGGGAATATAGGATACTACTAGAAGTTTATCAAGGGATATGCCAAGATCACTTTGTGCCATTGGAGGAGTTACTAAAACAAAAGAGTTCCTTTCATTGGGGAGAGGCACAATAGATGACATTTGACACTTTGAAGGATAAACTTGTCATTTTACCCATATTACGGTTTCCCTCTTGGGATAAACCTTTCCACATGCATGTTGATGCCTCAGGAACAACCATTTGAGTAGTGCTATCATAACATGGTGAGGGAATTTTTGATCACCCCCTTTGTTTTACAAGTAGGAAGTTGACACCAGCATACCAAAATTACATCACTAGTGAGTGTGAAGCACCATCAATTATTTATGTGCTAAATAAATTTAGGTAATATCTATTGGCAACACCCTTCATATGTTATATGGACCACATGGTTTTTAAGTACTTGGTGAATAAGCCCATGTTGCAAGGGCACATATGTCGGTGGGTTTTGTTGTTTTAAGAGTTTGAGTTTAGAGTTGTTGTGAAACTAGGAAAGAGTAACTCAAGGCCTGACCATTTGTCAAGGATAGATTCATGAGAGGATGTGCGAGATCATTGAGGATGTTATGCCAAACACACAAATTTTTAGGTTGTGGTGCATGCCCTCTAACTTTTAAGTTATTGTTGTGTTCCTCAAAATAGGCATGGCATCATAGGGGATGAAAACTTTGGAAAGGAAATAGTTAGCTATATGCGCCACACCCTACATGCTAATTAGTGGAGACTTATACAAGTTAGGTTGTGATGAGGTTCTGTGTTGATGCGTGTTAGAACATGAGCATGTTGCAATCATGGAAGAAGCACATGGTGGGATTGCAAGAGGGCATTATGTAGGGAATGCCACCACGCGGAAGATTCTACTTGCATGGATTTGGTGGGAAATTATCTACTAGGATTGTATTGAATTTTGTAAGGCATGTGACCATTTCCAATGCCTTGGCAAGCCAGAAAAAGAGATAAGATGCCCCTAAGACCTATAACTAGCATAGAACCATTTGAAAAATCCCCATTGATTTTATAGGACCAATTTCACCTACCACATGAAGGACTTATTCGATTCATATCATTACTCTCACCAACTACTTAATGAAAGGGGAAGAGGTAATGCCTATAAAGGATTACAAAATGGTGAAAACTACTAGATTATTATGGGAGAACTTAATAAGTAGGTAAAGATGACCTTTAAGCTTGACTAGTGATAGGGTACACATTTTCGAATGAAATAGTCAAGATTTTATTAGAAGAGTTCATGGTGGCCCATCATAAGACTACCCCATATCACCCTCAAGCTAATGGAACTGCTGAGGCATTTAACAAAATTCTAAGCCACACATTGACCAAAATTTTTGATGTGGGAAGACAATATTGGGATGACAAGGTATCAACCATTCTATGGGCATATAGGACAACCTACAAGATATTGAACAAGGCCACAATGTTTCAATTGGTGTTTTGTGTGAAGGATATTTTATTGGTTGAATTTATGCTATCATCACTATGTATTATATGTCTAGGAGGGTTAGATGATGAAAAATAAATTCAGGAGTACATGGAGAAGTTAATGCAGTTGGACAAAAGGCTATCACTTGCTAGATGGATTCAAGAATGAAAAGGAATAAAAATAAGTATGGCATGATCATCATATTAAAAAAACAATTCAAGGTTGGGTAGATGGTCTTGCTATATGACTCCAAATTTATGCACCATCCTAGGAAACTGAAAGTCCATTGGTTAGGGCCATATATCATCTCGTACATCCTTGATTTAGGTGCATGTCAGTTACAAGCATTAGATTAGATGAGATTACTAGGACATTTCAATGGGAGTAGGTTGAAGACCTACTATAAATAAGGCTTATGTGTAATCATAAATAAGGTAGTATTTCCATTTAGCATAGGGTTTATTCTAAAGAATTTATTTTCCTTGTGTTTCCCTTTCTCTTTGCTTATTCCTTTCTTTTTTTTTTTTTGTGCGCCTTGTGTACCAATATCCACTTATTATTTTCAAAAGGTTGTGTATGTATAGAGCATTGTGCATCTATTTTTGTGGGGTTGAGAAGTGTGGAAGTCGGTAGTGAAAGATGTGTTTTGATGGCCCGAGAGTTAAGGATTAAAAGTGTGTGAGCGTGGAAGAGCACACCTATAAAAGGTAGACATAAAAATCTTGGTGTTAGGATAACTTTACAAAGACCATGTAAAAATGATGAGAAGCGTAGCAACAACATGAGGTAGGCAAGGAAAAATTAGGTTAAGGACATAAGAAGTGCCTTTGGTGCAACAAGTGTATGCGTGAGGATCATTAGTTAGTAAAGATTTTTGCACTCCGAGAAGGTTGTAGAGATTTTTCACGAGAGGATTTTGCGGGGGTGTAAGAGCACTTAAGGTTGGCTTTAGTGGAAAAAGCCACCTTTATTATAAAAGTACATTGGTAGGTGGCATAACATTTATCACAGGAGATGAGAGAAAATCTATAAGTAGAAGGTCGGGCATATTATTATTTACCTTGCAATTATGATATTAAAGAGCTCTTGCGAACTAGGGAATCCATGAAAATATTTGTGTAAAGGAAAAATTGTGAGAATATGAGTGTGTGACTAGTGTGATTTGTGAACTAGAGTGGAAGAAGTACATGAGCATAAGGAAGAAGGTTTCAAGAGAGTACATTGTCTTGTGGAAGGATTTTCTAGGTTAGGGTTCTATAGCTAGGGCACGAGAGTAAAGGGATTTTTGTGAAGATAAGCCACATATGTGAGAAGATCAAGGAAGAGGAGCAAGGAAGAGTTTTTTTAGTAACCTGACAAAAATATGGCACCAAAGAAGGCAACCATTGTTTCACCAAAGAAGGGAAAGGGTAAGGGGAAACAAACTTCCGCCACCGCCTCAATAAGGAGTGGTATATAGAGATGCAATACCCGATGGCATGTTCTAAGAGAGGAATGGTTAGCCCATGTAAGGAAGATGGCAGTGAGGAATTAAAACCATTGCACAAGCACCACCAAGAAAGAGATGGAATTAGAACTGGTTTTACCGATAGAAAAAGGATGCCAAAAGGGATGCCCAATCTACAAGTGTTGAAGTGAAGGTAAAATTGGAGAAGGATGGGTTCTATAACTTTATGATTTTCACTACTTTGGAAAACTCAAGAAACTATACCAATGGTTGATGTTGTACATGCACGAGGACTACTTATACTTCACAGATGAAGGATGCACATAACCCCTCAACTAATCTCTAATTTTACCACCTTATGTCCTGTGAAGGGAGATCTTTATGATGACTTGGAGGATAAGGAATCCATTAAGAATACAATCCAGGGCTTATGATTATAAAAAGGATTGCACTATTTTGATATCTTAGATATCTCTGACCCAGTGATGAGGATGGCTACCCACCGGGTATCTAAGTGAATAGTCAAGAGAGGTGGACACAAATAAACAAGGCTTGGTTGAATTTTTTTAGAAAGATTTTGGAAGGAACCATATATAATATGTCCACCTTTATTACGAATAAATCATCGAGTTCCATGCACGAAGGAGAAAAGATCATGTTTGGAAATTTCCTCAACATCATTTTCTTAGAAATCGAGTGCCTGATGGGCCGATAAGTTTCTATGGGAGTATCTAGATGAATACCCTTCCCCGGAAAGAGATTTGAAAAATACACTTGTCATAACATGACAGCCACCCACAAGGTGTTCCTATAGAAATGGTACAAGAGGATGCACGACGTGTTCAGGGGATGAGTCAAGGATACCCAAACAATTTCTAGTGCTAGTGTAAGGAGAGGTTGAGTTCACTATTTACCAGCACTTTTGCATTAGCATATTTACATTGATAGATGGGACCAAGAGCCCATGGTGTAAACTACCTTTCTCTTTCACCACGTAGTATTTCCAAGTATGGGTCAATTGCTTCAAGGAGGAAAAATTTAAGGTTCGACCTACGAGAGGTAGATCAGGACCACCACAACCTATGGAGGAAGCTATTATACCCCAAGAATCACACTTATGTGGAGAAGTATGTCTCCCATGAGGTGCACATGAAAAAATGTGACAATGCTAATTCTTTGGAAGGACCGCAATGAGGGTATACCTACACATCGGATCAAGTATGAGAAGGGCGCCTACTTGGAGAATGATTTCTCCATTCTATAAGACCCCACCGGGAGGAAGAAGGCCATGCTAAGGAAGAGGGAAAGAGAAGAAACACTAGAGAAGAAGGCACCAAGTATATAAACAACACAATCTGTGGGTGTGCGGGAGTCAGTGCAAAACCAAGCACACATACAAAGAGGAAAAAGTTATCCATTAAGGAAAAGGAAAAATCACCTGAGGAAGAGGTGCCAAGGCAAGAAGAGCCTTCTAGACAAGAAGAATCACTAAGAAAGGATTCACCTACTGAAGAAGAAGAGAATGAAGAATCTCCTATCTTTGGAATCACTAGTTAGGAAGAAGTAGAAGGTACCGAGAAAGGTGGAATAAGAAGGAATAAAGACTAGATACCTATAGAGGTGAGAGAGATGACGATGAGAATGAAGAGGATCAGAACCATCCTATGTATCATGTAAATGACTCAAATGAGGGAAATGAAGAGAAGGATTGGGAAGAGGAATGAACTCAAGGTAAAGGGGAGAGTGAGGAAGTAAATACAAAGGATCAAAGGACCCCAAGCTTCACCAAGGAGTAGATGGAAGATGCCACAGAAAGAGAAGTAGTAGACATAATAAAGGATTTGGTGGAGTAAGAGGTGGAGCATAGCATTGATTAGGTTCTCAAGGAGATAGAGGAGGAAATATTAGGAAAAGAGTATGGGAGCATGGGCGAAGATCCTAGTTTAGCGGTAAGATTTCCGAAGGCATCTCATACAAGAGGAAAGAGTGTGGCAGTGGTGTAAGAGCAAGGAATGATCTATATCAATGATCTAAATAAGGTATTGCATGTGTAACTTAGTGGTACCATGCTTATATACATACTCCTTGCATGGTCTTTATTCGATGAAGAAGGTGCATACCCACGAACAAGGAAGATGCTATCTTGGGCTTTAAAGTCCCATGTTGATGAGCTTGAGTTTTATGTGAGCCTAGGATTAGTGATGAAAATATGAGAGACTAAGGGAGTGAACTCCTTATAAATGCTCAACAATTATCTGATGAGAAATTCTGTAATGCCCTCAACAAGGTATCGGTTGAGGTTGAGGTGAGACTCTTTGGAAGGAATGATAGGGTAAGGTTCCTAGAGGAAGAACTAGAGAATAAGAAGGAGGAACTCATTGAGAAGAGAAAATATCTGAATTATGAATATATTACTAGCAAAAATTAAGGCACAAACTAAGGGAGGAGAATGTGAAGGTGCAAAAGGTGTACAAAAATATTGAAATGATCACAGACATAATCACTTTGAAACACCCATACATAGCACCACATGTGCAAAAATACGAGTTAACCTTGCAATGCTTGGAAGACTTAACCCACATCCTTAGCATGGAGAGGTGGTCACTTGCCTTAGAATTAGTAGAAGAGGCATTGACATGCCATAAGGAGGAAGAGAAGTAGAATATTGGGGAAACAATCACTCAATATTCTGAGCTCCTTGCCACTATAGAGAGAACCATGTGGATGGATGATGTTGTGAATGATAATTACGTTAATAGAGACATGATAGAAAGTATAGTAGTTGCTCCACATGAGGTGGGTCTGAAGGAATAAGAGAAGAATAAAAGAAATAGGATGGAAAGGGATAAGATCCTAGCTAAGGTAGAAAAGAATATGGAAGTGATTAAAGCCTTATGAGGATTGATTAAAAATTGGCTTAAGGAATGTAACCCTAGATCACCCATATAATAAACGTGTTGGATGACCTTAGCAAGTAGCTCGAAGGGATTTTAGATATGCTGAATGATAAGGGCGATGAACTAAGTTTTGAGGAGGTAAGTGCTCTTGTGGGTGACCTACTTCAACAAGCGTGGGGTGAAGTGGATTCTGGGAAAGATTGATGCAACAATAAGGAAGGAGTTCCCACTCCTCTTGCAATAGTAACAAGATCTTTGATTCTTTCAATTATTCTATTCTTCATTCTTCCAGTATTTACTTCTTCATTCATTTTGTCTGGGTTCCACCATTCGTTATTCTTTAAAGAAACAATGTGTTTCCGTGGACGGAGAACAAGCTTCGTGTGGGATGATGTTGGGCCTCTGAATTATCAGCTATATGCCAAAAATGTAGGAGAAATAAGAATAAGGGTGGGTGGGGCTAAGCGTGCGGACAAGGGTGTAGGAGAAACTAGAGTGTGTGTGTAAGGAAATACAAAGGGTCTAAGGACTTAGCATTATTCAATGTTGGAGGCACTTGAGGAAAACGTGAACCGAATAGGCATGTCAAGTGGATAAGGTGCCACTGGAAGAATTGGTGTTTAAGAAAATAATATTCCATGCATAGAATATTCCTAGGAAGAAATCATTACAGAAAGTGGAGAGATCAGAGAAGAATAAGCATGCACAATTGGAGGACCACATTGACACTTGGAATCTGATCTACTCTTAAAGAAAGGCATGGTTGTGGGTGTTGATCCTATAAGAAGAGATGCTTGGATAAAAGAAGAGACACACGAGACACACCTGAAGGCATGAAGAGAGACAAATGAAGGCATGAAGAGAGAAACCAAGACATATAGCATGGGAAGAGCGAAGCTCTGCAAAGAATACTTAGAGGCCCTAGGGGTTGGGGTTCTCATTAGAGGACTGTAGGAATGTTATCATGTCTAAGGTATGAGTCTATAAAAATTTTGTAATAAAAAAGCATAGCTAAGATCTCGATATATGGGTTAGACCCTGTCTTGATACATTTGGTTTGATATGACACCTTTGAATGTAATGTAGCTATTGAGACTATACATAGGGTCTAAGGACTTAGCCATATTCAGCATTTTGGAGGAACTTGAGGAAAAATGTGACCCGACTAGGCATGCTGAGTGGATAAGGTGCTAGCCTGAAGTATTGGTGGTTAAGGAAAGAATATTCCACACATGGAATATTCCTAGGAAGAAATCATTATAGAAAGTGGAGAGTTTGGATCTGAATAAGCATGCACCATTGGAGGACCACATTGACACTTGAAATCCGATTTGATCCTAAAGTAAGGCATGGCGAGTGGGTTTTGATCATATAAGAAGAGATGCTCGAGATAGAATAAGAGACACGAGACACACATGAAGGCATGAAGAGATACAAATGAAGGCATGAAGAAAGACAGATGAAGGCATGAAGAGAGACAAATGAAGGCATGAAGAAAGACAGATGAAGGCATGAAGAGAGACAAATGAAGGCATGAAGAGAGACACCAAGACATATATCATGGGAAGAGAAAAGCTCTGTAGAAAATACTAGGAGGACCTAGGGGTTGGGGTCCTCATTAATGGACTAGTAATGTTATCATGTCTAAGGGATGGGTGCATCGTAAAATTTTCATAATAAAGAAAGCATAGCTAGGACCTCTAATATATGGGTCGACCCTTGTCTTGATACATTTGGTCTAATACGACCCCTTTGAGTGTAATGTGGTTTCGAGAATATGATCAATATAAATATATGGCTCTATTCGAGTATCCGCTCAAGGGTGCAAACCCTAGTGTTATTCCCTTATATTTTATGGAAGATTTGTTCTTTGTATTTCATGCCATGGTGTCTCTATTGTTATTAAATGCTTGGGTATAATGATATGATAGCTCATGTTATGCTTTTACATGAATATTCAATTCTCTACAACTGATCCTCTAATAATGGAAAGATATTCTCACAATGAAAACATAAAGGAGGGGCTCGATGCCCACACGTGCCTCGGGTGAGCTCCTAACACCCAATGGGTAATTGGCCAATGCACATGTGGTTAGAAGTTAATGGGGGATTATTTAAATTAATGGAAATAATTTAGATGAGTTAAAAGGGTGTAATGTCATAAATGTGGTGTTTTTGACCATAGGTGCATTAATGAGGGATATAAATTTTGGTGTCTATATTTGCCCCTTTTTGTCTGGCGGTTTTTGACAATTCGCTAGACAAAAATGATAAAAAGGATTTTGTTGATATGGGTGAATCTACTATAGTGTAATACAATGGACACCACTTTTCTTTTTATTCTATAAAAGGGATTTCCCGATCGAGAGAGGCCAAAAGAAAAATGTTGGTGAATCAATTATCGGGGTGGCCATAGGGCTTAACACCTTCGGATGTATGATCCTTACCGAGTAAAGTTTGTTGAGAGAGATAAACAAGTGATGGGGGCCAAAGGTCTCGTATCCCATAGACATATGGAAAGTCCTGATGTTGTGAATATGTTGTTTTGATAAGGGATCTTTAGGGCTAGGAACATTTTAGGAGCACGACACACTTGTGCGAGAGGATAAAATGTTGTGTTTTTTAAGCAATATAGATATGGAAGTCCAAAATAGGGAAATAATCGATGGTTATGGAAATCGATAGCTATTGAGGTCATGAAAAATTTGGGGGTATAAATACATAAATGTATTGTTTATTAGTCACTTTGCCTTGTATAAAGACAACGAGCTTGTCGAGCAGAAAAAAATTTCATATTTTCAAGAAAACAATTTTTGAATGGCCTTCTCCAACCACAAACGAAAGTTGGTCCTTGCTGAGGTAAGATCTAATCATGTTTTCATTTATTTTTTCATATATTTTAGGAGTTTTGGACTCATTTAGATGGATTTAGGGCCGTATCGAGGCACGTAGATGCCCTCTTGAAAGTTTATAGGAATAACTAGTGATTCACCTATAATATGAATGTTTTATGTTTTGAATGAGAAAACGTGGTTTTTGATCAACGTGTTGAAATTTATTAGATGTGTATGAAATGTTTGATTTATTAGGATTGTGTTTTATGAGGATAATTTATGGCTACAAGTGATCGGTTTTGGAATTTTTATATCATTATTAATATTTCCTTTTTATTTGTGTTTTACAGTGGTGGATGTTTAGTTAAATATATGAGATCGCATCCCCTTTATGTTAGATGAGGTCAAAGAGGATTTTTCTGATAATTATTGGGATCATTTGGAGGATATGGGATTTTAAGGGATGAGGTTTTATAGGTGGATTTATAGATGTTATAGCTTGATACTTGCATTGCTAGAGCGGTAGAATCATTCGACCAACACATTTGGGCTACCTACGGGAGATGACCATCACCTTGGAGGATGTTCATCATATTACTAGGCTTCCAGTCGGGGTGATCCTATTTACTATATTTTAGATGTAGAGAGAGGGGATAGTATGCAACGATTGTATGGAGATGAGGCCTGAGGAGTGAGATACTCCTCAGGAGATTTTGATTATCAAGCCTTGTATGAGTTTGAGAGAGAGGGGTTCCTATAGATGACTATGATGATGTTGGGCATCTCATGTTTTTCACTACAATATTTAGGAGGTGGGAGATTCACATGGATGATGACATGGGTAGTCATGGAGATGATGGAGCATCGCACAATCTTTGAGTGGGATCTTACCTTGTTAGCGTAGACATATAGAGATATGGGCTTGGACAACCCAAAAGCATTATGGGATATATGTTAGGTTGTTATTGCATGGTTGGTCCCAAAAGCACATTTCCATTGCTCTCCCATTACAATTTCCTAGTGTTATAGATGTGAGGCACCTAGGCTTCATGAGATAGAGTGTGAGTCTTAACAGAGTGAGGAAGGCTAAGAGGTCTACCTATTATAGACACTTGATATTTGGATTATAGGTTAGGGATGTGATTTGGTAGATTTATGTGGATTTTCATGATTGACTAGAGTTTTTGGTGATTTATTGTACTTATAGCAGGACACACGGGTATAGGGCTCTGAAAAGCTAGAGAGGATGAGTTGATACGCTTTAGTCGGGTGATGAGATTTTTTGGGTTATTTTAGGATATACATGAGGATCCAATTATGTATAGGCAGGAGGATGGGGATAGCAATACCCCATAGGTAGTTGTGATAGTGCTAGAACCTATTGTTGAGCAGACAGGTGTGATGTGTCTAGATAAGGATGGTCATGTAGTGTCCATTGATGATGTAGGGTTCATCCCATATTTCACTACTTAGTGGTATCGTTCATTGAGGAGTTTTGAGAGGATGAGGGCAATGGAGAGGGAAACCCAATTAGTTAGACAAGTGTAAGCTTGAGAAGAGGGAGGAGATGAGGAGGGTGGTGGGGCTAATACTGAGAGAGGGTTAAGCCATAAGCTGCTATAGCTCCGATATTAATACAGTGATGGATGATAATGTCATAGTAGAGGCGGTGTGAGATGGTGCTTGGAGAGAGTGAGATGACTTAGTGGGAGTGTGAGAAACTCTTATTAGGGATAGTGATGGATTGGTTGTAGAGTGTGATGGGATCTAGGAAAAACTTATATAGGTCTCTTCTAATAGGGAATGATACAAGACTATGAGAGATATGTTTTGGAGAGCCTTTGGGATCACCAAGCCTTCTATTTATGGTAGAGAGTTATCAACGTTGGTTAGAAAGAGAGGGGAATCTACTGAGACCATCCCGGTATGATTGCAAAGTGTCCCATTATGAGGTCATGAGAGAAGAGAGGGACTATTATGTGGAAATAATAATCAAGAAATACCTTGATGCCACTATGTACATTGATCATCTAGCCACCCAAGGGTACCACAAAGTGGCAGCCAGGCCCAGTGAAAGTGCAACAAGTGTGGGGCACCCATCAAGGAGACCGTCGAGAGGGGATGATGGTGCAGGAGGAGCCAGTGGTGCTATAATGAGAGGAACTCCTGATCCTAGTTTGATGGACTTTACCATTTGATTTTAGGCTCATAGAAGCCCTTTATCCTATGTAGGACATTATATATATATATATATATATATATATATATATATACATGATGGTGATTATTTTAGTTCTTGTGTTTATAGGTTCGAGAAGCACTTAATATGGCATGGTTTTTTTAATTTTATATATGATGATGATCATGATTTTTGCATCGCTATCATGTTTATGATATTATTTTTATGTATATGTTGTATGAAATATGTGTTGGATGTGATGATGTTTATGTTTTTATTATGAATCTTGATGTGCGATTATATTTTCGGGAGATGTGACCTAAATTCAATATATCAGATTTAAAATGTGATTAAACAAAATGGATTAAAAGTGGAAATAATTCCCCATTCAATAACATATGCAAAATTGGTTTTTATAATGTTTGCACTTATAACCTTTCAAAATGTTAAATGAGACTATCAATGGACAGCTAATAATGATCATGGTGGATTTCAGAAAATTCCTCTATTTGTGAGGGAGAAAGGTTCTCCTTTTTAACAAATTTAGAGGAAATCAATGCTCCTACTCTTTATACTAAGCAAACTAATCAGGTGGGAAGTTTTCTATGTGAATTTTGATTGATGTGGGAATCTTTCCATGATGCTTTATTGATTTTGATATGTTTGTAGAGGGCTGATAAAAACAATAATACTTTCTTCAAGAGTAGCCATCCTTCGAGGGTATGGTCTATGTTTAATATTTAGATTAAACAACCGTAATTCAAGAGATTGATCCATAACTTTAAAATAGTAGCTGTCCTTTGAGGGATCAATATATTTTTCTTTTTAACAATAAAACATTTGAATAGCTTTCCTTCGAGGGATGCTTTTATTTATTTTTTACACGAAGCATCCGTATGAGTTTTGACTTTGTTTTGAGCTGAGGGGAAGACCCTATTAATTTTTTTTCTTAAAGAGGGGATAAATGTATAGGAAAAACATATCCATATGCCCCATATATAAATGCAGAGGTTTTGAAGGATGTTTGTAAAATGGCACTTGTTGTTTATAATGGGATGATAAGATTTGACCAAAACTGTCTTCATGATAATCAATCATTTAAAAATAGAAAGGATGCAAGTGCAATGCATTTAGAGGTCCTTGTTGAGGTTCCCCATCAAGAGAAGTGAGAGGATATGCTCTAACCCATATTAATGAGTAATAATATAGGGACCAATCCAATTAGGGGTGAACCTACCACATTTACTTCACTCTAACTTAATCACATTTTTATTTTCCTTAAGTACTAGGTCACTGATCTTGAAGTCATGTTATTTGACATACTTTCTGTATGCTCCATGAATGTGTTGTTGATAAAATTGGTAATGTTCGAGGGCTTCTAGATGCTTTTCATCTAACAATTCTAGTTGTGCAAGATGTTTTTAGTGATATTCTTCATCGGGAATGAAATATTTTAAAGATACATGGAGTGATGGGATTTGAATTTATATAGGTATGATGGCTTCAGAGAAATAAATGAATGAATAGGGTGTAATTCCCATAGGTGTACGAATACTAGTTTGATAAGCCAAAAGTGAACAGGACTTGAGTATGCCAATTCCTACCTGCGTCATTTAGATTTTCATGAGGATTTTGTTAAGTGTTTTGGTAGAATCCTCAACTTTCCTATTTCCTTGAGAATAATATGGCGATGAGAAGCTTAGCTTGATGTTAAATGTATCACAGAGCTTTTTAACCTCCTTATTTTTGAAGGATTTACCATTTTCTGTGATAAGCTTATGTGGAATGCCAAAACGACATATGATGTTTTGATATATAAAGTTGACGATGGGTCCTAAATTTTTTGAGGTCAAGGGAATAAATTCAAAACATTTAGTAAATTATTCCATTACATTAATGATTGAATGGTGCTATTGAGATCATTTTGGATTAATTTCACCAATGAGAGCTAACCCCCATTGAAAGAAAGGTCACAAGTCTTGTGCAGGTTGAAATGCTTGACTAGGGATGTGGATGAGATCGAAATGAAGTTAAAACTTAACAAGCCCTTTCACGTACGTTGAACAGTCTTTGGTGAAAATGGGTGAGTAGTATCCTAATCATATGATATGTTTGGTGATGGCGTTACCACCGACATGGCCTCCAAAAATTCCATCGTGGAAATATTTGATTACGTTGGTTGATTCAAGCAATTTGAGGTAACATAATAATGCACAATCAAAAATACATTTATAAAGGATGCCTCCTATGAAAATTAAGTGAGTGGCACATTGAAGGAAGGGTATTTTAGTGCCTTTTGATAAATCTGGTGGGAGTTTAGATTCAGTAAGATAATCAAATATTTGAGTGTACCAAAGATCTAATGGATTTTTGTCAATTATGTTTATGGAAGGTAGCTCATTTTGATGTGAAGGATGGTCTAATCGTTGAATGAATACATACATCTTAGTTTTATCCTTTGATTTTTCTATTTTAAAGGGGACAAGGGACCCTATAGAAGCCATAGTGTTTGTAAACCAATTAGAAGATTGAAAAATGGATTGAATGGTATAATGATTGAATACGCTAAGGAGAAAGTTGAAAATGACCTTAAAATTTTGAAGGACCTTGTTTTTACATTAGTAATCTCCTTTGACTGATTGACGACAAGTCATGTGATTCCATATATATTTCCAGTTGTGAACACCTAGGAGAATAACAATAGTTAAACCCATAATTAAGGCCACATATTTTTCCATATTATTGGTACACTCGAAATTGAGCTTGAACAATAATGGGATGGGAATGTTCTAGGGTGGTATGATGTTGACACCAACCCCTCCACCTTCTTGAAATTTAGCACCGTCAAAGAAGAGGGTTGTTTTAATGGGGAAAAGTCTGATTCATAATCATTAGATTCATTAATGTTATGGATAGATTTGTCAGTAAAGTATTCTTGGGGTGGTTGATTATCCAGAAGAGGTGCCTCAACAAGTTGATCGAGATGGCCTAACCTTTAATATACTTTTGTGGTATGATTTCAAGATCAAATTCAGTCATAAGAATTAACTATCTAGGTATGTAGTCATTGTGATAGGTTTTAACATGCATGGATTTAAGAAGATTAAAATTGGTAATGACGTATGATTTGTGATTGAGGAGATAGTGTCGATTTTGGAAGTAGCGAAGTACAACACATAACACAAATTTTCAGCTTCATAGTAGCATGTTTCATATTTATGGAAGGTGTGACTAATGTAGTACATGACCTATTTAGGACCTTGATTATCACGGTGAGTGAGCATGGATCCTAGGGAATTCTTTGAGGTGGAGATGTAGATATAAAATGGTTCTCGTTCACGAGGTGGCATCAATATAGGTGGTGATAACATATATTGTTTTGTTTTTTTGAAGGCTTTCTAGCAGTCAGAATCCCAATGAAACACTATATCTTTGTAGAGTAGATGGTGAAATGGTTGACAATGGTTAGAAATCTATGTTATAAAACATTGTATGGACTGTAGTTTTCCTTGTAGACTACACAATTGTTTGGGATTAGAGGGTGGAGGCATTTTGATGATTTCTTTGACCTTTGTGGGATCAAATTCAATTCCATGAAGGGATATGATAAATCCTAATTTTTTTCCCACGAGGATACCAAAACCACATTTTGCAGATTCAAGCAGAGACAAAAATGAATGAGAGGAGAAAATATTGGTTCAAGGACATTGAGATGATCCTTCGTGATTTATATTTCCTAAGGATATTGTCAAACGTAAAATTTAAAATTTATGAACGAGATCATGGAAAATATATATCATAACGTGTTGGTACGTTGCCTTGGAATTTTGAGACCGAATGGCATAATACAAGATGCAAAAAGGTTCCTCAAGGGGTTATAAAGGTGGTTTTGTGTTGATTTTAAAGGGTGATAAGGATTTTATTATAACTAGAAAATCCATCCAAAAGGGAAAATGTGTCATGGCCATTTGTTAGGTCTACAAGCTGATATATGTTTGGTAGAGGGAAATAATATTTTCGACAAGCAAGATTGAGATCCCTTAAGTCTGTGCAGATACAAATTTTTCCTGAAGCTTTAGTTCTCGGTAAAATGTTAAAGAATCATTGTGGATAGTCAATAGGTATGATGAAATTGGTTGATAGAAGGCACTGCAATTATTCCTTGACAAGGAGAGATATACATGGGTGTATATTACGACGATTTTTTTGAATGTTTTAGCATTAGGATACATGAAAATGTTATATACAATGATGTTGGGATCGATACTAGGCATATTGATATATGACCAGGAAAAGGCTTGTCTATATTTTGTAAGGAATGTGGTAAAATCACTTAATTCTTATGGATTGAGGGATTGGCTGAACTTGACTATGCAAGGGTCTTGTGGCATTCCTAAGTTAATATCGAGTGTGGATTCATTGAGAAGGGTAGGTAATTTGGGTGGTAGGGATTTTTGAAGGTAACGATCTTCATCTCCCATATGAGATGGGATGTCTTGATCGTCTTGACATTGAAGGATCTCTATAGTTGGTGAGTCTTCTTCAACCATTTCTGGATGAACAACTAGTAAATATTTAGCGGAGTGGCTAGATTGATATGTGAGTGGTCCTAATGATATGGCATTGATTAAAAAAATTTTAGGTGGAATAGGTATGACATCGTCTATGTTTATGGAACCTTGAGGGTTTGTGGGTAGTGATTCTAGTTTGGAAATAATTGTGGAGGTAGTTGGTTTAGATATATTGGCTTCACATGCTACGAAAAGGGGGTTCTTAAAATCTAGACCAATTTTCTCATGGGGTTTAAGGGAACATAGAACTGGTTGATCATAGATCCATTATTCATAATGCCGAGACCAAAGACTTTATATATAAATTGATCGAGATACATATGAGAAAATTTTGGGTTATAAAGGGATTTGAAATCCATTTTGAAAGGCATGGTGTGATGTGGATTGATAGCGTGAGATGGAGGATGCTCACATCCTCCATGGATGAGATTTATTTTAAGATAAGTAGGACCATAAGAGATAATATCTCCTATGTTAGGGTTGTACCTAGGTTATTTTTTAGGAAAAAATATGTTTTTGGTGAAGGGATAGAGTTGAGCATGAGGAGGCGATATTCCCCAAGCGTGAGGCACTTCATAGATTCACCAAGAGAGGAATATTTCAATAATTTGGAAGAGGGGATAGAAGTGTTATTAGATGTTTGATCAGTTAATTCCAACATGGATTTTGGTACAAGAATGTAATTTAGATGATACATCCTATAGCAATTAGCAAACAGATTCGATTAACAAGGATAGTGAGTGTCCGCCCTTCATGTTCATACTTGAGACAACGATGAAGGGTGGAAAGAACACAAAGAATTGTCTATATCTAGGGGCTCCCTAATAACATGTTGTATTGAAACTGTCTTTATATAATGTATAAGATTTTGGGTAGAGTTTTAACACCAACCTTGAGAAAAAGTATAATTTTTCCTATGATAGGTGTGATAGTGATGTTGAAAGAGCGCAATAGAACTAGACTTTGAGAAATAATAATGTTGGGTAGCTTGAGTTGATCAAAGGAAAGGGATGATATGATGTTGATGGCGGCACCACTATCAATCAAAACCCTTTTGATGGATCTATCATTGATTTACATAGTGATGAAAAGTGGTAGGTCATGATCCTCTGGTCTAAGAGAGGGATTTTTAGATTTTTTGAATGAGATGACAATTAATGCTTTTAAGGCACCTAAAAAATTATGAAAGGGGCTAGATCATATATTGGGATAGTGATAGATTGGAGGGCCTCTAACATGGCCTATTCATGAGTTAGTGAGGTCTACACAAGTTCATAAAGTGAGATCCTAATAGGGGATTGGTGTAGTTGTTTAATAGTTACTTTCTGCAATGTGGTGAGTGAAAACATAGCAACGTGTATTGAGACTCTTCCTTTATGTGACATTGTTTGATTAAAATCTCTAGGATCCAATGAAATGAAGACCTTATGTTTATCGATGGTGCCGATGGTACCGAAGGTGAAGGTGTGGAAACAAAGTCTCTATCTACCTTAGATCAAGATAATTATTTGTTATAATCTTGTGTGCGTGTGCCGACATGACCAAAAATTTATTTGGTGGTTAGATGCTTCAGAGTAAACTCCTATGAAGGTACTAAGGTTGGTGTAGATGTTACATGAGAAGGAAGGAAGAGTGACATGCTAATATTTTGAAATTTTTGATGAAAGGATCTTTTACTTTTTATAAGACGGCCTCATGTTCTATGGTAATCACAAAAGTAGCAAAGTTATACTATTGTTGCAGAGACTCACAAAGACCCCGGATGCGAGATCAGGCTTCTAGGTTGATGTTCAGGCATCCAGTGTGATTACACAACATGGAATCCTTTCTCCAAGTGTGGGACTTGTAAAGATGAGAAAGGATTCTCCAGAGAAGGCTGGTTCCTATTCCTCTGTTCAGATGCACACAAAAATGCAGAGGGTTTACTAAAACCTAATCTAACTTGTCAAGGAGACAGGGTGAGAAAATGCATAGAATAAAACCTAAACTACAGAGGTGATGCACCAAGGAATGTTAGACACTTGTTTTGCAAATCTAACACAGACCACATAGATGCAATACAAACACTATGCACAGGTAACCAAACTGCAATAAGAGATCAAAATAACAACAATGAATACATGAGAGGGTTGAGAATCAATCACAAACATATATATATTGCTCAAGAGTCGATACAGTACATTGCAGTGGCCAAGAGGCAAAAACTGGCATTACAATCCATATGGGAGGTTTGAAAAGCTCCACAAATTCTCCTGCAAGCAGGGAAGAAGGGAGGATGCAAAACAAGAATGTCCGACCTGTTAAAGGAGCTCCTCTTTACAATATATACTAAGAATGAGAGAAGAAAGAGAGAGGAAAGTTGAATCTACCACAACCACTTCTAGATACATTTAAAATCATCTCATTATGGTAGAAGCGGTGGATTTTGGCAAAACGGCGAGCTGTCTGCTGCATTAAAGTTGGTTGTTGAAGCATTACTTCTATCTATCACCACGCGTCAGAGACGTTTTCTTAATTTTCTCCCTCAAAACAACACCAAAATGTAAGATTGATCCCAAAATCATGTAGAGAATTTCAACATCTTTCTGTTGATATCAAGAACGTGCAAATCCGAGCTCTGGATCGAAAGATATGATGATCTGAAGATTTAGGGCACAAAACAGTGAAAACAGATTTTTAAATTTCTTTTCCCGTGCTCTGCCATCTGGATGACACGTGGCGGGTTCTGATTCGCTGAGCAATTCCCTCTCTCCACCTTTTCATGGGTTTTTCTTGTGGGCCCCTTAAACTTGGACACGTGGCACTATTTCATTGGTTTGGATCAGTGCTCGAAAACTCGCCCCTTTGACTTTTTGGACCTTTTTCCTTGACGACACGTGTCATGCTGTGATTCGTCCATGGGCCTGCCGGATTTTCGTGCATCTAGCACGTATTTTTGTCTCGGATGTCCCAGTGTTGTTTGGGACAAATTCTTCCGGTTCACCCGAAATGGGCTTCCATGTCCCCTTTCTGCCAGTGACACGTGGCGTTATCTGATTGGCTTTCAGCTCCTTCGGCTATCCGTGTCCCGCGCGTCCCTTTGTCCCACTTGTCCTTGTGCTAAAATTTTCTGTTTCGGCCGAACCAGCTGGTTCGCGTCCTTCTTCACGCACTCACGGCCCGATGTCCCAAAGGTGAAAGTTTCTGCTTTGGCCGAACCGCCGCCGGCCTGGGTCTTCCGCGTACTCTTGTCCCGCTTGCTCTCGGTGAAGGACTTGGACAAATTTTCTTTCTTTCAGCCGATTCGGGCATTTCGCGTCCATTTGTCCCAGATGTCCCTTTGCTTTGAGCCACCCCGAGGCATTTCGCCGAACCGCGCCTTGGTGTCCCGCATGTCCCAAATATTTCTAGGACAAGGACTTAGCCGATTTTCACAATTTTTTCTGGCCCAGGCTTATTTTCTGCAACTTCTCGCATTCTCTCAGAGCTCTTTCTTTTCAGCTGGGGACTTGGGAATCTGATGTATGTTATCAATTCAACCCCAGGGGTGAAATTGGATAACATATACGAAGCAGATTCCACTTGTGGTGACTTGGTGACTTGGGAGGTGGTAATGTAATGAGCGCTCTTCTTACAATAGGTTATCCAAAATGGTGGCATAGCGTCCTTTAAGTATGATTGTAGAAATGGGCATTTGCTTTTCTTAGAGAGAGGTGCAGCAGGTTGTTTGACAATAGTTTTCTTATTTGGTGGGAGTGGAGTTATTTTAGTTGTTGAACTAAGTGGATGTGGTAGGTTTAAAGGATATTTAGGTACTATAGGAGGTAGAGGGAGAGGATCGGATGTGGATGCCCAATGTGGGGTAAAAATGTAATATATAGACTCACGGTGGGATTATGATGTACCGCTTTACCCCTATAATGATAGGGTGATCAACCGGTATGGTAAAAGAAGATTCATGTAGAAGATATAGGTCTAAGAGGAGATAAAGATGCTTTTTAAGATCTCTTGTAATGCTTGATTTGGGTCATCTCATAGGTCTTAGGTCTGACCTAATAAGAGGATTTCCAAAACTAGGTATGCCTCTTGGATGGAATGAAGGATAGAAAGGAGGAGGACCATGTAAAAATAAGTTTCATTGTAATAAGGAATTTTAAATATTTGAATGACACCTCGCTTATTAGGTCCTCGTGATAGTTTAGATGAACATGGTGTATTCATTGAAGTCAAAGCTAGTGAAGGAGTAGAAGTTTGGATGGTGTAGTCTAAATGATTTATAGATTTTGGATTATTTATTTTCACATATTGGGACGGAAATGTCCTATGGTTGATGTTGATTAGAGAAACACTTGACAAAAGTCACACAAGAATTGCAGGAAAGAAAATAGGCAAGGTTTAATGGTTTAAATGTATAGGAAGAACCCATGTGTAGAGGGCAAGTTCAAATTTTAGTACTTAGCCGATTTTGAGCTTGAAGACCTATTTTTAGAACATAGAGTGCAAAGCACATAAACAAGGTGAAGACGTGTGCACCACACATCAGTATATCTTTAGAGGATCGGATCGAAGAGTTTTGCATGGGTACAAGCTAAGAATAGGATTGTCACTTTAGTTAATTGTAAGAGGTCTAGAGATAACACACTTGCATGTGTGGCTATGCTTGTAAACGACATGTGGCTATTAGTAGAATGTAGCCTATTTTTGGAATAAATAAGTAGCGAAGGGAAATTCACCACCCTATATATATGATTTGAATCACATAGTAGGATATATATATATATATATATGTATGTATGTATGTATATGTAGAGCATAAGAGGTAAGCATAAAGATATATGTGCATATGACTGGATTACTATAAGCGAGATCCATGCGTGCATTGGTATAAATTTCCATTATTGTAAGGAGCTTGTGTGTTTATTAATAGATGGAAGATATTGAATGAATCTAAGTGTCATTCCTGTGTGTAATTGAGTAGTGCATATTCTTGATTCAATCATGATTATTGTTTAAGCTTGTTCTTTCCTAGATCTGTATATGGCATGCATTGTAGAATGATGGATTAGTTATGGATCTATATGTTTCTTCCTTCATCACGCTAACATCCTACTACAACAACCCTAAAGAGGGACCTAGTACCTTTGTGTGCTTTGGGTGAGTGCTCAGTCTAGGCTGAGTGATGTGCCAATGCGTCTAGGGTGTTATCTGGTAAATTATAGGCTACATCATTGGTTCCATTCTTTGGGACCTCTTTTTCAGCTTTTTTTTTTTTTAGGATGGTTCACGATGAAGACATACCAGTTAACTCTAGTAAGTATTGAGGAGTGGATACACAATCTAGAGGAAGAATATGCATGATAGTTGAGCATTTGATATAAGTTTAACTCACATACTTATGTAGAACAAAATCTATATGACAGTTTATATGAGATCTTTTTCACTATCTTTCCAAAGAGAATTATAGGAGTTGTTGATTGCTTATGCATCTAAGTAGAATTAGAGGTATCGCACACTTTTCTAGACACATGAATAATTTCAAGCCCTTTATAATGCTGATTTGATTTGGACTCGTGCTATGGATACGTGCTTTTATGGTGTTCTAAATAGTTATATTCTAGAATATTCAATTTTGACGTATTATTGCCTAGAGGTAGCTGAATTCTAGTTTTTATCGGTATCCTAGAGGAACATATTTGTAAGGTATTCCACCGCGATCAATATCTTGATGGTAACTTTTAACCTAGAGAGTAAACCGATGGCTAACTAAACCTCACCATGCGTGAGGGTAGGAACAGGTTTGGTGAAAGATGGTAGACCTAGCGGCAGAAAGGTAGAGAGAGGAAAGGTGACTTAAGTATAATGAGGCACATGAGAGGGAGATAGAGAAGCAGCGTCCGTTGCAGAAAGTATGGCATTAAGGAGAGAGATGGATCATGAAGGATTTGAATCTCACATAGACTACATGGAGCCGAGCATTAAGAACTCCCCATCTTGGAAATCATGACAAATATCCCCCTTGGCTTCACACACAGTATGCACCAACAAAGACTACCTCGGCCGTAGACATGCATCTTAATCTACCCGTGACCTATCCCTTGCACTTGGTTTTCCAAAGATCTAGTATGACAAGTAACCAACAAGCTAATTTGGGAAGTATGAGAACAAGAGTAAGTCAGGGGAGCAAGTACATCAATGGTATAGAACAAATGGCTTCAATTTTATTTAGAGAAACATTTTCAGGTGCATCATCTACACAGTAATATAAGTGCACAAAATGTTGGATTTACCTCTAGAAGTGGAACTACCAAACAGACTAGAGGGGTTCGGATAGTACTACTGTCGGAGCACAAGGGAGTACATCTATAGGTCCTATTCTAGCTATAGGTGGAGGATCAGGAGGTATAGGTGGTTCTAGTTCTAGTGGATCTGGTGGTTCTAGAGGAAGAGGAAACACAGGAGGTTCTGGATCAGGTGGTCAAGGTCCACAACAACCACATAATATCTATATGGATATGCCTCTTCATATCTCAGAGTATATAGGTATAGAGAATGCTCCCGAACATGTGCATATGTGTAAAATCTTATGGCACACAAAAAGGATCATGACTTCGAGCCTAAGGAAAGTCAATTTGCTACTACCTTGTAGGGATGAGCACACAATTAGTATAGGAGTTTGACCCTGATCAAACTTACGTGGATTATGCAACATTGAAGGATTATTTATTAAAAGAGTTCTATATCCCAGAGTTTGAGCATAAGAGTGTCAGAGTTCTCAAAGATATCAAATAGGGCACTACTGAGAGTGTACGTGAGTATGATGCCTGCTTTAAGACACTTATATCTAAGTTTTCTTATGATATTCACACCCGCCAACATGCACAATGGTTTGTTGGAGGATTGATTACACCATTTAGAAGGGTGATGTCACATAAGACATACACTGATCTACGTGAAGCATTGGAGGAAGCCCTACATGCTGAGGTAGTTGGGAGTGTTGACACTGGTGTTAGTCCATTTTTAGAGGCACAAATTACAACCATGGGAAAGTAAATAGAAAAGTTATCAGCAAATTCAGCTCATGAAACAGACTTAGGGATTAGGTGTATAGATTATGAAGTGGAAGGTCATACCAAGGATAGTTTCCCTCACAGATCTATACATTCATTATTGTTAGACTATGAAATCTATCATTTGAATCATGATGCTAGCCAACGTTCTTTGTTACAAAGGTGCATGATATTCTACTTTTAAGAATTATAGGTCCATGACCCATGATACTGAGGATTTTCGATTGATTGGTTAGATCCACGATGCTATAGACATTGGGGTACGACAGAAAAGTGTAACGGATAACTCTAAGAACAAGAACAAACACCAAGATCGGGATCATAATCAACCGTACGCTATGACAGGAATGAGGGCCGTTTTGAAGGAGGTCATGGAAGAGGATGTGGATATCGAGGTGGATATGGAGGTAAGGTCATGGTGGAGGAAGAAGTGAGTTTCCTCGAAGAACGTGCTATACATGTGGATCCCCTGATCATTATAGGCATGAATGTCCCTAGAATATTACATGTTCTTTCTATATAAATAATCATAGCTATGAGGAGTGCTTAGAATTATATGAGCATATTAGTAAACAACATAAGTAGGAAAAAAAGGCCCAAGGATGGTTAGGATCCAATGCATGGAGGAAAATCAGTGGATACCAAAGATAGCACTAGAACTTGAGGCCTTAACTGTGAAGATTACCACACATGCTGAAGTAGCACGTGTAAGAGAGGCATCGTAACAAAAGCATACAATCACTAAGGAGGAGGTTCTACATGCAAGGTACCCAGTTCCTACCCATCAGAAGGAAGTCTATCAAGAGACCATGTAGGTCCTCAAAAATCTTCAAGGTTTAATACAATTTTAAAAGAGTAGCCTAGAAAGATGGAACAATAGAAATAAGCAAGGAAGGTCCCCTCTGGTGTTGATGACATCAGAGAGGTGTGTAAAATGTTGTACCAGGAGAATATTATTCCATTATTAGGGCATTAGTTGAAGGGGAACACTGCATGTAAAAGCAATAAGAATGAACAAGATCCTACATGAAAATCTTCCCCCGATAACATTGACTATGATAGAGAGATCACTCTAAATGCTCTTGTATATGGATGGATTTTGAACAATATTTTGATTGATACAGTGTAGAAGTCAATGTGCGTACTTTAGATGCATGGGTACAAATGGGGAGACCTCAATTATCACCATCATCTAATGTGTTGTTTATGGTAAATAGAACTAAGGCCACTCCCATAGGCATTTTGAAGGATGCATCTATAACAATACAAGGGTCCAAATTCACCGGGATTTGAGGTATTAACACTTGCGAAGCATAAAATTTTCTATCCTTGCTTGAATGCCATTGGTGTTATGTACATAATTTTGACTTAAGATTCAATAAGGGGTATATCAACTTTGAGAACAAAGAGGAAAGGGTTGTGATACCTTTGACAGATGGGAAGTCTACACCATATGTTGATCCTCTAAGTGAGGAGGTCTTAAACAAAATTTATGTACGTGCTATTCAGACCTAGAGGTCAATGAGCCATTAAAGGAAGGCATCCTATAATGGGAGAATTATCACTCTATTAGTGATACTACGAGTATTGATTGTGAAAATTGGGTTCATGGTACATATGAAATAGTAGGGTGTGAGGTAAAAGTGTGGTTACATGCAAGAATGTACTTCATTCTTGTCAACGGATAGGTAGCACAAAGACATCTTGGTATACGGGAGTAGAAGATATTCTTGTATTCTTACAAGCCATGGAGACACACGGTGGATAGACCAGTCTGGAGAAGAGAAATGTTAGCATATAATTTGTGTGGGACAACAACATGCTAGTGGGTAGTTCACATAGATAATCTTACGGAGTGGAAGGAAATTAGAATTACCTTATCTACCAGGTTTGTAAGAAGAAATGCACCTATGTAGATTTGTAGTTATAATGATGATCAACCCGTTCAACACCACATTCAACAAAGGTGAGAGACTCTAGATAACAGACAGGAAGCATTACCACCTTCACTCTAGGTGCATAAATTGTATTCCACTCTAAAAGGTTGCACACACACTTAGTATGTATACAAAAAAATACATCGAGAGACTGGAAACTAGAAAATTTGACTGCAAGAATGATCCATACCTTTGGATAATTTTATTCCCAACCTCCAGTAGAAGAGGCATTAAAATTTGTTAAGCAATTAACCATGAGAGATAGTGCAAAGGTAGAGGAGCTCATACAGGAATTATCACGTGTTTTGAAGAAGAAGGAGAAGACTCCATATTTCTTGAACATGCTTGCCTTGAGAAAGAAAAGGGAAAGATGGTGTGCAGCGTGGATGATGAGGAAGTTGAAAACCTAGATATTGAATATTCATAGGGGCATGAGGTCTTGGATAGTGCGAGATAAGGATATGCGCATATACCATGAACCAATGAAGATAAATAAGGTCAATATAGGATCGGAGGTGAGCCTAAAGAGGCCATAATTAGAGACTATTATTCAGACTCGAGGTGGCAAAGATTATTGAGTTACTACATAATTACTTGGAATTATTCCCTCAAGGGTATCATGAACTTAAAGGCATGCATTAATCACTTGGGGAAATGAAGATAAAGCCTAAGGACGTGTTTTTTCCCTCAAAATACCCCCTCATTTTAAATTTAAATTCAAAAATTTTGAGATCACACCCTCCATAATTGTTCAAGTAAAGTTGGAAGTCCAAAAAGATAGATAAATTCATGCTTTGAAGTTGTTTAAACTCTTCAGTCTACACATCTTGATAAATTTTCCATTTTCCTGTCTGGATGTGTGAAAATTTTATTTTTGTCCTCATTTGAATGAAATTATCAATCTTTATATGGCCATGGATCATCAAACCTTGTATTTTTTTCAATTCCTTGGTTCACGAAAGAAATTTGAAAATCAGGTGCGAAATGGTGGAGTTTTCTTCTTCTTTGCATTTTTCCACTGTTGTGAATGACAGGCATTTTCTTCCCCATCAAATTTTGGCCCTATTATACATGGGTACATGGAAATATATCTAATTAGATGTGGCATGGCCATGTTTCAAGAAACAACGGAATCCTCCATGCATCCAAATGATGTAACTCCAAGGCAAGGGCCCAAGGGATAGTATACAAATAAACACAGGCTTTCCATGTGTCCAAGGTCAAAAATGAAGAAAAAACAAGTCTAAATCAGATAAGTATGGAAGGTTCAGAGATGGCACCACATGCTTCATCAACACAATTTCAAGGGTTGAAGCTAGGGTAGTTCTCAAACTTGCGCCAATCCTCCATGTGTCCCAGGTCCAAAAAAGGGGACAGAGCTGATTGCTTAAATTGACTAAGTATGAGCGGGTCGGTGGAAGCCTCCACATGCCTCAACGACACAATTTTAGTAATGAAACCAAAGGGCCAATCTTCAAATGAGTGCTAGTTCTCCATGTGTCTAGAGGTCAACATAAGTCAAGTGGGAAGTAAGCCCGAATTGGCTAAGTATAAAAGAACCGGTGGAGCTCTCCATGTGTCAGCCTAGTGCAACTTCAAAGGAAAAATCCAAAGGTAGGTTCCAAATGAGCACTGATCTCCATGTGTCTAGGGTCAAATATACAGCCCCATGAAAACAAAAGGGAAAAAGTCAAATATTAAGCCCGAATAGAAATTCAAGGTGGGGAAGTGGGCCATCGGGGAGATTTGAGAATTTGAGCCTTGTTTTCATTAAAAGGGATTAAATTTAAAAAGTGACCCGCAGCCCTGCCCATCCCAAGGAAAAATTCAAATATTAATCCCGCATCGAAGGTCAAAGTGGGGATGCTGGTTGGTGGAGCAATTTGTGTTTTTGAGCCTTTTTGTAAAAAGGGATAAAAGTCATAAAGTGACCCATAGCCCCAATCATGCTATGAGGAAAAAGTCAAAGCAGGGAAGTGGGTCAGCAGATAACTTTGAGGTTTTGAGCCTTTTTGTAAAAAGGATAAAATTCATAAAGAAATCCGTGATTCATTCACTAATCAAATGAAGCCATGTGTCGCTTATATCAAAAGTGGAAGGACAGGACCAAAATGTAAAAACTACCAAATATCTATAAAGTCACAAAATGTAAAAGGCATTCTCCGACTGCCTCCAAGAAATTTCTCCCACGTGGATGACTTTGGTTTAAAGTTTTAAAGGCAAGATGAATGGTTCAAATTCAAAGTTACAAAATGAGTGTAACGGATGCATTATGAAAAGTCTGGTTTTTATCGCCATTGGCATTTCTTCGTGAATCAAGAATCTAAACAGACGCGAATGATTGAAAAGATTGTAAACCGTTTCTTTCTAACAAAGGAGAAGTTATGAATCGCTTTCTTGTAATATTTTTAATGGATTCTTCATGCCATTGTAGTGGGTTAGAAATTGATCTTGTAAACTCATGAGTGCATTATACTTAGAGAAAGCAAAGGAGATAGCCATTTTCTTCTACTTTCCTCCATTCTCAAATTTCTTCCATTCCCACATTATGTACAACTTCTGTTTAAGCATTAATACAAGAAGAAGGATTTTATAGCCTCTTTTATGAAGAGATTTTAGAAACTTTGAGTTTGCAATCTTATCTCATCGTATTTCCATTTACAGGGGTTGTCTCTTCTCGTAAATGCATGTGTTGAAGTTTCTAACTAGTGTATGTGCAAGAATCGATTTTCTACCTACAACATTAGTTCTCCTACCTCAATTCTCAATCAAGAAATTGATAGCTTTTCCATAGGGTCATGGAGTTCCCCCATTAGATCCCCTGGTCAAAAGGCCACCACAAAATCCACATTTTCTTGTGCATGCATATACAACAGCCCATAGGTTAAGTAGAGGGACTTAGATTTCTAGAGCATTGGAAAGAAATCAACAAGTTTGTCCGTGTGACAAATTTCCTCTCTAACAGACGATGCATGACCAGCTTAGAAAGATACCTTATAGAATGAACCCCAATTTATGCGAAAAGGTCAAAGAAGAGATTGATAACATGTTGAAATATGGAATTACCAAGCCCTTGATGAGTTAGAATGGGTTAGTCCAATGGTGATCGGATCAAGGATGGATGAATGAATCGAATATGTCCGGACTATAGGGAGATAAATTCTACATGTGTAATAGATCCATTCCTATGCCATTTATCGAGGAAATACTAGAAGGAATTGCAGGGCATGAAACATATTCCTTCATAGATGGGTTTTCCTGGTATCATTAGGTTAGGATTTCTTAGGAGGATTAAGAAAAGACAACTTTTACTACTTAATGGGGCAGATTTTCCTATACTGTGATGCCCTTTGGATTGAAAAATGTGCCTACTCTTGTATTCTTGCACATAGTTGTTAAGGCAGTCAAATATTTTTTTCACAACTTCTTACAGTCTAACTCAATGATTGGAAAGTAAATGGGCTTTTTAAGGATCACTATGACAATCTATGATTAATGTTTAAATGATGTAAACATTTGAGTATCTCTCTGAATATCAAAAAGTGCATATTAGCTACACCTTTTGGAATAATGTTGGGACACATAATCTGGAAGGAAGGATTACTTGTTGATCTATCTAAGGTTGTAGTCATTTTAGGGTTGGAAGTGCCTACCGGTTAGAGCGAGGTACGTGGATTTTCAGGTCACATAGGCTATTCTAGAAAATTCATCAAGGGATATGAAAACATTTCTGCACCTATGGAGGAGTTACTGAAAGGAATAAGTACATTCTATTGGGGAGAATCGTAGTAGCACACATTTGAAACATTGAAAGAGAAAACTACTACCGCGCCTATCCTGTATATTCCTTTATGGGAAAAACCATCTCATTTACATGTGGATGCCTCTGGTATGACCATTGATGCAATATAAGCTCAACCTGGAGAAGGTATTGTCGAGCATCCTATCTTCTTTGCTAGTAGGAAGCTGATGCCTTCCAAATAGAATTATACAACTACAGAGTGCAAAGCTTTGTCAATGATCTATGCATTACACAAGTTTCAACAGTATTTTCTAGCTACACCATTTTTATTCTATATGGATCACATGGCATTGAAATACTTGGTAAACAAGCTCATCTTGTAGGGGCACATATGTAGATGGGTACTCTTATTTCAAGAGTTTGATTTCACAGTTGTGGTAAATCCAGGGAAAAGTAACTTTGGACTAGACCACTTGTCTAGAATTAACTTAGGAGAGGAAGCATAGACAATTGAAGAAACCATGCCAGATGCCTAGTTACATAGGTTATAACACGTGCCAATTGAACTTGACGACATTGATCTTTTTCTACGGACTGGTATGACACTAGAAGGAATAAATGCATTGGAAAAGAAACAACTTGCCATGCACGACAACATTTATGTTGACAAAGGTGACCTATACAAGTTAGGAAAATATGAAGTATTATACCATTGTGTATTAGCTCTTGAGCACAAGGATATTATGGAAGAAGCCCATGGTGGTATTGCAGGAGGCCACTATATAGGTGATGCAACTGCTTGAAAGATCCTACTTGCTAGATTATGGTGGGAGACAATGTATAAATATTATAAAGCATATTGTAGAGCATGTGACCATTGTCAACGTCTAGGTAAACCAGGGAAAAGAGACGATATGCCTTTGAGACCAATTACTAGTGCCAAACCATTTGAGAAATGGGCCATCGACTTTGTAGGACCTATTTCACTAGTTGTGCGTAGGATTGGATCGCACTCTATCATTACTTACATAGATTATCTCACACATTGGGCAGACAGTACTACAAAAGACTCAGTACAACAACTATAATAGCTAGGTTTCTATGGGAGAATGTTCTTACAAGATATGGATGTACTTTAAGCTTGACAAGTGATAGAGGTACACACTTTTGAATGAGATAATCGTGGATCCTATGAGATGAGTTTATGGTTGCACACCATAAGAATAAACCTTACCATCCTCAACAAAATGGAACTTCCGAGGATTTTAACAAGATTTTGAGCTAGACATTGACAAATTTTTTTGATGTTGGAAGAAAGGATTGGGATGATAAAGTATCAACTATTCTTTGGGCATATAGAACCACTTAGAAGATATTGAAAAAGGCCACACCATTTTAGTTGGTGTTTGGCATCAAATCCATTCTCCCTATATAATTTATGTTACCTTCTTTGTGCATTACACACGCTGGAGGTCTAGATGATGAGAAAGCTTTAGAAGAGTGGATTGAAAAGATGATTCAATTGGATGAGTGATGAGCCATAGCACATTAGAGTTAGAAGCAAGAAAAGGACAGGCAGAAAGCATGGCACGCTAGAAATATAAAGGATAAGAAGTTGGCGGTTGGACAAATGGTACTTATTAATGACTCGAGTTCTTGTGCCATCTAGAAAGCTCAAAGTACATTTGTTGGGGTTATATGTCATCGCTTACATACTTGAATCAAAGCTTTCCAGCTTAGAAGCACTTAATGGAACAAGGCTACCCGATTACTTTAATGGGAGTATGTCAAGCCCTACTATAAATAAGTATTCTTGGTGTTTGTAATAAGGTAGTATTACTATTTAGATTAGGTTTTCATTTATGTATTTCCTTAATGTATTTCCCATCATTGTTGTTATGCTTTGTCAATTTAGTTGTTTTTCTCGTGTAATAAGTGCCCTTGCACGCATGACGACGCTAATTACTATGTGTAAAATGGTTATGCGCAGAGGACTACACATACTTTTAGTGTGCAAAGTGATTGTAGTTATCTAAGTAAAAGAATGTGGTAATTGAAAGGTGAAAGGAATAAGATGCTATGGGTGTGCTTGAAGTCAAAAGAAGATTAATTCTCAAAAGTGACCAAGGATGGAGATGAATGAAAGCATAGTATAATGCTAGGTAAGTAGAGGCCATGATAACTACTAGGAGAAGGTACAAAGTGACAAGGTAGTCGGGTGCAAGGGTTTGCGTTGAAGAGAATTCTATGACCGAGGGTAGAAAGTTGCACTAGAAGGTTATAAATGGGCACAAAGATGTACTACGAGAAAATAAACAAATTTGGTCCGAATGAGAGGATATTTGGTAGGTGAAGGAGTAATAAATGCATTAAAATTTTAAAAATTATATAAGGATGGGATGTAAATTCATTTTTTGCTATTGTGACTCGGATTATTTGAGGAAAGAGCTAAGTGCGAAGATCCGAGTGATCAGGTTAAGGTGCGAAGGGTGTGAAACCAAGCATGAAAAATAGATCTATTTGAAAAGAAGCTTACATTTCTAGTGGTGAAGGGTTTGAGTGAAGCAAGGTGACAAAGAGGAGCTAGGGCATGAAGTTTCCACCTAGGAAAAATTGAATCAAGATAGGGTTTGATTCAAAAATTGCAGAGTTAAAGAGGAGACGATTGCGGTAAAAATAAAATCTAAGAAGGAAGCTATAACAGAGAGAAAAAGGAAAGAAGAAGGTGGTCATCGAGGAGGAAGAGATGGCACCCAAAATAAAATTTTCAACACATCGAAAGAGAAAAGTAATTGAATACAATCACAAGACCTCAAAGAACAAGAAGGAGCTTGATTCCTTGCTCACTATGAGGACGAACAAACGTCAAATAGATGACATGTTGGTTTATGATGATGCAAGTGAGAAGCTTTTGAAGAAAATCTGGGTCTACTAATTATATGAGCTTCCATATTTTGGGAAGTATGAGCCCTTGTACCAAAGGTGGCTTATGAGCGAGTGTAAGAAGACTTCTTCTACTTTGTAAGATGAAAAGTTAGAATCTCATACGCGCTTATCTCAACGGTGACATGTTTGAAGGCGACAAGAGAGGATATAAAGAATGATCTCATAGATAAAGCCACGATCTTAAAGAATAGATAGGAGTTGGGGTACTTGAATGGTCCACGAATTATGGACATAGAAAAATTGAAGAAATGTCCAGTTGTGCAAGAAACAACACACCTTGTTACAAAGTTGAACGATCAGGAGCGTTGGTCATAGGTAAATACTATGTGGTTACATATTGCGTGCAAAATGTCAGAAGGAGTAGTCTATAATATTATAGGCTACATTGCAAAGAAAATAGTCGAGGAAGCATGCATAGGAGGGAATATCAGCTTTGGGGCTATTCTATTATCACTGGTATTCATGGAAATTGGAGTACCAGATGGGCTGAAGGAAAAGGTATGGGAATACCCCATAGAGAATAAGTTTCCAGATGAAAGGTTTAGCAAGTACCTATATAAAGGGTCCATGACAGATGACATCAAGAAAAGGGTGGAGAAATGGTATGACAAGCTTCACATGGCATTTGGAGAAGAGTGGCGCATCCCGAAGGACCTAGCATCACTAGTGGGGAAACACGTCAAGTTTTTTGTATATCAACATTTCTGCGTCACGCACTTCACAATGAGATATGGAGTGTGGAGCCCTTGGTGTAAATTACCTTATGCATTCACTGCATGGTATTTCTAAGCATCTGTTCACAAATTCATAGACACACACTGATTGGTATTCAATGCACATAAGATAGACTATAACTACCACATGTTGAGGAAGAGGTATGTGTATCAAGGAATAAGTGCCTATGTTGAGAGTCTCATTTTGGAGGTGTTGAATATTAATCTAATAAGTCTAGATGTAGAAGATATAGGGGCATCATTAGTGTATCTTCAAATTGAAGCCCAAGATGGAGAACAATAAGTAGGTGGATAATAAATTCATGCTCGGAGGACCACCAAAGGGTAAGCACATAATGGAAAACATACTTGCACAAAGGCCCATAGAAAATTTTGAAGTAGAGAATGAAGAAGAGGGGCGTGAAGATAGTGGAGGCTTGGAGTCACAACGCATGAATACTCCACCTCGGAGATAGGACGAAGAGGAAGATATAGAGGATGAGTGCGGAACACAGTGCACCACTCATGGGCTATGCAGAGGACACCGGAAAAATCATTCGCACACGTTTCCAAAGAACTGTAGAACAAAAGGATTTATTTGGCTAGGAATTAATGGATGGGGATATGGCAACCATTTACACTAGAAAGAAACTCTCATGGTCAATGCATACCCACATGGATGAGCCTAAATTTGATGTATGTGAAGAGTCATGTGTGTCAAAATGGCTTAAGAAGGCACCCAAAGCTAGGCATATGATAGTAATGCCTACTTTCATGTCGATGAGCAAGTCGAAACATTGGTTAAGGTTTCTATTAAGTTGCAAGAAGAATCATGGAAAATTCTGCAACGATAAGAGTGTTGCATGAGGAGCTAAAGACAAAGGATGCTGAGATAGCATGCATAACGCAAGAGAGGGACTTAGCATAGAAGAAGAAGAACGAAGTATTTATCAACATCACATAGTATATTGGAGAAAATGTTATAAGATCTCGGCCACACTTGGAGACCAAGGTACCTCATAGGTTTCCTCGCGATACATTATGTAGGAAAGTTGGTGGACTTGGTACTTGAAGATGAACCTCTGCGCATGCTAGCACCAAGGAATCTAGAACAAGAGGCATAATGAAAAAGCTTCAGCGACGTAAAAGATTGCATCCTATGAAGGGTTGTTGTAAGTGCTACAAGAAGAATTGAAGAAAGTAGACCAAGCTTTAAACATCTACACAGCTCCAGAGGCACTTATCAACATAAAGACCTTAGAAGAAACAATGAGGTCTAGAGATCAATGAAGGACAAAACATTGGGCCACACAGAAATATTTTCAATGGTTAAGTAGAAGCACGAGGCCACTGACATAAGAACACAGAGCTACACAAGACTAGGTTGAAAGATCTTAGGAATTTCATTGTGTAGAAGATGGATATTTTAGACATGGAAGAATGACCTCAATGTCTAACATTGTGTTGGTTCTCAGTAAATGAAAAAGGGGATATTGCGAGGATGATTTGGATTCCATTTCCATGGACATTCCAAAAAAAGTATTTCAAGCCCTCGCTGAATGATAAACCTTGGAGGCTGAAATAATACATGAATATCTTGAATTAGTTTTTTAGGTTGAAGAAGAGACTGTAGGGTAAAACATTCTTTCATACATTCGTTCATTCTTTCCATTCTTCTATTCTTTACTTCAGTTTTTGGAGATACCCATTGTCGGGTTGACAATGAGATTAGTGTGGGGTAATGTTGATAAAATAAACATTTAATAGAAATCACACAAGAAGTCCATGCGGGAAAATAGGCCATGTTTAAGGGTGTGAATGGATAGTAAGAACCCACGTGTGGAGAACAAGTTTAGCTTTCGGACTTAGCTGATTTTGAGCATGAAGACATATTTTTAGAACATAGCGTGGAAAGCGCATAAATAAGGAAGAGAAGTTTGCACCACACATTTTCTATCTTTAAAGGATTAGATCAAAGTGTTTTGCATGGAGACAAGATAAAAATATTATTTTCACTTCGCTTAAGCGTAAGAGGTCTATTAACGCCCATGGTTTCATTAGTGTTGTTAAAGGAATGATAGGAAAAATGGTTTTATCCTTTGTTGTTAGCACCTTTGCGTATCAAAAATTAAATGGAAACTTGATGTGAACACGTAATCACAATATCATGAATAAACTAAGGATTATCTCCTTAGATGTGAACCCTGCTAATCTGGGGTCTATCTTATTGATGAACTGTTTTCACTAAGGTGACATTACGTCATTTGTAATGTGGTATGTCATAAAATTCTTGGTGTAAATTTAAGCCTTGAAAGTGATTTGTGATGTTGTTTCTTATCTCTATTAAATTTTTAACATTATAGTTTTTAACTATGTTAAGGCTTTGACAATTTTGACAGTTCACTTAACGATCAAAATTGGAATACGAAAAAGACTTCTTGTTGATTTATAATAGGTCTTGATCTGACCATCCGATAGTCTACCCCATTTGATGACTAATGCTATCATGATCGTATTTCCAGGGATAAAGAACTACAGTCATTAGTCAAGGAATTAATCACTGAAATTGAAGACATCAATTCTCTTGGAGCATATTCCAATAGTTTCTCGATCAATGCCAATGTCATAAATTTTATGTATATATATACATAGTTATATATATATGAATATATAAGTATATATATAATACAAAAAGGGACAAAATAATCTTGTGGTATAGTTCTTAACCTAACACGAGAACCTATTGTTTGAGAAGATAGAGGTGGTCATTACTCTAGCCATTTGAAAGGTAGTATATATATATATATATAATGGTATGTATCCTTAAGTCATGAAAAAGGAAGAACATCGAATTGTTATGGCATGGAATATTAATTGGTCTCTTAAAAAACTATATACAATCTAAAGTTTTCAAATTGCATTAAGTGGTGAGTTGGCACCCCACCGCCAATACATCTGTATTGAATTATTTATTGTTTATTTAAATCTCCCCGCCAACTGAGTTTAAGGAAAGGATATTTCAGTTAACTAAACTTATAGTGCCTTGCATGGTATGAATATGGAACTTTGTTAAGCATTGAAGCTAAAAATAGCAAGCTTGTTAAATCTGTGGCAAGCTCCACCGACCACTGCATTAATGTTATTTAATATGCATTAACTCTCACCTCCCTTAGAAATGCATGGATGGATTGGGGAAAGAAAATCATTTTTGGTGTAGATTCACTTCATTCCAAGTTTTTCATAGAAGCTCTGCATGCAAAAATGGAACTATGTGTTTTCTTTGTGAGTTGCATGATGTGAACAACAATTGAATCTTGGACAACAAGTTTCATAGACTTAATAAACATCGAGGAAGCATTATGATCTGTGAATAAAAGGGATTCACTTCAAAGGTTTGGGGTTTTTCGGAGGACTCGTGAAAGCTTTGCAAGGAAAGAAAGTACATGTGTAACAGGCATGATATGCTCTAAACTCATCATAATCTCTTGCTCTATTTAGAAATCTCACAAAAAGAACTTGCTTTGATTGAAATTGGTGTTCATAATTTCAGTTATGTAGAATCGATGTATTCTTACTTCTATAGAGTATGACTTGCCATTGATTTGTGATGAATGTTGCTTGGAAATTATTTAATGCTTGTTTGCTTCAATGTGTTTTATTATTGTTATGAAACAACATATTTCATGGGTCAAATGGGTTTGCGGTTGTATTCATTAAAGGACTTTGGTTAGACACGTTTTGTATATTGAATTTTTATCACAGATGTGATTTGGTAAATATCAAAACTGTAGAAAACCTTGTTGGAATTCTACCCATCTCTTCTAAGGTTTTATACATAAAAATTTAAAGATATGGAAGGAATCTAGAAGCGGGTTTTGTGTGGTTATGTACTGTAGATGAACTTCTAATTCTAGGTATTTGTTAGAATTGATAAGACTCCGGTTTGTTCTTGTAAAATATTCCTACTTCACGGAGTATTGCTTCTTCTAGTTGTATGCATTGACTGTTTGATAAGTCAACTAGGATTGGGTATAGTAAGGAAACATTGTTGAAGAAACAACTAACCTCACTGTCTAAATTCGAGCCTTTGTGGGATAAGGAAGTTTCTATTAACCCAAAGTCTGCCTCTTTATTTAATGAATTGGGCATATTTTGAATGGAGATATAGGGTCTGACTCTAGAGCTATATATGGTGGCTTGATAGAAAACTATGCCCATCTAGAAAAAAATTGTTGAAATTTTGTGTAAACTTGATTCAGTTGTAGCTTATCTAGGTTGTTTGTAATCTGGTTGTCATCGTTTTGGTTATTCCTTTTTGGTCTCCTATTCTCTCCCTCATCAATAACCTTGGTGGTAATCAACTCTGTCTGGGTTCAATACCAGATGGGGATTTATTATGTTTTTGAGATGGTTTCTGTGAAAGGAAAAGTCTACCTTACTTTGCACTTAGATACTTCCATAGCCCTCTTGTAATAGGAAATTAGTTGGGCTTTTGTGAAAGTCTATAATGATATTTAGAGAGTTAATTTATTAACCACTTTTACCATAAGTGAAGTCAATTTCGACTAAAAATCTCCTCTACCTTGGAAGAATGGCAGCATATTGTTGTTCATTAGAAAACAATCGTAATAGGTCATATATTCTTTGAGAAGTTTTGCTATTGATCTTGTGGTCGAAAGAGAGTGTTGAATAGTTCCTTTTATGGGGTACTTCTTACCTCAGCATATGAGCTAGTAATATTAGTTGGGTTTTTCTTGAGGTCTTTACGCTCTTGACTATGCTTGCGGGGATCATTGATTACTTTTTTCGAGGATCAAAAATATGTAGTAAAGGTTGTTGGTTATTTTTCACTAGTAATGACCTACCATTTAATAACTACTAGAAGGTTTGGGAAAATGATTTGGAATAGTTCCATGAGTCTAGCTGATTTCTTGATGAGTTGTTCAGTTTTATCTTAAGCTAGTTTTATGTCTCTTATGTTTGAACTTGAGTCATCATGCATGATAGGATATTAAAGTTGATCAAGATATAAATCCTCTTGGCTTCTGGAGTGTTAAAAAATGGGTGTTATTACTCCTTTGTTGTAATCGATGCAGAGAAAATCTCGATTGACTTGATGACCTTACTTTGATATTTAGTTGAAAAACATGATGTGTTGAGTTTTAGCTGAAACCCACTCAAGGTCATAATCCTTTAAGTAACATACTCCTCATAAGGATATGTCTGGTTTGTTATCTAACTAAGATCTTATGAAGTGCTAGATCCTTGACGGGTGTAATGTTCTTTTTAAGATAGTGTGGTATTCTAGTGCCTAATATGTACAATATTCACATGTATTCTAACCAAAATATGAGGTTCAACCATAGTTGGTATACAATCCTCCTCAAATCCATATCAACACAAAATGAAGATATTGCAATTTACTAAATAGAATGTGTTAGAAAGGAAACTATTAAGGAAGAAACAGGAAGTTAAGAAGAAGAGAATAAGAGGAATAAGAGGAACATATTTTCTTTCAAGCAAACACAGATCAAGAAATACTCATACGAGTTTTAGATAATGAGTGTAATGTTTGGAGCGATTAAAATAATCAAGAACACTAAACAAAGAATAGCTTAAGATCTTGGACGTAAGAACAATCTCCTAAGATAGATGAATCCCACAACACAAAGTTTGCAAAAATAACACTTGTTTTTATTCCTCAATGATTTAAAATAAAATACAAAGTTTTTTTTTCTTCACAATAGCTCTTGATAAAAAATATCTCCTCTTTTTTAGAATGCACAAACCTCTCCTATTTATAATAGAAAGAGTAGAGAGAAAATAGGATAAATCCTAGAAAATAGTCATTTTAACAAGAATCCTATTTTTCTTGACTCTCACATAGGAGACCAAGTCAAAATTTGCTTCCTATGTGATGAAACAAATATGAAAAAGACATGTCAATATCTGGATGGAAATGACATGAAACATTAATTACACCTCACTTGACGCATGTGCCAACTGCCAGAAAACTAGACATTAATGACATGTCATCATGCTTGGAGTGTCTCAAACCCATAACAAAGGATTTGCTTCATTTGGGTTTTGGACATGTTTCGAAAACATGAGACATGATGCATTTCAGGTTTCGGTTTTGGGAAACATGAGACATGATGCATTTCAGGTTTTTCATGAGACATGATGCATTTCGGTTTCGTTTTCGAAACATGAGACATGATGCATTTTGGGGTTTCGGTTTTGGGAAACATGAGACATGATGCATTTTGGGTTTTGGGTTTTGGGAAACATGAGACATGATGCATTTACTTCATTTCAAGTTTCAGTTTTCGGAAACATGAGACATGATGCATTTCAGGTTTTAGGTTTCGGAAACATGAGACATGATGCATTTACTTCATTTTGGGTTTTGGGTTTTGGGTTTTGTTTTGGAAACATGAGACATGATGCATTTGCTTCATTTTAGGTTTTGGGTTTGGAAACATGAGACATGATGCATTAGATGTTTAGATGCTTCTAGGTCCCAAAAACCTGATTTGCTTCATTTTAGGTTTCGGTTTTGGGAAACATGAGACATGAAACATGTATTTGGCAAGGCATGTTCAATGCTTGGAAGTTCCAAAAACCTGACATGAGGTACTTAGGAAATCGGGTTTCAGGTTTCAGGGAACATGAGACATGTTGTATGTAGGGAATATGTTTTCATGCAATGGAAACCCAAAAACCCAAAATCTCTTTCAAAGGGAATTTTAAGAGATTTTCCCAAAATTTTCCTATGGTTATCTCAATTTTAGCTGAAATCACTAAAATGAGATAACAACTGGCTCCAGTTGGGGAATTTCTTTGAGACATAAAAGGAAGAGAAATCATGTATCAAAAATATTTATCCATTGGGCTATGGAATCTAAAGAAGAGAAACCAAAAAAAGAAAGAAAGAAAGAAAGCAAAACACACATGACCGAAAATAGATTATAATACAATGTAAGAGAGCATCTTGCATTACTGATGGAACAACTTCAGATGTTGGCCACTGAAAGGTAGAGGGAGAAAATCTCCATCAAGATATGATAGACAGAAGCTATTTTCACCATTCAGCTGATGGATTTTGAAAGGACCTTTCCATAAAGAATCGAACTTGCCATGCATCCCTTTCTGCTCCCTTCTCTTATCCCAGAGAAGTACTAGATCTCCAATCTAGAAATCACGTTGCTTTGATTTTTTGTCAAATATCTTTTTGAATTTTCTCTGATGATCTGCAATGTGATCCACCACCTTTCTCCATTCTTCTTCTAGCCTAGCTAGGTACATTATCCTTTTCTCAATGGAACTTTGAAAAGTTTCATCCTCAATTACTTTAGCCAACCGTAAGGCTGGAAATTCTACAAAGATAGGAATCTCAACATCAATTCCATACAACACCTAGAATGGGGAAATTCTAATAGCTCACTTAGGAGTAATCCGATCTACCCATAATGCATCATACAATGCTTTGTGCCATGTCCTCTGATTCTCATCGACCAACTTTCTGATTATGGTCACTAGGTTCTTATTGCTTGATTCAGCTTGACCATTGCCTTGGGGGTAATAATTAGATGAGTGAGCCAATGTGATCCCAAATCCATAAAAAATTTAGTCAACTCATGTGATGAGAAATTGGAAGCATTGTCAACAACAATCTTGTGAGGAATGCCGAATCTAACAATTATATTCTCTTTGAGAAAATTGCAAATAACTTCGGAGGTAGCTTGTTTGATTGGAGAAGCTTCCACCCACTTGGTGAAATAGTCAGTGGCGGTGAGCACATAATTATGACCGATGCTAGAGGAAGGGTTTAGTACTCCAATGAAATCAATTCCCCATTGGCGAAAAAGGTTCTTCAATTACCACAGGCTTCAAGGGGAGAGCAGCCAACTTAGGATGACCAATGAAAATGTTGACAAGCTTCACACTTAGCCACCCATTCTACTGAATCTCGAAAGAGAGTAGGCCAATAGTACCTGCCCGTAAGATCTTGTAAGCTGTCATGGAAGAAGAGAAATTTCCTCCACATGCTAGATTGTGGAAGGATTCTAGCAACCTTATCTGCTAAGACTTATCAACACAACGTAGGAATACACCATCAATACCCTTCTTATATATACCATTATCCCAAAGAATGTATCTTGCAGACCTGAGTTTAACTATCCTCTTTTCTTTTTGGCTTAAATGAGGGGGAACTCACCATAAGTTAAGAAGAAAGTGATGTCTGTATACCATTCATCGGTTGTGCTTACAAAAAGCACCATGGGTAATTTTGAAGAAGTATCTTTAGTCTCCTCATACTCTATCTCAGACTTATTTTCTGCAATCAGTTGGCACATGCCTCTTCCTCGTACCAACTTGGTAGGTCTGATGTCTAAGTCATATTCTTGGACTTTGGCTATCCAGTTACCCCATTGACTACCCAACTCTTGTTGAGTCAAAATGGACTTAACTGTAGTATCAGGAATGAGAACGAGAGTGTGAGAACTCAACACATAGTACCTAAATGCTTCACTACTCTCACCACTTCATAAGCATGCTTTTTGATTTGTGACATTTCAATTCATGTTCCTTTAGTGGGAAACTCATGAAAGTGATGGGAGATTTGATTCCTTCTTCGTTCTCCTACATCAAGATGGTTGATATTGTATGTGTAGAAGCGTAGCTGTACATGATGAAATCCTTCTTGAAATATGGGCATACCAAAATAGGAGCGTGAGCAATTACTCTTTTGAATTTTTCAAAAGTAAGCTTCCTTCAGTGCTCCATCGAAATGGATTCTTACCTTTCATCATCCCAAGGATATCCTTGGTTTTATCAACAAAGTCAGGTACAAATATTCTTAGGAAATTGACCTTCCCAAAAAGGAGTGCACCCTAGTTTTGCTTGTGGGTAGGGTAAGGATTTGGATGGCCTTCACCCTCTCTGGGTCAATCTTGGTTCCTTCTTTAGTCATGATATGACCCAAAAATTTCCTTTCACATTACTCTAAACATGGAATTTTAGGATTTAATGAAATCCCATGATGCTTGCACCTTAAGAGTACCTACTCCAGGTGATCATAATGATCACTTTGCTTTTAGAGAAGACCATCAAGTCATCCAAATACACAACTATGACCTTTCCCATAAAATCTCTGAAAGCTAAGTCCATAGCTCTTTGAAACATGGCTCAACATTAATCAAACCAAAAGGCATCCTTCTGTAAGAAAAGGTCCCCCATGGGGTGGTGAATGTTGTCTTGTGTTGATCTTTAGAGGCTACCTCGACCTGATTATACCCAAAAATTCATCAAGCATGGATAACATTTCTGATCCAATGACAGTCTGTAATACTTGATCCATGATAGGCAATGGGTAATTATCTTTCAATGAAGACTGATTAAGGTTCTAAAAATCAACACAAATCTAATCTCACCATTCTTCTTTTTGAGGGACAATGTTAGCAACCTAGGTGGAATGATGGATTGGAAAGATAATCCTTACGTCTAACATCTTTTGAATTTCTACAAGGATAGTCCCTGAGATCTTTGGATTATAATGCCTTTGCTTTATGCCTAGGGTTTAACCTTAGGCTTTAAAGGAATGCTATGTTGCACATCCTTGGGCTTGAAAGACTTTAGATCCACATATGACCATGCTAGGATGTCCATATATCTCTTTAGGAGTGAAGTGAATCTTTCTTTCTCCTCCGAGAACAACATTTCCCAATGTTTACCATCCGTGGTTGGTCAGAAGAGCCCAGATTAACTTGATCTACCTCTGACGAGGAAGCACCTTCAGCTTTCCTTTTATCCTAAATGAAACGGTCATGCTTGTCAAATAGACCTTCCAGAGAAACTAATCCCTTCATAATCTTATTTCCTTTGAGCTAGATGAATTCACCATCAATTTCTTGATATGAATTTGAGACAGGACTCATGGAAAAGCTGATTTTGATCCTTCAAAATAAAGCTCACTAAAATTATCAGCTTTCTCAAGAAAAGAAAATACATGTTGATCATCATTAAACACTTGCCAATGTGCTGAATTATCTAGAACACTTGGATGATACACAATCTCAATGGTATACTTGTCCTATTTGAACTTTGGGTGAGGAAGGAGAAGAGATGTAGATACATGCTAAAGAATCAGCTTTATCATTGTGATCTCTCAAAACTACCTTAATGGAAAAAGCATCAAAGCATTCTATGTTGTCCCACACCTTGTTCCTGTAATGCCTTAGGTGATCATTTTTTACCTGATAGATCCCCCTTACTTGATTTACAATCAACTTGGCATCTCCCTATACTTTGAGATTTTAGATCCCTTTTTCCTTTCCATTTCTAATCCTAATAACAAAGCTTCATACTCAAGCTGTGTTATTAGTATTATCAAACTACAACTTGAAGGCGAAAGAAAAATCTCAAAATCTAGAGATATAAGAACCACACCAGCACCTGACCCAGTAGTTGAACAACTCCCATCAAACTCAAGGGTCTAAATAGCATTAGGATCTTCTTCTTTGACTTCTACAGAGGGCACCTCAGATGTCATGAAATAATTACCCAAGCCTTGCATCTTCAAAGAGAATTTGAGCCTTAGGATCATCTGATTTAGTGACTAGGTACTTTTCTTGTGCTTCGGGTGAAGGACACGAGGAACTCCATTTACTAGAATTTTAGCTTTGGTCCAATCCATGTTGATTTCTCCTCCAACATCTTTACAAAAACCTCTTCCTAAGAGAATACCATAAGCATTGGGATATCAGCAACTAGGATAGTCATTTTCACTCTCTTTTTAGGGAAGGCAACAAATGCAAATTGTGCATCCTTGATTTGGCCAATCAAGGGGACTTGTTTGGTTTCCATGGAATAACACCACCCATAAGATTTAGTTAAGGTGAGTCCAAGGGCATGAGCTAATTTTATGGGCATTACGTTATCAGAGGCTCTTGAGTCAATTATGTAATTGCTGAGTTTAAAACCATTTATAAGGACAAATAAAATAGTTCAATCTTTCCCAAGAAGAAAAACAAAGGTCATATTACTATGAGGTAAAGGTTAAGTGGGACTAGAAAAATGCCTTTTGAAGATGAAGGATAACAAACCTTACTTCTAATGAATTTGGAAAGTTTCTCAAATTTCTCAGGGTTGGACTACAGGTACTCGGCTTTCGACATTTGGATTTTGGTTTTCTTTGCATGATCAATGATGTCAAAAGTGGTATATGAAGGAATGATGGAGGGCTCAGTTCTAGTTACATTAGTCTAGCCGAGGTACTAGCCTTGAGGGAAGGAGAAAAAGAGTTAGAAGATGAAGTTACCTTTTTAGTTGTCTCCTTTTCAGTTTACACTGAGATAGGAGAGCCTCTTTTAGCCATAACCATGGGAGCTTCTTTACTTTTCTCCTTAGAGCCTTCAACTAGATTTCTGGGGTTCTGAGATTGGGATCGAGTGAAGACTACAAATGATTGGCCATCATGCTCACCTTCATCTTCCTCATACTCCAAGTACCCAATGTTGGAGTCACCAATTGAATCATCAAAAGACTCATCAACATATCCTAAAGCTTCAAAGCTTCATGAGAATCTTGATCTTTTGGTTCTTCACCATCCTCAACTATTTCAACTCTACATTGCGTTGATAGGAGGAGCTTCAATGGCTAGCTGGTGGGAGCAACGATCAACCATTCCTATCTCTTGTGGGAGTGCCATTGGCATTGTTGAAATTTTGTCTAGGAATATCCCGATAAGGAATGTTGGTCACTTGTTGGGACATTTGCTTCTTTAAAGTGATCAAGTCATTGGCCATCTTCTGAATCATAGGATCAATAGTACTCTGAGAAGAACTCTGATTTTTAGGCTTAGATGATTCTCTTCTAATCTTTCTAGCTAGAATAAGATCATCTTCTATTTCAGTGGTGTAGCTTGAGTAGTGGCCAAATCGGGGATAACAGATCTTCTCAATAAGAAGCTCACATCGGGGGTTGAGCGTTGATGAAGAAACACTTTTGATTTTCAAGAGTGGGAATGGCTAGGTCTGAATCTTATGAATCAGCTTGTTGAATTTGGCTATGAAGTCCCATGGGTTCATAAGACTCCTTCTTCATGTGTGTAAGTTATGCTAACAAGGCATGAGAATCTTCAGCTAAGTTTGAACCTTGCTTCAATATAGATCTCATGGTAGTCCAATTGGTAATGCATGCATTCAAAAGATGGTAGAACCATTCTACTACTACACCATGCAATGTCTCAATGAAGAGTCAAATAGAGATGTCTTCATGAGAAACTCCAAGAATGCCACATGCGACAAAGAATGAAGTGATGTGTTCATCAGGTGTTGCTTCCCATCACCGTTGAACTTAGGAATATTCTTATGAGACCCATGTGGTAGATCATGCAATGGTGGAGTTAGGGAAAGAGGACTAATAACCACCCCCAAGGAATAGGTTGTACTGCCATTCTTTTGAATGAAGTGTGTATAGAATCCAGAGTATCGATAAGAATAATGCATGACAAGTTATAGAAACTTCTTGTTCTTGAAGAACCCGAGTTCTTCGGATAGGTGAAGAACTTCTCGCTCAGGCTAGATGCAACACTGTTGGGTGAAAGTATGAAATTATGTTGTTGAAGAAAATCAAAGAATGGATCAGTTTCACCCTTGGCTCGGCTTGACCGAGTGAAGATCTTTCTGCCAGCTTGAACTAGAAAATAGATCTTTTTGAAAATAAGGCAAATACGGAGTCACCAGACACAAATAGGATAAGCTTAGTCTTATCAATCCATATCCCCAATAGAGTCACCAAAAACTGTTGGTTGGATATTTTTTCAGACCAAAATATGAGGTTCAACCACAATACATGGGATTAAATCCCTCCTCAAAGATAGGTGAGGCTGCCTGTTTATTACTAATCTAAAACACAACAGAAATAATATGTACAATATTCACACTATTCTAACCATTGGGGTTGGGATACAATCCCAGAATCCATATCAACACAAAATGAAGATATTGTAGTTTCAGAAATAGAATGTGTTAGAAAGGAAACTATTAAGGAAGAAACAGAGTGAGAAGAGAATAAGAGGAACATATTTTCTTTCAAGCAAACGCAGATCAAGAAATACTCATACAAGTTTTAGATAATGAGTGTAATGTTTGGAGCGATTAAAATAATCAAGAACACTAAACAAAGAATAGCTTAAGATCTTGGACGTAAGAACAATCTCCTAAGATAGATGAATCCCACAACACAAAGTTTGCAAAAATAACACCTATTTCTATTCCTCAATGATTTAAAAGAAAATACAAAGTTTTTCTTCTTCTTCACAATAGCTCTTGATAAAAAATCTCTCCTTTTTGAATGCACAAACCTCTCCTATTTATAATAGAAAGAGCAGAGAGAAAATAGGATAAATCCTAGAAAATAGTCATTTTAACAAGAATCCTATTTTGCTTGACTCTCATGCAGGAGACCAAGTCAAAATTTGCTTCTATGTGACGAAACGAAAATGAAAAAGACATGTCAATCTCTGGATGGAAATGACATGAAACATTAATTACACCTCACTTGACACATGTGCCAACTACCAAAAACTAGACATTAATGACATGTCATCATGCTTGGAGTGTCCGAAAACCCATAACAAAGGATTTGCTTCATTTTGGGTTTTAGGTTTCGGGAAACATGAGACATGATGCATTTTAGGTTTTGGGTTTCGGGAAACATGAGACATGATGCATTTACTTCATTTCAGGTTTTGGGTTTTGGGAAACATGAGACATTTTGGGTTTCAGGAAACATGAGACATGATGCATTTCTTCATTTTGGGTTTTAGGAAACATGAGACATGATGCATTTACTTTTGGGTTTCATGAGACATGATGCATTTGGGTTTGGGAAACATGAGACATGATGCATTTCGGGTTTCAGGGTTTCGGAAACATGAGACATGATGCATTAGATGTTTAGATGCTTCTAGGTCCCGAAAACTTGATTTGCTTCATTTTGGGTTTCAGGTTTTAGAAACATGAGACATGAAACATGTATTTGGCAAGGCATGTTTCGATGCTTGGAAGTTCTGAAAACCCGACATGAGGTACTTAGAAATCAAGTTTTGGGTTTCGGGAACATGAGACATGTTGTATGTAGGGAATATGTTTTCATGCAATGGAAACCTGAAAACCTAAAAATCTCTTTCAAAGGGAATTTTAAGAGATTTTCCCAAAATTTTCCTATGGTTATCTCAATTTTAGTTGAAATCACTAAAATGAGATAAAAGTATGGGATTGCATGAGTGAAATATTGATACTCTTATACGGTAGTATTTTGAATACTTATGATTCTCATGTATCTTAAATTTATATGAGTGTTTCTGAGTGACTAAAGTAGTTGTATTGAAATGTAAGTCTGAAATTGATTTCTTCATGGCTCATTAAATTGCTTGCTCTTGGCATGTTATAGAAAGAATTGTTTATTTTCTTAAGTTTTGTAATATTGATCCATAAAAATAATATGAGTTCTTTTTATGAAATAACTAAGTAAAGCATGTCATTATGGTGAGTTGGTGCTTATCATGCTCAGTTCTTGTGAACTGACTCATGCTAACAATTTTGCAGATAAACGCAGAGAAGGAAGGGTGAAGTATTTAGTTTTGCCTAATCTTTTGATCGAGGAAAGTCTGAAGATATGATTGTTTTAATTATCTTAAATAAAATACTTCTCTTTGTATATGAGAGTGTCCTTGCTATTTAATGTAATTGTTATTCATTAAAAGAAGGATTTTATCAAGCTTATAAACATGAATTGTACTTATTCCTAGAAGGAATTAAAGGTAGATTACCAGTTGTAATATATTGTATTATAAGAGAGTGATTGGAAAATGATGTGTTATGAGTTGGAAATCTATCAAGATAGGTATTTAGTGTCTTCAATACTATTGTAATAAACATTATTATAAATTAAGTAGTAAGAGATACAAACAACATACGTGTGAATGCTAGGGAGCATATAAGGAACTATGAGTGGTATGTTTCTAAGAATGTCATTTTCTAACGAACCATACATTAAGCATACTTGGAAATAGTTAAGGTTGCTAATGGATAACTACTTCATTATAAAATGCAATATATCAACCTACTTGTAAAGTTGTGTTAAGTTCTCTAAAGGTTTTGTATAGGGTGTACTCAACCAGTCAAATATATCTAGAAGTAAGATTGTATAATCTTAATGGCTACTGCTAAGAAAGCAGTTGGATTATCATGAAACCATGGAAATGTTATGATAACCAGAGATAATTCATCCTATGGTTGTATTATAAACTTAGGTTATACTAACTCTTAACAAATATATAAGAATGTAATATTGATTTCTAAGTGAAATCAACACTAAGTCCTATACAAGGACGATACACATAAGCAACAAGAGAAAGGGCTTATGGTAATCTAACATGAAAATATATTATGGTTTCACTATTCAGAATTGCATAATTGTGATAAATTGTGTTATGAAATATTTTTCTCAAGGAGATGAAATGTTTTTAATTAGGGGTTGTCCCATGATGCATCATTATGAGCACATAAGCATGTCGGATACAATGGAAGTAAGATGGGAACATGCATACTAAGTTAAAAATAACATAGCATTTGAATCTCATCCCTAGTCAATACTGTAATTATCTCTAAAGAGAATTAGAGATATTTTAAAAGGATATGACAAGGAAAGATAAATGGGCAAGTGGTTCATAAAATATATCATATCGAGATACCCCAGATATATCTTACTTTTTGGAGATAGTAAAATAAATGAATGCTCTTTACTGAGCTACAATTAAGAAAAGTGATGTGCTTAAATTGAAAGGATGGTTGGCATTGATAGCCTATGACACTTAATACAAGGAATGAATCATACCTAAATACTTAGCTTTATATAAGTACATATCCCTAGAATATGAAATAAGGAACATGAGCCTAAATGTTAAAGCTGGGATAGTTTTTGAAACTGCAATAATGATCATAGACCTTGATAGTATCATTTCTATCAATGGTTAACTTGGGTATGGGATATTGAAAGGTAATTAAGTGTTATAGATATTGGGGGTCCTAGGATCAACTTAATCCAGGACCTTAGGTATGACCCATTTGTGGAGAAAGTGTCATAAAACCTAACTATTCATTAATGATAATATTTACCTTGAAAACATCAAACACTATACACCAATGCAGGATTCTAGGTGGGAGAACTCATTGCATATGCTACATGGTCATATCCCTATGATGACGATTATCACCATTTAGATATTGTTGTATAGAAGCTGTAATGAATTGTCTCATCAAGAGACTAGATTGTAGTATGGTGTTGTCCTAAGTACAAACCTTGATAGAGTTACAAGACAGATTGAACCTCCTGGGTATGCACCCTTATATCAACCTATGATGGCTACAGGAAGAGATGTGGGTGAGTAATAAGGTGAATTGTTATAAGAAAAATTTCTTTCCCATAGGCATCACAGGATGACATAGAGGTATGTCTTCATGTAGGTTAAACTAGTTTGTACCTTATTCAAGGCTTGTAGTTGTTTACATATATTAAGTTGTGAATCCATATAACTGAATAAGTGATTAAGGTGAAATGACAATTTCCTTATGACGAGTGTTCCATCATGGAATTGAGCATGACATACATGACTCAGAAACTTTGCGCAAAGTGGTGTAAGCTACTGATTACACTGTCAAGATTTCCCTTTAATCTAAGATGTCAAATGCCTATGGATTTCATAGGTGGAACCTAGGTAGACACTTAGGAGCATTCACTTATATATCATACCTTGACAAAGGAGAACCAAAGGATACATTTCATGTAAGGGATTGTATAGAGCATTGAGGGAGAATGAGTAGGTTCAATATTCTCTCATACAGCTGCACATGGTTCATGACAATTATCAGAAATGGATTTCATTAAGGTTTATGTAGATTTAAATATATGGGTATTTAAATCAGATACATAAAGTTAAAAAAATCTAGAGATGAAGTGAAAAAAGTGGATGTTACATCTATAGATAACACACTTGCATGTGTGGCTATGCACAAACTACATGTGGCTATTAGTAACATGTGACCTATTTTTGGAATAGATAAGAGGTGAAGGAAAGTCCCCACCCTATATATGATGTGATGATGATATATATATATATATATATATATATATATATATATATATATATATATATATATATATATATATATATGTAGAGCGTAAGAGGTAAGCATAAAGAGATATGTGCATATGACTGGATTACTGTATCAAATCCATGCACACATTGGTATAGATTTCCATTATTTTAAGGAGATTCTATGTTTATTAATAGATGGAAGATATTGGATGAATCTAAGTGTCATTCCTGTGTGTAATTGAGTAGTGCATGTTCTTGATTCAATCATGATTATTGTTTAAGCTTGTTCTTTCATAGATCTGAATATGGCATGCATTGTAGAATGATGGATTAGTTATGGATCTATATGTTTCTTCCTTCATCACGTTAACATCCTACTACAACAACCCTAAAGAGGAACTTGGTACCTTTGCATGCTTTGGGTGAGCGCTCAGTCTAGGCTGAGTGATGTGCCAACGTGTCTAGGGTGTTATTTGGTAAATTCTAGGCTGCATTAGTTGACTTGGGTGGGGATGATTGTGCTAAGAATTTTTCAAGTGGTATCATAGTTATATCTATAAATTTAGGTGTAGGTGATAATGTATTAGTGTCGGAGGGTAAGGGTATGGACTTGGTAACAACATTGGACAAGGATGTGGGCATGTATTTAGTAGTAAGAAGTGGTTTGATAGTTTCAAGATTCTCACATTCGGATTAGCCTCCATTAGTATAGGTGACAGAGATGTAGGGAGACTTTGAGCAAGGTGTTAAACAGGGAGGTTTCTATGTTGATAGTTTTACGCTCACTAAGTGCTTTGGTGTTGATTACAGTAGATTCTATTTCATTGGGAGACACAGTGGTTAGAGGGACAAACATAATTTTAGTTATCATATTAATGGTATAAACGTATTTTTTCTTTTTTAGAGGAAGAGGGGTGATTTGGAAAAGGATGCTTGAATATGTCGAGGCCTTGGTTTGGGGGTACATTTGGGTTATCTAAGTGAAGTTCACCCTAATCAATCAAGTCTTGAAGCACATTATAGAATGTGTGAAACCTTTCAAAGTCATGGCCATCGACCTATTGAACTTGCGAAGTGATTATATTGATACCATATGGGTTTTAAAATTGACATGTTGATGGGTTGAATGGGGAAGTGATATTAGATTAGATGCGAGTAATTTATCAAAACCTGCACCATAAATTTCATCTATAGGTTTATAGTTTCACTATTAAAGAAAGTGTTTGGGGATTGGATTTTATTTGGGGCGGACTTGACTACAATGAAATTGGTGGCTGATTTTCACTTGTGTGAGTTGAATGGTGGCTTAGATGGGAACTCCATTTTTTGTTTCGTAGGACAAAGTTTTACCCATCCCTCCTTTAGGGCTCACAATTATAACTTATGGGCCATGGTAAAAGCCTCACCAAAATTTTGGAATGACTCGATTTACTGAGTAGATGAATTTTTTTGACACATGCATGATAGAAAATTTTAATCAACTCTGGTTGTGCTGGTGTAAAGGATATTTGATTGGTAGTGGGCCTCCAACATGCTACAAAATCAGTGATGGATTCATCTTCAAATTTTCTAATGATTACAAGCTATGTTTATGGAGAAGTGGTCTAAGAATAATTTTGCAAGTTGTGTGAAAGATAATAGTAAGAGTTATGGGATGTTGTTGTACCAGTCTAAGGCAGGACCAATAAGGGACATGGGAAAGGTCCTCAACATGAGGTCTTGATAATGAGCTATTAGATAACACACGTGATGAAAGGTGTAGATGTGTTGTTGGGGATCTTCTTTGCTATAAAACTTAGTAAGTTTTGGAAGCTCCCAATGAGGTGGATATGGCTTGTATGGTATAGAAGGGTGAATGGGCTCATTACAAATTTGGTCATAAGAGAGCACATTCTTGGATGTTGATGAAGTATCTTCTAGGATAGATATGCAGCTTAGATGGGATGTAAGAGGGCCAACTTGTGTTGATTGTTATAAGAATGAGCCATGCTGATACGAAGAATGATTGGGTTGTGAGTATAGTTGATACTTTGTTGTGGGATGTTCTATTGGTAGGGGGTGTTCTATTGGGAGATGTTATGTTTGTATGGGAGATTCTACTGATAGGGGTTATTTTTCTATGGGGAATGGTATGATGGAATATTTTTTTGATATCCATACTATTGAGGTATGTGTTATTGATTATTTTGGGGAATATTTTGATGATGAAGAGTATTATGTTGTGGAATGTTTTGATGGGATGATGATATTTTCTCGTGAAGTGATATGTTGTGAGGCTTGAATATATTGGTACTGCAATGAAATTGATACATGGATAAGAGGTTTTGAATATGTGGGTGTTTTTAAGAAGGCATAGTCGAGTGACAAAGGATGGTGCTTACTATGGAGCACTTTGTTGTGGATACCATATAATGGAATGTTATGTAGAGGTACAAAATGAGATTTAAATATCAATGGTTGTGAAGGTTATGGTATGTATTATGAAATGGGATGTGTACTAGATATAACACTAATATTAACCAATGTTGTTATTGTAGGGATAGACATAGTTATATTTTGGATGGGATTAGTAACTTTTTGGGAAGATATAAGCTGTTGAAGGGGTGATAGAAACCAAAGGAGGTGTTGTTATGTATAAGGAAATTAAAGGAGTAGATGATGAAGTAATGACACTACTTAAAGGCAGTGTGGATCCTATAGAAGGACATAACAAAGATTTGGGTTATTGGGAAGAGGTGTTTTATGATGAGATTATGTGAAGGTTGTAGGGTTTGGAGCTGAAAAACCTTAGATATCTCTACTTGACTAATGGAAAATTGTCTATTCCAAATTTCATATGGATTTGTAGAGGAGAGAGATGATTGAGGTTGATACTATTTGATGTTTCATACTTGACTCAAGGTGTATGGATATAAATGTTGGAAAAAGAGTCTTTATTTTGATCAATAAGGCTCATAATGGAAGAAGACAGATTGTAGTTATGTTGGATGGATTGAGGTGTGAATGATTACATTTGAATGTTTCTTGCTGCTAGGTAAGAATTAAGGAAATGGGAATTCAATCTAATATTTCCTCCAAGATGGGGTATCCCCTATTATAGAAATGGAGTTTGTTACTTTCTCCTAAGCATTCAAGTGTTGATATGTGATTTCTTGTAAAGGATGTGTTCCTCGATTCGAAATCATGCTTGCAATGTATCTTGAATTTACTCGCGATTGCAGATCTCGACTGAGTCAAAATATGAATAGACTCTTTTATTTATTTCATTTTGCGTCTGAATATTAATCTGATCTTGGGAAATGAAATGGTTCCCGATATCAAAGTATATCTGGAAGGTCTCGATTGTAGACCAGGTAATAATTCGTTGACATACAATTCTGCATTAAGAACAGGAGCTAACTCCACTCTAGAAGGTATGATACAGGTCTTTCCGAGTTTTCAGAACGAGGACCAAACGAAGTTATTAAGGGTTAGTAACCTAAAACTAAAACCTAACCTAGGGGTTAGATTATTGTTAGTCTAACCTAGACCTAGGCTATTTGTTAATATCCTAAGTTAGTATCTTTGTATAAATTTGTTAGTGTGGGCATTACCCTAAACTCTAACCTAAGATACTAACCTAACTTTGGAGGAGATTATGAAGGGGCCGATGAAGGGTGGCGAACCATGGCGGTGTTTTCTATGGCAATAAATGTAAGGGATAAGGATGAGGGACAGGTCATGGCGGAGGCTTAAGTGGCGGCTAATTTGTGCAGACTTGGCAATTGCTAAGTTTGGAAATGGACTTAAATTTTTAGTTGGACTGTCGCCAATTCTGGCGGTCGGTGGGAGTAGAGTTTAAGCGGGAAAATTGGTTAATGGCATTCAATACTCTCGGAAGTCGAGCTTGGAACTCGCGAGAAGGCATGCAAGCGGAAATTTGGGGGTTTGTTTGGCTTGTCGCGATTTTCGGTCTTCTCTCTCTCTCTCTGCTCGTTTACTGGTTCTTCGCACCAGTTCTCTTTGAGTTGCATGGCATGTATGAACTGCCATAGCTCTTTTCTCTGTCATGGAAGATATATATGCGATGAAGACAGCGAAATTTTGTGGGTTGCTTTATCGTGGAAAAAGAAAAGGGAGTTTGAGCTCTTCCTGTGGTCTGCTTCGGAAATTTGATCAACATACAGGCATGCTAGGCCCTAACCTTTAAATATCTTGCTGTTTTTCAAGTGCTTTCATTAAAACAACTCTGTTCAAATGTTTTGTGAAGATTGGATGAATTTTCTATGAGATCTAGTTTGATTTTCTGGCACTGTATCTCTTCTGGTTCGATTTTTCAATTTCCTCTTGATGGGTGTTTGTTGAAATCGAACTTCAACTCTATTTGTTTGAGTATTCGTTCTGGCTTATGCATGTGAGGTATTTATTTATAAGGTTCGAGTGTTCGGCCTGTTTGGCGTGAGCCCTTAGAATATACCTATGTGTAGTATGAGACCACTGTATGTCTTTGATTCGTGGTCGTTGTCTTGTTATTGAAACTGTATAAAATGATTTGGGTGATTACTGTAAGATTGATTGTACTATCGTTTCTTTGAAAACTCTGTCGTGGGATTTGTTGACAGCGACTAATGATACTTTCGGGTTTCATTTGTTTTCAATTTTTAGCTTGGAACAGGCAACTGTAGTGTTACCATAGTCTTTTCGACCTAGCGGAAGTTGTTTTCCTTGTTATTAGGTTAGCGGGATTACTTGCGCACTGTGTATAATATAAATACACCTGTACTTTGTGGTATCGACTCAGTGGAGTCGATGATTGAATCGTATTGCTATCTATTGCTGGAAATGTAGATTCATCCATAAGTTTTGTGAATGGATTTTTGTGAAAGCCTGATAAGATGAAACAGGGCTTTTGGCTACTGTATATTTGAAATAATTAAAGGATAAAGACTTCCTGTGTAGGCATTTTCTTTTCTATGAGAAAGCTGTTCGAAAGTTCGAAGCGGCTCAGTTGCTGTCCTTGCTTGAAATGGGTATTCGATTTGTTTCACTTATTCATTCTGAATGTTAGCCATGAGTGGTATATATGGATTTATCAACCAATTTCATAGTACGTTGCTGTAGGTACAGAGGTTATAAGTGCAAAACCTTTAACAGTTACATTGTGATTATATAGATTTAAACTATTGTGGCTTGGACGACTCTGAGGAGTCGATTGAATGATTCATTTTATTTTTGAGCCAAATAAAGTTAAGTGTTGGTATTTTAAGTGCCGGCGACTTAATGGAATAACATGTATTTCGATTTTGTTATTGCGATTGGAATTCCTTCGTGTTTTTGGGATTTTGAGGTACAGATTCTTAGGTGGACATGTATGTCTTCGACCTGTGCAAATTAGTGTAAAATGATTGGCAGAGAGTAATTTGTTGTCTGATTATTGTTATGCTTTGTTGATGAATGTCAGTATGAATTCTTATGCATTTGCTTGAATTGATACCTCCGTTTGAATCATTGGAATTCTGGAAAGGTAACTAGTACTTCTGTCTCCTTTTGAGCTTGACCTTGGACTGTCTTTGTTACTTTTTGAGGTCCTTGAGTATGGATGACCGTTTCGTGTTCTGACCTTGTTGGGTAAGTCGCGAATATCACTCCAAGACTTGTATGCAGCAAGGTAAGGATCGTTGGCTGAATTCCTTTCTTTTACTTCAGTCCGATTTTGACTGAGCAAGAATATGTATGCTATGTTCTTTTCCATTTAATCTGTCCGATTGACTGTGCATGATTTGGAAATATTGTGTGACAACGTAGCATAGTCCATAGGAAACCTTAGATTGCTTGATGCAATAAGGTTGTTGTTTTCAGCGATACGCTTGTATTTCTTGTTTTCAACTTGTGTCAATGCCTTCTTTGTGTAAAAGGAACTAGCATTAGGCTTAGGGTTGATACATGTTTTGTTGATGTGTTAGTTCTTTGTACAAGAGTTTCTTTGTGTTTCTGCTTCTTGATTAAACAGTGATCTTGGTTGCGGCTTGTCTAACTTGTTCATTTTTATACTGGTTGAATGTTTTCATATGTGAAGGCAGTACAGTGATGAACTTATGAGAAAGGAAGTATGAATGGTTTGGTTCTTTCTCTTCCTTTATTTAAAATTATTGATAATTGACTAGCAGTGGGAAATTGTTGTAACATATTGGTGGAATCCCGAATTGTTATGTTATTTCCTTTTTGGAGAATGAAACAATCTGACCAATGTTGTGATTTTGGATTTAATGATTGTTGTGTACATTCGTTCCTTGTTTCTTAATATTTGATGAAATATTAGAAAGTGATTTAGACTATTTGTAACAATGATAGAGTTACATATTTGTAATCATTTTGTGTTACAAGGGCATAGTCTGATTATGTTTACTTATGTGAATATCAGATCTCATTTAAACAGGTGTTTAATGAAAACAATTGATGGATTGCAATTGTTTTAAAAGTTGGTGCTTATCATGCTCAGTTCATTGAACTGACTCATGTTGACTATTTTTGCAGATGGTTGCCGTAAGAGGTAAAACAATGCAGATCCGGCAGTCTGATCAGATAGTTTATTTGATTTATAAAGAATTACAGCTTGAGTTTATAGATGTACTATATGTGAAAAGATGTTTCTTTTCCGTTAGCATTATATCAAATATGCTGTTGCATATATGTAATTGTATGAGTTTTGAAAGGAATGAAAATAAGCGTTTGATACTTATGTGTTGTATTCTATTCTGAAGGATGAGCTTCTTCGGTCTATGTAACGAAGGGGCATACTTATCTTTGTATATTATGGATGCTTTTGTGATTGACAATGAAAGCTTGTAAGTAATTAGACTAAATTCTTATGAGTATTTAGTAGTTCTGATTTGTTCTAGCAAAAGCAATATTGTAATTTAATTATTGTCTCTCTAGAAGATAGGTTAAAAATTGAGCCTAAAAGAGAACGCTAAACAAGTTGGATTGAATTACTAATCCCTAGTCCTAAGTATACCAGGACAATAGTAGATTGGATTCTTAATCATTCATAGCTTTAAAATGAAAAGTATGATATGAATTCAGTTAAGAGAACTGATAGGCAATCAATGGAGTTTCAGGTGGCAATCTCAAGCATAGGTTATGAGATATTGTCCCATTCATTGCTTTAGAATCGTGTGTATTCTAATGACTCCTTGATGAGAGCGTGACCGTAATACCTCTACCAAGTAATGAGTCTTTTAGAGGAGGGTCGTCATAAGACAAAGAATCCAGGGATTTAAAAAGGCTAACCTTAGGGAAAAGTCTTTAAAAGTAATTTAATCTCAAGTGCGTAACGCTTGTTATGGGGTAGATCTTCTCGAGGCGGATTTAAAGGTTGACGACATAAAGTCGACTGCAGGGCTGTACCTCCGAGAAGATTAGGATCTTCTCGAAGTTACAACAATGCAGGTGACTTATGGCGACACCCTTTGCATTGATCGCTAAGATTTACACTTGATTTCGCACGAGTTACCCAGGGACCGATTAAGAACGTGGTCATGTTATAAGACTGCCTCGGAGATTTGGGGTATCATGACACACTGGTTGAACTGCAAGGTTGAACCAGTATGTCATCATATCCCTAATCCTCGTGGGCATCCATATAACATTATCACCTTGTTAATCTGCCTCCGAGTGATTCAGTTGTGAAAGGAAGGACCGATGTATGAGTCGGATAAGACATTCTATATAACATATGAATGGGGTGAAGGACGTATTCCAGATTGACGAGTATGCCGTTAAGGAATACGAGACATGAACAGTATGTTTCAAATCTTTGGCCAAAGTATCGCAAGCTGCTGATTGCGTTGTCCTAATTCACCTAGTCTAAGGGATGAGATGCCGATGAATAATGGTAACAGTTATTCAGTTAGATTCCTTGGACAGAGCATTCAATCCCAGTTAGGGAAGAGAACCGCCGCAGTGTTGTGTTAAATAAAAACACTAACTCTTTTTACTCATGAATAGATCGGTAGATTACCGAGTCATGGAATGAATAGATCGGAGGTATTCCGAGTCATTACAATGCATATGGTTGTCATTATATAAATGGTTATTTGAATTGTGAGTTCTAAATTATGTATTTAGAACCAAGATGCAATTATCAAAAAAAAAAAAATGACTTGTTCTATTGTCTAAAATAAGGATGTTACATCTTGGTATCGAGCGCGAAAGGTTGCGGCTCTTGGACCTATTGAGTCCATAATCCGATAAAAACCTGAATTTTCTTGTAATGTAAAATGGTTAGAACAAGGGAAACGTTGCGAGTAATGCTCCACCCGAGGAGGAGCGCAACAACCCGTAAATCTGGATGAGATCCTTGCTGCCCTGTTGGACACAAGAGATCGCTTGGCATTTGACTTGAACAGCGGTGACGAAAATGAGGAGGATGAAGAAGCTGATAATAATAATCAGCAACCTCCTGAGGGCAATCCCGACACGGGTGTTGATGTTAATGCTGTGAATGCACCTGTGCAACCAGAAAATAAAAAGGCCAGATTGGCAGCAGAACTCACTAATGATATAAAAAGGATAAGTCCACCTAAGTACGATGGCACCACATTAGGAGATGGAGCTGAGAACTGGCTCAGCGAAATGGAGAAGTACTTTGCAATAAGGAACTTCTCAGAAGAAACCAAGGCTATATGGGGAGCCTATCAGCTTTCACACGAAGCATCTTCGTGGTGGGATAGCCGAAAAGCTGAGCTAAACATTGATGAGACCAATATCACTTGGGATCAATTTAAAGGCTATTTTAGGCAACGTTGGCTGCCACAACTTTTCTATGATCAGAAAATGACAGAATTTCAGAACTTGACCCAAGGGAAGTTAACAGTAACTGAATTCTGGGAGCGGTTTACAAAACTCCTCAAGTATGTGCCGCAGTATCAAACTGACGAAAAATTCAGGATACGGAAATTCATCATGGGATTGAATCCTGTGATAGGGGGAGAGGTCGATGTTCACAGTCCAACCACTATGGAAGGAGTTGTTGAGAAGGCCATAAGGCAAGAACAGAAATTAAAGGCTATTTCTGCGCATAAGGAGGAAGTGCGGAAGAAGACTGCAAACCCTTCTTCAACCTCTCTTGCACCCAGAAAAGGACCGTGGAAAAAGTTTGGAAACAAGAGTAAGTTTCCAGGGGATAACAATAAGAAAGCAGCAGTAAATAAGCCTGCTGGAAATATAAGGGATAATTTTGTTAAAAACTATATTAATGGACAGAAGTCCTATGGAGGACAGCGTGACAATTTCAAGGCTGGAGGTAATGCTGAGCCTAAGAAGGGACCTGTAGGAGGCTGCTACACTTGTGGTAAAGATCATTACGCAAATCAATGTCCTTTAAAGAAGGACGATCGTAATCAGCAGCATAAGATACATGCTGCAGTAGCAGACAAGCAAGCTGAAAAGCAAGCAACACCTATAGAAGTTCCGGGTAAGTTATTCGGCATACCTGTCACTATTCTTTTTGATACAGGAGCTACTGAATGTTTTATTTCTAATAAACTTGCTTCTAAACTTAAAAGAAAAGCTGGGAAAATGGATAAATCTTGGTATAGAGTATGGTAATAATTCTTCATACAATGAGTATGTGTCTCTTTGGAGCGCTTCTTGATTTACCTAATTTCTCCACGGAAGTTGATCTCTATGTTACACCTTTGGGATCGTATGACATTATTATTGGTGTCAATTGGTTATCTGACCATAAAGCAAAGGTAGATTGCTATGAGAAGAACATAAAATGTTTAGATGATCAAATTGGAATAGCAGAGATTCAAGGTGTGAAACGAGAAATTTCAGTTAGAAAGCTGTCAGCTATGCAGCTTAAAAAGGCTAAGAATAAAGGATGTACCCTTTATGCAGTAAAGATATCTGAATCTTCAGAAGAAGATAGTGATTTCATGAAGCAAATTCCACTGTTACAAAGTTTCGTGATGTTTTCCGAGGAATTACAGGTTACCTCCCAAGAGAGAATTTGATTTTACCATTGAAATCAAGCCTGGAACTGAACCTATTTCCAAGGCGCCTTATCGGATGACTACTACGGAGTTAGTCGAGCTTAAGGCACAACTACAAGAGCTTTTGTCTAAAGGATTGATTAGACCAAGTGTTTCACCTTGGGGAGCACCTGTGATATTTGTGAAAAAGAAGGATGGAACACTGAGGCTGTGTATTGATTATCGGATGTTGAACAAAGCAACGATCAAGAACCGATATCCACTTCCTAGGATCGATGATCTGTTTGATCAGATGCGTGGAGCAGCGGTTTATTCTAAGATAGATCTTCGATCTGGTTATCATCAGCTAAGAATTAAAGAGGAAGATATTCATAAAACAGCTTTCCGAACAAGGTACGGACATTATGAATTCACAGTTCTAGCCTTTGGGTTAACTAATGCACCTGCAGCCTTTATGAATTTAATGAACAATATTTTTCAAGAATACCTGGACAAGTTTGTACTTGTATTCTTGGACGATATTCTCATTTATTCTAAGAGCGTTGAGGAGCACAATGAGCATTTGAAGATAGTTTTGGGAATTTTGAGAAAGAGAAAGTTGTATGGTAAGTTATCCAAATGTTCTTTCTATGATTCTGAAGTTCGCTATTTGGGTCATGTCATAAGTAAGGAAGGAATCGCTGTAGATCCTTCAAAAATAGTGGCAATAACTGAGTGGCCTGCACCAAAGAATGTGCATGAAGTAAGAAGCTTCATGGGTCTTGCAGGTTACTATAGAAAATTTGTAAAGGATTTTTCTAAGGTAGCTGCACTAATAACTTCATTGCAGAAGAAAGATAAGAAATTCATGTGGAATGACAAGTGCGAAGTGGCTTTCAAAAGTCTGAAAGACCAGTTGACTTCTGCACCTATATTGGCTGTACCAGACCCTAATGGGAATTTTACTGTTGTAACTGATGCTTCTGGGGAAGGCCTTGGAGGTGTTTTGCTACAAAATAATCAAGTCATAGCTTATGAAAGTAGAAAACTTAAGATTCATGAGCTGAATTATGCCCCTCATGATTTGGAACTTGCTGCCATTGTTCATGCGCTTCAAGTTTGGAGACACTACTTACTAGGGAAACCTTTTGAGTTGAAAACTGATCACTTGGGTCTGAAATATATATTTACTCAGCCCAACCTGAATGCCAGACAAAGAAGGTGGTTAGAATTTTTATCACAATATGACTTTGATATTAGCTATATCAAAGGGAAGGAGAATAGAGTAGCTGATGCTCTAAGTCGTAGGAGGCACATTTCTGCTCTCATAACGTTGAGAACTCAGTTTAAAGACGAGGTAAAAAGTGCCTCAGAATCAGATGCATATTTTCAGCAAGTAAAAGCAGCGCTTGCTGCAGAACCTAAAGATAAAAGGTATGAAGGTTTTCATCTTGATAATGAAGGAGTCTTGCGTTATGAAAATAGGGTATATGTACCTGTGCTGAATGATTTGAGAAAGAAGTTGTTAGTTGAATTTCATAATTCACCTTTCTCTGGGCACCCGGGTATCACAAAAATGCTAGCTGATTTGAAACAGCAATACTTCTGGAAAGGTATGAAAAAGGATGTGATAAATTTTGTGACTCATTGCCTGGAATGTCAGCGGGTGAAGGCAGAGCATATGCACCCTGCTGGACTGTTATATCCTCATAGCATACCGCAGTACAAATGGCAAGTAATAACCATGGATTTTGTACAAGGACTACCTATGTCCAGGAATAAGCATGATGTTATCCTGGTAGTTGTAGATAAACTGACTAAGGTAGCTCATTTCATCGCTGGAAATCTAAAGGATGATTCCCAGTGCTGGCCAAGAGGTTCGTACACGAAATTTTCAGATTGCATGGTGTACCAGAACTGATTATTTCTGACAGGGATCCTAGAATGACGTCAAGGTTTTGGCAAACGCTTAACGCAGCCCTAGGAACAAAACTAAACTTCAGTTCTGCATATCATCCAGAAACGGATGGGCAAACTGAGAGGGTAAATCAAGTGTTGGAGGACATGTTGCGAATGTATTGCATGGATCAACAGTATAAATGGGAAGAGTATCTCCCATTAGTTGAGTTCGCATACAACAACACTTATCACTCTTCGCTTAAGATGGCACCTTTTGAAGCACTTTATGGAAGAAAGTGCAGAACCCCTGTAAGTTGGGACAGTGTAGAGGATAGAGTGGTAATTGGACCAGAGATTCTCACAGAGATGGAACAGCAAGTTAAGCTGATTCGTGAACGATTAAAGGAAGCAGCGGATAGACAGAAGAGCTATGCTGACCTTAAGCGGGTTGATAGAAAGTTTGAGCTTGGTGATAAGGTTTTTCTGCGTGTTAAACCCAGAAAGAGTTCTATAACTTTTGGCAAGGCTGCCAAGTTGTCACCACGATATGTGGGACCTTTCGAGATTGTCGAAATAATCAATCCTGTAGCTTATCGTTTAGCATTGCCACCTGCTTTATCTCGTATGCATGATGTTTTCCATATTTCTTTGCTTAAGAAATACGTTTCAGATCTGTCACATGTTTTAAATTGGAATTCCTTGCAGGTCCAAGACCCAGGAATAATCGTGGTTAAACCCACAAGAGTACTGGAAACTCGCCAATTGCATTTGAGAAATCGTGATATTCAGCAATGTAAGGTCCAGTGGGACCAGTTTAGCGAAGAAAGTGCAACTTGGGAAAACCTGGAAGAGATGAAAATTGCTTTTCCTTCTCTTTTTGCAACAGAATGAAATCTGTTGATAAAATACTGTTATGAACTTATTGTTTTTAAGTATTTATGAAAGCCAGATGAAGGCAGACTTTATTCAAGTTGAATAAAAGTGTTGTGACATTGATTTCTGAAACTATTTAATATGGAAGTAGTCACATTGTTTGTGTACTAATAAATTGATTGACCTGAAGGTTAAATTTAATATGTAATTCATCGGGACGATGAATCTTTTTAGGAGGGAAGCATGTAACACCCTGAACTGTTGTTACTTTCTCCTAAGCATTCAAGTGTTGATATGTGATTTCTTGTAAAAGGATGTGTTCCTCGATTCAGAAATCATGCTTGCAATGTACTGAATTTCTGCCAGATTACAGATCTCGACTGAGTCAAAATATGAATAGACTCTTTTATTTATTTCATTTTGCGTCTGAATATTAATCTGATCTTGGGAAATGAAATGGTTCCCGATATCAAAGTATATCTGGAAGGTCTCGATTGTAGACCAGGTAATAATTCGTTGACATACACTCGCATTAAGAACAGAGCTAACTCCACTCTAGAAGGTATGTATGATACAGGTCTTTCCGAGTTTTCAGAACGAGGACCAAACGAAGTTATTAAGGGTTAGTAACCTAAAACTAAAACCTAACCTAGGGGTTAGATTATTGTTAGTCTAACCTAGACCTAGGCTATTTGTTAATATCCTAAGTTAGTATCTTTGTATAAATTTGTTAGTGTGGGCATTACCCTAAACTCTAACCTAAGATACTAACCTAACTTTGGAGGAGATTATGAAGGGGCCGATGAAGGGTGGCGAACCATGGCGGTGTTTTCTATGGCAATAAATGTAAGGGATAAGGATGAGGGACAGGTCATGGCGGAGGCTTAAGTGGCGGCTAATTTGTGCAGACTTGGCAATTGCTAAGTTTGGAAATGGACTTAAATTTTTAGTTGGACTGTCGCCAATTCTGGCGGTCGGTGGGAGTAGAGTTTAAGTGGGAAAATTGGTTAATGGCATTCAATACTCTTGGAAGTCGAGCTTGGAACTCGTGAGAAGGCATGCAAGCGGAAATTTGGGGGTTTGTTTGGCTTGTCGCGATTTTCGGTCTTCTCTCTCTCTCTCTGCTTGTTTACTGGTTCTTCGCACCAGTTCTCTTTGAGTTGCATGGCATGTATGAACTGCCATAGCTCTTTTCTCTGTCATGGAAGATATATATGCGATGAAGACAGCGAAATTTTGTGGGTTGCTTTATCGTGGAAAAAGAAAAGGGAGTTTGAGCTCTTCCTGTGGTCTGCTTCGGAAATTTGATCAACATACAGGCATGCTAGGCCCTAACCTTTAAATATCTTGCTGTTTTTCAAGTGCTTTCATTAAAACAACTCTGTTCAAATGTTTTGTGAAGATTGGATGAATTTTCTATGAGATCTAGTTTGATTTTCTGGCACTGTATCTCTGCTGGTTCGATTTTTCAATTTCCTCTTGATGGGTGTTTGTTGAAATCGAACTTCAACTCTATTTGTTTGAGTATTCGTTCTGGCTTATGCATGTGAGGTATTTATTTATAAGGTTCGAGTGTTCGGCCTGTTTGGCGTGAGCCCTTAGAATATACCTATGTGTAGTATGAGACCACTGTATGTCTTTGATTCGTGGTCGTTGTCTTGTTATTGAAACTGTATAAAATGATTTGGGTGATTACTGTAAGATTGATTGTACTATCGTTTCTTTGAAAACTCGTCGTGGGATTTGTTGACAACGACTAATGATACTTTCGGGTTTCATTTGTTTTCAATTTTTAGCTTGGAACAGTAACTGTAGTGTTACCATAGTCTTTTCGACCTAGCGGAAGTTGTTTTCCTTGTTATTAGGTTAGCGGGATTACTTGCGCCCTGTGTATAATATAAATACACCTGTACTTTGTGGTATCGACTCAAAGTGGAGTCGATGATTGAATCGTATTGCTATCTATTCTTTGGAAATGTAGATTCATCCATAAGTTTTGTGAATGGATTTTTGTGAAAGCGTGATAAGATGAAACAGGCTTTTGCTCATCGTATATTTGAAATAATTAAAGGATAAAGACTTCTGTGTAGGCATTTTCTTTTCTATGAGAAAGTCATTCGAAAGTTCGAAGCGGCTCGATTCTTTATCCTTGCTTGAAATGGGTATTCGATTTGTTTCACTTATTCATTCTCGAATGTTAGCCATGAGTGGTATATATGGATTTATCAACCAATTTCATAAGCGTTCTTGTGTAGGTACGAGAGGTTATAAGTGCAAAACCTTTACTTGATTACATTGTGATTATATAGATTTAAACTATTGTGGCTTGGACGACTCTGAGGAGTCGATTGAATGATTCATTTTATTTTTGAGCCAAATAAAGTTAAGTGTTGGTATTTTAAGTGCCGGCGACTTAATGGAATAACATGTATTTCGATTTTGTTATTGCGATTGGAATTCCTTCGTGTTTTTGGGATTTTGAGGTACAGATTCTTAGGTGGACATGTATGTCTTCGACCTGTGCAAATTAGTGTAAAATGATTGGCAGAGAGTAATTTGTTGTCTGATTATTGTTATGCTTTGTTGATGAATGTCAGTATGAATTCTTATGCATTTGCTTGAATTGATACCTCCGTTTGAATCATTGGAATTCTGGAAAGGTAACTAGTACTTCGTCTCTCTTTTGAGCTTGACCTTGACCTGTCTTTGTTACTTTTTGAGGTCCTTGAGTATGGATGACCGTTTCGTGTTCTGACCTTGTTGGGTAAGTCGCGAATATCACTCCAAGACTTGTATGCAGCAAGGTAAGGATCGTTGGCTGAATTCCTTTCTTTTACTTCAGTCCGATTTTGACTGAGCAAGAATATGTATGCTATGTTCTTTTCCATTTAATCTGTCCGATTTGACTGTGCATGATTTGGAAATACCGTGTGGGCAACATAGCATAGTCCATTGGAAACCTTCGATTGCTTGATACGATAAGGTTGTTGTTTTCAGCGATACGCTTGTATTTCTTGTTTTCAACTTGTGTCAATGCCTTACTGTGTAAAAGGAACTAGCATTAGGCTTAGGGTTGATACATGTTTTGTTGATGTGTTAGTTGCTGTACAAGAGTTTGCTGTGTTTCTGTTTCTTGATTAAACAGTGATCTTGGTTGCGGCTTGTCTAACTTGTTCATTTTTATACTGGTTGAATGTTTTCATATGTGAAGGCAGTACAGTGATGAACTTATGAGAAAGGAAGTATGAATGGTTTGGTTCTTTCTCTTCCTTTATTTAAAATTATTGATAATTGACTAGCAGTGGGAAATTGTTGTAACATATTGGTGGAATCCCGAATTGTTATGTTATTTCCTTTTTGGAGAATGAAACAATCTGACCAATGTTGTGATTTTGGATTTAATGATTGTTGTGTACATTCGTTCCTTGTTTCTTAATATTTGATGAAATATTAGAAAGTGATTTAGACTATTTGTAACAATGATAGAGTTACATATTTGTAATCATTTTGTGTTACAAGGGCATAGTCTGATTATGTTTACTTATGTGAATATCGATCTCATTTAAACAGGGTGTTTAATGAAAACAATTGATGGATTGCAATTGTTTTAAAAGTTAGTGCTTATCATGCTCAGTTCATTGAACTGACTCATGTTGACTATTTTTGCAGATGGTTGCCGTAAGAGGTAAAAACAATGCAGATCTGGCAGGCTGATCAGATAGTTTATTTGATTTATAAAGAATTACAGCTTGATTTTATAGATGTACTATATGTGAAAAGATGTTTCTTTTCCGTTAGCATTATATTAAGCATGCTGTTGCATAAAATGTAATTGTATGAGTTTCGAAAGGAATGAAAATAAGTGTTTGATACTTATGTGTTGTATTCTATTCTGAAAGATGAACTTCTTCGGTTTATGTAACGAAGGGGCATAGTTATCTTTGTATAATATGGATGCTTTTGTGATTGACAATGAAAGCTTGTAAGTAATTAGACTAAATTCTTATGAGTATTTAGTAGTTCTAATTTGTTCTAGCAAAAGCAATATTGTAATTTAATTATTGTCTCTCTAGAAGATAGGTTAAAATTGAGCCTAAAAGAGAACGCTAAACAAGTTGGATTGAATTACTAATCCCTAGTCCTAAGTATAACAGGACAATAGTAAATTGGATTCTTAATCATTTATATCTTTAAACTAAAAGTATGATATAAATTCAGTTAAGAGAACTGATAGGCAATCAAAGGAGTTCAGATGGCAATCTCAAGTAAAGGTTATGAGATATTGTCCCATTCTGTTGCTTTAGAATCAGGTGTATTCTAATGACTCCTTGATGAGAGCGTGACCGTAATACCTCTACCAAGTAATGAGTCTTTTAGAGGAGGGTCGTCTTAAGACAAAGAATCCAGGGATTTAAAAAGGCTAACCTTAGGGAAAAGTCTTTAAAAGTAATTTAATCTCAAGTGCGTAACGCTTGTTATGGGTAGATCTTCTCGAGGCGGATTTAAAGGTTGACGACATAAAGTCGACTGCAGGGCTGTACCTCCGAGAAGATTAGGATCTTCTCGAAGTTACAACAATGCAGGTGACTTATGGCGACACCCTTTGCATTGATCGCTAAGATTTACACTTGATTTCGCACGAGTTACCCTGGGACCGATTAAGAACGTGGTCATGTTATAAGACTGCCTCGGAGATTTGGGGTATCATGACACACTGGTTGAACTGCAAGGTTGAACCAGTATGTCATCATATCCCTAATCCTCGTGGGCATCCATATAACATTATCACCTTGTTAATCTACCTCCGAGTGATTCAGCTTGTGAAAGGAAGGACTGACAGTAGTCAGTATAAGACATTCTATATAACATATGAATGGGGTGAAGGACGTATTCCAGATTGACGAGTATGCCGTTAAGGAATACGAGACATGAACAGTATGTTTCAAATCTTTGGCCAAAGTATCGCAAGCCAGCGATTGCGTTGTCCTAATTCACCTAGTCTAAGGGATGAGATGCCGATGAATAATGGTAACAGTTATTCAGTTAGATTCCTTGGACAGAGCATTCTGAATCCCAGATTAGGGAAGAGAACCGCCAGAGTGTTGTGTTAAATAAAAACACTAACTCTTTTTACTCATGAATAGATCGGTAGATTACCGAGTCATGGAATGAATAGATCGGAGGTATTCCGAGTCATTACAGCTGCATATGGTTGTCTGTTATATAAATGGTTATTTGAATTGTGAGTTCTAAATTATGTATTTAGAACCAGTATGCAATTATCAAAAAAATAAAAATGACTTGTTCTATTGTCTAAAATAAGGATGTTACAAACAACAAGCAAGAACAATCAAAAAGTGATTTTCTAGTTATCTTGATTAGTTATAAAAAAGTGAAAGGTGTAAGATGGTGAATAGGGGTCCTAGGAAGTGACCGTCTAGGGATGGTTTTAGGTGTGTTTAAGGGAGGAGTCCTTGATAGACCTAAAGCTATGCGAGGTTTAAATCTTTAATGTTCTTTGGTATGGGTGTTGTAATGGGTCCTTCCCCGTCACTTCACAGTCCGGCTATGATAAAGGAGTCAGTCTTTGAGCCAATATATACTGACAGACAAGAGATTATAATTGGCGAACACCGAGTCGTCTTCTCTGTTGGGTGATGAAATCCCAATTAGTTTCACTTGGGTGGGATATGTTTAAATACATTTTATATTTTGATAGTGAATTGGTTGTGTGTGAGGGAGAATAAGTGATTGCAACAATTTTTTCTCCCTAATTAAACTATGTGAAGCAAAAAGGATGTAATTTTTCTGTTTTTAAGGCCCTAAAATGAAATGTTGATTTTGATGAAAATAAACAACCAAGAATGTAAAATGGAAATTTAAAGAGATGGATTTAAAACTTATCGTGAAAGCACACCTGTTTCTTTTATATTATTTTTTAAATTTTTGGCAATTGTCAAAATGATTGCTTAGCAAATCAAGAAGGTATAATTTCTAGAGAAAAAGAGCCTACAATTTGATAAGTAGGAAATAGAGAGAAATATATTACAGATTGATGCTAATATGTTAAGAAAACAACACAGGTAAATCACTAGCGATTTAGAGGAATCACAAGTGATTGACCCAATCACTAGTGATTGGTAGTAAGAAAACAATAATAAAAATGATGAACTTAAACATAGATTAGGGTCCCACCGGGTATGACAAAATGTCTAGCATGATTTTTACCTTTGGTTTTATTGATTCAGTTCAAGGGGTAACAACCAAGCTTGACCTCGATATGGCAGGGTTTGTACGGTACCCGCAATGTTGATTATGTTTTTATATTGTGAACTATGTGAAGGAATGGATCATAGCCTCTTTCCCCGTAAACAAACTTACAAAGATCACATTTAAACAAGATAATGTTATAGCTTAGAAAGATGGCTTGAGGTTTTATTGATTTTTGTGATCCTATTACAAGATATTAAGATATAAGTGTGACTACCACTCATTTAAATTAAGTACATATATGAATAATATTAATCATGGTTTAAAACCATAAATCGGACTCGTAGTCTATGTAAAGGTTCTTAGTCACATTAAAGGCTACAAAATCAATTATTTCTTCCTCCCCTACAAGATAGTGTCAATATTTGGAAAAAAATATAACCCTCTCAAAGAAATGAGAGGATTCTTATGGGGTTTTGAAGATATGATTGTGGGGAGTGTTGGTGCTTGATATACTTGATGTGGCTATGGTCTTCATTATAGGTGTTGTGTTATGGTCATCTCGATAAGTTCAATCCCATCTCGTAAGGATGCTCATCTTGTGCGAGGTCTACATGAAGCCTTATAACTTCATTGTATGCATCCTGATTCTTGACGGCCTTCCTTGTATGTTCCGAGTGGTTGTGAAGATATCCTCAGATGGTGAAAGGAATTTTTTTCAATTGTGTAGAGCTCAAGATCATGGAGGAGCTTGTATTTCTCCTAGTAGAGTGGGTGTCAAATGACAATAAAGGCACCGATATCATCTATAGGATAATTAGAGCTGCTAATGCCATCTCAAGACATCATTCTAGAAAAAATATTAGTAACTAACAAGAAAAGCTTTGCATTTTGGTTGATTTCAGCTAAAAATGATGAAAAAGTATAAAGATATAGGAATTGCTAGTGATTTAGGGAAACCACGGAAATTAGGGTAATCTCTAGCAATTCTTGTGAAACTTGACTATTTTTATAAACAGAGAGAATAAATGATTTAGCTATCAATATTATCAAAACAGAGAATTAACAATGTGTAATCGATCTATAAATATAAACGTACTTGATTTTGGTTTTAAAATGAATAAAAAAAAAAGATTTACCTTATAGGGTGTTGGTGTGATAGAGGAATGGAAGCGAGGTGGTTGGAGAGGAAAATGAGTATTTTTTGACAAATTTGATGTTCCTTGGGTAGCATGGTGTTGATTTGTGTTGATTCCAAATTCTTGAATGCTTGATGACTTGAAAACATGATAGACTTTACCCATAAAACTTTTGAATTTGTTCCTCCTCCTCCCCTCTCTTAAAAAGAGATGTAAATTCTTGTATTTATAGATCATTGGTGATTAGGAAAATTGACAGAGATTGCAAAATATCTTTATTTTAGTCAGAAACAAGCAATTTTCTTCCATTTTGAGTGAGATAACTTCGAGGTTGTTAAAGTGGTGGCATGGGTAAATTTGGTTAGGATAGGAGGAGTTAGTATTTTTAACAAGTTTAATTCGTTAGTATTTTTGGAATTTTTAGTTAATTTAGCATTTATGGAAGGTGTGGTTAATTAGGAGTAAGTGTGTAGCTAATTAGGAAGGTGGTTAAGGTGGTTAATGAGGTGTCGTAATGGGGTGTAAAAACGAGGGATTATTTAATTAATTAAATTAATTAATTTATATGTGAGGGTGTGATACTAATTAATTAACAGGGGACTATTTAAATTAATCAAAATAATTTAGATGATTTAAGAGGGTGTAATGTTGTAAGTGTGGCTTTTTTGACCGTAGGTGGTTGGGCTCAGAATGCAAATTTTGGTGTCTACACCACCATCTTCTAAGGTCGAGTTTTTTTTTTATTTTAATTCATTAATTTAAAGTTGGAAAGAAAAAAATTCTCTAAACATTCTAGCATTCCTAGTGAGACTCTTACTCCCTTTTGTCATTTCTTTTAAAATTTATTTGAATCACCTTTTTCATTTTTTGCTTTTCTTCTTTGTAATCATTAACGATTCAGTCAAATCAATCACTGTGATTTAGTAAAATCACTAGCAATTTTTGTGAATCAATGGTGATCTCTGTTGATTGTTCTTGATTTATTAGAAAGCCATCCTCTAACATCACTTTTCTTGATGTTTTTTGTCTTTGACTAACCATTCTTGTAAGTTTTTTCTTTAGATATTTTTCTTGCTACTTTTTGCATTGCTAAAAAAATTAAAATTAAAAGGAAAAATTTTACGGGTGATTCATCTTCTCTTCTTTTCATTTTTAAGCATTTCATTTTTATGCATCCTCATTAAAATCAATCATTCTTTTGGACTGTAAATTAAACTTTCACATTTCTTGATCACATAGATTAATCTAAGGGTTAGTTTATTGCATTCACTTGAATCTTCCCTCACACATAGCCAAACCATGTTAAATATCAAATTTGCATCAAACAACCTCATCCAGGTGATAACTATTGGGATTTCATCACCTAATAGGGAAAATGAATCGGTGTTTTGGCTGAGTATAAACAACTAGTTTTCAGTATATTGGCTAAGCACCCAACTCCCTTATCACTATGGGACCGTGAAGTGAGGGGGTAGGCCCGAATACTAGGCCCCGCACCAACACTAGTAAAAATTCAGGCCTCAAGTACCTTTTGGTATATTGAGTACTCTGAAATTTTAAAAAAATGAAACCAACCTTAGAATGGCCATATCATTAGGTTCCCTCTGAGCCTCTTCCTCTACATCTAAATTCTAATAAAGATAATTAAAATTCTTCTGCTAGACTTGTCTATTACATTTGTAGTTATCTCATGGATTTTTTGTGTTATCATCAGATTGAATATAATTTAATATGGATCAAACCTCTACATCAACATATTATTTTACTCCTTATACTTCATTTTTACAATCATATTTAGTTGCTTCATCCATTACCTCTACATATTTTCATCCTAATCAATTTCAAAACATCCCCTACACAAGATCTAGTCCTTATCAATCTTCTCAACAAATCACACCCCACTTGATTCAGCTTAGCTCAGTATTATGCCGAGCCATCTAGACCATATTGTTCCCCCATGGAACCTCTACCTATTAGATAATCATACAACCCTATAACAACCCCATCTAAAAAATCTATGACTGTAATTCACAACCAGACTATTTCCAAACTATCGCTCCTTAACCCATGTTAAGTGTATCCTATTAATTAGTCCTTTCCACATCCCCTCCTTCATAACAGTCTCATTAGAATATTAATATCCCCATGTTTTATCCAATCGACCCATCTTGACTTAAATACCTTCCTCGGTACATCGGACATCCCAAACCTATACACACATACCTACTTAGGCCCAATCAACCCCTCTCATCCAACAATAACAACATATCCAACATCCCTACACATCTCCCAACATCCCTTTATCACAACCTAATTTACAAATGATATCTTCTCAAGATACCCCTCATCAACCCCCACATATACCCCTTCAACAATAGGACCCTCTTACTATCCACTACCACTAATCAAATCAACCACACTCACATGTTAATTCCCTCACACCTAATCCTACAAATGATCCCATGCAATCTCTATTGAATAGATTAGACAATTTGGAAGTCACTTTGCTATGGGACCCAAACAAATCCTCACTTATGATCAAGTTTGTAATGAACCCATCCATCCATCAATACCATATAAGCCTTATCCTCTACATTGGGAATTACCTAAATTTACCATGTTCCATGGCCAGGAGGATATTTAGCAGATCATAATAGCCTTTAGACATTCATGTTATCTCATCATCCACAATCAAGATCTCCTATTTAGAAACTTTTCTATTTCAATGGCAAGACTTTCCTTGGATTGGTACAACTTTATCCCTTGATAATATTTATTATCTTTCACATAGCTAGACCTGCTATATCTCAAGCACTTTGCTATAATTATTACTCACAAAATCAACATTTATGATCTCTCTATGATCAAATAATGAATCCATTGTTGAATTTTTCACTAGGTGGCAAAGCATTATCAATCCATTGACCTTATCAATGCCTCAATAAAAACTACTCAAGTTATTTTCTCGATCATGTTCCCATCACATCCCATCCAATCTTCAAATCCACACATTTTAGAATTTTAACAAATCCTTCTCCATGTATAGAAAATTAGAAATCTAAACCCTTGAATAAGCCCACCTCAATCCTCAATCTTTACATGTCCCATCTGATTCCCCCAGGTATTCCTATGAACTATATGAAATTACCACAGATGATGCCGTTACTCATGTTCCCGACCCAACACCCTCGATAAAAATGGTCCACATAGATACTGTGCATCTTACAATTCATAACATCAACACTATTACATATGATATTCCCCATGAGGAGACCCTTTCATAAGTAATGATTCCCCTTAAAGAATCTAATCCCTAGATCCTCTTTTTGATAATCCTCATGCTTCAACACCACCTTCACTTATTATCCAATCATCTACTACCTCCTTACAACCTTTACACTCCATTGCAGAGACCATTACAATGAAGGAACATACAATCAAATATCATGACATCCAACCATCTTGTAAACCAATTAAAGACTTGGGTAGCTCACTTGAATGTAACCTGTCTCAATCATGTCTAGAAACATCTCCCTCACCTAAATGGCTCCTCACTTACCATCTAGTCGGGAACCTAGTCTGAAACATACACTATAAAATCAAATCCCATCACATCCATGATCTCATCCTTGTCATCTGACGTGAGACCCTCTCCTCTATCTAAATTAAACATTACAAAATCAAAACCTATCACATCCATGACCTCATCCTCATCATCTGTCATAAAACCCCTCCTTTACCTAAGATCAACATTACAAAATCAAAATACACATCATCTAGGGTCTCACCCTTACCATCCATTATGGGACCCCATCCTTTATCACAATCTAAATCCATCACATCTATAATTCCACCCTTACCATCCATTTTAGGACCCCATTCTTTATCTCAATATCATATTACACAAACAAACCCTATCTCATCCATAATCTATCCCTCCTCGTCTATTTTGGGACCTCATCCATCATCTAATTTTATCAATCCCAAATCCTATCCCATCTTTGGATCATATCCTCTCTCTTATCAACCTCACAACATCCTTATGATGGTCCAACACCATATGGTATCCACCAATCTACCCCCATCCAAAAATAAGATGCGTCATACCAAGTGTTCTTTTAAATCAAAATCAAAATACATTACTCCAAATTCCCAAAAGAGACTTACATGTAAATCCTTGAAAGGCTTATATAGAATTATCTTATTACATTACAACCTATCAAATTACCCAATCCAAATACTCATAAACCTTCCTAATATGATAAAAAAAAAACATGTTCCTACCATCAAAGCCCAGGTCATAACACAAAGAGTTGTAAAGCACTTAAAGCCATAATCTAATGAATCTTCCTCTTCAATCATACTCTCCCAGAAGAAGACCATCCTACGCCATCATTGATATAATATACACCTATATCCTTGTTAGTTTCTACAATGACATCTATATTTCAAGGGGTACATCCTCATTCTAGTATTAACAAACCTCTTCCAGACATATCTTCAACACCTTCCATTGAAGGTCTCTCAATCTCGTCAAAATCTAAACCCAAGTCATTAAAATTTTCCTCAATGACATCTGCAGGACCAAGGGTCATCCTTAATTATCCATTAGCAAAAATTTATCATACATATTCTCATCAACTTGCATTGAAGGTCCTTCATCTCAAATTAGTATGGCTCACCCACCTACACAAATAAGAAATCATAATACATGAAGAAAAGGTAAAATCAAAGCTTCATCATCTACCCCTCCTAATCAATTATCCTCTCATACCTCATCTAGATTTTTTTCAGTTCCTTTGTCAAAGGTTCCACATCCACCTTTATTTAGCATATACTAAATCAATCAACACTAAAAATTTCATCATCCTAAGCTAAAATATATCACTCCTCTCAACGTATGTTATCTCTAACCACATCATCACGCTAAGGGTTTTCCTCTCTACTAAGACTTCGGAAGTATCACCTTACACTCCCGGTAAATATTCACCAACCCTATCCTCTCAATCCATTAAAAATGTCACTAATCTAATAAAAAGTAAATGCACAAAGGTTTCCCCTAACTAGATTGGTCCATATAACATAGGTCAACTAATCATCTATACTCCCTTGATGATACACCTGAGAAGGAACCTTTGAATTCCTTGCACTTGTGGCCTTTTGAATCTTAAAAAATTGACCATTATGATAGTAGTTACATCAAATATATTAATCCATCACCAAACCATCCATCTTATCATCGTAGTGATTTGAAATTATGTGGTTTTATGTCACTATCCTAAAAGCCTTAAAGATGAGCACCATGACTTTGTTCATCACATTTTCACATGGAAAAGTTCCTCCTTAGCTAGAACCCCATAATTATTACATTTGCATACCCTATATACCAACTGAATACATGTCATAGGGAACATATGTGTAGGTTATCCAAACATCTCTTTTCCCCTCCTTGAAATATTCTATTAGGGTTTTGACCTCAACTCAAAATAAAGTAAAAATATATATGGATGTTTCTTATCAAAAGTAAAAAATAATAGACCAATCCGTTAAAAAAATATATTCAAAAATAAAAAGCATATTTTCACAAAAATTAGACTGGTCCTTTAAATGATAGCTACCCATCAAAATCATAGGATGATCCCTCAAAGGATGGCTATCTCTGTAAAACTCAAAAGTCAAAAAGTCAAAATTATAGACCACTCCCTCAAAGGATGGCTACTCATATAAAAAGGATTCTTGCATTGACCATCCTTCAAAAAATCAAATATCAAAGTATCCTAGGAAAGCTTCCTACATTGATCATCTTTTCCATCAAGAGAAAATTTCTGCATTGATTAGTTTGCTTCAAAAAAAGTAAAATATACATAGCTAGGGAACTTCTCTATGAAACTATTGAAAGGAGAACCTTATTTTCCCACACAACCTACACATGTTAACCCTTTCACATTATAGGAAGGTATAAATTTCACTTCCATATATATCTAATATCCTACATGTGGTCCTACGCATTTTTAGTCATGTGTTAACATCTGTTATAAGGCCAAAAGTGCAAGTGCCTTCACCATATTTTATTCCCATCACATATCTATCAAATATAACATAAATAAATCATTCTATGTTTTATTCTTGTCCATGATTAACACACATTTTGATAAAAATTAAGTCACTTTAAAATCAAATATCACTGACACATTGCATCAAAAACATCCATAAACATCTATCAAACATAACATTAACCTCTATCAATATCGATCGAACATCAATTTCTATAAATATCCAAATAATAATGATCACATCTCAATATTACATTGCCACATCAAATACATTACATCAAAGTAAAATCAAATCATGAACCATAAATAAACAATCATAAATCAATCATATCAATGTATCATTACACATCATTTGAAGTCTCAAAAGCTTTGTGTATTATGAGTCTACATCAAAACTACACCACACAAAGGATCACATACATCAAAATGTCAAATGTACTCGAGAAAAAGTGAAAAATTTCAACCGAATACATCTTCAAGTGTTGTTCCTCTAATCACCATCAAGAAATCTATCTAGTCCTCTATCTAGAGAATTTTCACCATTAGTCATATTTCTATAGTGTATGAACCCTTTGGTTCCCCTATCACTTGAATTCTTAGCCTCATAAGCCCACCTTTGTGGAAACATAAATTTTGTCCTTTGACCTTTTCAAACCATCATCTTGTCATTGTTAAATTCATGTCTATAGGAAATGAACCATTTGGTTCCCCTATCACTTAACTTCTTGACCTCATAATCCCACCTTCGTGGAAACATCAATCTTTGGTCCTTTGAACTCATGAAAACATCTATTTTATTTCCCCTTTCTATCAGTAATCTATGCATCTATAGGACATGAACCATTTTTTTCCCCTATCACTTGATTTTATGACGACACCCATCTTGTTTCTATACCTCATCCTGGGGCATCATTTCTCATATTTCCATCCTCACATCTTTCCATATATCTCTTTCAAACTTGTGATCGATTCCCTTTTAGGTCACCAATCCCTAGTTTGAGGGGAACATATAATCATTTAAATATACATATTTCATCTATCACATCTCATTTTTGTCTCTTGGCTTGTCTTAAAACACTCAAAAAAGAGGCAAATATAGACACCTAAAATTAACATTGCTAATCCCTATGTCCACGTTTGCTAGCACCGGTTCATTATCATATTATACATTAAATCCTTATCCTAAGTCTTATTTTTCACATTATATTTACTCCCGTAAATATCATTCTACAAGTATAAAATCCTATATTACCCCTCGTAAAACCAACCAAAACCACTTAGAAACCTAAATCAAATAAAAATAAATAAATCAACAACTTATTAAACAATTTCACAACCTCCTTGACTCCCATAACCTCTTTCCTACACATATCCTTCATTAAAACAAATAAAAACCTTGATTTGGGAATTAGTTTCAACCTTTTCCTCATAAAATCTGAATCATTTAGAAATTCATACGAATCACTAGTGATTCACCTTCATTGTTAGCGACCCTATATAAACAAGCTCCAGGCCTCCATTTGAAGCTAGCTTGTAGCTAGAAATTATATAAGGAATTCATTTTACATTTTTACTTATATCATAGCCCTATAAATAGTCAAATATCATCATAGAAACATTAAAAACATGAATTTCTTATTCATCCTTTAACATGTCTAGGAATCAACTCAACCTTCTTGCATTTGAAATCTCCCTCTCTTAGGTAATATCATCTTCTAGTCTTCATTTATCAACATATACAAGGTACATATCTTTATTCAATTAATCATTGTGTTTATGCATCATATCTAGGCCTAAATCAAACTTCTTAGCATCTATTTTGAGTTCCATCTATATCCATTATCAACTTGTGCATTTTCACAGTAATAGCCGATGATTCACCAGAATCATTGGTGATTCTTGTCTAAAAGGTCCTTTGACCCCTAAGATTGTTTTTAGACATCTAGATCACATAATTTATTACCACAAGTCCTCTTTGGAATCTTTCCAGTCATATCAAGCTCCTTTGAGCCATCTTTAACACTTTATTAACTATCTAAATAAAATCCATCATCTTGCTCACATTTTTGAGTACACAACTATCTACATACTTTCTCCTTTGAGCCATTTTGTGATCCTTAGACTCCCTTTGGATAAGGTATCACCACCAAACCATCATATAGTTGTGGGCTGTGTTGATACCTTTGCCTTTATATTATTAGTTATATCATCTGTTTATCATTTTATCTTATTATTATTAGATTAATTTATTGAACATGGATTGATATCCTTGCAAGGAAGTCCATTAAATTTTGGGAACTGGAATTTTCTAGGAAATCCTCCATATATCTATCTAATCCTATCTATTTATGAGTTTCTATGCATTGTAGGTAGCTTATCCCATTAGAAAGAAGAAGTTGTGCACATACTTGGATCCATTGACATCAAATGAACCATCAACATTAGCATTCATCCTCACAAGTATTGGTAAACCCTACTATCTTCCGAGGTCATTTTTATTTTTGTTATTTTACTTCATCAATATAAAGTTTGAAACAAATTTTTCTCTGAACAACTAGATCATTACTTGTTGAAAACGAGGATTGGGAGGATCTAGGATTTCTAACATGGTTGATTGATTGCTAGGAGAATGAGGAGGTTCTTTATTAGCTCTTCAAGTTGATCGGAATACTACGTGATTCCTTGGAGATGACTCTAGATATTATCTATATTTTTGGAGGTGGTCACCATATTTTCATAATTAAGAAGATGATACTATTGTCTAGTGAGAACCATGGTATTAAAAAAAATCACTATAGAAAGAAATAAAAATGTAGATAGTTTATTATGACAACATAACCAAGTCACACAATATAATTTTGATTATCTTGATTAAATTAGAAAAATATGAAATGTGAAAAATGTAACGTCCACTCTTTATAAATTGGAAACAAGATAATTTTCTTTACATAATGTTCTCTATTCTAAATTCATAAAATTCAGAACACACATTCCAATGTAATTCCATCTCATAACAAAAAACCATATGTAATTGTAATGACTTGGTGTAATACCAATCTCTCATTTTATGACTCAATATTAAGCCAATCTCTCATGTTTAATTTTTTTCTGTGTATACTATGTATGTAACACCCTGAACTATTGTTACTTCCTCCTGAGCATTCAAGTGTTGATATATGATTTCTCCTGTATAAGGATGTGTTCCTTTGATTGTGAAGTCATGATTGATATGATTGTATCTTCTTCCTCTTGAAGATCTTTGACTGAGTCAGGATATGCTTGGACTCTTTTATTTCTTTCATTTTTAGCACCTGAGTTCAATTTTATTTTGAAAGGAATTATGGATTTATCCGTCTTTATGACTTAGCCTTGGATCAGTTGCATTAATCCAAGAGATGTTTTAAGTTTATTCTAGATGAACAAAAATTATAGACCTTACAAAAGTTGCAAGGTCTGAATGTGTTGAATAAGCAATTCTGGAGTCTAACTCAGGTTGATCGTGTTAAATGAATTGGTTCCCAATATCGTAATATCAGGAAGGCCTAGACCTTGAGCCAGGTAATAAATTCTGGTATATACTGCAAGCTTATTATCAATGTTGGATAGAATCCATTTCGGGAATGTTATACTCTGTTGGTTCTTATACTGAAAAATTCTACTTGTGAGACCTAGAATGGATTCGTTAAGGTTAATAACCTTAACCTAAACTATAACCTATGGGTTGAATTATTGCTAATCTAACCTAGCCCTAAACTATAGGTTTAATGCTCCTAAGGTTAGCTACCTAGCACTATGGAAGTAAGACTAAAGTATTACCTTAAGATCTAACCTATGTTTCTAACCTAACTAATGATAATGGATGAAGGGGACCTATGAAGGGGTGCGAGCCATGGGCGGTGGTTTCCATGGCATTAAATGAGAAGGATAAGCATGAAGGACAAGGGATATGGTGGAGATTTCAAACGGCTATTGAGACCGACGTGGCAGAGTCGCCAAATCTGGGAATGGTCTTTTGTTTTCATTTTTCAATCGCCAACTTTGGCGGTTGGTGGAAATGGAGATTAGGTGAGAATCTTGGAGTTAATGTCATTGATGAACTTCAGTTCTCGAGCATAGATTACTCGGGAAGGCATGCAAATGGAAAATTAGTTGGTTGTTTGGTTTTCCATACGCTCCATTTTTCTCCTTGTTTGATCACTAGTTCTTCGAACCAGTCTACTTTGTGTTGCATGGCAACTATGAGAATAACTAGCTCTTTTCTCTGTCGGGGAAAGTTTATAAGACATGAGGGTAACAAATTATTGTTGCTGAATCTATCGTGGAAGAAGAGGAGAAGGTGCGAGCACATTCAGAGGTCTTCTTCGGATTTTTAAAGCGACATTACTAGGCATGATAGGCCCTGACTTTTAAAAATATTGCTTTACTCTAAATGCTTTCATTAAAACAACTCTGTTCAGGTGATTTCAGTTCAGTTGGTTTGAAGCAATGTATTGGTTCTTCTTTTCCTGTGGAATTAGGAATCTCGGTTTTTCAAGACTTTGTTGGAATGTTTACTGTATTTATTCTTCCTTTTGGTTTCATTTCGTTTGAGACCGGCTGTGCTTTTATTGTTGTTGAATCCTGTTGAATCTTGCTAAGAATACTTTAAGTTCCTTCTGGTTGGAATGCTTGCTGTGATTATACTACTTGAATGCGACTATTGTAGAAATCCTTACTGTGTTAGCAATTTTGGGTTAGTCTCCGTTGAAAGTTTTCAGGGATTATATACGAAAATGACTCAGTGGGAGTCCTTTTAATGTTTCGTATGTTTTCGTCTTCTGTCTAAGCTTGGTTGTGATTACTGTGGGAGTCCTTGTAACGTAATTTATGTTTTAACTTCTGTAGAAGTTTAGTTGAGAATACTAGATGGTATCGACTCAGTGAGAGTCCTTGAAATGTATCTTGTATTTCAACTTCTGTCTAAGCTTAGTTATGAACACTATTGTTTAGTTGAGAATACTGATGGTATCGACTCAGTGAGAGTCCTTGAAATGTCTCTTGTATTTCAACTTCTGTCTAAGCTTAGTTACGAACACTATTGTTTAGTTGAGAATACTGATGGTATCGACTCAGTGAGAGTCCTTGAAATGTATCTTGTATTTCAACTTCTATCTAAGCTTAGTTATGAATACTTGTTGTTTAGTTGAGAATACGATGGTATTGACTCAGTGAGAGTCCTTGAAATGTATCTTGTATTTCAACTTCTGTCTAAGCTTAGTTATGAATATTGTTGCTTAGTTGTGAATACTGATGGTATTGACTCCATTGGAGTCCTTGAAACGTATTTTATGTTTTTAACTTCTGTAGAAGTTTTGCTGTGAGTACTATTGGGATTCTTGAATTGTTGTCGTATGAATTCAACTTCAATCAAAACCTTGGTTATGAGTACTGGTTGGATTTGACACTATTGGAGTCCTTGATATGTTGCGAGTTGGCTCGATTCTCGAATTAAGGCCTCGCTGTGCATGCATATCGTATAGAATCTTTCTTACATTGTTGTGTTATATTCAGTTCACTTCTGTGGAATTAAAGGATGGGTTTTCTTTACAAACATGACTTTGTTTGAGACCCTGTTGTATTTCGTAGTAGCTCGACTTCGGATGAAACTTTGAGGAAATTATTGTTATGGAATTCGGCTTCTGTGAAGACCTTGTTGTGATTATTTTTCTTGAAATCGACTTCTAATATAGGTCCTTGCTGTATAATCGTAGGGATTTGTTTCGATTGAATGAAGTTGTGCATGTTTGTGTTTCGACTCAGTGTGAATGTCACTGTATTTGCATATGGAAACGTCATTTGTTTTTAATGTTATCTTGTCTTGTGTTTGACTGAAACAAAGAGATCTTAGTTGTACCATGTCAGGCGATGGTGTTGGGTATTTTCATGTTGATGAATGATATGGAAAAGATTTGCTGAGTCTTTCATGGTCAAATTATTTTCTTTTGCTTTGTCGTGAGAGCTCTTGTAATGCTTAACAGCTACAGGTGATTTTTATTAATGAATTTAGATGAAACTGTAGTTTCTTCTTGTGATCTTGACTGTTTATATTGCATGTGTAAAAGTAATTACATTATTTTAGAGGAGTAGGTACAATCTTGAACATGATTGAAATGGGAATACGATTTACTCTGTTTCCTTCTCCTGAGCTGTAAATTATATGTTGATGTGTAATAAAACAAATAAGAGGAATAAGAAAATACTCTCTCTCTCTAGTCTGGAAACTTTATGTGCTTTCTTCTTGTATCCTTATGTGATCTCTACGGTAAGGGCATAACAAGAATAGACTGTGGTGTTGTATGGAGAGACTGGTATAAAATGTGTGTTGCTGTATAAGTAGGTATACTCATCAATACCATTAAAATAATGTATGATTGAAAGGAAATTACGACAGTTGAGCTTGTTGAATGTTATAAACTACCTTTGAGTAATTGTTAGAAACATTCTTATAGGAGTTTTGTTGTCTTTAGAATGGTTGTATTCTTTTGTTCTTAGTCTCTAACATATGAGATGAATAGCCTGATTTATGTTTGGAATTTGAAGAAATGATTTCATTTAAACAGGTTGTTTAATGAGAACAATTGGTGGATTGCAATTGTTTTAAGAATTAGTGCTTATCATGCTCAGTTCACCAAACTGACCCGTGTTGACAATTTTTTCAGATGGTTGCCGTAAGTGGTAAAGGCACGCAGATCTGATATGATGTTCAAATTGTTTAATTTGGTTTTATGATGAATTCCAACTTGATTCTCTAAATGTACTACTTGAAGAAAGATGTTCTTTTGCTGTTGAGTATTGTATCAAATATGCTGAATGCATAAAATGTATTTGATTAGCTTAGAAATGAATGAAATGAAATGGGGTAATTATGTGTTTGCATTCGTATCTTGATGGATTGAACTTCTTTGGTTCGAATGATTTTAAGAGCATTGTTATTATTGTATACCTTGGAGACATTTGGGATTCTCTAAGTAAGCTTTGCAAAGATTATGTGACTGAATATTTGTGAATGTTTAGTAGTTCTATTATGTTCTATCTGAAGCTAAATTGGAATTTAGATCACTATCTTTTGAGAAGCTAAGGTTAAAATAAACCTCAACAGGAAGCTGAACGGGAAGAATAAATTATTACTTCCTAGTCTTGAACTAAGTCAAGACAACATTTAATTTGATTTTAAATCACTATATCTTAATACTAATAAGTAAGATATATTTCAGTTTTGTTAACTGATATAAACCTAAAAGGGTATGGTTAGCAACCTTATGAGAATATTTAGGGCTATTGCCCAATTTCGTTGATTTAGATTCTTTTTATGAATGAAATCCTTGATGAAACCCTAAATATTATTAACTTCTCTTCGTGAAATGGGTCTTAATAAGAAAGGAAATTCTAAGGTGAGGAATCCAGGGGTTGGGAAAGGACTACCCAAAAAGGAGCGTCTTAAATTATAACTTTAACTCAACGTAAGTAACACCTTAAAGTTAAGTAGATCTTTTCTAGGCGGTTTTGGAAGGTTGATGGCACACGTCAACTGCAGGGTTGTACCTTCGAGAAGATTAGGATCTTCTCAAAGATTCAACAATGCAGGTGACTTATGGTGACACCATTTGCATTGATTGTTAAGATTTACACCTTAAACTTGAACAAGTTTTTACTCCGGGACTGGTTAGGAATGTGGTCATGATATGAGACTACCCTGGAGACTTGGGGTATCTTGACACACAGGGTTAACTAGGGTTGACCCAATATGTCAGCATATCCCTAGTCCTCGAGAGCATCCTTATAACGTTGTCATATTATTAATCCGTTCCTGAGTGAATAACTTGGGACAGGGAGGCTGACAGAAGTTAGTGTAAGACATTCTACATAACATAGGAATGGGGTGAAGGACGTATTCCAGATTGACGAGTATGCCGTCAAGGAATATGAGACATAAGCAGTATGTTTCAAATCTTTGGCCAAAGTATCACAAGCTGCTGATTGTGTTGTCCTATGTCACCTAGTCTAAGGGATGAGATGCCAATGAATAATGGTAACAATTATTCAGATAGGTTCCTTGGATAGAGCATTTTGAATCCCAGATTAGGGAAGAGAACCACAAGAGTGATGTGTTAAAATAAAAACACCAACTCTTTGATACTCATGAATAGATCGGTAGATTACCGAGTCATGGAATGAATAGATCGGAGGTACTCAGTCATTCATTAAATTGCATATGGTTATCTGTTATAAGAATGGTTGTTTTGATTTGTGAGTTCTAAATTATGTATTTAGAACTAAGAAGCATTTACAAAAAAAAATTCTTGTTCTATTGTACTAAAATGGGGATGTTACATCTTGGTATCAGAGCTGAAGGTTGCAGCTCTTGGACCTATTGTGTCCATAATCTGATAAAAACCTAAATTTTCTTGTAACAGAAAATGGTTAGAACAAGGGGGAACGTTGCAATAATGCTCCACCTGAAGGAGGGGCAGCAACAACCCAAAAGCTTGATGAGATCCTTGCTGCCCTATTGGACACAAGAGATCGTTTGGCTGTACTTGAATAGAAAGTAATGGGAAATGAGGAGGATGATGAAGCTGGTAATAACAATCAACAACCTCCTGAGGACAACCCCGATATGGGTGTTGATAATAACACTGGAAATGCACCTGTCCAACCAGAAAACAAAAAGGCTAGGTTGGCAGCAGAACTCACTAATGATATAAAAAGGATAAGTCCACCTAAATATGATGGCACCACATTAGGAGATGGAGCTGAGAACTGGCTCAGCGAAATGGAGAAGTACTTTGTAATAAGAAACTTCTCGAGAAACCAAAGCTATTTGGGGAGCCTATCAACTTTCCCACGAAGCATCTTCATGGTGGGATAGCCGTAAAGCTGAGCTAAATATTGATGAGACCAATATTACTTGGGATCAATTTAAGGGCTATTTTAGGCAACGTTGGCTGCCACAACTTTTCTATGATCAGAAAATGACAGAATTCTAGAACTTAGCTCAAGGGAAGCTAACGGTAACTGAATACTGGGAGCGGTTTACAAAACTCCTCAAGTATGTACCGCAGTATCAAACTGACGAGAAGTTTAGAATACGAAATTCATCATGGGACTGAATCCCATGATAGGGGGAGAGGTCGATGTTCACAGTCCAACCACTATGGAAGGAGTTGTTGAAAAGGCCATAAGACAGAACATAAATTAAAGGCTATTTCTACTCATAAAGAGGAAGTGCGGAAGAAGATTGCAAACCCTTCTTCAACTTCACTTGCACCCAAAAAGGGGCCATGGAAAAAGTTTGGAAACAGAAGTAAGTTTCTAGGGGATAATAGTAAGAAAACAGTAGCAAATAAGCCTGCTGGAAATGTAAGGGATAATTTTGCCAAAAATTATAACAATGGGCAGAAGCCCTATGGAGGACAACGTGATAATTACAAGGTTGGAGGTAATTTTGAGCCTAAAAAGGGACCTATAGGAGGCTGCTACAATTGTGGCAAAGACCACTACGTAAATCAGTGCCCTTTGAAGAAGGATGATCGTAATCAGCAGCATAAGATACATGCTGCAGTAGCAGACAAGCAAGCTGAAAAGCAAGTGACACCTATAGAAGTTCCGGGTAAGTTATTTGGCATACCTGTCACTATTATTTTTGATACAGGAGCTACTGAATGTTTTATTTCTAGTAAAATTGCTTCTAAACTTAAGAGAAAGGCTGGAAAAATGGATAAATCTTGGACTGTATAGTATGGTAATAATTTTGTTCATACAGTGAGTATGTGTCTTTTTGGGGCAGTCCTTGACTTACCTAACTTTTCCACTGAAGTTGACCTCTATGTTACACCTTTGGGATCGTATGACATTGTCATCGGTGTCAATTGGTTAGCTGACCATAAAGCAAAAGTAGACTGCTATGAAAAGAATATAAAATGTTTAGATGATCGGCTGAAGGCAACAGAGATTCAAGGTGTGAAACGGGAAATTTCAGTTAGAAAACTGTCAGCTATGTAGCTTAAAAAGGCTAAAAACAAAGGATGTACCCTTTATGCAGTAAAGATATCTGAATTTTCAGAAGAAGATGGTGATTCCATGAAACGATTTCCTCTGTTGCAAAGTTTCAAAGATGTTTTTCGAGGAATTACCAGGTTTACCACCCAAGAGGGAATTTGACTTCACCATCAAAATCAAACCAGGAACGAAACCTATTTCCAAAGCACCTTATCGATGACTACTACAGAGTTAGTCGAGCTTAAGGCACAATTGCAAGAACTTTTGTCTAAGGGTTTGATTAGACCAAGTGTTTCACCTTGGGAGCGCGCGATAATATTTGTGAAAAAGAAGGATGGAACACTTAGGCTGTGTATTGATTATCGGATGTTGAACAAAGCAACAATCAAGAACAGATACCCACTTCCAAGGATCGATGATCTATTTGACCAGATGCGTGGGGCAGCGGTTTATTCCAAGATAGATCTTTGATCTGGTTATCATCAATTAAGGATTAGAGAAGAAGATATTCATAAAACAGCTTTCCGAACTAGGTACGGACATTATGAATTCACGGTTCTACCCTTTGGATTAACTAATGCACCCGCAGCTTTTATGAACTTAATGAATAATATCTTTCAAGAATATTTGGACAAGTTTGTACTTGTATTCTTGGATGATATTCTCATTTATTCTAAAAGTGTTGAAGAGCACAATGAGCATTTGAAGATAGTTTTGGGAATTTTGAGAAAAATAAAGTTGTATGGTAAGTTATCCAAATGTTCTTTCTTTGATACAAAAGTTCACTATTTGGGTCATGTCATTAGTAAAGAAGGAATTGCTGTGGATCCTTCAAAAATAGTGGCAATAACTGAGTGGCCTGCACCAAAGAATGTGCACGAAGTAAGAAGCTTCATGGGTCTTGCTGGTTATTATAGAAAATTTGTTAAGGATTTTTCTAAAGTGGCTGCACCGATAACTTCATTGCAGAAGAAGGATAAGAAATTTATTTGGAATGATAAGTGTGAAACTACTTTCAAAAGTCTAAAAATCCAGTTGACTTCTGCACCTATATTAGTTGTACCAGACCCTAATGGGAGCTTTACTGTTGTAACAGATGCTTCTGGGGAAGGCCTTGGAGGTGTTTTGTTACAAAATGATCAAGTCATAGCATATGAAAGTAGAAAACTTAAGTTACATGAGCTGAATTATGCTCCTCATGATTTGGAGCTTGCTGCCATTGTTCATGCGCTTCAAGTCTGGAGACACTATTTACTTGGGAAACCTTTTGAGTTGAAAACTGATCACTTAGGACTGAAATATATTTTCACTCAGCCTAATCTAAATGCCAGATAGAGAAGGTGGTTAGATTTTTATCTCAATATGATTTTGATATTAGCTACATCAAAGGGAAAGAGAATAGGGTAGCAGATGCTCTAAGTCGTAGGAAGCACATTTCTACTCTTATAACATTAAGAACTCAGTTTAAAGATGAGGTAAAAAGTGCCTCAGAATCTGATATATACTTTCAGCAAGTAAAAGCAGCGCTTGCTGCAAAACCTAATGATGAAAGGTATAAAGGTTTTCATTTTGATAATGAAGGAATCTTACGTTATGAAAACAGGGTATACGTACCTATGCTGAACGATTTGAGAAAGAAGTTGTTAGTTGAATTTCATAATTCGCCCTTCTCTGGACACCCGGGTATCACAAAAATGCTTGCTGATCTAAAACAACAATACTTTTGGAAAGGTATGAAAAAGGATGTTATTGATTTTGTGACTCATTGTTTGGAATGTCAGCGGGTTAAGGCAGAACACATGCACCTTGCTGGACTATTATATCCCCATAACATATCCAATACAAATGGAAAGTAATAAGCATGGACTTTGTACAAGGGTTACCTATGTCCAGGAATAAACATGATGTTATCCTGGTAGTTGTTGATAAACTAACTAAGGTAGCTCATTTCATCACTGGAAATCTAAAGGATGATTCACCAGTGTTGGCCAAAAGATTCGTGCATGAAAATTTTCAAGTTACATGGTGTACTAGAATTGATTATATCTGACATGGATCCTAGAATGACGTCAATATTTTGGCAAACGCTTAATACAGCTCTTGGAACGAAACTAAACTTCAGTTCTGCATATCATCCGAAACGGATGGAAAAACCGAGAGAGTAAATCAAGTGTTGGAAGATATGTTGTGAATGTATTGCATGGACCAACAGTATAAATGGGAAGAGTATCTTCCACTAGTTGAATTCACATACAACAACACTTATCACTCATCTCTTAAAATGGCACCTTTTGAAGCACTTTATGGAAGGAAGTGTAGAACCCCTGTTAGTTGGGATAGTATTGAGGATAGAGTGGTAATTGGACCAGAGATCCTCACTGAAATGGAACAGCAAGTTAAGTTGATTCGTGAATGATTAAAGGAAGCAAGCAGAGATAGGCAGAAGAGCTATGCTGACCTTAAGCGGGTTGATCGAAGGTTTGAGCTTGGTGAGAAGGTTTTTCTTTGTGTTAAACCTAGAAAGAGTTCTATAACTTTTGGCAAGGCTGCCAAGTTGTCACCTCATTACGTGGGACCTTTCGAAATTGTCAAAATAATCAATCCTGTAGCTTATCGATTAGCATTACCACCTACTTTGTCTCACATGCATGATGTTTTCCATATTTCTTTGCTTAAGAAATACGTTTCAGATTTGTCACATGTTTTAAATTGGAATTCCTTGCAGGTCCAAGACCCAGGAATAATCGTGGTTAAACCCACACGAGTGCTGGAAACTCACCAATTGCATTTGAGAAATCATGAAATACAGACAATGTAAGGTCCAGTGGGACCAGTTTAATGAAGAAAGTGCAACTTGGGAAAATATGGAAGAGATGAAAATTGCTTTTCCTTTTCTTTTTCAACAGAATGAAATCTGTTGACAAAACATTTTTATGAACTTATCTTTTTCATGTCTATATGAAAGCCAGATTGAGGAAAACATTATTCAGGTTGAATAAAATGTATCGTGACATTGATTTCTGGAACTATTCAAGTTGGAAATAGTCTTATTGTATTGTGAACTAATAAATTGGTTGACCTGAAGGTAAATCAAATATGTAATCATCGGGACGATGAATCTTTTAGGAGGGAAGCATGTAACACCCTGAACTATTGTTACTTCCTCCTGAGCATTCAAGTGTTGATATATGATTTCTTCTGTATAAGGATGTGTTCCTTTGATTGTGAAGTCATGCTTGATATGATTGTATCTTCTTGCTCTTGAAGATCTTTGACTGAGTCAGGATATGCTTGGACTCTTTTATTTCTTTCATTTTTAGCACCTGAGTTCAATTTGATTTCGAAAGGAATTGTGGATTTATCCGTCTTTATGACTCAGCCTTGGATCAGTTGCATTGATCCAAGAGATGTTTTAAGTTTATTCTAGATGAACAAAAATTATAGACCTTACGAAAGTTGCAAGGTCTGAATGTGTTGAATAAGCAATTCCGGAGTCTAACTCAGGTTGATCATGTTAAATGAATTGGTTCCCGATATCGTAATATCAGGAAGGCCTAGACCTTGAGCCAGGTAATAAATTCTGGTGTATACTGCAAGCTTATTATCAATGCTGGATAGAATCCATTTCGGGAATGTTATACCCTGTTGGTTCTTATACTGAACGATCCTACTTGTGAGACCTAGAATGGATTCGTTAAGGTTAATAACCTTAACCTAAACTATAACCTATGGGTTGAATTATTGCTAATCTAACCTAGCCCTAAACTATAGGTTTAATGCTCCTAAGGTTAGCTACCTAGCACTATGGAAGTAAGACTAAAGTATTACCTTAAGATCTAACCTATGTTTCTAACCTAACTTATGATAGTGGATGAAGGGGGACCTATGAAGGGGTGCGAGCCGTGGGCGGTGGTTTCCATGGCATTAAATGAGGAGGATAAGCATGAAGGACAAGGGATATGGTGGAGATTTCAAATGGCTATTGAGACCGACGTGGCAGAGTCACCAAATCTGGGAATGGTCTTTTGTTTTCATTTGTCAATCGCCAACTTTGGCGGTCGGTGGCAATGGAGATTAGGTGGGAATCTTGGAGTTAATGTCATTGATGAACTTTGGTTCCTCGAGCATGGATTGCTCGGGAAGGCATGCAAATGGAAAATTAGTTGGTTGTTTGGTTTTCCATACGCTCCATTTTCTCTCTGTTTGATCACTGGTTCTTCGAACCAGTCTACTTGGTGTTGCATGGCAACTATGAGAATAACTAGCTCTTTTCTCTATCGGGGAAAGTTTATAAGACATGAGGGTAACAAATTATTGTTGTTGAATCTATCGTGGAAGAAGAGGAGAAGGTGCGAGCACATTCAGAGGTCTTCTTCAGATTTTTAAAGTGACATTACCAGGCATGATAGGCCCTGACTTTTAAAAATATCTTGCTTACTCTAAATGCTTTCATTAAAACAACTCTGTTCAGGTGATTTCAGTTCAGTTGGTTTGAAGCAATGTATTGGTTCTTCTTTTCCTGTGGAATTAGGAATCTCGGATTTTTCGAAGACTTTGTTGGAATGTTTACTGTATTTATTCTTCCTTTTGGTTTCATTTCATTTGAGACCGGCTGTGCTTTTATTGTTGTTGAATCCTGTTGAATCTTGCTAAGAATACTTTAAGTTCCTTCTGGTTGGAATGCTTGCTATGATTATACTACTTGAATGTGACTATTGTAGAAATCCTTACTGTGTTAGCAATTTTGGGTTAGTCTCCGTTGAAATTTTTTAGGGATTATATACGAAAATGACTCAGTGGGAGTCCTTTTAATGTTTCGTATGTTTTCGTCTTCTGTCTAATCTTGGTTGTGATTACTGTGGGAGTCCTTGTAACGTAATTTATGTTTTAACTTCTGTAGAAGTTTAGTTGAGAATACTGATGGTATTGACTCAGTGAGAGTCCTTGAAATGTATCTTGTATTTCAACTTCTGTCTAAGCTTAGTTATGAATACTGTTGTTTAGTTGAGAATACTGATGGTATCGACTCAGTGAGAGTCCTTGAAATGTATCTTGTATTTCAACTTTTGTCTAAGCTTAGTTATGAACACTGTTTTTTAGTTGAGAATACTGATGGTATCGACTCAGTGAGAGTCCTTGAAATGTATCTTGTATTTCAACTTCTTCTAAGCTTAGTTATGAATACTATTGTTTAGTTGAGAATACTAATGGTATTGACTCAGTGAGAGTCCTTGAAATGTATCTTGTATTTCAACTTCTATTTAAGCTTAGTTATGAATATTGTTGCTTAGTTGTGAATACGATGGTATTGACTCCGTTGGAGTCCTTGAAACGTATTTTATGTTTTTAACTTCTGTAGAAGTTTTGCTGTGAGTACTATTGGGATTCTTGAATTGTTGTCGTATGAATTCAACTTCAATCGAAACCTTGGTTATGAGTACTGGTTGGATTTGACACTGTTGGAGTCCTTGATATGTTGCGAGTTGGCTCGATTCTCGAATTAAGGCCTCGTTGTGCATGCATATCGTACAGACTCTTTCTTACATTGTTGTGTTATATTCAGTTCACTTCTATGGAATTAAAGGATGGGTTTTCTTTACAAACATGACTCTGTTTGAGACCCTGTTGTATTTCATAGTAGCTCGACTTCGGATGAAACTTTGAGGAAATTATTGTTATGGAATTCGGCTTCTGTGAAGACCTTGTTGTGATTATTTTTCTTGAAATCGGCTTCTAATATAGGTCCTTGCTGTATAATCGTAGGGATTTGTTTCAGTTGAATGAAGTTGTGCATGTTTGAGTTTCGACTCAGTGTGAATGTCACTGTATTTGCATATGGAAACGTCATTTGTTTTTAATGTTATCTTGTCTCGTGTTTGACTGAAACAAAGAGCTCTTAGCTGTACCATGTCAGGCGATGGCGTTGGGTATTTTCATGTTGATGAATGATATGGAAAATATTTGTTGAGTCTTTCATGGTTGGATTATTTTCTTTTGCTTTGTCGCGAGAGCTCTTGTAATGCTTAATAGCTACAGGTGATTTTTATTAATGAATTTAGATGAAACTGTAGTTTCTTCTTGTGATCTCGACTATTTAAATTGCATGCGTAAAAGTAATTGTGTTATTTTAGAGGAGTCGGTACAGTCTAGAACATGATTGAAATGGGAATCTGATTTACTCTGTTTCCTTCTCCTGAGCTGTAAATTATATGTTGATGTGTAATAAGAGGAATAAGAAAATACTCTCTCTCTCTAGTCTGGAAACTTTATGTGCTTTCTTCTTGTATCCTTATGCGATCTCTACGGTAAGGGCATAACAAGAATAGACTATGGTATTGTATGGAGAGACTGGTATAAAATGTGTGTTGTTGTATAAGTAGGTATACTCATCAATACCATTAAAATAATGTATGATTGAAAGGAAATTATGATAGTTGAGCTTGTTGAATGTTATAAACTGCCTTTGAGTAATTGTTAGAAACATTCTTATAGGAGTTTTTTGTCTTTAGAATGGTTGTATTCTTTTGTTCTTAGTCTCTAACATATGAGATGAATAGCCTGATTTATGTTTGGAATTTGAAGAAATGATTTCATTTAAACAGGTTGTTTAATGAGAACAATTGGTGGATTGCAATTGTTTTAAGAATTAGTGCTTATCATGCTCAGTTCACCAAACTGACCCGTGTTGACAATTTTTGCAGATGGTTTCCATAAGTGGTAAAGGCACATAGATCTGATATGATGTTTAGATTGTTTAATTTGGTTTTATGATGAATTCCAACTTGATTCTCTAAATGTACTACTTGAAGAAAGATGTTCTTTTGCTGTTGAGTATTGTATCAAATATGCTGAATGCATAAAATGTATTTGATTAGCTTAGAAATGAATGAAATGAGGTAATTGTTACTTATGTGTTTGCATTCGTATCTTGATGGATTGAACTTCTTCGGTTCGAATGATTTTAAGAGCATTGTTATTATTGTATACCTTGGAGACATTTGGGATTCTCTAAGTAAGCTTTGCAAAGATTATGTGACTGAATACTTGTGAATGTTTAGTAGTTCTGTTATGTTCTATCTAAGCTAAATTGGAATTTAGATCACTATCTTTTGAGAAGCTAAGGTTAAAATAAACCTCAACAGGAAGCTGAATGGGAAGAATAAATTATTACTTCCTAGTCTTGATCTAAGTCAAGACAACATTTAATTTGATTTTAAATCACTATATCTTAATACTAATAAGTAAGATATATTTCAGTTTTGAGAATTGATATAAACCTAAAAGGGTATGGTTAGCAACCTTATGAGAAGATTTAGGGCTATTGCCCAATTTCGTTGATTTAGATTACTTGTTTATGAATGAAATCCTTGATGAAACCTAAATCTTATTAACTTCTCTTCGTGAAATGGGTCTTAATAAGAAAGGCAATTCTAAGGCGAGGAACCCGGGGGTTGGGAAAGACTACCCAAAAGGAGCGTCTTAAAGTATAACTTTAACTCAACATAAGTAACACCTTAAAGTTAAGTAGATCTTTTCGAGGTGGATTGGAAGGTTGATGGCACAAGTCAACTGCAGGGTTGTACCTTCGAGAAGATTAGGATCTTCTCGAAGATACAACAATGCAGGTGACTTATGGTGACACCCTTTGCATTGATCGTTAAGATTTACACCTTAAACTCGAACAAGTTTTTACTCTGGGACTGGTTAGGAATGTGGTCATGATATGAGGCTGCCCTGGAGACTCGGGGTACCTTGACACACAGGGTTAACTAGGGTTGACCCAGTATGTCAGCATATCCCTAGTTCTCGAGAGCATCCTTATAACGTTGTCATATTATTAATCCGTTCCTGAGTGAATAACTTGGGACAGGGGAGGCTGACAGAAGTCAGTGTAAGACATTCTACATAACATAGGAATGGGGTGAAGGACATATTCCAGATTGATGAGTATGTCGTCAAGGAATACGAGACATAAGCAGTATGTTTCAAATCTTTGGCCAAAGTATCACAAGCTGCTGATTGCGTTGTCCTATGTCACCTAGTCTAAGGGATGAGATGCCGATGAATAATGGTAACAATTATTTAGATAGGTTCCTTGGACAGAGCATTCTAAATCCCAGATTAGGGAAGAGAACCGCAAGAGTGATGTGTTAAAATAAAAACGCCAACTCTTTGATACTCATGAATAGATCGGTAGATTACCGAGTGATGGAATGAATAGATCGGAGGTACTCCGAGTCATTACAACTGCATATGGTTATTTGTTATAAGAATGGTTGTTTTGATTTGTGAGTTCTAAATTATGTATTTAGAACTAATAAGCATTTATCAAAAAAAAAAATTCTTGTTCTAATGTACTAAAATGGGGACATTACAATGTATACTTTGGTTCTTTTACCCATTACGGGTCACTTAAGTGTTATGTCTAAGAAGACTACGTGAGCATCTGTCATTGATACTAATCTAAAATCCCACAGTCTTAGACTAGGTGCCATAAGACAACACAACCAGCAGTTTGCTAAACTTTGCCCAAAATTTTATACATGTTTACAATGTTAACATTCCAAGACAACATACTCGTTGAAAGGAATATATGTATTTCACCCCACTCAAACTGTTATCTAGATTGGTCTTCCTTGACTTCACTTAGCCGAACTCGAGTCAAAGTTTCACAAATAGGAAAAAATCACATAAACTATTGTTGTAGTCTACTCGTGGTGACTAAGGATAAGAAGACATACTCGAATCAGCTCTTGTTGATTTGGGTGTGTTTATTTACCCTAAGTCAACATGAGTGATCGACTTCACTTGCCCATATGCCTATGTCGGTTTATAGTAAAACCATGAACCGAAATTCCTTTTATGGAAATTAAGTTAATTGAGCTGAATGGGGTGTTGACACATAGTGGCTGCATCACAATATCCTTGTAATGAATCCCATCATTAAGAAGGTACTCTATGCGGAAACACCTATACTACAACAACCTACTAGGTTCTTTTAACAAAACTGGAATACTTAAAGAATCATTAAGTTTTATTAACTTCATCTTATTAATTGGTTTAATTAGTCATTTTACATCTTACTTAAGGGTCCACTAAGTACGTATGATTTATCCAATAAGAAAGGATCTTAAATGCACTTTTACACCATTTGAAGGTATGTAGATAAAATCTGCATTCATGCTTATGAAATCTTTAATCCTTAACCATTATTTCATTAATCATTAAATCTCATTATAAATCAAGTAAGTAAGATCATTAAATCTCTTTACTTTAGTTTAACAATGTAAACAATCTTGATTGAAAGCTTGTTAATTAGACTTAGTGTTATCATCATCTTTAAAACCATATTACTAATTCTTTAAGCTTCCCAATTACCATTTATAATTTACTTAAAGTAGAGCATACATCCAATCAACATTATATATCTATACTTTATCACATAAATAAGGATAACATACTTGGTTCATATTAAATGATGATAAAGAAGTATCCTCTTCTTCTTAATTAAGAACTATTTTCCTATTCATGAAATCTGAAAACATAAGGAGTATGTATTTAATAAGAATGCCACCTCTAACCTTATAGTAACTATCCTTATTTCCATTTCCGAATAAGGGTCTATATATCATAATCATCATAGTTATACCATTACCCCAAGATTAAATGATTCGGAAATATATATAGTTCCTTATCCAAGCATCACTTTCTATACTTTAGATTCTATTAAGCCATGCATGTTAATATTTAAGAATATTAATCAAATCTAAGTCATACATGACCCTTAAATAAATTAATAATCACCAACCATTATGCAATAATTCATTTATCAGAAAGAGATTTCACTTCATTCCAAGCTTAATAAATATTCTATAAAATTATAAGAAAACATTTCTCAGTAGTAGAAAACTAATTTGATACATCCTCATAGTTTTTCCAACAAGATTATTTCAAGATCATTTCAATACATAAGGCATTATAATGAAGTAAATGCCTTCATTAATAAAACATATGTAACTTTCTAATTGTCTTTCTCCTTTAAATTTTCACGAATTCCATTTGAAAAATTGTTAGCATGAGTTAGTTCACCAGAACTAAGCATGATAAGCACTATGACATTAAAACAATATGATTTTATCTAATCACTTCGTAAAAGGAACACTGTTGATTATGAAAATGTTCCAAGTGTCCAAAAATAAGATCAATTAAAAAGACTACTCAAAAAGCCACAATGTCAGAAATAGAGAAGAAGTCACTAAATATCTTTAGGTACCAATTTCCCATAAAAGAAGTTAAACAATCCAACAAAATTAATTCCTTCTATATTACAGTCATGATAATCATTTCAAACATGATAACATTTAAAACTGCAACTAAATATTAGAGAATAAAGTTAATAAAAGTTTAAGATCAGTCCTCATTAATATCAATTTATTTCACCATTCCATAAGTTTCCACTATATCACAACCAATTCCCTATAACCAATCTAAATAAAATTGATATAAAACATGAATGACTTAACATGGAATGAATGTGGTCATCATAATTCCCTCTAACCAATGCCTTCCACTATCCATAAAAGGATGCCATTAAAACAAGGAAAAGACTCAAAAATTTCCAAATATATTCACTATATATTTATTCAAGTGGTTTACTCTATTTCATTAACAAAACTATTCAAAAAAATATATAATGAAATCTCGAAGGGTCTCTCAAAAACAAAACAAACTGAGATCAAAACCAATTGATCAATATGTTTCAAATGATAAATCTATAGTTGAATGCACAAAACAAATCTCACATCTAGATTTCAGGATAATGAAAACCAAACTACACAAAAGAACAAATGCACGATTATAACCTTCACCCTGGTAGGGATAAGGATCCTAGATTTAAGGCTTGATAATTACCAATGCAACCAATTCAAAATACAAACAAAAGTTATCACTGAAATGTTTTAAACCAACAAAATTACAAGCTCAAAGATATCTAATGAGATGTTTCACAAGAGAATAACATCCAATAAATAACATGCCTTGGTCACTAAGGAATATGTCCCTTATGATAATGATGACCCGATAACCACAATAATCACCAAGTTTAAATGAGAAACAATTACAATACCTTAATATCCAACCCATGATGCTCAAAGACTATAGATCTTTGAAGAAATTTTGACAAAAGAAAAGTGAAACCCAGTTTGAAGTATAATACGATGACCTAGGACGATCAATAATCAACAAATTTTAAATCTTAAGGTGAACCAAGAAGGGTGATATTTTCAAAGAAAAAAACCATAAACAACAAGACAAGAAATTTTACCAGTCCTGTTTCAAAAAAACCAACTCGAGAAGGGTAACTAAGCAATAAAATGAAACTAAAAGGATAGAGATAGAAAATCTATCAGTCCTCCATCTTATTATGCACATGTAGAGCTGAGAATATATCCATTGAGAATACCCATTATCGATCGAAGCTTGACTCACATAATAACAATAAAAAAGTAGTTATGAATTTAAGCCAAAATGAATGACCCAAAAACTGAAACCAGAGCCAAGTTTAGGTATATAAGAAGTCCACACAAATAATATTTGTTAACACCCAGTATAATGACAATCTGAATGATTACAAAAATCTAATAAGACTTCCACCAAAACCATATGAAATCATTTAATACCAACATGACATAAATACAAGGAGATATATTTATCAGAAGCACAACATCCCCTTAACCAATCATTTATAGTTTAATATATTTCAAACACATTTATTTTTACAACCTTTTTAAAACCCAAAATAAAATATAACAGACTTCAAACAAACATAGTCGTTTATTTCAACAAGAAACTAATAATCTTCCAAAAACGCAAAGGATAAAGGAAAGAATACAATATTCAAATCAATAAATTGTTAAATAAAGCATGTTATTATACGAGAGATAGATCCTATCATGCTTGGTAGTGCTCCTGGTTTCTTTTCCATGCTTCAAGCCTTTCTACAAAGCTTCCAATGAGAGATTTAGATCAAAAACGTTAACCAAATCCTATGAAACCCTCCATATTTCCTTTATAGTTTCCACAAAAAAAATTGTCATTATTTTTGCCATGCAATGGAAATTTTTATTTTACAATAGAATCAAATCTAAAATTTTGAAAAATTAAAATACAATATGCAAAGCCAAAGAGCTCAAAAATCCAAATGCACAATAAAACCAAACCATTCCTTTTTCCCAAAACCCATCTTAATATTCCCCAAGTAGTTTCCGCTCAAGGGTTGAGCTCATTAATGCCAGGAGGACTGCGCTGCCCTAGAAATTCCTTATAGTGCCATCCCTTTTGTTAGTTATAAATAACAATTAAAAATTCATTTAAATAATGCTTAATAGAGTTGATACTCAAAGCAAATTCCACCATAACCTTGCCTCAGCTAAAATTGGCAAAAACAAAACATTTATTAGTCCATTTAAATCTTCCTTATGCCTTTGGAATGGTGCCACCACCCATTCCCTAACTTTCCATCCAAGCCAACCACACTTCCCCTTAGGTTATTTTGATGCCCTTAGGTTAGGTTTCCTTAGTAATAGTTTATAAACCATAGCTTAAGACCTTAGTAAAAATTTGAACTATAGCTTAGGATAAATTAATTTCATTGACCTAGGACAGTCCTTCAACACCCTTCTTAGGAATTAATAATCATTAAAAATATAATCACCTTAACTTAGGTTAAGGATAAGATAAACAACCAAAGGCATTTATATTATTTAGGTCCCAAATAATAATAAAAGGACATTACCTTTTTGTAATTTTATCAAAACAATGTAATTAGGTCAAATAAAAGTGCACATACTTATGATGCTACAGTCAACCCCTGTGATCCAAAATGCAACCCCGAGTTCTAAAATCAAACATGTTGACCGGATTAATAAAAAATGATCAAAACATTGAAGAATCATAGACATGCCTTAGATCGTGCAATTGATCCAAGGTATGGTTATTATTGCATTTATGAAATAGGTGGAGAAACAAGTTCACAAATACAAATTAAGCCATATGCGAGACATATTATTATAGGACTAAATTTATTTCATTCACCGATCTAAAGAATGTATTTCAAATTTCAACATCAAGAGTATAAGATATACCTCAATATTAATTCAGGATTTCCATAGTATGACTATATCCATTTTTTAGAAGATAAACATATCATCTACAACAAACATAATTTATCAGTTTTAAAGAGTACACTATTACACCCTTAATTATATATCTTACATGGGATGGATATAGCTGACTTGTGGCTATCATAACTTCTTATCATGATGTATCTCTTTCATATATGATCTATTATCATTGGTTGGTCGGCCTTGTTGATGGCCATATCATAGGAATAGTATAAATATGGGTTATATGTAGTGGATGATCATTATGTTGAGTATTTGAGTCTTATTATATGTTTTGGAGGTTTCCCCCTCGAAGTGGCCAAGATATTCTACTTTCATATTGAGAGAACTTATCTACAATATTGTGTTATTTGGTGTTCTATTGCTGGTGATAATCATAATTAATCAAGTAATTTCATTACAAGTGGTATCAGAGCTTGATCTCGGCTAGGATGATGTCAAACCCTAATTTTGAAGGTTCGGCTATATCTCAAGATTGGTAGTGAATTTTTCTATAATTTTTTGTGGTGTGGTGAAATAATTCAAGTAAGCTTCTCTCCAAATTTCAATCAGTTTTGACTTGTTTTGCAAAAGTTATTATGGTTCTATATTTATTCATAATTTGGCTCCCTAGGGCGTAATTTTTGAAAATTTTCAAATTTCTTATATTTTCGGAAACCCCTCAAAAAAATAGCTAGGGTTTCTTTTTATAAATTCCTATATTTGGCCAAAAAAAATTATGAAACCCTAAACCCTAAAATTATGCCCTATTAAGTCTACCCCTAGGCCCAAACCCTTCGTCATGGCTGGTAGATCTACCCGAGGCCAAGGAAAAGGACAAGAAACTCTAGGAATGACCCCAAATAAGGAAGATATTACTTCAGAGTCTACTGGTTTGGGAGTATCTGAGGTGGTCATCCAACTTCAGGAAAGGGTTAACAATATGGTGAGTAAGGATGACCTTACTGTTGAGCTTCATCAACTGAAAGGTAGCCGTAGGAGTGAGATTCAAAAGGATTTTCATCCAATGGAGTAGGATTTGTTGCATATTATTTCAAATACAACTTCTAATGCCAATCATATGGGTTCCACTAGAAATGGTCACACAGATACAAATCACTCCAATCAGGGAGGATCCTTTAATCATTCAAGTGGATCTTCTCACCAATGGAGGGGCATGATTCCAAAATTTGAAATGCGTAAATTTGATGGAAAGGATCCACTCAATTGGATTACCCAAATGGAAAATTTCTTTGATCTCCATCAGATCCTAGGAGGACAAAAGGTAACTGTGGCATCCTTATACCTAGAACCTGATCAATTTGTTTGGTATCATTGGTTATGTGCTCAAAGGTAGAAGAATGGCCTAAATGTCACCTGGACATTTTTCATTGAAGAGCTTCAATTACACTATAGTTCTAGTGTTTCTGAGAATTACTTCAGCTAATTAGCAAAGTTATGCCAAATCTGTTCGATTAAGGAGTATGTCCATCAATTCTAAATTTTGTCCTTACATGTGGAGGATATTACAAAAGAGTATTTGAATGACCTATTTATGAGGGGTCTTAAGGACCACATTGAGCATGAGGTACACATGTTTAACCCACTCAAGGTTGCTGATTCTATTATCATGGCACATCAGTAGAGGAAAAATTTCTTTCCAGTAGAAGGCAGTCCTTTTCTAGCATAAAAGATCATAACACCTTGTCTCCTTCTTACCCTCAACCAATTTGGTTGACACCTCAAAAAATTGAAGAAAAAAGAGACAAAGGGTTATGCTTTAACTATGATAGCAAATATGGGTCAAATCATAAATGTTCTAAGAAAAAAATGTTCTATATTGAAGGATTTGGTGATGAGGAAGAATATGAGGCAACATCAATAGAGGAAGTGGAAAAATTAGAGGAAGAATATGGAGATCCTCAGCCCACTATTTCATGTCATGCTCTATTAGGTATTAGTACTCCAAAACCCTTCAAGTTTTGGGTTATATTAAGAAGTAGAAGGTAACAGTCTTGATTGATTTAGGGAGCACACATAATTTCATCAATCATAAGTTGGCAACAAGACTAAATTGTTTCATCTACCCAACACCTGAATTTCAAGTAATTATTACAGATGGTGGCACAGTCCAATGTTTAGGTAAATTCCATAAAGTCAAAATCATGATGGGTGATTACACATTGGAATCTATGATGTTTGCTATTCCCATGGGAGGAGCTGATATTGTCTTAGGTGTTCAGTGGCTCACTACTTTGGGCACCATAGAGATAAATTTCTAGGAATTGTTCATGCACTTTCATTCTGAGGGTAAAAATTTGAACTTCGAGGTCTATAAGCTAAAGATCCTCTAGTGGTAAGTTCTCACCAAATGCAGAAGATTCTTAAAAAGGGGTACGAAGGTTTTATAGCTCGATTATTCTCTATAGAAGTCCAACCACAAATGAAGGTATTGCATCCTGATTTTCAAAAAGTTATTAATCAACATGTAGTTGTCTTCAAGGAACCAAGAGGATTTCCACCTAAAAGAGAGCATGATCATGCTATTCAGTTGATTCTAGGAAGCCAACCCCCAACATTAGGCCTTATAGATATCCATATGTGCAAAAGAGTGAGATCGAGAAGATGGTGGAGGAAATGTTGGAAATGGGTATTATTCATCACAGTCAGAGTGCCTATTCTGCTCCCGTGGTGATGGTGCATCGTAAGGATGGAAGATGGTGCATGTGTCCATATTATAGAGAGATTAATAAGTTTAATATAAAATATAAGTTTCCTATTCCCATCATTGATGATTTATTAGATGATTTGCATGGTGCCATTTAATTTACAAAACTAGATCTACATTCTGGGTATCACCAAATTAGAGTCAAACAAGAAGATATTCATAAGATAGCGTTCAAAACTCATCAAGGCCATTATGAATTCCTAGTGATGTCATTTGATCTTACCAATGCTCCCTCCACATTCCAAAGCTTTATTAATTCAGTATTTAGACCATTCCTAAGAAAGTTTGTCTTAGTATTTTTCAATGATATACTCATCTACAGAAAATTGTGGGAGAAACACTTACATCACGTCAATACTGTCTTAGAAGTCTTAGAGAAACATAAAATTTATGCCAAGCCTTCGAAGTGTTCTTTTGGGGTACAGAAGTGGAATACTTGGGACATATTGTTTCTCATGAAGGTGTTAAGGTGGACCCTCATAAGATCCAGGCCATGGTGGAATGGGAAACCCCAAGAACCCTCAAACAATTATGAGGTTTCTTAGGTCTCACAGGGTATTATTGCAGATTTTTCAAAAAATATGGCAGTATAGCAGCACCACTCACAAAATTATTGAAGAAGGACTCCTTTCAGTGGAATGAGGAAGCATCTAGGGCATTTGAAAAATTGAAGGCAGCTATGTGCACCACTCCAGTATTGGCAACCCCAGATTTCTCCAAAACTTTTGTAGTTGAGTGTGATGCTTCAGGAAATGGAATCAGAGTAGTAATAATGTAAGAAGGACACCCCATTACTTTTGAGAGCCGACAACTAAAAGGAAAGAATTTTTAAAGCCCACCTATGAAAAGGAAATGATGGCAATACTACATGTAGTCAAACAATGGAGACCATACTTGATGGGTAGACATTTTAAGGTAAAAACTGATCATGATAGTTTGAAATATTTCTTAGAGCAACGTCTATCTTTAGAAGAAAAAAAAATGGGTCACTAAGATGTTGGGATATGAATTTGAGATTGTTTATAAGAAAGGAAAGGAAAATTTGGTCGCTGATGCTCTGTCTAGGAGGGATGAGTCTGCTGAAGAATTTTTATGTGCCATATCTATACTAAATGCATATTGGGTAGATCAAGCACGTGAAGAATGGAAGAAAGATGCAACCACACATACTCTCATTCAAAATATTCAGGTATATCCATCCATATCAGCTCAATTTATATGGAAGGGGGATACATTGTGGTACAAAGATCGGTTATATCTATGTAAGAAATCTACACTTAAACACCATGTTCTTTTAGAGCTACATTCTTCTCCAATAGGTGGCCATGCTTTGAGGTCTGAAAAATATCATAGAGTTAAGAAGGATTTCTTTTGGGAGGGGTTGAAAGGAGATGTTCAAAAATTTGTGGCAAAATGTTTGGTTTGCCAAAAAATAAGGGCGAGACCATTAAGACACATGGTCTTCTCCAACCTTTGTCTATTCCTAGTGAGAGATGGGAAGAGGTATCAATGGATTTCATCACAGGATTACCTAAATCAGAAGGGAAAAGTTTCGTCATGGTCATGGTAGATAGACTTACCAAATATGCTCATTTTTGTGCCATGGCTCATCCTTTCATAGCTAGTATAGTTGCCATCTCTTTTATGGATATAGTTCAAAAGCTCCATGGCACGCCAAAAATTATAGTAAGTGATCATGATCCAATATTTACAAGTAACTTTTGGAATGATTTGTTCTCTTGTCTAGGTACCCAACTAGCCCAGAGTTCCTCTTATCATCCTCAAACAGATGGGAAAACTGAGGTGGTAAATAAATGTTTAGAGGGATATCTTTGATGTTTTACTTCAGATAAACAAGAATGTTGGGTGTAATGGTTGCCACTGGTAGAATGGTGGTACAATACTTCATTTCATACCTCCTCCAAAATGTCTCCATTTCTAGAACTTTATGGGTACCATCCTCCATCACTCATATCTAGCTTGAAGGTCAAACCAAAGGTGAGAGTAGTCAAAGATCACATTCAACATCAGCATGAGGTACTCTCTAGTCTTAGAGAAAATTTGGCATGGGCACAAAACCGTATGAAGCAACAGGCTGATCAACATAGAAGTGAGTGAAACTTTGAAGAGGGAGACTTTGTTTTTGTAAGGTTACAGCCATATAAGTAGTTATCCTTAAAACAATAATAGCAAAAGGATAATAAGCTTGCTCCTAAATACTATGGTCCTTACCGAGTTTTATAGAAAATTGGTAGTGTGGCATATAAGCTAGAGCTCCCTCTAGGAAGTAGAATACATCCAGTCTTCCATGTTTCTTTCTTAAAGAAAGTTATTGGGTAGCACATTTCCACCCAATCAGTGCTTCCAGAATTGGATGAGGAAGGAAGGATCATATTGGAACTGAAAGCATTCTTTAGACATACATCAAAATACGGAGGACCAGAGTCATTACCGAGTATCTAATCAAGTGGAAGAATATGAATATTGAGGATGCATCATGAGAAGATGAAGCATTCATGCTGCAACATTCAGGATTCCCAACATTGGCGACAATGTTTCTTTGAAGGAGGGGAATTTTACACCCTTAATTATATATCTTACATGGGATGGATATGGCCGACTTGTGGCTATAATAGCTTCTTATCATGATGTATCTCTTTCATATATGATCTATTATCATTAGTTGGTTGGCCTTGTTGATGGCCATATCATAGGAATAGTATAAATAGCTATTATAGGTAGTGGATTATCATTATGTTGAGTATTTGAGTGTTATTATATGTTTTGGAGGTCACCCCCTTGAAGTGGCCAAGCTATTCTACTTTCATATTGAGAGAACTTATCTACAATATTGTGTTATCTCGGTGTTCTATTGCTGGTGATAATCATAATTAATCAAGTAATTTCATTATTAAATAACCAAAGGCATTTATATTATTTAGGTCCCAAATAATAATAAAAGGACATTACCTTTTTGTAATTTTATCAAAACAATGTAATTAGGTGAAATAAAAGGGCACATACTTATGATGATACATGTCAATCCCGTGATCCAAAATGTAACTCTAAGTTCGAAATCAAACATGTTGACCAGATTAATAAAAGATGATCGAAACATCGAAGAATCATAAACATGCCTTGGATCGGTGCAATTGATCTAAGGTATGGTTATTCTTGAATTTATGAAATAGGCAGAGAAACAAGTTCACAAATACAAATTAAGCCATATGTAGACATATTATTATAGGACTGAATTTATTTCATTCACCGATGTAAAGAATGTATTTCAAAGTTCAACATGAAGAGTATAAGATATACCTCAATATTAATTCATAATTTCCATAGTATGACTGTATCCAATTTTTAGAAGATAAACATATCATCTACAATAAACATAATTGCTCGGTTTTAAAGAGTACACTATCCTAAAAAAATCAAATATCAACGTTTGAAACTTCAGTTATAGAAGTAAGGAATGATATCAACCATGGAGAAGGCATTACATACCTCCCTCTAAAAAGCATCATCATCCCGATGATTAACTTAATCCACATTCATATTTAAGAAAATAATCATAATTATAATTCTTTTATCCACAAAATTTTCAAATAGAATTTTTTTATAGAAATTCAAGTCTTTCTTAGCCTATTACAACATCAAAATTGTTGTCCTAGTATTATCAAAAGGTACTACCTGCCCAAAATTGGTAGAATTTAAAGATAGTTTTCAATCAAATTCTTTAATTAATTTAAAAATTAGAATTAATTCTATTCAAATAAATGAGGAAAAACAATTTTCATATCCTCAAGGTTTTCCCATGTTACACTTTCTTTACTAAATTGGTCCCATTAGACCTTGCATTGATCGGTTTCACAATTTTGAAAACACAACTCAAGCGAGTTTCCAACACTCTTATGGGTTTAACCACGATTATTTCTAGGTCTTGGACCTACAAGGAATCCCAATTTAATACATGTGATAAATCTAAAATGTATTTCTTAAGAAAAGAAATATGGAAAACATCATGAAGTCGTGACAATGTGGGAGGTAATGCTAAGTGATAAGCTATAGGGCTAATCAATTCTATAATTTTGAAAGATCTCACAAAATGAGGTGATTTTTTTAATTGTTAAATGCTTTTGACTGGAGCTATGAACCGGAGGGTTAGTGGGGCCCCACCCTACAACAATGTCCTTAGACTAGATATTATAATTAAGACCAACACAAACCACAACAGCTACCGAGCCCACACCAATGATGTAATTTTCTGCCACCGCCATTTTTAGAGCCACCAACCACTACCAATGCCAAAGCCAACGATACAAATTCCACCACCATTGAGAACCACCAGCCAAACCATGAGCCAAAACTATCGGTGATGCAACACCCACCATCACCGAACCGCCACAACCTACCGATGATGCAACACCCACCACCACCGGTAAACCACCCCGAAGGGATCATGCCTAGCGGGATTTGAACCTAGGTGGATCTGGACACAACCATCCATCTTAACCGATCCACCCAAACCCCATTGGCAAAATGAGGTGACAATTATAGCTACCTTGTGAAAGATAATATAGCTCTTTTTAGGATTAACACATAAAAAGACCTTATAACCAAGTTCAAATTTCCTATCGACCCTTTTCAGATATGCATAACATTTCTACCTATCAACATACTCCTTTAATCTTTCACAAATTACTTTCACTTGTTGTTCCATTTTAGTAAGTATCTCAGGTCCAATCATCTCTCTATCTTCAATGTTATCCTAACTAACCGAGTTCTACATTTCCTTCCTTTTAATGCTTCGAAAGGTGTCATTTTTAGAGAGGAATGGTAAGTATTATTGTAAGAAAATTCCACTAAAGAAAGGTATTATTCCTATTTATACTGCTACTCCATATAGTACATTCTTAACATATCTTCCATAACCGTGATTTACTCTCTTTGTTTGACCACCGTTTTCTGGATGGTATGCGGAACTAAAATTTAGTTTTGTCCCTAAGGATGCATTTAATGTTTTCTAGAAATAGGATGTCATTCTAGGGTCTATATTAGATATAATCAATTCAGGTACTCCATGTAATCTAAAAATTTCATGCACAAATATTTTTGCTAAAACAGGTGAATCATCTTTAAGATTACCAATAATAAAATGTGCTACCTTTGTTAATTTGTCAACCACAACTAAAATAACATCATGTTTTTTTAGACATAGGTAACCCTTGAACAAAATCCATACTTATTACTTGCCACTTATATTGCAATATGCTATGAGGATATAGTAAACCAGTTGGGTGCATATGTTCAACCTTAACTTACCGACATTTAAGGCAATGTGAGACAAAATCAATTTTGTATTTGTTCATCCATTTCCAAAAATATTGTTGTTTTACATCAAAAATATTTTTGTAACTCTGAATGTCCTTCGAGTAATGTGAATTATGAAATTCTGTCATTAAATTTTTCCTTAACTCATTTTCCGAAGGTACATACACTCGATTATCATATCTTAAAATTCCTTCATTATCAAAACTGAAACCATTGTATCTAGCATCATTAGGGTCTATAAAGAAGCATTGTTTTTACTTGTTGAAAGTACAAATCATAATTCATGGCTTTCTTTACTTCATATTTAAACTAAGTTTTGAAAGTTACAAGTGCAGAAATATGTTTCCTACGACTCGGTGCATCCGCCACTTGTCTTTTATTTACCTTTAATGTAACTTATAAAAAATCATTTTGTGACAAAAAAATAACCATCTTCATTGTATTGTATTTAGATTTGGCTGAGTGAAAATATACTTCAGCCCAAGGTGGTTAGTTTTTAACTTAAAGGGTCTACCTAAGAGATAATGTCTCCATACTTGAAGTGCATGAACTATGGCAACAAGCTCTAAATCATGGGGAGCATAATTCAACTCATGTAACTTGATTTTTCTACTCTCATAAGCTATAACATGATCATTTTGCAGCAATATACCTCCTAGTCCTTCTCCGGAAGCATCGGTAACTACCGTAAAGATTCCATTTGGATCCAAAATAGTGAAAATAGGTGTAGAAGTTAGATTCACTTTTAGAGTTTTAAATGTTGATTCACATTCATCACTCCACACAAATGTTTTGTATTTTATTTGTAACGAAGTAATTAGGGAAATGAATTTTGAAAAGTTCTTAACAAATTTTCTATAATAACCGATAAGCCTGTTGGTGCTCAATTTGATCTCGCCCGTTTTGTCTCGAAATTATTCAATCTAAGTGCTCTGTCATATTTTCTATTCCCCTGAATGGAGGTGTGAAATTTTTCTTCATTTGTATGTTGTTGAAGATCCTTCTCCATGGTCATGGATCACATTTGGGCCTTGTATCATTTCCAAATTATTTTTCCTTAAAGAAAGATTCAATTCTGGGTGCAAATGGTGAAGTTCCTTGCATCTTACTATTCGAAGGGCGTGTTTTCCCCATCAAATTATATCTCAACATCTTCAGCTACGTGGTCTATTTTGATTAGATAAGGCACATCGGGTCTATTTTATAACTTGTAACTTTTTTCTATGTTTGCAAAAATATCAATTTGGCTGCGTGGCCTTGTTGAGTTCTGATTGGCTAGTCAAATTTGTAAAGCTAGAGAAAATTTCTATTTTTTTCCCCAAGGGTGTATACGTGTTCATTTTTAATTGGTTGCAGCTTGATGAGTCTTTTTAGTGAAATTTTCCACTTTTGTCTCATTTGTAAAAAATACCAAATTGGCACCGCGGCCCTGATAACATCTGATTGGCTATTCAAAAAATATGAAGTGGCAAGGAAAAATTCTTACTTTGATCCCGAAGATGGACACGTGGCAGTTTTTCAAGTTACAAGCTGATGGCGGGATGGCAGGTCAGTGGAGCACTTTGAAGTTTTTTGGCTCAGTAGGAAGGGAAAAATTCTTACTTTGACCCTGAACAAAGACACGTGGCATATTTCAAAAGTTATAAGCAAAAGGTGGGTCACCAAAGCATTTTGAAGTTTTTTTCCCTTTTGTAAAAAAGGAGAAAAGTTATAAATCAATCTGTAATCCCATAGGGAAAAAGTCTTACTTTGACCTCGAAGAAGGACATGTGGCATATTTCAAAAGTTAGAAGTAGAAGGCGGGTCGCAAGGGCATTTTGAAGTTTTTTGCCCTTTTCTACAAAAAAAGAAAAGTTATAAATCGACCCGTAACCCCATTGGGGCCCACATCAAAAGATAAAATTGGGAAGGTGGGTCGATGGAGGAAAATTGAAATTTTTCCTTTTAAAAAAAAGGGTAAAATTGCATAAATGAGCTGCAAATCCATCAAAGGCCGAAATTAAGCCACGTATCAATCCCAATTTTTAAAGGTGGAGGGGCAGGGAAAATGTGAAAATTGCACATTTTCTTCAAAAGTCATAAAATGCAAAAGGAAACCCCATGCCCACTTCAAATAAGATTTTTCCATGTGGATGGCTCTAATATAAAGTTGAGAAAGGGCATAATCAATGGTTGTTGTGCATTACATCTAATTTTTCTACCATTTTTGCTCCAAGACTCCTGGAGATGCAAATATACATTGTTTTTCATCATTTTTGATGAAATTTCTTGTCATTTTTGTCTGCAAAGTGTAATTGAATGGATTTAGAGCTTAATTTTTGAGTCCAAGGAATGTAAAGGTTGATATTTTGAAGTTGGAATTGCTCAGGCACTTGCAAAAATGTGAATTACCAGAGAAGCTAGATGCGAGAAAAAGTTGTAGAGGAAAGATTGAGAAAAGGATGAAAGGATGGAGGTTGAAGGAACAAAGGATGAAAAATGTGTTTCCAGAGGAGATGATAGGGTGCCCCAATCAAAACAATGATGGAGATATTTGCAATGATTCAACTTTTTGAACAACTGGCAACTTTTTGTTGCAAACCTGTTAAACATCATTTTATGGAAATCATGATCAAACATGTAACAAAAAATGTTTCCTCGAATATTATTTTCTTAGGGGGAAATCTTGGATGTAAATTGAGTGTTATAAAAACATGATTTAGTCATGCAAATGGTCGGGGTTGAATTCTTACGAGAAAATTTGAGAAATCCCATCTTCTGAGAGACCATCTGAGAAACTTATTAATCTCTTATGTTTTAGATTTGATCATGTCAAGTTGGTTGCAAGTGTACAACCATTGAAAAGCTTTGATATTTTTCAAGAAACCTTCCCCTGCTGATGAATCTAATCAACTTTGAATTAATCTATGTTAATCTTGGGAAAATTTGTGTCTGCTTTATTTCAGAATGTCTGCAAATAGTATTTCTTGTTCCTATTGTAATCTTGTGTTAAAATCCCTCCAAATCACACAGGATCTCATCTCTGTGATAGTTTAGTGGCATTTATAATTTTATTATGAGAAGAGCCTTCATCCTATAATGAGATAAAAAATTTAAAATCACTTTACTGTCATTTTGTTGATAAAGATTTTCTCAGTAAGACTTTGATTTTATCTTAGGCATGAGGAATCATGCTTATTTAATGTTTAATTGAGTCTTTAGCATGAGCCTTCATGTTAAATTCTTGTACATTGTGTGAAACCATGCAAATTTGGGCCTCCATTGATTGATACCTTCTGGTTGAAGGAATATTTAAGCTATTTTGAAGCATTCTATCATTTAGTTTTCCAATTTTGTGAAGGTTCTCAAAGATATGGAAAAATCAAGTTTATCCTGCTTAATCTCCCACCAAAAATTATTCAAAAACAATGAATCCTACCTAAACTACCCCTGTTTTCCTTGTATGTCCACAAATGAATAAATTCTACTACCAAAATATGTAAAAGCAATTAGGATTCCATAATGTCTTTAGTAACCTTAACCTTGTTTAGAAAATATCACCATTCTTTAGAAGCAACAACTTGTGAGAGTTAAATTGTGTCACATTGATCATATTTTCTCAATGTTTCCTTTCAAATTTGTGCAAAGAAGGATATATTCATTCTCCTTCACCAGCAGAGGTTAAAAAATGGGTCCTATCACCGTAGTTAAAATGCACAACCTAAAGTAGTGAGGATAGATCAAATCCTTGTGAAGTTGCTATCCATTTCTCCAACATCTAGGTGACAAAGAGCTAGTTGAATCACCTCCCCAGCTACAAAATGACATACATGATGATTTATCTATCTCTATGATTTTTGTTAAATCTTTGATGTTGCTCATCTTGCAAAGGAGAATCAATTTGATACTAACACCGATTGGCACCGTTCTTTGGGAATCTTTAAAGGAATTCTTATATTCGGTCCCAGTAATGTTTCTTACATTATTTAAGTGCAAATACACTTTTAAATGTTATCCTTTGTTGAGATCTATAATATTTATTCAAGTTACAAGTTTTACATGTAATATTTCCAATTTATGTTGGTTTTTTACACTAAATTTACATAATCAATGTTAAATATTGGTAAAGGAAGGTCAGATCTATGAAGCTTTGCATGAATTTAGTGTTGATAGACATTTGACATATCAATTTTAGTTTATTTGCACAACTAAGGTGAAAATACTTAGTGGTGACTCCGTGTTGAATTAATTTTTGATAAATTCTAGTGTCTTAACCACTGTCAATTGAAATTTATCACTAATCTTTGCAAAGATGGAAGGAAGAAGATATCTCTTCTTTTAAGACCTTACTAGAAGGTTGTTTCCAGAATTAGGAAAGATAAATTTTGAAGGAAGAAGAATCTAGAAAGTTGTTGGATATAAAAAATCAAGGAAGGAGTTGTCAATTATGGAAACTAATCAGCCCATCATTGAAGATTTCTATACTTCCTCAAGTGATTTTGCATTAAGTAGTGTTTTTGTAGATTGGAATTCTCTATTAAGAGAGGGGCCTTTGTTTGAAATTTGAAAAGTTTGCATCTCATTATGTCCCTGTGTTTCCAAAAGCTGATAGGATATTCTAAGAAACTAAGTTTTTAGAGAACATTCATTCTAAGAATTACATTCATGTGCCCCACAAACCCCTCACTCCTCATCATTTTGTTTCTCCTGTAAGATCACCTCCCAAAAAAATATGGCCCAACCCCCACCCAGACCTTTGTTTGTTGTGAACACTTTTGGTCCTATAGATTTCAAAGGTATGGTTGGATATCCAAATGTTGTGCCCCAAGATGTTAGAAATAGACTGCCTAAATTTCAAGGAAATAATGCTATTACTGGTGATCAACACTTAAATATTTTTTTCAATATGATGGAAGACTTTGAGATTGAATTTGAGGATGTGTACATAAATTTTTTTATTCATACTCTAGAGGAGGATGCACGGGACTGGTATAAATATTTTCTAGACAAATCCATTGATTCATGGACAAAAATGAAGAATGATTTTAGATTGTATTATGGGGATAAGACAGACCCTAGGTTTTTATCGAATTTGAAAATATTAAGAAGAATCCTAATGAATTTGTCTAGGACTTCAACACTCGGTTTAATAAGACCTTGAATAGGCTACTTGTAATCCTGAGGCTAAGTGATGTTTCTTTTTTATTAAAATACTCTGATGCTTTTGATAAGAAGGCTACCTATTATTTGAGGGATAAAAACCCAACAACATTGAGGCAGGCCTTCACCATGGCTTTTCAAATTGAAAATAACATCAAAGCATTTGGTAAGCCTCCTAAGAGGGAAGGTATCAAGATGATCAATCCAAAGAAGCCTCAGTCAAGTAAGTCTGTGGATCTTGAGGAGGTTGTAAAAACTTTGGTTGGAGTTGTTAAGGAAATATCCTATAAACTGGCCAGAGCAGAGAAGGGGATTGGACAAAGTTCCCAAGGTTAGCATAAAGCAAAAGGTTAAGAAAGATTTGAAAATAATCCTATGGGTGATTAGAGATCTGATGATAGAGGCAAAGGACCCATTGGGTTGGGAAATAGATAGCCCCAAGCCCATCAAAATAGAACAGTGTCACGATCCTTTGACTATCAAAGTTGCTATTGTGGAAGAAGCCCATGAAATTGAGTGGTGTGATAGATGTTTCTTGCAACATTACCCATGTGATGAAGAAAAATAAGTTGAGGAAGCTGATGATGAAACTAATGATGATGTGTGCATGATGGGGTGCTCTACAAACTCACGAAAAGGAGAAACTTTGATTGAATTAATCAGTTCTAGAACTACTGCAGATTTTTGGGATTGCATTCACCGGTATTACCCCTTCCTCCCTCTCATACTTTTGAAATAGATATGGTACAAGATTTTTAATTTCCTAATAATGATTTTGAATAATTAAGGGCATTAATGATTAAAAAGTATGATGGAGGAATCCCTTATAAGGAGGATAGGAAGTTGTTAATGAATATTGTGCCCAAGAAAAAGAATATAACACTAGGAGTAAAGTTTTCAAAGGGGCAAGGCCTCAGGCCAAACCAAAAACTCCAGTTCTCACCAATATCCCAAAAGAAACTCCTAAGAAAGATACATCTGGAAAAGGCCTTGTTTCCCAAACAGAACTGGTATCCCTACCCATGCTCAGACTATGAAAAATCCTTTGTTATTAGATGAGTTTTCCAGTCTTCCTTCAAATGCTTCCTTACCCAAATACGTGTCTTATTACATTGCCCAAGTCTTGAGTCAGATCAATATTCTGTTCTAATTGTTGAGCTACTTAATATTCTTAAGCACAGGAAAAGGGCCTTTGATTATTTAGGATTGAAAGAAGAAAAGATTACCCAAGGTAGAAATGTAAACAATGTTGAGACTCCTCCTACCATTGCAGAGTTGGAAAAACCCCAAGTGTTGGAAGAACTAGGTAAGCCACCTAAAGTATATTTGGGAGCATCCTTGGTTGAATCCTAGCTGAATGTAGATCCATTTTTTAATACTCTAATGATTAGTGACAGTTGTTACATAACCGTATGTTTGATTCTCGGAGCATCATGCAATGTTATTCCTCTTGAGGTCATGAATGATTTATATATAAAATTGACAACATCTTATGGGAAGTGTAATGTCATGGATTCTAGAGAGGTGCTAGTGGTTGGATGTGTCAAGGGTTTGTTAGTGAAACTTGCAGCCTACCTAGGAAATAAATTGAAACTAGATGTTGTTATTGTTGATTTCCCTACCAAATGGGAAATGTTGTTATCAAGAAAATGGGTTGCTAGTGTGGGTGGGAGTGTGCAAATGGATATGTCTATTTCCACTATACCTATTGAGGGAATCCTTGTAAAGTTATACGGTGAAAAGACGATTCTACATCTCATTGAGGATCCCAATAATGCTTCCTTTGAAGTGTTATACACTGACATTGATGCTGATAATTTTTTTGGATTTGTTGATGGTAAAGAGCACAAAATTGATCAATGCATGTCTCTTAATCAAGTAGGTTGTCCTTGGAATTTGTTGTTTGATGGGACTTGCTCTAAAATTGGAAATGGTGCTTGGTATTATTTTGATATCTCCGGGACTCGGAAGAGTTTGTTTTTTCTTTTAAACTCAACTTTGAGTGCACTAACAATATTACAGAATATGAAGCACTATTATTGGGTTTAAGAATTGCTTGGAAATATGGTGTTAGAGACATCATTGTTAAAGGAGATTCAGAGCTAATTGTCAAGTAGGTTAGAAAACTGTATGCAACAAAAATTATAGAATGGAGCACTATAAGCATGCAGTCTGGTATTTCATTGAAATGTTTGATTCCTTCAACATAATACATCACAATAGGAAGTTCAAAACTCTAGCAGATAAATTGGCCGTATTGGGGTCCAAATTTGAAAATTATACTGGATCCCCTTGCCATGAGTATAATATTGAGATATTAACTAGGCCATCTATTCCTGACAATGTTAAACATTGGCAAGTGTTTGAAGATGACACCCAGGTGCAAATGTTTTTACATAACCAAGGATAATTTTTTGATCAACGTATATATTGGGAGCCAATGGTTTGCACGGATAATGGAAAGGAGACTTTATTTGGCAAAGACATCATTCAGTTGAAGACAAATACTATTCCCACAGGTTTGGTAGCACTTGAATAATTTTTTTATAATGTTGATTGCATTTTCAACAGACACATGTCAGCCTCAGGGATGTTGAAGAGCATGACCTGGGCACGAAGGATAAACCACATAAGATCTGGCTAGGTAGCAATTTGAGAAAGGAAGAAAAGTAGTCGTATGTCTAATTGTTGAAGAAATACCAGGACTACTTAGCATGGTCTTATTCTGAACTAAAAGCATACAGAGAGGATATTTTCCAACATGAAATTCCCTTGGAAGCTTCTACCAATCCATTTAGGTAGAAATAGAGGCCAATCAATCCACTCCTTTCCCTGAAGATGCAAGAAGAATTGAAAAAGTTGAGGGATGGAGGAATCATATAGCCCACAAGGTACTCATCATGGGTTGTAAACTTAGTACCTGTTAGAAAGAAGAACAGAGATATAAGGTTATGTGTGGACTTTAGAAACTTGAATAGAGAATCAATGAAGGATAACTACCCTCTACCAAATATGGACAATATGTTACAATTGGTTACTAGTTCAGAATTGTTATCCACCTTGGATGGTTTTTCTGGATATAACCAGGTAGTTGTGAAGGAATCAGAGCAAATCAAGACTGCCTTTACCACTCCTTGGGGAACATATGTATATGTCAGAATGCCTTTTGGTCTAATGAATGCTAGAGCCACTTTCCAAAGAGCAATGGATGTAGCTTTCTCTAGCTATATTAATGATTTCATTGTTGTATATCAAGATGATGTGATTGTTTTCTCTAGAAAAAGGAGTGACCACCTGCAACACTTAGAAAAAATGTTGTTAAGATGTGGGAGTATGGTATTTCACTAAATCCAAAGAAATTCCATTTTGGAGTTCAGAAAGCAAAGTTTGCTTGGACACATTATGTCAAAGGAAGGGGTCATGATTGATCTTGAAAGGGTAGAAGCCATCAACAAAGTCCCTATTCCAAGAACCAAGAAGGGAATTCAATCCTTTTTGGGTAGATTAATTTTATTAGGAGATTTATCTCCAACTTTGCTGAACTAACTATCCCAATCACTAGCATGCTGAAGAAAGATCAAAGTATCAAATGGGAAGAAGCAACTATTCAATATTTTTCTGGGATCAAAGAAGCATTAAAGAATTCCCTGTTTTAGCAGCTCCAGATTATAAGAAGGCTTTCCAAATGTTTTCTTTTTCTTTAGAAATTACTATTGCATCTGTGTTGTTGTAGAAGGATGATGAGGGAGTTGAAAGACCAATTTCCTTTTTCAGTAAGGCATTATAAGGAGCTGAGCTAAAGTATACTATCATGGAGAAGTAGGAATTTTCTTTGGTAAAAGCAAAAAAGGTCTTCAGGCCATATATATTTTGAGTTCCAAAGTCATTTCTTATGTTCCCATGCCATGGTGAAAGATATCCTATCAGAAATGGAGGTTTCAAGCAATAGTATGATATGGACATCCAAACAACAAAATTGGTTAGAGGTTTGGGCCTTGAAAAAATTATGGTAGAGAGCAATCTACAGATAATTGAGGTAAATGAAGTTAAAGAAGAAAGGTTAAATGTCCTTGAAAAACTAATAAATTCTAAATGTTATAAGGACATCATTTTTATCTCAAACATATACACAGTGACCTGAACATTTGAGCAAGAATCAGAAAAGAGCACTTAAGTTAGCTTCCCAAAAATATGTCATTACTGATTTTGGGTTAGCTTGGAAGAACCTTGAACGAGTTCTCTTAAGATGCATTACTGAATATGAAGCCCCTAAGTTAATTATAGATCTCCATGGAGGAGTTTGTGTGGGGCATTTTTCTAGAAGAGTCACAACTCATAAGATCTTAAGGGATGATTATTGGTGGCCTACTCTTTTCAAATATAAAACTCTCTTGGTAAGAAAATGTGAAAGTTGTCAATGCTTTTCTAGAAGACTGAAAGCTTCAAGCTCCCTTCCTTTATAGCCTGTATCAATTGAAGCCCCATTTAGGAAATGGGGAATGGAATTCATTGGTGATATTTCAGATCCTTCAAGTGCTGGCCATAATTGGATTTTAGTAGCCATTGATTACTTCACCAAGTGGGTGGAGGAAATCCCAACCAAGAAAGCAACTCACCAAATTGTCATGGATTTCATTCTGAATCATATCATTTGTAGGTTTGGAGTGTTGCTAAGATAGTTGTTGATATTTCCATGAGCTTATGAGATAAACCTCTAGTGGCCATGTGCCACGAATATGGGATCAATTTGACATATGCTTCCAATTATAATCCCCAAGGAAATGTACAAGTAGATTCCAACAATAAAAATCTATTGAAGATAATTAGAAGAACTTTGGAGTTGAACAAAAGGAAGTGGGGTGAAAAGTTAAAGTTTTCTATTTGGGATGATCGAATCACTGTTAAACAAGATACTAGAAAAATCCCATTTGATTTGATGTATGGAACTCAAGATCTTATTTCCCTGCATACACATTTGTCTTCATTTTAATTTCTTCAACAACTGGAAGATCAAGAGGTTAGTCCCCATGATGTTCGCATTAATCAGATTGTTGAGTTATATGAAGAAAGAAGGTCATCCCAAGAAGGCATATAAAATTTAGAGAGAAATTGAAGAAGTTGTTTGATAGGAAGGTGACTCAGAGAGCTTTTAGTGTGGGATATCTTGTGCTATTATGGGATAGAAGGCACAAGAATAAGGGAAAACATGGAAAGTTTAATGCATTGTGGATGGACCCTTATTCAATTGACGTTCAAATAGGTGAACATACCTTCTTATTAAAAGACCTGGATGGGGAATTACTCGAATTTCCTATTAATGGAAGGCATTTGAAACATTTCCTTGATTGATTTCTTAGAATCGAGGTATGCACGATTGTAAAGTGTAAATTATTTGGTTTTTGTTCTATTTTCATGTTTTTTATTCTGGTTCATCCTGGTCCTTGGTGGCCATTTTTGTTGGTTTCTCAGTTTGTTCCTAGAGGTTTGGCTCATGACACAATTTCTTAATGGTTTATTTTTGGAACATGGTCTTCTTTTTTGTTCTTGTGGAACTCCTAGGGAGTGCCCATCCCTAAGTCAGAGCTGATGTTGGTGCTCAATTTGATCTTGACCCATTTGCTCTCAAAATTCTTCAATCTATGGGCTCTGTTGTATTTTTGATTCCCCCAAATGGATGCATGAAAGGGTTTCTTCATTTTTATGTTGTTGAAGATCCTTCTCCATGGTCATGGATCACATTTGGGCTTTGTATAATTTCCAAATTCTTTGTCCTTAAATAAAGACTCAATTCTGGGCACAAATGGTGAAGTTCCCTTACATCTTACTGTTCGATGGGCTTGTTTTCCCCATAAAATTATATCTCAACATCTTCAGCTACGTGGTACCTTTTGATAGGATGAGGCATGTCGGGTCTATTTTATAACTTGTAACTTTTTTATGTTTGTAAAAAGACCAATTTAGCCCCGACCTCATTGAGTTCTGATTGGCCTATCAAATTTGTATAGTCGGAGCAAATTTCTCTTTTTTTCCTCGAGGGTGTATACGTGTTCATTTCTAATTGAATGTGGCCCAACGGGTCTTTTTGGTGATTTTTTCCACTTTTTTTTTCTCATTTGTAAAAAATACCAAATTGGCCTATGACCCCGATAGCATATGATTGGCTATTTAGCAAATATGAAGCGGTAGAGGAAAAGTCTTACTTTGACCCCGAAGATGGACACGTGGCATTTTTTCAAGTTACAAGTAGGATGGCAGGTCGGTGGAGCACTTTTAAGTTTTTAGCTCAACAAGAAGGGAAAAATTCTTACTTTGACCCCGAAGAAGGACACGTGGCATATTTAAAAAGTTAGAAGTGGAAGGTGGGGTGTCACTGGGGCATTTTGAATTTTTTTCCCTTTTGTAAAAAGGAGTAAATTTATAAATTAATCCACAACCCCGTAGGGAAAAATTTTTACTTTGACCCCGAAGAAGGACACGTGGCATATTTCAAAAGTTAGAAGTGGAAGGTGTTTTGAATTTTTTTCCATTTTGTAGAAAAGGAGAAAAGTTATAAATCGACCAACAACTCTGTTGGAGCCCACATCAAAAGATAAAATCGGGAAGGTGGGTCGGTGGAGGAAAATTGAAATTTTTCCTTTTTTTAAAAAGGGTAAAATTGTATAAATGAGTCACGACTCCATCAAAATCCCAAATTAAGCCACGTGTAGAGCCCGATTTTCAAAGGTGGAAGGGCGAGGAAAAATGTGAAAATGGCACATTTTCTCCAAAAGTCATAAAATGCAAAAGGCAACCCTAGGCCCACTTAGAATGATATTTTTCCATGTGGATGGATCTACTATAAAGTAGAGAAAAGGTAGAATCAACGGTTGTTGTGCATTGCATCTAATTTTTCTGCCATTTTTGCTCCAAGAATCCTAGAGATGTGAATACACATTGTTTTTCATAATTTTTTTGATGAAATTCCTTGTCATTTTTATCTACAAATTACAATTGAATGTATTTAGAGCTTAATTTGTGAGTCCAAGGAATGTAAAGGTTGATATTTTAAAGTTGGAATTTCTCGGGCACTTGCAAAAATATGAATTACTAGAGAAGTTGGATGCAAAGCAAAGTTGTAGAGGAAAGAATGGGAAAAGGATGAAATGATGGAGGTGCAGTGCAAAGGATGAAAAACATGTTTCCAGAGGAGATGAATGGGTGTCCCAGTTAAAACAATGATGGAGATATTTGCAATGAATCACCTTTTTGAACAACTAGAAACTTGTTGTTGCAAACCTGTTAAACGTCATTTTCTAGAAATCCTGATCAAACATGTAAAAAAAATGTTCCTCAAATATTCTTTTCTTGAGGTGGAAACTTGGATGTAAATTACGTGTTATAAAAGCATGCTTTAGTCGTGTAAATGGTCGGGGTTGAATTCTTACGATAAAATTTGAGAAATCTCATCTTCCTGAGAGACCATCTGAGAAACATGTTAATCTCTTATGTTTTAGATTTGATCATGTCAAGTTCGTTGCAAGTGTACATCCATTAACAAGCTCTGAGATTGTTCAAGAAACCTTCCCCTCTTGATGAATCTAATCAAATTTGAATTAATCATTGTTAATCTTGGGAAAAATTGTGTCTCGCTTTATTTCAAAATGTCTCGCAAATAACATTTCTTGTTCTGTTGCAATATTGTGTTAAAATCCCTTGGAATCACACATGATCTTGTCCCCGTGATAGTTTAGTGGCAGTTTTAATTTTATTACGAGAATAACCTTCATCCCGTAATGAGATAAACAATTTAAAATCACTTTACTATCATTTTGTTGATAAACATTATCTGTAAGACTTTGAGTGTATCTTAGACATGAGGAACTAGGGGTATTTAATTTTTAATTGAGTCTTTAGTTCAATCCTTCGTGTTAAATTCTTAGAGATTGTGTGAAACCGTGTAAATTTTGGCCTCCATTGATGCACACCTTCTAGTTGAAGGAATATTTTAGCTATTCTAAAGCATTCTGTCATTTAGTTTTCCAATTGTTGTGAAGGTTCTTAAATATATGGAAAAATCAAGTTTATCTGCTTAATCTCCCACCAAAAATTATTCAAAAACAATGAATCCTACCTGAACTACCCTTGTTTTCCCTGTATGTCCAAAAATGAATAAATTCTACTACAAAAATATGCAGAAGCAATTAGGATTCCATAATGTCTTTAGTAACCTTAACCTTGTTTAGAAAATATCACAATTCTTTAGAAGTGACAACTTGTGAGAGTTAAATTGTGGTGCATTGATCATATTTTCTCAAGGTTTCCTTTCAAATTTGTGCAAAGAAGGATATCTTCATTCTCCTTCACCAAAAGAGGTTACAAAATGGGTCCTATCACCCTTGTTGAAAGGCACAACCTAAAGTAACGAGGATAAATAAAATCCTTTTGAAGGTGTTATCCATTTCTCCAACATCTGAGTGATAAAGAGCTAGCTGAATCACCTCCTCAGCTACAAAATGACATGCATGATGATTTATCTGTCTCTAGGCTTCTTGTAAAATTTTTGATGCTACTCACCTTACAAAGGAGAATCAATTTAGATAACAACAAGCCCCATGAAGTTTCTAACATCATGTACATTTTTATGTGTAGGCCATTCAATTATTGTAACAATCTTTGATGGATCAACTACTATTCCATATTTTCTTATAACATGTCCTAAATTATATACTTGTTTCATAAAGGGAACATTTTGACAATTTAGCATAGAATTTTCTCTTCTTGAAAATTTCAAGTACAATCCTTAAATGCTCATTGTGTTCTTGTATGATTTTGGAATAGATAAGAATATCATCCAGTAATACAAGTACAAATCTTTCCAAGTATTCTTGAAAGATATTATTCATTAGATTCATGAAAACTACAGGTGCATTTGTCAAACAAAAAGGTAAAATTGTGAATTCATAAGTCCATACATTGTTCTAAAAGTTTTTTTATGAATATCCTCATCCTTAATTCTCAATTGATGATATCCCAAACACGAGATATATCTTTGAATAAACATATTCACCATGCATCGATCAAACAGATCATCAATCCTAGGAAGTGGATATCTATTTTTATTTCTGCTTTATTTAACTATTTATAATTAATACAAAGTCTAAGTGTTCCATCCTTATTTTTCACAAAGATTACCAAGTCTTTGCTCAAGGTGAGACACTCGGTCTTATCATGCCCTTAGAAAAAAATTTCTTGTAACTATGCCTTATGTTAGAGAGATTAGTTCAATTATAGTCATATGGTAAGGTGCCTTGGAAATAGGTTCAGTTGCAGGTTTGATTTCTATTGTAAATTCAAATTATCATTTAGGCGAGAAGACTAGGTAGTTCTTCCGGAAATACATCACTGAAATATCTTAACAAAAAATAATTTTCAAAGAAATTACTACTTTCTTCTACTTTGTTTCAGAAATTTTTACTGCATATAACATGCAGCTTTTGTTTTTGGCCTTCTTAAGCTACATAGCTGACAATTTCCTAACTAAAATTTCTCATTTTACCCCTTGAATGTCTATTGTTTTCTATAGATCATCAAGACATCTAATGTGTTTTTCAAAATAATCAAATTTTTCTTTATGTTCATCAAGTCATTTACCACTAATAATGACATCATATGACCCCAAAGGAGCAACATAAATATCTACTTTAGTTGAAAAACTTGGTAAATCTAAGAATACTCCAAACAAACATTTACTAATAGTATGGACCACATTATTACCATAATGAATAGTCCAAGAGGTTTCCATTATTCAAGCTTTTATTTTTAATTTTGTAGCTAATTTACTAGAAATGAAACATTATGTAGGACCAATATCAAAAATTATAGTAACAGGTGTTCTAAATAATTTACCTGGCACTTTTATGAGTGTAATGTGCTTTTTAGCTTGCTTATCAACTACTGCAGCATGCATCTTATGCTTCTAGGTTGTTGTCATCTTTCTTTAGAGGGAACTGATTCACGTAGTGATCCTTACCACAATTATAACAGCCCCCTACAGTCCCTTTTTGGTTCAAACTTATTTCCATTCTTTAAATTATTGTTTTGACCTCTATAAGCTTTCTACCCATTATTGTTATTTCTTACAAAACTTTTTATATTATTCGTAGCAAGTTTATTTTCTATTGTATTCTTATTATTATTAGCCAAAAACTTGTTTTTAACTCCACACTTTTTCCATGCCACCTTTTTAGGTGCAAGTGACGAAGAAGAGTTGGTAATTTTCTTTCGATTCTCCTCTTTATGTGTAAAAATTGCCTTCAATTTATGTTCTTGTCTTATGGATTTTTCTACAACCCCTTCCATAGTGGTTGGGATGTGTACATCTACTTCCCCTCCAATGACATGATTCAACCCCATAATGAAGTTGTGTGTCCTGAACTTTTCATTAGTTTGATATTATGGAACGTACTTAAGAAGTTTCGTAAACCTCTCCCGAGTAATCAGTTATAGTTAGTTTTCCTTGGAATAAATTATGAAATTATGTCATTTTCTTATCATAATACGAGATAAGACAACCATCATTTCCTACAGTATCCCTTAAAATTATCCCATGTAATACTCATTTCATCAATATACAATTCAGCCTTACAACTTTGTCACACCGGAGGATGCTTCATGGGAAAGTTGGTAAGATCCCCATACTATCTTTGTTTCTTCTGATAAGTTTCTTATTTCAAAGTACATCTCCATTTCACTAAGCTAATTCTCAGCCCCATCCCCCACCGTAGTGCCATCAATATTTGGTGGACTTATCCATTTTATGTCATTAGTAAGTTCTGCTACCAATCTTTCCTTTTTATTTTTAGGTAGATTAGGAGTGTTTGCATCATTATTGTTATCATTTACAATATTTTTATTTATTAAATTCTCATTACCAACACCCAAATTTCTAGTATTGGCATTATTTCCGGAGGTGGATGATTGTTATTATCAGCATCATCTTCCTCTTCTTCATTGCCCATTACTTGTTGTTCAAGTACAACAAAAATATCTCTTGTGTCCAACAGGGAAACAATAATCTCATCAATTTTTGTGTGGTAGATGACTTTCCATATGGAGATAAATTATTTACAACACCTCCCCTTATTCACACTATTTTATGTTAACAAGAAATTAAGTTTTTATCGACATGGACTCAATAGGTCTAAGAGTTGTAACCTTGAACTCGATACCAAAATGTAATGTCCACTTTTTAATAGCTTACAAACAATGGATTTTGTTTACATAATGTTCTCTGTTCTAAATTAATAAAATTCAAAACACACATTCCAATGTTATTCCAACTGATAAAATAAAACCATATACAATCTGTAATGACTTGGTTTAACATTGATCTCTCATTTTTCATGAATCAAGATTAAACCGGTCTCTCATGTTTAATTTGTTTCTATGTATAATACATATAATTTGATTCTTTTACCCATTATAGGTCACTCAAGTGTTTTATCTAAGAATCATATATGAGTATCTGTTACTGATACTCATCTAAAATCCCACAGTATTAGACTAGGTGACATAAGAAAACACAACCAACAGTTTGTGATACTTTAGCCAAAGTTTTAAACACGTTTACCATGTTTAAATTCCAAGACAACATACTCATAAAAAGGAATATATGTCTTTCACCCCACTCGAACTATTATCTAGATTGGTCTTCCTTGACTTTAGTCAACCAAACCTGAGTCAAAGTTTCACACTAAATAGGAACGACTCGTATAAACTAGTGTTGCAGTATGCTTGTGGTCACTATGGATAAGTAGACATACTCAAATTGAATCTTGTCAATTAGGTGTTTTTATTTACCCTAATTCAACATGATTTGATGAATACACTTGTCTATATGCCTATCTTAGTTTAAAGTAAAACCGAGAACCGAAGTTCCTCTTATGACAATTGAGTTAATTGAACTGAATGTGGTGTTGATGCATAGTGGTTGCATCACAATATCCTTGTAATGACTCCCATCAATAAGAAGGTACTATGCAGAAGGTTCTATACTACAATAACCTACTAAGTTCATTTAAAAAAATTGACATACTTAAGAATCATTAAATTTTATTAACTTTAGCTTATTAATTAGTTTAATTAATTATTACACATCGTACCTAGGGGTCCACTAAGTACATATGATTGATCCAATGAGAAAGGATCTTAAATGCACTTTTACACCATTTAAAGGTATGTAGATAAGATATACATTCATGCTTATGAACTCTTTAATCCTTACCCATTATTTCATTAATCATTAAATCTCATTATAAATCAAGTAAGTAAGGTCATTAAATCTCTTTACTTTAGTTTAACAATATAAACAATCTTGATTGAAATCTTGTTAATTAAACTTAGTGTTATCATCATCTTTGAAACCATCTTACTAATTATTTAAGCTTCCCAATTACCATTTATCATTCCCTTAAAGTAGAGCATACAACCAATCAACATTATAGATCTATACTTTATCACATAAATAAGGATAACATACTTGGTTCATATTAAATGATGATAAAAAGGTATCCTCTTCTTCTTAATTAAGAACCATTTTCCTATTCATAAAATTTGAAAACATAAGGAGTTTGTATTTAATACGAATGCCACCTCTAACCTTATATTAACTATCCTTATTTCCATTTCCAAATAAGGGTCTATATATCATAATCATTATAGTTATAACATTACCCCAAGATTAACTAATTTAGAAATATATATGGTTCCTTATCCAAGTAACACTGTATACTTTAGATTCTATTAAGCCATGCATGTTAATATTGAAGAATATTAATAAAATCTAAGTCATATATGACCCTTAAATAAAGCGATAATCACCAAAAATTATGCAATAATTCATTTATGAGAAAGGGAATTCATTTCATTCCAAGATTAATAAATATTCTATAAAATTATAAGAAAACATTTCTCAAAGTAGTACAAAACTAATTTAATACATCCTCATATTTTTCCAAAAATATCCTTTCAATATCATTTCAATACATAAGGCATTATAATTAAGTAAATGAATTTGTTAATAAAACAAATGCAACTTTCTAAATTTCTTTCTCCTTTAACTTTTCACAAAGTTCATCTACAAAATTGTTAGCGTGAGTTAGTTCACTAGAACTGAGAATGATAAACACTATGACATTAAAATAATATGATTTTATCTAACCACTTTGTAAAAGGAACACTCAATGATTATGAAAATGTTCCAAGTGTCTAAAAATAAGATCAATTAAAAAGACTACTCAAAAAGGCACAATGTGAGAAATAGAGAAGTCACTAAATCTCTTTAGGTATTAATTACGCTTAAAAGAATTCAAACAATAAAAAAGTTAATTCCTTTTATATTAAAATCATGATTATCATTTCAAACATGATAACATTCAAAACTGCAACCAAATATTATAGAATAAGGTTAATAAAAGTTCAAGATCATTCCTCATTAATATTAATTTAATTCACCAAGCCATAAGTTTCCATTATATCACAACCAATTCCCAATCTAAATGAAATTGATATAAAACATGAATGAATCAGCATGGACTGAATGCGGTCACCATAATTCCCTCCTAAAAATACCTTCCACTATCCATAAAAGTCTTCCATTAAAACAATGAAAAGACTCGAAAAGATAACAAAATATAATCCCTATACATTTCTTCAAGTGGTTTACTCTAGTCCATTAAAAAAAATATTCAAACATAAAGATAATGAACTCCAGAAGGGTCTATTGAAACAAAAAAATTGAGATCAAACCCAATTAGTCAATACTTTTCAAATGATCAAGCTATAGGTGAATGCACAAAATAACTCTCCCATCCATATTACGGGATAACGAAAACCGAACAACACAAAATAAAAATGCATAGAATATAGCCTTCACCTAGTAGGATATAGATCTGTTCGGACTTAGAATATTGGATGAGTTCCAAAGGGAATGTGCACACGTAGAGCTAGTGAATAGAAGGGGTACATTGGGTAAAAGCACGTAGGACAAGGGTTTACGAAGGGTTTAGTAGAAACCACAGGATGCGTGTAAGGCATAACACAAGATCTCATGACTTAGCCATATTCAAATTTCTAAGAAGTATTTGAGGAAAAATGTGACCCGACTAGGCGTGTGGAGTGAATAAGGTGCCATCTTGGAGGATTGGTGGTCAAGGAAAGAATATTCCATGCATGGAAGGTTCCCGAAAGACATCATTGTAAAAAGTGGAGAGCTCGGATTAGAATAAGCATGCTCTATTAGAGGACCACATGGACACTTAGCAAGTGATATGCTCCTAGAGGAAGGCATGGTGGTGGGTGGTAGAACTATTTATATAGATGATTTATAGCATGGAAGAAAAACATTAATGGATAATATGCCAAGAGATAAAAGGTGTGAGATCTTAAGGGAATGCATCAAGAACATGATGTTGTAGTAAGGCTAATATTTAGAGAATTAGTGATAAGGGGAATGATGAATTAAATAGACCTTTGCATGGCATTAGAATATGTAATAAGGGATAAAATAGGAGGGCTTTGTTAGAATATCTCACCAGAGATGATCATCAAGAGATAACTCTGAAGCCTTTATTATGAATGGTTTGTTATGACCCTTTTGGATGTAATGTGGTTACTGGAACTATGATCAATATGACTATGTGGTTATATTCTAATTATGTTGTTCATGGGTGTTATCCCTAGTATCTTTTATTTACATTATGAATTATATCTGCTCTCTATATGATGTTTCTCTTAATATCTAAATGAGTATGTTGGTGTAATAACTCATCTTATACTTTCGAGTGAATGCGAAATCATTTAATTTTCTACATCTAATATTTTATCAATGGCATCATCATCTCACAATGCTCACATAAAGGTGGGGCTCAAAACCCACATGTGCCTCAAGAGAGTGCCCATCACCCACTGGGTGATAGGTGAAATGTACGCATGGGATTAAAATATTGTTCTAAGGGCATATAAAAATGACTACATATTGGTTTCATTGTTGGGACCTATTTTCAAAGTTATTGTGAGAATGATGCATGATGACAAAGTGCTTAACCTTGGACAGTTTCGAGGCATGGTTTAAGAGCACGAAGATGATTTTACACATAGATTTAGTATAGGACTTGAGTTTTATGCACACAAATAGGTAGAAGAACCCATGTATCACGAGATATATGAGACCTTCTTTTGCTCCTTTCCAGTAGAGTTATATGAATGGATTTACACGTATGCATCTACATCAAGATGGTACTATAGATCTCATGTTTGGACCCAAGATGAATATAAGAGATTGTAGGATGCTGATATGACTTGGACACGTGATGTTGATCTTTGGTGGAGAAGGGTTCTTTACCGGTTATACCATGTAATACACTATTTATAAGTATTATTTTCTTGAGGTTGTTAAGTTTGAGTTATTAAGGGAGCCTAGTGGATCATTTATGCATGTTATCCCTTTAGCTATGAAGACCTTGATTATTAACCTTAGTTTAGAAGCATTTCATATGGATAACTAAGCTTCTACTTGAGTGTTGGGTGAGGAATGTAAGGTGGAGGAATATGTCATACATTGCAGCTAAAAATGAAAGAGAGAAGAGACAACTCAATTTAATCGAAGTGTGTGAAAGGGATCTAGATAGAAAACACGAGGTTACAAGAGTGATGGATTTATGGAGGTAGAAATTGTGGGAAGGAATTGAGGTTCACGTGGAAGACGTGAAGCCTAAGAAGTCTGTGTTATACCATCTCGAGAAAGTAGTGAAGAGAGATCCCTTCGGCTTCGATGAGAGTTCATTATTTGGAGAAATGAGATCCATCGACATGCATCTGAACCCACCTAGTGACCAACCCCTAGTGCTTAGTCTTCCAAATCAAGAGATAAGTATTGTAAACCCGGTTGGTATTGGTAGGAGTGACTGATCTACATCTAGGAGGTAAAATTTATCATTTGGTATATCTATGGCTGCTTAATCATTACCTTTGTTTTGAGGGATATTATTTGGAATGACATTTAGAAAAATCATGAGTACACAGATCTTGGGTATCCATCTGGGGATTGGTGTGAGACACACATCTGGTAGTGGTGTAGTATCACAAACTATTGGCACATAGTTCGGTGGAATATCGGAACACTAGGCATGACCACTTTAGGCCCACTACCGGCTACGGGAGGTGGATCTGGTGGGTCAAGAGGGATAGCACCTGGTGGATCTAGTGGATTTGGTGGTGGAGGTCATGTTAGGGGGAATCAAGGTTATGGATCAGGAAGACAAGGACCTCAACCACCTCAGCAAGTGTTTTTCAAGATGTTTTTGCACCTTAAAGACTACATAGGTGTTGAGGATGTTATAAAACATGTTCACAAGTGTGAGATACTATGATGGGTGAAGGGGATCAATACCCCAAAGTTAAAGGAAAGTTATTTTTCAATGAATTTGTAAGGGTGTGCACATAGTTGGTACCAAAAGTATGACCCACATCGACAATGATGGATTACACCGTACTTCGAGAATGAATTTTGATCGAATTTATTATCCTAGAGTTTGAACAGAAGAGCATCAGTGCACTAAAGGAGATCCAACAAGGAATGGTAGAGATTATGTGAGAGTATGATGCACATTTCAAGAATCTCTTATCAAAGATATCCTATGATGTTCAACCCTCTCATCATGCTCAGTGGTTTTTTGGAGGATTGATAAAACCATTTAGGAGAGCACTTTAACACAAGACTTTCAAAGACCCATGCAAGGCCATGGAGGTTTCCCTATGTGTTGAGGCTATCAGAAGCATGGATACTAGTGTTATCCCTTTCCTTAAGGCTCAAATTATTGCAATGGTGAATCTATCGTAAACACGACACATAAAACTCGCAGTGGTCTTTGGTGCACAGACTATGACGTAGAGGGGCGTACAAGGATAGTTTCCCTAAAAGATTGGTACGTACCATAATAGTGGACTATGAAACTTACCATGGAGATCATGATGCCAGTCAGTTCCCATGAATATAGTGCACGATCCATAAGAATGTGTCTTGCTATTGTAAGATTTACACCTCTACCACCCATGACACCAAGGATTGTAGACTCATTGGCTAGATACATGATGCCATTGACATTGGTGTGCACTAGACCAGCCTCGTAAGTAATTCCAAGGATGATGGTCATCACTATGAAGGAATCATAGATGGAGGAGCACGTGGAAGAGGCTTCCAAGGAGTATTTTGTGGTCATGGTAACCATGGAGTAGGAAGAAGTGAATTCCCACTTGGGATATGTTACAAATGTGGATCCATGGATCACTACGAGTGCGAGTGCCCTTATCTACTATAATTCTCGTGGTTTGGAAAGAAGCATAAGTATGAGGAGTGCTCGGAGTTATTTGAGAACATGAGCTAAAGCAACACTGAAAAGACAAAGGAACTGGGATGGTAAACATGAGGAAGGTTGATTCATAATGGATGCCAAGGGTGGTGCGCGAGTTAGAACTAGAACCAATACTAGTTACGACACGAACTAAGGCTGCACATGTGAAGAAATTACCAAGGAAAAGGCAATTGGTTGTTAGAGAAGAGGTGGTGCATGGAAAGTATATAGACCCTGCTCCTTATAAATAAGTGAATAAAGAAACCATGGATGTGATTTGATACCTACAAGGAGAGATCCGGTTCCTGAAAGAGTAGTCAAGGTAGTTAGAGCAAAGAAAGAATCCTAAGGCTCCATAGAAGGATTTGGATGAGGTTAGAGAAGTATGTAAGATGTTGAGGTAAGAGAATATCACTCATTTTCTTAGAGAGTGGTTATGGGAGAAGGTACCATGCGCTAGAGAAGGACACGAGAGGTAATTTTTACATGCCAACCTTCCTCCCCATAGCCTTGACTATGACAAGGAGATTATCCTGAATGTTGTTATAGATGGATGGATTACAGAGTAATATTCTTATCAATACGGGTGTGGAATTCAATGTTCTCACCTTGGATGCATCACATCAAATGGGAATGACCCTGTTATATCCATCTTCAAATGTGTTGTATATGGTTAAAAAGACAAAGGCAATGCCCATTGGTGTCTTGAAGGACATTTTTATCACTATTCAAGGGGAAACATTCACTAGGGATTTTGAAGTCTTGGTGCTAGCTGAGGTAGAAAAATTTTCAGCATTACTTGGGTACCCCTGGTGTTACAAAAATAATTTTAACCTAAGGTTCAATAAGGGATACATAATTTTTGAAAATAAGGAAGAGTGGGTCATCATACCCTTAACTGATATAAAATCAAAACCCTATATGGAGCCCTTGGGAGAAGAAGTTCTTGACAAGATCTATTTGTGCTCTATCAGGGACCTTAATGTGATTCACCCTACGAGAGGGAGTTATCCAGTTTGAAGATGCTCGACCATGAGTGATAAAACTAGTGTAACGTGTGATAATTAGGCGTATAAGAATTATGAGTTAATTAAGAAACAACTAAGAGGCTCTGTGAATGGGGTAACAAAGGCGTGCTCGGTCAGTGTCTCAGGAGGGATGAAATTTCCAAGTTACTCTTGGGCAACCTTGAAGATTTATTACGAGAAATGGAGGATTAATGGAAAAATGAAGTCAAAATAAGAGGAATGCTTAGCTATAACTTTCTTAGGACAACAAAGCGTTGGTGGGTGACTCATCACAATAGCCTTCTAGAGTGGCTCAAGGAGAGAATCATGTTCTTTGTAAGGCTCTCCTAAAGCAATGCACCCACTACAATACAATACTACCATGGGAAGGAACCTACCTCATTTCATATCCAGGCATATGAGAAGGCATGGATGGGAGACGCAGAGGCCTTACGACCTTCTTTATGGGTGCATAAGTTATATTCCACTTTACAAGGCTGTGCGCATGCATGGTATATACACTCTGAGATGTGCTTCCAGACAATAAATTAGAAGGAACTAACAACTGACCTTCTTCAAGATTTTGAGTATAGAAGAAGTAAACCATCAGTGAATAGAGAACTATAAGTTATTAAGTGCCTAACGATGGGTGATAGTGCCATGGTAGAAGATAGGATATCGAATTACTAGGTGAACCTAGTCTGGAACCACACCTTGATGAGGAAGAGTCAAAAGAAGTACATCTTGAGTGCACATGCATAGAGAAAGAAAAGGGAAAGATGGTTTACGTGATAGATGGAAAAGAGGTGGATAGTTTGGATGTTAACCATACTGAAGGTACATGCAAAGTTATTGATAGTGTTGATGAACAAGCACGTGCCTACCATGAAAACCTAAAAAAGAGGTTAACATTGGCTTGGAGGCTGAGCCTAAAGAGGCCACTATTGGAGACTATTGGTCAGAGAAGAAAGTCTCAAAGATCATTGATCTATTGCATGATTTTCAGGATTTATTCCTACATGGGTACCATGAGCTTAAAGGCATTCACCAATCTTTAGGGGAGATGAAGATAAAGTTGAAAGATGGTGCACTCCTGATTTAGAAGAGGCCCTATTGAATGAATCCTAATATTTGTGTCAAGGTTAAGGAGGAGATAAATAAGGTGACAACATCATACATCATTGAAGCTGTGGAGGAATCAAAATGGGTAAGCCCCATGGTCATCAACATTAAAAAGTATGGAAGGATAAGAATCTATATTGACTACAGAGACTTGAATGTGGTATGTGTAATTGATCCTTTTCCAACCCCTTTTACTGAAGAAATCCTAGAGGGAGTGGTTGGGCGTGAAATCTATTCCTTCACAGATGGGTTCTTAGGATACCATTAAGTTAGGATTGCTAAATAAGACCAGGAGAAGACAACTTTCACCACTGAATGGGGAAGTTTTTCCTATACTGTCATGCCTTTTGGACTAAAGAATGTGCCTTCTATGTTCTCACACATATTGGTCCAAGAATTTCAATATTTTATCCACATTTTTTTGCAAGTCTACCTTGATGACTGGATAATATATGGACTAGTGAAAGACCATTGTGACAATTTAAGGTTGATGTTTGAGAGATATTGGTAGTTGAGGATATCCCTCAACATCAAGAAGTGTGTTTTTACTACACCATTTGGTACCCTGTTAGGAGACATCATATGCAAGGAATGTTTTCTAGTGGATCCCACCAAAGTTTTATTTATTATGGGATTGGGGGAGCCTACAAGTAAAAGCATAATGTGTGGAATCCTTGGACATACGAGATACTACCGGAAGTTTATCAAAGGATATGCAAAGATCACCACACCACTAGAAAAAATACTAAAACAAAAGTGTGCATTCCATTAGGGAGAGGCATAGAAGACGATGTTTAACACTTTGAAGAATAGACTTGTCACACGAGCCCATATTACAATTTCCCTCTTGGGATAAACCTTTCCACGTGCATGTCGATGACTCAAGAATAACTATTGGAGTAGTGATAACACCACCTATTGAGGGGATTTTTGATCACCCTCATTGTTTTGTAAGTAGGAAATTAACACCAATAGATCAAAACTACACCACTACTGAGTGCAAAGCACTTTTAATAATCTACGTGTTGCATAAATTCGGGTAGTATCATTTGGAAACACCTTTAATATTTTACACAGATCACATAGCCTTGAAGTACTTGGTGAACAAGCCTATTTTTCAAGGGTGCATATGTCGGTGGGTCTTGTTGTTTCAGGAATTTGAGTTTACAGTTGTTGTAAAACCAGGAAAAAGTAACTTAAGCCACGACCATTTTCCAAGAATTGATTTAGGGAGGATGCACAAATCATTGGGGATGTTATTCTAGATGTGTAATTGTTTAGGTTGTAATGTGTGCCCTCTAACTTAGAGGATATTTCTGTGTTTCTAAAAATGGGTGTGGCGTCAAAACGAAAGAAATCTTTGGAAAGGAAACAGTTAGCTATACATGTTGCACCCTACATGCAAATTAGTGGGGACTTATACAAGTTAGACCATGATGAAGTTCTACATTGATGCGTGCTAGAACATGAGCACATTACAATAATTGAAGAAGCACATGATGGGATTACAAGAGGGAACTACACTGAGAATTTCACAATGTGGAAAATTCTACTCGTAGGGCTTTGGTGGGAAAGTATTTACCCAGATTGTATTGAATTTTACAAGGCATGTGACCATTTCCAGTACCTTAGCAGGCCAAGAAAAAAGCTAAGATACCACTTTGAAACCTATAGCTAGTGTAGAACCATTTGAAAAGTGGGACATTGACTTTGTAGGACCTATTTAATCTATCGTAAGAAGGAAATAACCATGCTATATCATCACTTGCATGGATTACTTAACAAGATGAGTGGAGGCAACACCTACAAGGGACTGTAAAACAATGATAACTGCTAGATTCTTATGGGAGAACATAATAAGCAGTATGGATGTCCTTTAAGCTTGACCAGTGATAGGGGTACACATTTTCGAATGAAATAGTTAGGATTTTGTTGGCAAAGTTCATGGTGGTCCATCATAAGACTACCCCATATCACCCACAAGCTAATGGAACTACTGAGGTGTTTAACAAAATTTTGAGTCACACTTTGACAAAAATTTACAATATGGAAAGACAAGATTGATATGAAAAGGTATCAACCGTTATATGGGAATACAAGACAACCTATAATAAATTGAACAAGGCCACACTATTTCAATTGATGTTTGACATGGAAGTTTTTACCAAGTAGAATTTATGCTATCATTGCTACATATTACACACACATGAGGGTTAGCTAATGAACAAGAAATTCAAGAGTGCATGGAGAAGTTAATGCAGTTGGATGAAAGGCGATCACTTGTTAGATGGAGTCAAAAGACTAAAAAGGCACAAAAAAGGCATGACATGATCATCATATTAAGAACGAATAATTCAAGGTTGGGTAGATGATCTTCTATATGACTCCAAATTTATGTGCCTATTATCCAAAATGTTCCCCTTGCACATTTTGTGGCTAACTCCCTTCATTCTTCCCTCCCTTGTGCCTCAGTCATAATTTTTTGCTTTTTAGGCACTCAAGACTTTTTGGAAATGGCACCATTGACTAGATCTTTTCTCAGCTTTCCAGAAAGGTAAATTTTTCCTCCTAACTCCATGTATTTTTGAAGTTATGGCTCGGTAGAGTTTTTGTGGGAAATTTTCCCCTGAAAGGCCCGCAGCCAGTAATATGCTGCCACGTGTCCTTGGGAGTGGCGGAGGGTAGAGGTAAACTTGGAATTTTACCAAGTGATTCGAAAGTTTTCAAAAGAAAATTTCACCCCGCAGCCCACTTGGTGAATTGGATCCTGCCACGTGTCCCAGGGGAAGAAATTAGGAAAATTTCCTAAGTGTTGGTGCAACTAAAAATTTTCAGCCCCAAGGCCCGCACCCAACCACACTGCGCCACGTGTCCTTAGGCCAAGAAGTGGCGGACCACGAGAGATGAAGTTAGAATTTTGGAAAAATGTTTGGCGAGGGTACAAAGTCAAATTTTTCCCAGCAGGTCTACATCCAATGGCTTCATGCCACGTGTCTCAAGACCCATGGACCACAGAGGGAGATTTAAAATTTTGGTGAAGTGTTTTGGTTAGGTCAAAGGAAAATTATTGGCGTAGGCCCGCCGACCAGTCGAATCACGCGACGTGTTCAGGGGTGTCGGGGTTTCGGTCACTGGGAAAGATTGGGAATTTTTCCCAAAAGGTTAGCGCAAGGAGGAAGGTTCGCCCCAAAGACATGCGTCCAATCAAAGCATGCCACATAGCACCAGAGCTTCGAAATGCGGGGGAAAAGTGTTAAATTTTCCCAAAGTAGAACGAAGGAAATTTCAAAAGGAAAATTCCACCCCCCAAACGTGAGCCAATGGCATCTTGCCACGTGTCTAGTGGTGGAAAAAAATATAGGGCAGAGCTCACAAGCAAAAAGGAAAGGAAAATCCCACGACCAATGGGGTTTTGCCACGTGTCCTCAGGTCATCGGCCTGGCGGAGAAGTTTTGGAAAATTTCCCAATGGCAAAAATAGTGGAAAATGAAGCACAGAAGGCCTGTGTCTAATCAGAGCATGCCATGTGGCACCAGGAGTGGTGGGGTGAGGGGATTTTTGGGAAATTTTCCCGAATGCAAAACGTGGGAAAATTTCAAATTTTTGGCCCGCATGAAACCCGTTTTGGCCCTAATTTGCACTAAATTTTCAAATGGCCATAACTTTCGATCCAGAGCTCGATTTTTTAGCGTTCTTTATATCAATGGAAAGTTGGTGAAATTCTCTACAAGATTCCGATGTCAATTTTTTATTTTGATGGATTTTGGAGAGATAAAATTGAAAAACACCTCTGACACGTGGTAATGGACAGAAAAGATGTTTCAACCACCATTTTTAATGAAGAATGGCTCACATTCTTTCCCAGCATGGTGGAAAATGTCGGGAATGGACTGTAAGGATGCCCATGTTTTTATTACATTTTTGGTCAGTGGTTGAAGCTCTCCCATGTTTTCCCACATTTCTCTCTCCTGGGGTCGTTTCTTGCATTGTAAAAGCTAGATTTGGCTCATTTTTGAAGGGTTGAACATTTTTCATGTATTGCAGGCTCCCTCTTTCACCTTGAAAGTGATTTTGTGGAAAAATCAGACCTCTTCCAAGACTATAACCTATTTTCTACCTCTCAGATGTTGTAATGCATGTGTTTTGATAATGGAAATGAAAATGCAGGCTCTGTGAATGAATTTTAATCCTCTGTTTGTGTTGTTTGATTCATTCTGACCTTTCATTATAGTTTATCAGTTTGTGCATGAAGTTTTATTACATTTCTATGATCTGTTTCAATCTACAGAAGTAAAAATGTTCACCACTCCTTTGGTGCACCACCTTATTAGCATTAGTTTCAGTTTTTTTGCATTCTCTAGCTCTACCCCCTTTGGAATTTAGAGTAGGATTTTGAGTTCGAAACCTCTATAACTTGCAAGTAATACACCTGATCAGAGGAGTTAAGGAACCAACCTCTAACCTGGAGATTCTTTTCCCATTTTTACAAGTCCCACACTTGTGGAAAAGATTCAATGTTGTGCAATCACACTGGATGTCCAAAGTGTCAAACTAGAAATCTAACCAACATCTAGGGGTGCTACTGATTTGCACCAATAGTGCCATCCTTGAAAACTAAAATTCCATTGGTTAGGGCCATATATCATCTCATAAATCCTTGATACGTGTGCATTCCAGTTACAAGAGTTTGATGGGACGAGGTTACTGAGGCCATTTCAATAGGAGTAGGTTAAAGCCCTATTATAAATAAGTCTTCCTTGTGTTTATAAATAAGGCAATATTTCCATTTAGCCTAGGATTTCCTTTAATGTTTTTATTTTCCTTGTGTTTCCCTTTCTCATTGCGCATGTTCCTTTTTGTTGTTTTGTTTTTTCCACCTTGTGCATCGGTAACCACTTATTACTTTAAAAAAGGTTGTGTATACGCAGAGGTCCACACATATGTTTTAGTGTGGGGTGGAGTAGACCAAGTGAAATAAAATAATGTAATAATTTTTTTCAATGGCTCGGATTGAAGGATGAAAAGTGTGTAAGGTAGGAGAGCGTGTGTGGAAAAGGTGGACAAGGAATTTTGGTGTTAGGATAGCTTTACAAATACCATGTACGAAGGATGAAAACCATAGTAATGACATGAGGTAGGCGAGGAAAAAATCAGATCGAGAGAAGAAGTTCCTTCGATGCTATAAATGTGCACGTAAGAGTCTTGATCGGTAAGAATTTTATGCGCTAAAAGGTTGTAGAGATTTTTACGTAGGATTGGGCACATGGGTAAGAGTGCTTAAGGTCATATTTAGTGGAAAAATCTACATTTAATGCTAAGTATGTTGGTAGGTGGCATAACATTTACTATGGAAGATGAAGAAAAATCTATAAGTAAAGGGTCAGGCACATCATGGTTTACCTTGCTATTACGATATTGAAGAACTCTTGCGAACTAGGGAATCCACGAAGAAAGATTTGTACGAAGGAGAAATTTAAAAAATATAAGTGCGTAACTAGTGTCATTTGTGAACCAAAGTGGAAGAAGTACATAGGCGTAGGGAATAAGGTTTCAGTAGAGTATGTTGTCTTGTGGAAGGGTTTTCCAGGTTAGGGTTATGCAGCTAGTGCACATGAATAAAAGGATTTTTCATGGAGTTGAGCCATAGATTTGAGAAGAGAAAGGAAGAGGAATAAGGAGGAATTTTTTTTAATACGACAAGAAAATGGCACTAATGAAGGTAGTCGTCTCACCAAATAAGGGAAAGGGAAAAGGAAAATAGACTGCCACCACTAGTTTCAATGAGGAGTGGTATGCGGAGATGCAATACGCAAATGGGGTGTTACTTGGGAAGGAATGGGTATCCCACATGAGAAATATGGCCGTGAGAGACTATAACCACTGAATAAGTACCACGAGAGAAGGAGATGGTGTTAGACTTGGTTATCCAATAGATAAGAGGACACAAGAAGGGATGCCAATCTATGATGATGAGGTGAAGGTAAATTTGGAGAAGGTTAGGTTGCTGTAACTTTATGAGTTACCCTAATTTGGAAAACCCAAGTTACTATACCAATGGTCGATGTCATGTATGCATGAGGACCTCTTCTACTTTGCGGACAAAGAATTTGCATAACCCCACAATTAATCTACAAGTTCACTAGCCTTGTCTATGAAGGGGGTCTGCTAGATGATGACCTAGAGGACAAGGAAGCTGTTAAGGAGACAATGAAAGCTTATGACTATAAGAAGGGTTATCGTTACTTCTATATCTTAGATATATCCAACCCAGTGATGTAGATGGACACACACTTTGTATCCAAAGTGAATGGAAAAGAGAGGTGGACACAGATAAACAAGGCCTAGATGATTGTGTGCTAGAAAATTTTAGAAGGGACCATATATAACCTGTCCACCTTCATTGTTGAATAAATCATCAGCATCACATATGAGAGAAGATTATGTTTAGCAATGTCATCCTCACCATCATTTTATCGAGATATTGTAGTGCCCGATGGGCCACGAAGTTTGTATGGGAGTATCTAGATGTGGACCTTTCCCTACAAAAAGGTTTGAAAAATACACATGCGATAACATGATGGCCTCCCACAAGGCACACATGGAGAAATGATACAAAATAATGTGAGACACGTTCATGGATGAATGGAGGATACCTAAATAGTTTCCAGCACTAGTATCAGAAGAGGTTGAGTTTGTTGTGTAGTAGCATTTCTACATTGGTAGATTCACATTGTCAAATGAGATCAAGAGTCCATGGTGTAAACTTCCTTTCTCTTTCACCATGCAATACTTTCAAGGAGGGGTTAACCACTTTATAGAAGAAAAAATACTAAGGTTTAACCTCACTCAGGTAGACTAGGACCACCGTGAGCTACGCAGGAAGCTTGTATACCCTAAGAAGTACACTTATGTGGAGAAGCATGTCTCTCATGAGGTACACATGACAAAACCTGTAACATTTCCAATCACCAGAAGGACCACAATAAGGGTATTCCTATGCATTAGGCCCAAGTATGAGAAGAGCACTTACTTGGAGAATGATGTCTCCATCCTAGAGACTCCACTAGAAGAAAGAAGGTCATGTGAAGGAATAGGGTGAGGGAAGAGGTTCCAGAGAAGAAAACACCAAGTGTGTAGACAACATAATCTGTGGGCACACGAGAGTCAAGCACCAAGCCAAACACATACACTCATAGAAAAAAGTATATCATTAAGGAGAAGGAAAAGACACATGAGGAAGAGGTTCCAGAGCAAGAAGAGTCACTGCTTTAGAGAGGAAGAGGAAGACAAATCCTAGTTAAGTAGAAGCGGAAGGTAGTGGGGAAGTTGGAATCGGAAGAAACATAGAGCTTGGAGGCCTACAGGAAAAGAGATGATGATGAACATGAAGAGATTCAGTTTCATCATGTGTACAATGTACATGACTCGGAAGAAAAAAGTGAGTAAAGAGAAGGATGAGGAGGAAGGAGATGCTCAAGGCAAAGGGGAGAGAGCGAGGTAAATACTAAATATCAAAGGGCCCCAAACCTCACCAAGGAGCATATAGATGATGCCACAAAGAGAGAAGTAGTGGAGATAATAAAGGATTTGGTAGAGCAAGAGGTGGATCACAACACCGATGAAGTGCTTAGGGAGATGGAAGAGGAGAGTGCGGGGAAGGAATATGGGAGTGTGGGTGGAGATCCCAACTTAGCGGTGAGATTTCCAAAAGCAACACGCACATGAGGGAAGAACATGGTAGTATCACAAGAAGGGGGGATGGGATTTATTAGTGATCTAAATAAGGTGATACACACATGCTTCGAGCACCATGCCAATAGAACAACTCCTTGAAATTTCTTCATTTGAAGAAGAAGGAACATACCTGTGGACCAGGAAGATGTTATCTTGGGCATTTGAGTCCCATGACGATGAGACTGAGTTCAAAGTCAACCAAGGGGTGCTGATGAAAATACCAGAAACTAAGGGAATAAACCCATTGGTGAATGCTCAACAGTCATTAGATGAGTAAGTCTGCAATGCACTCAACAAGGTTTCAGTTGAGGTTGAGGCAAGAATTTTTTGGAGGAATGACAAAGTAAGATTCCTAGAGGGATAATTGGAGAAGAAAAATGAGGAGCTCATTAAAAGAGAAAGGATCTAAAGCAGGAAGAGCTTGTTAGTGCATAGCTAAGGAAAAACTAAGGGAGGAAATAGTGAAGGTGCGCGAGGTCTATAAAAATATAGAAATGATTACAAATTTTATTATGTTGAAACATCCAGACTTGACCCCGCTAGAAAAAAAGTATGAGTTAACCTTACAATTCTTGAAAGAATTAACTCATATCATCACCATGAAAAGACAACCACTTACTTTAGAATCAACAAAGGAGACATCGAGTGCACCAAAAAAAAAGAGATGCAAAATATTGGGGATACAGTTGTATATTATTCCAAAATCCTTTCCAATATATAGATCGCGCGCATATGACTGAAGACATATATGATAACTATGGTGATAGGGATAGAGTAGTATCCTAGTTGCTCCACATGAGATGGATCTAAAAGAGTTCCAGGGGAAAAGAAGAAAGGAAATAAGGAAAAGTTTGATAAGATCCCAAGCTTTGTTGTTGAAAATAAAATGGAAGTAGAAAAAACCTTACAAGGTTTAGTCAAAATTTGGCTCAACGAATCGCACACGTAGAATGTATGCACTTGATGACCTTAGTAAGAAGTTGGAAGGAATTTTAATACACCGAATGCTAAAGGTGATGAGATGGATTTCAAAGAAGTTAGTTCTCTCGTAGGTGACCTAATTCAGGCGGGGAAAAGGAGAAGTTGATGTCCGGGAAAATATTGAGGTGACAATGAGGAAGGAGTTCCCACTCCTTTTACAGAATTATTTATTCTTCATTCTTCCATTCTTCATTCTTTCATTCCTCCAATTATTTCATTCCTCCAATTATTCATTCCTTCATTCTTTATTCAGACTATCTAAGTCCCACCATTCTTTATTATTTGAAGGAAGGATGTTTTCGAGGATGGAGAAAAAGCTTAGTGTGGGGTGATGTTGGGCCTCATAATATTGGCTAAGTGCTAAAGGGAATGTGTACACATGGAGCAAGTGAAGAGAAGTGGGGGCGGGGTAAAGTGCACAGGATAAGTGTTTAAGAAGGGTTTAGTAGACACCATAACGTGCGCATAAGGTAGAACAAAGAATCTATGCACTTAGCCATATTCAGCTTTCTAAGAATCATTTAAGGAAAAACATGACCTTACTAGGTGTGCGAGTGGATAAGGTGATAGCACGGAGGTTTGTTAGTCAAGGAAATAATTTTCCATGCATGGAAGGTTCTCAAAAGACATCATTATAGAAAGTGGAGAGCTAGGATCATAATAAGCATGCTCCATTAGAGGACCACATGGACACTTGTAAAATAATCTGATCTTGGAGGATGAAATGGCGGTGGGTGCTAAAACTATTTATAGAGATGCTCTAGAGAGAGGAATATAAACATGAATGGAGAAGAGGCCGAGAGATAAAAGGTGAGAGATCATAAGGGAATGCATCAAGAACATGATGCTACAATGATGAGATAGGATTTAGAGCATTAGTGTTAAGGGGTATGATCAATGTAATATGCCTCTACATGGAATTAGAATATGTAGTAAGGGATAAACTGGGAGGGCTTAGTTAGAATATCTCACAAGATATGGTTTACAGGAGATAAGTCTAAAGTATTTGGTTATGAATTGTATTTTATGACCCTTTTGGATGTAATGTGGTTACTTGGAACTATGATCAATATGAATATGTGGTAATGTTCTAATTATGTTGTTCATGGGTGCTAACCCTAGTATATTTTCTTTATGTTATGAATCAGATTTTCTCTCATGATCATTTAATTTTATACATCTAATATTTTATCAATGTCATTATCATCTCACAATGCTCACATAAAGGAGGTGTTCGAAGCCCGCGCATGCCTCGGGTGAGTGCTTAGCGCCCACTGGATGATAGGATGTAACACATGGGATTAAAGTATTTTTCTAAGGGCATATAAAAAATGACTACAAGATCCCAGATTTAAGGCTTGATAATTCCCATAGCAAACAATTCAAAATACAAACAAAAGTTATCATTTAAAAATATTTTAAACTAGCCAAATTACAAGTTTAGTCTCTAATGAGATGTTTTGTAAGAGAATAACGTTTAAAAAATAACATGCCTCAGTCACCAATGAATATGTCCCTTGTGAAATTGATGACCCGATAACCATAATAGTCACCATGGTTGAATGGTAAACAAGTTCAATAACTTAATATCTAACCCATGTCACTCGAAGACTACGAGATCTTTGAGGAACTTTTGACAAAAGAAAAGTGAAATCTAGTTTGAAGTATAATACGATGACTGGGATGATAAATAATCAATGGAGTTCAAAAGTTAATCCAACTGAAGAAGGGTGATCTTTGCAAAGCAAAACACAACCAACAAGAGCAAGACATGAAACTTTACCAGTCCTCGTTTTAAAACAAACCAAACCAAGAAGGGTAACTAAGCAATTAGACAAAACTAAAAGGATAGAGACATAAACTCTATCATTCCTCTATCTTATTATGCACATGAGGAGCTTGTAATACCTCCATTGAGATTACTCATTATGGTTCAAATATCGACTCACATAATAACAATAAAAAAGAGCAGTTACGAATCTAAGCCAAAACAAATGACCCAAAACTGAAACCAGAGCCAAGCTCAGGTATATCGAAGTTGACACAAATAATATTTGTGAACACCCACTTTAATGACAATCTAAATCGTTACCAAAATATGACAAGACATCCACCAGAACCCTACGAAATCGTTTAACACCAACAAGATACAAATACAAAGAGATATATTTATCAAAAACACAACATCCCCTTAACCAATCATTCACAGTTTAATATATTGCAAACACATTTATTTTTCCAACCTTTTTAAAACCCAAAATAAAATATAACATAATTCAAACCAACACAATCATTTCTATCAACAAGAAATTAATAATCTTCTGAAACGCAAAGGAACAAGGAAAACATACCATATTCAAAGTAAGAAACTGAATCTCATAAAAATTTTCATAAGGAACAAAATTATTTTTATGAAATCATTAAATAAATAATGTTATTGTAAAGAGATATATCATATCATGTTTGGTAGTGCTCTAGGTTTTTTTTTTTACACTTCAATCATTTTTGTGAAGCTTCTAGTGAGATATTTCCACCAAAAATTTCAACCAAATCCTCTGAAACTCCTCTATCTTTCCTTTATAGTTTCCAAAACATTTTTTTGCCATTATTTATGCCATGCAATGGTGATTTTTTGCAACATAATTGAACTGATAGTTTGAAAAGTTAAAATACAACATGCAGAGCCAAAGAACTCGAAAAATCTGAATGCACAATAAAACCAAACCATTCCTTTTTTCGAAACCCATCTTGTTATTCCCTAGGTAGTTTCCACTCAATGGTTGAGGCTCATTAATATCAGTAGGACTACAAGTGCCCCCAAAATTCCCACAAGTTCCAACTCTATTGTCGGTTACAACTAACAATTGAAACTTCATTGAACCAATGCTTAGAAGAGTTTATGACTCAAACAAATTCCACCACAACCTTGCCTCAGCCAAAATTGTTGGCAAAAACATTTATTAGTCCATTTAAATCTTTCTTATGCCTTTGTAATGATGCCACTACCCATTCCCTTAATTTCCATCCAAGCCAACCAAACTTCCCCTCGTGTTAGTTCGTTGCCCTTAGGTTAGGTTTCCTTAGTAATAATTTATAAACCATAACTTATGAGCTTAGGAAAAATAGAATTATAACTTAGGATAAATTAATGTCATTGATGTAGGTCAAGTACTTCAACGCCCTTCTTAAGAATTAATAATCACTAAAAATATAATCACCTTAACTTAGGTTAAGGTAAGATAAATAACCAAAGGCATTTAGATTATTTAGGTCCCAAATAATAATCAAAGGACATTACCTTTTTGTAATTTTATCAAAACAATGTAATTAGGTCAAATAGAAGGGTGCATCCTTATGATGCTACAGGTCACCCTTGTGATCCAAAATGAAATCCTGAGTTCATAAATCAAACATGCTAACCGGCTTAATAAAAAATGATCGAAACATCGAAGAATCATAGACATGCCTTGGATCATTGCAATTGATCCAAGGTATGGTTATTCCTGCATTTATGAAATAGGTGGAGAAATAAGTTCACAAATGCAAATTAAGCCATGTGTAGACATAGTCTTATAGGAATGACTTTATTTCATTCACCAATGTAAAGAATGTATTTCAAATTTTAGCATGAAGAGTATAAGATATACCTCAATATTAATTCAGAATTGCCATAGTATGACTGTATCCAATTTTTAGAAGATAAACATATCATCTACAACAAACATGATTTATCAATTTTAAAGAGTACACCATCTTCAAAACAAAAATCAAATATAAATGTTTGTAACTTCAGTTACAAAAGTAAGCAAGGCTATCAACCATGGCGACGGCATTACATAATGGATGAAAATTACACTAGGAAATGAAAATCTAAGGTGGTTGCGGGTGATGTTAAAGGATGGAGTCCTTGATATACCCGAAGGTACGTGAGGCAATGATAAAGGTTTCAAGTGATTAGCCAATATACCACCCACTAGCTTATTTATAATTGGCTAGAATACTAAATAGACTTATCCTCTTGGTGATGAAATATAAGTAGGTCCACCCGGAAGGAGTGTTTAGATGCAAGTTATTTTTGATGTGGTTTGGTTGTGTGTGAAGGGAGTTAAGTGAATGCAATTTTTAAACCCCTAATTAAGTTATGTGATCAGAAAATATGAGTGTTCATTTTAAAATCCAAAGGAAATGTTTTAATTTGATGAGTACAAACACACAAATGCAATGTTGAAATAGAAAATGATAGAAGAAAGGAGTGTACTTGTGATCACTTTTCCTTTTTATTTTTTTGATTTTTACATTTTGAGAAACAAAAATAGAAACACGCTCCAAGATGAAAGGCTAGATAAAATAGGAAACAAAATAAATAAAAGCTTAAAGGAAAGACCAAATGAAAAAGGGACTAAGGGTCCCACTTTGTGCATGCCATGAATGTTTAAGGTGTTATTTGGTTAGTACCATTAATGCTAAAAATACCAAAAACTCAAATGAACAAGGTTTAGCGATACTCATGCTGATATTCATAATCTCAGGATGATAGAATTATAAAGCAATGAAAGATTCTATCCTTTCACCGATTATAGTGGAGGGAGGTGGTGTATGCATCTTATATAATATGTATGATATTTGTTGGCATATAGAGAATGGTGGGACAAGGTATGCATGGGCATGATGTGCATTGGCCCATTTATAAATGGATGTGTATATATTCATGCAAGAGGATCATGGGGGTGGTATTAGAGCTATGACATTGCTACATGTATGGGCATATTAGTATATTTCTATATTAATGTTGGTGTGTGGTCCACAAGGAGAGTGGTCAAGGCAAGACATATTTGTTGAGAGATGGGTACGCATTCGTGGCTAGAAGATAGATATAGACACCTACAAAGTGATGATATATTATATGATGCAAGAGGTCATGATATGGAGACCATACCAAGAATATGGAGGATGACCAAAGGATGTGGTAGAGATATGGTGTATATGGTGGAATATGTGGCTAGAGGATCAGTTTATAGGGGTGTCTGAGTTATTTTAGGTGGAGTGCATATCACGATAATTTTGTATGGTCCAAGATGTGCCCTTGGAGCCATATATATGGGTGAGGGGTTTTTGGGCACCAAGGAGGGATGGAGCTAGACTAGGACCTAAAAAGAGTGCAACTAGTACCTCTAGGGCCAAACGAGGTTGATACGATGATAGAATTAGTAGATATGGATGACGTGGGTTGTAGAGAGGCCTACCATGCATGGTGGGTGTTTTTGTTTCCAATTTTTGCTGATGCGGCGGGATTACTTTGCCAAGAGGAGGATTAGAGGGGAAAAAACATACCCACGATCATCAGTAGTGATAGCAATAACACAACTTGAGTATTTGTATAGTGATGTTTTGTTAGTTGGTTATTTGGATGTGTAATTTTCATCATTTTCTAATGTGTTGATCTATGGTTGCATGTGATATGTATTGGTCACTAATTATGGACATGTCCATCCACACATTGATGAAAAATGTACCCATGGATCTAATCATAGGTAGAATTATGTTATAGCAAGTGGATGTGATTCCGGGTGACCAAGTGTAATTTTTTGATCCGGTGGTGCTTGCTGCAGATACATGTACAGTGCTACTGAGTGAGAAAGAAGAGACATGACATGAGATATAGTGAGATAGAGAGGATGTGGATGGATGTCCCTTAGCTCAAGGTGTATTTACATAGTTCATGGAGTTATAGGGTCACTTTGCGGGAGAATAGTTGATGGAGAACACACTATTTCGTAGGCGACAAATAGATATAGGAGCCACAATCGGTGGTGTAGGTTGAGCGGTGAAAATTCTATCTCTAAATCTCCCATAGTGATATATAGTGATAGTGATGATGAGATGTGATCTATATGTAGTGGTGTATGTGGGCTTTCCCCCAAAGTAATGACATTTTTATAACTATGATGGTTATTAATATATATATATATATATGGAATTCTTGGCATATGATTGTTGTATTTGATGTTTATTAATGTGATGATGTGTTGATTATTGTTGTGATTTTCAAAGTGTGACATTATGATTATTTTGTTGTTAATATGATTGGAAATACGTGGTGGTTGATGATGATTAATGATGAGATAGTGTATATGATTATAGATGATGCATGTAGTGTGATTGTGATTTATAATAGATAATTGATGAAACATTGTACTTTATGAATGATGTAGAAATGAATAATGTGAAATATTATGTGATATAGATGGTTGTGATATTGTAGTGAAGCATGTATTAGTATGATGAAGAGGGAGGAGAATAACGATTACCCCTGTGTATAAATGAGTAGGTTTGTTGATATAAGACCCCTCAATAGTCAAGAATGAACATTAAAGCAAGATTACATCATCGATAAGTGATATGATAGTGTGTGCAAGATAGATTGATTGATAAGGTGTGTAACATAAGATTGATGAGAGGTTATTATTATAAAATATCATGGGTAATCAGATACATCATTAGTGATCTCTATAAAAAGTTAATATCTAAATAAAAGACACACTTTGACATAAAAATATACTTGAGATGGTTGTTTACACTCCTATTTGATATGTAAACAACATTAAAGAAATTTTAAATAATAATTTTTTTACCCTGGACACACGAATGGCATACAAAGACCTATATATTAATAAAAGATATGGAAGATATATGATGTCTTGACAAGAGTGTTGAGGATTTCTGAAGGCATGTGACGAGGTCATATTATTCTCTAATATAACATAGATTCACTATAACCATTTTGGATCCCTAAAACAAGATCTCTAAGCATATATTTATAACTGTTGGCGATCCAGAAATTTTAGGGAAAACAACTTGGAAGTAGTTTTAACCACCTCCAAGTTAATCTTTCATGGGTGGGGGTGTGAGATGAGGAGGTTAATATGTTAAGGATTTGGGTAATGGGGTAAAATATTTCTAGATAGGTTAGGGAGGTTAAGGATATTTTAGGGAGGTTAAGGTAGAAAAGTAATATTTATGGGGGTAGAAATGTTATTTTATAGGGCGAGGGTAGTGTCTTAAGTTATGCTTAGAATTATAGGTTTAATGATTTAATGTGCACGAGGAATATGCAGGTCGATAGGGTGACCAAAACCCAATGTCTATAATTTCAACATTGCATACATGATACACATTGGACATCACATGGTGGGGAATGAGTATACTTGCTGACATAGAAATTTGGCAAGTTATGCTTTGGTAATGACAAGTTTGAATTTATTTCTATACTATAACTTACACTCACATTCTAAATCTGATTGATATAGCCTTCATATTCCACATGGCTTGCTTAACTCTACAAAATTCTTTGTCACTCACTCACTCACTCAATTATATTTATTCAAATAAATATAACACTCATAATAATCTCACCTAGAACCTCGGTTGAAAAATCACTAGCTTCCTATCGAGAACTTTATAATATGGGAGTAGGTTGTAATATGGTCTATTATAACCTATACAATCATGGCTCCCATCCTCCAATGATTATTTTTTAAAGTTTAATATATTTAATGGTTCATTTATTATATTATAAGTTGGACTTAATGCAAAATATAATCTATGAAATCCTATATAAGCACGTATAATTCAATTAATAAATCACCTGGAAACTACATAACATTCGCAAGAGTAAATCAATTCCCTAAAGCACTCAAGGCTCTCCTAAATCTTCCTAAATTAGAAACACGCTTTTTACGAAATCACCACACAAGTGTGAGACACTCAAACTAGGTTCATGAGTCTGGATTCCCAAATCACAAACCTTCAAAATCCCTAGAACCAAGTCTTGCAATAATGATTCACACGAAGCATAGAAAAAGGAATTAATGGATAAAAGGAATCAATTTGGCATTTGAATGAAACCACACCATATCACTTTGGTGAAGGGTACATCTCTATTCTCTCTCTAGAAACAAGAGAATGATAGGGACTTGAATTATATCTACATACACTACTACACTTACACTAGAATAACTAGATGGAGTTTAATCCCACTTATGAGGGTATGTAGTGCAAAAATTAAATTGGTTTAGTAGGGGTTGATCACTAGGGTCGGTCCAACTAATAGAGGTATTAATTATTTTGTTTTCATGGATTCCCATCCTTCCATTAATAGAGGTATTCTATTTTATATTCAAGTAATGGTATCCAAGAGTGTGGTTAAATTTTTCTTATTGATAATAACTCACCTTCCAATGTTTGCACCATTTCCTTCATTAATAATCAGGCATATCCATTAATAATCTTACTCCATCTAATGTACATATATGTGCTTCAATGGTGTTATCCATAGGATGTTGGCCTAGTTACTGATTGACATTATTGTGGATCTATGTAGACACAAAAATATTCACTTATTACTATTACATTACACCTCTATTATGTTTTTATACGCAATATTTCCAAGTGTAAATATTAGACAATGGTGACACATTTTCTTAGTCCTTTTATTGGTTTCGGTGATTTTGATCATGAATTTTCCTTTTATTTCTTTCATTTACATATTTTAGTCATGTCATAGGGATCCCTATCTGCATTCTTGATATTTTTTTGTTTCTTGGCTTTGGGACAATATCACCAAGTAAGGACACTATCACCCGAGGCACTAGTGTCTCTTATGGGTGTTTTTATCCAATCTATTTTATTTTCTAACTTGTCAGGTTCTTCTTCACTTTGGGTCTTTTCTTATATTTATTTCATGATCTGGGTCAGATTTTTGTGTTATTAAGTGTCAAAATTCAAATAGGAAGTCATATATATACACAACCAATGATTATTATGGGATGGACACTCTTGGGCTAAAACTTACTATCTACTACTTGGGAAAAGAACAACATTTAAGGATTGTATTATTCACTACATAGGAGGGGATATTGTTTATTTCCATCTCACACATATATCTTGGGTAAAAAGTAGTTGTAGCCCACTATAATGGTGTGACTGACATAAGGAAAACCTAGCTTCGAGGGGACACACTCCAATCACACACACACTTTGGAACCTCATAGAGTTTGAAATGTAGTGTAGTGCTTGATGAAATCCACATTGGGGTGACTGCCATGGTCATTTTGACTCAAGAATATGCATTATTTATTCCATATAATTTTTTCTTGAGCTTTGTGTAGGTAGTCAAAGTTTTTTTATAGGTATAGGTGTAACATAGAAACTCTAAAATGAAGTGGATGCATAAACAATGATAGGAGGAAGCTAAGTGTAGATCCTAAAAATACCAGTAGTAGAGAACTTGTTAGGAAAATAACACCCAGATCAAACATTAAAACCTAGGGTGGTCTTGTCTTCCTTTGGGTGGTTTTATCCAAAGATAGTCCAAACTCTAGTTTCTCAAATAGAGCCTATACAGATCTATATGTAACATTCTCAACTTGTTTCTGACCCGAATCTATCTAGATATCCCGATTCAAGCTAATTCACTCTTATCTCCTATGTTGCATACTTTCATGTAATTTTCATACTAGATTTACTGTTATTCATCCGGCCTTATTACTCTATTTAAGATTTAATTTTTATGAAGTAATTTAGTGAACACTTGTTAGCATTGTCTTAGACGATAACACCCAAATTTTTAAAAAAGTGAAAAATATTAAATTACTTAAAAACCAATGGCTACTACCTAATATTTTAAACAAAATACATTACTTACCAGTTGATCCACAATCTGTGTTGACACTTCCTCCACAACCCTCTCGAATCTAGTTTGCATCATCTCTCATGCACGAGGAATCTTCAAAACTCGAGAGATCAAAATAACAAGACTATAATTTACAAATGAGGATCCTATTGAATTTTCTAACCTTACTATTTATAGTAAAATCTTATTGTCACTCCAATCACTATAGTTACTATGTTATCTTTTATGGAACCTAATTCATCATTATTGATTCTCTCATATCTTTATCTCTATTGATCTATTTTTAGTGTCATCAATGGCATTAGAACCCATATCCACACCTTCTACCATACTTGACTATTCATTAACATATTTACTTAGGATTTTAATATTGTATTTCCATGTATCACTCCTTGCTATATTATTATATACACCTTGAATTCTTATCCAAACCATGTATATATTTTCTCTTGGCTCATGATTCTATGATTCACCTCTCACCCCTTTTCCAAAAGGGGGAAAATAGTCGGGGTTATCCTATTACCCTTCCTAGAAATAATTTAAGAAAATTCCCAACATGAAACATAAAATTACACTATGCACCGCCACACTATTTTTAATTGATCATGAAACAATATTCAAATACCACATTCCAATTAAATAATATTCACAATGATTAATCTGTTTTAAGTGAAAAACTATCTCATATTCTCACAATTTCTTCAATTCTCACACTTTTCCTCTCAAATGACCTAATTTGGGGGATATTCCTCTCTCCAAAGTAGTTTCAATTTAATCCATTTCAGTCAGATACTATTTTTTAATTGATATATGTTAATAAATTCTAATTCCACTAGTATTAATATCCCTCCTAGATGACCTAACTTGGGATCTAATAAAGTTCAAGCACTTTTCCATTTGGCCTGGTTTGCACCCTTACATCATAAAGTGGGGGAAATGAGACATCATTACCTATCCTTATCCACTTTATGGGGTTTTTGTGACTAATAGATAAGTTTAAATTGGTTCATTTCCATCTGTAGTGGTGGAACCTATTTTGAGGAAGTGTTATGGTGGAGAGAAAATATGATCACTCTCCCAAAACTCTTTCTCTAGCGACAAGATGCTCAAATCCGTAGAGTTTTCGACAAGATGATCAAATCCATAGACTTCTTTACATTGGTTCAGAATTGATCACTCTTGACCCTTCCTTCAATCTCTAAGTTTCAAAGTATCATATATCTCCTTAACACATTTTCTATCCAATGAATCCTCTTGTGACAACACAATCACCCCACATGGATCAAAATAATGATCTGTGGTTTATGCCACTATGATTCTTACTATTGGCATGTTCCAGCTATAACTCCTTTGGCCCTTTATAGGTATGTTCTTCTTATATCCTTTATATTATTGAATTTCATCCAAATAACATAAGGGGGGAAAATGTAGACACAAAATATACACTTATTACTATTACATTACACCTCTAGTATGTTGTTATACACATGATTTCTAAGTGTAAATATTAAATACTAGTGACACCTTTTCTTATTCCTTTTACTAGTTTCGACTAATTTTGATTGTGACTTTGCCTTTTATTGCTTGTATTTACATCTCTTGTTTGTGTCATAGGGATCCATGTTCGTATTCTTGATAGTGTATTTGTTTCTTAGCTTTGGGAAAATACGACCTAGAAAGGACACTACCACCCGGGCACTAGTGTCCCTTCTAGGTGTTTTTATCCAATCTACTTTATTTTATAACTTTTCATGTTCATCTTCACATTGATTCCTTTCTTATCTTTATTTGATGACATGGGTCAATTTTTGGTGTTACCAAGTGTTGAAATTCAAACAAGGAAGTCATATATATACACAACCTACTAACTATTATTGGGGGTTGGAGACTCTTGAGATAATACTTACTACCTACTACTTGGGAAAAGAACAACATTCAAGGACTGCATTATTCACTACATAAAAAGATTATTTCTGAATTCCATATCACACATTTAGTTGGGGGAAAATTAGTTGTATCTCGCTATCTTGGTACGATTCGAACAATACCAACCTAGCTTCAAGGGATAAAATCTAATCACACACATCCACACTATAATTTCATAGATTTTAAAATGTAGTGTAACAATCATGATAAACACATTGGGGTGATCATTAAGGTCAATTTGAATCAAACATATGCATTATCTATTTCATTTAATGCTTTCTTGATATTTTTGTAGGTAGCTAGGGTTTTTTTGTAGGTACAAGTACAAAATAGAAACTCTACAATAAAGTGGATGTGATAAACAAGAAAATGAAGAAGCTAAGTTTAGACCTTAAAAATACCAGAAGTACAACTTGTTAGGACACTAGTTCCCGGATTAGAAACTAGTGCTTGAGGCAAACCTATCCCCCTTTAGGTGGTTTTGTTCAAAGAAATTACAGAATCTAGTTTCTTAGAAAGACCCCGCATAGTCTAGATCTAACATTCTCAACCTATTTTCCAACCCAAAAGTAGTCAAGATATCTTGATACAAGCTAATACACTCTTATCTCTTATCTTGCACACTTTCTTATAATTTGAATGCTATATATTTATTGTGACTATTATATTCATTTGATCTCATTCCTCTTATTAAGGTTTAATTTATATTAAATTAGTCTACAAATTAGTTTCATTGCATCTCACATAATGCCTAATGATATTCTTTACAATATCCTTATAGGAAAACCTTGGATACATGATGTACATGCTACTCCTCTGTATGTTTTCCTAACATTATCCCATCGAGGTTATTTATTATTTCTCTAGTGGCTCTGAGCCCATTCAGTATTATTCATGTAAGAATGAGTGGTTAACCATGACTCTTCTGTTTACCCTCCACCATCTATCATTATACCACCTACTCCTCAAAGGAAATCCACACATTTTCTCTTCTCACCCCAATTGGTCCTTCACGAGTTACTAAAGCACAAACTTATATCTCTCCCTCTAGTTATGGAGATCAATATAAGTAGGAATCATGGTAAACATTTTTATGTTGATTATGATAGTGATTATCATAGATGCATTGGCTATCCTACTAGTCAATGTATCAAGCTTCGCCATGTCATTCAATATCTTATTAATGTAAACTATTTTATTTTGACTTACTTCTTAAGTCCACTCTTGAAAATCTTCAAGTAAGGATTCCAACGACACAATTATTGATCATGGTACTATTAAACTTAATTTATAATTACACCATTTTATCAAGCTATGATTCTTCCTCCTTCCCATGATAATCAAATAGAATTTATGATTATAACTATTCCTAATTTATATTGTATTAATGATATCACTTCACATATCAATATCATTATGCCTCTTATAGTTTTACGCTTTTATAACTCTACAATTACCATTACTTTGAAGGAAATTAACATTCCACTTCAAAATATTACAATGTATATCAATTTTAAACTGTTACTTGGAATAATTCTTTGTATGCCTCTAATGATTTTGATAAGATTAAATATGATTCCTACGATCTTTCTAATGCTTCAAATAATGAACATGAATCTATTATCTCAAGTATCTCTTGATCTTCCATGTGGTGTTCTAACTAGAGCCCAATATATTACACTCTTTATCATATTTAGTATTTCAATTGAGTCTCTCTCCTCTCTTAAGGTCACCCTAACTACTTACACCACTACAATACCTATAGTTTTGGTGGAAACACATGTTCTCCTTCAAATTTTCACATTGTCTATTCATATAGATATTATTTATCCTATGTTTGACACTTTGAATACATTTACATGTGTCCATAATGATATCAATGCTTCTATGTCTATGTTATTTTTCAAAAAAATCCATGTATCTCACCCTCTTAATGAGGTTGATACACACAATTCCCATGCTACATATTTTTAGTAAACTACCAATTGCAAGTATCATCATTATGATGGATATTGTATAAAATAATGTGTTACATCTCCACATGTTTATATTGATGTAAATACTTGTCAAGTTTTACTTGCCTCTTGAGCTATATATTCCAAGCAATGACCTATCACTTGGTTATGATAATTTAAAACATGAATTACAGATGCATCATAATTATCACACGTATCATGTCATGAAATATCTTACACAACCTTTCTATCCATGGCTCTACACCCTTGCCCAACTCCTATTTTTCATGATATGATATTTTCACCCATGTCTACTACACTCATAGGATTTCCTCCTTATCATAATAACATATAGATCTTTTTTTTCCTTCTATTTTTATACAGATAATAAAAAATAACATAAAAAAACATTCAAAATATTTACAAACATACAAATTCTAGTACCTACATGTGAATTCATTGGCTAGTTTTTACTTTGAATATGTTGTATATCAAATGATTTGATATATAACATATTTTTCTACATACTCTTTACAAAAATTTGTTCATGGGGAATGTTAAGCTTGATGAAAGATAGACATAAATCAATACATGATGAAAAGTGATGGCTTAGACCCTTCCTAGTTGACCTTGATCTAATAGGGGCATATCCCATACTATCAAGGTGTTTTATTCATTACAGTTAATTTTACTTCCTCATTATGATTAATTACTTATATTGCACAATATATTATATATTTGGGCTAATATGACTAACACATGTGTCTTGTGCAATGCTAGTTTATTTTTCTCTATGTACCTCTTAACTAATTTTTAATATTGTATTCACTTTCTTGATTAATTCTTTATATGTGGCCCATGTACCTTTAATACATTTGTGTTGTGATAATTTGAATTCCTATGTTTATGACTCCATGAATTTTATGTATGTGATTAATCATAGACTTTATTTATCATATATGGCTTATGTACCTTCACTACGAACTTCTTGTGAAACATTCATGTCCTATTTTTTCATCTCCAAGCCTTGATATAAATATTTTACATGATAGTGATTATGTACTTTGTGTGTTATCTTACTTATGTAATTTTTCCTTTACACTTATTTTATCTTATAAATGATTGCTAATACTATTTTTATTTATTGCTTGTTTCATGTTGTTATCTTTGTGTGCCATAGTTTTCACCATGTGTACCCTAGTAGGAATATGATATCAAAGGTGACCACCCAAGACATGCCTCCATGTGATCCAATGTAGACTACCATACTTAGCTAACATGAATACACATAATTTATTTTGATCCAATTACTTTATCAACACATATCAATGCCTCAAAAGAGGGGACATTATGTGGGGTATATTATACATATATTAATGACATTGATAAAATTTAACATTCGAGATATAGAGTTATCTAGGGCACAAATATTTAGAAACATACATAAAATAAAAACATTATTCACATAAGTATAAAATCATCCACCTCGAATGGATTCATAGTACACTATAGTCTAGGATGGACATTTTCATCTCAGGGTAAGATTTTTTTAATTTTTTTTTAATAATCTTATAGATAGTTAAACATTTTTAGTATAGATTTAGGGACATATAACACAATTTAGAGAAATTTTAACTAAAAATGTAAGGGGTTGTGAGTACTTTATTCCTTCTTCATTACAAGATTCAAATACAAGGTATGGGCTCACATAACTTCTTCTCATTTTACCTTAACTAACATTTTTATACAATAAATACAATATTTACAACACATGGTGGTGGCATGAGATGTACTTCATTACCTTTTGAATTTTTGTTACTACACACTTAAGCATAGATCCGTCTATAATGGTGTGTTTCATGGGGTTGAAAGATATTAGAGTGGCTAGATAATCTATGGATTATTCTTCCTTCCTCACTCATTTTGTGGAAAGATTTTAAATTTTCTAGATAATTTGTGAATTGTTCTTCGCACTTTTTTGGGTTTTTTTGGATATCAAAATTACACCCTACTCAAGCACGAAGACCCAACAATTTGAGGCAACATGGGACTATCTCCAAGTGTGGGAAATATAGCTCAAGACAGACCTCTAGATAAGGATGACTTATTGTTTATGTAGATTTGGGAAAACCTACACAAAAAACCTATTTATAATATTAACTACTCCTACGGCTAATCCTATTATAACATTTCCAAGTGAATAGAGAGAGTGAGATGCAAGAAATAAGAAAAATAAGGTAAAGGGGCAGTGATATCACCATAAAGAAGGTGTAACTCTCCCTCTTCTAGGTTACATAAATGAAATTTTGTAAGTTGTGACTATAAGGATGCACAAAACTCTAAAGAAAATGGGTAAAAGCACATATAATATGTAAGATGGTAGAATATTCACACCAAAGAACAAATATTTTGAAGAAAGAGAGATACTAGACTTTCATTGTTCAATATTTTATCGTTTACACATAGAGATAAGGCTCAACAATATCTATTTGTGAGTCACATAGATCAAATGCATGAAGTTTCAAGTTTCACAGGAAAAAGCTCAAAAATGTGCTAAGGAAAGAAGGAGAAGAAAAATTACAAGGTGAAAAATAAATTGCATTTATAAAATAAGTGGAATGAATAAAGAAAATGAAGAGAGAGGAGAAAGGACCACACAACTAGAATACATCCCCTGAAAATGTGTTAAACGAATATGGGTGCCACAATTTCTTATAGAGTTTACTTATAGTGGAGGCATGACTGCCCAATATAAATGTCAACAACCACACCATTAGTCTATAGAGAAGAAAACCATGATTAATTAAATTCTTTTGGTTAGGGTGGTTGTCCCTCTAGTTCGAGTCTAACAAAACTTTGAGACCTTTCAAGGATTTTACTTTGTCCCACAACTTTCACCATGAATTTTAAAAATTTCCCCTTTGCACCCTTGAAAGTTTACCCTTTCTTTCCCCAATCAACATAAATACTTAGCACTATCTCGTGAGGGTCTAATCCTTTGATTCACGACTTTTAAAAAAATGACCACTCTATTTGTTACGTAAATTTTGAATAAATGACCACTCTCTTTGTTTTTTTCACTTTTGAACTTAGATGATATCTCTAAATCCTCATGGATATGTAAGTCTCATTATGTTTTTTACGACTTCAACCTATCAAGGAATGATTTTCTAAGTGTTATGAAGGTTAGATGAGTTCTGCGAGAATACTTATATTCACCCAATTCCACCTAAGTCTTAGTTGTTTATAATTTTTTTTATACAGGTTAGGAGAATCTAAGGAAAACCATGTTGTTGCATTCCACAAGACTGGATCGAGTGTCATGTAGCTTTTATAGAGAACAAAATGATTAACTCATTTTGATGAGTTGTTTAAAATTATATAGAGTGTAATTTTAGACAACAATTTGGAGACCTCTAGGGGACATATTCCTACTAGATGATGAAGACCAAATTCCTTAAAAATACATTAATCATGGAGTCAAGATTAACCTTGAAAAAACTTATCTCATCCTTAGAAAACATGTCTCTTGAATCAGTGTGACCTTACCATTAAACTCAAGGTGATATCTTAGAGTTAAAATAATGCATATTGAAACCTACCCCAACTATTTGATTTATCTATTAAAATTTTCTCCGAAGTAATCTGCGTATGAATGTAAAGGACTCAAAATCATGTACAAAAGGGAAGATCATACATGCCTCAAGTGAAACATGTAAAGAGTGCAAAACACTTATTACAAATGAATAGAGCACCATAAGAATTGAAATAAGCCATGCAATATGTTATCAACACGAAATGTAGGGGACATCCAACAACACACAAAAAAATATTTACAAGATGAAATAAAACAACTTAATGGGAGTGTTTGATATAAATCTCATTGAATAGGATTTGCAATACATCTCCATCAAGATTGGACAACTCAAAGGAGTTTGCCTCTTTGCAAGTAGTGATAATATATGGCCCATTCCAAAGTGCATCAAACTTAGAGTGCCACTCTATTTTAGCTTAATCCATGTCGCATTTGAGGAAAAAATCACATGCCTTGAAAATTTTCAGCTTAGCTTTCTTTTCAAACCACTATTTGGTTGATCTTTGATGCTCTTCTAGCTTGACCATGGTGAATTGTATCAACTATTCAATTTCCATCAGTTCTCCCATTATAATCTCTCTTTGATTTACTCCTCAAATTCTAATTGTTGAGATAATCCAACTAAGGTAACTCAAGTGGCAATGGGATCCTAGTTTCTCTACCATATATACGAACAAATGGGGAATTTCTAATTTCTTTATTTGGAGTGATTCTATCAGCCCAAAGAGAATTATTTATTTTAATGTGCCATTATATTTGATTGATCTACATAGTTCTCCTCGTGATCTTGATCGGTTCTTATTAGTATATTATACCAAACCATTACATTATGGGTAATATTGGAGGAAGTATTCAAATAAAATCCAGTTATTCAAGTTCCATCAGTTCTCCCATTATAATCTCTCTTTGATTTACTCCCTCAAATTCTAATTGTTGAGATAACTCCAAAGAAGGTAACTCAAGTGACAATGGGATCCTAGTTTCTCTGCCATATATAAGAACAAATGGGTAATTTCTAATTTCCTTATTTGGAGTGATTCTATCAGCCCAAAGAGAATTCTTTATGTTAATGTGCCATTATATTTGATTGATCTACATAGTTCTCCTCCTGATCTTGATCAATTTATTATTAGTATATTATACCAAACCATTACCTTATGGGTAATAATTGGAGGAAGTATTCAAATAAAATCCATTTCTAAGATCCCAATTAGACACCTTAGATCCTAAAAATTCCTTATAAAAAGATAGTTTGAGGAATCACAAACCTTGTTACAATGTCCCATAAGAAGTCAAGGATAACTAATTCAGTAGCCTCCTTGAATGGTATGACGTCGGTCCACCTAGTGAAGTAATCTGTTGTTGTCAAAACCCATTCGTGACCCACACTTGATGGAGGATTAATCATGCCAATTAATTTAAATCCACATTGAGAAAAAGGTTCATCCACTTGAATAAGAAGAAAGGGAAGGGCTGACATTATTTTTCTTACCAAGAAGAAGGCACATTACTTGAATTTTTTGACACATTGATGTGCATCCACAAAAAGTGTGGGCCAAAAGTATCCTACTCTAAAGATATTCATTTCTCTAGTCTTGGCTAAGAAATTCCTACTAGAGAAACCACCATGGAATTTTTCTAAGACCTTATATGCTTGTTCTCCTTCAATGCATGTTAGTAGGACACCATTAATATTCCTTTTGAAAATAATACCATCAATTAAAATATAAGGAATTGATTATAATATAAGGTGTCTTCTTCTTTATTTTCTCAAACTAGAAGGGTAGTCACTAGTTTCTTTGGGTGTATAGGACTTGTTTCATTGTCATTCGAGGACTTGTCCACCATTTATGGTTAGTAATATAACTTAGTGAGAATATTTCATAGTTCAATATGTCAATAGGGTTAGCTAGGGTTGTGTACATTTGTCATGCAAAGGAGTTACATAACACTTCTATATGTAGCTTTCTTTTCTAATCTATGAGCATGCTAGATAAACCATTTTATTTCTATACTTGATTCTCATTTTGATTTAATCTCTTTCTTACTATGTGAAGTTTTCATGAATCAATTAAAGTGAAACCTTGCTCAATGTGTGTGGAGTTCGAGTTGATCCTCATAAAAAAAATATGACATGGTATTAGATTTCCTGTTTGGTAAATGTGCACTCAATTAATCAGGTTGCTTTACTTCATTTTATGGTTTTTATGCTTCTCATACAATTTTTCTTTGTTTGAATCTTGTTTACATGTTTAACCATATGTTTTGTGGAGTTTTTGGTTTTTTCAGTTATGCATGTGCATGTTACGGGGGTTTTCTAGCTAGATCTAGCTAGCTGAAACTAAATTTGGAGGATTTTCTAAATCTAGAGGTTGGTTTTTGCATTTCTAGTTTTAATTATTTTTAATCGGAAGTGAATTTTCTTAGAATATATGGTTTTGGCATTTTCCTACTAGTTTGCAAGTGATTTATTTTAGATTTTTTTTTTTAGACCTATTTGTACCTCGACTTTTCTACATTGCCTTTTCTTTGGCTTTCCTCTACCTTGCTTTGTGTTTATTTCATTCCGATTCTACTTTGTTTCATCAATGATATATTTGGTTTTGCATATGCATTTTGTGCGATCAACATGTCATGCTTTCTATAGAACATGCGTTTGGATCTTGATTTTGCTACATGTGATCTATATTGATTGGATAATTTTTATTGGTTTCCCTATGGTGGTTCTTTGTTTCTGATGTTTATTAATTTTTGTAAACTTCTTGTTTCAAGCCGTATCTTCCTAGGTTTTTTTATCCGAGATACTTTGTAATGTTGGCTTCTCTATCTTTGGCATCAAACTCCTCGTGCATCCTTTTTTATTGTTCATTGGATTTTATTAGGTGATTTTATCTTTGATGTCACATTTTTTTCCTTGTTCCCGCCCCTTCACACTTTACTTGGTCATTTGGCCCTCTTTTCCTATGCATCAAAATTTTCTCACCTTTTCCTTTGAGTCTCTCTGATCTCGACCATTTCCTATGTGCCATTGAACCATCGACAGCTTCCATGAATTTCTTCCTTATAAATTAATTTCCATGCCCTCGCCATCCTTATCCACGTGGCTACTTGAGCCCCTCAAATTATGTTGCTCTGTATGTCTCGTTGAATATTAAGTCGATTTATTATTTTAAAGTGGGTTTTAATCTTATGGTAAGGTGGCATTGTTTTTTAAATATATGGCCGGGGCTTATAAAGAGGGCATGTGTTTAATTGGTCATAAGTTTTCTAAGGGGTAATTTTTTTAATTTAGATCTTAGTTTAATTTTTGAGATCTAATTCAGATCTTAGTTTGCCACTAATTTGAATAGACAAAATGATAAGCTAATTCAGATGGGTACTCTTAGATCCATAAAATCCCATGCTCTCATTACTGGTCATGAAAAACCTAGGGTTTCAAAAGAGATGAAGTAAAACAATAAGGATCATGAGAATAAAAATGACCAATCCACTACAAAATCATAATTTTCCACTTCCTCTTCTAGTTCTAAATATCCTAAAGAACGGATCAAATGTGGGTATTGCAGTGGTAGACATGAAGAAGAAAAATGTTTTAAGAATAAGATTGACCTCCTCACGAGTCTTCTGGAGAAGAAAAACATAGGAGTTCCCAATTCTCTCAAGTCATCTTCATCATCGACTCATGAAATTTCTAAGGAAAGATATAATGGGAAGGGGAGTTGAAATAAAAATAAAAATAAAAAGAATCAACCAAGGAAAGGAAAAAATCAAGAGATTTAGTTGTAGTTGTGTCATCTAATCGTATATAGGTGATTTATTCAGGTGCATCTCATCATATGGCCTCATCTGACATTGCGTTTGTGTCATTAAAGCCATGTGACATGTATTCTATTCATATTGGTGATGAAACTTCTACACCAATTTTTGAGAGAGGGTATGTTGAAGTAAATGGTTGAAATTTCAAGAATGTGCTTGATGTTCCTTCACTTGTAACTAATCTCCTTTGAATATATCGATCAATCACCTTAGTTAGGGCATGTGGTTTGAGTTCACTTCAGATTTTATTTATGTTAGGGAGATTCACAATGACAATATTATTATAGTTGGTAAAATATATCATCAAACTCAACTTCACTCCTTTTCTCACTTTGTTCATCCTTTAGATTCTTCATTGGATTCACCTATACATGATGATATTTCTAAGCTCATTTCTGATGATAATGAATTATATTCTAGCTTGGTTGATTTTCATTGTAATGGGGACCCACCTCCTCCATCCACTTATTATCTACCACATGTTGAGGAGTTATTTATTAATCCACCTACTTCTAGTCCTATACATACCTTTCAGGGGGAGTAGGTACTTTTATTTAGAAATCAATAGGAATCGAGACACTCTTCTATACAATTACATGACATTCCACCTTCTTTCTTAACCTCTACTTCATATTCAACATCCCTTCACAGAGTAGATGGCTCTTCAACCTCACATATGGATCATCATTTTTAGATAAAAACAACACCTTGTCACTTCGGGATCTTCTTATTTAATTGATACAGGGGTGGTCCTCGACACTTTTTTCATCTTGGGAGGTGGATAACGTTCTTCATCTCTTCTCTTCTTATAGAAAGATTACATTTGTACATGAGTACCTTATTAGGAATTTAGTTACCGGACTCATTTTTCTGCATCTTTCTTAGGCTATTTAGGGATGTATTTTATCTCTTGCAAGTGGATGTTTTCCCTTAGGGGTTTTTCTTCCATTATTTGATATTATTATTATACATGGGTACCTCATCGAGGCCTCATTATTGGGACCCATTCTTCTCCTTTTTATATTTTCTATAAATTTGTTTTTACATGGGTACGTTATCAGGATTAGTAGTCGGGCCCAATTGACACATTTTTATTAGTTGTCTAGGGATTTCTCCCGGTTCTAAATTTCCATGACATCTACCTCGGCTTCCATGAAGGGGGTGTTGGTGTATAGTAATTGTTTCATCATAATTTGAAAATTTGTCCACCATTGATGGTTATTCATCTCAATTAGTGAGAATAGGTCATAGTTGAATAGGTCAACAGGGTTAGTTAGGGTTATGTACATGTATCATTCATAGGAGTCACATAAAACTCCTATATGTACCTTTCTTTTCTAATAAATGAGCATGTTAGAAACACCGTTTTCTTTACGCACTTGATTATCATTTTGCTTTGATCTCTTTCTTATTATGTGAAGTGTTCACAAGTCCATTAAAGTGTAACCTTACTTGATTTTTGTGGGGTACCAAGTTGATCCTCGTGGAAAAAATTGACGCTTTAGGAATGTTTCCATGTTTTTGATCCAACTATCATGGCTAGGGTGAACACTTTTAGAATACGATTTCTCTTTGTTGTATGGGTTTCATCATATTATGGGTATTCCTACTAAATCACCTAATTGATGTAGATTTTTAGCACCTTTTTCATGCTCTTCCTTTATGAAGAAATAAGCTTCTTGATTGTCTTGAGCATCTACGACAAGATTCTCACGTAATTCTCTTATTTTCACCAATTTTGTGGCCTTAATGCTCACATTAAACTCTATGATTTTGGTTATCCATTTGACTCTCTGTTCACTAATTTCTACCCCTGTAATGAAATATATCATAGTGGGGTGTGAGACTAATATTTTGATGTAGTTGGTGGCTAACATGGGCTTGAAATTTTTGAGAGCCTACGATATGGAGGAAACCTATTTTTATAAATGGATATACTTGAGCTCGAAGTCTTTCAATGTTTCGATGAGAACGCTATAGGTTGTTTCGAGTTTTCATTTTCATCCGGATGAGAACCATAGATGTGCTAATATCTACGATTGTGCTAAGATCCAATTTGTATGGATAATAGATTAAATCCTTTGCAAAGTCTAAATTGATTAGTGTTAGCACTTGGGATATTGTGGATTTTATCTTGGTGAAACTTTCTCTTCCTTCCATGGTCCATTTGACAATAATATCCTTTCTCGGCATTAAGGTGATGGACCCGACTAATCCTATAAAGGTATAAATTAACTTCCTAATGAAATTTACCTTTCCTAGAAAAGACTAAAGATGCTTCTTGTGAGTTGGTAATGATAGAGAGAGAATGAAAGAGTCTTTTTTTGGATCAATTACAATTCCATATTTTGAAACAATGTGACCCAACAACTTACCCTATGAAACTGTAAAAACACAATTCTTGGGGTTCAATGACACTCCAAATTCTTAGCATTTGTCAAACACTTTAGAAAAATTCCTCGATGTTGTTTGCATTTATTTGAGAAGATCCCGATGTCATCCAAATAGATGAGGATGAACTGGTTAATGAGTTCATGGAAAGAAATGTCCATTACTTTTTGAAAAGTGGCACCCACATTTGATAAACCAAAAGGCATCTTTTGATATGCATATGTTCCCCATTTGGTTGTAAACATAGTTTTGTATTGATTCTCCTCTTTGGTCTTAATTTTATTGAAGCATGAGTAGCCATCAAACATGGAGAATCTATCAGATCCATCCAACATTTGAAGGATTTTCTCCATGGACGGTAGAGGATGATGATATTTTAGCGAAGCCATGTTCAAGTCCTTATTTGTCCATTTTAATTCCTAACCAAGACCAAATTTCCCACCTATGGGTAAGTGCATAAGTTGATGGACAAATATAGGGTCATCCGTGGACATCATATTGCAAATAACAACATAATATCAACTTGTAGGGATTATTAGCAATACATACACTCAAAATTAGATAAAATTATATGAATATGAATCGTAGCATCTAGAATCTAGTTTCTAAAATACTAATTTTTTTAAAAATGGACAAGTTTAGCTATATTAAACACTCAAAATTCAATGACTTGGTATTTTTTTTTTTAAAACGCCGATAAGATTATATTCTGTTTGCCCATAATTTGGATGACCAAAAATTGATATATATATTTTCCTTTGGTGAGAAGTTATATGCCACTATCTATCTTGGGATAGATTTCATTTTGTATTTTTTGAGTAATATTTTATTTTTTATGATTTTTTCCGTGAAAGTGGTATGAAAACATAAAGAAAATAGAGCACTTTCCGTTTGCCCACCATAACTTCATCAAAAAATATTGAAATCAAATAAATTTTTTTTTGAACATGTATATAATTTCACCATGGTTGGGATGGTATAAGTTTTATCACATTCTGATAAGTGAAACAAATTTTGCAGTCTTAAATGTAGACATAAACATTCACGGAAAAAGTGTCTTAAAGACCTACTATTAGTAAAAAATTATAAAATGATATTTATCCTATTCTATTCACTTTAAAATCAGTATTTCTACAAATCTAATAGTCTCCCCTACGCAATGGTACCATTTTTATGACATAGTTTTTAATTTTCGGCATGGTTCAAGTCTGCAGAAGACTAAATTTGATGTTTTTCTTTTTAATGGAAAATTCAGGATTTGATGTCCACTTAATTGTCCCCCAACTTGGTGCACTTACCCTATGAGGAATATGATTTTGGAATCAACGGGTTTGGATAATTATTTCCTCATGAGGGGTTCTATCTGGGATTCACCGGTCTTTTATTTTGTCTAACTAGATTAAATATCTGATCAAGATTAATACCATGTTGAGAAATGCTGGCATCAAAGCATTTAAGATCATCATAATTCCATGAGAATACATAGTGAAAGTTCTAACACGAGAAACAAAATCTTGTTCTTCTTCAACACTACATACCTTTCCAAGTAAAATCTCTTTACTTTGTGAAATTATAGTCGGCTTACAATCCTCTTATCCCATGTGCATGCTTATATTTTTCCCTTTGATCTCATTATTTGATTTAAATATGAATTCAAGGGTAACTAATCCTTTGGGTAGTTTGTTTTTCCTTAGCGAGTGATTTATAACCATAAATTTCTTGTAGACTAGATTATAAGCTAGAAAAGAACTCAAATATATTCGAATGAATCAAATAATTTTCTCATCACTCTAGAAAACTATTTAGTTAACTTCATTATCTAGGATGAATGGTATTACAACCATCTTTATATGTTGTTTTCTTTGGATTAATCTTCCACGGGAGAAAACTAAGAACCAACTGTTTCCATTTGGTCTACTTCTCTATTATGATTTCACGACACTACCTAAAGTTTGATGGATTTGAAACTCTCTATAGGTCCCAAACTTAGAGGCTATAAGCTCTTGAAACCTTATTATTAACTAGATACCTACTTCTAACTTGGTGGATGGTGAATTTAGTTTCCCCAAATTATAGAAATATTTTATTTGTTTCTTTTTTGCAATAAAAAAACTATGGAGTAATGCATCATATTCTTCCTCATTTTTAGAGCATGGAAATTTCAGCCTATTAGAAAAGAATAGTTTTGTATACAAAAAGAGACAAGGAATACACTTGTGCTAGCTCCATTTATACTTCTAGAACCATCAAAATACATTTTATATAGTAAAAAAGTATCATGGTTTTCTTTTTATGTACCACATGAATAGTGAATTTCTCTTCATGGATGTAATAAGTTCCTAAACACATTTCTAGGACTGTATCATATAATTCAAATTCATATTTCTCCTTGGCCCATTCATCTAGCATAAGATTAAGAATTAAAACTAATGAATACACTAAGTTAGTTAGTGTAGGGTCATTTCTTATTTCTCCTTAGATCACACAATTGATATTAAAAAGAAGAGGATCATTAAATTCCACATAATAAGCTGAAATAGGTTCAACATTGATTGTAAACTTAGTTTCATACCTTGTCTTTAACAACATATGAGACTAGTCGAGGAAAGACACCCGCCCACTTTAGGTCATGAAATATATGGAAGGGAAAAGGGTAAATAGAGGTGGTAGGTCAATCACATAAATGTCCTACATTATGGTCAGGTTTGGGTAAACATGAAGAGTTAGTTGTATTTCTCTTTCTACACCCAAGACTTGCACTATTGATCCATCAAGTTGTAAAACACCCTTAGAATTTGGATTGTACTCAATCCCCAAGATGTATATAATTTTATTTGGCATGACTGAGGAATTAGCACCCAAATATATCATGCAATTGTGAACAAGGTGCTTTCCAACTATTAGAGACATGTAGAAAGGAGGAGGCTTGATCATTTCACTTAATTATTCATCCTTAGGCTAAAAATGTTGATTATAATATATGATTTGTGTATGATAGGTTCTAAAGGTGGAAGCTGCTTGAAGAATTATTATAAGAGATCCATTTGAGATGGGATAAACATGGTATGCCACATTTTGACATTAATATTTATCCTTTTCATCTTCTCTATAATGTTGAGAGGAAAACATGTGGCTTTTTGTAATGAAGGAGCAATATGTTATTTGTTCCTCTACTCTACCCCGTGAAATCTCTTTGTTTGGAAGAAGTTGTACATCCTGGGGTATGGAATGTTAAGAGTGGTTTTTTCATTCTATAGAACTTATTCATTTTTTGGCTACTAAGAAACATGTGGAAAATTCTATGAAGCAAAATTTCCACCGAAGTTTGAGGAATGATTATGATTCTCATGTAGAGTTGATGATACGGGAGGAGGACACCTCACATCCATTTTCCTCTTCTTAGATATTGTGTTTTTCTCCACATGAATTTTCTTCCTATTTAGGTTACCAATGAGTTGATTGACTACATATAAATATTCAAGTTTGAATAATATGAATTTTGGTTTAGGGGAGGATTCTTGTATCTCCTTTACATTGTTTGTTGATGGATCCACAACTCCTTGTTGTAAGTAGAATGGAGTTTGTATCATGATAGATTTATCCCACAAGGAATTGATTCTAACCTCACATGTATATTGGTTATGGGGATGATCATAAGGATAAAAACATCAAACAATTTCAACCATGTTATTTTGGACAGAAAAATGGATTTGCTTAAGTTAGGAGCTAATAAGGGCTACGGGTTTGAGTTTGGTTGTTTTCTTGGCATATAATTTTGTAGAAATATTTGATTTGGATGTTGAAATACTTGTTGTAGATAACCATAAGAAGGGATAGGAAATTTTTTAGAACTTGATATTGTTGTCTCTTGAGGGAGATAATCTCATTTGTTAAATTTTTAAGTTGAACACTAAGGCTTTTAATTTCATCTTGTTTTATGGAGGAACCATATGTGGATGGAAAATATGAAAAATGTGGTTGAGGACTGGGAGTAATGGTGGGTTGAGTTTTTGTAGTGATTTAGAGAAAATGGACATATATAGTCTAGGGGCTAATTTGCCTACTTGGATTAAACACTTCTCATTTCTAATGACATTGCATAGGAATTTGGTAATTGAATAATAACCATAGATTGGATCATTATTTCTATATGTAAATTAAAAGCTCTAAAAAATTACAAAAATTCACCTTGAGGGGTTGGTCTTAGAAGGACTTGAATTTTTTCCCATGCCCTATGGAACCTAAACTTATAATTAATCATGATCTCTTTTAAATATCATTTGATTGTGTTAATCTTTTCAAGAAGAAATGTATCTTCCTTCTCATCAAAATTATTATAGAGACTGGTTCCAAGTACATCCCAAATGAAAATTAAAGAAGTAGGTAAATTTATATACAATTGTAGGTATTTTCCTTTAAGATATGATTCCAAAATCCATAACATAATATCATCTTATGACTGCATGCAATGATAAGACACTTGAAATTTCTCAAATGTGTTCTTTAGGCATGGTAGAATTTTTGTTTGTGAAGAAATACATACTGTTAAAGGTGTTGGAAGCACAAGAAACTCAGATAGGGGGTGGATCAATCTATTAAATATTTAAAGCATTTCCATTCATCATTCATTTCCAATCAATTAACCATTCAACCATAAAATAACCATATGTGTGTTTAGTTAAGCATTAAATACACCATACATAAGAAAAAGAGAAAGAGAGTACACAAAAACACCAAATATATGTGGGAAAAACTCAAGGGGAAGAAAAACCACTAAAAATTTGTTGATATTACTCACAACAAATAAATTTAGTGAAGCACCAACTTCACAAGGAGTACCAACCCCTAGTTTAGTAGAACACCAACCCTACAAGGAGCACCAACCCCTAATTTAGTGAAGCACCCACTCCACAAGGAGGCTACAACCCCTAGTATGAGTAATAAAAATTAAAACCTCTAAAGATGATTGATCTATGAATTTTTGCTGACACTACTGATGGAGATCACATATTTAGCTCACAAACCCTAGCTCATACCCTATGTCTACAAACTTGCTCAATCTTATTCTTTCTCAACTTTTCTTGGATCTAAACCTTTGATATCATGTATTCAATAAGTTTTATACCTATAATTCTCTTCCTCAGCATTCAAATCATCCAAACATAACTGAAACTCAATCTCCTCTAGGTCACATTTCTTCCTCCAAGAGCACACACTCTCAACAAGTTTAAAAATGACCAAAAACCTTTCTTTTATATGGTTCTTCTTATTTAAAATTCAAACTAAAAAAATTACTCCCTTTTTCATGACCAATACATAAAAAAACATCCCATATAATTTTCATGAATGATACAAGTTATCCATATGGGTCACTTAGAAAAACCCTTCTTCCATGCACCAAAAAATCCTCAAAACCCATGCATTGGAATGCCAAAAATATCTTAACACCAAAAATATTTTTAGTAATAATTTAAAATTAATAAAACATGTTTAAAATAAAATTTAAAAATTATACATGGTTGCAATTTTCATCAACCAATCAAAACATTTCATTAAATGGGACCACTACTTTTTACCCTTCTTAAAACGCTTGTTTTACAGCACCATTTAGGACCCTGTCTTAACCTTTAGACCTCACGATCACAAAAAATAATTTAAAATATGGAATGTGACCAGTAAATGGAAATTTAAGAAATTTTATAAATCTTATAAGTAAGTTATAATTCTTGAAACAACCACTGGTTCAAACTACATCAACATTTTCCTTCACCAAATCATGCTGCCCAAAAATACGTTTTGAAAGAGCAACCTTTGGATAATACCCTTCATAAAAATTTCAAGACATGAAAATTGATTCATTGGATGAAAAATTCATCCCTCTTCACATTTAATGTGATATAAAGCATCACCCAATCCATCCCATACATGAACCAACTCAATTGTTTAGCAAAAGTTGTTCTATCATGGATAACATAAAATATTATTGTCCACAAACTAACCTATAAAACATATAAAAACCATCTTAATGAATAAAAAATTATATAAATGGAATTATCTCTGAATTATATTTTCAAAAATCTGGAATCACCTCCTAACTCCACCATAGATCCTGTTATGTCCATTTCATCAAGATTGCTTTTTACTGACTTCAAAACTACCCTTTGATCACCAACGTTCATAGGGTAAAATTTTAAATTTTTAGGAATTATAATAACCTGAAACATATTTTGACATCAAGATAAACTCACATACTCAAAATAAAGTCAATTTTACTTGGCAACTCCTTTGGGCAAGCTTGTCCCAAAATAAGTTTCTTCACAAGATAACTTATTTGATTCGGTCCAATCCTCACCATGACCTCTACCATAAATATCTGCAAATATGAAGTATTCCTCTAAATTTTCCAATCATTATCCATGTAATATAAATTAATTTTGGCCACTTAGGAAACAAATTTATCAAACCTCTTTCAAGGTAAGGTTTTAAACTCATAACAAAAATGTTACCTTCTTAACATTCATTCATAAAAATGTGATGATGAAATGACCTCATTATTTTTTTGTAAAACTTATATAATAAATTTATAAAAATCCCTAAAATCCACAAGGTCCCATGAAAATCACATAATTCAGGGTGAGCATCAAAAGATCCAATTCGAGCTGGAAATACACTAGTTCTTGACCCTGTTTTACCAAAAACCCTCATATCTTGAAAAATTATCATCTTGAAAACCTTAAATTTTTCCCAAATAACAAGGAAACACCCTAATAACATCTCCAATCATCATAATTTCATAATTACCTCTCAATATTACCTTCCACCGAGAATTGTATGTCTATATGTTAGGGTTTTACATTGTAGAACCTAGGGTCAACTGAAAGAACATTATAACTCGTCATGAAAGAAAGAAATAATGGTCCTAACATAATTGTTACATAATTATAATGCTTCATACATGTGTCCATGAGCTCATATATCTCCATATATCATCCTCATACCTCATAACATCCTTACCTACTCCAAATAAGCACCCAAAACTCATGTGAGTGCCTAAGAACTCTCTAATCATGATAATTATCATTCTAACATATTTCAAAATTCACCAATAAGATCATACCATCATGCAACATCATCTCGGCTAGCTAGGTTATCTAAATATACTTGCAAAAGCAAGCCATCCTCACTAAACCAATATGTGCAATGAAGAAGATATATGTATATTCACATCATCATCATTATGATAATCATCTGAACCTACACCATTATCCAATTTTTCATTGATGAGGTTTTCATCAATGACAACACCTATGTAGTAACATGCCAACAATCTCCCCCTTTTTATTGATGGAAAACCACATGTACTTCTCCCCCTTTTTACATTAATGATAAAGGAACACCTATATAAACATGTTATTCATATTCCTTAACTTCATAGTGTCATGTTTTTGTTAGAAACATCAAGCAAAGATCTCAAATAAGCTAAAAACTTTGAAAATTTACTTAAATCCTTATTTTAGCCTCTTTTGAAGCATGTAAACATAACACTCCCCCAAGGCAATAGCATATACATAATCTAATATTTCCAATAATTATGAATAAAACATCATATTACCTTTGTTTGAGCCAAAATACCATCATCTACCTTCTCGTGCATGCAAAGATAATTCATTTTCACCTCAAACTCTATTTTTCACATCATGAAGCCACTAAAGTAGAGGACTATCTAAAAAAACACACCACAATCATGCCAACAATATCATGTATGAGCATAAAAATACACCATACCTTCATTCATACACTTGCAATATATTATCTAGGCATAAAATATTGATTAGTCACTTGAATCTTGTCCACATTCTTCATTGCATACATATGTCCATGTAGAAGCTTTTCAAGAGATTTAGATACAACTTTTACAAGCACTCAAACACCATTCAAGCTATGAATCATCATTCCATCAGTCCCCCTAAGCTAATACCATCAAAATTTACTAGTAGAATAAAGATTCTTACCTTGCTAATTTGGCTTAAGATCACTTCAAACACTTAAGTGCAGTCCTAAAGCACATTCTTAGTTCATGACAACTTATTTGGATGAAATAATGCATTCATGACTCATACCTTGCTTGTTATTAGAGAGGACTCTTTATAACCTACCTTAAATGCCTTGAGAACATCTATATCACCTTATAATATAACTCTCACTTTCTCCCCATGACTGATCTAAGTTATACATCACTAAATTTGCACCTATAGAGGCATCCTTTTAAAATACAATACACTTATAACCAACAAATCAACATCTTACCTCCACAACTAGCTAAAATTTTGTCAAGATACATATCATTATATAAAATGATACAACAAGAGAATATTCAAGAATTTAACTCATGTACTCCACCTGTATTAATATGCTCATACACATAAACTACCTATAGAAACAACTTTATGGCCCACTCAGTAGCACCAGTAATGTGATCTAAATTAGGGTCTTGATCCATTGATTTGGCTGAATATTGACTTAAAATGCCAATATACACACTTCCATTACCTTGTTTATCATTAATAACCTTAATAAGAAATCAAATGATCATATCCCCTTTCAATTCACCTCTATCATACCTCATTAAGAACCTACAAGCCTCAGAGTCCACTTTTGGATCAAAATTGATCATACACTATCATAACACAACATTTTCTTCTTCTAAGGTCACATTCACCTTCAAGAGGACATGAACAAGTTTGAAAACTTCATGACACATCACAATTAGTATTTACACACATCATATACCCGTGAAGATACATACTCCACCTTTTCTTCATGTCCTACACTTGTAGCAGTCCATCTTGTACATAGATAAACAAATGAGTTAAAAAAAAACTTACCGAATTTGAGATCAAGCTCCTTACAACATGAGGGCTCATAAATACCTTTCTTCATGCATAGATATAAACCCTTAAGCTCAGACATATTAAGAATGTAATATGTATATGCCCGAAACTAACCTATAACATACATCTTCTTTGATACCATTTACTCTCTTCTACACTTCATCACTTGAAACTCCTCCTCAAATGAAATGGTGTATGAATACAAACCATTTATTACTTAGGAAACACCCTTAAGATCAACATGCCATATATGATCCTTGAAGAAACTCGAATACATGAAACAAATACTTATAGACATGTATCTAGACAAGTCACAACTTACAATGCTTGTGATAAAAACTTCAAACAATTTGACCTTCTTATGACCATATAACACTTTTCAATAGTTCCACATTCTCATTTATTTTATAAAATATATGAGAAAACATCAAAATATTCACTATACCTTATTTACTTCACCAACTATAAATACAAATTCAACTATCCCTTGAATATAATGAAATCACTCCTAGCATTTTATGCATGCACTTTCACAAGAAGAAAATGCCTATTTTGGATACAATTTTTTCCATATTAATTTCTCCAAAAGCCTTAAAGTCACTATAGACGCTAAAATTAGGTCACACTCCCATTTGGTTCCTTGAAAAATAAACACCTTCATCACATCCACCTAGCCATGACCCCCTTCACCCCATCATTAACATTAATTTAATTAAATTAATTCATTATCCTCACCATATTTATTATTTAAATATCTTAATTTAGATAATGCCCACACATACACCTCACTTAGAAACCTCATCAAGCCACCTCAACCTAAGACCTATATTTAGTAAGTTGCCATAACTAATTAAGTCTTACCCAAACCCTAAAAATAAATGCCTACATTCCCTCTAACCACATTCCTACATGTTTACAAGAAGATTCCAATCTAATCTGTGGGTAAAACAACACGAGATCCCAAAAAATCAAGGGGATATGCCTAGTTTAGTAAACCTAGGAAAGCTCACCTTGACCAATGCCAGTTACCCTTAACCATCGTCGGTTAAGTCTGAACCTCCGTCGGTCACCTTTTAACCCCAAAAAAAACGTTACTTTTGAGGTTCACAAAGGTTGGCACATTCCTGAGAGATATCACATCTTTTGAGAATAAGTTTCAGTGAGAACACACATGCAAGGAAGGAGATCAATCATTTTCTCTTACATAGACATCCAACATTCACCCAGTAACCATCCAACACTCACTCCAATAAACATTTGATCCAATCGTAAGAAGGAGAGCACATTCAACCATGCAAGATCTCCCCAACGTTTGGTGATCCTCTCGCAACTATCAAACCTCTTACCAACACCTTCATTCCTCACTCATAGATGTCCATAACCAGGTTCCAAGTAAGTAGAAAATTTTACTCCTCTGGTTTATTCATTTCATCCTTTGTTCTCCTAGCCACCCATTGACCTTCTTTCATACTCACCCCTCCATATACCCATTAAAACTTCACCAAATCCTGTCCAAACAGCCTAATACCTCATTCTAGCCAAGCAAGTCCTTTGTACAATCATAAGGGAGATCTAGAGCTCATTCTATGGTATTCCCAATATTCCACAATAACCGGCACCGGTTCTCCCCAACCGGCGTCGGTCACCCTTAACCAGAATCGGTCTCTGTATTTACCAATATAGCCCAGAACAACAACCAACCTACCTATTCCCACATTTCCCTTACTCACCTGTGACCTGCCTAAGACCTTTGTCAGACCTACAGAGACCCAAAACCAATTACTTGACCTTTAGATCTTATTTTAACCTAGCTTGTTAGATTAGATCTTCCTTATTGTGTTTTTAAGTGAGATACCTAAATCATTTCAAATTACAATATGATTTACTTCTTTACCAACTTTAAATTGATTTAAATAATGGATTGATAGCCATCTAGGAAGTATCACACTTCCCGGATCTAGCACACACTAGGCAGTCCACTGCATATATTGTTTAACTCTTTCTAGTGGTCTTGCTTTCCATTTCAAGTAGTTCCTCCTAGCCAAAAGGAAGCTCTCACAATCAGTTGTGGATTCAGAAGACATATGTGCGCAACAAAACATAAACCAAGATTCCAATAGGTATTCCTTCTATGCTCATTACCCTATTTGTTTCATCAATATTCAAAGAAACATTTAAGAATCAGGTGAAACATTTTGGCACACCAGTGGGACCCATCTAGATTTCCTTACATTTTATTCATTCCTAGGAAAATTTGTGTGTTTGTTTCCCTTTTGAAAAGCATACACATTAATTTTCTTCCTTGGTAACCTTATTTTTCTTTCTATTTTCTCTAAAAGAAACCTTTCTTTTGGTGTACTTAAAAAGAACCATTTCTTCTTGTTTTCTACACTTTAATGAAAGATCATACTTTCTCCTATTCCTCTCATTGTGTCATCAAATTCCATATTTCGATTTGGGCTTAAAAATAATTGCATTTCATTCTGATTTGTTGCATTAGCTCACATTAATTGAGGGAAACCTATACATTGGAAGTCATGCCCAACTGATGGTTGACAAACAAATCATAGAAAATCACTTCTTTCCTTTTCTCTTTCTCTGAGTCTTACCAAACCTCACAAAAATTCAAAATACATACATTCTTAAACAACATCTTACCTGAAAGAAGTTGTAGGTGATCACATGATCGGAAGAAAGTGGGCACCGAGCTCACTACTCTGCCGAGTCATACTTCAAAGTGAGGCCCACCCGCACCATAACATACCTGAAACCTCACCTTTTAGCTCTCCTTTTTTGTAGGAAGCCATCCTCACCAAAAAACTCTATTTTACACTTCATGTGTCAGTCCTTAAATAGCATAAGCTAAACAAACATAATTAAAAAGTCACTCTTAGGATTGTGTTTTTCTTAGTGTTTCTACTTGGCTTGCATTTTGAGGTGAGAGGTCACGCTCTTCATTTTTCCTTTTTCTCCTTGCATGATCCTCATCACATTTGGTGTATTCTAGCTTCATCTGAGTGTGCTTAGACCATATTCTCATCATTCTTAGAATTCTGGGTCTGATTCCACATCAAATTTTAACTCACAACCATATTTTCTTCATCACTATTTCAATTTCATAGTAACTTGATTGTCGTCGTCCAAATGACCGTTTGTTACCCCGACCGTCATCGGTTATACCCAACCAACGTCGATTCACTGTCATTTTGGTTAACCCACCCAAAAGGACACCTATTCACCTTCTTCAACTATTCAAAGTCTTTGTCACTATTATCATTCCCATTGACCTGCTAAATCTCATCAAAATTTGACATACCTGGAAAATTTGGCCTTATACCTTGTTTTTGACCAACTATCCACTATCCATAGTGATGGACCTCGGTTACACAGTGACCAGCGTCAATTTTACCCTAACTGGCATTAGTTAGCCTATGTCACTTTCATGCTGAAATTTGGTACCTAATCCACTTATTATTATATGTTCTTCCTATTCCTGTTATATTTCTGTGTCATTTACGTAAAGGTAGCTCAACTTGATCTCGTACTGCTGTCACATGGTACTAACATGTCGATAAGCTAGCGCCATCGTATTCCACGCCGCCTGTTAACTTCTCCCACCTAGCCCTTCACCACCTTCCATTTTATCACCCGCCATGGATCCTATCCAAACTATCACTATCACTACTGGAGATGAGGAGTTTGCATGACTCCTTGACCAAAACCCTGCCACCTTTCATTTTTATCTTTCCCACTCATCCACTCGAGATGCCTAAGGTTGATATACAACATGCCCGTATCTATCCCCTCGACTCTTGCTCCTACTCCCGTGTCGCCCCATCTCGGCTCCATGCTTCCCGCATCTACCTTACCCCAGTCATTTCGTAGCTAGGTCCTATACCCACTATGATTTTCGCATCTCTGTTACATCCATTGTACCCTCCACATCCAATATACCTTTGAAACCACTCAAAACACAACCTCATATGCCCCTATTGTCTCAAATATAACCATAGCTACACTACCACCTTTGGTGTCGGTGACCCCTACCCCTTTCCAAAATGTCATCCTTTCTATTCCACAATCGTTAGCCCCCATAGCTACTAGGGTCACTACAAAACTTCCACCTCCATATACGTATTATCATCGGCCTCTGTTTCATCCGTTATTCACTTTGGGTACGTAACCCTTTTTCACTACCTTCTTCTCAATCAACTTTGCATGGCAGCACTATATACCGGAATGCCACCCTTGTTACACACCCAACACCAACCCTCTTATGCTACAGGAGGCACCCATCCATCACAACCTACCAATGACCTAATCAAATTAATGATGGAAAATCTGTAGACATTGGAGGCATCAATTTTTATTCCCACAACACTCTCACCTATGACGAGATTTGGGCTTAAAAATCATTGCATTTCATTCTGATTTGTTGCATTAGTTCACATTAATTGAGGGAAACCTATACACTGGAAGTCATGCCCAACTGATGGTTGACAAACTTATCATAGAAAAGCACTTCGTTCCTTTTCTCTTTCTCTAAGTCTTAGCAAACCTCACAAAAATTCAAAATACATACATTCTTAAACAACATCTTACCTCGAAATAAGTTGTAGGTGATCACATGATCACGGGATAGTGGGCACCCAACTCACCGCTCTATCGATTCATACTTCGAGTGAGGCCCATCCCCACCATAACATACCTGAAACCTCACCTTTTAGATCTTCTTTTTGGTAGGAAGCCATCCCCACCAAAAAAATCTATTTTAGACTTCATGTGTCAGTCCTTAAATAACATAAGCTAAACAAAAATAATCAAAAATTCACTCTTAGGATCATGTTTTTCTTAGTGTTTCAACTTGGATTGCATTTTGAGATGAGAGGTCATGCTCTTCATTTTTATTTTTTCTCCTTGCATGATCCTCATCATAGTTGGTGTATTCCAGCTTCATCTGAGTGTGCTTGGACCATATTCTCATCATTCTTAGAATTCTGGGTCTGATTCCACATCAAATTTTAACTCACAACCATATTTTCTTCATCACTATTTCAATTTCACAAGAACTAAAGTGTCATTCCAAATCCGTCATTGTTTGGTTACCCCACTCGACCGTCATCGGTTATACCCAACCAATGTCAGTTCACTATCATTTTGGTTAACCCACCCAAAAGGACACCTATTCACCTTCTTCAACTATTCAAAGTCTTTGTCACTATTATCATTCCCATTGACCTACTAAATCTCATCAAAATTTGACATACCTGGAAAATTTGGCCTTATACCTTGTTTTTGACCAACTATCCACTATCCACAAGTGATGGACCTCGGTTACTGTGACCGGCGTCAGTTTACCCTAACCAACATCAGTTGGCCTGTGTCATTTTCCAGCTGAAATTTGGTACCTAATCCACTTATTACTATATGTTCTTCATATTCCTGTTATATTTCTATGTCATTTATAGAAAGGAATCCCAACCTAATCATGCACTGTTCACATGGTACCGACATGTCGATAGCAAGCTAGCCCTTGTATTCCACACTAGTTGTCAACTACTCCCACCTAGCCCTTCACCACCTTCCATTTTATCAACCACCATGGATCCTATCCAAACTATCACTATCACTACTCGGAGATGAGGAGTTCGCATGACTCCTTGACAAAAACAATTCCACCTTGCATTTTTATCTTTCCCACTCATCCACTCGAGATGCCTAAGGTTGATATACAACATGCCCGTATCTATCCCCTCAACTCTCACTCCTACTCCTTTGTCAGCCCCATCCGGCTCCATGCTTCCCACATCTACCTTACCCCAGGTCATTTCATAGCTAGGTACTATACCCGCTATGATTGTCACATCTGTTACATCCATTGCACCCTCCACATCCAATATACCTTTGACAACCACTCAAAGCACAACCTCATCTTCCCTATTTCCTCACATATACCCATAGCTACACTACCACCTTCGGTTTCGTGACCCCTACCCCTTTCCAAAATGTCATCCTTTATTCCACAATTGTTAGCCCCCATAGCTACTAGGGTCACTCACGAAACTTCCACCTCCATATACGTATTATCATCAACCTCTTGTTTCATCTCATTATTCACTATGGGTATGTAACCCCTATTTCACTACCTTCTTCTCAATCAACCTACACGGCAGCACCATATACTGGAATGCCACCCCATTACACACCCAACACCAACCCTCTTATGCTATAGGAGGAACCCATCCATCACAACCTACCAATGACCTAATCAAATTAATGATGGATAATATGCAGACATTGGAGGCATCAATTTCTGATTCCCGCAACACTTTCACCTATGACGAGATTTGTAATGAGCCCATCTACCCATCCATTCCTATTTGTCCATACCCCGTGCATTGGGAAATGCCTAAATTCAACCACTTCAATAGCAAGGAAGACCCACAACAACATTTGCAGTCATTCACACATGGGTGCTACCTAATCGCTCACGATGATGCTTTTCTCTTAAAGAACTTTCCCATGTCTCTGGATCGGACATACGTTAGATTGGTATATTGGGTTAAATAGATACTCTATATTTTCATTTAATTAGGTAGCCCAACCCTTCTTGGATCACTTCTCCATAAATATCATCAAGAAGGTTACCATGACTCGACCTATACTACATGTGTCAATATGACAAAACATTTACCACATATTTTGTTGCTCATCAAGGCGTAGCCCATCAATTAATTAGCTCACCTTCCAACTACCACAAATAGAACTCATCGATCTTTTTACGTGGGCTTATGCTAGACATATCTCACCAACCTTATAGGTCCAAACTTTCTAAACCTTTGACGAATAATTCACCATGGCACAAAAGCTAGAGGTTTGGGCCATCAAAGAGAATAAAATCTGATTACGTAATAAGAATTCGGCATTCAAGTCTGATGATACCTCTTCTTCTTCCAAACAAAGAAAATTATTCAAAGGCCAAGGGCACTAATAACACAGTGGTACTCAAGGCCAGCCCAGCTCATCCATTAAATCAAGCTATTCCCTCATCTAATCTCTCACCCATTTAGACTTTTCAATTTAGACGAGAACAATGAAAATACACCCCAATTAGCAAACCTTATTCCTTTGTCTTAGAAAATCTTATCAAAGAAGGGGCTATCACCCTTCCACCTATAAAACCACACACTAGTTTTCACCCTTCTCACCCCACACTGTATAGTATAAAGAGAAAGACATCTTTAACTATCATCGTGTAAATGGTCACAATGATGGCCATTGCATCACTTTCAAAAACATTGTCCAAGAAATGCTCGAGAAAGGTGAGTTAACTATGGATAATCCTAATGAACTTACCAATAAAAACTTGCACATCTTCAAGAAACCCTTCCCCAATCATGCCCCTTCATCTCGATCAAACCAAAGAGACCTCAAATCATGATAGCCATACTCGTGAGGTCCACACTATTTTCATTGATGCACCCATTGCTTCCCAATTACTTCATATTCCATCCATAGAAGAAATTCTAGCCCAAAGTCCTGCGTTCATATTGGAACCTACCTCTCCTATTCCTCCACCCATAGAGGAACAACTTTCACCTCCTTTCTCACCTCGGAGGAGCCTTCGCTAACATTGAGACCATTTCACCTTTGGCTTCTCCACCAAGGGAAACATCACCCACAAGTATTTCAGTCCATGGAGGATACTTTGTTATCTCCTCCACCTATAGGAGCACCCATCATTTCCTCCACCTACGAGAGGAGCACCCATTTTCTCATCCACCTATCAAGGATCCAAGTAGAGATACCTTTGGCTTTAGGTGAGCATTCTCCTTCAGCTACCCAAGATCCCGCAAACCTACTTTTAGCTCTCTTACCCACGGAGGTTGAAGCTAGCCAATTCCCCATCTCTAAGACACATGTTATAGGAATTGTTATTAGGTCCTCATCAATTCCACCTACAGATGTGCCATTCTCATGCTTTCCGATCACTTAGATTATGTGGATAGAGCCTTATTGTGGGGGCATCTTCTCGCTTCGGTCTCAACTCGGATGCGATGTCGCCATCGATACTTCCACTATCTACCCAAAAATTTTGACCAATTGAACCAAATGCAATCACCTTTCCCACAACTTCTCCCATGACACCCATCATATCTCAACACACACCCTTACCCATAACCCAACATACATCCGAATCCAAGCCCAAACCTATAACATCTTTCTCGACTAAACCTATTACTACCTTATGGATCACCCTAACCACCAGCCTTACTCATCCACCTATCAAACTAGATTTAGCTACATCCTTGAAAGTCAACACTAAACCCACTCTAGCAACCAAACAAGAACCAAGCCCATAGAATTCATACCACAGCTGCACCTATCACAGCTACATCACCTTCACCTATTCCATCCATCTTAGGACCTCAACCTCCCAACACAGTCAAGAAACTTCCACCGTCAAGAAAACCAAAACAAAACTACCCATCCCTTCCTCAAAACCTCTAACATACATCGGCACCTAAAATAGCGTACACCCGCACTTGCAGATCTCTACCACCCATACCTCTAATACCCTCAGTAACTCCTTCACTATCCACTACACTTTAGTCTCTGTCCCTCACACCCCCCGCATGACCCACATCATCTACCTTCACAAAGACACTCTATTATCCCCATGGGTAACTTGCCCTCTTTGTAACATCCTCATTTTTGTACATTAGAACAAGTAAATTTTTTTTTTTTGATAAATGCTTCTTGGTTCTAAATACATAATTTAGAACTCACAAATCAAAACAACCATTCTTATAACAAATAACCATATGAAGCTGTAATGAATCAGAGTACCTCCGATCTATTCATTCCATGACTCGGTAATCTACCGATCTATTCATGAGTATCAAGAGTTGGCATTTTTAATCTAACACATCACTCTTGCGGTTCTCTTCCCTAATCTAGGATTCAGAATGCTCTGTCCAAGGAACCTATCTGAATAATTGTTACCATTATTCATCGGCATCTCGTCCCTTAGACTAGGTGACATAGGACAACGCAATCAGCAGCTTGCGATACTTTGGCCAAAGATTTGAAACATATTTCTTATGTCTCGTATTCCTTGATGGCATACTCGTCAATCTAGAATACGTCCTTCACCCCATTCCTATGTTATGTAGAATGTCTTATGCTGACTTCTGTCAGCCTCCCATCCCAAGTTATTCACTCAGGAATGGATTAATAATATGGCAACATTATAAGGATGCTCTCGAGAACTAGGGATACACTGACATACTGGGTTAACCCTAGTTAACCCTGTGTGTCAAGGTACCACGAGTCTCCAGGGGCAGCCTCATAACATGACCATGTCGGTAACCAGTCCCGAGTAAAAACTTGTTTGAGTTTAAGGAGTAAATCTTGACGATCAATGCAAAGGGTGTTGCCATAAGTCACCTACATTGTTGTATCTTCGAGAATATACTAATCTTCTCGAAGGTACAACCCTGTAATCGACTTGTGCCATCAATCTTCAAATCTTCCTCGATAAGATCTACTTAACTTTAAGGTGTTACTTATGTGGAGTTTAAATTATACTCTAAGACACTCCTTTTTAGGGTAGTCTTTTCCTAACCCCGGGTTCCTCATCTTAAAATTTCCTTTCTTATTAAGACCCATTCCACAAAGAGAAGTTTAATAAGATTGAGGTGTCAACAAGGAGATCATTGTTTCACAATAATCATAATCTACAAAATTGGGTAGTAACCCCAAGTCTTCTCATAAGATTGCTAACTTATCCCTTTTGGGTTTATTCCAGATCTTTAAAACTGAAATATATCTTACTTATTAGTGTTAAGATATAGTGATTTTAAAAACATTCAGTACGTTGTCTTGACTTAGATCAAGGTTAGAGAGTAACAGATTACTCTTCCTGTTCAGCTTCTTGAAAGGGTTTATTTTAACCTTAGCTTCTCAAAAATCAGTGATCTAAATTACAATAGGCTTTAAATGGAACATAGCAGAACTATTAAACATTTACAAGTATTTAGTCACATAATCTTTGCAAGGCTTACCTAGAGAATTCCCAAATATCTCCAAGGTATACAATAATATAAATGTACTTTAAAACATTCGAACCGAAGAAGTTCAATCCATCAAGATACAGTTGCAACCATATACAAGTAACAATCCCTTTATTTCATTCATTACAAGCTAATCAATTACAACTTATGCATTCAGCATATGAGATACAATACTCAACAGCAAGAGAACAACTTCCTTCATATAATACAATTAGAGAAGTCAAATTGAAATTCAACATAAAACCAAATTAAATAATCGAGCATCATATCGATCTCGTGCGTGCTTTACCACTTACGACAACCATCTGCAAAATTGCCAACACAGGTCAGTTCTGAACTGAGCATGATAAGCACTAAATCTTAAAACAATTGCATTCTACCAATTGCTCTCATTGAACAACCTATTTAAATGAAATCAGGCTAAATATCTTTCTACAATTTTAACATGACTATAATGCATAACCTCTATTATAGCTGTCAAATAGTCCTAAATATTTTTAGATGACTCAACGTACATATTAGAGACTAAGAAGAACAAAATAATTCCAAAACATCCATCCATCTGTATCTCCAAGACAACATCAATCCATCAATTTATTCCATTCTAAAAAGAATATCCTATCATCTCGTATTTCAACAAGTATGATTCAAACAAGTTCACAAGGTAGTTTATAATAACCAGCAAGCTCACTGACATAATTCCTTTTCAATCATACACTATGTTAATGGTACAGACAAGTATAGCCACTTATACAGCAACACACAATTTATGCCAGTCTCTCCATACAGTACTACTGTCTATTCTTGTTTTACCCTTACCGTAGAGATCACATAAGGATACAAGAGAAGAAAACATTCATAGTTTCTAGACAAGGAGAGAATAACTTATTATTCATACAGTTATAGATATCAACATAACTTAACAGCAGAGGAGAAAGAAATAGAGACATTCATATTCCATTCCAATCATGTTCATGACTGTACCGTCCTCTCAAGAGTAATGCATTTACACTATACGCATGCGACTAAATCAGCCGAGACCACAAGAAGATACTACAGCTTCACCAGAATTCCAATATAAAATTCACCTGTAGATTATTAAGCAATACAAGAGTTCACGCGACAAGCAATAATAAAATAATCTAACCCCAAAAGGCTCAACAAATCTTTCCATATTATTCAACAACATGCAAAATATCCAACGCCATCGCCTGTCATGGCACAGCTAGTAACTTTTTATCTCAGTCAAGCTCAAGACTAAATAACACAATAACAGAAGACGTAACCGTGTGCAACCCAGCGACACTCCCACTGAGTCGAAATACTCAGCAACAAACAGCTGAATCTAATCCCTACTAAATACAGCAAGGTCTTAAATCAGAAGCCGAAATCAAAAAATAATAACCACAACAAGATCTTCATAGAAGTCATCATCATATCATTATTTTCAACAAAGTTTCATCCAAGCCGAGATAATACGAATACAGCAAGGACTCATACAGAGTCGAGTTTAAAAAGTAAACACAGCGTGGACTAGATCAGAAGTCGAGCCATCACGCAAACACGTCAGGGCTTCAACAGGAGTCGTGTTCACATGGAGATACTGCAAGGACTCCAACTAATTCAACACCAACAGTCTTCACAACTAAACTTCTACAGAAGTCTAAATACAAGATACATATTAAGGACTCCAACAGAGCCAATATCAATAAGTATTCACAACCAAGCTTATACAGAAGTCGAAACACTGGTTACATATCAAGGACTCCAACTGAGTCAATAACCACAGTATTCACAACTAAGCTTATACAAGAGAAAAACATAATATACGCTTCAAGGATTCAAAAGGAGTCGAACCCATGTAGTATTCTCAAATAAACTTCTACTGAAGTAGAAATACAAGATACATATTAAATTCAAGAATTCCAACTATATCAATAACATACAGAATTCACGACTGAACTCCTACAGAAGTAGAAACGTATGTTACTTTTCAAGGACTCAAAAGGAGTCGAACCCATTTAGTATTCTCAAATAAACTTCTACTGAAGTAGAAAGATACTATCTATTTCCAAGAATTCCAACTGTATCAATCTCAACAAGTGTTAACAGCAAGGCTTCAACAAAAGTCTATACCAAGCAAGAAAGCATTTTTATGGACTCCAACAGAGTCGAATTCGTACATTATCCTTGCAAGCATTTCTACGAAATCTAACCGAAATGCAAAACACAGCAAGATAATTCAACCGTACGAAACAAAATGTACACCCAGCAAGGGTTCAACTGAATAATCGAGCCAGCATGAAGATACAAAAAACTAATTCATACAATGCTACCATAAAAACCAACTGGACCAAAAATCATCTGAACAGAGTTGTTCTAATGAAATCATTTGAAGGAAAGAAATATTTTTAAAAGTTAGGGCCTAACATGCCTGGTAATGTCGCTTAAAAATCCAAAGAAGACCTCTGAAAGAGCTCGAGCCTTCTCCTCTTTTTCCACGTTAGATTCAACAACAATAATTTGTTATTTCCATGCCTTATAAACTTTCCTCGATAGAGAAAAGAGCTAGTTATTCTCATAGTTGCCATGCAACAAGTAAGTAGACTGGTTCAAGAACCAGGTGATCAAACAGAGAGAAAACCGAGCATATGGAAAACCAAAAATGAACTAGTTTTCCATTTTGCATGCCTTCCCGAAAGCGATCCGTGCTCAAAGCCGAGTTCCTTAATTGCATTAACTCCAAAATTCCTACTCAATCTCCATTGCCACCGACCGCCATAGTTGGCATGGACAAAAAAAACCAAAGACCATTTCCAGATTTGGCAACTCTGCCACATCGGATTTCATTAGCCATTTGAAACTTCCACCAAATCCCTTGTCCTTCATACTTATCCATCTCATTTAATGCCATAGAAACTACCGCCCATGGCTCGCACCCCTTCATAGGTCCCTTTCATCCATGATCATTAGTTTGGTTAGAAACATAGGTTAGATCTTAAGGTGATACTTAGTCTAACCTCCTTAGCGCTAGGTCACTAACCTTAGAAACATTTAGCTTATAGTTTAGGGCTAGGTTAGATTAGCACTAATCCAACCCATAGGTTATAGTTTAGGTTTAGGTTATTAACCTTAATAAATCCAGTCTAGGTCTAACAAATAGAATCGTTCAGTATAAGAACCAACGAGATACATTCCCGAAATGGATTCAATCCAACATTGATAATAAGCTAGCAATATATATATATATATATATATATATATATATCAGAATTTATTACCTGGCTCAAAGTCTAGACCTTCCTGATATTACGATATCGGGAACCAATTCATTTAACAAGATCAGCCTGAGTTAACTCCTGAATTTCTCATTCCACACATTCAGACCTTGCAACCTTCGTAAGGTCTATAATTTTTGGTTCATCTAGAATAAACTTAAAACATCTCTTGGATCAATGCAACTGATCCAAGGCTGAGTCATAAAGATGGGTAAATCCACAATTCATTCCGAAATCAGATTAAACTCAGGTGCTAAAAATGAAAGAAATAAAAGAGTCCAAGCATATCCTGGCTCAGTCAAAGATCTTCAAATGCAAAGAAGATACAATCCATATCAAGCATGACTTCACAATCAAAGGAACACATCCTTTTACAGAAGAAATCATATATCAACACTTGAATGCTCAGGAGGAAGTAACAATAGTTCAGGGTGTTACATGCTTCCCTCCTAAAAGATTCATCATCCCGATGATTACATATTTGATTTACCTTCAGGTCAACCAATTTATTAGTTCACAATACAATGTGACTATTTCCAACTTGAATAGTTCTAGAAATCAATGTCACGATACATTTTATTCAGCCTGAATAATGTTTGCCTCAATCTGGCTTTCATATAAACATGAAAAAGATAAGTTCATAAAAAAAATGTTTGTCAACAGATTTCATCCTGTTGAAAAAGAAAAGGAAAAGCAATTTTCATCTCTTCCAGATTTTCCCAAGTTGCACTTTCTTCGTTAAACTGGTCCCACTAGACTGACATTGTTGTATTTCACGATTTCTCAAATGCAATTGCAAGTTTCCAGCACTCGTGTGGGTTTAACCACGATTATTCCTGGGTCTTGGACCTGCAAGGAATTCCAATTTAATACATGTGAAAAATCTGAAATGTATTTCTTAAGCAAAGAAATATGGAAAACATCATGCATGTGAGATAAAGTAGGTGGTAGTGCTAATCGATAAGCCACGATTGATTATTTCAACAATTTCGAAAGGTCCCACGAAACGAGGTGACAACTTGGCAGCCTTGCCAAAAGTTATAGAACTCTTTCTGGGTTTAACACGAAGAAAAACCTTCTCACCAAGCTCAAACCTTCAATCAACCCGCTTAAGGTCAGTATAGCTCTTCTTTATATTTGCTGTGTCCTTTAATCGTTCATGAATCAACTTTACTTGTTGTTCCATTTCAGTGAGGATCTCTGGTCCAATTACCACTCTATCCTCAATACTATCCCAACTAACAGGGGTTCTACGCTTTCTTCCATAAAGTGCTTCAAATGGTGCCATTTTAAGAGATGAGTGATAAGTGTTGTTTTATGCAAATTCAACTAATGGAAGATACTCTTCCCATTTATACTATTGATCCATGTAATACATTCGCAACATGTCTTCCAACACTTGATTTACTCTCTCGGTTTGTCCATCCGTTTCTGGATGATATGCAGAACTGAAGTTTAGTTTCGTTCCAAGAGCTGTATTAAGTGTTTGCCAAAATCTTGACGTCATTCTAGGATCCCTGTCAGATATAATCAATTCTGGTACACCATGTAACCTGAAAATTTCATGTACGAATCTTTTGGCCAACACTGGTGAATCATCCTTTAGATTTCCAGCGATGAAATGAGCTACCTTAGTTAGTTTATCTACAACTACCAGGATAACATCATGTTTATTCCTGGACATAGGTAACCCTTGTACAAAGTCCATGCTTATTACTTGCCATTTGTACTGCGGTATGCTATGAGGATATAACAGTCCAGCAGGGTGCATGTGTTCTGCCTTAACCCGCTGACATTCCAGACAATGAGTCACAAAATCAATGACATCCTTTTTCATACCTTTCCAAAAGTATTGCTGTTTCAGATCAGCAAGCATTTTTGTGATACCCGGGTGTCCAGAGAAAGGTGAATTATGAAATTCAACTAACAACTTCTTTCTCAAATCGTTCAGCATAGGTACGTATACCCTGTTTTCATAACGTAAGATTCCTTCATTATCAAAATGAAAACCCTTATACCTTTCATCATTAGGTTCTGCAGCAAGCGCTGCTTTTACTTGCTGAAAGTATATATCAGATTCTGAGGCACTTTTTACCTCATCCTTAAACTAAGTTCTTAATGTTATAAGAGCAGAAATGTGCTTCCTATGACTTAGAGCATCTGCTACTCTATTCTCTTTCCCTTTGATGTAGCTAATATCAAAATCATATTGGGATAAAAACTCTAACCACCTTCTCTGTCTGGCATTTAGATTAGGCTGAGTGAAAATATATTTCAGTCCTAAGTGATCGGTTTTCAACTCAAAAGGTTTCCCAAGTAAATAGTGTCTCCAGGACTTGAAGTGCATGAACAATGGCAGTGAGCTCCAAATCATGAGGAGCATAGCTTATCTCATGTAACTTAAGTTTTCTACTTTTATATGCTATGACTTGATCATTTTGTAACAAAACACCTCCAAGGCCTTCCCCAGAAGCATCCGTTACAATAGTAAAACTCCCATTAGGGTCGGGTACAGCTAAAATAGGTGCGGAAGTCAACTGACTTTTCATACTTTTGAAATCAGTTTCGCACTTATCATTCCAAATAAATTTCTTATCCTTCTTCTACAATGAAGTTATCGGTGCAACCACTTTAGAAAAATCCTTAACAAATTTTCTATAATAACCAGCAAGACCCATGAAGCTTCTTACTTCGTGCACATTCTTTGGTGCAGGCCACTCAGTTATTACCACTATTTTTGAAGGATCCACAGCAATTCCTTCCTTGCTAATGACATGACCCAAATAGTGAACTTTTGTATCAAAGAAAGAACATTTGGATAACTTACCATATAAATTTCTTTTTCTCAAAATCCCCAAAACTATCTTCAAATGCTCCTTTTGCTCCTCAACACTTTTAGAATAAATGAGAATATCGTCCAAGAATACAAGTACAAACTTGTCCAAATATTCTTGAAAGATATTATTCATTAAGTTCATAAAAGCTACGGGTGCATTAGTTAATCCAAAGGGTAGAACTGTGAATTCATAATGTCCATACCTTGTTCGGAAAGCTGTTTTATGAATATCTTCTTCTCTAATCCTTAACTGATGATAACCAAATTGTATATCTATCTTAGAATAAACCGCTACCCCATGCATCCGATCAAATAGATAGTCGATCCTTGGAAGTGGGTATCTTTTCTTGATTGTTTCTTTGTTCAACATCTGATAATCAATACACAGCCTAAGTGTTCCATCCTTCTTTTTCACAAATATTACTGGCACTCCCCAAGGTGAAACACTTGGTCTAATCAAACCTTTAGACAAAAGTTCTTGCAATTGTGCCTTAAGCTCGACTAACTCTGTAGTAGTCATCCGATAAGGTGCTTTGGAAATAGGTTCCGTTCCTAGTTTGATTTCGATGGTGAAGTCAAATTCCCTCTTGGGTGGTAACCCTAGTAATTCCTCCGGAAAAACATCTTTGAAACTTTGTAGCAGAGGAAATCGTTTCATGGAATCACCATCTTCTTCTAAAAATTCAGATATCTTTACTGCATAAAGGGTACATCCTTTGTTTTTAGCCTTTTTAAGCTGCATAGCTGACAGTTTTCTAACTGAAATTTCCCGTTTCACACCTTGAATCTCTGTTGTTTCTAGCTGATCATCTAAACATTTTATATTCTTTTCATAACAGTCTACTTTTTCTTTATGGTCAGCTAACCAATTGACACCAATGACAATGTCATAAGATCCCAAAGGTGTAACATAGAGGTCAACTTCCGTGGAAAAGTTAGGTAAGTCAAGGACTGCCCCAAAAAGACACATACTCACTGTATGAACAAAGTTATTACCATACTGTACAGTCCAAGATTTATCCATTTTTCTAGCTTTTCTCTTAAGTTTAGAAGCAAGTTTACTAGAAATTAAACATTCAGTAGCTCCTGTATCAAAAAAAATAGTGATAGGTATGCCAAATAACTTACCCGGAACTTCTATAGGTGTCACCTGCTTTTTAGCTTGCTTGTCATGCACTCTTTGCGGCATGTATCTTCTCGCTACTCTTTGTAACATGTATCTTATCTTGCTGATTATGATCATCCTTCTTCAAAAGGCATTGATTTGTGTAGTGGTCTTTGCCACAATTGTTGCAGCCTCCTACAGGTCCCTTTTTAGGCTCAAAATTTCCTCCAGCCTTGTAATTATCATGTTGTCCTCCATAGGGCTTCTGCCCATTGTTATAATTTTTGGCAAAATTATCCCTTACATTTCTAGCAGGCTTATTCGCTACTGCTTTCTTACTATTATCCCCAGAAACTTACTTCTGTTTCCAAACTTTTTCCATGGTCCCTTTTTGGGTGCAAGTGAAGTTGAAGAAGGGTTTGCAATCTTCTTCCGCACTTCCTCTTTATGAGTAGAAATAGCCTTTAATTTCTATTCTTGTCTTATGGCCTTTTCAACAACTCCTTCCATAGTGGTTGGACTGTGAACATCGACCTCTCCCCCTATCACGGGATTCAATCCCATGATGAATTTCCTTATTCTGAACTTCTCGTCAGTTTGATACTGTGGTACATACTTGAGGAGTTTTGTAAATCGCTCCCAGTATTCAGTTACCGTTAGCTTCCCTTGAGCTAAGTTCTGGAATTCTGTCATTTTCTGATCATAGAAGAGTTGTGGCAGCCAACGTTGCCTGAAATAGCCCTTAAATTGATCCCAAGTAATATTGGTCTAATCAATATTTAGCTCAACTTTACGGCTATCCCACCACGAAGATGCTTCGTGGGATAGCTTTGGTTTCCTCTGAGAAGTTTCTTATTGCAAAGTACTTCTCCATTTCACTGAGCCAGTTCTCAGCTCCATCTCCTAATGTGGTGCCATCATATTTAGGTGGACTTATCCTTTTTATATCATTAGTGAGTTCCGCTGCCAACTTGGCCTTTTTGTTTTCTGGTTGTACAGGTGCATTTCCAGCGTTATTATCAACACCCATATCGGGGTTGTCCTCAGGAGGTTGCTGATTGTTATTACCAGCTTCATCATCCTCCTCATTTCCCATCACCTACTATGTTCAAGTACAGCCAAATGATCTCTTGTGTCCAATAGGGCAGCAAGGATCTCATCAATCTTTTGGGTTGTTGCTGCCCCTCCTTCAGGTGGAGCATTATTTGCAACATTCCCCCTTGTTCTAACCATTTTCTGTTACAAGAAAATTCAGGTTTTTAACAGATTATGGACACAATAGGTCCAAGATCTGCAACCTTCACTCGATACCAAGATGTAACATCCTTATTTACGTACATTAGAACAAGTAAATTTTTGTTTTTGATAATTGCTTCCTGGTTCTAAATACATAATTTAGAACTCACAAATCAAAACAACCATTCTTATAATAGATAACCATATGCAGTTGTAATGACTCGGAGTACCTCCGATCTATTCACTACATGACTCGGTAATCTACCAATCTATTCATGAGTATCAAGAGTTGGCATTTTTAATCTAACACATCACTTTTGTGGTTCTCCTCCCTAATCTGGGATTCAAAATGCTCTGTCCAGGAACCTATCGAATAATTTTTACCATTATTCATCGGCATATCTTCCCTTAGACTAGGTGATATAGGACAACGCAATCAACACTTGCGATACTTTGGCCAAAGATTTGAAACATATTTCTTATGTCTCGTATTCCTTGACGGCATACTCGTCAATCTGGAATACGTCCTTCACCCCATTCCTATGTTATGTAGAATGTCTTATGCTTTGACACCGGCCTCCTTGTCCCAAGTTATTCACTCAGGAACGGATTAATAATATGGCAATGTTATAATGATGCTCTCGAGAACTAGGGATACATCGACATCTTTGGGTCAACCGTAGTTAACCCTGTGTGTCAAGGTACACCGAGTCTCCAGGGGCAGCCTCATAACATCACCATGTCGGTAACCAGTCCTGGAGTAAAAACTTGTTCGAGTTTAAGGAGTAAATCTTGATGATCAATGCAAAGGGTGTCGCCATAAGTCACCTGCATTGTTGTATCTTCGAGAAGATCCTAATCTTCTCGAAGGTACAACCCTACAATCGACTTGTGCCATCAACCTTCAAATCCGCCTCGATAAGATCTACTTAACTTTAAGGTGTTACTTACGTGGAGTTTAAATTATACTTTAAGACACTCCTTTTTAGGGTAGTCTTTTCCCAACCCCTGGGTTCCTCATCTTAAAATTGCCTTTCTTATTAAGACCCATTCCACAAAGAGAAGTTTAATAAGATTGAGGTCTCAACAAGGAGATCATTGTTTCACAATAATCCTAATCTACGAAATTGGGTAGTAACCCCAAGTCTTCTCATAAGATTGCTAACTTATCCCTTTTGGGTTTATTCCAGATCTTTAAAACTGAAATATATCTTACTTATTAGTGTTAAGATATAGTGATTTTAAAAACATTCAGTACGTTGTCTTGACTTAGATCAAGGTTAGAGAGTAACAGATTACTCTTCCCAGTTCAGCTTCTTGAAAGGGTTTATTTTAACCTTAGCTTCTCAAAAATCAGTGATCTAAATTACAATAGGCTTTAAATGGAACATAGCAGAACTATTAAACATTTACAAGTATTTAGTCACATAATCTTTGCAAGGCTTACCTAGAGAATTCCCAAATATCTCCAAGGTATACAATAATATAAATGTACTTTAAAACATTCGAACTGAAGAAGTTCAATCCATCAAGATACAGTTGCAACCATATACAAGTAACAATCCCTTTATTTCATTCATTACAAGCTAATCAATTACAACTTATGCATTCAGCATATGAGATACAATACTCAACAGCAAGAGAACAACTTCCTTCATATAATACAATTAGAGAAGTCAAATTGAAATTCAACATAAAACCAAATTAAATAATCTGAGCATCATATCAGATCTGCGTGCCTTTACCACTTACGACAACCATCTGCAAAATTGCCAACATAGGTCAGTTCTGCGAACTGAGCATGATAAGCACTAAATCTTAAAACAATTGCATTCTACCAATTGCTCTCATTGAACAACCTGTTTAAATGAAATCAGGCTAAATATCTTTCTACAATTTTAACATGACTATAATGCATAACCTCTATTATAGTCACAAACAATTCCTAAATATTTTCAGATGACTCAACGTACATATTAGAGACTAAGAAGAACAAAATAATTCCAAAACATCCATCCATCTATATCTCCAAGACAACATCAATCCATCAATTTATTCCATTCTAAAAAGAATATCCTATCAGCTCGTATTTCAACAAGTATGATTCAAACAAGTCCTTAAGGTAGTTTATAATAACTAGCAAGCTCACTGACATAATTCCTTTTCAATCATACACTATGTTAATGGTACAGACAAGTATAGCCACTTATACAGCAACACACAATTTATGCCAGTCTCTCCATACAGTACTACTGTCTATTCTTGTTTTACCCTTACCGTAGAGATCACATAAGGATACAAGAGAAGAAAACATTCATAGTTTCTAGACAAGGAGAGAATAACTTATTATTCATACAGTTATAGATATCAACATAACTTAACAGTAGAGGAGAAATAAATAGAGACATTCATATTCCATTCCAATCATGTTCATGACTGTACCGTCCTCTCAAGAGTAATGCATTTACACTATACGCATGTGACTAAATCAGCCGAGACCACAAGAAGATACTACAACTTCACCAGAATTCCAATATAAAATTCACCTATAGATTATTAAGCAATACAAGAGTTCATGTGAAAAGCAATAATAAAATAATCTAACCCCAAAAGGCTCAACAAATCTTTCCATATTATTCAACAACATGTAAAATATCCAATGCCATCACCTGTCATGGCACAGCTAGTAACTTTTTATCTCAGTCAAGCTCAAGACTAAATAACACAATAACAGAAGACGTAACCATGTGCAACCCAACTGACACTCCCACTGAGTTGAAATACTCAGCAACAAACAACTGAATCTAATCCCTACTAAATACAGCAAGGTCTTAAATCAGAAGCCGAAATCAAAAAATAATAACCACAACAAGATCTTCATAGAAGTCATCATCATATCATTATTTTCAACAAAGTTTCATCCAAGCCGAGATAATACGAATACAGCAAGGACTTGTACAGATTCAAGTTTAAAAAGTAAACACAACATGGACTAGATTAGATGTCGAGCCATCACACAAACACGTCGGGATTCAACAGAGTCGTTTTCACATGGAGATATTGTGCAGGACTCCAACTAATTCAACACCAACAGTCTTCACAACTAAACTTCTACAGAAGTCTAAATACAAGATACATATTAAGGACTCCAACAGATCCAATATCAATAAGTATTCACAACCAAGCTTATACAGGAGTCGAAACATTGGTTACATATCAAGGACTCCAACTGAGTCAATAACCACAGATATTCACAACTAAGCTTATACAGAAGAGAAAACATAATATACGCTTCAAGGATTCAAAAGGAGTTGAACCCGTGTAGTATTCTCAAATAAACTTCTACGTGAAATACAAGATACATATTAAATTCAAGAATTCCAACTATATCAATAACATACAGAATTCACAACTGAACTCCTACAGAAGTAGAAATGTATGTTACTTTTCAAGGACTCAAAAGGAGTCGTACCCATTTAGTATTCTCAAATAAACTTCTACAGTAGAAGATACTATCTATTTCCAAGAATTCCAACTGTATCAATCTCAACAAGTGTTAACAACAAGGCTTCAACAAAATTCTATACCAAGCAAGAAAGCATTTTTATGGACTCCAACAGATTTGAATTCGTACATTATCCTTGCAAGAATTTCTACGAAATCTAACCGAAATGCAAAACACAGCAAGATAATTCAACCGTATGAAACAAAATGTACACCCAGCAAGGGTTCAACTGAATAATCGAGCTAGCATGAAGATACAACAAACTAATTCATACAATGCTACCATAAAAACCAACTGGACCAAAAATCATCTGAACAAAGTTGTTCTAATGAAATCATTTGAAGGAAAGCAATATTTTTAAAAGTTAGGGCCTAACATGCCTGGTAATGTCGCTTAAAAATCCGAAGAAGACCTCTGAAAGAGCTCGAGCCTTCTCCTCTTTTTCCATGTTAGATTCAACAACAATAATTTGTTATTTCCATGCCTTATAAACTTTCCTCGACAGAGAAAAGAGCTAGTTATTCTCATAGTTGCCATGCAACACCAAGTAGACTAGTTCGAAGAACTAGTGATCAAACAAAGAGAAAACCGGAGCGTATGGAAAACCAAACAACCAACTAGTTTTCCATTTTGCATGCCTTCCCGAGCAGTCCGAGCTTGGAAACTAAGTTCCTTAATTGCATTAACTCTGAAATTCCCGCTCAATCTCCATTGCCACCGACCGCCATAGTTGGCGATGGACAAAAACAAACCAAAGACCATTTCCAGATTTGTTGACTTTGCCACGTCAGATTTCATTAGCCGTTTGAAACTTCCACCAAATCCCTTGTCCTTCATACTTATCCTTCTCATTTAATGCCATAGAAACTACCACCCATGGCTCACACCCCTTCATAGGTCCCTTTCATCCATGATCATTAGTTTGGTTAGAAACATAGGTTAGATCTTAAGGTGATACTTAGTCTAACCTCCTTAGCGCTAGGTCACTAACCTTAGAAACATTTAGCTTATAGTTTAGGGCTAGGTTAGATTAGCACTAATCCAACCCATAGGTTATAGTTTAGGTTTAGGTTATTAACCTTAATAAATCCAGTCTAGGTCTAACAAATAGAATCGTTCAGTATAAGAACCAACAGATACATTCCCGAAATGGATTCAATCTAGCATTGATAATAAGCTAGCAATATATATATATATATATATATATATATATATATATATATCAGAATTTATTACACGCTCAAAGTCTAGACCTTCCCGATATTACGATATCGAAACCAATTCATTTAACAAGATCAGCCTGAGTTAACTCCTGAATTTCTCATTCCACACATTCATACCTTGCAACCTTCATAATGTCTATAATTTTTGGTTCATCCAGAATAAACTTAAAACATCTCTTGGATCAATGCAACTCATCCAAGGCTGAGTCATAAAGATGGGTAAATCCACAATTCATTCCAAATCGATTAAACTTAGGTGCTAAAAATGAAATAAATAAAAAGTCCAAGCATATCTGGCTCACCAAAGATCTTCAAATGCAAAGAAGATACAATCCATATCAAGCATGACTTCACAATCAAAGGAACACATCCTTTACGAAGAAATCATATATCAACACTTGAATGCTCGGGAGGAAGTAACAATAGTTCAAGGTGTTACACTCTTCCCCATCTACTTTTCCTTCTATACCTCGTACACACATATCACCCTTACCCAAGAAGGTACAACCTAAAGACAAAACTCCACTACCCCCTAATAAAGTATTTAAAACAACCACATGCCCTCCTTCCCATTCATCTACCACACCCCTACTTAAGTAAACAAGACCAACACCCAAGACCACTCTAGCACCAAAAACCATTGCTCGACCCAATCACCCTCTTGCAGGACCATTCCTCAAAATCAACTACACCTACACCTAAAACCACTTTCACTTCCCGTTACAACCCTCTGCGGGTCCTATGCCAAAATCTTAACCAACCTCCTTGAGACTTTTGTCATAACGTTACCACCACTCAAACCTTATGACCCCTTCAAACCCAAGCCAAAAGGGTTTGATGACACTAAAATTTGTGCCTACCATCATGTGCCAAGGCACGATGTGGAGAACTACAAGGCTTTGAAAACTATCCTTATCCATTTGTGTCCTTCGGAAGCCAATTTTGATGATATCGACCTTCTCGATGAGGACCCTACTTCACCAACACCCATTCCCACAGTCCTTCCTCCACTGTTCTCTCAACAACCATGACCTCCACCCCCAAAGCTCCTAGAGCCACATCCAAGATTCTAAATTAACATGGTTCACATCAGAGAACTTGCCACACCATCACCTAAATGTCATTGCACCTAGGTCACTTCACAAGGCTTTTCTCCCCTTGTAGGTTTCTACCTATCATGTCATTATACCACTCACCCTACACCTTCTTTATTTTCCAACTCCCCTCAAATCAACTTGATCCATGTTTCTACCCATGCTCGGAAAGATAAAGGCAAGGAAAAGGCACCCTACCAACCAACCAATCCTATACCCAACATACCATCTGTACCTACACCTAAGATTACTATCTGCATGCCCCACATACCCTATTTATAATGGGGTCACACATCACATAATGCTGAAACAACTACACCAATCTCCCCTCAAAATGTCCCTATATGACCTCCTCCAAACCTCAAAATCCCAATGTCAAGCTCTCATGGAGATTCTTCAATCTATTGAGGTTTTACCCAATGACCCTACATCCATAGCATCCATTATCACACCCCACCTTATAGCCTCTCTCACAAAATTTCCACCTTTATCCACACCTCACCCTACTCACCAAATAGCCTCCTTAGCTTCTCGGAGGAAGATATCACACCACAAGAAATAGATGACCCAAACCCATCCCTCTTCATCTCTGTCCACATCGATGATATACATGTATGACATGTAATGATCGATTGGGTGCTATCATTCATATCATTTCATCCCATGCATTCACTCAAATGCACATACCTAATAATTACATGCATAAACATCCCATCATGTTGCATTCATTCAATGATGCTATCATCTCTACACTAGGCACCATCATCCGCCACATTCACGTGGGCCTCTACACTATTCTAGAGTTATTCTACATCTTGGAGGGTGAATTTCAATATAACCTGTTACTTGGCAGACCCCGGATTTGTGTCATGGGTTACGTTCCTTCCACTTTGTATCATTGTGTAAATTTTGAACACGAAGGATATACCTACACTATCCTAGTGAAACCATCACCTTTTAAAACATGCAACATGCTTTACCAACCCAATGATGTGCTCATACCCATTAAGGCGTCTACCTCCACAACCACTACCGCTTCATCTATGCCTCCATTTACCAAAGAAATCGCTACCTCAACCACACACGCCTCCTCCATTCTTATCACACCACAACCTCTATGACTAACCCATCACCTCCCAATCTATTAGCTCCACGTCCACATCAACCACCAACACATCATTTATTCTAGCTACCCATATACCAACCACCAATCCCTTGGAAGGCATTTTTCAACACCTCACTCTGGGAGAATACCACCTATATAGTGTCAACACCTTCCTTACTCCACAAGAGTATGGAAGTCTTCACCAACATCCTCGCTATGATCACCACATAGGAGAGTGCCTCCTTTATGGTCCTCCTCACCTTCATACTAGTATCACCTCTAGTGGGACTTGATACTACCACTTACACACCCAAACCACCGTCACAAACCCGCCCATTTTCCGTTGACTTCCAGTCTCTCACTAATCACCATTTCACCCACACCTTCCTGCACCAATGTGCATGGAAGGGATTTGGTTTTGGATTTTATGAGCAAGGCTGCCATAATTTTATTCCATGTACCACCCGCAAAACATAATCTACGACCATAGTGGTATCGAATTTCTGAACCACCTACGAAACAGGTCCCTCATTGAACTCATCAAGGAAATCAGTCCTTCTCCACCTTCTTCACCTGCTCCCACCTTCATCGCCACCTTTTCCAACGAAATCAATGGATCTAGAATCTATCCCTCCTAACTTTTTTTTCATAAACAACATTTCCTTGGGGCCTTTGACTTATCAACGTCAGGGCAAGGCTCCTTCCTCTCTTCCCTTCCTGTATCCTGAAATGATCGATGATGATACACCTTAAATAAACGTTATTCAATGTCAGGATGATGAATCTATAATCACCTACCTTGGTGCAAAAGACTCATATATTCATCAATCGTTACCCTCTGAGATGTAAACCATGTTGAATGAATCAACTATCAAGATCAACATTCATACTCAGGACAACCCGCACATCCTAAAGATCAATCAATCTTTAGATGCTGATAAAAAAGAAGCCATCACTTCTTTTCTCAAAGATCATAACCACGCTTTTGCTTGGTCTTACATAGACATGCCCAGGTATTGACCCCACCATAGTGGTCCACAATATCGTAACCATTCCCTATGCAAAACCCATCAAACAAAAGATGAGAAAAATGTACCCTTCCATTTCCTTCTCGTCAAATAAGAACTTCAACACCTTCTTTCTATTTCCTTCATATTACCCATTGATTATCCTCGTTCAATTTTTAACATTGTCCCTATCACTAAGAGACAGGAGGACTCCGAATTTACATGGATTTTCATGACCTCAAACTAGCCTACCCAAAAGATGACTTCCCCTTACCTCGTATTATACAACTAGTTGACCTTACCACTGGTCACGAGATGTTATCACTCATGGATGGCTTCTCGGGTTATAACCAAATCCCACTTGCCCTAGAGGATCAACACAAAACCATGTTCATAACCCCTTGGGGACCTTCTTCTACCGATTCATGCCTTTTGGACTTAAAAACACTGGTGCCACGTATCAGTGGGCTATGACTTATATCTTCCATAATATCATGCATAGTATATTGGAAGATTATGTGGATGACCTCCTCACCAAATATAAATGCTGCTCCGAGCACCTTTTCCTCCTCAAAACCATTTTTGATCAACTCATTAAATATTACGTCCACCTTCATCCCAAGAAGTGTGTATAGAAGTTGACTGCTAAAGTCAAGGCTATTCTGGAAATTCCTTCGCCCACTATCCTTAGACAAATCCGTAGCCTGTAAGGTAAGTTGCAGTCTATTCATCGTTTCATTTCAAAATTATCTAGTCGAGTGTCAACCATTTCATCATCTTCTCAAGAAGGATATCTCCTTTAGATGGGATAATGATTTCCACAAAGCTTTCGAGGCCCTAAAACAATACCTTCTTCAACCACCCGTACTCATTCGCCTAAAAGATGATTAACCTTTCTACCTATACATCCCGCCTACTGATCACTCGTTGGGAGCCATGCTCGCTCATCATGATGAACAAAAAGGGAGAAGGTGGTTTATTACATAATCCGTACTCTTTTTTACTATGAAACTCGATACAACCATCTCGAAAAACTTTTCTTAGCCTTAGTTTTTGTTTCCACAAAACTCCGCCATTACCTACTCAACCACAAAACCTATGTTGTAATGAACACCGAACCCCTACACTTCATGTACGCTAAAAATTACGAAAATCAACATGTCACATGTTGGCTTATGCTTTTAGTTGACCTCCACCTTGAATTCATTCATCAAAAGTCCATCAAGGGCCAAGCTATTATTGACTAATTGGCTGATGCACCTATTTTTGGGGATCAACCCTCTAATTTTGATTTTCCGATGAGTCAATTGCTACCCTTTTCTTACATGAACCCACCTATCAAATGGCACTCTTCTTCGATGGGTCCAAGTGTCGGTGTGGAGGAGGGGCTGGTATTATCCTCATTACTTTTTATGGTGAACCCATGCCTTTGTCATTCAAACACAATTCGAATGTACAAACAATATTTCCAAATACAAAGTGCTTGTATTAGGTCCCCACACCGCCTATGCCCTAGATGTTAAATCAATCAACATCTTTGGTGATTCCCAATTGGTCATAAACCAATTCAATGGTATATACTAATGTCATAATGAGATACTTCAAAAGTATAAACATCATGTAGACACACATTTTACTACCTTTGACCGTTACGCCCTTCAAACCATCCCCATTCAACCAATAAATTTATAGATACCATGGCCTCGCTTGGCTTCTCAAATACCCGCTTCATCCACCAATTCTAACATCTTTATCACCATACAATGACTCTAATTACCTTCTTATTTACCTCATAAAGTTTACTTTTTCGAGCCACCACCCCGATCCAAGTGACATTTGGTATAAAAATACTCCGACTACCTTTCTCTCTCCATATTACCTCCTAATATCACCAGTAATGGACAACACGTCTTCCTTAAAAATGTCTCTCACTATGTCATCATGGGGGCCTCCTCTATAAGCGTGACTTTGATGGTATTCTCTTACAATGCCTCATGAGTTTTGAAATTCCTTACCGTTAAGGAATTTCATGATGGCATATGCGGAGGTCACTTCGAAAGTGGCCTTGCTATTGCTAAGTGTATTCTTTTCCTCGCTTATTACTAGTTGACCCTCAACCATGATTTTTGTGATTATGTCAAATGTTGTGTAAAATTCCAACAACATGCCAACCTTCATCATACACCCATTCATGCCTTACAGGTAACCCATGACCTTTTTCCTTTCTCTCAATGGGGTTTGGATCTTGTCAGAGAGATTAACCCGCATTCTTCGCAATGACATTAATGGATCATCACCGCTACCAAATACTACACAAAATGGGTGGAGGCCATGCCACTCATCTCCATGAAAGCTAAGAAAATATGCGAGTTCATGAATAATCACATCATTTTTCACTTTGGTGTTCCTCATTGTCTCATCATTGATAATGGAAAAGAATTCAAAAACAAAACATTGCAAAAACTTTGCGACGCCTTCAACATTCAGCTAAGTTTCTCATCACCTTATTACCCACAGACCAACGGCCAAGCCAAATCCACTAACAAAACCTTAAATAAAATTCTCATGAAAGTGGTTAACGATACTAGGAAGGATTGGCATACGCACATTCCTTTTTCCATGTGGGCATACCACACTAGTATCCATACTTCCACTACAGCCACACCATTTTCTCTATTCTACGGTACTGAGGCTATTCTACCTCTTGAAGTCTAGATTCCCTCACTCCGCATTTCTCTCCATGACATGCTCAATGATGATGACTTTCATCAGGACCGTTTAGCACAACTTGAGTTATTAGATGAATGTCATCTTAACGCTCTTGACCACCTTCAAGTTTACTAAAAATGTATCAAACGTGCCTATGAAAAATGTGTCCATGAATGAACCTTCCAAGTCGGTGACCTTTTCCGAAAGAAAATCAACATGTAACCAAAGCAAAAAAAAGTAAACAGGGAAAATTTTCTCCTAATTGGCTTGGACCATACATCATGACCCATACTTATGGATCAGGTGCTTATTGTTTATCTTCACTCGATGGTAAACCCGAACCTGAGCCCCTTAATGCCTTGCATCTTTGACCATTCTACTATTGACCTATAGTCCTACCTCACCTTTTGCCTCTTTCCATGCTCATCCCTTGAGCGCTACCCACTTCTTACATCTCACCAATGATTAAAAAGAATCATGTGAGTACCCATCACTTGTTATCTTCTCTTGAATGTGTGTACCATGGCACTGCACATAACATGATTCTCATGGATACTTTTTGTCTACCTTTAGATGAGATCCCATGGTCGTTTCACCCTACTTTCTGAACAAGAATCCTATTCTTCACCTTGGTATTGTCCATGACTTTAAATCTATCACTTGGGACACAACTCCTTGAGTCAAAATTCTAATAAAAATATGAATCCCTCAAAAGTACATCTCCTCTCGACAATTGCTGCTATAAATAGAAATTTGCTCCTTGAAGGACAACTATGTAAAACCCTTTTAAAAAAAAAGAGAGAAACTGAAGCTTCTGCATCAATCAACTTCACAAAGACCTCAAGAAGTTAATTTCCTCATCCCATATAGACTTCCCACATCAATTAGTCTATCTCAAATATAAGTCAAAACAAAATACTTTTAGTCATGGAATTACCCATTATGATCTCATATCTCTTGCCCAACTAGCATGCTACCTCATACCATATAAAAAATTAACCACCTTTCACCCTTCTCACCATTCCCACTCCCATTTCCTACCACCTCAAGGGACCTCTTAGAAACCAAGACATTTGGTGATCATGTGACTACTTTTCACCTTAGAACAATCAATCATGCAATGTCTTTAGGGTCTTACGTTCATCACCTCCTCCAAGGTATGATCTATCCGGTCTCGATCCTAACCAATCAGTGGCTTTATTTCCCCTCTTATATTTTGATTTGTCTTTATTTACGTTTTGATTACCTTATACAGGACTTGGTCCTCAACACTTACCTTTGGGGTCATCTTCTTCTTTTACCACAATCAACATCACCTATACCAATTTTCCTATAACCCACTCACACCTAAATTACCTAAACCCATCATGCCTAAAAACCTACCAACTCATTTGCATACCTCCTCGTATTCTTCCCTAGCTTATGGGAGAACTACATCGACCTGAGGTCCCTTTTTTCTAGGACTATATAGGCAACACTCCGAGGGCATGGGGCCCTTGGAGGTTAGCTCGGCCTCTCTTTACCCTAAATAATTCATTTTTCATCTTCCTAACATTACATCCTACTCCACTTAGTTTCCTTTTTATATCAAAAAAATTGGAAATTAAACCAAACAAACAATGTTTGCTAAACATTTTTATCATCATCACAACATACATTTATTATGACTACCACTTCTCTACCATCATCATACATGTATTATAAATCATCTTACACATGACCCATATCATCATTCATTGCACAAATTAATGAATCACAACTTCAACCAATTTCAACTCAACCATGCCTAAGACTTGACTCAATCCATGCCTAAACCAACCTAACTCCACCATGCCTAAATGAACCTAACTCCACCATGCCTAAACAAACCTGAATCATCCATGCCTATGACTGAATCGATCCATGCCCAATCAAACCTAACTCCACCATGCCTAAACCAACCTAACTCCACCATGCCTAAACAAACCCGACTCCACCATGCCTAAACAAACTTGACTCCACCATGCCTAAACCAATATGACTCCACCATGCCTAAAAAACCTGACTCCACCATGCCTAAACAAACCTAACTCCACCATGCCTAAACCAACCTCACTCGATCTATGCCTAAAAAAGCCGACTTGATCCAGGCCTAAACTAAGGTGACTCGATCCATGCCTAACCAAAATTGCCTCAACCATGCCTAAACCAACCCGACTTGATCCATGCCTAACCAAACCTGACTCAATCCATGCCTATGACCTGACTTGATCAATGCCTAACCAAACTGACTTGCTCCATACTTAAATCAATCTAACTCCATCATGCCTAACTCACCTAATTTCTATCCATATCACAACAACAAATCAAAAGTCTCATCAAAACACCAACAAATCAAGCATCGCATGTATCTCATCATAGAAATAAATATGTATCTCAATACAATGTACACGGATATCCAATCATGTCCATCATCTCAAAATTGTCGGCACGCAGGATAATACTCGATACAAAATGTCATCGGCACATAGGCCGGTCTCATATATAATAAAATAATAAACCAATACAAAATATCTTTGGTGCGTAGGCTGGTATATGCTCAAAATATATAAAAACTATCATACATCCTCACTATCTTTGGCACACAGGCTGGTATATATAAAAAATGACTACAATACATTAACAATTAGGAGCCATATATCGGGTGTCTCGGTTGATATCCTCCATATCTGTATCACTTATACCCTCTTCCTCCTTGGCCCCTGTCTAGCAACCTGCTAACATCTCCCCACCCATCATAGGTGGTGGCTAGGTCCCTCTGGCACCTCACCTGGAGATGGTCTCCGTAAGATGGTGGTCTCTCCTTGATCCGGTCTCGAGCTTGATGGCCCCTATGCTCTCTACACTATGAGTGTGAGATATAGTCCTCTCACTCAAGGTCTGTTGTGGTAGTACTATCCATAGGATAAAAATTCTATCTTAGCTGCTATTAGCTAATCTTGGCGGTATCTAGCCTCACCTAGGGCATCCCGTAACCTGGATATAGGCATGGTCTATGGAAGCCCCATAGGCCTCGGCCCCTGTACCTATCCTGTGGGACCTGTCTAGCTCCTTATGAATCGGGACCACTGTCGCAGTCTCGTGGTGGTGCCCTCTCCCTTTGTGCTTTAGTATCTAGGCATGCAAGGCCCCATCTATGCCTCGAGTTGTGGCCAACCGACCTCCTGTAACCCTATCACTGTGCTGTATGAGGTAGCCACCCGACCATCATCCCCATCTCTGTCTCCATCCCCACCCTCGCCATTTGGGCCTGAAGACTAGCCACCTATACATGTAACTCTGCTACCTCCACCTCTGAGCTGGAAAGCTATGTCTACACCATACCCAACTAAGTAATAAATGTCGTCACCGCCTCTATAAGGTATCCCTGCGCACCGTGATGGTGGCTAGATCCAACTACCTCGACCTAGGTAGTATGGCTCATACATGAGCCACCCACCACTATCTATATTTGTCTCGTGACCCCAAAGATCATCAATCTGCGCACCACTACCTACTCGTTACTATGGGCAATGTCGGCTATGGTAGAGGTAAGGGCATCTCCATGTTGTCTCTCCTATACTGTGGGAAAGGCGAAGGTATGTCTGTAGTAGCCCAAACTACTACCTAACTCTGTCAATCGAGATCATCTCGTGCTCCCGATATGGCGACCCTATATCCATCTCAATAGTTGGAGCTTAGCTAGCTCATCATGCATATTCCTATATGATGGGAAGTCCACATATGGCCTCCATATGATGTCCACTCTAGATAACCCCTCCAATAAACGTTGGAAATAGGCCACATCATGTGTGGGCCTATCTAATCTCTGCTCTCTAATAGCATGCACCCATCACCTATACCCCACCCACACCAATCTCGGTGGAAATGCATCTGCTCGGGGCATCCCTACTGGCCACACACAAACTATGTGCTCATAATCCCAACAATGAAGTAAAAGGTACAACACAGTTGAACCTACACAGCCACCCATATGCCCATAAATCCTTATATAGCTACACTAGGAATGTTGGTGCCCAGTGCAAATCAAGTCGATCTATCATCATGTCATGAATTAACCCCATCAACAACTAGGGAAATCTACCTCCCTCTACATCTGTAATGCAAAGCAACACATTGCCTCCATCAATATAACTACTAGCCTCGTCTCCTCTGGATGGGCTAGGTACATCTCTCCATAGCACAAGCTGGTGCTATAGAAGGTCAGCTCAACCATCCCCTCTCCAAATCTGTCGGCATCAACTCCTCTCGAGACCTCGGAGAAGATAGAATAGACTTGTGTAACTAGTATGGGTAGCTATAGAATCCTAAACACATCCTCCAGGGTGACAGTGATCTCACCTATCGGTAGGTGGAATGTGTTGGTCATGGAATCCCATCTATCGATGAGCGCGACCATCAAACTAGGCTACTGGACCACATGTCGATAGTTTCGGACCCCACTTAGGCCCACCACCTCCACATTCCACAGGATCCTCGGGGTCACTACACTGTAAACAATCATGAACAGGGGTGGAACCCTGTTCCACATATGTAGCTAATCTCTCCCCTGCATCCATTGTAAACAAAACATTAATCTACATTTATCACACCCATACTCACCCACTATCATTTTCCACACCCTATTTTAACCCTACCCATCTCAACCACCCAACCTATATCACATTTGGCCCCTTACTCTCCAAAACTCCGACCGGTGCCAAGTTCTCTCTAACCAACCACAGTCACCCCTTAACCGGCATCAATAACTTGTTTCGTGACCAATACCTGTTTAATAATACCGATGCCGTTCAATCCGATGATGCCGGTCACTTTGTTGTGGCAAAACCCACGACCCCCAACCCCTCCCTTCTCAAAAAATTCCTACCCTGACAATTCTCCCACATAAAATCACCTACATCTCCCCCTACACCTCATTCCTTCCCCTTTTCTCCCACTTATCTCTCTCCCCCCTCTTATTTGACCTAATTTACCCTCCCATCTTCCCAATTTTATTTTCCCCACCCATAATAAAAAAACCAAAACCCAATTTGCAAATCACCTAATCTATCTAAAAAAATACAAAAAGAGTTGGACACTTACCTAATTATGCTACCGTCATCATGGTGGTATGTCTAGCCACTGCACCAGTGGCCCGCCCGATTCCTCTCCGCCTCTGCCATCATAAAATATCTACTCGCATCTGCAACGAAGAAAATCACATCCACCAATCCTGTGGACCCTCCTCTCCACAACTAGTCACCCACTGCTTAGATCACCAACTCACCACTCCATTCTGTTCGGACACTTTTCCCTTTTTTCTCTCTCCTTTTTCATTTTCTCATTTCACTAAATGACAAATGAATAAGAAAAACACGGATTTTTTTGTTTTTATAACAAACCTAACCTAACCAACGCCGATTTTACCTTCACTGACATTACTCACGTGCCTACCTTACCAAGGTCGGTTATCCTCTACCGACATTGGTTACCCTCGACCGGCATCGGTCACCCTCTCTTGCACATTTCCCTAAATTTTACCCTATTACCCTACTTGTCACCTTTTTTACCTCGCCCAACCTTTACCTTGATCATTTACCCCACCCCACCTTTACCCCAACCATTTACCTCACCCTTCATACCTCATCATTCACCACCTACCCTCTTCCTCCTTTTGGGACTCATTATTTTACCCATACCTCAGCCTTACCCATGTCGTGACCTAGATTTTGGACCTAGACTATTTCTAGTGACCTTTGACCCCATGTATTCACTATACCTTGCGGTATTGTTACCTATGTTGTTGACCTAATGACCTTACCTTACCTCTTGCCATGACCATTTATCCTGACCCTACCTTTGGTGTATTGGAACATACTAAACGTTCCTATACCTAACCTACACCTTGTGTTTCCTTACCATATCCTACACCTTGGATACAAAAATCACTTTAAACTTGTTTGGATAAACCTATCGATGTTCGATGATGTATAGTTTTCGTGCTCTTCAACTTGGTAGTGTGGTGTAGTTTATACATGTGTGTTTAATCACACTACCTTTCACCCTAACCCATTACCTAGATTACCATAATAGACCTTGCTTCCTTTGTCCCCCGTTATTCACCAACCTCTTCGTCTCATTCACATTTTATCAAACCACTCATTACTTATGCCTTACGCCTCGTTAATTCCTGGTTTGAGGGGATCACCTTCACCCACACATGGGGCAACCACATCTTTTTTTTTAGCATCGCTTACCAATACAAGCTACGCATCAAAAAGGGGAAAATGTAGACACTAAAATTAGGTCACACTCCCCTTTGGTCCCTCGACAAATATATACCTTCATCACATTCACCTAGCCATGTCCCCCTTCACCCCATTAATATTAATTAAATTAAATTAATTCATTATCCTCACCATATTTATTATTAAAATATCTTAATTTAGATAATTCCCACACATACACCTCACCTAGACACATCATCAAGACACCTCACCCTAAGACTTATTCTTAGTAAGTTTCCATAACTAACTAAGTCTTACCCAAACCCTAAAATAAATTACTACATTCCCTCTAACCACATTCCCGCATGCTTACAAGAGGCTTCCAGTCTAATCCGCAGGTAAAATGACACAAGATCATAGAAAATCAAGGGGATCTTCCTAGTTTAGTAAACCTAGGAAATCCCACCTTGACCACCATCACTCACCTTTTAATCCCCAAAAAAACCTTATTTTTGAGGTTGGAAAAGGTTGGCACATTCTGAGATATATCACATATTTTGAGAACACGTTTCAATGAGAACATGCATGCAAGGAAGGAAATAAAGAATTTTCTCTTACACATACATCCAATGCATTCACCAAGCAACCATCCAAGACTCACTCCAACAAAGATTTGATCTAATCGGGTAAGAAGGAGAGCACATGCAGCCCATGCAAGAGCTCCCCAACATTTGGTGATCCTCTGCAGCCTTCAAACCTCTTACCAACACCTTCATTCCTCACTCACAGATGTCTAGAACTAGATTCCAAGTAAGTAGAACATTTTACTCCTCTGGTTCATTCATTTCATCATTGTATTTTCATCCTTTGTTCTCCTAGCCACCCATTGACCTCCTTTAATACTCACCCCTCCATATACCCATTAAAACCTCACCAAATCCCATCCAAATAGCCTAATACCTCATTCTAGCCAACCAAGTCCTTTGTGCAATCATAAGGGAGATCCAAAGCTCATTCTGTGGTATTCCGATAATTCCCACAAGATGGCAAAGCACTGGTTCTCCCCAATCAACGTCAATCACACTTAACCGGCATCAGTCTCTGATATGCCAATATAGCCCAGAACAACAACTAACCTACCTATTCCTAGATCACCCTTACTCACCTGTGACTCGCCTAATACCTCTGCTCGGACTGCGAGACTCAAAACCAGTTACTTGACCTTCGGATCTTATTTTAACCTATCCTATTAGATTAGATCTTCCTTATTGTGTTTTAAGTGAGATACCTAAATCATTTCAAATTACAATAGGATTTACTTCTTTACCAACATTAAATTGTTTTAAATAGTGTATTTATAGCCATCTAGGAAGTATCACACTTCTTGGATCTAGCACATGCTAGGCAGTCCACGCATATATTGTTTAACTCTTTCTAGTGGTCTTGCTTTCCATTTCAGGTAGTTCCTCCTAGCCAAAAGGAAGATCTCATGATTAGCTATGGATTCATAAGTCATAAGCACACAACAACCCATCAACCAACATTTTTAGTCAATTTTACTCACACTATAAAAGGAAGGAATACCATCCACGCTAGCCTATCACCCAGCAGAAGTTGAGTGCTCACCCGAGGCACGCGTGAGTGCCGAGTCTCTCTTTTATGTGAGTTTTAGTGGGAAGAATTTATCTATGATTACTGTAAGAGTATTAAAGAAAGAAGTTTAGACATACAAGAATCATAGGGCTCATAACGACCTCCAAATCCTTGTATCTTATTCAAACCATATGTTTTAATAGACTCCATAACATATTATAACAGAAAGAAAGATACAATTATTCATTCATAGCATGGAAGGAAAGAGAAATCCTATGAATGAAATATACATTAAAGCTACTGATATCCATGTCTATTTACAATAGTTAACCTCATTGTATTCATTGTTTCATTACAAAGAGCCATAGAGGGTAGACCGTAGTCATGCACATCATTAGGCTTGTATAACTATGCTAAAAGAAAAAGAAATTACAATACTTGGGCCTAGTACATTCCTATCTCAAACAAAGTTTCACTTGCAACAATCTGTAGAGCTTCACCCATGTTATCTCTTGATGTGTATATCTCTTCCTCTATCTCTATATCCCCATTTGTATGTTATCTTGGTCTCTCTCCTTTTGGTATCTCTTTTCCCACTTTGCGAGGCACTTATATTTATCTTCCCACGCCCTCGGATCCGTAGCGAGGTGTCAAATATGGTCCTCCAAGAGAGCATGTTCCTTCAGGTCTGAGCTCTCCACTCCATCTCATGATGATCTTCTAGAAGATCCCATCATTGGCATGCTATTTCTTGGCCCACCTATTGCCAGGATGACATCTTATCCGTGCACAACCGATCACACTTTTCACATGTTCTACCTTAGATGCTTAAATTGGCTAAGTCCTGAACCTCCTTTCGCACACCACACTAACCATGTGCCTTCTTAACTCTTCCTCCTATATATTTTTGCCTTGCGCACCCACGTGCCTTCATACTTAGCAAATTTTCCAGGGGCCCAACATCACCCGACACTATGCCTGTTCTCCATCCTCAAAAACATTTTAATTGACCAAGGTGTAAGCTGGTTCAATGGAACCAAGATGTAGACATATCTTACAAAATGAATAAGGAATGCAAGAATAGGGGAAATAATGAAGAATGGGGGAACATTAATTCAAAAGGATGGGGAAGTCCCATCGCAGATCTGCCTCCAGCTTGTTCCACACTTTGACCTTGCCCTTTACCTTCTGGCATAGGTCACCCACCAGGGTGCTCACTTCATCAAAGCTTAGGCTAGCTCCCTGGGCAACCAAAGTGTCTAAAATCTATTCCATTTCTTTACCTAGGTCCACGAGCTCATCCATTCTTATGGTAATGCTGGGGTATAGTTCCTTTAGTCTGGGCCTTGATTGAGCTTCTCAAAGCCTCAATTGCCTCTGATTTCTTTTCCACCTCGGCCAGAACCTTGTCCCTCTCTACCCTGTTCCCCTTGTTCTTTTCCTGGAACTCCTTCAACTCTACTTCAAGTGTGGCAACCAAGGAGATTACCACCTTATCTTGATTTGTGCATGTGTTGTATGTTGCTTCGCAGATTAGGTAGTGACCTTAACTTCGTGAGTACTTGGCAGCACTTGGAAACAAGTGCGATCACCTTTAACCAGTCCTCCTCCTTCAGGTACGTGGCCACTTCCTCCACAGATTCCAATGCCAAGGGTCATCTCTCCATGGTGAGGATGTGCGTTAAGTCTTCTAGGCATTCTAGTGTCTATGCGTACCTCTAGGGGATTGGTGTTAGATCTGGGTGCTTTAATATGATGGCACTTTTTATCGATTCTACTTTCTTGTAGACCTCCTGCACCTTTGCCTTTTCCTCCTTGAGCTCATGCTTTAGCTGCACGCTGATTAATTCCTCCTATTTTAAGTTTCGCCACCTTAGCCAACTCTTCTTTCTTCTTGGCTAGCTTTCCCTCTAAATCCCTTATGTTGTTGTTCTGTGTGAATAGCCTCACCTATGTTTCAACCGACCTTGTTTAGAGCATTGCACACTTACTCATCTAAGAGCTCCTAAGCATTTACCAAGGGGTTATCTCCTTAGACTTCAACAACTTGATAAGTGCCTTCTCGTAGACTTCAAAGTCTAGCTCGTCAATGTGGGACTCAAATGCCCAAGAAAGCATCTTCTTGGTCCTAGGGTACATGCCCTCCTTCTCGAACGATCCCATGGCTATAAGTTTCTCATTGGGTATCGTACTGAACCATGCACATAGTACTTTCCTTGAATCATCCACATAGCATATTATCTACCTTTTTCTCTATCCAAAGTTCTTCTACCCAAGAGCGTGCCTTTAGGGAAGATAAGAGTCGAGACGGGGCCTCCTAGGCTATCATGTTCCTTTTCAATGCTCTCCTCCTTCCCTTAAGCACTATGTCTATGCTACGCTCTAACTCCTAGTCTACAAGGGCCTCAAGCATCTTATTTTCTTCTCGCTCTACCACTTTGGTTATCTACTCCTTGGTAAAACTTATGTCTCCCTACTTCTCCATGGCATCCTTCTCATCCATATTTGTATCTTCAGTGCCTTCATCACCTTGTGCGCCTTTTCATCACATGAATATGAACTCTTGCTTTTCATACCCACTCTCTTCCTCTGAGTCATAGACACTAAATACATAAGGTTCCAAAGGTTCCTTGTCTTTCTCTGGCTCTTCCTCCTTGTCGCCACCTTCTTCACTCTCATTCTCTCCTTCTCCCGAGATACCTCTCCAAGCTATCGGTCCGCCTCGATTCAACTTCTTCATCCACCCTCTGCTTCCTCCTGAGAGGTGTCCTCTGGTCAAGAGATTCTTCCTTCTTTTATTCCTCTTGTGAATCTTCCATGGCGATGGGTTGTTTGGGTGCCTCTACTTCTGGCGTCTTCTCCTTTACTGGAGACTTATTTCTCCAAACATAGGTGCTTGGCTTGGTGCTTGTAGAAGGAATGCTCACTATCTGAGCAACCGGAACACTTGGTGCTCCTTCCTCTCCTCTGCCTCTCTTCTTAGACACTGGCTTATTCTTTCCTAAGGGGTCCTCAGGTATTGAGATCTCATCCACAAAGTACACATCATTCTCAAACTTTGGCCTTATGTGCATGTACATGCACACCATAGATCCTCCAGCGATGGGAAGAATTATTGGCCTAGTCATATGGATCTCATGCAACACGTACTTCTCCATGTGTGCATGCTTACCTCTGGGGTAGTTTAGTTTCTTCATCATATCCCTATGCTCCCGGTCCAACTTTCCTAGCTCTAGCCCTAGCTTCTTTGATTATTTAAATTTATTCACTCCCAATTTGAAGTATTGGGCATTGAATGTGAAAGGCAATTTGCACCAAGGGATCCATGATTCATCAATAAGTTTGAACCTACCTAAGAAGTAGTGTTGGTACACTTCAAAATCAACTTCTCACCTTTGTGTGGCTGCTATGAGTTGTTCAAGAATCCTCTATTCTACCTCGAATGCATTTCTCAAGCATGTATACCACTTTTCTAGTTGCTCTTTGTGGGAATCCGTCATTGTATCACATACATATTTGTCAAACCTCTTCGCGGGTGAAGGGTATTTAGTGGGTACTCCCACACAAATTTATCTGATGCATCCGGCACTCCAATCTCTCAGTGAACACTATGGTGATTAGGACATTTCCAAAGAGGATCTTATCCCCTTATTTGCACATTTAACTATTTCCTTTGCAATGTACATGAACAAGTTATAAATAGTCCCCTCTACAATCTTCCTACAGACATGTAACCATGGCTTGTTGACTTGCATCCATCTTTCTTGGCCATTCAGCTTCGTTACTAGGTGCATGACCATCTTCATAATGGGGTCCTTGATGTCTAAGATGTCATAGTACCATGACCCTTTCTTGCAGGCATACTCTATGATGGTCTCTTGAATAGCCTCCTTGTCGCCAAGGTCATCTTCTAGGCTATCTCCCTCGCATATGAGGCTTGTAAATTGTGAAATCAACTTGGGAGTCATTCACATCTTGTTCCCAACAAAGTGGAAGTTTTTCTCATGCACCCAAGACATCAACCACTGGTACAAGTGATCCACTTCGAGAAATAAGGCAACTCATAGAGTTGTTGTAACCTTGCCTTTGTAAATTTGACCTTTATATCATCATTGTAGATAGGCAAACCTTCAGGTGTTCATTTGTTGGTTGGGCGTACCAACTCTAATGCCATTTCTTTCTTTATAGTGCTAGTGTGGTGATTATAGTCACTAATTGGTATGATTCTCAAATGGGATTCCCATTCCTTCCACATCATCACTCCATTTGGGTATTGCATTTCTACATACCATTCTTCGTTTATATCTACCTCGGGTTCTAGTTTTTTAGCCTTAGATTTTCCCTTTCCTCTCTTGGGTGTCATGGTCATGGTAATTTTATCACTCTAATCCTCTCCTTGTTACTCTACTTTCCTTCTCCCAACTTCAATCTTTGATCCGTGATACAATTCTTCTAAACCCGTGCCCTAGTTTGTTGAACCCTAACTTTGATACGTTCTTCACAAGACAACATCTCTTCACTTCTTTCCACGCCCGTGTAATTCCTTCCTTCTAGTTCACAATCTCAAATTGGCTCTTCACATTTTTAATCACACAGATCTTCCACTTGATCGAATCTAAAAAAACCTAGCTAATTTAACACTTTCTTATATCTCCAACTCTTTGTTTTCACAAAGTAAAATGAGAGTGCCTCGACCCTCTATTTATAGTTTTTCCTTTTTCTGGTCATTAAATGCTACTTTACCTACCCTATACTTTTTTCATTTAATGTGGATTTTTAAAACAAATCCCTTCTTTAGCACCTTCACTCACGCACCCTTCCTACATGAAAACCCTCTTTAAATCGTGCACCCTTCCTCCATGAAAACTCCTCCAACCTTCTGGTGCATAAACCAACCTGACACGAGACTCTTACACACACTCAACACACACTAAAGGCACTTCTTCTATCCAGATTATTTCTTTGGTCTACCTCGTCTTAATTTATTTGCAATTCCTTTTCCTTTATATGTGGGATCTACAAGTAGCTTTATCCTGGCACCAACCATTCTATCTTTTCTCTTCATCTCTCTTTCAACTAGGCTACTCAACAAGGCTCTTCAACACAACTTCCTTGGTACTTTTAATCACACGCTTCTTCACTTTTCTCCACCCCACACTTAAACGATGTGTGGTCCTCTATGCACTCATAAATTCTCCAAAAATAGCAATAAGGTTACTAGCACCCAAGGTGCAAAACAAAACAACAACGCGAAAGGGAAACACAAGGGAAGGAAAATGCATAAAGGAAAATTTCTAAACTAACTGGAAAAACTACCTTATTTACAAACACCAAGAAGACTTATTTATAGTAGGGCTTTAGCCTACTACCATTGAAGTGTCTAGGAAACTTTGTTCCATCCAACACTTGTAACTGGCACATGCCTGAATCAAGGATGTACGAGATTGTGTAGGGACCTAACCAATGGACTTTCAACTTTCCAGGATGGCACGAAATATAGAATCATATAGTAATACCATCTACCCAACCTCAAACTTCTTGTTTCTAATATGGTGATCATGCCAAGCCTTTTGCTTTGCCTTTTCCACTATTTGGCTCCAATAGGCAAGTGATCATCTCTCATCCAGTTTCATTAGTTCATCAATTCTTTCTTCCAGTGCTTGTTCATTGGCTAATCCTCCTGTGTGTGCTATTCATAGAGAAGGTAACATAAATTCAACCGGTAAAACAAATTCCATGTCAAACACCAATTGAAAAGGTGTGGATTTTTTTAGTCTTTTATATGTAGTCCTATAAGCCCATAAAATTGCTGATACCTTGTCATCCCAATCTTATCTTCCAACATCACATATTTTTATCAAGGTATGACTCAGTATTTTTTTGAATGCTTCCATAATTCCATTTTCTTGTGGGTGATAGGGAATAGTCTTGTGATGAGCCACCATGAACTTAGATAGCAAGATCCTCAAGGTCTCATTCAGAAAATGCATACCCCTATCACTTTGGTCAAACTTAAAGGGCATCCATACCTTGTGCTAATGTTCTCCCATAGGAACCTTGCCACTATTGCTACCATGCAATATTTAGTTGGGGCTGCTTCTGCCTACCTTGTGAGATAATCAGGCAAGTGATAACATAACATGACTTCATTCTATGTGTTATCTGGTGCAATAGTTCCTACAAAGTCTATCACCCATTTTTTAAAATGCTCCACGCTAGGAATAGGATGCAAAGGCATTTCATCCCTCTGTTCCTTCTTGTTCTTCCACTGAGCTTCTATCTCCTACAAAAAGATTTGAGGGAAGGATCCTCCGGAGTACTTGGGTAGTTCTTTTCCTCCAAGGTGCCAAACCATGTGCACCTTTGTTACCTTGGTCACCAATCCTCTCAACTGCCATCCCATTAATTTGTAAGTCCCATGCACCCAATTTTCACATGCCAAACTGGTGGTATCACTCACTGACTAAGCATATTCAAATTGGATAACCCCTGTTAATAGGGTGTACCATCTCAAGGTCTCTGATTGAGCACACATAAATCTTGTCCAGAAATTCTTCTCCCAATGGTTCAATGTAGGGTGTTGACTTCCCATCAACCAGGGGTATAATGACCTGCTCCTCTTTGTTCTCGAAACTGATGTACCCTTTGTTGAATCAAGGCCCACATTGTTCTTGTAACACCAAGGGTGCCCAAGTAATGCTAGGAAATTGTCCACCTTGGTGAGTTCCAAGACTTCGAAGTCCTCAATAAACTTGGCTCCTTGAATAGTAATAGTTGCATCCTTCAAGACACTAATGGGCATTACCTTAGTCTTATTTTCCATATACAACACATTTGAATATGGCTATAATGCAAGTCTCCCCATCTGATGCCATGCATCCAAAGTCAAAACATTAACCTTCGCGCCAGTGTCAATGAGTATATTGCTGAGGAGCCATCCATCCACAACTGCATTCAATGTAATCTCCTTGTCATAGTCGAGGTTATGAGGGGGAAGGTTTGTGTGCAAGACCTATCTCTTGCACTCTTCTCTAGCACATGGTACCTTCTCTCTCAACCAGGATCCTAGCAAAGGAATGATGTTCTCCTGCCTTAGCATTTTGCACACCTCCTTGACCTCATCTAGGTCATCTTTCGCACCTTGATTCTCCTTCCTTGTTCCTCCCTCCTAGATTGCTCCTTTAGACACTGGATCTCCCCTTGCAAGCTTTGAATAACATCCATGGTGTCTTGATATATCTCCTTCTGATGTGTGGGGTCTGGATACTTTCCATGAATGACCTCTTCTCTTGAAACTAGGTTCTTCTGTCTTGGTATCTCCCTTGCGCGTGTGGCTTCTTCCCTTGTTGTTACTAAGAAAATCTCTAAGCCTTCATCCCATGTTACCCGAGGCATGCACTTTGTATATATGCTTTCTTGATGTTGACCATCATAACGCCTTTATTCTTATGGTGCTACATTCATATGCTCAAATAATTTTGGGCACTCCTCATACTTATGCTTCTTACCACACCATGAGCACTGCAATAAGTTTGGGAACTCATGCTTGTAATGTTTTGTAGATCCACAATTGAAACATGTTCCTCATGGGAACTCACTCCTTCCTCTATGGTTACCTCATCCATGAAATCCTCCTCGAAAACCTCTTCCATGCGTGCCTCCATCTATGCGCTCTTCATAACGGTGATCATCATTTTTAGAACCACTGGAAATGCTGGTTTAGCACACCCCATGATCAATGGCCTCATGTATCTAATCAATGAGCCTACAGTCTTTAGTATCATGGGTCATGGAGGTGCAAATATTGTAATAACAAGATACATTCTTCCTGATCACATGCTACAGCAAGGGACATCTACTTGCATCATGGTCCCCATGATAGATTTCATAGTCTAATGTCATAGTACGTACCATCCTCTGGGGGAAATTGTCCTTAGTGTGCCCCTCTATCTCACAATCTGTGCACCACAAACCACTACGAGTCTCATGGACTAAGTTCACAGATATATTTTCCAATTTCTTAGCCATAACAACAATCTGAGCCTCCAAGAATGGGCTAACACTAGTATCAATACTACCAATAGCTTCGGCATGCAAGGCAGCCTCCAATGCTTCACTTGGTTCTCAAAATTCTTATGAGGCAAGGCCCTTCTAAAATGTGGTGATCAATCTTCTAACAAACCACTATGCATGCTTTGAGAAGGATGTATATCATATGATAATTTAGACAAGAGAGTCTTAAAGCACGCATCATACTCCTACACACTCTCTACCATTCCTTGTTGTATCTCCTTCAAAGTGCTAATGATTTTTTGCTCGAACTCAGGAATGTGGAACTCTATCAGGAATGCATTATTTAAGGAATTGTAATCCACCACCATTTGATGAGGGTCATACTTTCTATACCAGCTATGCACACCCTTACAACGTGGTTGCAAATTAACTAGCCTTTCATTTTAGGGTTGTGATACCTTTCATGCACCATAGCAGTTCACACTTGTGAACATGTTCTGCAGCATACTCAATGCCCCTGTAATCTAGTAAATATAGAGACATCTCAAAGAAAACCTGAGGTGGTGGTTGGGGTCCTTGTCTGAACTAGAGCCTTGGTTCCCTCCAATGTTTCCTCCACCGCCTAATCCACCAGTTCCACCGGGTCTTGTACCTCTAGATCCACTAGATCCACTAGAACCAATGGGTCCAATAGGGCTTGTAGGAGTTGTGCTAATTTCCCCCATGGTCCCACTGAACTGTGCACCGATGGTCTGTGATAGTGCCCCACTACCGCTACTTTGTCCCACACCACTCCCTGATGCAAGACCAAAAGCTTGTACACTTGCCCCTTGTCCAAAAAATCCTCCAAATATTGGAATATGTGCAACCATAGAAGAAGGAACTGAAAAATTATACCTCCTAGGCATGGATCTATCTCTTCCACTAGTTTCAATTGGGTCAATACTTCCTCCTGGATCAAAAAAACCAAGTGCCATGGCTTAGTCACTGGGTGGGTTCAGATATGTGCCAACGACTCTCCTTTCTCCATGCGACGAACTCTCACCAAAAGTTGAAGGGGTCTCCCTCACACACTTGCCAAGATGGGGTAGCACAGCATCGCTCGGGCTCCATGTCTTCTCGCGTGAACCTCAACTCCTTCCTGCAATGTTTATCTCCATAGATCCATCACACTAGAAGCCTTACATCACCTAGTAATCTCCCTCTCATGTGCTTTTCCATACTTGAGTTGTCTTTCTTCCCTCTCCTTTTTGTCATATCATCTACCATCTTCCTCCACCCGAGCTTCCTTACCCAAAGTGCTCGAATGATTTAGCCAGCCATTGGGAGTGCGTCTAAACTCTTGGTAACCATCAATATCTTCACAACTAGAGGAATAACACGTAGAAATGTTTCTCTAGGTTCTCGTAGAAACTCAAAATCAGTAATCTCTCTGGAAAGAATACATGGAAATGGCATATTCTAGAGTGTAGCTAGCTAGTACTCCTCCTCACCAAAGGTGATCTACAAAGACGGGTCCATGTCGATCTACATCCTACAACCTTTGGTAGTCTTCTTCGGTCCATATCCACGATCCATAACGGAAACTTGATCTAGATGCATAGGCTAAAATCCATCCATATAACTCTACTGGGAAGCAGCAGAAAAAAGTCTCATACAGATCATGGTAGAGATTCTCTTCTACCCATCTATGTGTATTGAACTTAGGTCTAGTGTTGAATCTCTGGGAAAATTCATCTTCCATGCTCTTAAACCACAACTCAACATTTTCCAATGTTAACCAATCTGTCATTACTCTTTACACAGATCATGATGCATGCTATATCCCACTACAACTTCGAAAATAGGTCCCGGCAATGGAACCAAGATGTAGTCAATTTTACTCCCACTATAAAAGGAAGGAATCCCATGCATGCCGGATTATCACCCAGCAGAATTTGAGCACTCAACCGAGGCACACGCGGGTTTCGAGTCTCTCTTTTATGTGAGTTTTAGTGGGAAGCATTTATCTATGATTAGTGTAAGAGTATTTAGGAAATAATTTTAGACATATAAGAATCATAGGGCTCAAAATGGCCTCCAGATCCTTGTATCTTCTTCAAACCGATGTTTTAACAGAATCCATAACATATATTATAACAGAAAGAAAGATACAATCATTCATTCATAGCATGCAAGGAAAGAGAACTCCTATGAATGAAATATACATTAAAGCTACTGATATCCATGTCTATTTGCAATAGGTAACCTCATTGTATTCATTGTTTCATTACAAAGAGCCATAGAGGGCAGACCGTAGTCATGCACATCACTAGGCTTGTATAACTATGCCAAAAGAAAAAGAAATTACAATATTGGGCCTAGTACATTCCTATCTGAATCAAAGTTCCACTCGCAACAATCCTGCAGAGCTTCACCCATGTTATCTCTCTATGTGTATATCTCTTCCTCTATCTCTATATCCCCATCTGTATGTTATCTCGGTCTCTCTCCTTTTGGTATCTCTTTTCCCACTACAGGAACTTGTATTTATCATCTTCCCACACTACCAACTCACCTTGTTACACCCTTAGATCCATCACCAAGTGTTGAATGTGGTCCTTTAAGTGAGCATGTTCCTTTAGGCCTGAGCTCTCCACTCCATCTCATGATGATCTTCTAGAAGATCCCATCACTGACATGCTCTTTCTTAGGCCACCTGTTGCTAGGCTAGCATCTTATCTGCGTGCAACCGATCATGCTTTTCACATGTTCTACCTTGGATGCTTAAATCGGCTAAGTCTTGAACCTCCTTTCGTGTGCCACATGAACCATGTGCCTTCTTAAATCTTCCTCCTGCGTGTTTTTTCCTTGCACACCCTTTTATAAATAGGATCCCACGCACCCACATGCCTTCATACTTAGCCAATTTTCCATGGGCCCAATAGCATTCTAACAGGTATTCCTCCTACACCCATTACCCTATCTGTTTTGTCAATATTCAAAGAAACATCTAAGCATTAGGTGAAATAGTCACATCCCAAAGTGAACATACCCAGATTGTAAGATACACTTTTCAAAATTAGATCTTTTAGTACTAACACTGTCAAGTCACAACTCTATCGAAATTTCTAGGAATCTAAGAAACTTCAGGATCTAAGACCACTTGCAACATGATGTACACACATTCTAGACTATTTTCTACAAATATTTAGGCCTTAACTTATACATTTTTATCCATAATGCTCAAAGTACACTGTGAAAACCCATTCATGGTAGGGGATCCAAAAAAATGTCCACACTTTTTCCTCAAAAGCCCAAAATCAATCAAAAATGCTTGTAGTCAAAATTTTAACACCCGAGAACCATTTTGACAACTTTGAAGAGTAATAACACCAATAACATACATGAATCCTCCCCAACATTGCCTTATTTTCCTTTCAAAAACATTGCAACATGACCTCTCTCATGGTAATTGTAGCATACCACACTCTTAGCTTGATCAGTCCTACAACATCTCCATGGATAAGCCTCTCTAACATAAATTATCCATTATTTTTCCTATGGACATAATAATTACAAGAAAAACAATAACCATTGAAATATCTTTCATACCTTAATGCATTAGGTTGCCTAATTGGCCTTGCTTTCACATTGTCCTTGATGAGTGTATTCTTCTTTTCTTCCTTGGTTCTTGGTTCACTAACTTTTGTGAATGAAAGCATATCCTCTTTCTTCACTTATTTTCCTTGACTTCTTGAATCCTAAACAATCCCTATTACTGGTTGATATCTATTTTCCAAGAAGATTATCTAGATCATTTGCAATTTTCTCAAACATTTTTAGTTTTCTTGAAACTAGATCAAATTTTGAATGTAAATATTTCATGCCTATTTCAAACTTGATGCACTCATCCTCCTTGTTATTAACTATATCATTGATAAAATCAACCCATGTATTCATATAAGTACATTCTTCCTATTTGAATTTTAGAGTTTTAGACAACTCCTCCATTTGTGACTCCAAAACTTGAATAACATGACTATGCTCATGAGCATCTTCCTTGGATTCTAGGTTGGATGATACTCTCTCTAACTACTCCTCTAAATTATTTGTGATCTCATCATGTTCTTTAGTTTCATTCTTCAACTTGCCTTCAAGAATATTAATTTTTTTTTCATGGTTTCTCATTATTTCATGAATATTTTATTTGAGATTTTGGTTCTCATCTCTAGCATAGGAAAGTTCCCTTTTTACTACTTCCCAAGGTGACTCTTCACCATTTGAATCTGAATCAATGAATCCTTCTCCAAATTCACAAGTTACAACTCCTAAGGGAGAGTGAACTTTAGGAAAAATTTCTAAGAAATTCATACCTTCACCTGAAGTAGAACTACAGTCATCTTTGGAGTTCTTCCCTTTCTAATAATTATTCTTCTTACCACCCATTTTTATTACTAAGATCTCCTTCAAGTTGTTAAACTTCTCCTAAAAAAACTTGATTTGATACCAATTGTTAGAAATACAAGATATTGAGAGGGGAGGGGGTGAATCAATATATTAAAACTTTAAACCATTTCCATTCATCATTCATTACCAATCAAATAACCATTTAACCATACAACAACCATATGTGTGTTTAGTTAAGCATTGAATACATCATACACAAGAACAAGAGTAAGAGAGTACACAAGAACACCAAATATATGAGGGAAAAAATCAAGGGGAAGAAAAACCACTAAAAAAATGTTAATATTACTAACAACAAAGAAATTTAATGGATCACCAACTTCACAAGGAGCATCAACCCCTAGTTTAGTAGAGCACCAACCCTACAAGGAACACCAACCCCTAATTTAGTGAAGCACCCACTCCACAAGGAGGATACAAATGCATAAGATGAATGAGCACAAACTCGGACTCCTAAATATGATTGATATATGATTTTTGTGTGCCACAATTGATGGATATCACATATTCAGCCCATAAACCATACTCTAAGTCTACAAACTTGCTTAGTCTTCTTATTTCTCAACTTCTCTTGGCTCTAAACCCTTGCTCTCATGTATTAAATTATTATTAAAAATTTAATACTATTACTCATCCTTAAAATCATCCATGCATACCTAAAAATTATCTCCTCTATGTCACATTCTTCCCTCCAATAGAACACTCTCTTAACTAGTTCAAAAATGACCCAAAATCTTGCTTTTATATGCTTATTCTTATTTCAAATTTATACCAAAAAAATTGACCTCATTTTCATGACCAATACATCATTAAAAAAATCCCATATAATTTTCATTACAGCTACAAGTTCCCCATATGGGTCGGCCTAGCAAAACCTTCTCCCATGTACAAAAAAACCTCAAAACCCATGCATTGGAGTGCAAAAACTGACCTAACACCAAAACTATTTTTGTCATGATTTAAGATTAATCAAAAATGTTTAAAATAAAATTTAACATCACAAATTTTCTCAAATTTCATCAACCAATAAAAACATTTCATTAAATGGGACATATTCTTCTTATTCTTCTCAAAACACTTGTTTCTAAGCACCCTTAAGAACCTTGTATTCACCTTTAGACATCAAGATCACAAAAATCATCTAAAATATGGCATGATATAACAAATTGGAAATTTAATAACCTTTATAACAATTCTAATAAATTTATAATTCTTGAAACAACCACTACTTAAAACTACATCAACTTTTTCCTTCACCAAATCATGTTTCCCAAAAAGCAGTTTTCAAAAAACAAGAAGTTAAAACCCTTAATGAAACTTTAAATACCTAAAAAATTGATTAAATGGATGAAAAATTTAGCCCTATTCATATTAAAGGTTATATAAAGCATCAACCGATCCATCTCACGCTCCAACCAACTCAATTTTTCAGTAAAGACAATTCTTTCCTAGATAGCCAAAAATATTCTTGTCTAAAAACAGACATGGAAACCATATCAAAACTCATCATAATGAAGAAAAAATTATATAAATGGAATTATATTTGAATTTTGTTTCCATAAAAACTTGAATTACCTCCTAACTCCACCTTTAGCTCTTGCTATTTCCATTTCATTGAAGACTACTTTTTACTGCCTCAAACTCGCCCTTTTTAACGAGTCAATTTTCATAGGGCACACTTTGAAATTTTTCTGAATTATCACGACCTAAAAATTATTTGGAAATTGATATAAACTCACATAATAAAAGTAATGTCAATTTATTTGGCAAATCCTTTGGACAACCTTGTCCCAAAGTTAATTTATTTATTAACTATTTTGTTTGAGAGGGTTGCACTCATCACCATGACCTCTACCATAAATTTATGGAAATATGAATGAGTACTATACATGTTCCAATAACAATATATGTAATAGGAATAATATCTGTCCACTTAAGAAACAAATCTCTCAAACCTATTTCAAGTTAGGGTTTCAAATTCATAACAACTTGTTTACCTTCTTAACATTCGTTCATAAACATATGACGATGAAATGACCTCATTATTATTTTTAAACATTATATAATAAATTTATAAACATCCTTGAAATCCATAAGGTCCCATGTAAATCTCACAATTTAGGGTGATCGTAAGAAGATCCAATTCCAACTGGAAATAGACTTGTTCTTGACCCTACTTTACAAAAAACCTCATATCTTGTAAAATTATCATCATGGAAACCTGAAATTTTTCCTAAATTAAAAATACACACCCTAATAACATATAAAATCATCATAATGTCATAATTACCTCTCAATATTTCTATCCACTGAGACTTGTATAGCTAGCCCTTAGTGTTTTACACTATAAAAGTTGGTGTCAATTGAAAGAACATTGTAAATAATCATGAATAAACAAAAACAGTCCTAACATAATTGGTACATCATTATACTACTTAATACATGTGTACATGATCTCATATATCTCCATATATCATCTCGCATACCTCCTAGAATCCATACTTGCTCCAAATAAGCACCTAAAACATGGTCATCAACATGTATCTACACCTTGCAACTCGTGTGAGTTATCAATGACTCTGTAATCATGATCTCCATCATGCTAACATGTTTCTCAAGTCACTAAAAATCTCATACCATCATGAAACATCACCTAGGCTAGCTAGGTTACCTGAATAGGTTGTAAGAGCAAACCATCCTCACTGAACCGGCTTGTGTAATCAAGAACATACATGTATCTTCATATAATTATCATTTTAAGCATCATATAACCCTACAACATCATACCATTTTTCATTAATGAGGTTTTGCATCAATGACAAAACCTATGCAGAAGTATGCCAACATAAGGTGACTACTAGTATATCATATTGCATGGCTAAAAGAAATGGAATTCCTCCATTGAACTCAAAAATGGTAATTATTTTATGTGCCATGAATATAATATGTCTAATAATTTTTATGGGATGTGAAAATGGTCTACCTAGAGGTAGATTTGAAAGAATTCATCTTGAAGAAGCCACTTTGATCACCTGTAGAGATATTTATCTTCTTCTTCTTTGTGGGGAGAATTACAAATTATCAAATGATTCACCTTCACACACATTCAACCTCATTTACACTCTTCTCATGAAATAAGAATACTCTAAGTAATTGAAGCTATAATATTTTATAGATAGGAGTTTTCGAGATATGTTTAAGATCACCTTTCAGGGCCAATACCACTAAAACACACACCAAAACTTAGTAGAAATGAAGTAAAGATCATAAAAATGGTCCCACCAGTGCATGCCACAACTGTTGGAGCTCAAAATTACACCCTAATATGAATCATAAAGACCAAAAATTTTGAGACAACATGGGACTGTCTCAAAGTGTGGGACTTGCAACTCGAGACATGCCTCTAGAGAAGGTTGGTTTCCTTATTACGTGAATTTGGGAAAACCCACAAAATACAACCTAATTATAATGCTAACTACTGCTATGACTAATCCTACTCTAAAATCCCAAGGAACAGGGAAATAGAGATTCAAGAAATAAGAAAACTAAGCTAAAGACATAGTGACACCACTTGAAATAAGGTATAACTCTACCACTTCCAGTGACACAAATGAAATTTTTGAGTTAATGATATAAGGATGCACACAACTCCAATAAAAATAGGTAAAATAACACTTAATGTGCAAGAGGGTAGAATATCACACCAAATACCAAATATTTGGAAGAGAGAGATAAACTAAATTTTCATTGATAAAACTTTTATCATTTATACATAGAGATAAGGCTAAACAATCTCCATTTATGAGTCACGAGGTTGCATGCATGAATTTTTGAGTTTCACAGGAAAATGCCAAAAATATTCTAAGGAAATAAGGGAGAAGAACCATTACAAAGTGTGTAAGAACTTGTTTTATACAATTAGTTGAATGAAGAAAAGGAGGGGAGAGAGGAGAAAGGACCACCGAGCTAGAATCCATCCCCTAAAAATGTGTTATTCAAGCATGGGTGCCTTGATTTATTGTAGTATAGGCATGAATACCTTAGATGAATGCCAAATACCAACACAACCCCTTGAGTCTATCACATGCTATAATTATATAGAGAATGACACCATGCTTCATTAAATTTTTTTGATTGGCCCTTTGTTTATAAATTGTCCGACATGGCTTTGAGATCTTCCATGGATTTTTATTTGTCCCATGGATTTCACCACAACGTTTAAAATTTTCCCCTTCCACGAAGCCTCACAATTATCCCCTTACTTTACATGATGAGAAGAAATACTTTGAACCATTCACAATGGTCTAATCCTTTGATCCATTACTTTTAAATAAATGACCACTCTCTTTATTCCATGGATTTTGAACTTAATCGATGTCTCAAAAGCCCCATGATGGTTTTTATGACTTTGACCTATCAGGATTGATTTTATAAGTTTGTTTAAGGTTGGATGAGTTATGCGAGAACACTTATATTCACCCAATTTCACTTAAGTATTGATTTTTAATTCCTTTATTTTTCAGGTTAGGAGAATCTATAGAATACCACATTCTTGCATTCTATGGAAGACTGAATCAGTGTCCTACATATTTTCCAAAGAAAAAAGGGCTAAGTCCTTTTGATGAGTTATTTAGAATTACATCGTGTGTAACTTTAGAGAATAAGTTTTTCAGGGAAAATGTATTATAGTACCTCTCTTTTTGGTGTTGGGTCAAGTGTAATCAACTCCTCTCATACTTAAAATTTTACTTGAGAAAAAATAGGAACTAACCAACCCCGATCATTTAACAACTCAAAAAAATCAAATTATCTAAGTATAAAAAAATATGGTTCATTCCTCAATAAATTAAATAGCTTTATTCCTTCCATGCTTTGTCTCTTTAATTTATTATGTAAAATTTACTTTTCAAAGTTGCATATTCTATTCATGTTTGAGTTACAATTCAATTTATTTTATGGGTAACGCCTATGCTATGGGTTGTACGTTTCATAATGGAACATGCAAACACCAATTCCAATACAATAAAAATTGAGAAAAGGAAAATTTTTTCACACACTTCAAGATATTTTTCCTTTAAGTATAAAATTTCAATTTCAAACTTAAGGGGGGAATGCAAACACATAAATTTGGAAACTTATCCTTTCAAAATTAAAAATTTGGATTTATTTCTATAATACGACTTATGTTCACTATTTGATCCTAATCAACACATCTTTATATCTTATACATGACTTACTTAACTTGCAATAATGCTCTATCACTCACTCGCCATCTATCCAAAGTAATATATCACTCATACGCATCTTGCCCAAAATCGTGGTTCAACATCACTAATTTTTTATAAGAACCGTAAAAATGGGACTAGGTTGTACTATGGCCTGATAAAAATTATACAGTCATGTCACCATCAAACAAATATTTTATTAATTTTACTATCATTTATGGGTCATTTATTATCTTATAGTTTGGTCTTAATGTGATATCTAACTTGTACAACCCTATATAAGAAAGTTTAATTCAATTTTAAAATCACCTAGAAGTTACAAAACATTTTCAAGGGAGAAACAATTCCCTAAGACACCTAAGTCTCTCCTAAACATTCATAAATAAACAACACGTCTTGTAGAGTATCCACCACATACATCTGAAGCACTCAATCTAGGTTCATAAGTCTAGATTCCTAAATCACAAGCCTCCAAAGGCCCTAGAGCCACTTCTTAACAAGAATGAGTCACAAGAAGAATTTACAAAGGTCTTAAGGATAAAATGAATCATTTTAGCATCTCGAACCACATCATGTCATACATAATACAACTCTATTCTATCTATAGTTATGTATATCAATCATTGTGTCAAGAGACATAAGGGAAAGATAAGGGGTTGGATTATATTTTGATTAGTATTACACCCACACTAGGATAACTACATGGATTTTTATCCTACTTATGAGGGTATGTAGTGAAGAACATAGATTGGCTCAATAGGGGTTGACAAATAAGGTTATTAAAACTCTACCCATACATGGATTTTTCACTTTGTTATCTAATTATGTTCATGAAGTGTTAAAGAAGGTATCGTAGGGTTTTATATAGTAATCAAAGTAAGGTGTTGTATAGTTTTTATGCCTATAAATATATGACCAAACATCACAAACTGTACCATCCACAAGTGAATATGCTTTGATAAAATCCTTCAACAAGATTCTAGGAACAACATTAATGAATATTTTTGATGTGGGCTACTTAGGATAAGATTATCAATTTTTAACGGTCTTATGGGCCTATAATAAAATGTATAATCAACCAAAAATTACTCCCCATTATAGTTAGTATATCACATTGAGGTAATTTAACTGATGAAACTTTTAGTTGCATATTTATAGATATCCATCATAAGTAATCTTAGGGAGAGGTAGTTAGCGAATGAAAGGTTGTTAAATATTTTATGACTTGATGAATGGAATTTATTTTCTTAGTAGAGTCAAGAGGTTAAGAAGGTAAGATAGAAGGCATGGAATAATAAACACATCAAGACCAAACTATAATAAAAAGTAAATAAAGTGATTTTATTCGACTCCAAATAATCATAACATCCAAGAAAGTTATAGATACAATGGATGGGGATATTTATCATACATCATATTTTAAGAATGAGAGCATGTAAGATCCATAAATTAGATAGAGAGATGTTTCTTTGGAATTTAATGGGTGTAGGATTAATCCCTACAATGAGTAGGAAAATAAATGTGGATTAAAAATATTGTTATCAACCACTATGTGTTGTTGTATATATTTTAACTATTTTAAATATTTGTGGAAATTGTAGACACAAAATCACACACTTTGGGTATTTATCTAGTCCAGATCACATAATAATATTAATATGATTCCTAAGTAATAAATGTACTTGTTTCACTAAATTCTTGTCTGATAAAGCAAATAAGGTAAATAGTTAAGGAGGAATACCTATTGTTACATTAGTCAAAGGTTGAGTTCACACATTTCTGATTTCTGATCCAAGATAATTGTGTGAACTTCCTTTTGGTTAGGAGGAACTACTTGTAATACAAAGCAAGACCAAAAGATATAGTTAATAGCAATATTTAGTGGATTTTCTGGTGTGAGATAGATCCAAGAAGTGTGATACTTGATGGTTGTTAATCCACTAATATATAACTCAATATAAAATAATTGAACATGCAAATAAAAGAATCTAATGTTAGTGTTTTGATTTAGGTGTCTCAGACTACTATCCGTGTCAATCCAATTAAATGCTTGATAACTAAATTGGTGAATGTCCGGTAGGGTTACAGGGTAGGTAGGTGGTGTGAGGGTCACAAACAAGGTCTAGATAAGATTTGGTGAAGTTTGAGTTGGTTTTGGGTGATTAGTAAGCTTGCTTTGGTCTAAGGCAATTTTAATAGGCAACAGAGACCGATGCCGGTTAGGGTGACCAATGTTAGTATAGGCATGACCGATGTCGGTATAGGTATGAACGATGCCAATTATGGCATAACGATATCGGTTATTGTGGGAAATGGTAAAATGTCAAAATTTGTTTCCAAACTCTCTCTATGTCTACACAAAGAGTTTGGAAGGTTTGTTGTGAGGTTATAGGTGGGGTATTAGGTTTGAGTGAGTTTTTGTGAGGTTTTAAGGAGGTTCGGTGAAAGTTGAGAGAAGACACAAAACCAACATTATTCAAGTGATTGATGCCGGTGAATATGGGAAACCGATGATGGCTAAGATAACAAACATTGGTAAGGGAAATTTGGTGGTAAATAGATAAAAAGTATATTTGGACTTCTCTATGATTACACAAAGGGTGAAGGGAGGATGTTTGAGTTTATAATAATGCCAAGGAGACTCGGGGATGCATAGAGGTCGGTATAAAGAACCGAGAAGGTTGTGGGTGGTTGGATGGGTAGATTGGTAAGAAGGTGGGAATGGAGGAATGCAAGAAAGAATAAGATTTAATAACAAAGGATAATGAACTTACACTTTAAGAAAGTACAAATGATGAAAATCAAATACACTTACTTTTATTTGTAGGTTTGGTAGATGAAGGAAGGAAGTGGTTGATCCATGAATAAATTTTTGGTTCGTACCATGGTAAAACTCTTGGAGTACTCCCGTGAATATTATAATGCCTTTGGATGAGTATCAGGTGCTTACTTGGGCATATGGTTGAGTGTATTTTTTCATCTGGATGCTAAGAATTCTCTAGTTTGTGCTTGGATGTAATAGATCTCTTCGAACTCAAAATGAAAAACCTTAATAAAATATTTTGAAAGGGTATATAAGGTGACCGATGATGGTCAAGGTGACCAGCATAGGTTAAGTTGAGAAATTCTAAGTTTGCCAAAAATAGGAAAATATTTAATATTTTTGGTGTTCTCTCGATTATTAATCCGTATTGAGTGAGGGTTAGAATTTTGATAAGTGGGAGTGTTGTTGAAGAAGGAATTTGACTTTAATTTGAGGGTTTGAAAGAGTCCCATTTGGTTAAGATAACTAGAGACTCGTTCTTAGATAATTAATAGACTAAGAATAAGTCCATGGTGAGGTGTCTAGGTGATGTGGTTAGGTGAGGTATAAATTAATTTAATTAAAGTAATTAAATTAATTAATAATGTGAGGATGAAAATTAATACAATTGTAAGTAATTAAATTAATATGAATGTGGGGTAAGGGGTCATGGTTAGGTGAATATGTTACATTAATTAATTAAAGGGGACCAAGGGGAGTGTGACCCAAATTTGGTGTCTACATTTTCCCCTTTTATCGTGTAGCTTGTATTGATAAGCAACACTGAAAAAAACAAGAAGTCAGTTTCCCCAAATATAGGTGAGAGTGGGGTTACCCCAAATATGGGTGGATGTGATCCCCCTCAAACCAAGAATTGATGAGGTGTTAAACAAAGTCAGGTGAGTGGTTTGATAAATGGGTAAGTAATGAAAGTAAGGGTCAGTAGGTAAAGGTATGGGAATTTTGGGTAATGGGTAATGGGTGATGGAAATTGAATGCACACACATGTATAGATCACAATATGGTACCAGGTTGAAGAGCTTGCAAACTCTACATTGTCAAAAGGGTGATAGGTTTATCCAAATGAGGTTGAAGTGATTCAGGTATCCAAGTTATAGGATATGGTCATGAAGCACAACGAGATCAAGTGTAGGAATGGGTAATAGGTTTATTTCTAGGGAAATAAAGGTATAGTTGGGATAAACATCATGTCATTAGGAAAGGTAAGGTAATTATGCTAAACAACACGGGTAAAAACATCACAAGTTATAGCAAGTACACGAATTCAAATGTCACCAAAGTTAGTTCGGTCAAGGTATGTAGGTCGTGAACCGGTAAAGCTAAGATAAAGGTAAATAACATGTCCTTAAGCATAGTTAAGGAAATGTAGAGGTAGTGTAGGATTGTGGGTAGGGTATAATAGGTATTGGTAAGGTCAGGATGTTGGAGAAACACTATTGTTAGGAAAAATGGGCATTGGGTGGGTCAAAAGGTAATGTCAGGTGAATGATGATCTGGTTATGGTTTAAATGACATGGGTTGGCTAGGGTATGAATAATCAATGTTGATCATGTTCATTTGGGGCTAAAAATAAAAATCCATGTTTTAAGGATTCATTTTGAATTTTTCGCATTTAGAAAATGACAGAGGAGAAAGTGAGGACTAGGAAATAATAGTACAAGGAGTTGAGTTGAGGTGATCAGCCACATAACGGGTGATTGGTGTTTGATTCATGCATCCACAAGATCTATTTGATTGATTTGATTGATTTGATTCATTTGGAGGTGAGGAGTTGATTTGGTCGTGACAAAAGTTGGAGAGGGATCAAGTGGACCATAGGTGTAGTCATTTTTATACCCTTAGAACAATAGTCTAATCCCATGTGCATCGACCTATCACATAGTGAGCATTGGATGCTCACTTGAGGAACACATGGACACCGAGACCCTCCTTTATGTGATTTGTGTGAGAATACATCATTAATGACATATTTAGATGTAGGAAAGAAAATAACCATGCATTCATTATGAGAGCTTAGGATGAATTATTATATCAATGCATCCATTCAGATAACAAAAGAGAAGTATCAAATGAATACAAAATAATTCATAACACAAAGGAAATGCATTAGGTTTTATGCTCATGAACAACATATATTATTTATAACATAACCTTATATTCATGTTAACTAGTTCAAAAACACATTACATTTATTAATGCCATAACAAACCAAATTAATAATGCAGATCAAATTCATGGTTCAAAACCTAAACTATACACATTACAAAACTAGTTAAAGACCCATCCCTCTAAATATGCCATCACTCCTACAGGTTCTCCTAATCCCAACCCAAAGGATCCTTCATTATTCCTAAAGAGCTTTTCCTATCCAACGCTATATGGCACCGCTCTTGGTGTCCCCTTTCTTCTACCTGAGCATCTCTATATAGCTTTATTCTCCACCTCCATACCATCTTGAGATAATAGATCAGCTGCCAAGTGTCCATGTGGTCATCCAATGGAGAATGTTTCCTTTGATCCAAAATCTCCATTCTTTGTAATGATGTCTTTCTAGATTCTTCCATTACATGCATGGAATATTCATTTCTTGACCATATAGCTTCCTGGATGGCACCTTATCCACTCCGCATGATAGATTGGTCATGATTTTCCCGGAATGCTGAATATGGCTAAGTCCCAAAACTCATGTTTTTCTTATGCGTGTGCACCATGTGTTCTACTAAACCTGCTAGAACCCCGCACTACGCACCTTCAACCCACACACCCTTCTTCATATAGGCCTCATACACCCACTTGCCTTTTTGTACTTAGCCAATATTCGGAGGCCCAATAACTAGCGCAATGGATAGAAATGCCACCGTAGAGGTGTCACCGATTAGAGGTAGGAGACAATTTGAATCCCTCATATTTGATTGAAAAGAGTATTAGTTGAAATTAATTTTGTTTAAAAATTTTGGGTGGGATTTTTATTTGGAAATTGTGGGTAAAAATGAAGGAAATGAGGAGTGGGAAGGTCACACATAGGTTAAATAGGGTTGCGAATTAAGATTGGATAAGTTTGGGTGGGTAAGAGTAGGTTCTTAGGCTAGTATTGTGAATTTTGAAGGATGGGGGATGGGTTTTGATTTTGGGTGCCATGACAGAGATCAAAAACAAGTAAGAGGTTGATAACATCGGTTAGTTGTAGCCAACATCGGTCATGGTATGGGTGACCAATGGTAGTTATAAGGAATCGATGATGGTCAATAAGATAGGTGATGGTCAAGGAAACTCGACGACGGTTAAGGCTAAGGGTGAATAGGCAAAAAAGGTATAGGTAGGAAAGTAAAATAGGTGAGGAAGGGGTAGGTGAAGATGTATGTAGAGGGAAGAGGGTAAAATGTGATTTTGGTGATGTGGGATAGGTAAGTAGGTGAAATGAATTAAGATAATGGGTAAGGATATTATGTGATAGTAGGTTTGTAGGTGAGTATTGTGTAGTGGGTAAGAGGTGATTTGGGGTGGTCAAGTCTTGACACAGTTGTATTGGATGATGTAGGTGATAGATCAGCTAAGGATGTGGGATAAAGTACCACCCCTACTGGTACAGATGCGGCCCAGTGTGAATATGAAGGAGTGGTAGCACATGACCGAGGTTAGACTGAGTGTGATATGATGTTATAGGTGTATATCCCAAGATCATAGTTTGATGGTCGCTCTCATTGATAGATGGGATTTTTGACCAATACCTTTCACTTACTAACGATGGGTGATATGACCATCAACTTAGAGGACGTATATAGGATTCTGTGGCTTCCTATTGTTGGGGAGCCAGTATATTCCATTTTGTTAGAGGCATTGGTGGAGACAATAGTGGTTGTGTTTGGCAAACGATGAGTGAGTTGAGGTATCACAACGTGAGTCTCACTTACGGAGATATGTATGCAGCCTATCCCCAAGAGATTAGGCTATCTATGTCAATGATGGTAGTGGTTAGATGATTTGCATTTCTATATTCTAAGTGTGGTAGGTTTCCATGAGAACTAATGGGTATGTTATAGGATATGAAAGAGGAGTGGATACACTTTTCTCGGGAACCAAATTTCTTGGTTTAGCTATATAGGGAGATATGGCCTATGGGAGGTTGAGGAGGTTTGGTATGTGCTATACATATTTATTACATTATTGGGAATATGAGCACATTGTGTGTGTGTGTGCCCAATCAGTTTACCATGATGAGATTGGTTTGGGGGTGGCTTATTTAGAGTCATTTTCGATGATGGATATCGGTCACTAGATAGCCGAGGGTGGTAAGGGACACATATGATGTTTCATACTAGTGGATACCATATGTGGAATATTCATCCTATAGAGGAATGACGAGTAGTTAGAGAAGCTTCAATCGCTTATATGGATAAAGGTGTGGCGTAATAAGGAGCATGAGATGATTCTCGTGGATAGGGTTAGACGACATTTTATGATATAACAGGATGTACCCCAACCTTTTCCAAAGTACCACGAGAGATGATATGGAGAGACCCCTATCTCCACCATGCCTAAGTATTCCTACAGGAAAAAGGAACATGCACGAGATAGGAAGATTGATGATGCATGAGTCACTGATGGATATAAGTAGTGGTGGGAAGCATAACTATAGGCACACCTCGAGGCCAAGGAAGCTAGATATAGCCATTATAATAGTGTATAGGGATACTTTATAGGGTCAGGTTTCTACCCTTCAAGCACAAATTATAGTTTTATAAAGACATCTCACGGGTCGAGGGAAAAGGTAGCCACTTTACAAGCTCATGTGATGGCCCTACAGGCCTAGGTAGCATAGGGACAAGCACCCACACAGGGTGGAGATGGGGATGATGGATAGGTAGCCTCCTACAAGCATAGGTGAAAGGGTTACGGGGCTAGCTGATCACTACACATGCAAAGGTTGTGGCCTTATAGGCCTAAGTTACAACATAGGTATAGATACCCCCATAGGCCTGGGACATGGTCCCATATTACAGAACTCCGCACAGTACAAATTACCTTTTCATAGGCGGGAGGGTAGACATTAGGAAAGGGTCCGAGGCTAGTATTAGTAGTGCAAAGTTCACAAGATACATTGAGATCCATGACACCACCAAAAAATGTGTCAATGGCAAGGTTCAAGGATGCCTTGAAAGAGGCTCGTAAGTATCGTGGATCACTCGACAATTACTGATATATATGTCCATTCATATGATGAGTACATATTCCAATAGGCATCTAGTGAGAGTACGAGATCCAAGAATCATAATTCAGGGAGTACAGGGGGCCGTCGAGCCCATAGATAGGGCCAAGGAGAGGTTATGAGTTCTCGGAGGCTAGGCCTAGGTGAGGGCCAGAGGAGACTAGACCAAGACCCATGGAGGGTGTAGAGATGTTGGTAGGGTGGGTGATAGGTGGGGAGGATGAAACAGGTGAGACTGGATAGAAGGATATCAGGTGGGGTGATGATTAGTCACTTGATATGATCATTGTTTTGATTTTTGATATATATATGTCGGCCTACATGTCGAATATGTGAGATTGTATATGAGAGTTTTTGAGATACTTATATTTATTTGTATCTATGTATATATGTATTTATACATGAATCTCCCATTTATATAGTTGACAATATTTATTGGATGGATGATGTACTTGTTTAAATTTTCATTATTATTGTGTATTGATGGAAACTAGGTGAAGTAGGCATGATTGAGTCGAGGTCATGTAGGCACAATTGAGTTTAGGTTAGTTAGGCATGATGGAGTCAGGTTTAGGCATGGTGGAGTCTAGGTGGTTTAGGCATGATTGAGTTAGGTATAGGCATGGTGGAGTCTAGGTGAGTTAGGCATGATTGAGTTGAGGTCATGTAGGCATGATGGATTTTAGGTGATTTAGGCATGATGGATTTTATGTGACTTAGGAATGATGGAGTTTAGGTGATTGAGGCATGATTTGGTCATGTGTTTGGGTTTAATTTAATTTCCAAGTTATTGGTAGTATGGAAAATAAATGATGATGTATATGTATGTTGTCGTGTAAATTTCCAAATATTCGATATCATGGAAATGTGAAATGAGTGATGTATGATGTTATAAAATTATAAATGTGTATATTTTTATGATTGTGTAATTTCCAAGTGTTATGTAAAATGGAAACTAAGGTAGAATGGTAATATAAAGGGGTAAAATATGTTAGGGGAAAGAGTGGTCGAGCTAACCTCCAAGGGCCCCATGCCCTTAGAGTTCTACCTACATAGCCCCGGTGAAAAGGGGCCTTAGACCGATGTAGTTCTCCCATAAGCTAGGGAAGAATATGATGAGGTAGAATAATGGGTTGGTTGATTTTTAGGCATGATTGAGTCTAGGTCGGTTAGGCATGGTTTATTTTAGGTTCTTTAGGCATGGTTGAATTTAGGTCGTTTAGGCATGGTTGTTGTCTATGGTGAATAGATATGGGTGATTTTGGTGGAAAAAGAATTCCTAACATGTAGGTGTCAAAGGTCTGGTCCTGTAAAGGAGGATCAAGAAGTAAGAAAAGAGGTGAATGGTTAGAGGAGACAAAAGTGTCACCTAATTGATAAGAACCACTGACGAGTCTATCATACCAAAAATTAGCTTATGAATGAAATACCCTAAAAATAATTACATGAGTGATTGTGTTATGGGTGAAGAATGTCATATGATCACGAAGTTTTGAATTTACAACACATACCTTGAGTAGGTGGAAGGTTAGAAAGGCAAGGAGGTGAGGTGAAAGAAGGTTGGTTTAGTGTAACTTGGTGTGCGACAACATGCCTTTTTGGTAAGAGACCCAGATCAAAATAGGCAAGTCCATGACAAAAATTTAGATTTTTATTTTTCTTTTGTTTTTATAGACTGATCGATGTGGGAAATCTATGTGGGATGAGTATAATATATACTTGAGGTCTTCATGAAGACGATTGATGCAGGAAGCTTAAAAAAATTTATTTTATTTTTAGGAATATTCTTCTTTTTGTGATAGACTAGTTATAGTGTTGCTAGCTTTGTAAAGCTTTCCTTCGAGGGAGTAGTCTATTTATAGTAGTAAGATAGAAAGATTAGATTTCCTTTTGAAGGAGTCATATTTTTGTGAGAATTTTGACTAAATGGGTTTTGAATTTGAAAGTCTTATATATTACTTTTTGATTTTGTTTTTGGAATTTTAGGTCATGGAAAAACTATAAAGAAGGATAGGATCTTGTTATGAAGATAAAAATACAAGTACATAGTGGTTAGCTATAAAATATGGGTTTTTAAGTGATGAATGACCATGGGATTCCATCTTGAAAAAGACAAATAATATCCATGAGAATCATGCCATGAGTAGAGTCATGATATTCATATTGAAGATAAGGCTAAAAGTGACGGGTAATCACATGATTCTTGTTTAATCATTGACCCTTAAAATAGATAAATGGAAGGTGAATGGTGCTCAAGGGACAAGTGTTGAAATATACAAAAGGTGATATATGACTTGATTCAATAATAGAATGGTTGAAGATGTAAGGCATTGAGGGTATCAGGTTTGGTTTTACCTTTGAGTGAAGAAAAATGATAATCACTTGATCCATAGGTATGAGTAACGATATAGGGTCCAAGCCAATTAGGAGAAAATTTTCCCCATTTACTTTTCTCCTCTTTTGTTACATGTTGATTTTCCTTCAAGACAAGGTCACCGACTTGGAAGGTTCATTCATGGACAAGTTTATCATAGGCATGTTTGATATGCTTTTGGTAGATTCTGAGGTGATCGAGAGTATTGAGATAACATTCGTCTAATAAATCAAGTTATGCCAAACGGTCTTGGAAAAAATCATCATCGTTGAGCATCTCTTTGAGTGAGATATGAAGAGATGGAATATGGACTTTAAGAGGTAGGAAAACCTTTGTCTTATGTATACCGTAGAGAAATGTGTGGTGGTAGTTGAGGTACGAATACTAGTACGATACGCCCATAAGGAAAAAGGAATATGTGCGTGCCAATACTTTCCAATATTACCAACCACCTTCATAAGAATTTTGTTTAAGGTTTTGTTGGTTGACTAACCTTGGCCATTTGTTTGAGGGTAATAAGGTGAAGAAAAATTTATTTGAATGTTGAAGGCATCACATATTTTCCATAGGGTTTTATTTTTGAATTGTTTTCCATTACCGTAATGAGGTGGTGAGGAACACCAAAGAGAAAAATGATGTGTAGGCTGATAAATTCACATATTTTCTTAGCTTTTGTAGAAATGAGAGGTATGGATTCTACCCATTTAATGTAGTATTTGGTAGTCGTAATAATCCATTGATGGTGTTGGGAAGAATGAGGATTGATCTCTCTAAAAATATCCAAACCTCATTGAGAGAAAGGCCAATGGTCATGTGTGACCTGTAAGGCATGACTAGGGGTGTGATGAAGATTAGCATGTTGCTGAATCTTTACAAAATGCTTGACATAGTCACAACAATCATGGTTTAGGGTTAGCCAGTAATAGCCCAGGTGAAGAATGCGTTTAGTGATAGATAAACTACTCAAGTGACCCCCACAAATTCCATCGTGAACTTCCTTGATGGTGTAGGTAATTTAAAAAATGGCAAGGCATCGTAAGAGGATACCATGAAAGCCACGTTTATAAATAAGACCACCCATGATGACATAACAAGAGAAAATTATAAGTAAGGCTCGTTGTCCATTGCGAGAGTAAGATCTAGAGGCAAAATGGAAAGGGAAAGGTATTAAAAAAAAGCTGCGTATACCAAAGGTCATGTGGGTCGGTTTCAATATTTCTAAAAAAGTTAATGTCACAAAAAGATAAGAAGGAGATTGAAACCTTTGTACTATGACAAATATTTTTGAGTTGGAGGAGAAGTAGGAATTTGAGAAGCAAGACAGGCCATGGTGTCTGAAAAATTATTAGTGGAACATGGGGTGGTTTGAAGTTCATAATGATCAAAGGTATTCAAAAGTATGTCAACATGATGTTTATACTTTTGAAGTAGCTTGTTACGACATTGGTATATATCATTTACTTGGTTTACAACAAATTGGGAATCACCAAAGATATGAATTGATTAAATTTATAAGGTGTTGGCAGTTTGAATACCTAATACGAGTGCTTCATATTTGAAAATATTGTTAGAATAATCAAAATATATTCTGAAAGATAATGAAATAGGCTCACTGTAAAGAGGAATGAGGATAAATCGACACCACCCCACTCACTGAAAGTTGGAGCCATCAAAGAATAAGGTTATCTAGTAAATGGTATCATCCAAAGAGAGGGTAGTGATGGATTCATCTGGAAAATATAAGTTAGAGGATTGATTTCCAGAGAGAGGTGCATCTATGAGTTGGTCAACGATGGTTTGTGCTTTGAAATTTTTTTGATGGATGAATTCAAGTTCTAAATTTGCAAAAGCATGAGCCAATGTGCACCATGTTGATGTTGGTAGGGCTTATCATACATGTAATGTCAAGGGTCAGTATTAGTGACAACAAAGTTTTTGTGGTTAATTAGGTAATGGAAAATTTTAGTGGCAAAAAAAACTAAGTCTAAGTAGAGTTTTTCAGCATGGGAATATCTAGTTTCATATTCTAAAAGCGTACAACTTATTTAATAAACCACTTTCTCCTTATGTTGCTCATCATGATGAGAGAGCACGAAAACTAGGGAATTATAGTTGGTAGAGATGTAAAGGAAAATGGTTGGAGGAGGTATTTTTTAAGGCGTCGAAGGCTTTGTGGCATTCATCATCCCATTTGAAGGATACATCCTTTTTGAGGAGATGATGAAATGGGTGGCAATGGTCAGAAATATGTGAAATAAAGAGACAAATAGATTGGAACTTGCCTTGTAAACTACAAAGTTGATGAAGGCTAGTGGGTGGAGACATGTCAAGAATATCCTTTATTTTAGTGGGATCAACTTCAATGCCATGCAAATAAATGATAAAACCAAGAATCTTTCTAGTGAGAACTGCAAAGACACACTTCTTGGGTTGAAGGAAAACACAATATTTGATGAGACAGTTGAAGATGACCTTTAGGACTATAAAATGTGAATCCCAATGTTTTTATTTGGCAAGAATATCTTCAATGTAATCTTCTAATATACGATGCATAATTTCATGAAAAATATAAGTCATAGCCCTTTGATGATATGTACTACTAGCATTTTTAAGGCCAAAGGGAATGACATGATAACAAAAGGTCATCCAAGGAGTGATGAAGGAATTTTTATGCTGATCTTCTAGGGAAGATAATATTTGGTTATAACTCGAGAAATCTTCCATGAGTTAACAAATCTCATGGTCAACGGTGAGATCAATTAGTTGATCAATTCTAGGTAGAGGAAAGTCATCTTTGGGGAAAGCTAAGTTAAGGTCATGGAAATCCATGCAAATGTGGAGTCCCCTATCACTTTTGTGATATGAACAATGTTAGAGATCCATTAGGGATAATCAATGGGTAGGATGAAGGAAATCGAAAGAAGGCGTTGGAGTTATTCTTTGACAAGAAGGGCAATGCGAGGATGCATTTTTGTAACTTTTGTTTCATGGGTTTGGCATAAAAAATGGTTATGATATTATGGACCACAATGTTCTGGTCAATACCGGTCATATCAGCATAGTACCAAGAAAAAGCGTTCTATTATTCCGAAGGAAAGAAGTGAAATATTCTTGATAAAACCTAGAATTTACCAAGAAAAGCTTAGGTGCGATGGCACATCACTCACCTATACTAAGTGCTCACCCAAAATGCACAAAGGTACCATCCCCTCTTTAGGGTTGATGTTGTAATATATTAGCATGATGAATACTAATGCATTTTGATCCATAATTAATACATCATTTTAGAGTACACGTGCAGATCTAGCTATAAGGATAACAGATTTAAATGATAACCATAATGAAGTCAAACATGCAAGAAACCATAATACTAAGGATTAATACTCTGATTCAGCCAATACACTTCATTGTGTAAAAACATAGGAATACATACAATATTATTACAATAATGGCATTATATGTTTGTGTGCATAACAATACGACAACATACTCTCACGAGTAATTCTCACAAGAATCGAGTTCTACACATATCTCCCTATACTATGTAGTTCATCACATATTTATAAGGGTGGGGACTTTCCCTTCACAACTTATCTAATCCCAAAATAGGCCACATGTTAAAAATAGCTATGCACCTTTACAATAATAGGCTTACATGCAAGAATGAAAATAATAGACCTCTCATAGTCTAACAATTAGTTGCAATTCCATCTTTAGCCCATATCCATGCAAAGTTCTCCTTAGTCGCTCTTCCAAAAAATTCCCATGCATGTTGCACAAGTCTTCATCCCATTTGTGTGCTTTGCACATCATCTTCCAAAAATAGATCATGATTGTGAAAATGGCTAAGTCCCGAAATCTATCTATGTCCTCCATGTGCGATTCCTTTCTAATCCTCCCGCACCTTTGAATGCACTCTTCTCTTTCATGTGAATATTCTATATGACTTCTGCTAAGGGTTATACATGGTCTACTCAACATTACCCCACACTAACGCATTGCTGCCCCAACAATGGTTACTCCTTGAACAATAAAGAATAAATTAATGTAAAGAATGTTAAATAATTTCTACACAAATAATAGTTATTAATTCCGCATCATCCTCTGCTTCAACTGGAAGAATGAGCTCTGGATATTCTTCCTTTATTTCTACCTCTAAGGTATGCCATTCACTTAGTGCACCTGTGCCTTTTCTAGGATATTCACTACAATAGACTCCAGCTCATCCTGCATAATTTCTCCCTTCTCATTTTGTAATACTAACATAATGTTAGCCATTGTAGACATTCTTCCTTCTAGCAGATCCATCTTCTAGAGCTATAGCCTTCCCTAGTTCTTCTAATCTTTCCTTATGAGGTTCTGTGCTACTACAAGAGCCTCACACTTTTTGTTCACTCTGCTAGTCTCTCTATGCACCCCAGTGTTTCATCCTTCATAGCTTTTAGGACTTCATTGTCCTCTACCATTGTTCTTATTCTGATGACTACTTCCGAAGTGGTGTAGATGTTCAATGCTTGATCCACTTTCTTCATCTCCTCTCGAAGGGTTTGAAGCAGTGCCTCATATGATGAAATTTTTCTAATCACTGCAACCTTTTCCCTCTCTTCCTACTTTTCAGGGTCTTTTCACGCTAGCACTTTAACTAGTCCCTCTTCAAGCACCATATCAACCAAAGTGCGCACATAGTGTATAGCCGAAGGGAAATGTTTGGGAACCTTGGGCTCTAAGTTTGGTCTCACTTGGAGGAAGTGATCCCCAATATCCTCTGCCATGCCAATAAAAACCCCATGATTTTTTTCTCTAAGTCCTTCTCTTGTTTCATGCGTGTTATTTCTACATCCTTGGCCTTGATATCTTCCCTCAGTGCCCTAATAGTCCTAAATTTATCCACATTCCTCCTTTCCACCTCTGTAGGTACCTTCACCAAGGCATTAGTTACCTTTTCATCTGACATAACAATAGGATTTACCATTATGTGTTTGGCACCGAGGTGTCCTTTTCAATCTCCCGCATACACAAGACTCTTCACGAAATCTAATTCTGGTTCATACATATGTGTCGTGCATTGACCAAGATAGTTGTTTCCTTGTGGGAATTGTGGCCATGTCCTCATCCATCAGCTTCCCATCCATACAATTCCTTAAGGCCCACCATTCTTTGGAAATAGGCGTGAATAATTTTACTAGTTTCCCAGTAGCCTATGACCAAAGTGTAGTATATTCTCCACTTGTCCTCTTCGATCTTAGACCTTTACGAACTTAAGCGTTAATATTTAGAGCTTCCACCGATATACCCCCGAGCATTCCCTTACATTATCTCATCTTCCTTCTTTTCTCCTTCTCCATCCTTCATTTATTTTTTCCTTCGACTCTTCTATGTCCTTTGGAGGCGTAGGAGATTCGATCGTGCTTTCCTCGGACTCTTCCTCCTCCTCATCTAGCTTTAAATTTATTCTTCTCTTTTCAGGTTGTCTCCTTCTGGAGAGATTTGAGGTGATATACACACTTGAACTTGGTGTAGCACCTTGGGTTCTTGTTCTTCGAATATCCTTTTGAAATGGTTCTCTCCTTATCTTTGTATCCATCTCCTCATCATCTCCTTTTTACACCGAGGTAGTGTAGACATGCGCTTAGTTTCTACTTTTTCCATAGCTTTGTCTTCTTCATATATGCTCTAGGCCACCACTATCTTCTCATTCCTCTTCCTCTTTATCCACCAAGTATGGTCTCTACAGTGGGGTTGGCACATTCTCTACTCTATGCTTTCCCTTAGGCGGCCTTGGAAGTGCAAAATCATTTTCCACATATTTTTTGTTGTCCAACTTGGTCTTAAGTTGAATATAAACAAGTGTTTCTCTAATGTCTCCAATGCCCAAGCTTACTGGATTCATGCTTATTTTATATGATATAAGCCTCTCAATGTAGGCACTCCACCCTAGATATACATATTTTTTTCTTAGAGTGTGGTAGTCACAATCTACCTTATCTGCAATGAAGCTTAGGCATCATGCATCTGTGAACCAGTGAACTGATGCCTGGAAGTAGCATGCTATGAAGGCATATGGTAGTTTGCACCAAGGGCTCTAAGCTCCATCCTTCATCATAAATTTTGTGGTGTAAAAATGCTAGTAGACTACAAACCGTATTGCCTTACCCACCACAAAGGGTAATTCCTTAGGTATGCATCACTCTTATCCAAACACCACGTGGAGCCTATCATACCACATATCCACCATCTGTTTAAATGTCCCACGCATGGTTCCTTCACATAAGTACTTACCAAATCTTTCCACCGATATTTATGTTACTGTGGGGTACTCCCAAATCTTCTCCTTTGGCTCATCGGGCACTCCATCTCCATAAACACAAAAGACAATAAATTAGCATGAAAACTAATTATGTTACCTATACATGCTTATTCAATGATTGTATTTGCTATGTGATCCACGATATTTTATATGACACCTTGAGACATCTTCTTTACAATGTACAACCACACCGTATTTACCTACAACCACCTTTATTGTTCATTCAACTTTGTTACAAGATGTGTAGTTTCCCGTACCTCTAGGTACTTCTTCAATTTATCAATGTCCATGCCACACAGGACCCTTGGTATATCCTAGCTCCTTCCTTGTCTCCAAGATTTCTGTTTTATCTATTAAGTTTCTCTCCGGATCTGCTCCTAAGGTCCTTAGTCCTGTTAATGTTTAAATCAAGGTAGCTGTAATTCTAACCCTCCATCCAAAGAAAGTAGAAGAAGTCCTCATGGAATCTGCTCATCAACCATTGATACAATGGTTCATACCTTCTAAAATATGGTAACTCATACAACCTGTTAGACTCTAATATACTTTAGTAGCTTCTCTCTAGAATCATTTTACATTGGCATGCCTTCTACTATGTGCTTGTTTATTTTCATGCTCAACACCACATCTAACTCCTTATTATCCGATGTGCGATGGTTGTAATCACCGATCTTAATGTATATGGATGTGGGAATACCATTCTTGTCCCAGAATCATGCCCTCCAGATACTTCATTTCTAAGAAATTACTCTCAGAAGAAATTTCTTCTTCCACTTTGACCTTCTTCTTCCCATTTATTCCTGCTATAGGTGCTTTCTTCATGTCATTTGAAAAATATCTCTTTTCTTCCCTCTGTAATGGGATATTTAAAACCCTAGTTCAAATCTCCATGCCCTAGTGGAAATTGCATGCCCTAGCTCTTTTGTAACACATCTTCTTTTCTCAAACCCTTCACCTATGGGGACGCAAGCTTCTCCTGCACATAAATCTTCTCTCCATGTCTGGTTTCACACTCTTCACACCTCAACATTATTGCTCAGCTCATCTATAAACTTTGATCTTTTAAAATTCTCACAATTTCAATGATAAGAATGAAATCACATCCCATACTTATATAGATTTTCAAAAAGTTAGTGCATTTATTGCTCCTTCACCTACCAAAAATCCTCTCATTAATCAACCATTTTTCATTATTTTCACCCGGTACATCTTCATGCCCAAGCTATAACCTTCTAGCGCATATGCCTACCTTCTAGCCATAGAATTCTCTTTGGCATGCCTCCATGCACCTGAGTACCTCACCACCGTGCTTTCCTTGGTAGTTCCCATGGTTCTTATTTCTAGAAGCAATTTTTTTCAATTCCCCAACTTGAATAACACCCGTAGTAGAATTTTTGCCTTTCATGTGGAATTATTTTCAATAGTCCTATACCTGGACATTAATAAACACCCCACACTAATGGTATGTGTAGTCCTCTGTGCATATAAATTCTTCAAATAGTAACTAGCTTATGGCGTGTAAATGTGCCTTACTACACAAACAACTAAATTGATAAAGCTTAGCGGCGAAGAAAGAAACACATTAAGGAAATGAAGAATTAAAAACCTAATCTAAATGGTAACACTACCTTATTACAAATGCCAAGAAGAATTATTTATAGTATGGCTTCAGCCTACTTCCATTGAAGTACTCATGTAACCATACTCCATCAAGCGCCTTGTAATTGAAAAATTCCCATTTCAAGTATATGAGTGACAATATACAGCCCCAACCAATGTACCTTGAGATTTCCTGGATGACACAAAAACTTACAATCATAAAGGAGCACCATCTATCCAATCTCAAACTTTTTATGCCTGATGTTTTTGTCATGCCATGCTTTCTGTTTGGAATTAAATTGTTTTTGAATCCAACATGCTATGGCTTGTCGCTCATCCAACTTGATTAACTTTTCAATCCATTCTTCTAATGCTCATTCATCAGCTAAACCTCTAGTGCACACAATATGCAAAGAAGGTAGCATGAATTCTATAGGAAGAACTACTTCTACACCAAACACTAACTGAAACAATGTGGCTTTGTTCAACCTTTTATATGTTGTTCGATATGCCCAAAGCACTACGACACTTTATCATCCCAATCCTTTCTTACAACATCACGCTTTTGCCAAAGTTTGGCTCAATTTTTTTCAAAGCCTCAGCAGTTCCATTAGCTTGAGGATGATAGGGTGTTGTCTTATGGTGTGTAATCATGAATTCATCCAATAGAATTTTGATTGTCTCATTAAGAAAATGTGTGCCCCTATCACTGGTCAAACTCAACAAACATCCATACCTTGTAATAATATTTTCCCATAGAAACCTAGTTGTTGTAGTTGTTGTACAATCCTTTATAGGTACTTCTTCCACCCACCTTGTCGGATAGTCTATGAAAGTGATGATATAGCGCGATCTAGTTCTGCGCACGAATGGTGAAATAGGAGCCAAAAAAATTGATAGCCCATTTTTCAAATGGTTTTGCACTAGTATGTCTTTGAGGCATTTCATCTTGTTGACCTAGTTTCCCAAGGCAATCGATAGTGATCACAAGCCTTACAATATGCTTTACAATATTTATATAGGGTCAACCACCACAATCCAGTGAGTAAAATATTACGTGTACTAACGTCACCTATCTAGTGGCCTGCAATACCACCATGAGCTTCCTCCATGATGTATGTGTGTTCATGTTTCAAAGACACAATGGCATGATATTTCATCCGAACCCAACTTGTACAAGTCCATGCTAATCAACATATATGGTGCCACGTATATAGTAAGTTGTTTCTTCTCCAAGAATTTCATTCCTTCTAGTACCATACCTATTCGTATAAAGACATCGGTGTCCTCTGATTCCATGGAGAGCTCATTGTAACTTGTATAACTATGCATCGGGAATGTTGTATTCAATGGCTGTGATTCTTCTCCTGACTATATTATGGATAAATGGTCTAGTCTAGAATTAATTTTACTTGGTTTAACCACAACTGTGAAATAAAATTCTTGAAATAAGAGTACCCATATTCATATGTGCCATTGTAAACTTGTATTTTTTACCAAATACTTCAATGTCATGTGATCTGTATAAAATATAAATGGTGTAGCTAGTAGGTACTATATGAATTTATGTAGCACATAGGTCATTGATAAAGCTTTGCGCTCTGTAGTGTTGTAATTCTGCTCTATAGGAGTCAAATTTCTACTAGCAAAATAGATAGGGTGATCTATAATACCTTATCTAGGTTGATCCAACACCACACCAATGGTTATGCCATAGGTGTCCACATGTACATGAAATGGTTGGTCCCATGAAGGAAAGTGCAGAATAGGTGCAATAGTAAGTTTCTCTTTCAATGTCTCGAATGCTCTCTCTGCGGTTCTCCCTAGTAGAATGTACATTTTCCTTTTAGTAGATCCTCTAAAGGTGCAACAACCTTGGCATATCCCTTCATGAATTTTTTATAATACCTTGTGTGACCCTAGAATTCACGTACCTCACTTTTCTTGGTAGTCTCTTTCGGGCTGTAATGACTGTAATCTTAGCTTGGATCAACCAACAAACTTTTCTTGTAGATTATGTGTCCCAATAGTATTCCAAATGGTGTAAAAATATACAATTCTTGATGTTCAAAGAGATACTCAATTGTCTACATTAAGTGTAAATTCACACTATGATCCTTAATAGGTCCACACACCTTCCAATCATCTAAATAAACCTATAAAAAGTTATAAATAAAATATTTAAATTCCTGAACAACTATGCACAAAAATACAATAGGCATGTTTTTAGTCCAAAAGGCATCACAGTATAGGTAAAGCTACCCCATTCAGTTGTAAAAGTAGTCTTTTCCTGATCCTCTTGGGAAATCCTAACCTGATGATACCTAGAGAAACCATTTATAAATGAATAGATTTTGCGCCCTGCAATTCCTTCTAGTATTTCCTTAGTGAATGGTGTAGGAAAGGGATCAGTCACACATGTAGCATTCAACTCCATGTAGTCCACAGAGATCCTAATCTAGCCATCCTTCTTGATATTGATCACCATTGGACTAACCTATTCTAATTTGTCTAGGGGCTTGATGATTCTTGAACTCAACATTTTGTCAATCTCTCCCTTGAGCTTTCCATGCAAAATGGGGTTCATCCTATAGGGTCTCTTTCTAACTGGGTGCACACCCTCTTTAATATTTATCTTCATCTCCCTTAATGATTCATTAACGCCTTTAAGTTCATGGTACCATCAAGGGAATAAGTCTTGATAATCCCTTCATAAATCTATGATTTTTACGACTTCAAAGATTGACCAATAGTCTCCAATCATGGCCTCCTTAGGCTCAACATCTGATCTAATATTCACTTTCTTTGTCTTCATACATTCATGATAGGCACATGTGGTCTTTTCTACACTTTCCAACACCTCATGCCTACCGGTGAATGGTTTACATCTAGATTTTGTACTTCTTCATCATCCACTAAGTAGACCATTCTTTATTTTTATTTCTCAAGGAAAGCTTGCTGAAGTAGTGTGGCATCAAACTTTTTTTCTTCTACAAAACACTCTTCTAAATCTCCTTCATCCAATAACTCTATATGATTTCTTCCACATGTGAACTATCCCCCATAGTTAAGTGTTTTATAACCTTTAATGCTTCTTACACCAAAGTCTTGGTAGAGAAGAAATCAAATGCCTAGGTCATTCTTGTAAATAAATGCTACCAATTTTTAGTCTCTCTATGGAGTTCTACATATACATACCAAGTATGTGCAAAACCTTGTAAATTGAATAAAACTTGTTTACCTAGAGAGAAGGTGGTAAAGCTTCCTATCCTTCTTTCCAGAGTCTCTCACATTGTTGAACGTGGTGCTTTGAAAAGGTTGATTACCATGATAAGTAAATATTTGAGTAAGTGCATTACTCCTCAAGAACTTAGTATCAAGAGTAACCCCAATTTCATTCCATTATACAAGATTATCCTTGTGGACCACCCACTAGCATGGTACTATCCTATGTAGGTTATATGCTATCATATTCCTTCTCTCCAACTAGTCTACCCACTATTCCTCCATGGCACGCAGGAACACCATAGGGTCTCCTTCTCGGGTGTAATGAGGTACTGAGTTATTACCTATTCTCTTCATATAACGTGGTTTTCTATCCTTAGAAAATATATGTTTTACTTCATGCCCCACTAACTCATAAGTGCTCACAGAGCCCGATTATCACAAGCAACACTTGTAGTATCACCGATAGACTATGTATCCTCCCACTAAATGATTCCTTCTTTATATGGCTCAAGAACCTCTGGATCCCAGACGATGCGTACATAAATCTAATTCATGTTTTCTTCACTCAAGGGCTCAACATAGGGCACAAATTTTCCATCTATTAATGGGATAATAACCCTTTCCTTCTTATTTTCAAAGATTATATAACCCTTTTTGAACCGAAGATCAACATTATTTGCATAGAACCATGGATACCCTAGTAGAGCTAGGAAGCTATCTGCCTCTTCTAGCACTAAGACCTCAAAATCTCCAGTGATTTTGGATCCTTGTATGGTGATAGATGCATATTTTAAAACTCGATGGGAGTGACCTTAGTTTTATTAGCCATGAAAAAAACATTAGAATATCGTTGCAATAGAGGTCTCCCTATTTGTACCCATACATCTAAAGTAAGAACATTGACTTTCACACCTTATCAATCAGTATATTACTAAAAATAAACCCATCCACAACATCATTTAGAGTGATTTCCTTGTCATAATCTAGGCTATGAGGGGAAATATTCACATGCAAGATCTGTCATCTAGTCTCAATAATTATGCGCAAAGTTTTAACTTTTAACCAATTCCCTAATAGTGGAATGATATTCTCCTAATGAAACATCTTGCACACTTCTCTCAAATAATCCATATCAGTTTGGACCATCTCTGATGCTTTCTTTTGCTCCATCTTCCTTGATTGCTCCTTTAAATATTGTATTTCACCACGAAGATTTCGAGTACCTCCATGGTTTCTAAATTCGTGTCTTACGACCCCTTGTGACCCGCATCCCATTTCGCAACCTAACCTCATTACCTAAACTTTGCCCAATTATTTATTAATTACCTTGTAATTGATAAATCCCCATCACCTCACCTGCCACCTCATTTTGCCACCTCATCATGACCTAGCCCTAATCCTAAACTAACCTAATTAAAACCTAAAACTTGGTCTACACCTACACCCATAACTAATGACCCCTTTCTCGCACCCAAAACCGACCTTCTAGTCACTTGACCAAGCCCGCAACTGATCTCTCGGAGAAAAGCGGGGAAGGTGGGCTATTTTACTAAAAATAGCCTACTTTTTCCTTACGATGCTTTGGTTCTACTCGACCGCCGTCGGTTACGCAACCGCCATCGGTTCCTGTAAATGGGCTCCCAAACCAAAACAACGGATCGAATTTCATTTTGGAGATCACCAAAGGATTTCTGGATCAATAGAGAGCATTGCGAGTGAGGAACAGAGTCCAGATCTTCACTTGACAGAGCAGAGACGAGTGGAAATACCAGAAGTGTTTACAACCAAGGAGATCAACTTGCATCTTTGTCAAAACCAATAAGTCACATCTTGCATGTCCTCTGTTATAACATTTCTTATGCTCTGTGAATTTCAGTCCTCCTAAATCCGTCTCTGAATCTACTACCCAACGTGTCATTGCATCTAACTGTTATTCTTTTGCTTCTAATCATCCCATTTCCTAATATCATCCATAAACTAAAACCTTACAAAACACCATAGCTACTAAGAAGATCCTGAACCCACCGGTATCGGTTATCGAATCGGCATCGCATCGCTATCGATAGCATCGCCATCGGTTCCTTCCTCCGATCAAAACCAAAAACCAGCCTTTCCCCTACCCGGTTCAACGAAACAATTTAATTGATACTTTGCGTCTTTTGCGTTAATTCATATTAGCGGGAAACCACCACCTTCGAAAGGAAGTTTTATATTTCCTGGGCCCAAGGCAGTTTCCTCATTTATTGTTTAATCAAATCTTGTGGTCTTGTGTTCTTATTTGCAGGTAGTCCTTCCAAGACAAAAAGGAGTTCTTCGCAATCAGCCTGATCTTTCTCTACGGTACGCGCACACCATCTCGACATTCTACAGGTATTCCTCCTAGCACCTAACTCTTATCTGTTTCTATAGGAACGAGTCATTCCGAGTGAAACATTTTGGCACGCCCGGTGGGACCCATTTTGGGTTTCTTTCTCTTGCTTATTTTCATTTTAGGAAGCATACTTGCTGTTGCTGCTTTTGTTATATATTTCGTAAAGAATTTGTCTTGCTTTCCTAGTTTCGCATTAGTGAAAGTCATCTCTCTTGCTTCATCGAACATAATTTTCGATTTGGGTTTAAAACACATGCATTGCATTCCTGCTTGTTGTTCTTCAATTCTAGTGAACATAGATTAAGTAACAGGTCGTACACGTGGGGGTGATATCCACGGTATTGACAGGAAATTAACCCTAGTTTCACTGCACAACACATACCGAATCACTTCACAATTAACACAACAGCTCAAACATCCCCCCTTTTCCACGGTATTCCTCCGCCCGATTGAGGTAACCTTATAAGCCAAAACAAACTTGACATTTCCCCTAGGTCTTGTTGTTTAGGATTCTGACATCATCTTACGTCTAAAGGCATAAGCCCACGATAACTAAAATTAACCCTAGGATTAGTCTCTGGATTTGCGTGTGCATCTTGCTTGTTTTCAAATTCTATTTTCTCTGTCATACTTTGTCTTCTGTGATCAATAAGTTGACAAATATACTCAACGTTGCTAAAAATCAAATTAGCAGCCTTTTATATCTTCTTATCCTAGACTTTTGACACCGGCATCGGTTAACTGACCGACGTCATCTACTCTCTGACCGACACCGGTTATTAAACCGATATCGGTTACTGTCTTCATCAGCCCCTGACAAACCAGCAACTTGCCAAATTCATCATTCTGAGGTTGTTTTTGTTCTTGATAGATTGAAACTTTCCTGTGTGTTCTTGTCCATGGTTGTCATCACTCGGAAGCAAGCCGCCGCCATGGTTTCACATGCCTGCTCTGTGTCTTTTCCTGAATCACCCCCTTCACATTCTATAGGGAACCCTACGGACACCAGTGAGATCCCCCAAATTCCTGTAGGAGACAAGGACTTTGCCAAATTTCTGGATGCTAATCCCAGTACTGTACAATACTATTTGTCTCATGCCCCTGACCGTATGCCTGATGGTCAGCTCCTTATTGGCATGCCTATTAGTATAGCTGCTCATTTAGCTCCCACTCCTCCTGATAACACTGCCTTACTTCCTGCATCTCTAGCCCCGTCTCCCAATCCGACGGCTTCAGAGGTTCATACGACCCCGATTAGCTTTCCTTTGGTTAATCTTGGACCCCACATATCACTACCACCGAATGCCCCTACCTCATCTTTCTTGCAGACTGCTCCGTTCATGACTTGCTCTCTGCCACCTATCCACACGAGCTTTCCTTCTCAAGCTCCGCCTACCTTCTCACTCCCATACACGTATCCAGTGACCTCAACATCCTATATGGGACATCCCTATTCAGTTGCCTCAACATATTCATCCTCCACACCTTACCAACACTTAACCCCACCAGTGTCTAGCGGTGGTCCTTGGCCCAATTTGCCTCCGTTTATCACAATCCCACCATCATCTCATCCAACTACTGATCTAATTAAACAAATGATGGACAAAATGCAAAACCTGGAGGCTTCTGTTTCAGGAAGTCGTAGCACCTTGACATATGAGCAAGTTTGTCGGGAGCCCATTCACCCTTCTGTCCCCCTTCATTCATATCCTCCTCAATGGGAGTTGCCAAAATTTACTCGTTTTAACAGTAAAGAGGATCCTCAACAACACTTGCGATCATTTAGACACGCTTGTTATTTGATCGCCCATGATGATGCCTTGTTACTCCGCACCTTTCCCATGTCCTTATCAGGACCCGCCTTGGAATGGTACAGTGCTTTAACCCAGCACTCGATCTTTTCTTTTAACCAGCTAGCCCAATCTTTCTTGGATCATTTCTCCATTAACATTGCCAAGAAAGTATCTATCACCGACCTCTATGCCATCCGACAATTTGAGGACGAATCTATCGCAGATTTCGTTGGACGATGGCGGGGCCTTATCAACCAACTTACGTATGCCTTACCTCAAACCGAACTTATCGAACTGTTTACGCGGGCCTGCGCTAAGCACATCTCCCCCACCCTCCAAATTCAAACTTTCCGTACATTCGACGAGGCCTTTACTATGGCCCGAAAATTAGAAATTCGAGCCTTAGAAGAGGAGAAATTGCGGTTGCGTAACAAAAACCCCAATTTCCGAACTCCTGATTCTATCAATAAACCAAATACCGCCACTCCTCACACATCCACTTCTTCTAAATCAAAAGGAGCTGTCCACGCGGTGATGGTCAAATCCCAACCACCGTCTAATACCCCGCCAAAAACCACTTATAAGTATAAAGCAGAACCCATCAACTACACTCCCTTGGGAGAAACATATGGTGTGATATTGGAAAAATTGCTCAAAGCAGGAGCCATTACCTTACCTCCTGTTAAACCTCATTCCGGGTTTGATTCCACTCGCGCCATACCTTCCTGGTACAAAGAAAATGACTTCTGTAACTTCCACCGCGTGAAGGGACACAGTCATGAGAACTGCAAGATGTTGAAAAACATAGTGCAGGAAATGGTTGATGCGGGGGATATAGCCCTCGATAATCCTAACGCCCCTGCTAACCGAAATCTGAAAATTTTCAACAAGCCATTCCCGAATCACTCGTCCAACAGTAACGTAAACCAAGATATCTTAGCCGAGGAGAGTGTTCATGAGATCCATGCAGTCTTCGATTCTCAGCCAAAAGCCTCTATTGAAATTTTTTTGAATCAAGCCTCTCCACCAACACAGGAGTCTGAACCTCCTTCACCACCATCAAGCCAAAGTGAAATCATTCCTTTACCCATAAAAGAGTTAACTGCCCGGACTTCTCTTCTCATCGATGAGTCTTCTTACACCACATCCCTACAAGACTGTGAGCGGATGTTATCTAATTTATCTATTTCCCAAACGTCCCCTTCTACCGCTCTTGCTGCACAAGAGGAAGGCTCGCCACTCCTTTTGACATCCTTAGACGAGAAATCTCTTACACTGACATCACCACATTCTTTAAACATGACAGATCCCCTCAAACACGCCCTCCTACCTATTAGTCCCTCATCGCCTAAATCTTTTCAACGACCGGTTGACCTCTTAACATCTATTGATACAGTGCCTCATCTACCTCCTGTGTCACACCCACAGTGGACTGGAATCACAACCCGTCGTTCTTCCGTACAAAAGTTCATATTCACACGTGAGGACTGTCATTCCACAGAAGATAGACAGGCCCTATGGGAACGTTTGAGTACCCCTTTTTCTACTCAAATGCAAATGACTGATCCTGATGTCTCCACCATATACCCGAAGTGTTTACAGAAGCTTAAAATGCCCCTGTTCTCACCTTCACCCCCCTCACCTCTACCAAATGCCCCGTCCACTTCTATCAACTTAACCAGATCTTCCCCTACGCTTGGGACCTCACCAATGCCCAGTCTAACGCACCCGCCTAAGCGACTCGATCTATCCAAAAATAAATCCGTCCCGCCACCTAGGAGACAAACTCAATCCGTGCCCCTATCACAATCAAAACCATCATCGTCATACCTACCTTCCATATTGGGACCCCATCCCTCTACCTTACATCAATATATCATACCTCCTGCGTTTTCTTCAAAACAACCTACGCCTTCCGCACCCATACAAAAATTCCAGGGTATAGCAACACCGTCACTCCGCGTATCCTGTCCACCTATCAACCCTAAACAAATTCCATCATCAAAAGATTTGTTTTCGGTCACTCCTATTTCCCCGTGGTTGTTTTCTGATACCACATCATCTGCGGCCTCATCATCCAACATAGCTTCTGCGCCAAAGAAATCACGTTTAGTGAAAACCACGTATCAACACCCCTCGGCTAAACCACCACCCGTGCGAACCAACCACGCCCAAACATTACCAAAACCCGCACAACCAATACCCTCATCCTCTTCCGATTTTGACCCACTCAAAGGATCTTACGCCAAAATCCTTGCTATGTTGGTGGAGAATGCGACCATTTCCCTACCTCCACTTAGACCTTATGACCCGTCTAAACCCCGACCTATGGGTTACGATGAGTCTAAAATCTGCGCTTATCACCGCACACCAGGACATGATGTGGAGGGATGCAAAGCTCTAAAAACCATCCTTCGTCAGTCACCTCTCCCGGATAGAAAGATTAAGAAAGACAACTTACGAAGGGAGAGACCTTTAGTTTCCATTCCCTCTCCTATACCATCTGTCCCCGCCTCACCAAGATCTATCATTATTACAACCCCACCTCTTGAAGACCATGAGTTATCCCAACCATCTTCCTTATCTCAGGTCTACGAGATTAATATGATTAGTGTCGCTACTCGAGGGCAGAAAAACAATGGGAAAGCAAAAGAAAACACACCTGCGACATCTCTTTCTCCGTCAAACATCCCGATTGCACCACCACCTAAAGTGGTCATTCACGGACCCACCTATCCCGTCTCTAATGGCATTGCCCACCGAAATATGATTAAACAGCTTCACCAATCACCCGTAAAAATGACACTGTATGATCTCATTCAGACTTCTGAATCTCATCGACAAGCTCTCGTTGAGATCCTTCAAGGGATAGAGGTTTTACCTAATGAAACCCTACCTGTCGCCTCCATTCTAACACCCAATCACGTTGCTTCTCTCACCAAACAACCCACTGCCCCAACCACTTCTGTCTCTGTACAACAAGCTGCTGCAGTCAGTTTCTCCGAAGATGAAATTGTTGACTTTGGTACAGAAGATCCTGACCCTGCTCTTTTCATCTCAGCTTACATCCGGGACATTCGGGTACGTCGTGTTATGATTGACGGGGGTGCTAGCCTAAACATCATCTCTTCAAAAGCCTTCCAACAAATGAATATCCCTTCTAGTTGCATGTGTGCCAACCCCATCATGTTGCGGTCATTCAATGACGCTATTACTTCTACCTTAGGCACCGTGATCCTCAACATTCGGGTAGGACCACGTACTTTACCCGAACTCTTCTATGTCTTGGAGGGAGAGTTCCAATATAATATATTGCTGGGTCGTCCTTGGATCCGAGCCATGGGATGCGTTCCCTCAACATTACATAGATGCATAAAATTTGAGTACGAGGGGAAGTCCTACACCGTAAAAGCTGACCCTCCCCCCTTTAAAACCTGCAATATGTTATACCGCCCTAACGATGTGCTTATACCAATCAAGACACCCATACATTCAACCCAACCATCCTCTTCAAATGTACCTCAACCATCCACCTCAACCGCGCCTACGCCTTCAACTGATGAAACCACCATCGCAAAAACCACTTCCCTTCCCGCAGCTAACATTCCAACCTCCGACCCCTTAGTAGATGTTTTTCAGCTGCCTTACGCTGGGGGAGTACCGCCTATATAACGTTAGTTCTTTCCCTACCCCGCAGGAGTACGGACAATTACATGCACATCCCACCTACGACCGTCGCGTGGGGGAGGTAATCTCTTACGGACCACCCCATTGCCACACTAACCTAACGTATGGGGGTGTTGACGCATCCTCCATTACCCCTGAACCTCCTCTTGGTGTGGTTCCCTTCCAATCCGATTTTCAATACTTGACAAATCGTCGTTTCGCCCTCACCTTCTTGACTCGCTGTGCGTGGAAAGGCTTTGGTTTTGGCCTTTACGAACAAGGCCGACATACACTCATTCCCGTGACTACCCGTAAACATAATGATCGCAGTGGTCTCGGTTTTCCCGAAACACCTACACAGGAGACACCTCCTGTCAGCTGTATCCTGGAAGAAGAAGACGTCGCCCCTACCAAACCATCATCACCCACTTTGCCATCATCACCCAAAATCTATAGACCACAATCCATCCCTCCTAACTTTTTTTTTTCATAAATGCTATCTTCATAGGTCCTCTCACTTATCAACGCGATAATGAGGACCCATCTTCTCTTCCCCTTCTGTATCCAGACATGATCGAAGAGGATTCACCTTTGATTAATGTTGTTGAATGCCAGGATGATGACTCCATCCTCACTTACCTTGGCGCGGATGATTCTTATATTCAACGAGCCTTACCATCTGAAACCCAAACCATGCTGAACGAATCTACTATAGAAATCAACATCCACACGGAGGAGGATCCTCACATTGTGAAGATTGGACAATCCCTTAACACATCAGAACAAGCCGCCTTTACTACCTTTCTCCGTGCTCGCAACCAAGCTTTCGCATGGTCTTACGCTGACATGCCAGGAATTGATCCTACCATTGCCGTCCATAACATCACCCTAAACCCCGATTCCAAACCAGTCAAACAGAAATTGAGAAAAATGCATCCACGCATTGCTCTCTTGGTCAAAGAGGAGCTCCAACGACTCCTTTCTGTTTCCTTCATCTTGCCTATTGACTATCCTCAATGGATTTCTAACATCGTACCTGTCACTAAAGCGACAGGGGGACTTCGGATATGCACAGATTTCCGGGATCTTAACCTCGCTTGCCCTAAGGATGACTTCCCCTTACCTAGCATTGACCAACTTGTTGATCTAACTGCAGGTCATGAGATGCTCTCTCTCATGGATGGCTTTTCAGGATACAACCAAATTTTGGTTGCCCCTGCCGATCAACACAAAACTACCTTCATAACTCCTTGGGGAACCTTCTGTTATCGTGTCATGCCATTTGGCCTTAAGAATGCTGGTGCTACCTATCAGCGGGCTATGACCTACATTTTTCATGACATTATGCACACTATCCTTGAAGATTATGTCGACGATCTTCTCGGCAAGTCTAAACATCGTAGTGAACATCTCGATGTTTTAACCATTATTTTTGATCGCCTGTTACAATATTCTGTCCGCCTTCAACCAAAGAAATGTGTCTTTGGTGTTCTTTCGGGAAAACTTCTTGGCTTTATCGTCTCTTTGTGTGGCATTGAGGTCGATCCATCTAAAGTCAAAGCTATCCTAGAAATGCCCCCACCCAAAAATCTCAAACAATTGCGTAGTTTACAAGGTAAGCTCCAATCTATCCGACGTTTCATCTCCCAACTCTCGGATCGGTGTCAACCTTTTCATCACCTTCTTAAAAAGGACATTGCCTTTCAATGGAGTGAGGAGTGTCACCAAGCCTTCGAAGCTCTCAAATCCTATCTCTTGCAGCCACCCGTGCTTATCCCACCCCAGGACGACCGCCCTTTCTACCTTTATCTTTCCGCCACTGACCATGCTATAGGTGCTATGCTCGCACATCGGGATTCGGCACGACGAGAACAGGCCGTTTATTATATAAGTCGTACCCTCGTGGATTATGAGACTAGGTATACACATGTAGAAAAATTGTGCCTTGCCCTATCATTTGTAGCCACCAAACTCCGACATTACCTCCTGAATCACAAAACTTTTGTCATCACCAACACAGACCCCATTCATTATATGTACGCCAAACCGCATCTAAACCAACGTATCACTCGATGGCTTATGCTCCTCGCTGACCTTGACCTTGAATTCGTACAACAGAAGTCAATCAAAGGACAAACTCTTGCAGACCAACTTGCGGAGGCCCCTTTACCTGGGGAACAATTTACCAATTTTACCTTCCCCGACGAACTCATCGCCACTCTTTCACTCGGGAAGAGTTGTATCAAATGACCCTCTTCTTCGATGGATCTAAATGCCAGCGCGGCGGAGGAGCCGGCGTTGTTCTCATTCCTCTCGACGCTGAACCTATGCCTCTTTCATTCCGGCTTGATTTCCCTTGCACTAATAATACAGCGGAATACGAGGCCCTTGTTCTGGGTCTCCAAGTTGCGTTACACTTAGGCATCAAATCTATCAACATTTTTGGCGACTCTCAATTGGTAGTCAATCAAGTTATGGGCGTCTACCAATGCAAAAATGAGGAACTTCAAAAATACAAACACTACGTGGATTCACTTCTAGCCTTATTTACTCACTATTCTATACAAACCATTCCACGCTCCACTAACAAATTTGCGGACACTATGGCTTGCTTAGCCTCGCAAATTCCCGCCGCACCAACTGACTCTGAATTATTCGTCGTGGTCCAACAACTTTTTGTCCCATCCTATTCAACCCCGGTAGTTTGTACGATAAATACTGTGTCTACTAGTTCGCAGGATACCTGGTACCACCAATTTCACGACTACCTTACAATCTCTGTCCTCCCACCTGACCTTACTAGTAACGGCAAACGTGCTTTTCTTAAAAGTGTTTCGCGTTATGTTGTCATGGGGGGACTCCTCTATAAACGTGGCTTTGATGGCATCCTCCTTCGCTGTCTAACTGGCGCGGAGGCCACTCATACCATCCAACAGGTCCATGACGGTATTTGTGGTGGACATTTTAGCGGCCTTGCCGTGGCCAAACGAATCCTTCGCCTTGGTTATTATTGGCCTACTCTCAATAACGACTGCTACGAATATGTTAAGCGTTGTGTTATGTGTCAGCAACATGCCAACCTTCAACATACTCCTAGCCACCCGCTCCAGGTCGCTCGAGATCTTTGGCCCTTCTCACAATGGGGTTTAGACCTTATTGGTGAGATTCACCCGACCTCTTCACAACGTCACCGTTGGATAATCACAGCGACCGAATATTACACAAAATGGGTGGAGGCTATTCCACTCATTTCAATCAAAAAAGAAAAAATTGTCGAATTCATTAACCATCACATTATCTGTCGTTTTGGTATTCCTCATCGCCTAATAACAGATAATGGTAAATCTTTTAAAAACAAGTTGTTACAAGACCTTTGTGACAACTTTGGTATCAAACTTAGTTTCTCATCACCTTACTATCCACAGGCCAATGGTCAGGCTGAATCTTCTAATAAAACCCTAACCAAAATCCTCATGAAAGTTGTCAATGACTCCGGCAAAAATTGGCACGATCACATTCCCTTTGCCCTTTGGGCTTATCGTACTAGCATTCGTACCTCTACTAATGCCACACCTTTTTCTTTGGTATACGGTACCGAGGCTGTTTTGCCTCTCGAAATACAAATACCCTCCCTTAGAATATCTCTTCAGGATATTCTCACCAACGATGATTTCCGCCAAGAGCGGTTAGCCCAATTGGAGCTTCTTGACGAACGTCGTCTTACAGCTCTTGATCACCTTCAAATCTATCAAAAACGCATCAAACGTGCTTATGATAAGCGACTTCATGAGCGTACCTTTAAGGTTGGTGATCTTGTCCTCAAAGAGAATCAACATGTCACCAAACTAGAAAAGAGCAAACGTGGAAAATTTGCTCCCAATTGGATTGGGCCTTATATAATCACTCACACCTATGGATCAGGCACTTATCGTTTAGCTTCACTTAATGGTAAACCTGAGCCTGAACCCCTTAATGCCTTGCATCTTCGACCATTCTACTATTGAAATTAGTGTTATATCACTTCTTATCTACCTGCCGCTCGTCCCTTGAGCTCACTTACCACTACATACACTCTGTTTCCTACACCTCATAATAACAATCAAGCTCACATAGTTTGATTCTCACCTCCCCTTGACGACGCCTTTCCCTTTTTAGTCTAGTCCATGACTTCAAAGAATTAAGATAAGCCGTATTCTTATGGGATTTTCTTGAGTCAAACTTCCTACTAAACTAGATGCTTCACGCTAAAAAGAACATCTAGTCATCTAAATTAAATATAGACTGCTCCCTCGAAGGACAGCTATATGCCAAATTATTGCTGCTATTCTCTATAGACTGCTCCCCTGAAGGACAGCTATGCACTAAAATCATATCTGCTACTATAAATAGACTGCTCCCTCGAAGGACAGCTATACACAGTCAGCCTCTAGCAGAAGCTTCTCGCATCGATCAGCTTCGTGAAGACCTCAAGAATAATACAATCAATATCCCTTGTAGACTTCCCGCATCGATCAGTCTACATTCAATAAAATAAAAGCCTCATTCAAAAGGACTTTTGAGTCATGGACTTGTCTATTTAGGGTAGGTTCTCTTTCGTCAGAACACTCACTTTGTAATAAGTTCTCTGCACCTCAGCTATACCATCCACCTCACCTCACCATTTGTTTCAACTCAAGGGACGTAATGTACGCTCGATATATTGTGATCACACAACTCTTTTCACCTATTGACTTCTCGTCTATGCACGGTACCTAGGGCTCCAAGCTCGTTCTACGTTGTGTGGTTTGTTTAGCTCTTTTCACCTACGGAGCACTCTTTCTGCTTTGCCTCGCATCTAGGATTGTGTGTTGACCTTAATCAGGACATGGTTCCCTTCTACTTGGGTAGGCTAACTTTCGCTTCCCTTATACCTTTTACAACATCACCAATTCATTACCAACACCATCAACCTTACCTTTACCAATCTTAATATTTTTACCAACCAACCAATTGCCTAAACCATACCAAATTGCCTGAATTCGCCTCTCCCTGATCCTAAGGGAGAACTACATCGGTCTGAGGCCCCTCCTTGCTTTGTGCAATGGGCTATGTAGGCAGCACTTCGGAGACATGGGGTCTCCCAAGGTTAGCTCGACCATCCCCTACCATAACCTATCATGTGTGGTAAATATAAATATTTTTGTGTATTTCTATTTCATCACATTCCTCTTTATCCTTTTTTCAAAACACCGAAAATCAAAACACAAACATTCTTATTATTATCGTAACTCAAATCAACATACATATTCAGTTTTATTTAGATGTTAAACAAATACATCTTCTCTATCATCGACACGCAGGTCGACATCTTTATTTTTATACCTCTATAACATTTACTTAAACCCTCACGATTCATCCCGACCCAGGTGATGATCGTGATCGTCGACGCCTTTCGTCAGGCCTCTCTGTCCTCAAGGGTACCACGGCTATTGGTACCGCCCACTGATCTACCAATCTCTCCTGTAACATCTGAATACGCCCTCTCGCATGGAGAACTCCAGCCTCTAGTCTCGCTGCTCGTGACTCCGCAACCACTAACAATCTTCTTGTCTCATTCACCTGCGTTTGGAGCTGCTGAACTAAACTCTGCAGATGATCTCTCTCCGCTGTAATCACAGCAATGTCAGGGCGCTCACGTACACCTCGCAGTTCTGCTACCCACCATAATCTATAGGCCTCTGTCATTCCTGCATCCATTACCCTGCGATCGGCTGCTACCTCTTCAGGCCCTTCTGGAGGTGTTGGCCGGGGAGGTGAGAATGTTGCCTCGGCGTCGATCCTCATATATGGTCTATAAGCCAGGGGTATATCCTACACAAATCCAAATTGTCGCCGCACGCGATCTATAGGAATCCTCTCATATTCACCTGGCCTGTGCCCCGCGATCCACCTCAGTCGCTCTACACCCCTCAACTCCTCAGCTATGTTCTCTGTTACCATATAGTTCCCGTAAGGCCTCCAACAGATATCCGCAACCGTCACTCTCTCCCATACCTGCCTGTAATACTCAATGTCACCCGTCACGGCCTGAGATCTTGCCTCTTGTTCTGTCTGGACCCATCGTCTGAATCCCAACCTCTGTACTCTGGTCTCTCCTGCCTGGAGGGATTGGCCTATTGGTCGCACACAAACAATGTGCTCATAGGCCCAACAGTGTAATAAGTATGAACAATCCAGCGTCGTCCTGTGATTTCACCTACAAGCCCATAAACCCCTGTATAGCTCCGCCAAATATGCAGGTGCCCATGCAAACGTAACGTTCCTTTCTACCATCTCCCAGATAACACACATCAATGCCTTTGGAAATCTTCCTCCTTCTGCCCTCGGTAATGCATAATACCCTACCGCTATCATTAATATCACTGCTAACCTTGTCTCCTCAGGGTGTGCTGCATACATTACCCCATACGTAAAGGATAAACCTCGCTGTGTCAAATCTCGTGCGTATGGACCAAATACTGTTGTTATCGCTCCCCGTGCGCGCTAGGTAGTGCCTGATATACTGGTTCTCCTGTAATAGGGAGTCTCAAAATACGGAACACATCTTCCAATGTTACTGTCATCTCCCCTGTTGGCAGATAAAAGGTATTTGTCTCGGGATTCCATCTCTCAATCAACGCCTGTAACATACCATGATTACGTGTGATTCGTGAATAATAACGGATTCCACTTAACCCCAAACGATTTATCAATGTCCATTCCGCTGGTGTTACATCCGCTCGGATCCGTGACAACAGTGCTGGCACATTATCATTCATCCTCAACCCTGCCTCTGCCTGCACACATCAAAATAACAAACAACCATTCAATCCATCAAATCCCCACGAGTTTCTTTCTCACCTTCTGGAAATTGCTACAGCAACCGGTATCGTTTATAGTAAACCGGTACCGGTTTAGTAACCGATACCGGTTGTCCCTAACCGATACCGGTCACTGTCACCTTTATACAGCCTGCCTAAACCCACTGCCTACGACAATAATTTGAGCGTTTATTCCTTTCTATACATACAAACGTACCTGAAACCCCTGATTACCTACCCCGTAATACTTACCTCACCTATAACCCTTGCTATCATGTTTTCTTTTTCATATCTACCCACTTAATCTCTTATTCATAACACATGCAAAAATCAGATCACAATCAAAACGTTTACCTCTTGGGTTGCAGCAGCTTGCGGTGGCACTTGTCTTCCCTCTCGTCCCCGCCTGCTGGATGCTTCTCCTCGTTCTGCCATGATCACCACTCTTTTCAAATTCACCTTTCTACTTTCTGAATCTCAGATCGCATTCACCTTCCCAGTCTCTTTTCTTATCACCCAAATCTCTCATGCAATTTCCTGTCTCTTTTCTCCTTATCACTCAAATCTCTCATGCAAATACCTGTCTCAGTCGTCAAAAAGCGTCGCGTTCGCGTATTTAACCTCTTGCATGGCTCTAAAAATCAGAACTTAAGTTGCCACCCTAGCTTTTCTATTTTTAGAAAAGCTCATACCTAAATCACCGGTATCGGTTATATAACCGATATCGGTCTATTACCTACCGACATCGGTTTTATAACCGATATCGGTTACACACCTGCCTTTTTGAAACATGGTTCTTTTCTTCATTTTTTACCTAAATTTTTGTCGCGCCCACCTCTTTTCCTGCATAACAACACCATTTTACATATTTCTCCATCCATCACACGTATCATTACCATTTCAATAAAAAAAACAAACAAGCCATCTACTAGGGATATCAAAAAAAAACTATCAATCTATACATCATTTGGATACAGCTCATCTGATACACATATAACAATGACACAAAACCAACAATTCATCACATAACCTGTCATTCATATATACGTGCAAAAACAAAAACATCAACATCATCCATATATCAACATGTCACTTAAACTCATCATATATTCTATACCACAAACCATCGACGAAATACTTAAAAACATTTTTGAACACAACATGTGGATCAAAACATCATCTCTATATATATATACAAATTTGCAAATATACAATGTGCCCTGCATCGGGGCCTCTGTGATCTCATCATACAACTAAGCCGACACGCAGGCCGCAATAAATATCAGAAATCTCGACTCGGCTCGCAGGCCGGTCCCTCGTATCAAAAATAGATATATACTCGGCTCGCAGGCCGGTATCCACTATACAACCCCTACTCGGCTCGCAGGCCGGTATATAATAAATGAATGAATGAATACATGAATAATACATAGGCACGCAGGCCTCTATCAATACACCCGGTTCGCAGACCGGTGCCCATCTCTAAATACAAAAACCATGTCTGGGATCTCTCAGCTCTCCCCACCGCCCTCGGCACCTCTCCCCGCTGGTCCCTGTGGTGCCTCTCGCCTCCTGCCCGTCACGGACACGCCAGCTGTGGCTGCACCTCCCTGAGATCTCTGGCTGTGAGAGGTCTCTGCCCTATGCGCTGCATAAGCCTGATACTCGACTCCGGTACCATCAAGAATATCCTGATAATATCGGGCCTCTGCTCTAACCTCCATATAGCGCTCTCGAGCCACTGAAGGAGCTGGGGCTGGTCCCCTGGCACCTAACACCAATGCCCCTGCTGCTGTCTTTGTCTTGTGCTTTGCTGTGGTACTGTGGCCACGGTGGCGCGGTGCTGCATTACTTGCTGCCGCTTCACTGCTGCACTACTGCTCCGTGGTGCCGTGGTGGTGGTGGTGGTGCCGCTGCTGCTCTGCCGAGCTTGGGCTAGCTACCCCTGTAAGACCCCTATCTCGTGCTGCAGCTTAGCAGCCTACTGCCTAAAGAGCCGCACTGACCCCTGAGCTGATCTCTCTCTCCTATCACTGCAGCCACGTCTGGCTGTGCAGGCGGTACTATCCTGGCTGCTCTCTGCCCAGCCCACCACACCCTGTATGCTCCCGTGCACCCAGCATCATCTACACCCTCACCTGCTGGCCTCTCTGCAACCCAATCTGGATCCAAAGGCTATGGTGCAGGCAGTGGGGCCTCTACATCCTCCCTCCTGTACTGAGGGAAGGGAGGTGGCTCATCCTGTCGCAGCCCCATCTGCCTGCGTACCCTCTCTAGGGGTATCCTCTCGTACTCTCCCGGCCTCCGTCCTGCTATCCAGAATGTGTACTGGATCAGGCGCAGCTGTACGCGGGCTCCTCTGCCAGGATGGTGACCTCTGTAGGGTCTCCATACAATGTCTACTGCTGTCAGGCCCTCTAGCAAATGTCTATAGTATGCCACATCCCGACCTGCAACAACTGCTCGTGGCTGGCCCACGCCCCCAACCACTGCTATATATCGGTATATGACCCGTGGCCACAGGCCGCTTTGGGGTAACCCTACTGGCTTGATGCATACGATGTGCTCATATGCCCAACAATGCAACAAAAATGTAGAACAAATACCAAATCGCCTCCTCCGGCGATAGCCCCATAGCTCCCTGTATAATTGCACCAGGTATACTGGTGCCCATGCGTAACAGGTGTGCTCCTCCACCATCTCAAGCAGCACCCCCATCAATGCTCGTGGAAAGCGGCCTCCCTCTGAGTCCGGGAGGGCGAAGCAGGTAATCCCGATCATCATCAGCACAGCCAGTCGTGTCTCGTGTCGATGTGCATGGTACATGTCACCGTACCCGATACTCGCGCTATGGTAGGTCAGTAGCGCGGCTGCATCCCCAAAAACCTGCAGTATGCTGTCCATGGCAGTCTCTGAATCTACCTGGAAGACTACCTCTCCCTCGATAGGTAACCGAAGGATGCGATACACATCCTCCAATGTGACGGTCATCTCCCCAGTCGGGAGATGGAACACATTGGTCGCCGGATCCCATCTCTCGATGAGGGCGACCATCAGGCTGTGATCTCTCTCTATCGCTCTGTACCTCTGGACTCCACCGAGTCCCACCTCGCGCATGATGGCCCAATGAGCCGCAGATACGTGTGGCCGCATCCGCACCAACAGCGGGGGCATCCTATCCCGCATCGTCAACTGCTGACGTGCCTGCAAAACCAACCCACATCCTTAGACCTACTCTTTATTACAACATCTACTTTACCATCTAAACCCCCTTTTTTATCCCCACCCACACCAAAACCCAACCCCAACCCCAACAAAACAAACCCACCCCAAACCCAAACCCACAACAACAAAAACAAACCCAACCCCAACCCCAACAAAAAAACCCCAAACCCAAACCCAAAAAAAAACAAACCCAACCCCAACCCCCAAACAAAAACAAACCCACCCCAAACCCAAACCCACAACAACAAAAACAAACCCAAAAAAAACCCAAACCCAAACCCCAACCCCAACCCAACAAAAAACAAACCCACCCCAAACCCAAACCCACAACAACAAAAACAAACCCACCCCAAACCCAAACCCACAACAACAAAAACAAACCCACCCAACCCCAACACACAACAAACCCCTCCCACACACAAACCGACGCCGGCCGATACACGACCGACGCCGGTCCCTTCCCAAGCAGGCTTTCCATATCATTTGCGACCGATGCCGGTCGCTTAGTGACCGACATCGGTCACTGTCTTCTCCCGGAGCCGAACCCCCGCGCGGCCCCCAAAACCCATTTTTCACCTATTTCTACCCATTTACCCACCCAAACACCCTCAAATTCTACCCTCCTAGCCGCCTTAGCATATTTTACCTATCTACCCTCTCCCTTTTTCAAATTACGTCCATCTACTCCTAATTTCCTACCAAATACAAATCCCTTCCCAAACCCCCAATGTAGCCTAATAACCATTTAAATGCACAAATTCAAGAGTTTTGAACCTACCCGAACGACGACACGTCGTCGTGGTGGGATGGGTGGTGGCGGTCCAGCTGGTCCAGCCCCTCCTGCTCCTCCTGCCTGTGCCATGGTTCCAACTCTGCTCTGCTGGGTCCCCGGCCAATCAACTGCTGCCTCCTCCTCACTCGGACCCACTATCAACTCTCTCCGCCAATAAAATAACTCCACCTCACTCAATCAAACCTCCAATCTCAACTCTCCACGTCACACAAGTCAATTTGGTTTTCAAATAACAAAAGTAACAATGACAAGCCGTATTTTCCTTTTTATAGGTTTTTCACCCTTAACCGATATCGGCTTTATTTTGCCCTAATGAACCGGTATCGGTCCCTTAACCGATATCGGTCATCTAGAATCGACATCGGTTTTTCTCCAACTTCCCCCATTTTAATTTTTATTTGCCCTATTTATCATTTGCCCCTTTTTATCCACCACATATCACCTATATCCACCTCTTGCTTGAACACCATTTGCCTCAACCTACCTATTTGGCCCGACCCAAGGCCTCAACCTACCTATTTGGCCCGACCCAAGGCCTCGCCCTACCTATTTGGCCCGACCTAAGGCCTCGCCCTAACCTATTTGGCCCGACCCAAGGCCTCGCCCTAACCATTTGGCCCGACCCAAGGCCTCGCCCTAACCATTTGGCCCGACCCAAGGCCTCAACCTACCCATTCGGCCCGACCCAAGGCCTCGCCCTAACCATTAGGCCCGACCCAAGGCCTCAACCTACCTATCCGGCCCGACCCAAGGCCTCAACCTACCCATCCGGCCCGACCCAAGGCCTCGCCCTAACCATTTGGCCCGACCCAAGGCCTCGCCCTACCTATTTGGCCCGACCTAAGGCCTCGCCTAACCTATTTGGCCCGACCCAAGGCCTCGCCCTACCTATTTGGCCCGACCCAAGGCCTCAACCTACCTATTCGGCCCGACCCACGGCCTCAACCTACCTATTCGGCCCGACCCACGGCCTCAACCTACCTATTTGGCCCGACCCAAGGCCTCAACCTACCCATTTGGCCCGACCCAAGGCCTCGCCCTAACCTATTTGGCCCGACCCAAGGCCTCACCCTACCCATCCGAACCGACCCAAAGCCGCCACCCAACAACTTGGCCCGACCAAAAGGCCTCACCCTACCCATCCGGCCCGACCCAAGGCCGCACCCCAACTTGGCCCGACCCACGACCGTATCACTTCAATACCATACCCACAATCAACATTTTATTTTTATCCATCCATCATGTACCTTTTGTTCAATCGAGCTCACCTGTTCGTGTTTTAGCATGATTAGGGTCCTTGACTTGATCTGTCGACCAACTTTGCCTAGACCTAGACCGTGACGTTTATCTCAACCAAACCAACCATTTGGTACTGCCGAACATGCCTAAACGTTCCTGTACCTTACCTGTTATATACCCTGGAGCTACTTCCTATGCCTTGGATACCAGGATTATATCACCCTTGTTTGGATAAACTATCGACCTTTGCCTACACATTGCTGGTTTGCTTGTCAAATCATGTACCCTAGTCGTACTATTGCATTTCAACATGCGTCTACTTCCTTGGACCTACCCCACCACCTTACCATCCTCTCTACAACATATACCCTTTATCAACCCTATCCCTGATTTCCCGTTCACTCAATCTGCGATAGATTTGAGGGGGATTACCTATATCCTTAACATGAGAAACCACTTCATATTATTGTCCGCGCAGCTTTACAGAACAAGCTACATGACAATAAGGGGCTAATGTAGACACCAAATTCATGTCTTACGACCCCTTGTGACCCGCATCCCATTTCGCAACCTAACCTCATTACCTAAACCTTGCACAATTATTTATTAATTACCTTGTAATTGATAAATCCACATCACCTCACCTGCCACCTCATTTTGCCACCTCATCATGACCTAGCCCTAATCCTAAACTAACCTAATTAAAACCTAAAACTTGGTCTACACCTACACCCATAACTAATGACCCCTTTCTCGCACCCAAAACCGACCTTCTAGTCACTTGACCAAGCCCGCAACTGATCTCTCGGGAGAAAAGCAGGGAAGGTGGGCTATTTTACTAAAAATAGCCTACTTTTTCCTTACCGATGCCGGTTCCTACTCGACCGCCGTCGGTTACGCAACCGCCATCGGTTCCCTGTAAATGGGCTCCCCAAACCAAAACAACGGATCGGAATTTCATTTTTGGAGATCAGTCAAAGGATTTCTGGATCAACAGAGAGCATTGCGAGCGAGGAACAGAGTCCAGATCTTCACTTGACAGAGCAGAGACGAGTGGAAATACCAGAAGTGTTTACAACCAAGGAGATCAACTTGCATCTTTGTCAAAACCAGTAAGTCACATCTTGCATGTCCTCTGTTATAACATTTCTTATGCTCTGTGAATTTCAGTCCTCCTAAATCCGTCTCTGAATCTACTACCCAACGTGTCATTGCATCTAACTGTTATTCTTTTGCTTCTAATCATCCCATTTCCTAATATCATCCATAAACCAGCCTTACAAAACACCATAGCTACTAAGAAGATCCTAGAACCCACCGGTATCGGTTATCAGTAACCGGCATCGGCTATCAGTAACCGCCATCGGTTCCTCTGATCAAAACCAGAAAACCAGCCTTTCCCCTACCCAGTTCAACGAAACAATTTAATTGATACTTTACAGTCTTTTGCGTTAATTCATATTAGCAGGGAAACTGACCACCTTCGAAAGGAAGTTTTATATTTCCTGGGCCCAAGGCAGTTTCCTCATTTATTGTTTAATCAAATCTTGTGGTCTTGTGTTCTTATTTGCAGGTAGTCCTTCCAAGACAAAAAGGAGTTCTTCGCAATCAGCCTGATCTTTCTCTACGGTACGCGCACACCATCTCGACATTCTACAGGTATTCCTCCTAGCACCTAACTCTTATCTGTTTCTATAGGAACGAGTCATTCCGAGTGAAACAATGCCATTCTTTTTTTTGTATGTTGCTTACTAAGATGCTCATACAAGTCTGAGAATTCCTCATAATTATGATTCTTTCCACAAAAATAACATGTAATATTTTGAGGACATTCATGCCTGTAGTGGTAAGGGGATCCACATGTATAACATGTTCCTCATGGGAACTCACCTCTTCCACCACCATGGCCCCATCATCTGAATCCACCATGGTATCCTCAACCTCTACCACTATAGCCTTAAAAAATCCCTTCATTCTAATCATAGCGCACCTAATTGTGATCCCAATCCTGATGCTCGTTCTTTCCTATAGAGTTATCAAAAACTCCTATCTGTCATACATCAATATCTATAGCATCATGGATTTGACCAATCAATCGGAAGTCTTATGTGTCATGAGTCATGAACCTATAAATTTTACAGTAACAAGAGACATTCTTCCTTATCATGTGTTGTAATAATAGGCATCAACTAACATCATGGTTTAAATGAAATATCTCATAGTCCAACAACAATGAGCACACCAATCTGTGGGGACAAAAATCCTTTATGTGACATTCTACTTCCTAATATATGCACCAAATCCTTGTGCACATCTCATGTGTTGAATTTACTGATAGTTTCTCCAACTACTTTGTCATAGCTGTGATCTGTGCTTCTAAAAATGGGATCACCATAGTGTCTATACTTCCAACTATCTCAGCACGCAAGGCTGCTTCAAGTTCTTCATGCGGATCATTGTATGTTTTATGTGATAGTGCCCTCCTAAAAGGTGTAATTAGACATCCAAAAAAACATTGTGCATTTTGGCTTGCATGAATATCATAAGAAAGTGTAGATAACAACATTTTGAAATGAGCATCATACTCTCTAACACTTTCAGTAGTGCCTTGCTTAGTATCCTTTAGCGTAGTTATACACTTCTCTCAAATGAAGGGATGTGAAACTCTATAAGGAAAGCTTATTTTAAAGCTTTATAGTCTACACAAGTCTAATCAGGGTTAAAATTTTTATACCAGATGTGTGGGTTCTCGTGTAATGTAGTATAAAATTGGCTTACCCTACACTCAGAAGTGATTCCTTTTACATGCCATAGTATTTCACACATGTGTACATGTTCAAAAACATATTTTATGCCCCTATACTCTGGAAGACAAAGATAAATCTCCATTTAAATATTTTGGGGTTGGTGTGGACCTTTTCCACCTAATCCATAACCTCCTGTGTTTCCTCTACCTCCAAAACCACTAGATCCACTGGAACTAAAGCCACTTATAACTCTTGATCCTGATTCTGTAGCAGGGGTTAGACCAGAATATGTACTTCCCTGTGTCCCAATAGTAGTACTGAATTGTACCACTGACTGACATTTGGGAAGTGTTACTACTCCTAGAAGAGAGTCCAAAAATATGCACACCTAAATTCTGTGTAGATGATACACTGAAAAGGTACTCCCATATAACAATAAAACCATTTTCACTTCCATTTCTATGATTATTATATGGGTCACTCCTACTCTCCCACTACTTAAATTATCTTGTTGATTGTTTGTTGTACTAGATACTAGAAGACCAACTGCAAGGTAAAAGTTACCAGGTGGATTCAGATATGCTCCTATGGCCTAGGTCATCTCTACTAGCATGCTTCTACATGATGTTGAGGAGGGTTCCCTATCATGTTTTTCCAAATGGGGGAGTTCCTGATGATTAGGTTCCATGTCTTCAGTGTGAACTTCAAATCCTTCCCGAACTATCTCTCTCCACAATGCCATTCACTCTACAACCTCTTGTTTCTTCTCTACCTCCCTCTTATGTGCCTCATTATACTTAAGCCACCTTTCCTCTCTCTGCCTCTCTCGATGGATTTTCCATCTTTTACCAAGCCTGTTCCTACCACTGTGTATGGCGAGGTTTAGTTAGCCATCACTTTACTCTCCAAGTTCAGGGTTACCATCAAAACTTTGATTGCTAGTGGAATGCCTTCTAGGTAAGTTCCCCTTAGATATCATAAAAACTTGAATTCAACTACCTCTGGTCATAAATAAGTGGAGATTGAGTACTCCAAGATATAACCGTTCAAAACACCATGGAACCATGTATCCAAAACGTGAGTCCAAATTAGATTAGCATCATAAAGGGCCTAAAATTCTTCTTGCATCCATACAAGTGTGTGATACCTCCAATTCCATTTATACACATAAGAAACCAACCAATCGTACAATTCTACTGGAAAAATAGGGGAGAAGCTTTCGTAGAAATAGTCATACAGATTCTACTCCACCCATGTGCGTGCATCAAAATCAGATCTGATGTTGAACCTCCATGCATATTCTACTTCTAGGTCATGTATCCATTCCTCAACACTTGCTAGGGTCAACCGGTATGTCTTCATCGTTAATCATCGTAAAAATAGCTGAAAAAGAGGTCCTGAAAATAGAACCAATGATGCAACCTAGAATTTACCAAGAAAAGCCTAAGTGTACTCATACATCACTCAACCTAGACTAAGTGCTCACCCTAAACACACAAAGGTACCAGGCCCCTATCTAGGGTTATTGTTGCAGGATGTTAGCATGATGAAGAATTAATGCTTTTAGATCCATAATTAATACATCATTCTAGAGTGCACACAGATCTAGATCATATTATAACATATTTAAATGATAAACATAATGAATTCAAGCATGCAAGATACCATTATACTCAAGATTAATACTCTGATTCAGCCAATACACTTCATTATCTAAAAACATAGGAATACATAGAAGATTCTTACAATAATGGAATTATATGCTTATGCACATAACAATGCTGACAACATACTCTCATAGTAATCTAGTTCTACACATATCTCCCCTATACTATGTAGTTCATCACATATTTATAAGGGTGGGGAATTTCCCTTCACTGCTTATCTAATCCCAAAATAGGTCGCATGCTAAAAATAACCACGTGCCTTTACAATAATAGGCTTACATGCAAGAATGATAACAATAGACCTCTCGAGTCTAACTATCAATCATGATTCCATCTTTGGCCAGTATCCATGCAAAGTGATCCTTAGCTACTCTTCCAAAAATAGATCATGCATGTCACACAAGTCTTCATCCCATTTGTGTGTTCTGCATGCCATCTTCCAAAATTAGATCATCATCATGAAAATGGCTAAGTCCCAAATATGTTTATGTCCTCTGCATGTAATTCCTTTTTGATCCTCCTACACCTTTGAATGTGCTATTCTCTTTCACATGAATATTGTGTAAAACTTCTGCTAAGGGTTATACATGGTCTAGTCAATACTTCTTGTTCAACAACATCTAAAGACTGGCCTTTTTTTAGAATTTACGGGTCATCCTGAGTGTTAATATTTTTTTATGGTTGATGTATTTAATGTGGTTTTTGTCTTAGAAGGTAATAACTAGTGAATATATGAATCTTCTACACCAAGGTAGGTGAGAATAGACTCATCACCAAGGTAGGTGAGAATAGACTCGTCATCCTGACGTTGAATGATGTTAATAGAAGGTGTATCATCGTCGATCATGTCATGATTCAGGAAGGGAAGAGAAGAGGGATCCTCTCTATCTTGTTGATAAGTTAGGTCCTAGGGAAATGGCTTTCAATACAAAAAACATTAGGAGGAATGGATTTTGGATCCATAGACTCTGTAGGTGAAGGTGGTGAAGTTGGTGAATGGGGTAGAGAAGGTTTACAATCCTTGATGAGTTTGACTTGGGAATTATTGGGAGATGGTTCGGTAAATCCAATACCACTGTGGTATTTATGTTTATGAGTGGTTCATGGGATGACAATATGAAAACCTTGTTCATAGAAACCAAAGCCATAGCCCTTCCAAGCACAATGATGAAGGAAGGTGTGGGCGAAGTGACAGTTGGTTAGAGATTGGAGGTTGGATGAAAATGGTCAAGTTTGGGAAGGTGGTTTGGGTGAGTAAGTACAGGCATCAAGTCCCCCATACATTAAGCTAGTCTGAGGGTGGGGAGGACCATAAGAGAAAAAATTCCCTATGCGGTGATCATAACGGGGTGTGGGAGAAGTTTTCCATACTCTTGAGGAGTAAGGAATGTGTTGATGTTTTACAGAAGTATTTCCCTAGAGTGAGATGTTGAAAAACACCTTCTAAGGGATCAGTAGTTGATATGTGGATAGCTAGAATGGATAAATTATTGGATAGTGGGGAAGAATAAGCATTGGTTAGTTGAGCATTAGATGGGTTTGTGGATGGGTTAGTTATATAGGTTGTGACGGTAGTGGGAATAGAGGAGTTAGGTGTGGGAGAGGTAGCAAAAATGTTAGGATGGGGCCATGGGTGAAGGAGAGATGGCAGTGGTGGTAGATGCCTTAACTGGTATAAGGATGTCATTAGGTCGATATAACATGTTACAGGTTTTTAATAGTGAAGGGTCAGTTGGAATGATCTATTTATGTCCTTCATGTTCAAATTTTACACAATTATGTAAGGTTGAAGGAACACAACCCATGACACGGATCCAAGGTCGGCCAAGTAAAATTTTGTACTAAAATTTCCCCTCTAAAACATAGAATAATTTCATAATGGTATGGGGGCCCACACGAATGTGGAGAATGATGGTGTCAAGGGTTAAAGTTATGGAATCATTGAATGGGCACATCATAACTAGGTTATTATGCATGTAATTGGAAGGGATGCACATTTTTATGTACACATGGGAGGAGATAATGTTGATTCTGGCCCCACCATCAATCATAACGCGTTGAGCGCATATATTATCAATGTAGATGGAGAATAATAGGATGATATCAAGATCATTTGATTGGAGAGGTATTACCATGTTGTCAGAGAAACTGAGAGCATCTACTTGATGAGTGGTAGGGGGTGCAGAGGAAGGAGATGACATGGTGAGAGAGGCCACATGGTGAGGAGTGATCATGGATGCGATATGAGTTGGGTCATTAGGTAAAACCTCAATAGATTGCAGAACCTACATGATGGCTTGTCAATGAGACTAAGAGGTTTGTACAAGGTCGTACAATGAGATTTTGAGAGGAGATTGGTGCAATTATTTAATCATTTTATGATGGATGACCCCATGAGAAATAGGTTATGTGGGTCCACGGATGGTGATTTTCTAGTACAGGTGCTAATGGTATATTGGGAACATGATGGGTGGATGAGCTGGTTGTTTTATCATTTCCTTTGTCTTTCTGGGCACGTGTGGAAATGTTAACTGTATTAATATGGGGTAAGGGAGAAGTTGAATCATGATAGGTGTAGCAACATGACGGGAAAAATTATGGTGATGGCATATACTGGTGTTATGTAAAGAAGGTAATGCATTGACATTTTGGCGAAGGTTTGGCTAGCTCTCTTATGTGGACCATATTGATCTTGAATGTTGGAGGAGGGTAAAAGGGTTGTGGAGGTGGAGGTGAAGGTTGTTGAATAGGTAAGGGGTGAGGATGTGTGGTGATGGGTGAAAGTGGAACAAGGTCCTTGTCTAAAATATCATCATCGTCAAAGTTTTCTTCAGGAGGACATAGTTGGAGAAGAATGGTCTTTAGAGCCTTACAATTTTCTACATCATGCCCTAGCACACGATGGTAGGCATAAATTTTTGTATTGTCAAACCTTGTTGGTTTAGGTTTGAGTGGTGGCAATGTGATGAAAAATGTCTCTAAAATATTTACTAAGATGTTTGCGTAAGATATTGCCAATAGATCAAAATGAAAAGTAAGTGTGGGTTGAGATAGAGGTGTGAGTAATTTTTGTGGGATAGGTACCATAGGAGGTGGAATAGGTTTGACCACTGGTTTGCTAGGTAGTAACCTTTCAGCTTTAGATTGCACCTTCTTGGGTAAAGGTCTTGTTGGTTTGACTACCTCTTTGGAGGGTAGTGGGCTCTTGGATTTTGGTTTCACCTTCTTGGGTAAATATAAAGAAGGTTTACATGATTTAGAAGGGAAGGTAGATGGTGGAAGAGGATGGGTTAGCCAAGGTGATAAGGGAGGCATGATAAAGCTTGATGGAAGAGGCATGATGTAAGGTATTGGTTAAAGAAAAGGAAATATCATGGGTAGTGATGAGGCTAATGCAAGTGGTGTAGGTACATGTGGAAAAAAGGATACAGGTGATGAAAAATTCATACGTTGTGTAGGTAAGTTAGGTGTAACAAGGGATCGTGAGGAGGAGGTGGGTTGTAGTGTTTTTGTTTTACCTTGGGTAGGAGGTTTCTTGGCCAAGGTTGATGGGTGGGGTCTTAGGATAGATGGAATTGGTGAAGGTGACATAGGGGTAGTGGGTGAAGCTGGTGTATGTAGCCTAGGAGGTTGGGTCTTCCTCTTAGGTGGTGAATAGTCTTTGTGTTAGACTATGAAGATGTGGCTAAATCTAGTTTGACAAGGGGATGGACTAGGCTTGATGTCGACATGACTCCCAAGGTACGGGTAGCTTTGGATACAAAGGAAGGTGTAAGTGGTTTAGGCACAAGTGGTTGTGGAGGTAATGGTAGAGGTGTAGATGTGGGAGAAGGTGATGTGGAAGATGTCATCACGATTACCTTAGGTATGACAAATTTTTCACTCAAAACAATTTTGGGTAAATGGTAGAAGTATCAATGGGTGACATCTACATTTGAGTTAAAATAGGCATTCAAAGGCACCCCCAAAGCATGGAATGATCAATGTAGTCTAAGCAATCTGCCAAATGTGAGAATGACGTGGCAGTAGAAGGAACCAATGTTGATTTCATGGTAACTCCCGTAAATAAATCTAGTGTCTATGAAATAGGGAAGTGATTAGCTTCCGACTCTATGGGTAAAAGATACGAGAGAAAATCAAGTGGATCCTTAAAAGATGACAGAGAATTATCTTTGAATTAAAGGGAAACTGTTAATGGGTTGTCCATATGTTGGGGAGAAGACAAGGTGGATGAGGTGTGTTCTTATTTTGGTGAAGAGGAAGGTAGACATGGCTCTCCCATGGGTAGGAGAGTTAATACCATGATTTTTTCGTTAGATTGAGAGGTTCACGGGGAAACTGCATCAACAAATATGGTGGAATCCTCCATGGGTGTAGGGGAAGATGCGGGAGACTCCTCTGTGGGTAAAGGTTTAGATGGCACAAGTTCCTCCATGGATGAAGGAGCTCAAGAAAGAATTTTTTCAATAGATTAAGTAATAGGAAACTATGTAGAAGGAATTGGTAATATGTCAAAAAAAAAATGAACCTCATGGATATTACCGTCACCGGCCAAGGAATCAATTATTTGGTTGGATGTGGGGGTATGATTAGGGAATGTCTCCTTGAAGATACAAAGGTTCTTGTTAGCAGGTGCATTTGGATTGTCTAAGATGAGGTCTCTTTTATCTGAAATTTCTTGGAATTTTTTTTGAAAGTGATATAGTTACCGTCACTATGACCTTGAATGTGATTGTAATTACAGTAATCATTTTCATTGTACCATACATACATAGCGTGAGAAGGGTCAAAAAAAGTATGTGGTTTTATGGGTGGAAGGGTAATGGCTCTAACCTTTAAGAGTTTTTCCAAAATGGAAAAGTAAGGCTCTCCTATGGGGGCATACTTTTGTTTCTCTCTTATAAACTGAAATGTCTAGATGAGGGAGAGGTTAGACGAAGGTTTTACTTGGTTGGATGGATGATATGGGATAGATTTTAAAACAACCGTGTTAGTAGACACCTTTGTTTTAGAATACGTATTTTGGGGTTTGTAAGAATAAGAAGTGTCATTTTATTTAAACAAAACATTTTTGTTATGCAATTGTAGCTTCTTTTCTTCAAGGGAATTGATTTCTAGCTACCAGGCCATGGTAAATGCCTCACCAAAGGTGCAGAAGGTCTAGACCTTGAGATTTGGTGATATATGTCTGGCACAAGCCTTGGTAAACAATTTTATTAACTCTGTCAGAGTAATTCGAATGTAAGTTGGTTAATCAGGCTACATCATCGAGCACCAAAATTTGTGATAGACTCATCTTCATACTAGTGTGTGACATATAATTCAGTCATGGTGACTTTCTTGAGAATATTGATAGAAAAGTGGTTAAGAAAATCCTAAGCAACCTTATTAAATGAGAGGATAGAATTTATAGGTAAAGAACTATACCAATCCAAAGAGGGTCTCGTAAACGACATTAGAAATGTTTGAAAGAGTAATGCATCATCATGAGCAATTAGGTATCAGACATGTTTAAAAGACCACAAGTGTTGTTGCGGATCTTATTTTCTATTGAATCGGTTGAATTTTGGCATTTCCCAATGTGTAGGGTATGGGTGAATAGGAATGGATGGGTGAATAGGCTCATTATAAATATCATCATATGTTAGAGAGTTATGCAAACCTGATACAGATGCTTCCAACATCTATATCTTGTCCATCATCATTTTGATTAGGTCATTGGTGGGTTGTGATGATAAAGCACCCCCTAAAGTATGAGGGGGTAAATAAGATTAGTATGAGGTAGAAGACATCCTAGTGTGTGGAAGTGTTACGTACAAAAATTATGATGGAGTTATATTAGAGGGAATGGAGGTGAAGGGAAAGTAACCAGAGTAAGTAGCAGAGGAAATAGCTAGTTTTTGGTAATACGTATATGTAGGTGGGGTGGATGTAAAGACCCTAGTGGTGATTGGTGGAAGAGACTGGGGGATAGAGAGGACAAGGTTTTGGAAGGGAGTGTGGGCTTCCGACACCAAAGGTGGATGGGATGCAATAGGTATATAGGTAGTGGAAGATATGGGCACACCTATACTGAGGGTGGTGGATGTAGGCATGGTGGATGCCGTAAAGGTGACAAATGTTGTTGGTGCAATAGATGTTGTAGGTACATGATCGGGGATAATTTTTTGAAAGTTCCCTAAACATCCCTAAATGGTGTCAGTGTAGAATATCATCTCGAGAGCTTTCTAATGACTGTGAGAACGTGACAAACGGACATCGGGAGCTCTAGTTATGTTCGGTAAAAGTTCAAATAGCGAGAAAGTCAACTCTGGTCAACTGGTCAATATTGGACCAATCGCACTGCGACACATGGCGAAAAGGCAAAAGGGATTTGTTTGTTGGTTTTCGATCACCGGTCTTTGACGAGCATAAAAATGGTGCACGGGAACAAGAGGCTCAACTTTTATTATGGAGGGGAGCCCGACTGCCATGTGGACTATGGTATTATCACCAACGTGGTGGGTCCACAAGCCACCATGTGGCTTGCCACCACTCATCGAATTCGCTTGATTTTCCTATCAAGGGATGACATCGAGCTATTTAGCTGAGTCATGCAAGGACCGAGTTAATTATTTCTACACACATTGTATGGGTCAAAATTATATTATCTTGGTAAATCCACTTTCCAAATGCCACGCATATATGCCAAACTGCTATATATATTAATGTTTATACATTAGTATTAAACCATACAAACTTGCCAACCGCCAAACATGCCAAGAATCCACGTAGTGGATAAGCGGGAAGCTTCCATGTGGAAGGGTGAAGTGAAGCGGTGTTGGAGGGGGCGGTTATGCCCACGTGGTCTTTTGACCACTTCAAACAATGCGTGGAAAGGCTTAATAAAGCCTAAGGTATTAACAACCCACAAAATGTGGGATATACATGTGCCTCTTTTGGGATTTAATCCCATTTAAAATGCAAATCCACCAATGTGGGGATTAATCCCACTAAAATAAGCAAAATCCACGGAAAAATGATAGGAGGTGGGATTTGATCCCCAACCTCATTGCCCCAAGACCCATCCACTAACCAACTCACCTAGAGGCTTGGGCGGATTATAAAATGGGTTGCTTCCACTTATACAAGAGAGATGGGTCTGTGTCAAACAGGATAAGGACCACATCTCAGAGAACACCATTTTTGAAGGCCTTGCACTTAGAATGAGAACATGGAGTAAAAATATGAATTGAAGAAAATTTGAGACAATTCCAACAATGTAAGATTTGATTTTTTTTTTGAGTTTTAATCTTATTTTGGAAGCTTTGAATGAAGTTTTTTACAAGGATCTATAAGACAGCTAGTTGGAAAACATGAATTTCAATGCACTTCTGGTCCGAAATTGTGACTTGGTGTAAACATGAAAAGTGTTCAAAATTCAGAGATGATCTCAGATATATGATTTGTTTTCATATTTTTTTTTAAATATCCATTTGTAGGTGTTTTTCTAACACAGTTGTAGGGAGATCACATTGTGAAAACACTGTAGGAACCACAGATCATTCTTGGGACAGTTTCTGCTATTTTCCAGAGTTCTTGGGACATTGATCAGCTCATTTGTAGGTTGTGATTCATTATTGGTTGTTTTTAAGAGTTATTGTACTTACATTTCAATATTATTAATGGATCGGTTCAATCTGAACTCGGGACGTAGGAATTTCCAAACCCCATAAACAATCTTGTTTGTTATCTAAATGTTTTTAGTTTTCTGATTATTTATTTGCTACACAAGTTTCCCACACTTCTATGGATGCATAATAATCAAAATTTAATCAATTTTGGAGTTTAGAATACTTAAAATTGGTTAAGAAAATCATGATCTTTGGAAACTTTTAAAAGTGAAAAAAATACAACACACGTTTTCAGATCAAGTTTGGTATCAGAGCAGTTAGATTGCTGGATTAACTTCTAATTGTGTTTGAAAATTTGGCTTCAGTTTCAGTATTGATTTCACTTTTCAGTGTGCAGAAATTTTGGGGCTTGTTAATCTTCTTTTGCAGTGTGCAGTTTTGGAAGTATAGGTTGTGTTTGCAGGAACGAGGAATCATGGGCAAGTCATCCAAATAGGAGCAACTGGATGAGATTAAAGCCATAAACCGCCAACTCTAAGAAGAAAACTCCTTCTTGAGAGCTAATTTTTATTCCTTGGAATAGGAAATAGTGCGGTTAAAATCTGAGCCACAATCCTCTATAACCAAGAAAGAGGAGTATGTCAATAAGATGCTTGAAGAGAGAAAGAAGTTAATGGGCTTTGTTAAAGAGTTACAGGATGAAATACGGACCAAGGATGCTCTCTTGGAAAAGCTACAACAAGGTGAACATAAGAAGGAAATGCCTTCCAAATCAGATGCAGGTACTATGAAAGAATGCACTGTAAGTTGTTCACATTTTAATTCTTCCTCTCATTCAGTTTCAAATATTCCTTTGGGTCAGTTTGAAAAACACACTAAGGGAATTGGGTCTAAGCTCATGGTTAAGATGGGATTTAATGGAACAGACCTTGGTAAAAATGGGCAAGGTGATGCTAACCCAGTATAGGTAGAGGATCAGCCTCGGTTTGCAGGTTTGGGTTATTCTAGTGGGAAAATGGAAATTGGAGAAAGTTCCAAAGCAGCTAAAGGAAGACAAGCTTCCAACAACCAAGGATCTACACCACTAGAATTACAGGATTCCGCCATCAAGAGGAACAATGAAAGGTGTAAGAAAACAAGTAAAAGAGGTAATCATATTCCACCTCCTTCCACTTACACTAAAAATAGCACTAAGGGAAAATCAAATCCTAAAACTTCTAATACACTCTTTTAGTTGGAACAATATAGCTTTGGTAGGCAGAAATATGCTTTCCCTTGCACATTTTGTGAAGGTACTAATCATTTTGTTGCATATTGTTGGAAGAGGAAAAATTTGATTAAGAATTTAATGCCTTTTGTGAATGATAAAGCAGGTGCTAAAAACCAATCTCACCAAGGAAAGGCGAGAAATGGCAAGAATGTTACCTCTCCTTCATAGGGGAATCATTCTTGTAGACAGAGTTTTGAGAATGGTAAAATGGGTAAGACTCCTAAAAATAGGGAAGTTAAATTTTGTTCCCATTGTAATAGGAATGGTCATGATGTTAAGGTTTGTTGGTTTGTTTCTAAACAACAAAATTGGAAAGTTGTTAAAAAGAACAATATTGTAAAACCAACAGTGCTAAACCTAACTAAAACTCATTTTGGTACGGAGAAGGTAAAACAACCAAAACGGAAAAACCCAAGTGATTGGTTTGGAAAAACACTCCTCAACTTTATATTTGCACTACAGTAAATTGTTGATAGTAGGCAAGAAAAAAAATTTAGAGCTATATTTTAGGGATTCCTGTTGATTGATAAGGATTTGTTCCTAAGTTGATATTTAAGCTTTGCAAATTAATGGAAACAACTGAAGAGAATATTTGAGTGATAGGTTCATCATACTCATGTTTTGTTTTCTCATATTGGTTGGTAGTTCCATTGTTGAAAACACTATGTAGGGATAGGCATCAGTAGCATGTCTAAATTTGAAACTTGTAGTTGTAATCAACATAATCACAAAGTGTCAGTTGAACACTAGCTTCCGTTATAGATGAGTGTTATTATATGACTTATTATTTGTGATGGCTATACAATGTTTTGGCATATTCATTTGGATTCAGTTGTTGACTATAGCTATTTTTGGGAATTGATAGTATATTATATTCTGATAGTGAATACTTGCAGTTGTTATAGTTTCAGATGGGTAGTGGGCACTAGCCTAATTGTGGGTAGTTTAGATGTCTTGTATACTGATCTGTGTTATGGAATTATAATTTTTGGTAATCAACTGTATCACAAAGTGACAATTGAACACTAGCTTTCCATAATAGAATGGGTGTTATTATCTGGTTAGTTAATTGTGATGGCATTATAGTGGGGTATGACAGATCACAATTGTGTGCAGAGTTGACAGGGTTGTAGCGTTTCAGTTGAACACTAGCTTAATTGGGTGTTATTATCTGATCGGTTATGTAATTATCTAATCAACTATTTGCATTTTTATTAACCTATAATGTTATTTCAGGTTCTTGTATGTGTTTGTGTGATGCAGCAAGAGATAGCATTATTTGTGGGTTGATACACAACTTTTTGTGGACAAAAAGCCTTCTCAGTAGGGAGGTTTCATCAGGGGATCATTTTTTGAAATCTTCCTAAACACCCTAAATGGTGTCAATGTAGAAGATCATCTCGAGAGCTTTCCAACGACTATGAGAACGTGACAAACAGACATCAGTAGCTCTAGTTATGTCCGGTCAAAGTTCAGACAACGAGAAAGTCAACTTTGGTCAACTATCAATATTGGACCAATCGCACTGCGACATGTGGCGAAAAGGCAAAAGGGAGTTGTTTGTTGGTTTTCGATCACCAGTCTTTGATGAGCATAAAAATGGTGCACAGGAACAAGAGGCTCAAATTTTATTACGGAGGGGAGCCCAGCTGCCGTGTGGACTATGGTATTATCGCCAACATGGTGGGTCCACAAGCCACCACATGGCTTGCCACCACTCATCGAATTCACTCAATTTTCCTATCAAGGGATGACATCGAGCTATTTAGCTGAGTCATGCAAGGACCAAGTTAATTATTTCTACACACATTGTATGGGTCGAAATTATATTATCTTGGTAAATCCAAATTCCAAATGCCACACATATATGCCAAACCACTATATATATTAATGTTTATACATTATTATTAAACCATACAAACTTGTCAACCGCCAAACATGCCAAGAATCCACATAGTGGATAAGCGGGAAGCTTCCATGTGGAAGGGTGAAGTGAAGCAGTGTTGGAGGGGGCGGTTATGCCCACGTGGTCTTTTGACCACTTCAAACAATGCATGGAAAGGCTTAATAAAGCCTAAGGTATTAAAAACCCACAAAATGTGGGATATACATCCGCCTCTTTTGGGATTTAATCCCATTTAAAATGCAAATCCGCCAACGTGGGGATTAATCCCACTAAAACAAGTAAAATCCATGGAAAAATGATAGGAGGCGGATTTGATTCCCCGACCTCATCGCCCCAAGACCCATCCGCTAACCAACTCACCTAGAGGCTTGGGCGGATTATAAAATCGGTCGCTTCCACTTATACAAGAGAGATAGGTCTGTGTCAAACAAGATAAGGACCAGATCTCATAGAACGCCATTTTTGAAGGCCTTGCACTCAGAATGAGAACTCGGAGTTAAAATATGAATTGAAGGAAATTCTGAGGTGATATTAACGATGTAAGATTTGATATTTTTTGTTGAGTTTTAACTAGTTTTTGGAAGCTTTGAATGCAGTTTTTGACAGGGATCTACAAGATAACTAGTTGGAAAACATGAATTTCAATGCACTTCTGGTCCGAATTGTGACTTGGTGTAAACATGAAAAGTGTTTAGAATTCAGAGATGATCTTAGATATATGATTTTTTTTTCATATAATGTTTTTAAATCTCCATTTTTAGGTGTTTTTATAACACATTTGCAAGGAGATCACATTGTGAAAACACTGTAGGAGCCACGGATCATTCTTGGGACAGTTTCTGCTATTTTTCAGAGTTCTTGGGACATTGATCAGCTCATTTGCAGTTGTGATTCATTATTTGTTGTTTTTAAGAGTTATTGTACTTACATTTCAATCTTATTAATGGATCGGTTCTATCTGAACCCGGGGACGTAGGAATTTCTGAACCCCATAAACAATCTTGTTTGTTATCTGGATGTTTTTAGTATTTCTGATTATTTATTTGCTACACAAGTTTTCTGAACTTCTATGGATTCATAATAATTATAATTTAATCAATTTTTGGATTTTAGAATACTTAAAATTGGTTAAGAAAATCACGATCTTTAGAAACTTTTAAAAGTGAAAAAAATACAACATGCGTTTTCAGATTGGTACAACATATATCGATGAGATGGGGTCAAGCTGAGAAAAAATGGGTGGTAAGATGGAGGAAACAAGGGTAATGCTGGTAGTGGCAGAGGTAGAAGTGAGTGCAAGTATAGGTGGGATGGATATGGGCATTTCATAGATAATTTTCCCCGATAATTCATGAGTGGATTAATGGGATAAGTAATACTATAAAGTGGTGGGGTTCTGATCAAGAATTTTTGTGAACTCCTCCTCACCGGTGTTGATGGTGATAGAATGACTGGGATCCATAGGTGATAGAATGGAAGGAGGCGATAGGCTAGGCAGGAGTTCTTGAAGGCTAGCATGGAATACGAGGGAGTTGGCCTAGCTACAAGTCAAAACCATGTGTGTTAGTGTAGACCTGGTAATCTGATCTCTATAGATGACATAGAAGAACATATAGAATGGAGAAAATAGTTATGGGAGGTGAAAACTGGTTGTTTTAGCTAAAAATTAAACCACAAGAACCAATGGAAGTTGGGGAATCGTTGTTAGTGACAGAGGTAGGTGATGATGGTTAGGGTGACCGATACTAGTTATTGTGAAAAATAAAAAGCTTTATAAATGTGGCAATAACTAATGAAAATGAAGAAAAATCTAGATTTGATAGTGATTTCAAAGACTCAGAGGTATGATGATGTATCTGAGAAACCCTAGAAAGAACAAAAATGTGATGAGTGCTATTTTTGGTAAAATTACCAAAAATTAGGAAACCGACAATGGTCAATTCAACCAATGACGGTCAGATGAGTATACCAATAACAGTCGTTGGACCGACACCGATCACTGTGAAACATGAAAAGATGGAAAAAAATTAATTTAGTGACTTGGATCAGATGAAAGACCAACCTGGAAACTTGAGTATGGAAATGATGGACCCTAACACACTAAAAAAATTCAAAATACACCAACTATGATTATGGAGTGTGAAAGGAAGAAAAGAATGGAGAATATGACCTCACAACTCAAAACACAAATCAAACAAAAAATAGAAAACACAAAATCCTATTGATGAATTTTATGTTTTGGCATATGTTATTTAGGATTGACGTGTGAATAGAACAAATTTTTTAGTTTGCTAAAAGGTACCCTATGAAAATACAAGAACTAAGGATGGTTTTAGGTAAAGTTTTTGTAGGGGGGCTCATTTCTCTGAGATAATGAATGGACATATAAATTAGCATGGTGCCCACTATCGATCCTCTTATCGTGTGATCATTAACAACTTCTTCTAGGAAGGATGTTGTTTAAGAAAATGTGTAAATTATTTTTTGTGGTTTGGTGCAGAGAAGAGAGTGTGCACTACAATTTAGTTAGTCAACCATCATTTGGGAATGACTTATAGTGTATAGGTTTCCCTCAATTTAATGTGATCTACAATGTAACATACTAAAATGAAATTCGAATATTTTAATCCCAAATTGAAAATTAAGTTTGATGTAGAAAATAGAGAATAGGAAGAGGAATTCTCTTTCACTAAATGCAATATAGTAGAAAGGAAGACATGTTCTTTTTAGAGCACCAAAAACACAATTTCTTTTAGACAATAGAAAGAAGGAGAAGATTCCAGAGAAGAAAATTTAATGTGAATACTTTCAAAGGGAAATAAACACACAATTGTTTTTACCTAGGAATGAACAATGTAAATGATCCCCTGATGGGTCCCACCGGGTGTACCAAAATGTTTCACCAAATTGTTGTACAATAATACATGTTGTTACATTGTTCGAAGGTTGAGTGTGTGCATTTCTCATTTCCGATACTAGTTTATTGTGTGAGCTTCCTTTTGGCTAGAAGGAACTACCTATAATACAAAGAAAGACCACAAGATATAGTTAATAACAAAATTTATTGGACTTTCTATTATGAGCTAGATCCAAGAAGTGTGATACTTCCTCGATGGTTGTCAATCCACTGATATATAACTCAATAAAAAATTATCTGAACATGCAAATAAAATAATCTAATGATGTTGTTTTGATTTAGGTGTCTCAGACTACTATCTGTGTCAATCCAATTAAATGGTTGATAACTAAACTGGTGAAGGTCCTGGGTCAAGTTGCAGGATGGGTAGGTGTTCTAGGGTCACAGATGAAGTCTTGACAATATTTTGTTAATTTTGATTTGGTTTTGGGTGATTAGTAAGCTTGTTGGTGTAAGGCAATTTTACCAGGCACGAAGACCGATGTCGGTCAGTGTGGCTGACATGACCGATGTTGGTTATGGTATAACCGATATCGGTTACTATGAGAAATGGAAGAATGTCAAAATGGGTGTCTAGGATCTCTCTATGTTTGTAAAAAGAGTTTGGAAGGTTTTTGTGAGGTTGTAGGTGGGGTATAAGGTTTGAGTGAGGTTTTGTGAGGTTTTGGGAGGTTATGGTGAAATTTGATAGAAGAAATAGTACCCAATGCTGGTGGGGTGGCCGATGCTAGTGAAGAGTGGAAACTGATGACAATTAAGATAATTGGTGTCAATATGGTAAATTTGGTGATAATTAAATAAAACTAGATTTGGAATTCTCTTTGATTACACACAGGGTGAAGGGATGATGGTTGGGTTCATAATAATGCTAAGGAGACTTAAGAATGCATAGAGGTCAATTATGGAGAGGCAGAAGGTCATGGGTGGTTGGATAGGTAGACTTGTAAGAAGGTGGGAATGGAGGAATGTAGGAAAGAATAAGATTTAATAACACAGGATAATGAACTTACACTTTAAGAAAGTATAGAATGATGAAAATAAAATATACTTACTTATATTTCCAGGTATGGTAGATGAAGGAATATAGTGGTTGATCTATAAAGAAATTTGTGGTCAGCTCCATGGTAATACTCCTAGAGTTCTCTCGTGAATATTCTAATGTGTTTGGATGAGTATCATGTGCTTGTTTGGGCTTGTGGTTAAGTGTATTATGTCATCTAGATTCTAAGAAGTCTTTGGTTCGTGCTTGGATGTAATAGATCTGTCATAACTCAAAATGACCAACCTCAATAAAAGGTTTCCAAAGGGTATATAAGGTGACCGATGATGGTCAAGGTGACTGGCGTTGGTTGAGGGATAACCGACGTCGGTTAAGGTGGGAAATCCTAGGTTTTCCAAAAATAGGAAAATCTTTGCTATTTTTCATGTGCTCTAATTGTCAATCTAGGTATCGAGTGAGGGTTATCATTTAGATAAGTGGGAGTGTTGTTGGAGAAGGAATAAAACTTTAATTTTAGGGTTTGAAAGAGTCCCATTTGGTTAAGATAAGTAGAGACCCGGTCTTAATTAATTAATAGAATAAGAATAAGTCCATGTTGAGGTGTTTAGGTGATGTGGCTATGTGAGGTGTAAATTAACTTAATTCAAGTAATTCAAGTAATTAAATTAATTAATAAGGTGAGGATGAACATTAATTCAATTGTAATTAATTAAATTAATAGGAATGCGAGGTAAGGGTTCATGGTTGGGTGACCCAAATTTGGTGTCTATAGTACTAAGTAACCCATGTCTTTGGCCATCTTTTCTTGTTTTCTAGTGCCACTTTTGGTCTTACACACCTTCTTTCCTTTCTCTGAGTTTGGTCACCAACACCTACCTAGGACACCAATGCTAGGTGCCCCTTCCCCTTTGGGCACCATGACCTCTTTATACTTTGCTCACATCTTTTGGGTCCTTTCTAGATGTTTGGGCATATTATCTTTTTGATAGTCAGTCTTTTTAGGTTAATTACAAAATTCAAGTAAGGGAATCATATAAATATAAAGTTATGTGACCATAATAAAAGGACCAAAAACTAAGCATTAGCTATCACTACCTAAGGTTGCATTCAAAGGCCATCACAAAGAGAATTCAAGCATTCATCTAACATCTAAACAAGGGAAATGCAATGCATTATCATGCATAACTTCATAGGAGTGTAAGTTCATTATTTCATGCACACATCTATCTATGTTTTTTACATCTAATTATTTTCTCATTATCAAGTGTGACACACATAAGAGGAACCTAGTGCACAATTCTCCACACACGCGCACTAAAACTACCTTGGGTCTAAATTGTACTGAAATGCTCAGTCGTAAGATCAATTTTTTTATAGCTAAGATCAGTTTGAACCCTGATTTGGATTATTTATTTTTTAGGATTTCATGCTCTTTTGATGGTTTTGGATATCATTTCTTTATTGTAGGTTATCAATGACATCAAATATATTTTTGTGACATACTAGTGACAAGAATCAAAGGACAATGAATATATCGTGACCCTCTGAAAGAGGTTTTCTAAGGGTTTAAGCAGTCACATACACCCATAATAGGTTTTTGGTGCCCGTAGGTGCCTCTAAACCATTCCAAGTGCCCTAATCTAGTATATTTCAAAACCTCTTCATTTTTTTGGGTTGCATTGTGATAATATGCACTTTGGATTTTCCAGTTCATTAGTTTTATGTACCTTTGAGATCATAGAAAAATAACTAAGTCGTTTTTTCTCCTCATTTATACTTAGGGTTTTAAATCTTAATTACTTATTTACTTGGGTCAGATATGTATTTCATTTCTTATTCATTTATTAGTACATTGCAGTCATATTTAGAAATTTATAACTTGTATATTTTTTTAATTGTTTTGGTTAACTCGACTCATTTCAAGCATTCTTAGGATCCTCACACTTCTATTCTTCTAATTTTTCTTATGATCATATTATCATGGCTATCTCTATTCACGATTTCCTGCTAGCCCATCTTGAGTACCATACTAAAATCATTAATATTTTGGCTACTACTCCTATTCCTACCAATAATCATGTAGATGTTTTCTATCAAACATTTGTTCATAGATTTTCTAAAAAATTTACTTTTCCATCTAATATAGCTGAAAATATTACTGTTTATGATAATAATCCTCCTCTCTCTATATAAGTATGTATTAATAACTTATGCATAAAGTGTGTTTTATTCTACACTAGATTTGAGCTCAATCTCTGTCCTCTATCATTCATATAGGTTATAGGCCTCTCGGTAGCTAATATTAACCCAACATATCTCATTTTCAGAGCATATGATTCTACTCATGCATCCATGCTTAGGCACGGTCACCTTCATACCCACAATTAGGAAAAAGACCATTCCAGCCCATTTTTATTTTTGATCTCCCACTTTCATATTAATTCGTACTTAGTAGGCGATGGCTTCATCGAATGCAAGCAATGTATTTTATGGTCCACTGATGTGTCATATTCTTACATGAGGGATTTGAATACAAGATTCATATAGATAGTACACCATTCCAATATTACAACAGATCATAATACTAAAATCACCTATCCATACTTCTATTATTGTGCATCCTACTGCTAATCCATGACTTGAACATTATCTAGAATACTTACTTCCACTTGAAGAAACCATTTGGAAATTAGAAACTATTCCATCATCCTCTAAGCCTCCCCTTTCTTCTACTAATGCTATGGTACTTCATCGAGGGCTTGTATAAATATTGGACGTCATTTCATATACTTCACTTTCTCTTGCCAACCTCCATTAGTAAATTCTCCATTTATATGTAGAATTTTCATGAATGAATATTATTGGGAGTACATCCCATTCGATCCTACTTGTTCCAATATTATCTGCACATATGATGGGTTGACTTGGCTGGGATTTATAGTAGACAAAATCTTTTCTCCACCTCATGATCCTCATCTATACCATGGATTTATCCAAATTACGACTGTTTATGGTCTTCATATATTTTATCTTACAGTATATATTACAACTGATCCTCACACTTCTCCAAATACACTTGGACATTCTTATCTTGATTATATTATTGGTACATTAGATCTAGATCATATCAAAATTTCATTCCCCATGCTCTCTGTCTACATTTTCATTTGCAATGACTCATTTCTTGGCTATTCACAAAACCTCACTTGTTGGTATTCACATGGATTTCCACTACCACCTTTCACTGATGAGGAATATGTAATGGGCATGTACAATTTATGCCTTAATGGCTCTTTTCTTGATCAACCTAATACAATTTATTACCAAGTCTCAGATGCTTCTCCATTCAGTTTTGACCATGACAATGACAACCTCTTAGATGAAATTATTTGATCACTCTCATCATTAAAAACTTGGAGGGTACCATACGTATTTCTCCCTCCTCCCTAACATCGCTAAGCATCTCACACTCTTTCAACTTCACGTCTAGCCTTGTACATATATTATACACATCTAGATACACTCTTGTATCGCTATCACCTGACGATGTACTCTTGTGCTTTAGTTCACACTTGAATGTACTATACACATGAACCACCCACACTGCACACTTCACACACTACACATTCATCAGATATATTTCTCCTAGCCTTTGTTACACATCATACACACTACAAATTTCACGCTTAACACATTCACAACATATATTTCTTCCATATACATTTACATAATGCACTCATTACCCTAGGGAGTACTCTCATTCCTCATTTAATACTCAAATATTTATGGTCTACATATCAAATGGACCTCACCTCACTCACTAACTCACTCATACACTCTCTATACTTTGCACTTTATCCATCATATCTTTCTAGCAGACAATTCAAACCATATCCCAATGAAACACTCTTATTATAAAGTTCATTCTTGACTACTTAGGAGGAATATATCAATGAAAATAACCTCATGCACACTCATTCAAACTCATTCAGGGGCACATGTCTCTTATCATTCACTATGCATTCCATTCCATCTCATTGACAACATATTATATATCTTAGTCACATTTACTCTTGTTTTCTTATTCTTACATGTATACTTCTTACACATGTTAGATAGATCTCTTATATGTCATTATATTTATCATATACACATGCACATTCACTTTTCTTCTAGTTGTGAGTAGATAATCTACACAGATTGATCCATGTAGAATGGATACTTGGCGTAGTAACTCATACCAGTCCCATAAAGGCTCTTGGGGCATTCAATTTTGTACACTATAGGTTCTATTGTTTCATTTTCATAACACACTACTATATTGAATTATACATGATATTACATAATTTTTATATTTATAACATGCTAATGGGTTCTTTATGTTTAGTATTTTCTTTGCATTATATTTTCTTCCATGGTTGTATGTTACAATCCTTGACATTGTTTACTCTTGTCTTCCATTGTATGTCATTGTTTGTGGGATTTTTCCTTTGTCTTCTGTGCAAACTATTTTCTTTTGGCCATTTCTCCCTCGATTGTCCTGTAAAATTGTGAGTGATGTACCATATTTGTAACCCACTTTTCGTAGTCTACATTTTATTTTTGCGTCTTAGCTTACACATTGTTTGCTTAGCTTACATATTGTATCATATATGTGTGTTTATCTTTCTTGTAATAACACTTTTTTCCTAGCCATTTTATTTGTGTGTGCCCTGGTTTCTACCAAAAACACTCCCTTCCCCTACAGGGCATAATTTCAACACATCGGTCAGTCCTCCTTTGGGTTTTATACTCCTCAACGAACTCACATGTAACCAAAACGAGTGGGCATCATTTGGGTAAATTACTCACCCCATACAGTAGCTCATAGTCATCACACAACATAGTTCAGTACTAGTAAAACATAGTTTTCAGTCTCAACAATGGCCTAGATCCTGACTTGGGTCCTCAGTATAGCATAAAAACTAGTGCCTAGACCCAGACAGTAGCATCTAGGTGTCCCTTACCTAACCTAGATTCCTATGACCAATGGGTATTTACAAAACATTTTTTAGTTAAAAACATTTCTTAGCACTTAACACATCATATTTTACATGGAACAAATTCCTTAACACTTGACATGCATGCACTACATAACAATTTTTTCTATCATGTTAGATCGAATTTTTTTGAAACATATCAGATTTTTACACACCATTTATAGTGGTGTTCACCTCGTGGGAAGAAGTTAAAGGTTAGAGGAAGACACAAGACATTTCTCCTTGTAATTCTTCCATTATTGGTGTAAGATCACCCAAAAAATGCTCCTTCAATGTAATTGGCGTGAGATCACTTGAAAAAATTGTTCTTCTACATCATCTTCATAATCCTTTCTATCTCTTTTCTCATCACGGATCAGGTGCACATGTTACTTTTTCACATTTTTACATTTTAATTCTTTCTTACATAATTTTTACTCATTTTGATAATATAACACTTATTTCACTAAATATGGACTTATTCTAGTCGAGCAAATAAAAATATAGCCAATATTGGAATCCAATATTACTAGTTTTGGATTCCAAAATGTTAAATATTGGAATTATCTACACTCCAAAATTACACATATTAGATTCCAATATTGCATACATTGGAATCTAGAATCACATATATTGGAATCCAAAATCACTTACATGGGAATCCAAAATCACATATATTGGAATTTGAAAATCAAAACATTCGAATAAAAAAATGTAATATTGGAATCTGTTAATTCTCCTTCCAGAGTAAAATATATCTGGTCACGAATTAAATTAATGCATATGTGAAAAATCATTTAATGATGTTAGGGAATCTAACATTGATATGAGAAATAATTCCTAGTGGCTATCTCGTATCAAATGGAAACATGTTCTATTTTATACGGGCTAGCGACCGCTAGGTGATCTGAAAATGGGTGTTAAATTTTTCAAAATTTATAACGTTTCCAAAGGATATAGATTTTAATCAACTTTAAAAGGGATTTATTTACTCATAAACATTTATTAAATTCTAATTAAGGAATAATTTTATAAAAAACTAAATTCAAGCTTCCATCTTACTCAATTTTTAATGATTGATCAAAGTCCCAAATTATATTATTTCCCAATAACTGATTTCCAAATTTTAATTATTGATTATAGTTGCATCCATATTCATATTTTAATTAGTGATCATGGAAGATAATGGGATAGATCTTTTGAATTTTTTTGAGAGGGAAAGTGATGGAAGGGAAATCCCGCCCAGATCAGAGGATCAGTTGGCAAATCTTGAGGAAGGAGAGATAGATGGGGATGATGATAAAGTATATAGAAACACTCCTACAAAATCTCTAGATTCATGGTCGAATAAAGTTAGAAATGGTGGATCAGCCTTGAAAAACCAAAATTTATTTCTCCAAGTGGTTAAGGAGGTTTTTGGAAGTACTCTAGAAATTCCAGACTTTCTTCTACAACATACTACTGAAAAGTTAAACAAATTGCTGGTGGGGAAGCTGGTAGGTGGGAGACCCAATATTGACACTATTAGAAGATGGGATAAATTGAAGTGGATTCCAAAAGGTCACTTAGAGGTAAGTGCTCTTTCTAATGGTTTTTTCCTTTTTAGGTTTAATACCCAAGAGGATATGTGGAAGTTTCTTTAAGGACCCTGGTTTTGGGAAAAATCTTGTTGGTATCTTAGGAAGTGGGAACCTACTTTTAATCCGAAAAAGGAAAATTTGAACCAATTTCCTATTTGGATACACCTTCCTAACCTTCCTTTGAAATTTTCTCATGAAGACATTGTCAAAGGCATAGAAAACTCCCTGGGATCTTTGGTCATAATTGATAATGCAACCAGGAAAATGACTAGACTTATATGTGCTCATTTTTGTATTTATACAATAGCAGATAAGGATATCCCCAACAATATCAAACTAAAGTCACATCTAGGGATTTGGGAGAAAATATTGAAATGGAAAGTTCCCCTATGAAATTCTCCAAGTGTAATGGTTGGGGTCACTCTTCCCAGAACTGTAAGTTCAAGGTATCCAAAATATATATTCTAGTGCCAAGAAATGAAGGTAAAGGGGAAAAAGGGAAAGGCCTAATGTAAATTGCTTCGATCATAGGAAATCTTTCTCCAAAGAACCTGAGAAAGGTTATACTCCTTTATGAATAAAGGAAAAGGCAGTTAATGAAACTCCAATTAAATCTGCCACAGAAATGGATGAGGATGGTTTCACCCTAGTGGTCAACAGAAGGAAATCAAAATTTCTGTCCTGGTCGGATTCTAAGGTAGGGGAAAAAATGGAAGAACCTGTTAAGGATTTCATGAAGGGTAGGAAGATAGAATTTTTTTCTCAAGAGGGAATGAGGACACTCTCAAGGAACCGGCTAAGATTGAACAAAATTTAAAGGAAGAATGGAAGTTGGGGGACTATGTTTTGGAGGAAATTGTAAAGGAACAGAGTAAGGGGGAAGAAACTCAAAGGGAAGGTAAGTTTGGATTCCCATGTGGGTGAGGGGATGACAAGGATAAATGCAAGTAACCTCTCCGTGGAGGAAATTATGAATGTTAATATGTCCCCAATCAAGACGATGGAAGAGAAGAAAGAAGAAATAATGTCGAGAAACAAAGGAATCTCTAGGGAAAAAACCCCTTCAGAAAAAGAAAAGTAGATTCAAAAGGAAAAAGGGGGAATCCTCAATATCCTCCCCTCCTAAATCTCAAGAGATTGAGAATCCTATAAATGTGGAAGTTGTTAGTAGTAAACAAGGCAGGCCTAGCAAATTTGAATCAAGGAAAAAACTACCCAAAAGGATATAGATTTAGGGAAACATATGTGTTTAGACTAAAAGGTCTTTAAGAAAAATAAACCCAATCTTCATAAATGAATTACATCTCATGGAATGGTAGAGAGATCAATAGCCCTATGAAATGGAGGATTCTCAAAGACATGATTGCAAGACAAAAAATTGATGTGTTAGTTGTACAAGAAACTAAAATGAAAGAAGACATTTTTAAGTTCTTGCAAGTCTTTTTGGAATAATTCTAAAGTTTTTGTTGTTAGTTCAAAAGGATCCTCTAGAGGTTTAGCTGTGGTGTGGAATCCAGCCCGCTATGAAGGAAATATTTTTGTCAAAAGAGATAATCATTTGGTGGTGATGATGAGAGATCTTGAAAACAAAAATATATGGGTTTTATCTAACATTTATGCTCCTACCCTTCATAAAGAAAGGAAAAATATTTGGCATCACCTTCTTTCATTTAATCATTCCATCAAAGGTTCAAGATGGATTGTCATGGGGGATTTCAATACCCCTCGGACTGGGGAAAAAAAGGAGGATCTAAGGAGTTTACAGTAGGCATGGAGGATTTTAATGAATTTATTACTTCCTCACAGCTCCATGATATTGATCTTAAAGGAAGTAGTTTCACTTGGTCTAATATAAGATTTGGAACCCAACATATTCAAGTAATATTAGATAGGGTTTTAGTCTCGGAGGAGTGGTTAATCTAGGATATCTCTCTTTTCTCTCTTCCTCGGATAGGGTCTGATCATAACCCTATTCTCTTACAAATGAAGAGTCCATCTAGAATAAGAACTCCCTTCCATTTCGAGAATATGTGGCTCCAGAGTGAGGATTGGAATTCCCTCATTAATGACTATTGGAAACTAAAGGTTAAAGGAACAATGATGTATAGATTTTCTAAAAACTC